>JAYKKI010000104.1:1025000-2361666 GCA_039881145.1 Druceiella hillmani
TTTGAAAAGTTCACAATGTTTTTATACTTTAATGATATACTAGGCAATATTTAAAACACTAGGTAGTATAAGTACATGGTGGAAAAAATCTTACCATTTGTACTTACTGGTAAAATTCATTGGGCAAACTTATAAGTAAAATGACTAATTTTTATTACAGTTTCCTTATAAAAATTATGATATTTATTAAATGAGACATTAACCAACTTCGTTATATATTTCGCCTCATAAAGATTATATTGTATTTACAGAAATGCCAAGGTACTCGAGAATTGAGGAGTGTCTTGGAATCAAACATATTACAAAATTATAATTAAGAAAATACTTTTGACTGCCTAAAAAAAACGCAAGATTTATAATCGGTGTTGAAAGTGACAAGACAAATAAATATTACCTGACACGTAACGAAATACAATAATCTATAAAAACGCATCTCCTCTTATCCATAGCCAAAGTACACAACTATCATCCTCGACGAAGTAGCTCCATCCTTTTATTTCTTTCTAAAAATTATATAATGCTTTTATTTTTTCTCGGGACACCGTACAATAGCATTACTTCATCAGCCAGTGCGACACGCCGATTTCTAAGGTAAAACTTAGGACAACCGTTATTATCGTGCGTTAGTTAAAATATAGGTTAAGTAAAGTGAATGACACAAAATCGAATATTATTAATTTTCCACATATAAGCAAAGCAAGCAATTTCTGTTTTTGAAAATTAGACCGTTGTTATATTATTTTTGTAAACCGTTGTATTATGTTTTTGAAAATCAGACCGTTGTTGTTTTATTAACATATGTTGTATAGATGTAAAGTCTTAAATTCTACCACGCACAACTGTTGTAACCCAGTTGTTGCATAAGTATACAACCGTAGAATCTACCTCGTACCTACATACCTAATGTATAACGCTTAATAGGTACGGGAGGATGAACTTTGATGTAAGTTTTTTTGTCTACGTTTCCAGCTAAAAATTTCTAGATTTCAGAATTTTTCCTTCGTTGGTTTCCTAAACAGTACGTATGTACTAAATTTCGAGTCTCTATCTCATCTGGAAGTGATGTAGATTCAGATAGTATATTAGTGATCGTGATTAGTGAACTACTAAATTTATGGTATTTTATTTTAAATATCTTGGTATTTGTGGTAAATAGCATAGGTCCCTAGGCTTAAAGACAGATTTCCAGCATTCGTTAGAACTGAGTTATAAGGGGATGTCTAAATAGCTACGAAGCGTAAATGTAATGTCTTTTGTACGTCTCCTATGTCGTAACTTGGTCGTACTTGCAATAAAATTATTTAAATTATTTGCAAATTACTCTATTATCCGAGCTCCTTGAATTTATGTCAAAGCAAAAATCCGAACTTTTATATGCACTCTTCAAATATCGGAGTTATAAAACATTTGAAATATGTAACAATGTAAATTAATTCCTTCGGTTTATTAATGTAACAATAAAATAACAGTGCGTATATATTACAATCCAGGGTTTAAAAGTTTTTTACAGGGTGTAAAAAAAACTTTCTTGTTTCCTTACTGCAGAATAAAAACGTATTGTAAAAATTTATTGTTTTTAACTTCATATCATTTTATTATTGCAAGTCATATAACAAATAGGTGAATTAATTCACTTGAATATTTTATTACGTAAAACTAATGTATGTGTTTTACAATCCAGTTTTACTTTTTATAAATTGCCGACTTTAAAAATATTCCATAAACTAGACATAAAAATTCATACTTCCGATTTTTACATAGACATATAAACCAGATGTCGTGAACTGCACACATGCAAAGTAAATCTACGATTTTTGACATACAGATTTTTTTTTTAATAGAGGTATTAAAATAATTTCAAAGTTATATGTATCCTATTACTTATACTCATATAGAAAAAACGTAAATTGCAAATGAATTCAAAACAAAAAAATTGTATTTTATGTTAGTTAGTTGATAGTTTGTTATTTATGATTGACATTTCCATGAAATTAACTGCAGCCGTCGTCCGACATTGCAATTCTATTTTTTCCTACCCCTTTCCACAAAAAATAGCTTAATACTATTTCTATTTATGAGTACACAAACAAAAATTATATGTGAGTAAAACATCGCCGTAATTAATTCCACGGAATAAGCTTGAAAACCAACGCGCAGACTCCAGAAATATATTTGTATCTGCTTCCATTAGCATACATTGGATAATGTATTCGGAATTAAATGTCACACTGGTCGGGCGAAAGTCCGCAATTAAGTTATATCAAAATTTGCGAAAATCAAACAAGAGTCACAACGTGAAACAACGTAATATAAATTTGTGTCCTGTCACAGTAGCACAATTTTTTAATACAATTTACTATGCCACATTTCACTTTAATAATTTTAAGGATAAGTTTTGGAAATTGTTTGAGTATTTATACCTAATCAAATCCTTAGCACCGAAACTAATTGATTCTATTTAACACTAAAAAATTTCCTAAAATTCTTTCTCTAAATATTATGTTTTTTCAATATATTGTAACTAATGTATAATATTTTCAAATATAAATTTTTGAGACTGATTACTGAATGATCCCCTTCAATAAAATTTCTCAATTTCCGTTTTTATTTTTAAGGATTTAAGTATGTTAATTACTAAGTTTGCTATTATATCATTATATTTTAGTTAGCAATACAATGGAAAGGCAAATAAATAATTGCTGAAGAAAATACTTAATTTTAATGAAAAAAGACGTGGAAAAAGTGTAATTTTTTACGAGTTTGAATCAGTGTGGTAAGATTAAGTAAATAAACACTTCAGAACTTAGGTCAATACTTGTCTTATTCGCAAGATTTACCTGCCACGATGAGATTTCCTTTGGAGAAATATAGTTTCTAAAGACGTAATGATAATATTTTATTCTATAAAACTTTAGAAGCAGATTAAGAATAAGAATTTGTTATCCGGGGTTTAATTTTTTCGAATTTCCTGCTCGAAAGCAAGCTACGTATAGATGACCGTGAATAAAAACAGGATTTTTCAAGAATGATGCCGCAATGTTTTAAAGTTTGTCTTTGCCCTTCGTTAATTTTAAAACTATAGGTTAATTTGATTGGAAATTTCAATCTTTTAAATTGTTATGGTATTTCAGTAGAGATCAGTGGAATTATGGGGATAAGTACTGTATGTCCTTTGTCCGTTCCACTCATACATTTGGATTCGAAAAGTCGGAAAGCAGCGTAATGGTATTCCTGGTACATGCAAAGAATTTAAAAATTCTATAGGGCAGTTGACACTTACTTCAACGTTTACCATCGTGTCGATCGATTTGTATATTCTCTCTTCGCCGAAAATTTTCTTTTGAATCTAAAAGTTGATATCGTCGAAAACTTTATTTTTAGTTGCCAAAGTGCTCTCTGAAATAATCACTCCGGATTGGTATAGTTGTGAACAATGGTTGGATAGATTTGGTCGATGAGTTCGTTCATAGTAGTGGCTACGTTGCAGAAATCACTGTTTAGTTTAATGAGGCCGGTCGTCTGGTCAATAAGGTATAATATGCCTTCGCCTATTTATAAAAGTTTTTGAGCAAAATGTGCTGTCGTTTCGTCTTTCAACAGTTCAACTCTCATATTTTTTGTTGGTCATAATATTTGCATATCTGGCCACAGATGTGATTTTTTTAGCGTGCATTGATATCGTCTGCTGGTGTTGACTTGGGGATAATTGGAATTAATTGGGGATAATTAAAAAGTGTTGGTCGAATTTCTCCTAAGAGTATGAATGGAGCTCCTACCATCACTTCAGGATTTCCTCGCAAGTCTTGTGATATTCTGCTCAAGTCTTTGAGTGATTTTTTAGGTGCCATTGTCTATTCGTCTCAGAAAATAATTTTAGCTTGTTATAGAAATTCACCCCTTTGAGATGCTCTTGAGATTTTACATAGTGAGAATTTTTCTTCGGTTATATTCAACAGTAGTTCATCTTGCTTCCATAAGTGTGGCGGAGATGCTGGACGATGATGTTGGTTTCCGTATTTCGTGTAGAAATCTATCTGGAGGTAGAAACATTAAGTATTGTTCGAACGTAGGGTGTATACTCGGCTTAGGGCGTGAGTTTTCACGATTCCTGGATCATCCTCTACTGGAATTCCTTATTTTTGTCGTTGAAAGGTTTTTCTCGTTGTGTTCCACGCATAATATAGGTAGGGACGTTGATGTTTAGCATTGCTTTTGCGAATGAATCCGTTTAGCATAGTTGGAAAAAAGCTGTGAATGTCGTGCTCTTAGGTGGTTTACTTGCAATTTTTCTGATGGTGTCTTTTGTGAAGTAAACTTTCTGTCCGCTCTCCAAATGTACTGCTAAATGTTGCACAGTTGGTTCGTCTTTGTGTATGGGATAAACAAAAATACACCACGCTGCTTCGTTACTGTTGATGTACCTTCCTATTTGATAAATGAGGAACTCGTCGTTTTTGTTTTGTTGTTCGCTGTCTTTGGCTATTTGAAAAATTGTTATGTTACTCCATTTGTTCACATACTTACAGACATATTTAACGGAAATGTGTAAATTGCAGTATTCTATATTTATGTGTGCTTGGAACATTTTGGAAAGTAGTGGGTTATATGGTATTACCCATTGATTATCTATTTCTAGTCTCGCCCTGTCTCGTAATCGCATTTTTGCTCTGAATCCACCTTTTTGGGTGATCGCTATCTGTATTTGGGAGAGCTGTCATCTCCGGTTTGTGTGTCATCCAAGTATGGTTTTGGGTATTTTTTTTGTACATTTTTCATGTCGTACAACACCGAATTTTCTTGTGGATAGGGAAATTCAGCTTGTATGATTTTGTCGATATTCGTGAGATGAATTCTGACGTGTGACCATATGATATTGTGTGTGTGAGGTAGTTCTTGTTTTTGCCATTCGATTTTGTATATCCGGCATCTAACGGTTCCCAAAATGTAGTATTTTGTGGTGACATCAAATAAATCTCATTTGTGTTTGTCGGAAAACTCGGGCTATTATGTCATGTCGATCCACGGGGACTTGTCCTTATATTAGTTGTGCTTTGATTTCCACGATTAGTTCCAGGCCACGGTGAGTTGCATGTGAATGTTATGAAGAGATCAGGTCATCCATATTTTCTTACGTAGATCATGGCATCTCAAGTGTATTCGTGCATGTGTCTTGAACTTCCTATGTAAGATGAGGGTAGATAACCATTACTTCAATGTCGTTACAGGTTTCATCATTTATGATGGCGACTCGAAGGTTCCGTGCGTAGTTTCTTTTGATTTGGTCTTATGTAAAGCATCCGTTCCGCTTCTATTTTTCCATACATATCTACCAAGAATTGGAATAAACGGCGAGTGTTGAAAATATAAATGTATGTTTCATTGTCTCTGATCATTAAGCGGTAAGCATAGAACGCCTTCGGAGTGATTTTTTTGTTTGTTTCTACTCCTGGTTTAGGTTCCTACCTGCTGCTGAGACACATTGTTTATATGATGCCCTCCTATTCCATTAATGGGTATTGGAAGGCATCATATGAACAATGTATCTCTTTAGCGCATTGTACTCCTTCTCTTCTTCGTTATACAATTACATCAGGGGTTGTGTTTCCATTATCCACAATTATGATAGCGGCTTTGTCTATCTGAGGTGCATTAAATCGAGGTTCGTGTTCTCCAGATGGTCTCTTGTCGGTTCGAATTATAACTTTAGTCATCAGAAATCATTCGGTCTGGTGCTGTTTTGAATAAGTGAATAAGTTGATTGTATTTGTATAAGATCCTCTGTATGTCCTGGGTAAATACAGGAAAATGTACAATAAAGGGAATAATGGAAAATAACGGGAATATTTCGCGCTAATTCTCCCGAAATCATATATGATAAAATGATTTTTCGCTAACTGTAAACATTCTTAAATTCACAATTCATGTCTTGAATAGGATTCTTTAAATTTTATTAAATATCTAAAGATGCGTTTTTAAGACATGTGTATTAAATTTGTTTTGAAAATTTTGGATCCTAATGGAATTTAAAATTTTGGTTGCAATGTTAAATTGTTTAATGGATAAATAAGGAAAAGTTTCTGCGTTCTATTCCGCAAACTAATGAAAATTTTTCCGAATATTTATATAAAAAGGCCATTTTGTTTCAAGAGGATCTATACTAATTAGGAAATCTCAAATTATTAGAAAATTTGTAATCGGACCAACACATTTTCATACCACTAGTAACGTATCCATATTTAATGGGTTTGGTTGGCTGACCAAAATTTTGTTCAATTGATAATGCGAAAATAATGTGTATCAAAAAATGGCCAAAATTACTAACAAATTCTCGACTAAAAGGAATCAATTCCACTATACCCATAAAATAATACAGTTGACTTCAGGTAGAATATTAAATTAAAGGTTAAATTGAATTCCTTAATATAAATTACATAGTGCCATGTATTAGTATATTCATAATAAGCGGTTAATTCTGCTGTATGACGTTACTCGCTTATCTAGTTTAAATGGCATATCTAATATCTTAATATTAATTAAACTATTAGTCAGTTTGGTCAACGAATACCCTAATACATAAAATAAAATGTATCACACTAAAATTGTAGTATTTTAAAATGTCTTTTTAGCAATATATGCCTTACTTACTTTTGTTTAGAGATGAATTTCTTTACACACACATACATATACATACACACACACACAGACATACACATATACACACACACATACACACACACACACACACACACACACACACATATATATATATATATATATATATATAATTATGTAACACAATAACAAGGATAACAAATTGCACCCTAATTTTAGACAAATCACACAGTTTAGAAAAAAATTGGTGCTTAATTAATCAAATGAAAAACATTCATGTAAACGATATGAAAGTCGCTTTTAACATCTTTTACCACCTTAGACACAAATTGAAAATTTCACACGATAAACAGCTTGACGCCATAGCTCGATCTAATAAATTATTTCTTTTAAAATAATAAATGTCTAACAAAATTAGACATATTTATCATAAATGTTTGGGTACCAAAGAAGAGCCCTTGATGTCAATTTGAATCATTTTCTTCGATGTAATACATCAGAAAACATGGCACTAACTCTCATTACCTGAATTTAATTTGGTTACTTTTACACATAATTATAAAACATTCTGGAATTTTCGACAAATTTTCTAGAAAAGTTCCAAACTTGTGATTAAAAATGTTTTAGCTTGTCCAATATTTTTACAATTTTATTCCAATTTAAATAATTTTATTAACTTGTAACTATTTTAGTTGTTTAAGGGCTAAGAATATTGTCAGTAGATTTGTTAACTGAGAGGATTATTTAATTAACATTTCTCTTTGGTATATCATAATGAAATTATAAAAAAACGTTTTATAATTTGCTTCTGAAGCAAAATTCGATATTACTACCGAAAAAAATAAAGATTTTTTCCGACATATATTTCTAATTAATTGTTATCTATCAATTTAGTTAGTAGTTAATTGTTTTTAAGAACTAGATTTGAATTTACTATAAAATAAAAGTAGTGCACTCATTTCTGTAATGGTGTTCGAAAATGTTAAAATTACATTTCATATGCTTTTTTACGATTACCAAAACTCTTCTCCCTTATATTAACGGTAATTTTCTGCTATCTTCCCCGTTTTGTATTTTACATTCACTAAAAAGTAAATTTATGTAATGGCCCAAAATTATGTGAATGCCGGTAGGTTTGTAGGTGGATATGTAATGCCAGCTTAATAAAGTTCTGGGGTAATAAAGGCTGTGAATTTTCATTGAATATTACTTGAGTTTTAATTTCATAATTCATGTAAATTTAGCTAGGAAACGGAAATACTTTCTCCCTTTAATTAAATGCTAATTATAATCAGTTATGTTTTGCTGTAGCTGCTTTTTTACGAAATTTTTCAAAGTTTACATTGACCTTCAAAGTAAAATTATTGTCACCATTGCCGATTTACACAATTAGAAATATTTAATTTTTCAATACATATACGCTGTATACAATACGTAACTTTTATAAATACTTCTACTGTTAAATATGTTAAATATATTTCACGGAAAATGAAGTCAATATATAACTATATACAAATTATATCCATTTTTGATGATTTAATTTAGAACAAGTGTACGGTAAAAATTAACATTTAATTATTAACTAGACCACTCAGTTGCTACACCATAAAAATTTCTTTGCAAAATTTATTCATGTCAGCTATGCTAACATTAATTACCATCGTTTTATTTGAAACAAATATTTCTGCATCTGTAACTCACCGGATGAGGCAAATATCAAAGAAAAAAAAATTATTGAGCGAACAATAAAGCAAATAAAAATATTACCCAACCGCAATCGAGTACGATGCTAGCTGAGAGCAATTTTATATTCATCTATTGTCTAATTAAAAGCAACCATTTAAGCGTAAGAAATATATTTTTTGGAATGAATGAATGGATTAAGAAATCTTTTTTAGCCATGTTCCACAGCAGCGGTGCGTCTCCTTCATTATGCGCAATCTTTTCAAGTCTACTATAACAATTAGTATTGAAATTTAGTTTTAAACGATTTTACAATGACAATTTCTTATTGACGAAAAAAAAAAAATGTTTTTAAATATACAAGTATAAATAAAAAAACAACTGTTGACGTGATTTGGGATGGGAAAGACAGGAAAAGACAAGGACATATAGGAAAAGGTTTCAGGAGAGGCAGGACTTTTTCACTCGATCTTTGAAAGTATTTAGAGACGTGATTTTGCTGATTCAGAATCCAAGTGATTCCAAATTTTTGCTGCTTGGACAATGAAGGATTTTTCGTAAGTGGTAGAGGTATGTTTAGGAATAATTAGGGTGAGTAAACTTTTAGATCGTAGCCCAAGACCGTGACCAGACAGACAAACCTTTAAATTTGCCATTAAGATAATTTGGGCTATGAGGCCGAAGATATACGGGATGCATACATTTTGAAGACGTTCCAACTTGCGCAAATATTCTTCATTAAGATCAGGATTGTACACATTTCTATAATAAATTTATGATAAGAGTGTTTGACATTTACACTACTCCAATCGATTTTTGTTACGATGAATTAAGGTTATTGACCTCAAAATCCAATAACAATAAATTACTACGCAGTCATTGTTTGAACTAACATGATAAAAATTATACTTGTACCTATTTTCTAATAAACTGTTTTTAAAATTTATTAGTCTCAGAACCATGAAAATTTTAAATATTTTAATTATATAAATTTCAAGTTCTTTCGTATAGTGCTATATGTCACAGAACCATAAAAAATTTAATTAATAGCAAGTGTATTTTAATTATATAAATTTCATGTCCTTTAGTATCCTGTTTATAAATTTCGTACCTATTTTCAGTCAGTAATTTCTTTTATTGAGATTTAGGCTACTATAATATTACTATCAATAAAACTCCATTATTCCTTCAGCTGTGAACGTTGCATCACATTCACTTTGTTTCCCCCCGTAATAAGAAAGTACGAATTATGTAACATCTGTTTGCATAAAATAATATGGAACAAAGAAATAAGAAAAAGTCAGTGCATTTTGAAATGAAACGCGGGCCCTGGAAAATTACTTCTTTCAATTGGTTTCCAATCGCGACCAAAATATTTTTGTTTAATATAGAAATATGAATAGCATAAGAGTTATAATATTGGTTTAAGTAATATTCAAATATTATAAGAGCTCACAAGGTTTAAATTGTCAAAATACATAAATATTACTTCAAAAGAGCAAATACAGCCGATATATGAACTTTTATGATATAGGAAATGTGGTATACGTTTCAATTTATAATTTCCTCGAATTTTTTGTTTTATGCAGATCACCGAATTGGATCTTATTTTTCATCAAACTTGCGATAATAGTAATTTAATCAATATATAAATACGAGAGCAAACACTACACGAAAAGTAAAATTTTGCGTTGTTTTTAATATCTATATTGTTTACATTGTAACGGAGAAGTAAGAGCCGTATACAAGAAAGAAATCATTTGAATTAAATTATCTAAAACCTCACTTTTGAAGTGACGAAATAAAATGACACCACCTAGTGTACAAAAAATATATTTTTTTTGTAAAATACTTTTTGTGTACGACAATACATTTGTGTGTGTAAAATACATTTTGTTGTACAACATTTTATATGTAGCGCGCTACACGCTACAAGCATAATATTCCGCTAATCAACCAATTAAGAATTTTTAAGTTGAAATGGTATCATTACTACAAAATAGGCATTATAATATACATGGAAAAATATTAATTTCTTTGAAATAAAACTTAAAATTCCGTGTAATTTAAATTTCACAATTTGAAGTTATGGTTGAACATTCGATAAAATATCAATAAAATAATTTGACTTTCGATTTGAAATATCGCAGCTACTAGAAGATAACAATTTAATATAAAAAGTAAGCTTGGAATTTTAATAGAAGTTTGAGAAAACACTCCAACCAACTATTGCACGTTTTAATAAAAGAACAGCCTCAATTAAATTTAGTTAAATGTTAACCATCAATAGTTTTGTTAGAAAAAACGTAAATAATATATTTTTTCAATTCAAAATAATAATTTTTATGTATTTAAACTATTCCATTAATTCAATTTTGCACTATAGTACCACTATGTATCTCTCCATAATAAATGATGCAAAAGCAAATTGAATATCATTCCTCAATTGCCATCATTGACGAACGTCATTGGAAGTATCTCGGAAGCTACAATATGCTACTGTAGGAAATAACAATAGGAATAGAATAGAAAATTTACAATACCAAATTTTCAAGCCTTTGGTTCAAAAGTTTGTTTATTTTGAACTACCTCAGTGAAGTAATTAGATATTGCTCTTAATTATCACCTATTTTTTATTATATCTATAGAATTACAAGGAATCGAAATCAATTGAAACGGTCGGCTTGACTTTGCAGCTCATTTTATTTACATATTAGATACGTAGGTTATTTAGATAATGTAACTTTCGATTTTTGGGTATCGAAATTTATACCGAATATATTTCCTGTTTTTAAACAAGTTTTAGATTTTGAATAAATTACCTTGTTGTAAAAAATTGTTTACAAGAATGCAGTTTCAAAGTTTGTTTTCGTTTTTTTTACCTCATGTCTTCTAATATTCAGTTAGAATTTTAAAAATTAGCTTGTAATTCTGAAGATGTGGATCTTTCCGCAAGTAATGAAAGTTCTAAGTTTCATCTGAACTTCAAAACTAACAAGTACCTTAAGTAAAACAATAATTTGATAGAATGACTTTGGAGACATAGATAATAAAATAATTTAAACTAATTTTTAAATTTTCGTTTCTACTACTCGCTGTATACTATATTCCTAAATTATTGATCGTGCGAAATATATCATTCGGGTTAAATGCAAAAATTATTGGACTTATTTCACAATGCTCCTATAATATATGTAAACGAACTGCTCAAGTTCCCATTTTTTTGGTCTCAAATCTCTGAGATTCATTTCTCATGGTATACACGAAACACAACTTTTAAAAATATATGTTTTGTTCTCAAGTAATTAACTTAAATTCTTGAATGAATGAATGCCTCTTTAAATTATATTTTTAAATTCTTTATCGTAATATTTCGATCTAGTCTGCATGGGGAAAATATAAATGTTATCGAAATATTTCTATAAACACCCATTTGAAAAATTAACCGTAACATGTCATGAGATAGAGGCAACTAAAATTTTTCAAAACTTTATTAGAGGAGTTGCTAGAGCTACCTTTGTGGTAGAGAGAGGAACTGAGCAATGCTTCGGGTAAAGGGTGTAGTATCCGGTTTTGTAAGTTGGAACTTGTTTGTTTTCGTGTACCCATATGTTAAATATAAGATGATATAATGAACTTTTAATGCAAATTGAATAAGCTTTCGTTTTACAAAACTTAAAACTAAAGAAAATGAAATAAATTACAAGTATCATTAATTGATTAATTACGTCAACAATACCAAAGCCTATTCATTGGTCATGAGCAATTAATTTAACATCACTGGTGAATCTTAATAATATCATATATGTTCTGTAGTAATACTTTTAAAAATTAGTGTCACACGTTGGGAAATGGAACTATTTATTACATTAAGTAAAAAATCAATTGATTCTTACTCGTAGACAATTAATAAATGCCGCTACACTTTTTTTGAAACTCGTCATATAAATTTCCTCTATAAGTTATCAATACCTCCCGAACGTGCCAAACATGTCTTTTTAATTATTTTCATTGAAGGTGAATATAAAATATCTCAGACATCCTTTCTTGCCCTTTCTCATCTAGGACATCTTCTAAGTCCAAAATTTTAAGGTTATATTAACGAAAAAAGATTATATAACGTTGAAGAAGTATATTAAAGAAAAGAATTTCATGGCTGGGGATCTAGTATTAAATAAATTTATGAGGTAGAGATGTTATTTAATAAAATTTAATGTAAATATTTTACAAAGTAGTTAAATTTAATTAAAGATGATAAAATTTTCCCTAACATTTATTAAAACTGCCTAATGTGTCGAAGTTGTCCTTTAAAAGACTTTTTAATGAAGGTTAAAAAAATATTCAGGACGCATTCTCTTTGACCTTTCACCTTCAGGGCGTTCCTTTCAATCTGGCTGTTAGGGTTGAAATATTTTCATTTTAATAATGTAATTAGCTTAATGGGGACTGATCTAGAAATAAATTTAATACCCTCCCTACTTAAGAAAATTACAAGTTAAGAAAATTTGTAAGCTTAATGAGATAGGCATGTACATTAAATTTTCCGATTTATGAGCAAAGATTTATGATTTATTTATATATAAAGATTTGTTAATTCGTCAATATAACGGTAAGTATGATTTTATAACACTTTGTCTTATGTCCTTGCCAAAACCATAACCCGCATAAAGATTAGTTTATTATCTCATCTACCGTGAGTAATATGGACCACTACGACGTGCCAAAATAAAATTGCACTTCAAAGTAGGGGAATTAATAGCACGTCGGGTGTGCGGGGCAAGACGGCTTTACGCACTCGTATGAGAAAAGACAAGTATTCATTAGGAAAATATTTTCGAGCGTCCTTCAGTTTGGTGTTCAAAGTAAGTGGGAGCGCTATCGTCTGTTGTTCAGAGGCGAATATGTGTTTACGCGTCAGTTCAATCTATTATTTCATCATCAAACAAATTGCTACAATAAGGCAAATAATGGAGGTATAGATTATATTGACTTAAAGTGTGGTGTATATAAAACTTTGAAATTGATATGTAATTTTAAAAAAATTGTTTTTATTAATTATTGAGAATAATAATTATGTCTTGAAACACATGGGGCAAGATTTGGCCGGACTCTCTTCATGCCCCATATTACCACAAATAGTTTTATGTTACTGCTATTTAATCATAACAAAAACAATAATTATTTTATTTTTTCATAAAACTATGGTTATAAATTATGAAAGGAAACGAAAAGAGGAGGATAGTCAACAGAAGCGATGAGAGAGGCTATAAAATTTGTTATTGACCAAAAAACCAGGTCCAGAAAAGCTGGTTCATATTACAAACTAGTTAAGAGCGATATGGAAAAAAAAATGAACCGGGAAGAGACGTGAGGAACGGAGAGTGACGGGGTTATTTAGAAAATATTTGACAGGGTTTCTTACGTCATCTAAATTTATCAATACTTAAACAAGAAGCGACTTCAGCAGCACGTCTGATCGGAATAAACAAAGTTGTTATGGCAAAATTCTACTATTTACTCGAAATATTAACATAAATTTTCCATGGATAGATTTTACAATTGTGATGAAACAGGATTCTCAAAACAAAGTGTAAGATAATAAATTCGAAATGAACGACAGATGTAGGTTCCTCATCATCTATAGAAATAGATCAGGCTATCACCACCAGACACATGATATTTTTGAGACAGCGCATTAAAGATGAATTACTAGATTATGCCCCACCAGGAACAACAGCAGCATGGAATTCATGAGGCTGGATAACTTCTGAAATATTCACGATTTCATTCAAATAATTTATTCAATCTTATCTTGCTAATTACGTATTACTACTCCCCGATGGCCATGTTATTCACACCCATAGTGGGTGTAAATAATATGCCCATCAGGATAGAATGTTAAAATGGAGTGATATTTCTTTGCTTTCTTTCTGGGATGTTTAAATAGAGTGATATTTCTTTGCTTTCCTTCTCATTATACCCACGGATTACAACGTTTAGATGATACATTCGTGAGATATTTGAGTAGTAATACAACCATGCTGCTACAATCAGTTTAAAAAAAATTACTTCCAGATTATGTGTTATCTGTGTTTTCAGATATATGGACAAGTAGTTCCAGGTAGCCACAATGACTAGAGTAATTAACGCAATCAAGAAATGTGGTATTTGCCCAAACAGCCACAACAATTTTTCAGAAGACGATTTCTTAGTTACTGGAATAACCAACATTCCATTTAATCATTACCATCCATCCGCGTCAGATCATGCCAATCTACAATTCGTAGAAGTACAATTGAGACTAAACCTGCTATTAAGAGGCACCCAAGGACTGCTGTAAGGTAAAAGAGAGCTTCCATTTGATCCAAAATTGTACCTCATTTTATTCTGGTATTACGTCTTCCTTCACCTGCTGTTCTTACATTCTCCATGCACTACGTTATGCCTATCGGATCACTTAATTCACTTTAATTTCTGTCAATAACTACCGCGCTTCTGAATATTATTTAGAAACAGAGCCTGGCATGTTCATACGCCCACTTACACAGTATCTATGGCCAAAATTAAGGAAATGTCTCTTCTTCCGACGATATACACATCTCTTTACTTCAGAAAAAAGAAAAATAGGAAACAGTAGAGGGAAAAACAAAGGAAATTGCTTCCACTCCATAGAAAAAGGGTTGAAGGATGTAAAAGACCCAGCGCAAAAAGGACATTTTTTTAACATGTAAAAAAGGCTAAGAAACCAAAAGAAAGCTGCACTAAAAGAAAAAAATAAAAGCAGAAAGATACTAAATGTTTTCTCCACAAGGATTTAAATAATGCATGCCTAGAGTCATCTAAAAACAAAGTAAATTATCCTCTGTGTGAAGGTTGGACTCGTAGTGCTGGAGTGGACAAAAAACAATTTAGAAAATATCCTCAAATGTATTATTTCGACCATTCAGCAAACCATGTTACCCCTTATAAGGGGAAACACTTTTTTTAAAGCTTGATATTAACTAATTAACTTTGTTAATTGATTTATTATGTTTCCGAAGATTAAGTCAAAAATACTTAAATAAATTACGAATATGCCATAAATATATCATAAATGTATGACTGTAAGTTACCGTTTTATTGTTATCTATAGTTTTATCTTAGTCTTTCTCTCATATCTCCAATTTCAGTCATAGTAACTTTTCGCTTTGTAAATAAATCCCTTTGGTAATATATCTTTTTTTAATTAAATATATAAGTAGACAATAAAGTTAAATAATTCAATTCTATCAGAACTTTATCATTTCTTGCCAATTGTTACAATTTTATAATAGGCTCATTAAATGAATCTATCATATTTCCACGAATTATTCTTAACTTTTACGCGAAAAGCAAACTACCTTCAGATAAGGGCAGAGAATGCAATCTGTTTGGCTATAAACGGAGAAAATACTTATGTTGTATTCGACTCACCACCTCCAAAATTCGTTTATTTGCGTTGACCGTACACACTACAATTTGGATGTCAAAGTATTACAACGTCAATTATTGTGCGAATACATTGAGAATACATATATTTGAATACATATATTTTCGAGAAGACACAACACTTTTTCGTTTAGCGCTAAGAACATGAAAAATTAATTTTAAACGAAGAAAGTAATTATAGAGCAGTGTTAAAGAGATGTTAAATAAATTTCTTAAAAGTATTTTTAAGCCTTGAAATGTTTTATTCGACATAAAAATAAAGTGAAAAAAACGGGCAGCACATGACGTTTTATAAAATGATTCGGCACTATACCGGAAAAAATTACAAGATTATTCATAATTTTATAATATATGATAATATAGCGAATTAATAAAACAATAAAAAAATTAATAAAAAGTAGAGGAAAATTACTAAACATCATTTCCCTGTACGAAATTTCCCTGGGCTTTTAAAGGCCGTAAACAATGTTTCAATAGGATTTAGGATTTTCATTAGTTTATTTACAAATTTATGATAAGCTTTTAATTCTTATATTTTTATTCCATGTAAATTGCTTCATCGTATTGGTTTAGGCTATAAACAAGTATATATTATATACGTATACTTAAACACATACATTTTTAATGTCGTTTTTTTAACAATGTAATCGATTTCCATAAAGAATTCTGGAAGTAAAAATATGCAATCCCTTTACTAGTATGGTTTACATACCTACGTAAATTAATATTATATTTAATTTGCTTCACATATTTGTGTCAATCACAAGATATTATAAAATACTTGATTGTACAATTCAAACCAACCGTCGTATTTATACTCTCATTTTTATATTCTCCAAGCACTGTGTGTTTATTATAATTACCGAGAGTCAAAAACTACAGGTCCAATTTATACAGAATAGTTTCAGTACAATTTTGGAATTTTTTGCAATTGTGAAAAATTGTCGAATCTGTATTTTTTTCTTAGAAAGTAGTTCAAACCAATGATTCGGTCTATTAAGCAATCGCTCAGTTAATCAGACGTTCATTCACTGATTTTCGGTGAAACATGTTTTGATGACAAACTTCTTACAGATTTGAAGCAACCCATTTCAAGACAACATATATTATTGTTACGAAGTCCTGTTTATGAAATATACTTTGTAAGATAGAGAATCAGAAGCTACAGTATCAATTAATATAGAAAATCCCCATTTCACTTTTGACGGCTTGTCAGCCCAAATTATTTTTGAAAAATAAGTATCTAAACTAATTGCTCAAATATTTTGAATGTTTACTCAGCTAGTCAAACGTATATTCACTTATTTTCTGTGTTAAATATTTTGATTTCAAAACTTCATCCAAATTAAAAGCTGCTATAGCGGATCAGAAGTAAAAATCTGATGTATCTTAATAATTCCTTTTTTACAACTTATTGAATCGAACAATGACAAAAATGTTGTAGTGAAGTACATATCACTCAGTTATTCAGCCACTCATCTGATTATATTGGACTATACATATATAACTTTTAACAAATTAACAGCCGCATTCCCTAAATTTTCTTCAAAATATGGGTACTGTTGTAATATTTTGCCCTAATATAAGGAAATATCCTTGAGAATGTTTTTAAAACTTTTATTTTTAATATATTCTCGCTTGCATACAAATATTTTCTCGTAGATGTTATTTTCAGCACTAAAAATATTTCATAATAAACCAATCATTAAACTCCTCTAATTTATTGTTGTAATAATTCATCCAAAAGTTATTTCTATATTTTTTTTTAATATTTGCACCTACCTTTTGTAAGAACCAAAGAGTAATTTTCTAATATTCTGCATTTTTTCTTTTAACACCATCAAAAATATATGATCACTCATGACGCTAAACTTGTGGATAGTTGTAACATAGTGGTGAAAATTTTACTTTTTAATTACAATTTAATGTTCAGACTAGTGTGTAACTTTTTACTGTCCCAACATAATCATTAGGTTATTTATTACCGTCACTAGATTATAAATCAAAAAATTATTAACGTTCCCATTTTAAATGACACTTGCAACTCTTAAATTTATTAACACTATTATATGCATTCCGTGTAAAAATAAATGGGCGTACAAATTTATAGGTAGCACGTACACCCACTTTCTGTTAAAATAATTTACAGCCAAATATGTGGGACGTTTTGAGCATAGTTTATTTATAATATAGTAGACAATTTGCACACACAGTTATTTTTCAACGTAATACTATAGAACAACAGCTTCTCTACAAACAATTTACACATGTGAACCCTCGAACATTAACACATCAGATGCGTTAATTACCCTCGTTTTATTCGGGACCAAATTTTGCCAGCGGCTGCGGCTCCGTTAGATGAGCAAACATCAAAGTAAATAAAATGATTACACCGTCGTAACAAAAGCACAATGTGAGGTGGGAGCAACAAGTAATTTTGTGGTTAACTCTTTTATGATGAGGCAAAACAAGCCTTAAGAAAGATTTTTGGCTAAAAATATGATGATTAAAACAACCTAGTACATGACTTACTTAGTAACACGTTTTATAAATTATAATGTCATCAAATGAAAAATAAATTATTGCGAAATTCAAACCATTCATTTAATAAAGTGGCAACGAGCGCGTGTCTACGCTCCCATCCCGCAGAAATCACTGGACAGATTTAATCGAATTTCGGAAATTTATACCCAACATATTTGTCAACATCTTCAACAGATATCATTAAGATTATTAGTCATATTATTACTCAGTACTATTACTACTTAATTAATTGTTCATGACATCTGTCACTCTTCTCGGCATCCATTACAAATGGTTAGTTTTATAATTCTTCATATGTATATTTATATATATATATATATATATATATATATATATATATATATATATATATATATATATATACATATATATATATATATATATATATATATATATATATATATATATATATATATATATATATATATAGATATGTATATATATACATATATATATATATATATATATATATAGATATATATATATACATATATATATATATATATATATATATATATATATATATATATATATATAAATACAAATGTGTATATATAAACAAATTTAGTAAATCAATTTTCACTCGTTTGTGCTGGCACCATAATTGATGAACTTTTCAATGACTGACTGCGAAATCCATGGATTTTGAGCTCGTTTTAATTATCTCAGTAAACTTTTTACTTACATGTTGTATTGAGAGGATCTAATAATAAAGAATTGAGTCATGGGGACATCTCAGTGGCTAAAAGTAAACCCATGGAGTTTTGTGCTCAACGAACCCTTGTTTAAATAATGCTACTGGTAGGGTGCTGAAGATTGAGGAGAGAGGTAGTAAGGAGAATTTCTTAATTGTTATCACTAAGCCCCTTGAATTTGGCTCGTTTCAATGATTTCAATGAATCCCTTGGTTATGAAATATATTATTATGTAAAATCAAGTGCAAAATGTTCAAAAATGCTTTAACTAACATAATTTGAAATCTAATAATCGTCCTAGAATAACAAATTAGGTTTAAGCAATATTTTCGAATTTGCTAATTACTTTCGCCGCTCAAACTGATGAAGCTTTAATTTAATTACGGCCCTTATTTTTTGTTTATAATTTTCCACAAAATTCAGGCCAGTTTTACATTTGCATATGGAAGTATAATAAATTTTATCCATTAAAAATTAACACTTTGAATTCATATTTAAAAAATTATAATTCTCAGTTTCATTGCAGATTTAAAATTTTGAGATTAGTTAAACAAAAGGTGAAATTATTTTACTCGGTTGCAATTGGTATATCTAATAATTCGATAAAAAACTACTTAACAAGACATTTGAAATATTATTAAAAAAATTCTCTCAACTTAATTCCAGATTTAAAATAAGCCGAAAGTTAAATATTAGGCAATTAAATATTATATTAATGATCTTGGAATAATTTTTCCACCAAAAAAACCGGTAAACCTTGCCAGCGTTGAGACGGCCAAAAATAGTTCTTAACCCCTTATATAAAAAGGAGATTTAAAATACAAACGAAGGACGTAAAAGGAATTGTTTGGAATAAAAGATCCCGTCCCTTTTAATCAAAATAATAATTTTCAGAGCGCTTGATATGAAAGCTGCTTTAGGCCACCTCCACAAAATAATGAGATGGATTCACCTTTTACCGTCATTCGCACAAATAAACCGGATTGGAAGGAGTCAAAAACAATTAATACGCCTGACTTGACTCTGTAGTTCAATTCAGTTCATTTATTCATTACAAACGTTACTTACGTTACTTAACGTTAACAGCTCCCTTCCAACTTTCGGTTTCCGAAAATTTCTTTACATTTTTTTCAAGTTTTACGTGTAAGAGAGTGTATGAAATAAGAATCGCAAAACTTTTATATTTTATACAGCATTAAAAATATTAGCGGTGTAACATAATCCATCGATTTTTAATGAAAGTTTGAATCTCACTCTATACTGTAGGAAAAAATTATTTCTGGGGATCGTCTCTAAAATAATTTTCACGGTACATAAATTTGTAAGTGAAGCTATAATAATTAAAACCTCCATAGCTAAAATAACAACCAGACCAAAGTATGAGATAAATTTGATGTAAATAATGTATCTTCGCCAATTTTCTTTAGCTTACAACAGCACGACTTGTCACGAGATGCCTGAGGAAACCAATTCTGATGTCATGGCAAATATACCCTTAATGATATGTGCGTGTGTACAAACATACATGAACACACATATATATATATATATATATATATATATATATATAAAAGAAGAATGATATGTAAAAGTGTTTTAGTAGATAGCGACGATAAACGAAATTATTTTTAAATAATTTTATATTTTGAACTTAATTCAAGGTTGAAATTCGAATTGCGAATCTTACACACTATACTGAATTATGGAATTATAATTATAATGAAAACATATCTTGTATATTGCCCAAATTCAACAGAAACCACTAGAGAAAAAAAAACAAACTCACACACAAACAAACATTCAAAATACAATATTCTTTTTATTGCATTAGTTTTCTCATGTTCTCCTGAATCATTCCTTTTGTATTTACCTTCAATGTACAAATACCCTTACCCTCAATCTATAATGAAATATTGACAAAAGATTGGAATTTTAAACAAATGTAGGAAACATAGCAAAGTTTAAAACATATAATATTGAAAAATGTTATGTGTAGAAGACCTCTGGTCAAAATATCTGCCCTCATGCCTCTACCCGCACTCGGATTGCTTAGTCAAGCAAATACCCATCTCGCGCTATTCCACACTTCACTTCCAGTTATACCCATTTCGCCGATGCATGTGCGGGTGGAAAATTTCATTGGGCGATTTAAATCACAATTATCGCCATCTACCGATTTACACAAATACATTATACACTTGTTTAAATTACTAAGCATTGAATATGTAAATTAATTTTTTGAAATATTAAATTGCCATATTTCCTGATCGAGTGCACCAATTTTCATAAAATAAAAACTAAATGTTACTTCAAGTCAATCCTATATTATTTAGATATCTTCATTGAGACAATATTTTTAAGTGATGCATGCTCAAATACTCAAATAAACAAACAGGAAAACAGACGAAACTTCCAAAAACTACATTTTTGTTTTCTATTACTTTTATTAGAGCTGTAATAATGTTTTGTAAATGTCTTTAATATGCGGATACGCCAATTTAACAGTTTTATATATGTATGTGCGCTTATGTCGGTTGGGTTGGGTTAGTTTATAATGGGTTAGATTATATTAGGTGGGTTATATTAATTTATCTTGGGTTGAATTATTATGGATTATGTTGATTTGGGTTGGATTGAGTTGGGTTATGTAGCGTGCGATAGAGTTGTGTTGGATTATGTTAGTTTGAGTTGAGGATTATATTAGTTGATATTGGGCAGAGTTGTGTTACAACAACTTAGATTGGGTTATGTTGGATTATTTTGGGTTATGTTATTTTAGGATATGTTAAGTTTAGTTGGGTTCGGTTTGTTGAGTTACGTTGGATTGGGTTATGTTGGCCAGAGTTGTTGGGTTGGGTAATGTTAGTTCGAGTTGGATTATGTTGAGTTGTGTTATTTTTCGTAAGGTTATGTTGGGTTCGATTGGATTATGTTCGGTTATGTTGGATTAGGTTGAGTTATATTATTTGTGCCTCGTGCATCTAACAGCTTTCAAATTCGAGGCATTTCTTTATTGTTTTTCTATTGCAATACTTCCGATTTCGATAAAATAAAAAATGATTCTACAGCTTTACATCAGGTGTGTTCAAAGAAACACATAAACAGGTAATCAGACAAAACGACAAGAATCCACACACTATACTAATAATTTTCTATTACTTCTATTTTGTCTCCCTAAATCTTTTTCTAGTAAATAACTTCAATGTACCAACACGCAATATATATATATATATATATATACATATATATATATATATATATATATATACAAATATTATGCAACTTTTCGGATACGTATATCTACATACACGTACATATTTGAAAGGGAACCTAATATTTGTACCGTAATCGTAAAAGCATCAGAATCGTTTCAGAAGCAACAATGTGAGCAAATTTCTAGCTACTTTACGATGGAGGCGTTTCAGTTTAGTTCAGGGGATGTTCGATAAAAGAAATTTTTTGGTTGTGTTTTCCTATTTATATAATGCAAATAAATTTTAAATTATTTTTATTACACGCGTAAGTTACGATTCTTATACTATTTATTATTTGATCTTTTTTTATAAAATTCCCTAAGTCTTTAAAAATAGCAATATTTTTTTTTATAAATCTCTTCTTTCTCTGTTACAACGTGTTATTAATATAATCAGCTATGTAATAGTCTTGCAAATCCACATAACTCTTTACTAAAAAATGTGAACTAATTCATATAAATAACTCGTCAACAATAATGCATGTTATTACAAAAGCAACAAATGTATTCACAAATCCCAAATGAATTTTAACTGCACTCATTTAACTTTGAATCTATGATTTAGAATTATTGATTTTTAGAATTATTGTAAGTCCAATAACATACATAATGAAAATAACGTATTTCTAGATTTTACTTTATCTACGCTTACTCTTGTAAGTTTATATGGGACTACTTTGTTAAGCCGTATAGATGAACATCATCATTCACTACTTATACAAATTAAATTTTCAGACTTGTAACCTTATTTCATCAAATCTAACAATTACAAGATACTCAATTTTAATAAATGAAATTTCGATGTTATTAACAGGTAATAAGTTCTTTTGATCGGGAACAACTTTTGAAAGATCCGGATATTAACATTGGTCTTTAATTATTTTATGACATTTTAAATGAAATAACAAAAAAAATATATCCCCCTGAAAAGTGTAAGGTCAAATAACTATTTGTTTTAGTTTAATTTTGTCTTGATATGATCTTTAAAGGAAAAACGTAAATACCACAAACGGTATAAAAATCTCATCCAAAAGTATTATATTAAATGTGTGGAATCTGTTCAGGAATTCATTAAGCATGACAGAACATTTCTGGAGATAAATAAATAACAAGAAAGGTCACGTCAATATCCCAGTGACAATGAAATACAAGGACATAGTATTTTAAAAATGTAACGGTAAGGCTGACCGAATGAAATGAGAGTCAAAAATTAATTTAGAAATCTTTTAAAATGTTTAATGAAAAGTGTAAGAGTAGAGTTCAGATTTTTTTTTTACTTATATCATTTATAACTTAAACTAGCAATTAACAAGCTGCGATCAGAGTTCAATTGAGATTGAAATAATTCTAGTTCTCCTTGTGATAGATATCCTACTTATATAATAAATAAATATCGAACATATAAGAGATTACAATTTAATTCGAATTTCAATAGCAATTTTTCATGGTTGTAGTATTTAGGACATAGATTTCGTGAGAAATACGTATTATTATAATTGAAATTATTTTTAAAAAGTGAAGTTTTTCATCTCCTTATTGATAAAATTAAATTAATTTTAAGAGAAAATTGGCTTTTGAATTTCAAAGCACAATTTTCGAAAATGATTTCTCAAACAAATTAATTTCAAATTACACATTTTATCAAACTCATTTTTCTTTTAACAATTTTATAACGTGCCATCTCTTGTTGCCCGCACGTTTATAATATAATTTTATTCGCTTTGATGTTTGCCTCGTTCAGTGAACTTTTATCCCCGAGGCAATATCCTAAACCAGATGATTTAATGATCTAAAGATAATTAGCACACTGAATATGTTAACGCTCTGGGCCGAACTTCACTACTAAAGTCATTATACGCATGGAAGAAGCGTATTTGTATTGTTGTGCCGTATTCTAGTAAAAAATATATACTATCAATAGAAAGATCATAGGAGTATAATTTGAATTTTTCAGTCAAAGTGATATATTTGAGTTGTAGCCTTTGAGAAAATAAACGAAAATGGTCCTTGTTTGAAAATACATTTAATTGTTTATGTGCTTGACAGAGTGTTTATGTGCTTGGCTTTAACAAATTACGAGCCATATAGAGGTAATTCTAGCTGAATATATTTAATTCGTGTTTCTGTAACGAAATGTAGTATTATTTTCATTGGAATGGGAAATTTGAGAGCTATTTTTTCCGGAAATAGTCTTTTATGAATATATATACATATGTATATCGGTCGGTAGGCCATTTAAACTATATAATGATACGGGTATATATTACATTGATTATTTATGGCAAAGATTCTGTTAGAACGTAGTATTAAAGTGATAAAATTTAAGTCACGTTTCATAAAAAATTATTAAATTTCTACTACGAATACTATCAGTTGGCGCTGTATTTCATTTTTATTTTTATGTCACAAATCAATTTACCAAACCAAAAGTGAATTTCTTGCATAACTTAAATGCAATACATTTGTGCCCCATGCGTTGTTTCCCTGGATAATTTTTCCTTAACCTTAAACGATTTAGCTCAGGAAAAACGACGAAATTCACGGTTTTTTTTCTTAAAACTTGTTTTTACTCCCGACTTCAATTATACAGGGCTTTAACCAGCTATTTTTTAATACTCTCAATATTTTTTTATCAGGCCGTTTGAAAAAGACATGCAAATAAACGATATGAACTACTTATAACAACAATAATAAGCCCCTTCATTTCTTAACTAAGTAATGTTAGTGTTTTTCACACTTTGAGTATTATTATATACTATAACTATGGGTTACTATAGTACATTATTATAGTACATTATAATTATGTGCTAGTTTTGTTACTTTGAAGTTATCATTTCAGAAACCCTTTTTGATTATAAGCCTCATCTCTTGTTCTTATCATTCAAGTGGTCTGTCTAATCTCATTGTTCAACGTTCAATGTGTTCTTTTAAACATTTACAATAAAAATAAGGTAAAAATCTTTACAGCTTTCACGTTGTTTTCCTCATATGTAAATTAATTTTAATTAGTGTAATTGTTATTTATTATTAGCAGTTAATTTTGCCATAAGAAAACGGTGGCAATATTGTACACCGTGACTAATAACTGAAAATTTGTACACATTTGTGTCAGTACGGGGCAACTACCGTGGATGCTATCAATATTTCATGAAGCATTTTTTTAATGACATACAAATACCTCAGGTGCATAACTAATGTACAAAATGGTTCACTAGTTAATGCAACAAACGTACAAATGATGATTTATAAACGACGATAACTGATATAGGTTATGAGTAACTACAATATTCAGCGACGTACATCAGCTGAAAGTTCATTTAAAATCAAAAGTTCATGAAACTTAATAACTGTATTATAATTGAGACGTGCTGATAAGTAGCATGATATTATTCACGTGTTTATTTGTAATAAATTAATTGCGTTTGCGTGCATATTCACTTTTTTAGTCACTATAAACGGTTCTTTCTCAAATCGACAATTATATTTTAGAGTGTTTAACTATAATATATTTCAACGCATATTGGAAATAAAATTAGTCAAGGATGGATACAATTACATTATTGTGTTATTAAGTGCACAATTATTATTATTGTCATACGTTCTTTTAGGTTATTAAAATAGAATAATTTAAAGCCAGTTTTTTGCTTATTGAATAATGGAATCACAACTTATTGATGAGAGTAACCGTAGAATAAAATTTGCAACCAAAAAGATTATACACACAAAATTATTAAATTTATACACACAAAATTGCCATTTTTAAATCCAGTTAAAAAGTTTCATTTTGGTCAAAGGGTAGCCCCATATTTTTATGATCTCTCCTTCATTTAAATGAATTTTATTTGTGCTAGTACAGTATAATTCTGATGAAATGATAGATAGTGAACGAGATTCTTTTCGAATACTGTTTCTGTCACTTCTTGGGAATTGAATTTTGGCGATGGGTACAATGAATGATGGAAGATTCCAGTTGTATCTCCAGAAATTTCAGTCTATTTTACCATTTAAAATCATTCGTCATCGCATAGTATCAATGGTGAAAAACGATTCCCTCGTTGCCTTCAATTACGAGTTTCTTCACTATCTTTCGCAATCATTGACGTCCAATTGTGTTAAACCGAAGTGAGAGTAAATTTCTTTCGGCTGATAATATTATTATCCCGTATAAATCCAATAAAGTAATTTTTATTTTATCAGATATTGAAGATATCAGAGCTATTACTGCTTCATTACCACGAATTTTATGAAAAACATCTGCTTTTCTAGAATTGGTAATTAAATTTATAAACAAAAAAGCATGCGAAGATAAGCTGGCTACAAAGAGATATCTTAACGGTTAATATCGCTACTCATCCCGCACTTATTTACGAACAGATAAACGTGTTCAAGTGTATATTTAACACTCTGCTTTGAGTATTTGAGGAAACAATTTTATCACGATGAGCTTAAAGAAATAATTTGCGAGTTTCAAAATTACTTTCGTACTTGGATTCATTTGTGTTTAAAGTAAGCTCGATTTAATCTTGGTTGTAGTCACCTAATTTGTTTATGAATTTAATACGCATCCCAATTTATAGAGAAATTAAGATTCAGGTAACTAGAAATCGGATATAGGATAATTTAACATAAGCAGGTTTAAAATATTACGTCTCTAATTCAATTATTTTTCTATATAAAAATTCAATTTTAAGTTTTAGATGACTCGAATCGAAATGGAGTACTTGGTGGCACAGATACCTATTAAAAATAAATGAATTGATGTCATTTAGATTTTACGGAATTCAAATTTTTTTTATTTCAAATTATTTTAACGTAAAATAATTTAGAAACCACCGGCCTTAATTGATTAATGTGATTTAACGAATATTCAATTTTTTCACAGTTTTTCCTTACTTTTCATACAAATGTATTTATTATGTTTGTTAGTTTTAAAGTTAATAAACCTTGAACCACTGAGAAAATATCCCTAAGCAAATTTATTGAAAAATTATTTAAATTTCTTCTCGCTTGAACGCCCCAGAGTTCAATTTTCAACATTTCTGTATTGTTCAAATTACTTTTACAAATCACTGAGTTTCTGTCTTCAGTTTTTATTTTATTGCAAATTTCTGTTTTGGAAATTAAAACAATCTACTAAAAATGAGTCAGAAAATGTTTCAACCGATGACTAACGGCTAATTAACATGAATACTGACAGAAGAAACAAAGGTTTCTTTTTATTAGATTTCAGCAATATGCGGACTACGCAATGATGATGTTCATTACAATTTGTGTAATATTTATGAGTTTAATTAATTTAAATATACTAATATCTACACTAACTTGTTTCACATATAATTATTTGGAATTTACTTGTGTGCAAATTCTAAATGCTTAGTTTGATGCTGAGAGGAAAAGAGTGACAAAAGGCAATAAGGAAGTATGAGGGGTTTAATGGCATGTATTGCTTAAACATATAAAATTATTTAAAAGGTAAATAATTGTAAACTGTTAAATCGTAGAATAATTTAAAATAATTAAAGAAGGTAATTTATTATTTCATGTGAAAGAAATTAATACTAATGAAGAGGATGTAATGATTTAAAACTTCATTTTAAACTAAATATTTCAACATTCGCTAAATTACCTTATTTGTTATGTTCAAAAATATAAAATGTCAAACTATCAAAAGACTAAATTGCACTGGATACGACATATAACTGACCTTGCATGAAAACTGGGGGCCTTAATAAATTTCCAAATGTTTTGAATGTCTGCCCTTGTGATTTATCCTTACATAGTATAAAATAAAGTCGCTTCCCGCATCTGTCTGTCCCTCTGTACCCTTAGACCTTTTAAAATTCGCAATGAATTTTGATGCGGTTTTCACTTTTTATTTAAACAAAAAAGTCTCCTTAAACAAAAAAGTCTCTTCTATCCTACGGATAACCCACAGTGCCCATTTTTATGCGATTGATATATATATATATATATATATATATATATATATATATATATATATATATATATATATATAATATATATATATATATATATATATATATATATATATATATATATATATATACATATTTGCATAATATCCCACTCATATATCTTCAATTAATGATAAATTCGATATAAAAAATAGCTAATGCAATATTTCTGCAAAACTAATATAGAGCCGTCTCATTGACTTCTTCGTTTTCAAATAAAATTCAAATATTGATATATAAATAATATAGCACTACTTGCTGGTAAAATCCAAAAGTACCTTGTTTAGATAGCGTAGCTGCTCTAGCCACATTAAGCCGCTACAAGATATTTGTGATTTTTCAAATGTCTAGTCCTATGGCATTCAGTGGGCATTCACCGAATGCCGTGGTACTCGGCTTGGTATTTGTCAAATAATGGTACTCGGTACTCGGCTTGGTTTTTATCTAACGTTTATACATATACGCGAGCTGAGTCCGAACACAGTCTTTTTCAAAAGTTCTATCGCATATCGTTTGAAGATTTCAGATTCATGTTTAGTAAATCGTTCCAAATTAATGGCTCATTTTCACACAGTTTGAAGAAGTCTAAAATAATTTCATTGAATTCATCCATTTCCTAACTGTAAAAAAAACAAGCTAGCTTATTACTAGAAAACGGAAATCTTAAAAAATAGAAATATATATTTACAGAACAGGTATTGAGCAGATTCCCAAATGTATGGAACAATGAATTTGACGAGTATTCGTAAACTTTGAATCGGAAAATATACCAATAATTAGCCGAGCAAGACGCGCATTGACTATTGTTGTTTGGCGATTTACATGTACTCAAGATTCATCGAACGTTTGGCTCGGTATTCAATGAGTCACGCATATCCGGTCGCAGTTTTAATTAGCGATGTTTTTGGTAATGAATACACCAAAACTGATTTCACGTTTTTATTTGCCGTTTGGAAAAAAATATTTATCAAAATAAAATTATTTAAGAAGAAATTACATAGAAAATAACGAGTACTTTACAGTATATATTAACAAACTAACCGGGGGAGCTGTTACCAATGACTCAATAAACTGTACCTTCTGTAAGTTCTCAAGAACTATTGTGATAAATGGGTATACCATCCTGCTGTTTAACCTACATCATACGTAGAAGGATTCCGAATCCTATCTGAAAGGAGTTCCTCAGAGTTTGAAAAACTTAACTAGCATTGAAATTTTACGATCAGAAAATGTTGTTTGATTTATGGATGTGCTGACATTGCAATTCTATCGAGTAAGAGTGAATGATATAAAGGCTATAAATATATTTAAACAAATGTTCTCCAAATTAAGTTAGATATTATTATAAGAGTAAAATTATCCAGGTAGTATTATGGTAATTCAACGTTTCATAACATCAAAATAATTATGAGTTGTAAAAAATATTCAAATGAAGAAATACTGAAAAAACCTGTGTTTCAACTTCAAATACGCTAAAAAAAATTAACAAACCTGTTAAGGTTTATCCAGACAATGAGTTGTTTATTCTTCTTAATGACTTGCGCTGTAAGTAAGGGTATCAAACTTCATACAATCCTGAAAAAAAGAAGGGGTTACAGAGCTTATCCAAGCCTTACCCAGAAATTAGTCAAATTACCTAAGGTTTCAAACCCAAAAACTGTTCATTATAGTATTAAATCAGTAGCAGATCTGTCAAGGCAATTCATTACCCCGATGTAAACGCGAGGAAATTGGCTTACCATGCATTCACAACTATATGTATTTTAACTCGTTTTAATAATGAATTTAATATTTCATTTGTATCCCCAACAAAAAAACGAGGTGAACTTGATGAGTCTTACAAAGTCCAGTATGGAAACAATATAAAAGATGAGCAATAATTGCAACCTTCAAAAGAAGATATTATCACGCAAGGCAGAAAGAAGGCACATGGAAATTAATAATAGTCCACAGATTATTGCATAAAATTTACTGGCGGCCTGTACAAACCTAAATTTTATCATAAAAGTAAAATAAACATTTTATTATAACGTAGATTAGTTCAAAACCTTTTTTGAACTAATACAATCACATCACAAAATGTGATGTTATTTTCTACCAATTTTTATTGAATCCTAAGAAAAAAGAAAACATCTAAAATTAAACGACCAGGATTAGTGAAATTATTGTAGAGTTTATATGGGCATGCATTTCAATTAAATTATATAATAATAGCATTAGTAACTGTTTTTGACATTACTTACCACAGATTTAACCAAAAGCAAAGAAATATTGATGTAATTTATATTAATGTTACTATATACAAATAGACAAATTCTAGGATATTTATACTTAAAAAGGATAGAGACAAATTCGATATTACTGTTAGACGATTTAATCCAGACATCCAAAGCTGTAATAATTAATGTATAATAAGCACTAAGCCGGCAAAGCATTTGAGAGCACAGCGAGTGTCAAAGTACAACCACAATTTGGTAAAATTCCTATCGCTTTTATAAACAACCACGTCTGCTACAGTATATTAACAATGTATAGTATATCACAGTATATTGCTATAATATGTAACAATGCAAAGTATACGTACAATGCTTCAGTTTATTAACAGGTATGTTTACATAGAAAACTATGTATTTACCGTGAGTAAAATGGAATTTTATATGTAAAAATCAAGGTATAAAACAAATGCATAGTCTAGTTCAGAAACAGTTAAAATAGGTCAACAAAATTTAATGTGTGCATTTTATACAGATTTGTATCTATAATTAATAGTCTCTGTACAATATATTTTATTATACCGTGTGCCTAATTACAAGATACACATGTAAATATACATCTAACAACCCATTTCATAAATGAATATACCAAAACTGTCGAATAAAAAGGGGATAAATAAAAATAATCAGTTAACAATTAACCAATTTAACCTAATATTCTGTGATAATTGCATAAGTTAGTTCGTTTTTGACTTCATTCTTTTTAACTGATAAATAACTAAAACGATCTCACTAAATTTTTTGTACATAAAAAACTTTTATTATGGAAATAAACATACAATATTTTTTTAATTAAAAAATAACACATTCCATGCAAGCTAAGCTGTGAACTATAAGCTAGTGGTCTAGGTAAAAAAATGGTGTAAAATATTTATTTCATAAATGAAAAAGGAACAACTGAATTAAAATAAATTAAGGTTTCAATATCAAATACAGCAGTTTTTTTTAATTACTAAATGGATTATTATTCATTATAGCCTAAACATATTGGAACAATCAAATTATTTCACGCCTTCGATAAGAAACAGTTAACATTTCTATATTATGTATTACTGCAGATTCCCCGTCTTAATATGTGTTTTAAATAAAATAAGTCGAAACAGAAAGGTAATGAAAGCTCATTTATTTTTTTTTTTTTTAAAAATGTAAAGTAAGAAGCAAAAGTGAAAATAAACTTTTCAGTTATATTATATTTAAAATATATTCAAATAACAAAAACAATTTTTAACATTATCTCAATCAGAATACAACCTTTTTTCTTCCAGAAACCATATTATTATATTCCCACATTAGTCGTCATGTGTCCTTATTCTGTAGCGGATTCATAAAGCACAAAGTCAATATCGTGCCAGGCTTCCGTCTATTGCGATATGGAACAAAGCTATGTTACTAAAATATTCCGAGCGTATATTTATCTTTAAAGCAACGACATTTAATATCACTACAATAAAATATAGATGCAGCTTTAGTGTTAGGAATGATATTGATTTCATTTGCGTACCTAAGTCACGGTCGACTTAAATTCGATGCTCTGTAATTATAATTACATACAAACGAAATTAATAATGGAAACAAAACATTTAACCGCGGATCCTGATTGGTGTTTTCTTTTATTTTTAAACTTTAAACTGATTTTCAAAACCGACTTTTTGAATCAGTTATCTGGATAGAACTCATGGTCACAGAATTGCTTCGTAAGAGACGTGTATCTTAAGAATAGAAAAAGACATCATCTATTCCTTTCAGAAATATTTTGAAACATGGAGGAAATGGTAGCACACAATGAGAGTAAAAATCAACTCGTAGGATAAGTCTAGAAAAAAATTTAAAATGAATTCCATAATGTGACAATTATTCCTCAACCCTTATACCGAAGAACATTTATTATTAATAAGATGGCTACAAACGAAGGTTAGCACTAATGATAATTTCACCTTTTTGTGTTTTCATATACATTTAATATGAAAAGTGGTTTTACTGTGACGAAACGCTGTTAAGTTGAAAACAATTTATTCATTGCTAAAACACAGTTTGCATTAGAGATATGTCTCAAATAAATCCGATTTTTATAATATAATCTCGTAAATATTTTTTTGTATATTTTCTTTAATTTTTTTTAAATACACCACTTTCAAATATAACATTTATTCTAAGCGGAATTTGTTCTATAAGCTCTATGCATGTCTTAACTTATGCTAGGTTCGCGCTTCATGTACAATATATACTATGTGATAACTCTGTCACCAATAATAATCGTACCTTCATTTGTACTGTCGCTAAGTACACTGTTTTTGCAAGTGTATTTTTGAAAGTACAATAACTTTTAATTATAAACACCGCGGGCATGTGCTTTATTATCCATAAACCTCATATTTTGACGTTATAAGTATTTTTTACTCGGGTAATTTTACAAGTAACTAACTTTCTATATAGCTGTTTGGAGAAAGGAGATCTTCCTCCAAAAATTTAAATCAAATGTTCTATATAAACCCCTTTTTAAATTTGATGATTGTTTTCTGATCTTCTTGCCTCTTTCATCTGCCACCTGATTTTTTAACGCATTTATTTTAAAATTTTCCTTAGAATTAAAAAAAAACGCAATATGTGCTCTTTAGGTTTTACCAAAGATTTTGTGATTAAGTTATTACTGGAGTTAGTGAAAATACTATTTTGACTGACTTAAGTAATAAGTTAATAACGATGTGATTCATTATTTCCTTCAAATATTATTGCGCTTTTTGTAACGTAATTTAATTTTTTCTGTACAATGTTAACATTTTGCTGAAGCAAAAGCTTACTTCAATAAAATGTTAAGTATGTTAAATATGTTAATATTATATACAGCAATGTTCAATGTCGTTACTTCGAAAAAACATTCACCTGACCATTTAAGCAACGAACCGATATCGCTTTATGTGTTCGCTATGGAAGTTACTTACTTACGACATATGCTTTTTACATTGTGTGCGATTGGACCTTTGTGGATGCATGGCGCCCAATGTGGGAAACCAGAGATATGGCATCTAGCGGAACAATAAGGGTTATATTCTGTTCGATAAAATGTTCAAAATTGTTTTTGTTATTTGAATATATTTTAAATATACTAAAATTTAAAATCCTTACCTTCCATATTTTCTGAAAAAATAAATTAATGTGCTTTGCCTTTTATTTCGAATTATTTTATTTAAAACACAGAAGCAAGAAGCAACTTCTTATGAAAGTTGTTGTACAAAATTAACGATATTCGGATTTTTTATTTTACTTGTACTGTAAGACCTTGCTTCTTGTCCTGGAGCACAAGTGAAGCAAAAAATCCGGATATCGTTAATTTGTAGTTACATAATATAAAAAAAATATTTTTATTGTATATGCCCCTGTGAAAGATATAGTATGCTATATATTTTACCATTAAACGTTTATATACGCCTAAATATGTTCGGAATACACGTAATGCATATTCCACTCTAGCTTGACAGGCTTTTCTTTAAACTGTTCCTACTTTTTATTCAATAATTGGTTATATTCAATTAACGACTAGACTGTTAGCACTGGTTAAACGTGCTCTTGATGTATTTTCAACAAGTATATTTTTAATATTTTATTTTTATTTACACGAAGTACAAAATGAAATAGGGCAGAATAATAAAGGGCGTAGCGTTAAGTGTATGGTTTAATAAAAAATATTTTATCGAGACGATTAATTACAGACAAGCCTCTATAATAAAACGCATGCATTAAATTTAGTTGGCTTATTTTAAATGTTTCTAAACTAAATTACGCATTTGTTTTGCACCTAGATTTTTAAAAAGAAATTTTCATTTTGGGGTTCAATTAAGTCCACATTTATGCTGGAAAAATATTAATGCAGCTGAAATTCACTCACGACAAAACAGAGGTCGCTTTGTAAACGTAAGTAGTTTAATATCTGTAGCAGACATGATTGTTTATTAAAGCGATAGGATATTTACCATTTGTTGTTGTCTTTTGATACTCGCTGTGCTCTCGAATACTATATCCGACTTAGCGCTTATTATCCCACTGTCGATCACTAGATCGAAATGGCCTAGATTTATTTGCCTCTATAATAACACGAACGTATTTGCCTCTATTTAACACGAACTATATCAATATCTCATTGGTGTTAGTAATATCGGTGGTAATAATGGCGAAAATGGTCATTAATTCTATTGTTACAATAACTTAATTATAGTGCATACCGATATAAATGCTAGAATAATTTCAATCTTATTGGTTTCATTTTGTTTTCTTTTTCTAACATCCGATAAAATTTGGTAGAAAAGTGCTTTTGCGATGCGATTAAATTAGCCCAAACAACCTCGCAGAGTTGCATAATAAAGGAACAATTAATTTGTAACAATTAATTTCACTTTCATGATAAAAAAAATTAACTTTTTGCAGATAGCCAATCTTATATCCGATTTTATTAGTCCAAACAGTCGCGTACAATTATAATAAAGTTGTAACAGTTAATTTCATGAAAAAATGTAGCTTTGTGCAGACTGCCAATAAATTACACGCACTAACATGTACATTACTATTTCCTTATGCCTTCTTTTTTCTTCACATGATGACATTTTCTTCACATGATCTTATGATGGTTGTAATTATCGATCACCATATATTTTGTTTTCACACGGGCATTTTTGAGACTTTCTAAGATCATTCATCATAGTATCAAACCCAAAAATACAGGATTTTTGGGTTTGACACTACAATGAACTCTTTTTGAGTTTAAACCTTTAGATAATTTAACTTAGTTCTGGGTATGGATTTAATAAGCACCTACACCATTCTTTATTTCAGGATCAAATGAACATGGGTAGCCGTGCTACCTCGTAAGTCAATAAACTTCGCGCTGTCCGGTTAGGACAATTTTTCTTTTATAATGTAATTTTTTTTCGTTTTTGAAGTGAAAAAAAAAACTTTTCTAGTATTTCTATTTTCCTATATTTAGTTATTTTTCCAAAACTCATGATTTTTCTTCCTTTCGTTACTGTTTTTTTTTCATTTCGTTGTGATCGCTAGGGACAATAGCTTCGTCTGAACTAACATTTCAGGAAAACTGCTTGTAGAATGAAAAGAACTGATTGTGGAATGAGATACGTTCTTGGTTAAAGTGAAGAAATTTTTATTATTAATGCGTAAAATTTTATTTTGATGAAATCGTAATTAATTTATGCATAATTTTATTAGTAAATGAAACAGAGTATTTGAATCATCCAAAACACATTCGTCGTTATGTGTTAGAGATGGCCGTAACTTTTTACTGTAGTTTCCTTTTACTTTAGTTTTTCTTTTGTTTGTGCAACTCAATATCAGATTTAGCACCGGTAAAAATTTTATGTATTGTGTTGCTGGTTTTAATAGTATAGATTTCTTTTAACTTCACAAATGAACTGGCTTGACTTTTTCTAGATTCCATATGAAAAAATCAGTAATAACTCTTGCAATATTCAGACTGAAAAAGACGGGAATATTTGAATTAATTCAATTTCATAAAAGCTGAAGAAAACATTTACACAAAACACTTAAACTTTACCCTTAAAACTAATGGTTTCCTTCAAAGTGACCCAAAACAGAAATGTTTGTAATGATAAACGTGTGGATCATTCCTTAAACTTGAAACCATTTCAGTTAATATTAGATCATCCCTCACGCCGACCAATAATTTTTTTACATACAATTTTGACATATAATTCAAAATAATCTATCCTTGAATAAAAAAAAGGAGTTTTGTAAGTAAGAATAAAAGACTCATGTCTGTAAAGTGAATATAATATTAACTATTTTTGAGTTGTGCCACTATTGAAGTTTTAGTGCGATATCACTTTTTGTCGGTCTCTTTAAGCAATATAATTCGATATGTATATTTGTGATACGATATTATTTTCAAGAATAGAATTAATATTTTTATTAGAAAGACAAAATATTTTAATAGACCTCGCATATACATATATGAAATTCCATTACTGATCTGAGATCCGCTTAAAATTATTGTAACAATATATTATATGTCGGTTAACGGCTTGGGCGTGCACGTGGCTTCCAATAATATCGGGGCTCGACCTATGGTGAAAAAATGAAAAACTCCAAAAATATTGATTTTATTGTACATTAAAATGTGATTATATTTATACTAAATTTATGTTGTTATGAGTTAAAAGAACATTTAAAACGAAAGAAACAAATTTTCTCGGTTTCAGAAAGAAACAAAAGTTATGTAAAAATTTGTATGTTTATTATGTGAAAGTTTTTGTAAAATGTAATTTTCGAACACCACACTTATGTTTAATTACACATTTATGTTTAATTATTGTATAACAAAAAAGTATATACAATAATTAAACATAAATGTGAAAACATCGTTTATCCTCACAAAAATGTACCTTATCGTTATGTTACCAAAATACAATGACACACAATTTTAAAAATTACGTCGGCCAAAATTATTATACGATACAGACGACTTTCATTACTTCATTTACATACATATAATAGCGGCAAAAATTATTATACGCTACAGACGACTTCCGTTATTTCGTTCTCACACACATAATAGTGGCGTAAATTACTAAACGCTACCGATGACTTTCGTTATTTAGTTCTCACAGACATAATAGCCGCAATAATTACTATACGCTACACTACTTTCGTTTATTGCTTCTCACCTACACAATAGCGGCGAAAATTACAATACGCTACAGGCGACTTTCGTTATTTTGTTCTCACACACATAATAGTGGAAAAAACTACTATACGCTACAGACGACTTTCGTTATTTCGTTCTAACAAATAGAATAGGGCAAAAATTACCATACACTACAGAGGATTTTCGTTATCTCGTTCTCACACACATAATAGCGGCAAAAATTACTATAGGCTACAGATGACTTTCTTTATTCCATTCTCACATACATGATAGCGGCGAAAATTACAATACGCTACAGAGGATTTTCTTTATCTCGTTCTCACACACATAATAGCGTCAAAAATTATTATTGGCTACAGACGACTTTCGTTATTTCGTTCTCGCCTATATAATAGCGGCAAAAATTACTATAGGCTACAGACGACTTTCGTTATTTCGTTCTCGCGCATTTAATTAGGGCAAAAATTACTATGTGCTTTAGACTACTTTTGTCATTTCATTCTGACACACATAATAGCGGAAAAATTACTGTATGCTACAGACGACTTTCTTTATTTTTTTCTCACACACGTAATAGCGGCACAAATTACTATTCGTTACGCACGACTTTCGTTATTTCGTTCACACCCACATAATAATGGCAAAAATAATTATACTCTTTGGATGACTTTCGTTATTTCGTTCTCTCACACATAAGAGCGGTAAAAATTACTATATACTACAGATGACTTTTATGATGACTTTCTTATAGACTATTTTTCGTCATTGGATTTGATATTCTATATGTTTATTTCATTTTATCCTGATTACAATTTGTTGTTTTCCGTTGACACTCGCTGTGCTTTTGAATACTTTAGCCGGCTTAGCGCTTATTATCTCGCTGTCGATGATTGGATTAAATGGCCTAAATACTTTATGTTTGGGTGGCGCCGGTTGCCATGTCACTCCACAAGTGACAGGCGCGCTCGAGAAGTTAATCAATTTATGGCTTGTTTTAAAACAGCCTGGTGAATTCCTATAATACTACATGCATTACTCATTAAAGACGAAACTATTATGAAAATTCGTATATCGTGGTAATTATTCTTATTGTCATAAATTTATATTCTTTTTACGGACTCGGTCGCGGCACGCACACATGCGAGTATGAGCACATAAAACATATGCGCATACGTTTAATTTCCTAAAAACATGGGTTATCAAAAAATAAAAGGATGTTTCTGTTGATCAACTTTTCAAAATATTTAGGCATCTAACTTTCTTAGGATTTAAAATTAATAATTTTATAAAAAGACCGGTACTATACTATTATACTTCTAAATCATAATAGCTTGTATATTATTGGTAATATTCTTTTTATAAACCAATAGACAGTCTAACGTTTTCATATGTTCGTCGTGAAGTCAAAGTAAGTACATCTCGTTTAAATCATCATTTAAAGTGCTTGTCAGTCTTCACATTTCAAATAAATTAAAATAAATAAAACTATACAAAAACTTAATAAAAATATTAAGCTTATCTTACGTTGAACTATACTTAAATATTTGTTTCCGAAAATAGCCAATAAATATCTGTGAATAAAACAGCTGGTGTGTAAATTTTGAACCATGATATATAGACCATATTTAAAGAGAAATATTATGAAATCTGTTTTTCAAAGTTTATTTTGTAAACAAATCGAGATGATAAATATATTTAAAATAACGGGAAAATTTAAAAACAAATTCAGATTCAATAATAATATTATTGACTAAAAAATGTAGTAAAGTAGATCAGTAAGCATGTTACGGGCACCGTAGATAAAGGAAAAGACGGATATTACCACCGATATAACATTCGTGGTTAGTTTCATTACATTTCATAAAAGTTGACATGAAATATTATCGCTAAAATTATCTACGGCTGCGTTGTACGTCCATAAGGTCGTCCGTTTATTTGAACAACTTTTCAAAAGGTAGAAGTTCAATCTAGATTATTGTTGTTACGTATATATATATATATATATATATATATGTATATATATATGTATATATATATATATATATATATATATATATATATATATATATATATATATATATATATACATATAATATAAATAATAGAAAAAATATTTTATTAATTATGTTCTACAATTTCACCTTTAGGCTATGTATTCAAGACATCAATAAGAATTAAGTAAACCTTAGTTTAATTAAATGTTTTTAAGATAGATTTAAAAAATATACACTTTTTACCCTTTTTTTAATAATACATTTACTTCTTGTTGGAAGCGATAAAGATCGAGATGAATAAAAATTAAGCATGTCCTTTCAAAAAATTACTGTAGCAACGACTCCAATATATTTTCTCCTTACTATCATAACATTATCTATTTCATCGATTTCTGAAAATACGCTACGAGTGTTAAGTCTACAAAAACTTTTTGTAAATTTTGGAATAGTTGAATAATTATTGACACTTTACTCAAACATGAAAATCAAACTCTTTCCCTGAGTCCGTCGAATGCTTTGTGCATTTTACAGTCAACAGTCAACTTTGAGTTCACAGTACAGTTTATTGAGTTAATGGTGATAGCTCTTGCAACTTGTTTCTAAATGTACAACGTACGTGTTAATGACACACAGCAACAAAGCGAAGTAAATAAAATTGGGAATTTTCTTTACGGAGAAAAATAAATGTAACACCTAAGACCAAAAAGAGTATTCGATTGAAATATATTCACAGCGAATAATTTTTCCATGTATTTTCTTCTGATTTTATATATCTTCTACAAAATGTTGAGTATTCCGCTTGCGAATTTTTTTATATTACTTTAAAGTAAGTATTTTTTTAAATCATTTTTTCTTTCTTTTCAAAAGTAATGAGAAATAAATGTAACAAAATTAATATATTCATTTACATAAGAACCAATGGTATGGATTCCAATAAAAATATACACATATTAATAATCATTGCACATACACACTCACATATATATAATTATATATATATATATATATATATATATATATATATATATATATATATATATATATATGTTTAGATGTAAAACATAATTATTCATGATGCATGAAGTGTCATTCACCTCTAGGAAAAACGTAATAGTTGTTCTTAGCTAACTTTGTATTATGTTATACTTGATTAACATGTTTTAATGGTAATAGGGGGTTAATTAATGAAATGTCTAAAGAAGACGTGCGCTTAGTTAAATATAGTTCCTTCCTTTCATATATTTATTACGTGTTCTCGCGCTCGTTGATCGTTTAGTCAATTACTGAGTTTCATATTCAGTAGACAGTATTTACAAATAGTGACTTCAGTCAAAAACTTCGATTTAATAAAATATTGTAATTATAATCATAAATTTTAAGCCTTTGCCTGTAAATAGCTTAGTTAAACAATAGCATTCAAGTTCACAAGGCACGCATTTTATTGCAAATCAACGACTCAAAGTACTTTTATTTTAACTTTAGAGAAAATCTTGATTCTAAGAAATATTATGATGACCTTGGCTTTACATTAAAAAAAGTCTGGTCTTGCCTTTGTAATTATGCACATATGCAATGTAAATAGCTGTTTAAAAAAAACAGTCATTTTTTTAGTCCTAGGAATAATTAATCCACTTTGGCCTTATGAATATCATTTATGAATACCCGGTTCCTCTTTTTAATTTTAAACTCTTTGTTTAAATTCATTATTATTTTGGTCTTAGAAATAATAGGTTGTATGAATTTTTAATGAATTTTCACATGTTCATTTCTTGTCGAAGTAGGTTTTAAAGTGATCAAAACTTTGTGTAAGCTTTCCAATGGATTGAAAAAACTGGATTTCCTTTTTTATCAAGCTTTTGGAAATATTTTTTCACTACCAGCAGCTGCTCTTTTATAGCCATCTTTAGTTGCAACTCAAATGAAACTAGAGTTTTCTTTATGATCTCGTGTTATTGGAATTTGATCGTCACTATCTGGAATGCCTGAAGTGCTGGTTTTAAGGAATAATATATTAAACAGTTCTTCCGTAAACTTTATCAAAGCCACTTTGCCGTAATTTGCCCTGTTTTTGTCACTGTTGAACATCATGGAATTGTGAAGGTAATTAATTAAGAATATTAAGTTCATATTTCTCCAGACATTAATCTAGTTTTTCAAGTGATTTAAAAATGTTGCGGCTAGATCGTTTTCCATAGAATGTAATTTATTAATCAATATATCTATTATTGTATGAGATATTAAAATAGTAGCGACTTTTTTGGATAAAGACTCAACACACAACTTTATTGGATGCAAGATATCTAATAAAGATTCAAGAAGTCCAATATTGACATCATTTCACTTTGAAGACAGATTCAGGTAAATCAGTGACTTTTTCTGCATTGTTGAATCTGTATTGTTGAATTACATCTTGTACGTACATCCCATAATAAATTAAATCGTTGACTAAACTCTTCCTGGACATAATTCTGCAAGGTAATATTTTCGAGGGGACTTTTTCGAAATAGTTTAACTAAAGAACGAGTTTCTTTTAAAACTTTGTTTATATTTTGGATGTACTGCACATTTATGGTAGCTTCAGATTTCGAGTCATGAGGTTAATCATAATCACAATCGCTTTCATTAGCGTTAGAGTCAGAAACGATTGGTTCATTGTAGATATCGATGGTTTCATCTTCCTTATTCCAAAAAGTGGCTATGACAGACAAATGTATTGCATGATTAAGACAGAGGACCATTGTGAAGTTCTCGTGATTCTCTCATTTCTGTAGCCCCGCATTTTCCTAGGATGAAAACGAGACCCAAATTGTAAAAAATGTGTTCTGTGCAGTAAAACAAATTTTAAATAAAAATATTATCTATTAAATACGAAAAATCACTCGCACCAAAAATGTGCAAACTAAAATTACAACCGCATTCAAATGTGTGCTGTTTATAGTAACTGTTTAAAATCACAATATAAATAAACACACAATAGATATTTGTTGACTTTGCCAAGAAAAGGTAACTTACTAAGGTACTTTTAACTTTACTCATTCATTTCGAAGAAAAAAGATAATATATATATATATGGCAATTACTGACACTATAAGATGCAAGGTTATAATTTTATTTTTTTACTGTGTTGAAGATTAATATTGTTTAATTTTTATATTAACATTATAGCGATTTTTAATAATAATTAATTCAATTTACTGATTAATTCCAAGTGATAAAATGGATCACCTGGATACACTGATTATTGGCAGGTTAAAAAACCAACTGATCTAACTAATGACACGCTATTACTCCAATTATTGTGACCCATAATACGCATGCGTTATTAACTTGAACTAAATAATTACTATAAATAATTATAAATTAAATAATGATTATAATAAATAATTATTAATTTATTAATACTACATATGGATCCATAGGTTTAATTTAAAATTTTAATTAAATTAATTATTAACGAATGCATTTCTTTATATTTGGCAAAATGAGGTTAGTTTTTAATTGAATTAAATAAATCTTAAATATATAGTTGTTTCACTTTGATTTATTTAAATCGCAAAATTAGACACAATATTTTTGAATTAAATTAAAAAATTCATTTATTAATAACAGTTACTTACTTAATAATTAGTTACAAATACAAATAAATATCGTTTACTTTCAAAAACACCTGAAGCACAAACATAACCTGTCGCAATGGCGCCAATTAGCATCGACGACGCCGTCAAATGAGAGCTAAACACCGAGTGATTCGATGTGATTTTATGGCTGCGGCGTGCGCGGGAGGAGCTGTGTGTCGATGTGGCAATGTTGCATCGTGTTCGTACCGCTTCGCTTCTTACAAAACTACTAATAGCTTTCAAATTTTGTTTTTGTTCTTGTAGTTTTGAGATTTCTCGAATCCTCGACTCTGTTGTTCTCGTCTCGGGTAAGGGTAAATTTCTTGGGAATTCTCAATTCGAGAATTCTCGTCCAGAAACACCAATACTGCTACAAAAGCTTGTTTTGTTAGTTTTTGGAAACTAATTTTATCTCCATTAGGATTCAAATAAAATCATTATGTTAAAAATGTTTGCTTTAAGATAAAAAAAAAAGGTTTTTAAATAATTTCTAATATATTTTTTAAATTATTATATAATCGTCGATCCATCGGTTTTTGAATTTTAAATAATTCACACACCTGGAAGAGATTGAAAATTTAATTGAAATATTTCGTTATATTATTATAAACAAGTAAACACAAGCGTGTTAAAAATGCAAGTAATACAGATATTTTGTACTTTTTACGTATTTCTTCAATAATAGATATACGTTGTATTTCTTTACTAATAATAATTTCTGAGTCAATGATTATCCGACCTACTCTTCCAAATATTGCGAAATATGCGAAAAAGTATGATATGTGCGATATCTCTTCCGGAAAAGATCAATCTTTAGAGGAAAATATCTTTTGCCGGTCCTGATTTGATTTTCCTTCATTTTTATTTTAATGCTTTATTTTATTACATATGTATGGGGAATAATTTGTATATTTCCCGTACATATGTATGAATGTATATACCTATATATATATATATATATATATATATATATATATATATATATAGATATATATTATGACAATTTACAAAAAGTCCAGTAGCAAATGCACTGGGACTATAGTTAATAACGTGGGGATTTACGAAGCGCCATTTTATAATTTCTTCATAATGTTGTATGCAGCTAAACAACTTATATTTTTAAGAAAGTATTAATTGCCATTCCTACAAAAGTTTTACTTTATTCCGAAAATGATGACTTTACAATAGTTGACTCTAAATAACTGCTCTTAAATGTATTAAGACTAACTCGATAATAAAACAAGAAATTTAGTCTAGACTGGATGATAAGATTGGGTGATTTAAGCTTTTAATTTTAAATTTCTTTAAATCCTGCTTTAAAAGATTTAGATTCCCGTTAGTTGGAAACATTTGCTGGCGCAGTTAAAATTATGAACTGAGAGCACTTGTCGATATGATAATCCAATGGATGAAGTTAAATAGTTCGTAGTTCCAATTTCCTTCATAAATCAGTAACTGTTTTAAGGAACGAATTTTTATATCTTTTTAAACTGACATGTCATAAATTTACCTTTGATAAGTGAATTTTCTTAATGTAAATTTATTTCAAATTAATAAAAAATAGAAGATCTAATATTATCAAATACTAATATTTGAAAGTAACTCTTGCATATTTACAAAAATTTTCTGCCGCCAGTTAATAAATATTTATTTTATATGGGCAATATTAAGAGATAGCATCATTTATTTTAAATCTTTCTTTGTTTGTTTATTTGGATAAATTTCAATTAAGTTTTCAAATTTGGTTATTGAGACTCCTAGAAAAAATTTGCATTTGGTTTCTACTTAATGTTAAGTAAAGGCCCGAAAATGACATTTTCGTTTTGTATTTTTCTTTTTTAGACTTCTGTATCGTATGTATTATTACGTAGGATGAGTTAAACGGCAATATTGTAGTCCGTAATAATACGATGGAAACTTTTATAACGAGGTTTTGAAGAAAATAATTACGCTTTGCAGTCACCTATTTTATTGAAGAGATACCATTTTTTCGAGATCTTTTTCAGGAAATTCTAGACCATATTCACAGCCAAAATTGTTAGACGGCGTTAATATTTAAAAGCAACCAGAACTAAATATTTTTTCGTAGTTATATAATAACTCGAATCCAGCTAACATACGTTATATTAGGATAATCCTCAATATTATGAATCCTCAATACAATGTGTTTATTTTTTTACCACGTATTAAGGACTCATATAGGAGTGTTAAACTATGTTAAGCTCATATATTTAATAACAAAAATTGTGCTTTTCTCATTATTTCGGACGGATATTTCATTCATTCTACATTAAATATTGTCTTTTTATTTGGTAGTGAATTTCCTATGAATAAATTGTAAGAGTTACGACTATCGTGACATTTATTGATTTTTAAATGTTTTGCAAAATTTTCTGAAGTTATATCTACATACGATTATATTATACATACGATTATATTATTATCATTTACAGATATGTGATAGATATCACATACCTGTAAATGTGATGCTATATTCTAGATATTTGTTATTCAGTTATTACTTACAATTTTCAAAAACTTTAGTACAGATTCAATATCGACATAGATTCTATCCTCTATTACTTCCTTTATCAAAATACTTTTTTCCCCCTAAAAACACTTTTCAGTAAAACTGAAGTGGTTTAGTAGCAGATGTTTTCTTTGTGATTTTGTAATTAATCAATTTCAGTTTGGTAGACATCAAATATCGACTGAGAACTTTCTAAGAGGAACTGACCCAATCAACGTATTCTGTAATATTAATAATTCGATTACTCTTTGAAATTTCATAAACAACGCTTAATTATTTTTCCTTTTGAAGCTGTGGATATTTCGTGATAAGAGTATTGTAATTAATTTCAGTTTGGGAGACATCAAATATCGTCCAAGAACTTTCTAAGAGGAACTTACCCAATCAATGTATTCTGTAATATAAATATTTTGATTACTATTCGAAAATTCATAAACAACGCTTAATTATTTATTATATATTGCTTATCTCTTCACATTATTAGTACTTGATTTGACAAACGATATATCTCAACTAATTTTCTGTGAAAAAATCAGTTTAGGGTACCATAAAATCTAATCTAAAGTAAAATGTGCATATCGATAGAGAGAGGGTTGGTTGGTAAAAGACGAGCGAATTTTGCTCAGTGTGGCAATACTTACCGCTTTATGAGCCCCGTTGCTTGGTGATAAGAGCAGAGACATTTCAGTTATTATGTATATATTTCAATATATATGGGACAAGTCAGCTCTCATCCGTTTCGCAAGTTTTCAGCGGGTGATTATAAATAGCTAAAATATGTTGAATACGAAAAGTGTTATTTAAACATTTTTACAAATACTAAAAAAATGTTCAATAATTTCTCAAGTTTTATAAAAAACTTTAAACACTATTGTCCTTTATACGCTAAACTTAGGAAAGAAATATGTGAAACAGTTAATTTAACATTCATAATTTATAACATAAAATGGTTATTTGAAAACGGTGTTACGTTTTTCTATCATCATAATCATTGTTGTGATACTCAAATGAAATTATGGAAATAATTAAAAATACAGACATCGTCCATAGATATAATCAGTCCTTGTCTGCTAGAGGATGAAAATAGGCAACGGGGGACTTTAAATAACAGGCTGTATCTCTAAGCGTAAACTTCACCAGTCCGAGGCGCTTAATCAAAATAACACAAGTTCTTGCATTTAGACCTTTTGGCGGAAGTGCGCGCCAAAAATAATTTAATTTTCTAATACTTGTCCCAAGCAGTCTGGTTTATTTCACAAATCTAATTGTCGGACAAGTTTGGGGACTGACAAGATGTCAAGGTGAAGCGCGATGTATATTTTTCTTTGCAATTTTTTTCTGCCTTTTGGAGCGCAGAAGCGACATTATAAAGTGAAATTTATTTTCTTGTTTATTTTTATTACTTTGCTTTAAACATTTATTCTGTTTGTACAATTTTTTTTAATTAGATGATTTTAAGTATTTAGTTAAGTTTTTTGGAGTATTCAGTGTTTTTCCGCAGCTGTAGTCATATTTTTTTTCGGCATGCAAACTGTCTTAAATAATTTTAAATAAAAATACTTTTTTTTTTCTTTTGCCATTTATTCAATAAGTACGATGGTTTAAATTATTAGTAATATGATAAATGCTATTCATAGCAAATATTCATATAAAATGTAATGAATATTCAGAGTAATAAAAGGAGTGGAGGAAAATGGGGCGGAAGTTACAAAAATAAAAAATATTTTTTAAAAAGAGGTATTTCTACGGTAGAGAGTATTGGTAAACTCTACTTTAAAAGGTAAAAAACTCTCCTTTAAAGGGTAAATCACTTCAGCGATTAAAAATCAGGAAAAACAAAAAAGAAAATAAATATAATTTGGACCATAATTCAAAAACAAAAGAAAGCCACCGCCATCTTCTTTTAATTTAACAAGAATTTTTAATAAGAAAAAAATAAGAATAAAAATGTAATAAGTATATAACAATTTTTAGAAACGATCTGTATGTTGCACTTGCGTATAGAAGATACAACGAGACACCGTATGCGCTTGGTTTTTAGAATACAATTTGTGGAACTAAAATAATGATTAGTTATTAAAAAAGACTCTGTAAGATTATCTCGAATTGTAAATATTTTTCAAAATTTTCATCACTCAGTGTCAGGGATTTGTGATCGACTGCGAAGCAATTAGTGAATTAGCGAAGTTTTTAGTAATAAGAAAAGATTCCACTAAATTCTAGATTGTCGAAATTTTTTAAAAATTTTCAACATTTTTGAGCTTAATTTTATTTGATCAATAATTATCAAACATTAGGTAAGTGAAAATGTTATACCTAGGGTCCCATAGTTTCCATTTGAAACATTATAGATGGCGAATTTTCTAAGTTGAAAATATGTGTCGCCCTTACATTAGGCTGCCAAGTATAGATATATATGACTGCCGCATTAATACCATTGCTTTGGTTATGTTAGTTGATAGATCAGATTCCGGAGCTTAATCTGTTCTGTTATAACTCCGATAAATCTGCCATATCTGATATGAAGTATTTCAACCGTGTTTATACTACAACCCGAGGTTAGTTGATTTCGTATTGATTTGGTTACTTTTTTCAGATTGATGCACACTTTACCTCAATTAGATGAACTTTTTATTCGGCATAATTGTCGCTATGCTATTATTACCACTTGTTCTAATTGTAAGTTAATTTGATAATATTTTTGAAGTAATTAAGTTTCAAAAAATTATTAAATTACTTTTAAATGAACGTAAAATTCCCCATGAAATACAAATATAAATCAGACATTTTCGACATAATGGAAAAGAAAATATATCTTTTTTAAAAGATATGAAAGCAATACGAAAAACGTACTTAATAAACTGCTAAAGCCGAAATTATAAATTAAAAATTATCTATGCGAGGCGTTGAACGCTAGGTTTTTTACCAATATTAAGTGATCAGTCTTGTCAAATATTTTCTTCAAATGAGTATATGTAACGTCAATCTGCTGTCCGGAAACAAATGATTTGAACAGCGGTTAAGTAAAGTAGCAGGTCAGTGGTAATAGACATATTATCGGCAACGCCGAGTTTTTCTCTTACGTGGACCAATCTCTTTAACACTTTTAGAATTATGGACAAAAATTTAAATCAGTTAAAATTAAATCAGTTCATTATGTTTTATATATAGTTGCTATGTGAGCCTTTTTTCAATCCGAGGGACATCGCTGTACACTTAGAAAACAAAAAAAAATAACGAAATGCGTATTATATGTACAGTATATTTGATGAAGGTCCTATTTATCTGTCCCTGAGAATTAGTTTAAGTCTAGTAACTAAGTATTTTTAAAACGTCTATAACACTAAATGATCTGGAATATAATCTGACATCAAATTAGCTAGAAGGCGTATTTTCAACATATTTGACCCTATTATCGATGCTTGAATCAGCGAGCTCCTTTCATATGATGAAGGGTTATGTGACCATATAAGATAAAAACAATGTATTTTTTTTTCTATGTTTATAATATATGACTGATGATATTAATTTGAAATCGCTTGAATTATGACCAAAGTTCTGAACAACAGTTACACGAAAAAGTCATTTGAAAGATAATCTCGCAAAATCTTGCAAAATCTGATCAAATTACATTCCGTTGAGAGTTCTCCTAATTCATTATCTCAATCTATTTGACTTGTCCCTTTACATATTTGCTCGCGGTCACCCTTACCGAAATTATATATTTTGCTATTCATAACGGGCACTGTTGCAAGTAATATTCAAAGCGAAGGTGAGATGGTTTACTTTTTTTTTAAAACTTGAAGATTCTTTATTTAAAAGCGGATCAGCAGCGGTAAGCATGTAGTCCACATTAGTAAGAACTGGGTCTAAGACTCTATTTTTATAATTTTCTTAAAATAATTTTGCTTAATATTCATGAAAAATAGTCTAATTACAATATGCGTTATAAATATAATTAAAGGGATTAAAGGGAAAGTAGTTGAAGGTAGCTTACCTGTAATACAAAACTTAGTATCTTTTTGTTTCTGAGTATATTTTCTGTAAATTACTAAAATTTATTTCGTATTTATAAAAAGGTAGATAAACTGTGCTACGGATAATTGTTTGCTTATCCAAGAATAGATTTCCTATCATTCCTTCTACCTCATTACTTTTACATTCCGGAAGGTACTATCCTGCATACCAAACATGTCAGGATACGACTACATTTATAATAGGTGAGAGCATCTCTATTTCTGTGACAGACTATGTTTATTGCCAATCAATTTTGAATTAAATATACTTGATAATTTCCTCAAGCCTGATTATATTTTAGTTATTTATAATTAAAATTAAGTAAAATTTTCAAGTAGTTCGCTACAATTTTAATAGTAAACTGACAATTCGTCCCAAGACGTTGGAAGAGACTATCATAGGAAGATAGACGCGTATTACATAATTTATATAATATTGCAGTTTATTACTATTTAGAATCAACGCTCGATGAATTCTTAGTGATTAATGCCAGCAAAAAGTTCTATGATATTTAAAATTTTAATAATAAATAGTACGATACCAATAAGAAATACACACAAACGTAAAAAATACTTTAAAATATTGACAGTTACAAACAAAAATACAAATGGCGACAGTCACAACGTAAACACGTCTTCCATTTTCATTTATAAATAATTTGCGCCCGCTCTTTGGTACCAAATTTTGCACACAAAAAGTCGTACTTCTTTTCTAATTTTGATCCGTAGAGCGAGATGATCATTGGCGTAGACGCATTGGGTAGACCCGGAGGCCTGCTCTAGTTCATTCGTTATGTGCAGCAGTAAATAATTATGAATGATTGATAACATTTTTTAAAAATTGTTTTAAATATATAGAAAGGGCAGTATTGGTGATTGCTTAAACCCAATGGAATTAGGTCCAAATAATTTAAATTATATGAACTTGTAGAAGTGTATAGAACTACTCAAGAGATTCGAGCCTTGAAAAACATTTTCATCCAATAGAAAAAAGTTGTATTGATCAAATTCACAAAGAGTGATAAATTAGACTAGAAAGAATGAGAAAATAACCTTCTAAAAGCTATGCATTTCAAATATTCTCCAATATTATATATCATAGATTAATTCCACGTAATTTTCAATTTAACAGAAAACATCAGTATAATTCCAGAAGCGAGAGTTGATTACTAATTAAAGTAACACTTTGTATATCACTTATAATTAATATGGCAAAAAAAATTCTTTAACGTTAATACGCAGGTTAGAGTAAGATAATGAAATATTTCTTAAGCTACATACACGGTCCAAGGGTTATTATTTAATTTCTTACCACAAGTTTCAGAAAAAAAAATATATAAGATATTAAAGATCTTATCTTTAACTTTCAGCAAGGTTATATTAATATAAAAAGAGAAACTTTGTATAAACGCGCAAATAAATAAGAAAATCTTCACAGATTAATACTAAAGGATTGAAATGTGAAATTAAGCTAATGTCTAATGGAATGAGAATAATCTAAAGGAGAGAGCTGCCATTTCTTTAATTTTATTTAATTTTGTGCTCAGAAAACAATAAGAGGTTCTTAATAAACTGAATTAGAAGATCTCAACGAAAGAAAATTCGCGTAAACTTTAAGGGATTTGAAACTTAAACGAATAATATTAAACATATATATATTGTTTCGTAAACTTTTTCAAATATTGTCTGCGCATAAATAATATAAGAATTTCTATATTTGGCGAAAATATTATGTCCAGCCAAATTTTATTTAGGAAATTTCATTTTTTTTCGCCAACTGCAATCATGTTATCTGGATAAGTTATAAAGCACCAATATATCTAATATTATTATTCGATGTACTTTGAGTCTTCTTACATCCAAGGCTTCTTGTCTTGGTGAGCGTGGTAAGGATCACAATTCTCATTTTGGTCAACGAGATCCTTGGAAGCTAGCTAAGCTATCTTGTGCCCCAATGCGCAGACACTATTAGAGTGGATTAGACCTATTCAGAGTGGATTAGCCTCTAATAATGGATGATCCCGAAACAATCACAAGCTCAAATAAAAATTCTTAGTTATTTTTTGAAACATCTTTATCAAAATATAAATCTCTGTGGGACATTAATTTTTTTATAGCTTTTTTATTTCTAAAAACAAAATTTTTCAATAATATGGTCGAATTGAGATAAAATGGCTTTGTTTTATTTAATACTAGACTACTTTAAGCTATTATAAAACGATGATAGGGTTATAGAAGGACTCCATAACAATACGACTTGAGAAATGATACTGCAATGGACAAATCTCTGACATGGTTTTATTATGTGAGATGTTGTAGATACTCAATAAATATCTTGTTTATGATGTCAAAAAAAAATTGAAAAGAAGTTTAATAGAAATACTAAGAGTTTAATTTCACTCAAAAATTGGAGTATTCTTGCTCCTTTTTTTATTTGGAAAAAATATTCGCTAAAATTGCTAGTAACTTTTAGAATTCCATCGGATGCACTAAGCTAAATGTTATTATAGTGGACATATCTTAACGGAAAGAAGATTCCGGATCGAAGTTTTCATGAATCTTATTGAAGACAATTTTAAAAGTACCGTGCATGTCTATTCCCTTAATATAAAATTTAGCTATTTTTTTGGAGAATATAAATATCTTACTGGATACATAGTTACAGTACATACAAAAGACTGAGACATGAAACGGTTTAGCAATTTACTTAAAATGGTTTTAGGGACTAATTAAAAGTGAAACAGTATTATAAATTATTGAAAACGGTTTAAGCAATTAATTTCAATTGAAGCTGTTTAGCGTACTGCTTGAATAGGTTTAAATAATTAGAAAGAACTGTTCAAAAACATCCTCTTTACACTTGGAAAAAAATAAACAAAGCTACATTTTTCATAAATTTTTAATAAAAAATTTATATCTTCAGTGAAATTTAACACTACGTTTAGGTTTATAGTAAATGTAAATAACGTTGTAAAAAGACATTTTTCGTCAAATTTAAAGGCCCAGTATTTTGAAACGACTCGATACTTCCAACTGACCGAATAAGGACTTAAAATATTAAAATAAAAAATAAAATGTTGCTTATTAAAATGCTTTAAGAAACTAACCTACACTGTTTTATTGTATGTACGAGGATAATGGGAAACGTAAAACTAAAAATATTCATTTACCGTGGATAATGAAAGTTACACCAGCACATATTGAAGTTATAATATGATGATTGATCATATATGATCGAGGCAATATTAAAATTGTGAATCAAAATTTTAAAATAAATTATATGAAAAAACTTTTGATATGTAACCTTTAGTCCGAAACATCTGAAAACTTAATAAGAAAAGAAAAATTCGAGATGGTAGATCGAAAAATTCTGCACATTAAACATGTTTGGAAGATTACTGATAGTGAATACTTCCTATGCATCAACTGGCAGAAAAAATGTTATATAGTTTAATATCTGTCCAATACCATTGGACCTGATATAGTCAAAATAAAATTTTCCTATTTATTTCAGATTTCGACCAAAAATTATAGAAAATAGCATGCACTGTCAGTGACTGAATAAACTTTTATCGGTTACGGATATGAAGTTACAATGAACTTCAGCAAGGAACTGTTTCGAGGCGTATTTAACTTTACCACTTCAGGGCGCTCAATCAAAATAACGCAACTTCTTAAATGACCAACCGACTTTTTGGAGGAAGCACGTCCCAAAAATAACTTAACTGTCCCATTTACCTGTCAGACCGTTTAATTTATTTTACAAAGTAAATTTTCGAACGAAGTTCGAGACTTGGTATGATGTCGAGATAAAGTAATTTTTTTGTAAATTCATTAAATTTTCCTGCTTAATAATTGTCGTGAAAGTAATTTTGCGAAGAGCCAATTAGCCCCTTATACATTTTCCTTATATTTTTACCTTAACATGTACAAAGTTTTTTTCATGTGACCATCGTTTTGGTGATTTTTGATAAAGTTAAGTCCAATATCTTAGATTCCTTTTTTAGTCAAATTGCAGCCTATTTTTATGGTTGTAATCACGTTAATATTAATTTGTGTTGGCGTAGTCAAAAATGTAACAATGATAATTCCATAAAAAATAAGTGTCGTAACATCAACGAGTATAGGTACAATAGTTTAAATTAATGATAATATTCATTTCATACATTATTTTTAATAAATGTTGATTATGTTATGGAAAACGGTTTAACTCAAGATTTATTTTGTTTTTCTGGAGTTTGCCTTGATTTCAAAAGAATCTGCAATCGGAACAAAAATAACTTTTTGAGTCCGCATTTAATTCTTGTTATTCTGTAATAACTGTAATTGTCCGTATTATATATATTGTTCTGTAATAACGGTTTTTAACTATTAATTTTTTCACAACTAATCTAAACACTTATGTTTAAGCAACTATTGAACAACGAATTACTGTTGGTATGGCTCGTGCCTATAGAATTTATATTCAGAGGATGAACATTTTACAACCATTTAAACACATAAAAATACCGCAATTTTCTGTTAGTTTTTTCAAACCATCCATAATTGAAAGGTTATTAAATCGATGCGGGCTATTTCCTGACTCCAACGGTGTACTAAACCGCCACTTGAAATCTGTGTGCTACCGGGTCCCGCCGGAGAACATTGTAGAGCCGACAGGCACTACAAAAAGCACATAGTAGGCGTATCTCAATGATTCCGACCAATTTAATATTAGACTTCAAGGCACGCAGTTTCTGGGTAAATCATATTTACTCTTACATTGATTAAATCCAGGGACGGAATTTTATAACGACCGGAATACATTTGGGACCAGAGTGTTTTAATATAAGCTCTGGTAATAAATCAATATATTTACTCTCACAAAAATAAAACTATGAATAAAAGGTATAGAAAGGACATTACCAAAAAAAGGAAATTGAAGAAGGAGAAAAAGGCATAAAAATATCTTTTTACGTAATAAATACCATTCCATTCCTCGTTCGTACCGACTCGCCGGTAAATGTCAGTAGATGATAAGAATATTAACTTTCTGATATATTTCAGCCAATGTGGCAAACATGAAGCGTGTGGGAAGAAATATAAATTGTACAAAAAATAATCAGCTGTATCTAAAATTATTTAAATTGTGATGTAGCATCGCTGACGCACTCTTAAACGCATTGCACACTGAGCAATTGAGAGAACTATAATCGAATGCATAGAAACCCATATGTTCGTAGTGAAACTTCCATATTGTCAACAAGTGAAAAATGATTTACATTGACGCTTTTACCCCTTGCAAATATTTGTTCTCATTGCAAATAATTAATAAAAGAAATGATTTTTCATTCATATAAAGTGACCTAGATTTACTAATATGGGTGTCAAAGAAAATAATATTTCAGCATATTAATTAAAAATGTTAAAATTTTAAAAATTACTATAATGATAATCTACGTCCTCTCTATTTTTGAAATTTCAATATCCATTTTGATAAATATTTATAAATAGCATTATATTATGATGGATCTTTTGATAAAAGAAATTAAAACCTTTAGAGCACAAAGAAGTGACAGGAACACTAATTGAGTATTAATGGGAGCTTTTGCAGAAAATTGTTTACGAAAATGAAACCGTTCAGCAAATTATTGTAAATGTCAACAAACTAGAGAAAACTAGAGGAACTTAAATCTAGTTAGAGAAACTTAATCTATACGTGGAAAAATGAGTCACAAAAATCGATCGAGAATTGCAACCTGTATCGTGTCAATATAAATAAAAATATTAGAATTCTTTATTCTTGTTCCATGGCTCTAATTTATTTATATTAACTTAATCTGCTTCGAAGAAAGCATTTAAAACATTGATGTATTTATATTTTTTAAGCTGAATACTTGATCCCTTGCATAAATTTGATTTCGACAAATAACGACATTATGGTTCAGTAAATTATTTATATGTGTTAACATATAAATAATTTACTGAACCATAATGTCGTTATTATTATATATTTTATATATTTTATATATGTTACATGTAACACATAAAATATATATGTTATTTCTAACACTAACTCTGTATATGGTTATTTTACATTATTCATGTTTAATCTTGAAAATGAACTTTTACCTGAACACAATAGCAACACATCTTTGTTCATATAGCGATAATCCAAGTCAGAGCTTTTCATTTAGCTTGACTTTGTGTTTTATGTATTCGCTACGGAAGCTCGTGTGTGATCAAATATTTGTTGATACACGTCATCTAATTTTATGAAACATAACGATCTGTAGAAGTAATGAAAGTTATATTTTGGATAAGAAGGAAGTTTGATTTATTTTTGCTATTTGAAATTATTTTATGTATATTAGAACTGAAAACGCTGGTCTCACTTTTTCTTTTTAAATCCCATTTTCTCTGGAAAAAGAAGTGTGCGATCATGTTTAATTTCATATTATTTTATTAAAACACATGTTTAAACGGGAAATCTATAATGGTCCACAATATTAACATGCTATTGTCTATTGGTATTGTATCGTGTTTTATTTTAGACGTAAAAAATTACTGTCTTGATTGTTTCTATAAAGAAACTCATGGTGATTGTGTGTGTATAACTATAAGCTGTAGAATATATAAAAACATACTCGATATGTTTAAAAATTGCGCATTTTATTGACATTTTTTTGCTATTTAAAATTATTGTCAATTTGGCAATCTTTCCACTATTTTTCTATTTTCTCTTCGTCACTTGTTCGTGTTTTTATTCAAAATTATAACTTTCAAACCAATTTTTTAAATAGTTCACTAGTTGAATAACAGTTTGCTATGTGGAATTCAATATTTTTTAAATAAAAGCTATTCTTTATTAATTTCCATATTAGAGTTTACTTATATATTCCTAATTTTGTAAAGATCCTCTTAATAATTGAGCAGTTAAAAAGGAACAAAAAAATATACACACCATCGCTTTTGTTATACAATTTATAAGAATTAGGACAAAATCCCCTACATGGATTTTTTTAAAATTTTTCTCTTTTTTTTCAATATTCATTTATAATTAATTAACGACTAGACTATTTGTCCTGGTTAGATGTACTCTTGACATATTTGCAAAATGTGTGTTCTTAGCATTTCATATTCAATATATACAAATTTTAATGGGGCAGGATAATAAAATACGTAGCATTTGATGTGGAGTTCAATAAGAGATAAGATTATGTCAAGATAGCTAATTACTAACAGGCCTTTATAACAAGACCTATATGAAATTTAGATAGCCTATTTAAACTATTCTTAAAATAAACTATATATTTGTTTCAACCATAGATGTTTACTAGGAAAATTAAATTCTACGTTTCACTTAACTCCAGACTTAAGCTGGAAAATACTCAACCGCAGTCTTAATAACCACTATTCATTGCAACTATTCAACCACTAAGTGTAACTATCTAACCACTATTCAATGCAATTGAATTTCAATAACGGCAAATACGATACTCGTAACATCGTTCGTTATTCAACGTGCGTGCGTGCGCGCTTGATATCCTGCAGTGGAAGGGATTATTTATCAAAGCGATACAATTTTTATTAATTTTTCGTTATTTTGGTGCTCGGTGGGCTTTTGAAAGTTAATGCTTATTATCAATACCTAGATGATAAGGCCTATATATATTTATCTTTGTGTTAACATTAATATGAATGATGAGAGATAAGAATAATGATACAAGTAGTAATTCGTTAAATATTTATATATTTTGATTTTAATGTATACCCGTGCATACATCACAAAACTTTTAAAAATCTATGTCAATTTAATTTTGCTTTATTCAAATGTCTTTGTATTATCTCTTTGCATTATTTCCTTTTTTCGAATTATCAAATAACTTTTAATAGAAATAAAACATAGCTCATATATCCAAAAAATATCATTCAACAGGTCTCTGAAAATAATTGTGAGGTTTCTTCAACCATTTTTTTATAAACCTAAAAAATAGCCAAGTTTGGCACAAATAATAAAAATGCATAGTTCTACGCGCAGCCGGTTTCGAACTATGTCTATGCAAATAAGCTAATAGAAAAGTTAAATAAAATAGAAGCTATAAAGAACTAAAATCCGACTACGTCGAAAAATGTGATAATTAGAAAAACAAGTTAGGTAAATATAATTTCTTTAAAAGATAATCGTCACTGAATTGTGAAGCCGCAGTTCAGTTTTGAGATATGAATATTTTTTCCAATACAACACGTGTCAAAACTGAATGCCACCTGTGGCTTTAAAATTCACTGACGATTTTCTTTCAATGAAAGTTAAATCATCTAACTTGTTTTTCTGTTTTTTAGACTTAGTCGTATTTTGGTTTTTTTAGCTTCGTTTTTTTATTTCGGTTTTGAAATCGAATCATAAGCCTTTTCATTATTTAATAATTTTTCTATTTGGTTTTCATTCATTGCTTATGAATTATTCTTCTTTTTTAATGTCTAATGTGTGTAATTCCCATATCAGGAATCATCCTAATGGTAAATTTCAACGATACCAATGACTGAAATCAAACATAATTTAAGAGAAATACTCCTACCCTTTAATCGGTACAATCATATTAATTCATGGATATTGGTAATAGCTGTATCTGGGAATTTTAACGTTGCCCACTACTTTAATCAATTGCGATTTAAGGGTGAATTTTAACGATACCCACTACTCAAATCAACTGTAATTTAAGGGAAATGCCTATGGCCTTTATTCGGTATAATCATATTACTTTATATATATATATATATATATATACACATATATATATATATATATATATATATATATATATATATATATGTGAATTTTACCGTTACCGACTACTTAAACCACTTCCGATTAAAGGTCGAATTTTAACGATACCCAATACTCAAATGGAGCGTAATTTATGGGAAATACTCTTGGTCTTTAATCGGTAATATCATATTAGTTCATAGATATTGGTAATGATAGGGTCATGGGGATTTCATAGGGCCTGGGAATTTCAACGTTGCCCAGTACGTAAATCAATTGCGATTTAAGGGTGAATTTAAACGATACCTACTACTCAAATTAACCGTAATTTAAGGGAAATACCCCCGTACTTTAGGTGTTTATAATCATATTACTTTATAGATATTGGTTAGCCCTACATGTGAACTTAACGTTGCGTTAAAGTTGCTCACTACTTAAATCAATTTCCAATTTATGTTTGCTACGTCCATTATTGAATTACATCGTAATTTAAGTATTCTAAATGGTGAAAGCCGTTATAGAAAAGAGGAATGAAAAAACGAAAGAAAAGAAAATGTTTCTAATCAATTGTTATTTCGTTCAGCGTCTTTGTTATCAGTTTCATTGGCTTATGTGAACTAGCTTACAACGATTACTAAATGTTTAGTATGGGTTATACAGATTGATTACATATATTTAAATATGAATACTATTTTTGCGTGCTAAGTCAATATATGTGGCACAATGTCTTAATTGACACTTAAGCATTTACTTTAGCAAACTGTCTAATAAATAAGTCAATAACTTTCAAGCACAATTATTTTTAATGAGTTTTTTAGTCGATTTAATGTAGCGTTCACAAATCAAATAATATATTTTAAGGGGAAACCATCAGCTGCGAACATAAAATGTCTTTATTTTAAGCTAACTATCTAATGAATGAGTTAACAACTGTGAAACAAAAACATTTTAAAAGAATTTTTGAATCAATTTAATCTTGCAATACAATACAATAAAGATAAAAGCGTGGTAATGTTCAACCGCGAATATTTCATAGATATTTGTCCGTGTTGAAATTTATTCAATTTGCATTCATGACATCATGTTCAAACTCAACTCATGCGCCAATTTTCGCGCCTAGGCTCAAAATTGGCTGGCTCAACTAAAACAACTCCGATTTCCATCAAAATATGTGAGATATTTATAAGGCAATGTTAAATTTATGTATTCCAATTTACGTGTGTTTATAAAAGAGAGCATATAACCTATAAAGTTTTTGTTAGGTCTTTATACGATGAAATTTCATTCTCAATACGCATTGAAGTGTTCTTAAATGTGGGGAAGGGCAAATTTGCTATAATACACGTCGGAGGCATATCATAAATCTTAATTAGGCCATAATGAAGTATTCATGAAATTAGGTTAATACTTCAAGAAGATATTTGATATAATTTACTAACAGTGCTTAATTACGTGATAACGGAGAGCAGAGAACTAATGTTTGCGCATTAGGTTTCCGTTCATTAGTCCTTAGCACAACTGTTAGAGCTTGAGACTCTTTTAACGTAGCTTGAATTAAAACTTCGTGTGCTCCATTGTAATGTATATTAATTATAAATCTATATTCACATTTTATGTATACTAATCAGGGTTTGTTACGATAAAGAGCGAAATCATTATTTTTATTTATAATGAAATATTTTATGTTTTTGTCAACGAAGTAAAAAGGATTGTCATTAATTTTATGGAATAAATTTTTGGATGATGAAAGGTGTGCAAATATCCCAATAAATGTTTTTTTCGAACCATATCAAAGTAAATTATTATTATAGTTCTTTGGAGAGGTAGCCATATTCTTATACATGTATATATATATATATATATATATATATATATATATATATATATATAATAACAATTGAAAGATGTAATATTCATAACAATTTCCAATATTGTGTTATCGTGAAAATATAAAAGTGGTAATAGAACCTAAAAAATTACTATATTTGTAACAGAAGAAAAATTTTCAATTTCAGATAAGCCCTCTAAACATAAAATATGTAGAAAATTAACGTATATTTTTTAAAATTATTTATAAATAGAACATTGAATGAAATTGTATACCAATATTGTTGTATGTTTGCAAAATGACACCGCAAATACTCGCTTTCGATAAAAGTTGTAAAGGCTTAATTAAATAACAAGGGGGTGTACTTGATACGTAAAATTGTATATATATATATATATATATATATATATATATATATATATATACATATATATATATATATATATATATATATATATATATATATATATATATACATATATATATATATATATATATATATATATATATATATATATATAATGCAATAAATTAAGAATACTTCGAGTATTCTTATTTTATAATTACTTCCATAAATGAAAGTATTCGAAATAATTCTGTCCCATAGAGTCACCTATTTAAAAATATGAAACGCTGTTATTTGCGTTTCATATAACCCTTTTAAATATTCCATAAAGGCTCGAAAGTTGAGCATGGTTACAAGCCGCGTTCGTAAAGGCCAAACGCCCTTATAACAATGGCATTTTGTCCGCCCTCAATATGAAATGGTTAACAGATTGTATTTTAATGAGCGGATGTCTAAAATATTAATTAATTACCTGTACTTAGTGATTTGTGTAGCGCAACAGATCATAATTTTAATTGTATAATTTTGGTTTACAGGGCATTTGAGAAATCCATGTTTATTATTTAAGAGGGGTAAAATAATGGAAAATTGCATTTTCGTTTACTGTTAAATGTTTGTTTCCATCTTTTTCCTTTTCGTTCAGGTGCTGCATTCATAACAATAATAATTCAATTGGTTTTAAAAATATGCTGCTTTTGCTGGCGGTTCCGCATGGAATCATAGAAATATAAAAAAACTTTAGTTTATAAATGAGAGGTATATTTTTCAATCATGGCCATTATCTAGTTACATGGCAAGTATTATTTTATATATATTTACCAGATCTGCATTTTATCATTTGTTGTGGTGAACAAAGTAAGACGATCAAGCGAATAGAAAGGATACTCGAATGCTAAATGTAACATGCAGCTTGCAGTAAATGTCCATTTGTTTATTTATATATTGTAAATTTTTTTATTCAATAAATGAAAAAATGTTTTTATTTTAAATTTCAAATGGTAAGCTAAGATTTCTCTCTTCAAGTTGGAATAAAGAAATAAGTAAACAAGTTACTTCTTTTATTGTTCATTTTATAAATACAGGTCTTACCTTGGAATAATGACCTTGGAATTACTAATATAGTAATATTAGTAATTCCAAGGTCATTTGGTTGACCGTGCGTCTGTCTGACTTTCTTTCTACGAGACGATTTTTCTCACGGTGGGTCAGATATTTCTAGCCATAATTAATAATACAATCCTGCATATAGATCAAGCCACTAAATCAAGGCAATAAAAATAAGCAGATTTTCAAATATTTCGTTTCTCTAACTCGCCCATCAAAACTAATAAAAAAAAAAATTACATATAATCTTAAAATGTGGTATGAAAAGGGTTTCACAGAACAAGAAAAGATAAGGAAAGTCTCGCTGTACCAACAATTTATTCTTTTATAATTGTATATGGAATTATTACATCGTATTTCTATGTTGCTTGCTTTTCCATTTTCAACTTTCTACCTACTAAGCTTTCGATAATAAGATATAAAAGTATACATAATATAAAATAATGCGGAATCTTCAGGCGAGCAATTTGCAAAAATTCATTTTTACAAATTGCCTGACGAATCTTCACAAATTACCCACCCGAAGATATTTTCATACAATGAAACTTAGGTCATGGTAAAGAAATTAAATAAAGCAAAAATAATACTAAATCAGGTAGTTTCATTTGGTTGTGATATATTTTTCTGCAAAAGCCAAACAACATGAACGAAACATGATACGAATGTCTTAATGGTGTCTTTTATTCTCATTGGCATCAAAGCATTGGTTGACGAATTTCGTAAAAATAAGACATTCAATCTGAAGAAAATTCATGTATTTAAAAATGTCGCATCCATTTAAATATATTTCTTCAGAATAATAATTTAACTTAAACTGGCATATAAAATAAAATTGCCAGCTCACTTTTCCATTTAAATGATATAATATAACTCGACAATGGGTATTTCCCATGATGAATTAGTTGCTGTTCAAACTATTAAATCATAATTAATGTTTTAGATGATTAATGAATGAAATATTTTTATCTATTTCAGATACCTATCCAAATTTATGAACACACTTTTCGTGAATAGAAACCGTCTTATCTTCCAATAAAAAGTTTAGAATTATTCGAAAATAGCGAGCGTTATATAAAGTAAACATTTCCGCCTCAGACACATTTCGACTGCTTCCAAGCTTCAAACTTGAATAAGACGTTGAACGTTGACATCCGGTTCGTTTTCGCTTCGCTTCTTCAGCCGTTCGGTGTCACCGGCACCGTTTCGTATCTGTGGAGAGTCTCTTACCTGTTTATTAGCTCACAAGTTGGGTAACTTTTCTTGAATTTGAATCTCATTGCTTCTTACTCAATTTGTTCGTTCCGAAATTAACTTCGCTGCGCAAGTTGATTTAATTTGTATATGTAAAATTTGATATCAAGATGAAGGAAAGGAAATTTGTTAATGGAATTTGTTAACTGTTATATTCTTGTAAATATCCGTTACAGACATTATCGTACTCTAAATGTTATCTGTAGTATTGTAATATTCTTTCATTTTCTTCATCCTTATGCTGATGTGTTCGTTTTTTTACATGTCTATTTAAAATGCTAATTGCTTAACCATTTTACATTACGTCCTTTAATTTAATATTGTAGTAAATCATAATGCATTCGAACGTTTAAATAATACAATTTAACTAATTTCTAAACACCATTTAATATACTATGCATTTGGTTTTTTTTTAAATCTTCAAAGATGGCTTTTCTAGTAACATGAATTATATATTATCTAAACATGAATTATATATATTTCCAGTAACATGAATTTATCTAAAGCTGAGACTAGTTTCTTTTTTAATTACTATTTTACTAAAGTTCCCTAAAATCAAGTACAGGTTGTGCAGAATTCATATTGTAGTTTTTATGTTACTAGTCTAAAACCCGTTTTTTGACTTTACATAGCTTCTAAATTTACTTCAGGATGTTAAATCATTGCAGCGCACTGGAGTTTACCTTGCGATGAATTTGAGAATGTGAAACAATACAGCACGCCATAGCTTCTGTTCTTATTTATTTAAATAAAAGCTATAACTGAATAGTCACCTTATAGGATATTTTTTATGATGGCAATGTGTATTTTCTCACTGTTTTAAACAGGCGTTCTAACTTTTTAAGCCATTCCGTTTTTACGGTTTCATAACTAAACTAGGAACACTTATAGTTTACCGATGTCCATCTGTTATTACAATTTGGCACTTATTTAAAGTTATGAAATAAAATCTTTTAACTTAAAAGATTAAACTTTAAAGTGATCATTTTCGTTAGAGTTCTTTATCACAAACCCCAATAGCTATACTGCTACTTTTTCATATCTAAATGTATACAAAACAATAGTATATGTAACGAAATGAAAAGTAAAATGATCACAGATAAGTAATATCTACTAGATGACGAGTAATAGTTATTCAAATTATGATGTGTAGTTGAGTTTGTAAACGTACATAAAAACTTCACAAATTTTTAGTAAATAGTTTTTATGAACGTTTTACAGACCCAAATACATATCAAAATTTGATCAACTATTACTTGTAATCCAGTAGAGATAACATTTTATTCAAAAATAAATTTGTATTTTAAAATGTATGTCTATTATCTCTATAAAAGAAGTACTGAGCAATATATTTCAGTGATGAGAAATAATGTTATTTAAATATTCATAATGTTACTGAAATATTAAATATTCATATTGTTACGCCTGAGAAAGACGCAGTAGGCAATAAAATTACGTTTTAGGAGAAACTAATGTTTTTGAAATACTATGTACACGTATTACAAACAGAATATTATACAAGTGTTTTAATTTGCCCATTTTAATGGCAGATTAATGGATTTATTGAGAGGAGGGATAATATAATGGTAGCAACACCCTGGCTGTCATTACATACATTCAGATCAATAAATAATAGCTTTTACGTTAATTTCTAATATGCAGGCTGCCAATATTTCAAACACCGCTCGATAATTAGTAGTTTGTATGTAAATTTCAACCGTGTGTGCCTATACTACGAAATCAGTAATTAATTCAAGTCCCGATCTGTAAGTAGTAGATTTTAGTTCAATTTCAAATATATGTGCATATAATCACATAACACGCTGGCTGCCAATAATTCAAACACCGTTCGATAACTAGTAGTTGGTATGTAAATTTCAAACCTGGGTACATATAACACGAAGGTTGCAATTAATTCAAACACCCATCTATAAGCAGTAGATTTTAGGACAATTTCAAATATAGCACATCTGCATATAATACGCTGTCCGCCATTTATTGAAACACCGCTCGATAAGTAGTAGTTTGTATGTATACTTCAAACCTACGTGCACATAATACGTAAGGTTCAATTAATTCAAACACCGATGTATAAGTAGTAATTTTTGAGATAAATTTCAAACATATGCCCATATTGTAAGCAGGCTGCCAGTAATTTATACAATACCGCTCCTCGATTTAATTTTATAAATAATGATTAATAATTTATCCTCGAATTTTAAAGTATATTTAAATATTCTTAATGGTCATATCATGTTGACACTAAGTATATGAAATAAAAAAAATATATATATATATATGTATACATATATATATATATATATATATATATATATATATATATATATATATATATATATAAATTGCAAGCATTTTCCACGTGCAACATCGAAAACATTTTAAAATATAACAGATTCAGTGACTGTCAATGAAAATGTGAAACATTATTGATAACAACAATTAACAGGCACTGGGTTATTTGTAACAAGCGAATGTAGGAAAATACCATTAACGGAGTTTTTCAGGGAAAGCTTCATTTAATGAGGATTTTCACAATTTATCTTTTATGGTTTTAAGTACATAACTGAACAAAAGCTATACAAATGCTTTTCGGAAAATTTAGAACCTGTTATTGACTTAAATCATTTCCTTGTAATTAGTACGCAGCAAGCATTCTCGCAATATGCTTGGTTTAGTGATTATTAGTTAAATTTATTTTTGTAAATTGTTCCCGTAATGTTTTATATACTCATTGAAATAAAGGTATTACAATATTAAGAGTACTACAACGATATTATCAGTAAAGCAAATATTTATCGGGGAAAGTCCGTTTTAATGAACACGGAAATTCCACTAAAAATGTTATCTTGTGTGCAATCGTATAAAAACTCTGATGAAAAATATTTTACAGAACAGGAAAGAAAGATTTCAACTTCGTTTGAAAAAAAACATTATATTGTATGAGAATGAGCAGTTTTTCAAAGGTCTGAAGTGATTTCTTTGGTTTTGCATAAGAAGAAATGAAATTCTATTATGTATTAATTTATTTCATTACGAACTTTGCTCATTACATATTTCGAGACAGTCTCAAATTGATACATACACTAAGGAGATATGGTCTGTCAAGTTATTTGTTTTACGTCGATGAGAGGTATGATAGGCAATATGTTTACAACTGAAAAACCATGTCAATATATATATATATATATATATATATATATATATATATATATATATATATATATGTATATCCACAAATCTCTCATATTGCATTATAGTCGTGGGTGTCTGTGAGGGTGTGTGAGATATAATGATTGAAAATGAGAATTTTTACTATCGGCTACCGACCGTGAAATTTCCGTCATGTAATAGAATAAACTAAACTGGAAGTGTCAAGAAGGTTCTGTTATGTTCGAGGACATTCTCAACTAGCAGTAGAATCAAATTTTTATTTATCCTTAAGTACCTAAAGTTCCATATATGCCTCGCATTCGAGTTCTGAAAGTAAAGTATTTTGATAATATGCCACAAATTTTTTATTTTTTTTTCATCAATATATATTTTTAGTTCAAAATTTGTTTTTTAGCAAATTTAATAAATATTCTGTACTTTCAATTAGTGATGAAATTAATATACGAGTTATATTGCCAATATTACGATTACATTCATGAATAGGTAATAATATAAGATTGATAATTTATGAAAAAGTATCTAGGTTATTCTTATTTATTTACTTAAAAAATATCCCTCGTTCTGGCATACATGTTTTGAAACCATAAATACATTTGTAAATGTTGAAGAAATAAAATGGAGAGTACTAAAACAGCGCACTCGTTCTTGGTATGGCTGAATTTAATTATTATTTTATTTAAACAATAAAATATAATATTCCTCACATATAAATTTAGTCGTATCTATGGAATCAATATATTTTTCGGCAACGAAATTTATTTCACGAATACTAGTTCTCACGTATATTAGTTCTGCTGAAATTCGTTCATTGTCCATTGTTTTGTTTTAATGTCAATAAATATGCTAATAATGTCTGGTTTTTGAAGTTTTGCGGAAAAACTAACTTTTTTCCTATTTTGCAATTTACTGTGTCTTAATAAAATATCTTAAAAACTATAGATAAATAACCATTATTGCCTCAACGTTTATCTTTACTTTTAATCAGGTTGCCAATCATCCAAATAAGTACTTAACACGTTGTTAATGTAATGTTATTACACCCCTACTGTAGATCTGGAATTTTAATAGTCTATTTTTAACCTTATCAAATATTTATTCAAATATAATTTTATTTCTTATACAATTATATTATAATACCAAGTTCAAATTTTTCATCCTTTTATGGAAATAATATCATTATTTGTTTCAAATATAAGTTTAGGGACCACAGTGAATACACGCAAATGTAATTATTGGCAGCTAACGTCTTAGCACGAATTTCCTATAAATAAACCATTCAGGATGATAATGACGATAAATTTTATACTATAACCTTTTTAACGACATAATTTTCAAATTCTCATATTGTTAACAGTGACATTTTTGCTGGTTACTGTAGCAATAAAACAAATGATCGCGAATGAATTTAAATTACGGAATCAATTTGTTCGATTGAATTTATTTGGTTAACTTTATATTTAATTTTTTAGTACTTGCATGGTTTATTGATAAAAATTAACATGCAATAAACTGTTACATTATTTGACTCTGTCGTTATAAATTTTTGGTCATTATGCTTAACACACTACCTGCCTATCGCGGTTTAACCCACGAAGAAATAATTTATTTACGCTTCCCCTCTCCCGCCATCCTCACTAAAAGAACTTCTGTTTCTATCGCCAAGCGATATCGGTCGCTGGCCCTGGGAGTATTTCGGCGGATCTATACTCGGAATAATCAGTCAGTAAATAAGGCGATATATCTTATCCTTATCAACAAATAAGCCAGCCTTAAGTAGTATTCCCCAAATTCTATTGTTTTTTTTATCACGGCTCCGGCCCAATGAATTTAGCGTGATGATATATAAATTACAATATCAAAATATTTTTGAAATCAGATGTGTATTTCTAGAGATTAGCGCAAATAAATAAAAATGGTTTAAGCATCATTAGTATAGATAATTTCCAGATAAAAAATTACTTGAAGCTAAATAATTATATTTGTGTTTATACTTCAAGGTAAACATAGTGGGAGGAGAGGAGAGGATGTGTACCAGTATAACAAAAGTAAATAAAACAGATTAAGTGCAAACCGAAATCGCTCCGTTATTGTTCTATATCATCGTGTAGGCATATAAATGCTATACTCGCACTTCGTTGTGTAGGTAAAGTCCCTATCAGTCGTGCAAATTGAGCGCGAAATCTTTGGTTCTAAAGCATTCATACAAACAGTGTTTTATTATTACTACAAAAACTTCATAAAAAACAAAATTAAGAAAATTGTAACTTATTTTTTTTTTATTTTTTGTTACTAGCATATACCCATTTTTCGCCATCATAGGTACTTTGGTAATTTCTGTACTCACGTTTTACTACGTAGGTTCTCGTTTGATAGCCGTAGAAATTATTATGAAAATAGTGCTTGTTAAAACGGAAATAGGACATTTTGATTATAATATCTGTAATGGGACTACAACTATTTATAATCTTGCCGTATTTTTACTTTATATGTAAAGTGACCGCTTCGAGGTAAATTAATGAAAGGCATGATAGCATAAATATTGTGTTTTTTTCGATTTTAGCTCGAAATACTAAAAAAATGTCGAGTACGAGTAAAACTCACATTACGAGGGTTCTGTATCCATTTTGACCTTTGTAAACATTGAAGACTAAACAGTATTTATTTTAGACTATTTACCAATATTATTTTTTCATAACGTAAATATATTGCCTACTATACCTTAAAGGCATAAATTGCATGGTCCGTATTTAAAAAATATAAGATCTATAATAATCACGAAAGTTATCTTTAAAATTTAGTTGGAAATCCCTATAAAATGTATCTGTCCTTAATTTTTAACTAAATTTTAATTTTTTCATCGCAAATTCAAATTAAGTGCAAAATTAGTTTAAATTTTCTTTTCTATCAAAAAAACGGTATTTCATTAGTTATGACCCTCTATATACCTAAATTTTAAATATACTCAACTATTAAATATTCTTGAAATTTTCGAAATTTTCCGTCCTTTGTTGAAATCAGTACGTACGCTCCGATATTGATTTTCTGGACATAATTTTACTCGATTAAATCAAGTACTCCTAAATGAATATCATATTAGTTTTATTCTCTGCGGATATTTGCTTACATTTCAAGGAGGAAATAAAATCAGCGAACATTGCGAAATATATAGAAAGATTTTCCTAAAATGAACCTAATTTGATGTGTTAGGAGTAAAGTAAATAAATTGGTTCCAGAAATCCGCATTTTCGCACGAACTTGAGAAATTTAATGAGTCACTTTTATGTCTATTGGCGATTGCCTCGAACACTCAATAATATTTTTGACTTACTCAAGATTTTTTAATTAACAAACGCGCGACCCTCGATATTCTAACGATTAACCCTGTCGAGCTATCAAAAGTCATAATTTTTTCCGGCTTACCATAATTCGGACAAATTACACAAAAGCTACATGAATTATACACATATTCCCCGTGAATCACTCTATCTGTTGAAACTGCATAAACATTTGTACATTAGTTTTTGTGATTATTGGGTTCCGACAGAGAAACAGACAGATAAAACTTTGTAGAAATACTTTGTTTTATACTAAGTAATGATTTTATAACCTTTAACTTGGCCACTTCTACAAGAATATTTTACTATGCGTTTGAACCAATTTTGATTGCGCACATTTTTTTAAAGAAATGTGCATAAAAATAATATTATATTATAAAAACGATATTATGTTATTTATTTTAGTTTAATGCTAACATTAATTATAATCCTTACATCAATTTCAAATTCTAATTATCCCTTGAAAACGATTCATAATATGCCAAACTTATAATGAGACTAAAGACACACATTTTATAATAGATAAATATATAAATAAATTCATTTGTAAAGAAAATAAAGAAAAATTCTTTAAAATAAAGATTATAACAAAAATTGGAACTATTAGAGTAATGAAAGAGAAGATAATGTAACTAATGAATTAGGGAAACGAGAACACTTTTCGTTGCCAATAGATACTAACTTTGTTTCTAATGTTAATCATGACAAAAGTATAATCTAACAGAGGTTTAATACCATCATTTTGTTTGCATACGACAAGAATTAACCAAACTTTTAATGACTAAAATTAAAATTATTGTAGTTACTCAAGGGGGACTTTAAGACTAACATTTGAAAAAGATATCCTTTATCAATTATCTATGAATAACCTTCTCACTGCTTTACCCTCTTCTTCAATATAATAACAGAAGCCTCACAAAGGTGGGTTTTTTTAAATTTCCATTCTAAAAAGTAAAGTAAATAATTCAAATTCATAATAATTTAAGTATTATTTGAGTAACAAAATACCAAAATAGTATTAGATATTACAAACCATTATGGAAATAATTAAGAATGTTTACTCTAATAGTCTACTTGCATTTTCTTCTGTGAATAAAATTTACTGTTTTTTTCCATTTATGAGAGGTGCGTGAAAATTCCATAAATATTACCTACATTCTTAGTAATATGCTTAACACTTGCGACCTTAATATAAGTATGTTTATTATTAAGGTCGTAACAGATTATATTTATATCCTTATTCCTTTATAGCCCTGAAGGGCCCCAGTCTTCCCAACGATCTTGATGAGATCTATATTTTTCGAATTTGCTCACTCTTTGAATCTTTGTGCTTGGATTTTAAGAGATAATCTATACCTTACCAAAATTCTAGGCAAAAGATTATATGATAGATTAGAATCCTATTTTGATTGGACAACGTTTAAATTAGATAGCATATGATGTGATAATGTATAAAAACTAAGCGGATATTAAAAATGTTTATGGTAGTTTGCGTCTGGATAAAATACTATCTATTTCATTAATAATGAATGCAAAGTACACTCGATCTTATCCAAGAATACAAAATACACCATAAATAAAGTTTAGTTATTGACAAAATCTTCCTTTTTTCATAAGGTAGGACACAATTTTGTAAGATAAAACGACCGAAACAACCTTATTTCACGATTCGTTTCATTTTCATTCAAACCCAGTCGCAATGTCAGTAGCCTTGTTAATATTTTGTTATTTATAGCCTCTCAGATGACTTCGATTTATCTCGTTCAAAATAATATCCTTATTGTGCACAGAAAACGAACAGGTGAAGAAGCATACCTATTAGCCATCTAATCACTGTGAGTAAGGATAATGTTTTCTGGCAAACCCTAAAACTTGCGCGCCTGTTCGTAGAGGAGAATTAACAAAATTAAATTTAATATGCTGATTTCTCTCGACTGTCAACTGTGTGTTATTAAAAAATATGTCGTTATCTTAAGCTGATTAGCTTGATTTACGGAAGGCTAAGCATTACATCTAAGTATTCTTGCATCTATGTAATGTATCCACATATTCGTTTAATCCTTAATTGTATTTAATCCTCTTAATTTTTGATATCATTCGTAACTTTGTGATATTGTTATTGTTCGTCTTTTTTCCTACGCGTAATGAAATTTTTACGCCATACGAATAAGTTTTTGGTGAGATTAAAATTATACATTCCTTTGATTTTATGTATCAATTAAATATATTATATTATTTAAATATATATTACATATGTTTTATTAAATTTATATTATACAATTTAAATATGCTCCTTATAACTATGGAATATCATTAAGTAATATTTAAGGATCTATAAAATTATCATTGAAAATAACTCAACAGTACTTGAAGTTTTACATTCAATGTTATATATTATGAAAGGCATGGTCATTTTTACTAGAAGTATTTGGAAGCGATTATTTCAAAAGATTTCCAGGTTCAAACCATTAGTAAATGTGGCTGCATTACGAAACAATGTTAAAGTTAATGACTTCACTTTTCCTAGATTAATTCTGATGTGGTTGTTTTGAAAGATTTTCATGTTTAAACATTGGTATTTGTGATGGGATAAGAGAACTATGTTAATATTTGTGATTGTGCTTTTACCAGATTAATTTTGATGAGGTTGTTTTGATAATGTTACAGAATAAAACAATAGAATCGAATTACGGAACTGTATTTATATGCCTTTAGTTATTAGGCAATATTTTAAAAGATTTATATATATATATATATATATATATATATATATATATATATATTTATATATAACATCGCATGTATTCAGATTACGGATTGTAGTCAAATAGTTTGTGATTTTAGTTTTACCAGACGGAAAAAATGAAATCATTTCGAAACACTTTGATATGTAAAATATTGAATATATTTGGCGTTAATTTTGTAGAACTTCATTATACACAATTAAATGAAACTGCGTGATGTAGTATTATTTCTACTTTTTAAAGTATTATTTCTACTTAGCAAAGATTTAATCTTTGGTAATATACCATCTTGGAAGATGTTGTAATACAATGAAACCTAGGTCGTGATAAAGAAATTAAAGAAAGTAGAAATAATACTACATCACGTAGTTTCATTTAATTGTGTGTAAAATATTATTGTAAGTGGTCAGACTACGAAACTGTATTTATGATATAATTTTACTAGATGGGTACATTTTAATGGCATTACCGGGGAATTTTTTTAAATTTTCTTGTATAAAACATTAATATAGGTGATCAGATTACGGAATTTCCTCAATATTTGTTACGTTGATTTTATTAGTTGTACTAGAATGCAAGGGGCTATTTCGAAAGATTTATCATACAAAAAAACATTAATATTAGTGGTCAGGTTACGGAATAATATTGAAATTTGTGACTTTAGTTTTAATAGACGAATTTTGAAATGATCGTTTCAAAAAAAATCATGTAAAATACATCATATAGGTAGTCAGATTACGAAACTATGTTAATATTTACCATTTCGGTTTTGCTAGGTGGATTCTGATGAGGTTGTTTGGAAAGGTTTTCATGTATAAAGAACCTCAGTATAGGTGGTTGAATTATAGAACAATGTTATCAAATATTTGTAACTTTAGTTTTACGGAATGAATTTTGAAACGGTTAGATATTTCGAAAGATTTTCATGAAAAAATATTAATATACGTAGTCAGATAACGTATCTATATTCATATTTGTGATTTAGTTTTATTATATGGATTTTGAACCTATTATCTTAAATTATTTTATGTATGAAATATTAAGACGAGAATCATTTATAAATATTCAATAAAAAAACTACATAAATAAGTAAAACTATTATTACTTCGTAAATTATTTATTAATTAAAGTTAATGATAAAATATGCACTCTTAATGTTTTACGTATATTTTAATGTAATATAGAATGTTCAAAGTTTGTGTCCTGTTTGACCTCTGAACGGACTACAAATTCATTAAATTAATTCGTAGATTAGTACATATTCAGCTCTTATATTTTTCTAACGCTTTTCTACTGAGTTTTATGTATATTATAATATAATATACAATGTTCTAGGACTATGTTCCATTTAACTTCTAAACATTACAAGAATTTCTACACGCAGAGTGTAAAGTTCATGTGTCGGCCCGTGAATCCATTAAGTTAATTCGCAGATTAGTATTCAGCTGTTTTATTTTTCTATTGCCTTTTTATATTTGGTTATTTCCATTAAAGTTTGAACTTAAATTTTCATCCATTCTATTTCAGTGAATACCTTTTTCACAATTTCTTTGAATATGAATAACTTTAATGTAAACAAAGAGAACTTTATGGACTTTTTAAACTAAATGCTAATACATAACAAACAAAACTGCTCAAAACCTTCTTCTTAACGTCTACTTACCTTTGCTAAATGTTAAGCTACTTTCATTTTATCAGCAAAAACCTTAAAATCCACGGATGAACCAAACATGTGGTATGGGTTTATTTTTCAAATACATATTATTTAATGTTTTATATAAAATATTATATTAAACTAAAATCTCCTACACTTTTACGATGATAAATAATAAATTATATTATTTTATTGCACGTAGCACTATTGTAACTTTATTGTTATGACTAACCATTTATAATCGCTAACTAATTTGAAAATTTCCGAAAAATGAAGCACCTATAGTGCCAAGCTGAACTTATATGATATTGTATTACCGAAATTTTCTTATGTGCGTAAAATCCTAATTCTACTGACCCATCTCAGTATATACTAAACACGTCACTAGAATTTGATATCTCTTTGATCAAATCTTTGGCATTGAAACAAAAAAATAAATTTTATAAGGAGATATTAACTTTTAAAAGATATATTACTTTAAAAAATGTTACTGTTTAGTCACGTTATTTATAGAAAATATTGTACAAAATTAACATTCATCAGAAATCACAGAAGTTCATACTATTAAAAAAATAAACCTAGCTTCCAAAATATCGACAAAAATATTTAGTCCTTCGACCTGATCAAAACGTGCTAACAAAATATTTGTATCCTTATGTTTTCACATATATAAAAGTTTTTCCCAACGAGATAACAAATCAAATATCTATAACTTAAATAAGGTGCTAATTTTAAACGAAATAATACATCAAATTTATTGAAGCAATTAATTGGCAACCATTTAAAAATCGATTAAAGGCTGATAAAAAAATGGAGTTACAAAGTGTAGAAATTCAGATTTAAAGATTTCCATAGCGAATTAATGGAAACTCTTCGTGCTTAAGAAAGGTATGCAGATTCATTTGACCTTACTGACAAAGAAAACATACTTCTTTTCGGTTTATACTTAAAATATTCATTTATGTCAGACTGTTGCTCAGTAGTCATCATTTCATTAGTTTACCAAATAAGAAGCTTAATTCTTAAAGTAACATATTTTTAGGAGTCTTACAATTTATAAAAACAAATATGGAAAGAAAAAATGGCTTAACAAAATTTCGTGTCTTGTAGTTTATAAAGCATTAGAATTCCAAATGTTTCTAACACATTGCGAAAAATTAATATGCTTTTCATTTACTCAAGTTTTGTACACAAGTTTTGATCCCAGTTTCCAATGCGAGTCAAAGTTTCAAATCAGTTTAAATCGGTATTATCTTGGAAACAAATTATACTGTGAGAGTGATAGAAGGTTCAATGTTTTAAGTAATTTTAAAGTCCAGATTAAAATCTTTCATGTTTAAAGGACTATTGTTTAGAAGCCCTATATTATTGATGTTTAATTATTCCGCAAAAATATTTCTTACTTACTCATCTTTGAAATGTTAGCAAATTTATGTTTAAGAAAAAAATTAACATAATGCATCTTTCGTGCAGTTTTACTGACTTTTCCGATGACGTCCACGCATATATTACCGAAATAGTACAATATAACAATTGGTCTTATGAAAAAATATGATCAGAGTCTAAATTGTAACAATATTTTGCTCATATGATTTGTAAGACTTTGTACTGAAATACAAAATGTGATAAAGCTCAACGATTATGATTATTACTTTAATAAACATGAATTAAAAATAAGAAATGTCGGAAACACAGAGTAAACCAATTTGATTTCAGAATAGGAAATTGGTGAGTGTTATAAACCGAACTGTATTATACATAGGAAATCAAAACCTTCATTTGTTAGGGATTACTTTTACTTTGCTACGCGGTTCTTATTTGTACAATTGAATTGTATTTGAATTGTACAAAAGACAATAGTACATGGTAACGCAATAAACGTAAAAGCGTCCCACTACTGCACGCCTCAAACTACCGCAGTCGTACCGACTGCTAAGCCTTCGTTACGCTGCAATAGCTTGCTCTGTAAGTCATTATTTTTTTGATTGCAATTTGCCGCACTCAACTGCAGACGAAAACTTTGTTATTTTTAACCAAAATTGCGACAAGTATTGTTGACCGGATATATTTGCAGAAGTAGAATAAAGGATAGAATACATACGAGAAAAACAAACCTAAAGTAAATTTTCTATTAGTTCATGGAGTTTCCCGAAGTGTAGTTTTCCCATAGTGCCTCTGGAGGGAACGTATTTTAAAGTAATGCGGTGTATATAACATTGACATATAACATTGCAATTGTTTTGAATATTCATAAGTCGCGTTATTTTTCTAAATATAATTATTTTCTCAATCATTAGAAAATATTACTAATGGTGTAAACCAATTTATTGATTACAGTTAAATTAGTAATATTAACATAAAATAAAAAGGCAATGCAACATAACTATTATTAATGAGAAATTGCTTTCTTTTGTATTGTGTTATATTAGAACCTGATAAATTGGTTTTACCTCTATTTGAAGTTATTGCTCATTATGCTATAAATAATTATTTACATGGTTATCTCGTTACTTATATAATGATTTTTTATGTACTACAAATAATTAATTTTAATTTAAATATCAACTAACTCCAAGTGATTCCTTCTTGCAATACTATCAATATAAAAGTGTAATTTTGTGAAAAGCTTAGTAGTACGACGTGATTGAAATATTGTAAATATTATTAAACTGTGAACTAAAAGAAACTCTAAACACATATTTAGTGCAAAACCATATAAATAGTTTCATTATTAAAAAAATATCGTTTCCAAGAAGCATGTCCTTTGATTTTTGAAAGAAAATGATATCTAAATAAAGTTTTAATACGAAATTTTTCTTTGATCTTGTCAACTGGGAACGTTTATGAGAAAAATGTCAAGCTGAAAAACCACAAAATGATTACTTACCAGTTTAAATGAAATAACTGCTCTACGTCTTCTATTCCTACGAAAATAACTACCAATATGATTTTTGCTCTCCTTTTATGAAAGGGTTCACTTTTTAATAAATAATTTAATTTGTAATGATATCAGCAAGACGATCGTTAAAATGATTGCAATATTGTGGTTAAAGAAGAAGAAAATGAAATCTAGTGCGTTTTAACACACTTCAAAAAAGAGAAAGTTCTCAAACCGATTATATTCATATATCGATCATATGTTAAGAATACTAAATATATCCCTCATATATTTAGTATTTCTTAACTTATTAGGACGATTCTTTTTTATTCAGAAGACGATACTCCTAATGTGGTTCCATGAATATTTGTTTAAAATCTTACCATGAATTGAAGATACATCATAAAGTTCTCAACATTGAATAGGTAGGTGCCCTGATCAAATTTCTATTATTTAAGTCTAATATTCATCCAATAAAACACGACTCAGAGCCACATATATTTGCTCGTTGACAAAATCAGCGGGCAATTATAAAGCTGAAAAATAGTGACAGCATTTCTTCAGCGATGAGCTGATCGTGAACTTATCGAAATTGGACTCGTTTGACTTATCTGGTCGTAACGAGAAAGTAATAGGGTAAATGTATAGATAAGTCTATTTAGATACATGCAATAAAATATTCATCTTTGACCCATAAATTTTGGTAATGCAAATATACTGACTGCTCAAACAACGATGTTTGAGGTTGGCTGCTTTTAAAGCATTGGACGTTTGAAGCAGAAACTCTGTAATATAATTTCAGATTCCAACTACTCACTCCTGGTGCTGCAGGAGTACTCCCTATCTAAACTTTTCTCCTTTGGCATATACTGTTTTTAAATTTATATTTTGATCCTCAAGCAGAGATTCTGCCACTAAACATCGGGTTTCGATTCCTTAGTCTTAATACTGTGGGTCTGCTGCCTGCTTAAAGCTTGAGTATAGAGGACCTGCTGTTTTTATATTATAGTTTTCAGTCTCAGGACTCTCTATCAAGAAACTCTGGATTTCAACTCCTCAGACTTGGTGATGTGGGAGTACGCTCTCTTTAAACTTGAGAATCTGCTGTTTTCAATTTTTATTTTCAAGCATAGACTATGTCATTAACTGCTTGATTAAATCTTAAGACTATAGGACCTATTATCTTTAAATAAATATTTTGAATCTCAAGCAGGGATTACGTCATTAAACCCCAGACTCCAATTTCCAATTGGTGCAATTTATTTTGTGATCATATCTTTTGGATCAACCATTTGGACAATTTTTTTAAATTTTTGAATAGCTCTGACATATTTTGGTAAAAAAATTTTAAAATTGGAGCATAGACAACAAAGATGCAACAGAAAATTTCTCAGTAATATACAAAAAAGTGCAAAGATGGAGTTTGAATTAAGCAGTTCTAGATCTAGTAATAAAATCAGAAAAGTTTTGACATGAGTAAAGACGGCATAACTCAGCCTTTAGTAAAATTAGAGCATAATAATGAAGCAGGAAGGTGGAGACAGGAACGTTTTACAAATGAGGAATATGCGCAACAAATACGAACTCTTTTCACCTGCGTTGACGTAAGCAAGAAAATAACACAGAAAGGCATGAAGAAACCAAGTTATTAGTTGGCAAGCAATTAGGTAAGTAGAGATGAACTAATGCATGAATTTACCGAACATTAGTACGTAGGTACGTAGTTATACTGCACACCTAAACCAATTCACTTTCTGAGACTGAATAATCTGTAAATTTTAAATAAATATTTTGCGTCTCCACCCGAGACTCTGTCATTGCACCTTGGATTTTAATTCCAAAATGTGATGATGCAGAGGTACTGTATGCCTAAACTGTGAGATTTGAGAATTTGCTATTTTTAAATTAGTATTTTGTTCAATGACGGAGTCGGAAGAAAGACAGTTTGAAGTAAACTCGTTACTGATAAAAAGTAAACGCACCGAGTTTAGACTCATTTTACTTATAATGACGTAAGCAAGATACTCAGCACAAGCTTATATGTATATAGATATAGAAGAAATATATTTAGGTTCATTAAATACCACAAATGTCCATTTCGATTTCAATAAATGAGTTATTATTATTGTTATCGAATTCATTGTAAGATCGTGATATTTTTAGTAACATTCTTTTCAGTGCACTTCTTTTTCTGTAACTGTTTAAATTCGGTTCATTTTCTTCATAAAAAGCTTTATTCTACCTAGGATTTTCCTGCAGGGCATGGTAGATAGCAATCATGTAATACCACTTTTTCATTTACTGACGTGCATATATTTAAACAAGTGCAGCTACTATTGTGATATTTACAATTTTCCGTTCTGAATAAAATTCAAGCATTCCTCGCAAGAAACGAGATTGTTTTCAAAGTTACTTAATTAAATATGCATTTGATATTTTATCTAATTATGAATGTCATATATCACACACAACAGTCCAATTACATCTCTGTAGAATTAAAAAACTGGATAGAAACTTGAATATAAATTTCTCTATTCCACGTCCAGATCTATGATGTTAATTTGGGAAGAAGTGTTTATTTTTAAAACTTGTTTAACACGTATTGAGGGATATAATGCATGTGAATTAATTATGTAAACATTTAGTGAGAAAAATTGTGGTCTAATCTGAAAATATCAACAGGGCGTTCCGCGATCGGTTTTCAAATTTTACATTAATTTTTTTTATTTTACTAAATTACGTTTTCCGACTTTTGTTTCACATTTTCACTAATTTGAAATTCATTTGTGAAATCTTTACTTCTTAATATTGTGATTATTGTTAATCTTCATAATATAATAAATAGCAAATATTTTTATATCTAGAAATGAATAAAAAATATAATTATTCCTAGAAAACAACAGAAAGTGGAATAAAAGAAAATAACGCAACAGCAATAAAAGATCAGACACAAAATTTAGATCATACAATATAATCTGTACGTACAATTTAAGCGCTAATTCAAAGCATAACCGTGTTTAGACTTACAGTTTCAAGGAAATGAGCAAAACAGATACAAAATCTGTTATTTTGTTTCAGGAAAATCTTTGTTCTGGGAACATGAAATACAAGGATTTTATTTAAGCTTTATTTGATCAACATCACACTTTGAAGGTAAATGTAATGACGTGTTCATCATATATTATGAAACTTACTTTGCTTTCATTAATTTCTCGACTGCCTAAGACTTGCTTCTTATGTTACTTACCATAGAACACGAATACGCGTATGGTTCGTATTTAATTTCCATTATTGTGGAAATTAAACACGAATCAAACAGGGGATATTATTTAATTCCCCCCATATAAGTTAATACGTTGTAAATTCTTGTACGTTTACTTATAAATGCAATATTTAAACTCCATATCAGTGTATGATCTAGTCGTAATCGAAAAAGTAAAACGTGTATTTTAATAAATTGTCTTAACGGTACCGAAAATGATTCTTCTCGCTCACGAAAATAGACAATAAGGACAGTACCGGCATATACCGTAATGAAAAACTAACAAATATTTGTTCAGCAAGTATTTACACTTTTACGTTATACACGATAAGAAATGTAACTTATCGTTCACGAAATAAAGTTTTAAGAAAATAAAATGCCTTTTATTAAAAAGTATTAAAGACAAAAGTTTAATAAGAAAAAAAATGTATTTAAATTCTATTATACTACATCACTTAAACACAATTGTCCAGACATTCACTAAACTCATTATATATATTAATACGCTAAGGTTAAGACGTTACTCTCCCTTTTTAGAAAAAACCTCACAACTAATCCACATAAATTATATATCATTTTTTAGATAATTGCTTGCTCTACCGGCATCCACAACTAAAAAATTTATTATTGCTATTGTTTTTGCAAATTAATTAATTATTAAAATTATATACGCAAAACAGCAATGCTGTCATCTAACGGCTCAACGTCAATATGATTGACGGTCGGTAAAATTTTTGTTTTATTTCAAATCCACTCACGTATAAATAAAGTGGCGCTTTAGCTCAATGCTTTTGATACTTGCGCCTCTATATGTCAATTTTAGTAAAATATTTGTTTGATCTGTCATCTGAGCTTCATAATGGAATAAATAATGCGAAGATTTGGCACGGGTCACGCTAGTATTACTTAAAATGACTATTTCTCACTAAACATTACTTAAATAAAAGTTACTTAAAATAATAGTAACCCACTTTAAAATAGAAGGAGGCTCTAAATATGACTGTTTTCTTTTGCGTATGTTACCTTATATCTCCAAAAATTAATTTAGCTTTTCTTTTGTATGATAACAGTTGATTTTACTTTCTTATTGCGGCAAACTTTTGTTCTTCACAATGGAAACTAGTAGTTCAAGATATAATTGACAAGTTAATGTATGATTAACTCATTCTGATCGAAACGTTGAGGAATTGAAGACCTACCCTCATAATAACTATTACCTCCATTCGTTGATTGACTATATTTGGCGTTGATTTTGTGGAAATTCATTATTCACAATTAAATGAAACTACGTGATGTAGTATTATTTCTACTTTCTTTAAGTTCTTTACCACGACTTAGGTTTCGTTGTATTACAACATCTTCAGGTGGGCTATTAGCATTTAATTGTGTTTAATTATGGACTTCCATTTGTATTAGAGAATTCCATTTGTCATTTGCCGAGGTCAATATTCCTCCCCACAAAGGTTGGGTAGCTGCCGATACCAACGGCATCTACTTTGAATGAAAGCCTTGTGTCTTGAAGGGATTACATCAGGCTATATCCACTTACTTCGGTTGTTTCGATTGTTTCCAGTAATATTTATTAGGTAGAAATAATACTCATCGAAATGGTTTTCCTCTCTTCTCCAAACCATCCGTATGCCATTTTGAACTGTTTCTTTTAAATCTGGGCACCGTAACAGGCCTGATGTGGTGCCCATGTTTTATCCTGACCACCAAAACAATAAAATTTCCACAAGACTTTTTTTTAATGAATTACCAGTTTAAATATTTGTTTAACGTGTATCATTTACAAATGTAATAATCTACAAGACAGTATATTAACTTACATATGAAATGATTATAACAACTCTTTCCGATATGCAAATATCACACAAGGCTAACTTCGATCAATTCTGCACGACGAGAACACACAAGCTAGCCTCAGTTCTACTTGAAGTGTTGAAAGTCACTTCAGCTACTAGATAGACAACGCTATCTAGTAAATTTTCCTGGAACTAACTGAACGCCAAACTGACAACGGAGCAAATATATATAAACCAATCCTTTTATGTATGATTTAGAACTATACTCTTTACTAAAAGAATACTGATTTAAAAAAGTAAAGAAAAACTGATTTCATATTTTGATTCAGAGTCCTAAATATAACTCAAATCTATTTTAAAATCCTATACACCAAACAGAAAAACTTCTTTGTAGGCTTGTGATTTGTTATTTTAGTTAAAATTGTTACTATTTACGAAATTATATATAACCACTACCCAATAATTGAATAAGATTTGTAAAGTTTATGGAAATTTCAAAATATTTTCGAGGGTGCGTGACTGAAACTGTATTGCATAGGAAAACAGATTATTCGATTATTCCTCTTTCGAGTTTTTAATTACATTGTATTTGGTTTTCAACTTATAAACTAGCCATCTCTGCACACAAACTTTTCAACTTTTTTTGTGTTCAATAAAATCAATAGTTAATTATACAATCAATAAAATAAGCCAACGTCTACAAGTTGCCTTATTTTATTGATTGTCGTAAGCCCTTCACTTCATCCATCGTTGTGTATATATTGCGTGATGCTTCGCTGATTTTTTGCTCCAAACGATATACACGAAGAAAGAGTCCTCTAAGTTCACTTCGGAATAATTTTTTAATTTATTCTTTACGCGCCGATTACTCAATCACAAACTGAATAGAAATTCGAATACCGCACTCTTTACATATCCTACAAGAAATATTCTAGAAGCTTCTATAACAATCTAGAAATCGTTCGAAAAAAGTGGCGTATTTCTAAGTCACCAACGTAATATTTATTGTATTTTTTTCGTATTGAAATTCACACTAATCGAGAAAAAATAAGAAAAGGGTTTTTTCGATAAAAATACTGTGTAATTTTGTAGACTGTGAAGCAGCAGAAAATTCTCATCAGGTGGATGCAGAAAATGGAGAAGTATAAATTTTTAATATAATTCAAACCGCATTCAACCGGCAAAACAAAATTTATGCGAAACTAGACCTCGAACCGTAGTTTGAACTGGAGGCAAGAACGCTGTAGGTTTTCCTTTACTACTACATATGTAGTTCAGTGGCTAACTTAGGGAAGTTTCATGAATTCCAACTATCTCGAAATGTCCAAAGATTTGTCTTTGTGAAGGAATATGAAATGGAGGTAACGCTATGTAAGATGTAACAGATGTGCGACCATGAATTTTCGAATATAAATTTTAGTTCACTTAAATATTGCGAAATTACATTATATTTCTGACTTGGATTATTTTTGGTACATTTTATTCCTAAAGATATGGAAAGGTTATTTGAAATAAGTAGCCTATTTAATTTTATTAACAACCTCTACGAACTACGTGATTCTGCTTTATTTACGTTAATATTTAATTTATATATGTAACGGAGAAAGTGAGAGAATATTCCTTTATGCAAAATTTACAAAAAAAAAAAAGAAAAAGAAATATATATATATACATATATATATATATATATATATATATATACATATATATAAAAATATAAATATATAATTTAAAAAATGTTTTATCTTATTGTGTCTTCGTCTATATTAAAAAATACAAGAAAACTTTTACTCTTCTCTTATCTAAGAGATTACCTGTCAATCTCACAACATTGCCGTAAGATATTATTATTATAATTATTTACACTACACTTTTGATACCACGTGATGCTATTTTTGTTTATAAACGGTATCTAGGTCTCACAATGTTAACGAACACTTCTGTAATTTGACAATATTAACGACTGTCAAAATAATCCTATTGCAATGTGTTATGATTTTGCAATTTTTGCCGTTTTAGTATTTTATTGCGTATATCAGAAAACGTTTATTATAAAAATTGTTTTTATCGATAAAATATTACATTATTGTAACATAAGAATATACTATTTATATTATTCAACAATTAAATAATATATTCATTTTCATGTATTGAATAAAAAGCCAATATGACGTGCAAACAAGGTAGAAGAGAAAAATAATCGTCAAAACAAATCTTCGTTTATTTTACGTCAATAAACTACTTCTGAGTCTAAAAGGTGTAAAAATACGACATAATTCGATAATTTATTTTAAATTTCTTGTGAAATTTTTAATTTATGTTCATTAGAAGACCGAAAATAGTCATGTTTCTTATTACTTTCAAATCCTCTATCTATTTATCAAGCTGCAGAACATATGATTAAAATTTCAAGACATATGTCTCAAAAACGTAATTTTTTTCCAATCTTGTAATGTATTGTTATATGCCATTCACTATGAAACCAGCTAAATTCAAAGAAAATAAATAAGACGTACTGCTTCCTCTGTATAGGTTAATGCTAACGACCACCTTATCCTCTTGCCCTGTCAGCATCCAAGAAGCAATGAACAACAAACGCTCAACTAGAGCGTCAGTAGTATCCGGGCATCCTAAATAGACGGTCGAGACTGCCTAACGGTTAATTAATATTTTATATTTGAAATTAGAATACAACTTGAAATTATAATAACACATTCACGTATACATAAGTTTATTTATAATGAAATAAGACAAATACAATTATATATTATAGTATTTTTAACTATTTTTAACTTATACTTTGCTCTTGTTGAGTATGTGATATTTTATAATGTAATGTATGTTGGTTATGGGGAAATCGATTTAAATGTTTAGAATAAAAGTGCCTCAATTAAACACAAATAACAATTAAATGCAATTTCATGCTGAAAAAATATCGAGCGAAACTCGTTACGCAAAAATTGAGACTGACTTTTGTACAAGTCTGTAAGTACCCATTTAAGTTTCAATACTATATTTTCTTGTTACATACGACGAGACAACACAATATAATATCCTCCTATACTAATCAAATTTAGATAAGTTATAATTATTTTTCTACATGAAAAAATAAGCTGGCTTAAAAATTATTTCAATTTATTATGTTACAATATAAAATAACATTATATATATATATATATATATATATATATATATATGTGTGTGTGTGTGTGTGTGTATAATATTATACATAAATAATTAAGTCTTATATTTATATTGTAATTCCGTCTTCAGAAAGCCTTATTCTATACGTTGCAGGAAGAGTTCGGCTCATCTCTTGAAAAGTAGAACCTGCCATTAAATTAATTAATCTCGTTGTAACTGGCGTAGAAGTCAATGAAATCCTAGTAGTATTCGAAGTACGAGATAAACTGTATGCTAAATGAACTTCGAAATAATAATTCGTTTAAAATAACAGCGAAATTAATGTAGTGACTTTTCAGTAATGAACCCGGAAGAGATTAGATAATTTTTTCCTGGTATTTAATGCATAATATAATGAATATTACTGTTAGTAAAATATATGAGGTTGCTAAAGCGCGCGTCGTAATGTTAATTCGCAATTATCAATATCTTCGGCCGTGATGTTAATTTCAATTATTTATATTAAAATATCCAGTAAGGCATAAAATAATTTTTTTTTCATATTACAGTTAGTCCATATTATTTCATTTCACAGTTTATGCCAAAATGTTGACAAGAACACAACGTGGTGAGTGTGACGATAATTTTGCTAACAAGCTTATCAAGATTACAGGGATTACTTCCACCTCAATGAATTTATTATTAGCGTGTGTATCATGAATATATATGTATAATCATCCAACGCTCGGCCTCATATACATAATTTGTGGAAAGCATTTACCAAAGAGAGATAGCCGATTCCGTGTGACGCAATGGCGCGCATCATATAAATATTTCCACAGGGCAGTGTAGTCATTAATGCTTGATTAGATCTGTTTAATTTACCTAATTAGTTCCGTTAAGCATGTGTAAGCATGTGTAATGTCCCAAGTATATCGTCCGTAATTTTTACAAATAAGAAATTTTCAACAACTTTATAACGTATTCTTTGTCACATAACAAATAATATAATTTTAAAAAATAATATTTTTCTGACATTAAATACGTTGTGAGTTTTGAATACTTTCTCATTATTTTATTTTGGAGGTAACTATTCTTTTGAATTACTAAAAAAAGGAACGGAATATGATTTTGTAAATTAAACTCATGCATGAAATGTCGCTGGCGGCGTTAGGTTGCACTTAATATTTTAAATTCAAACCCATTGTCCTGGAATAGTCATTAGTCTTCTTTTGTGAAGTAACTTTGTCAGAATATTTCCAACCATTTTCTGTATTGCAACAGAGTTAATTTCAATTTCCTCATTGTAAACTTTTTCTCGAGAAGAATGGTACTTTGCTCAAGCTCCTTCACTAATAAAGTTATTTCTTGTTTTGGACTACTCCAGCTCTTTTTGTGGTAAATACCATATACATATAGGGTAGTTTTATTTTTCAACCTCCATGTTATATTGCTCCAGGGTATATTACCAACAGTTGTACGAGGTTTGTAGTCATAACAACTATGATCATCAGAGTAGTAATTTCCACTAGTGTCATTGACTGTAATATTTTGTGAACTCGATACTTTTGTATCAGATTCAAGTTCATGGTCATATTCGGAATGTGACTCATCAGACGGCATTTGTTATTGTAACTCAGACATTATAACATAATTATTTTTCAATGCATGCTCAAAAAATTATACCCCTACATTTATATATTTGATTTGTGTTTACATCTATACCCTTTTGTTACTTAACAATAACCAAGAAATATCATTTTGACAGCTTTCAAATTCCATTTTTGTTCTTTTCAAACATTGCTTCACAGCCAAACATTTTTGGGGTTTTTCATGTTCGTTGTATCACCCATTCACCTTTTCAGTCTTTTAACCTAAAGCCTTGTAGGCGAACGATTAATAAAGTAGAATTCTGTAGAAACTGCTTCAGTCTAAAAATCTATTTATGATCTGGATTTCTAAATTAAACATTTGTCTCAATTGCCCCCCTACTCCATCCTAATAAAAGGTTGAAATAAATATTTTTGTGGGATTCATTAAAATATGCGCGGGTCATTATACTATATTACTGTGTACGGGTCATTATAGTATACCATCAAATTTCTATGTTAAATATTTTCTGAAAAAATCGGTTGTGATAGCGAGGATTTTATGATGATTCGATTTTGCCTTTTGAGATACGGAACTTGAAAAATAATGCACGATATTTTATACGTATAAGAAATATAGGAAAAATAGTATGCAAAGAAATGGAATATACGCTTTACTATAAAAGAAAATTTGAGACGGTGGAAGAATCATATCCGTTTCCGATTATGGAATTATTTGGTAATTTAAAAAAATATAAAAGAAAGTAAGATATAGAATGTTTACATTTTTATTAAAAACATGTAAAGGATTAATTAAGCCACCAAAATTTACCAACTTAACTAGTGCGCCAAGTCGGCAGATAGCTTGTTAAATATAAGAGCAACCTTAATAACAAAGATTTAATGAACACTTTATTTGATGTCCCATAAAATTTAATTTCAACATGCTCTATCTTGTTAATTAATCTTTTGTTGTTTGAATGTAAACACAAACATTTCAAGGTTCTTTCCCAACAATGTAGTGCTTCCTCGAAGCCTGGATCACCCTCGGTGAAATAGCATGCCTATTAGCAGACTAATCACTGTTATTAGATGTAATGTTACCCTTTGAGTCTGGAAACTTACTCTTGTCAGTCAGCTCCATATAATTTTCCGGGTATGAAGTGAATAACAATCAACTAGCTTTAACTTTTACTCTTTATCTTCACGACGTTCACCAATTTCAAGAAGATCGGTCGAGTAGTCGAGGCGTGAAAATGAGTTAAAATAATAAATATCTATAAATAACTCTTGAAATAATGTTGTTAAACTCATTTGTAAGTAGCTAATTCGATAGGATAATGTCTTCACATTCAGACCAAGATAAGTCTGTTATCTTGTTTAAATCCTAAAACAGACACATTCTCAGAATATGTACTTTATTATCGACTAATGGACTAGCATCTAGTTTTGACAATAGAAGTAAATATAACTCGCGTAATTTTGCTTGTAATCAACTTTTAGTAAAGGTTTTAATACTTAGGTAAATAATTACTTAAGTTTAATACTTAACCTTACTAATAATTTTTAATACTGAGAAATACATATCGCAACTTAACCTCGCTTCAACAAAAACATTTAATATATATTTTAAAAAACTTATAAGCACTATGTCTATCTCGAATATTCACTAAAGAAAATGTTTTTTTTTATTATATGGGCCACTATTAAATTTGAACAACTAAAAAATGTTATTTAAAAGCACAATTAGAACTTAGATTTGTATGAATGTAAAATAAGTGTTGTGTATTTACAAACACCTCACTATTTATCATCAATATATTATGTATCACTACACGCATGTTTAGTGAGCAATTTCACCATGTCAATTTTTATTGCATAGTGTGCGCGCATCGTAAAACTTCGCTCCCATTTTTTCATAAAGCACCTAAAGAAGTATAACTTTAAGAATGGTTTAAAATTTACATCACATGCATAAAAGGAAACAAATAAACAATAAGGAATAGAAGGTTCAATTTGTGAACAAAAATGATTCCGTAAATTGGCAGCAGTTTAGTATAATTTGATACATTTTACAGCTTACTACCATGAACAAATAAAATTTAAAAAAAAATACTTCCTACGACCCATCAAAATACTCAATATATTTAGGCCTAAAAATGAGTTTTGAATAAAATTTACCAAATATAACATGATGATCTCACACCTCTTCCTTCATAAAATATGGGCAGACAGTGAAACGTATTGGACGTTGTGTGTCCACAAAGGCACGATTTCGGTCAACATAAATAGCATACGACGCACAGAAAGAGCTTCCATAGCGGGCATATAAAGCACAAAGTCAATATCCGGTCAAAGAGAGAGCTCGCAATGGGATACAATATTGGACAAAGCTGCGTTGCTAGTGTTCAAGGTAATATTTATTTTGATAGGTGCAAAATTGAATATTGTTATAATAAATTGCAGATACAGTTTTGGAATTACGAATGATACTTATTTTGGCTGCTTACTTACGTAATAAATTTACATATCTTTACTTATTAAAATTATACTCATACAAGGCACCATAATACCTGTTAGGAATGTTTCCAAATATGGAAAAAAGCTTTCGCAAATAATATACATGGCAAAAAAAATATTCACGGGAAAAGCAGTGGTTCAAAGTAATATACATAAATTACTGCTGTGGAACAAAAGCATGCAAACTAACTATTCTGTAAACAAATTTAATTCTGAAAATATACTACGTAATGTCAAATGATATTGAGTTATTTTATGGACCTCACGTGTCTCGTTTTATGGCCAACCTAACCCTTTGGAACTTATAAAAAATACTGTTAATAATTTATCAACATTTTAAAATTTTATTTGGCGATATAGAAGATAATTTAAATTTTTATTCCTTAAAATAGAAAAAAGATATATGTATATATATATATGTATGTATATATATATATATATATATATATATATATATATATATATATATATATATATACACAATACACATTTAATAATCAAATGTTCCTCTCGTGATTACTATATGCTCTTACTATGAAGAAACAGCTGTCACTTGGCTGAGAAGCATTTAAATCATGACCTCTCCTTAGGAAATACTTTTTATTTACTTAATTGCTTATATTTTTTGAGTTTTTCTCTCTATGTATTCCGTATTTGCTCCGCATATTCGGTGTTTAATTTCACAAAAAATGGCAATTAAGTCAAAACGAAGAGTCGAAGCCATAATGAATAGTTCGTTGCAAAAAGGCAGTTTGCGTGGGAAAGATTTTTTCAAATAAATTTTTTATAATAAATTAATCGAGATCGAAAACTAGTATTGCTTTTAAATATATGTATTTAATGAGTATTCTTTCACTGTTTTAAACTGCATTTTTTTCATAAACCTTATGTACGTCTTAACTTACGTCAGGTTCGCGCAACAAGTAGGAACCCATGTCATGGAAAATTATCGTGCCTTTGTTTTATGCTGGGTAGGTAACACAATGATTCCACATTTGTCTTGGAGAGCACAATGCAGTAACTTTTGCTTATAATTGCATACCTTGAGGATGTGGGCTTTATTATCGACAAGCGTGCCAGCCTTAAGTATTGACGAGGGAAGTAATTAAAACTCATTTAATTTTACATGTAATTAACTTTTAACTTTTTTAATTAACTTTTCTTGTTCGGGGTGAGGAGGTATTATTAAAAAAAATTATCATTATTTTATGTTATAAATACCTATTATAAACTAAATTTGGCGAAATACGTCTCCGTAAGATGTATGTACATTCAGAGCATTTATCTGTGCATGTGAACAAAAACGGGAAAAAGTAAAAATCGCAATTCTTGACCGATTTTGGTGGTTCTATTTTTTATCTATTTAAATATTTAAATAGAAGTCCATTGATTTTTGCAAAAATTTTATTTATAGTTTAATTTTACAAAAACTCCCTTCTTTCGTACTCTGTTGTTTCAAAACTCCCTTCTTTCGTACTGTTCCTAGATCTGGCCTTTTCTCTCTACTTCCCGCTCTTTTTGTCTTTTTTTACTTCTAACTCTTCGAACACATTAATTTTTGTATTCTCTTTCAATAAAAAAAGTTAATGTGTTCGCTTTCGGTTTCGGTCCAAAGATTGTTTTATTACTGAACCGAATCAGAATACGGTTTGTAATTTATTATTTGTTTCATGTGTTTTAGCGTTATTTCTAATTTTGATGTAATGTTTTGTGTGTATTGTTATCATTTTAATCAATTAAAATTTATGTTCTATTAATTGAGAAACCAATGAAGGATTATCCTTTAATATTTAATTGACATCAAGTAATAATTTGAAATTACCTCTAGATTATTGCGTATAAATATATTTCAAATGCTATTAATAAACACTCCTAAAAATAAATGTTTTAAATAGGTGAAAAATACAGAGGGCACGGTTCATTATTTTCGGAGTTTAAAAATAATTCGTAAAACATCGCCTATATGTAATATTTACAAAAACACAAGTTAATCATATTTTGTCATCTTCATATAGGTAGAGCGTCGGCGCTTTCTAAAAATGTCTTCTGAGCCGATTTTTAAACTTTTAATATCTCACACTTACTTGTAAGGATGGTTTGAATAATGACTCGGTTTGCATAGCAAGAGATGATGCCAGCGTCATCTGTTTACAAAGTCATAACATTTTAATTCCATGAATATATGCTCTGTAATCAACAGTAATTGTGACGGAGCAATTCTTTGTTTGATAGTTGCTTAAACGAACCTGTTTAGAGCAACAGCGAACTATTTATATATATATATATATATATATATATATATATATATATATATCTTTTTTTTCAAGGATAAAACAGCAAAAAGGATGTGTAAGAGAATTTTACCTAATTATATGATTTAGGACTTTCCAATTCCTGTACGAATTTCAATAGATTAATTTAAGGGTTGCTCTGTATTTGTTTTATTTAGTTGCATGTTGGTTTGAGTACCATGAGGATTATTAGTCAATAAAACCAATCGCGCGATCACAAGTGATTTTCCACGAGAAAAAAACACGTGATCCACGTCACATGCAAAATTAATTTATGCAAAGTTAATTTTTTATAATGAAGTCAAAATTTATTACAAAACAACGTATATAATATATGTTATCATCGATTTAAATATATTCTGCCTATTTGTCGTGGCAGGTATTTTTTTATTATTTTTGTAATATTAATGTGGCGGTATTATTGTCTATATTCCAAATAATAATTAATAAATAAATAAATAATATTACAGCTGCAAAAATATATTGTCTCAATACCAAACAAGTATTCGAAAATATTTAATATATCTAGCCAAATTTGCGTAAACGATGTGTAATTTAAAAAAAATGTATGTAGTAAGGCAAGAATACAAAGAATACAAGGCGCCAATTGTCATTTCACAAAATTACTTTCGTGTTAATTCTCAAGCAGAAAAATGAAATAAATTTGTAAGAAAATATACAGTTTATTTTATGTCGACATCTTGCCAAGTTCCAACCTTCGTTCAACAATTAGATTTGTAAAATGAACTCTCTGAGCGCCAATTTAGGCAATTAAGTTGATATTGAAGCACATTTCGGCCAAAAAGTCGGTCCGTAATTCAATAACTGGCGTTATTTTCATTAAACGCCCTGGAGTAGTAACATTTGAATACGCCTCGAGACACAAACTCTTATTGAAGATCCGTCATTGCGTCTTGCCGTTAAAAACTAATAACAGCTTGTTTCAATCAACGACGGATGCCATTTTCAATCGTTTCTGGTCGAAATCAGGACTAAATTTCGAACTGTTAATTTCACTATTAAGAAATGAAACAGTAAAACTGTAAAAAGTTATTTTGACTAGTAAGAAATTAACAGTATTTACTAATATAATAGAACAGATACAAAACTGTCTAAATTTTTTTCCGCTCTTCTGAATGTTACACAGTAAATTTCAATAAATCTCTTAAACCTTTTCGTTTTGTGGATTTTTTCAATAAACCATCTCATGGATTTTTTCAATAAACCATTATTTGTTCCTAAGTAAGTTATTAAACGTGATATGTCAAAAATTTTTTTTTATATATTGCAGCTTTTGTTTGAAATGTTAATTTCCATTTTAATATTAGCTATCTCTAAGCCATTGGTTGCCGACAATTTTAATTTTTCCATTTTTTCAATAACTCTTATGAAAACTTGAATTAATACTTTGGATATAAAAGAGCTCTCAATATTATTCTGAATTTCAAAATAACACAAATTTCAGAAAAATAACAAAACAGTTCCAAATCAGAAACAAATGAAGTTTTATTTTAAAATAGTAAAATTATATTAATTATCATTTCATACAATCGTCTAAGAAATTCAGAATTTTGGGCAATTCTTGATTATTAATTTCAGCCAGTCGCTGTAAAACATATAAGTAGACATATACGTTTTAAAATAATTATTAGATTTTAAAAAAATAAAAATAATTTCATTGGATAGTTCTACACAAAATAGAAAAGAAATCTGTTTCCCACATGTTTAGACACTTCTAAATAAGGGTTCATAAAATTTTCATTAAAAGTTTTTACAAACTTTAATCTTTTCAACGCAAATACGTTGCCTAATACATCTTTTACAGGCTTTAAAACGTGGTGTATATCTCAAAACTTATTAAAATATGGGATAATTACTACAGTTTTAATGTAACCTTTACTTATGGTTCTAAAAACCCATTTCTTTCATAAATTTAGGTTGACTGGTCTTGGAAACAAGCATGGAAATATATTATTTGTATATTTTTCAATATGCCTTCAAATAAATACTACCTAAAATTGTAAAAAAAAATGTTGAGGCATTTACTATTAACTCTTTAAAACTATACTCTCACATTACAAACGAAGGAAAAAAAATTCGGATACTTAGTTTATCTCCTAAAATTTGCATACAAATATTTTTGCGCGTTAGCTATGTGTATATTAATGTTTTATTATATGCAAATATACAAATTTCTACGTCAAGTAGTTTTTGGGAAAAATGGCTATGATGGACTGTCACGTGAGTGATATCATAAGTTTTTCTTTTGACTTTTGAGGTGCGCAACACCAAAAATAACAAAAATAGATTCAATAAGTTAGACTGTCATCAAGGTTGAAAAATGAAAAAAAGAGGACGATAAAAATGAAATATCTACTTTTTTTCTGATTTCACTAAAACCTTTTCAGTTTTTCCTTTATATTACTGTGATCATTGTTGCATATAACCAAGAAAATAACCTAAATTGTATTCGTTTTATAGTTATATACATTTTATATTAATATCATTTCTTGTTCTGAACTGGTAAATTTTCGGTGATATGGAATTACTCGTACAAAATGTCGCTTTCCTAAATTATTTTTCATTAATTAAATTTTCTGTACTTACGTCATAGACTTTTTTTAAATATCCAGTGTTTATAAAAAGTTACTACAATGTTCACACTAAAGAAAAGAAATGTTCAGATGTTAATCGTTATTATAAAGTTGAGGGTTTCTACGAACCTGAGTATTGTAGCGATAAGTGGTAGCAATAAAAAGTAAAAATAATAAATTACGTTTTCAGCAAATATTATTCCGGAAGGGGAGCGACTGAAATATCAGAGTGACTACAAAAAAAATGATATTGCGGAAACTTTTGATAACAAATATCCAAATGAATTTCGTATCTATTGAAAGAAAAGTAATCGATACACTAAATTTACGAAAAAGAAAATTTCCAAAATTAAAGTATATCTCGGTTCAATAAAGGCGTCTTGAAGGAAGACGAGACTTTGATAGAAATATTAGTGGATATACGTATTAAAATAAACGCTTTTACAGCAGGTACCTAAGCATATGTTATAATTTGTTAAATACACAAACATTTATCGGTAATAACATGGTCAGTAAAAATAACTATGCATATCAATATTGATTACAAGAAAAATAAATAAATTTAACTCTGAAACATAATAAAAATAGTATAATTTTAACTTTGAAATATCTAATATAAGTGAAAATAATAAAAACAATCAGGACATTCTAAACCGTCACTACACATACAGAGCACAAAGTACGTGTAGGAAAGTAGGAAACCTCTTTTTTCTCATATCGAACGTGTCGTCTATCTACGAAAAGTCGGTTGCACACAAGGTACACAAATATTATCCGGCGCAGGTGAGGAGTTTTCGTAGCTAACACATACATATCGAGGTGAACGAAAGAGCTCATGTTGCTACACGATATTGAACAAAATATCATGGTCTATAAGAATTGGTAAAAGAAAACCAAAAAGTAGTTTCTAAGAAAATCTAAGAAGTGCTATTTTCAATTTAGATTTCCTCCGATTCTACTAAAACATTTTCTGTTTTTGATTTATATCACTGTGTTCATTGTGGTCTTTTTTGTGATTTTTTAAAGGTTTGGCACTTTCTCATCGTGCCCTGTTAAAGGCACAACATTACTCGGGTAGCATTATTTACGGAATTTCTGAAAAGGAAAGAATAACAATTTCTTTTCCGTTTCAGAGTAATTACCCAAAACATTATATTTCAGAACTTTTTGAGTAACAAATATTCAAAAAATTTTCTAGTCTCTTGGAACAAACCTATTTAATGTACCTACTACAAATACGAAGAAAACGTTTATAAAAAGTTAAGTGTAACTCGGTTCAATAAAGACGTATTTGAAGGAAGATAAGACTTTGATAGAAATGGCAGCGGATATACTTATTAAAATAAAGTATGATAAATACACAAAAGTACTTATTATCTATAAATATAACGACTACAAAAAAATACACTAGTAAATATTTATCAGCAACAACATGGAGAAATATGTTAATAAAATAACCCAGACTAATATCTGAGCTATTTGTAAAAGACCCACAAGGAATTAAATTATTAGGAACTTCTTCATTCATTCACATTAAATTGAAATTAGAAATGACACCGTACGTAAACAAATATTAATTAGCAGATTATTATGAAATGAAATTTGGGAAAATGATATCTTATTAAATACAAGAAAATCGATCATTTTTAAGATAATTATTAGGTTATAGTAAAAAAAAATTTCATAACAAATACGTTATCAAACATAAAAAATACACAACTGAAATCGTTAAAGGAATCTCAGTTTTTTAGCAAAAGTGGAGTTTTAGAATAAATATAATTTAGGCCTTAAATATGGCTTAACGTTTTAGAAGAGGTATTACATACTCAAGGATTAAATGAAATAAACCTATAGTTGTCATTTCTTGTGGTTTGATTATATTAAATAAATTCTGAATATAAAAATTGTGCCACCGAAATTTATCTGAAAATATCGAAAAGTAAATACTATCTAATCAAATGTTTATGTCAGCAAAGTAAACATGTTTGGCATGCTTCTCATCCAGTACTCCGCTTCGTTAAACTTTTAAGGATTAACAATGTAAGCGCATTTAAAAAAAAGAGAAACGGAAGTTAATGAAGTTGTCTGATTATGTGATTTGACTTAAATGCGAAGATGTTTGTCGAAAATTTTGATGAAAGGAAACTTTCAACAAAATAACGCAAATGTATGAATCATAATAATAAAACAGTCACAATGTACGAAATTTGGTTGATTCAATACCAAATCTCGTAAAATTTCACATACGTGATGAAACGGTATCGCATCAAGAGGGGCAGATTTATGTGAATTAGGGCAGAAGAGAATAAACCGTTAAATGTAAGCGGTCAAACGACATAACCTTGCAATGGCATTAACGTGGCAGTAATTTTCTCTATTTCAGGCACGTAGCCTCCCAGTAACTTTCTGACTTGCATTTTTCTGCTTTTATCTCCGGAAACACTTTTCGATTATAACCAAAACCACTTATGAATCAATATGAATATATCCTGCAGTTAGTTAGTTTCCAATTAATTTATTTTCTTCAGTTTTTGTAGGACGTAGCTTTAATTTTTTTCTGACATAACTCAGGTGTGAAACGGGTTTCTGAGATCGTGAGGTTATAGTTTTTTTTTGTTCCACACAGCATTGTTAAATAATAAAGCTAGAAGCTAATCGATGATCTATTTATATTTTATTAGCTCTTAAAAGTGCACATACGTGACTATGTACGTACCTAGATACATACTTACAGACTCCGACGTGATTCGTGTTTATTCACTAACACTTCCTTTTAAAATATTTTCCTTTCCTTACTTTTTGCCCTTCGTAATATTATAACATCATTCTTCCCTTAATTGGGCCATTAGATGCTTTCGCAATACTTTCATAATTTTGACGAAGTTAAAAATGTGTTACTTTAACATACCCTAAAAGAAATGATACGTGGCATGAGTCAGGATATTGAGCAAAAAAAAGTAAAGCAATATATTTTGTAATATCAGCGACTGTACATGCCCACGACTGAATTGTGTGACCGCGACTACGTTTGCACATGTTGTGGGCATTTTTGCGACTGTTATGTAGAATTTCTTGGTATAATATAGATGGGAAAAATTTACACTGCATGACTTCCCATGGAATACCGTTGTTTCACCTTTGGTGAGAATTCGGCAAACAAGTAAGCAGAAAAAAAAACGACTGCACCTTTAAATATCGAAAAGATAAACACTAGCACGATTTTCCAGCTTTCACCTAAAATATTACTATGAAACGGAATAGGTCACTAACGTATTCGCCCTCCGTATAACGTCTTCAACGGAAATGGGGCCCAAGGAAACATTTGCATTTACAAAACGTCTGATACTCAGACTATTAAAATTAGACCTTATAAAGTTGAAAATTACAAAAAATTCCGACTAAATTGAATGTTTGTGGGCACTTTTATTGTTAATAAAGATTTTAACTATTTCATTACTCCACTATTGATTGCAAATCCCAAATGCTGAAAAACGAATAATTTGGCAAACACCATAAAGTACAAAAACAACAAAATGATACGCTGTCATATGTTATTTTGCAAAAAATCTCTCATCTATTCAACATGAAATGGTCTTAAGATTTTATAAACAGCGCGTGTAACAATCCAGACAATTTTATTGATATCTACTTTTTTAATAATTGACCAGGATGATCATAAAAACTTAACTCTTAAAGCGCCTAAACCTTTCTTTTAGATGTTGTTTTCATTATTTTTGAAGCAGGAAATCAAATATTTTTTCTTCATTCGTTCATTATTTCAACATGAAAATTTGCTGTAATTAATACTTAAAATATTGCTATTAATTTAAATATAATATGTTCACATTTACTGAAGTACTATTACTTAAAGATAAAGTGCTCTATTATTGTTCTTTATTATTTATTTTATTTTGATTCTTTACGCCGAAGAAAAATAAATAGCATCGCAACTGCGGAAAAGCACTGAATATTCCATAACGATTAGCTAAGTATTTAAAATATACTAACTATATACTTATCTAAACCGGACAAGCGTTTACTCAAATAGAATAAATGTTTAAAATAAAGTAAAAAAGTAAAAAAAATCTACAAGATAATTTTCCTATCATAACAACGTCACTACGAAAAATATCGAGTAGAAAAATTTAATAGATTTGCAGAGAAAAACATATGTTCCCTTTTATCTTGACATCTCATCGGCCCCAAACTTTGTTCGATAATTAAGTTTGTAAAATAAATTAAAGCATGGAGACGGGAATTAGACAATTAAATTATTTTTGAGCCGCGCTTCCGCCAAAAAGTCGGTGGCTGTTAAAGAACTTGCGTTATTTTGATTAAGCGCTTCGGAGTGGTGAAGTTTAAATACGCCTCGAGACAAAGACTCTTGCTGTACGTCCGTTGCAGCCTAGTTTCAGCTTATATCAGATAACGGCTTGTTACAATTATGGAAAATGGCCGGTGTTTTAATAATTTCTTACGATAATTTTGATCAAGTTTGAAAACTTTTCGTTTGAACATTACGAAATCAAACGATCTTGGTAAGAGACAAATATAAAATGGCTTTTAAACAATTACTTATACCCTGTTCCTATGTAAAAAAATTGTCTAATTAAATTTCTCAAATATTTCTGTCCCAAGTGTAATGGTCGAAGGCCCTTGGTATAAAATTTATGGTAAACATTTTTTTCAGTAATTATTTAAAATCTTTATTCATAATTTTCATATTCATAATCATTTAGCCATTCATTACTACCGGTTGGCGCGAAACGGATAAGAGCAAACTTGTACCATGTACTTACATTCAATAAATGGAAGACGATATAACTGTAATATATCTATCCCATTAAAAAACAAATTTTTTTCCTTAATAAAATGCATTGGCTTATTTTATAATTACGCTTATAAATACTTGAAATATTGGACTCGTAAAGCATTAATTATTGCAATCCCGTGAACTGCTATCTCTCATTCTTTCCCATCCTACTACGATCAGCTTTCTTTTTGCCAATGTACACAATATGACAATTTTCTGCGGGATGTATGAGATTTTAAGGTGCCCTAACAGACCAGAGACTAGCAATGTGAAGAGTTTGCAAAACTATGTGATCTATTTTTCAGAAAAAAAATTATATCAATTTTTAATCTCCGATGCTCTTTGTTTTAAAGTTAATAAATAAGCAAAAAGTGTTGCGATATCAAAAATATTTCCATTTATCAAATTATACACGAATCGGTCTAATATGCTTAACAATAGGTTGTGTACAATATAAGTATAATTCATTTCAAGATTTTTATGCTCTGCTAGCTTGATTCATTTGAATACATTTATTAAATCAAGTATTCTTTAAACTATTGGCACATATTTTTAGATACTCATTACACCATACTTTACCAATTTATTGAGCTATATCCATATATCCATGCTGTTATATCCAGGTACGCGCTGCCGAATACCTGTCTATATAGAGCGTTGTAGATGCTGTGATTAAATTAAAGCGCAACGAGGGAACTGTCGATCAATTCGTTCAAATGATTGAATCACAGTTGGGTGTACCATTATTATTACCTCGGTATGGTTTAGTTAAGTCGTCCTGATTTCAAAGTTGTATATAAAATACGACTTGTCTTCAGGTTAACATCGATAAAATAATCATTTTCTACACTACCGGTTATTTTATCGGGTGTGGCTATATACTCTTTTATTAATTATGTAATTATTTGTGTGTATATATACCTATGTGATATTTGTAAATTTATTTAGGAAGAATTTTTTTATTCCCGAAAATATGAGACGAAATTAATCAATAACATTCTTTAAAAATGATATAGATAAGAAAAAATTAATTTTTTATTGTAATGACTTTTATTTTTAACATTTATTTAATCAGAAAAACATTTAATCCTATTTTTATTATTAAAAGGTTATATCTACGAAATATAAGTATATATATATATATATATATATATATATATATATATATATATATATATATATATATATATGTGGATAGTAATTTTCATTTCAAGATTTTTATGCTCTGTTAGTGCTTCTGAATTAATTTCCGGGAAAGTATCGTTTTCGATTTATTATCAATTACGATAATCGTTTTTTGTCTTAAAGTAAAAGAAAACTTGAAATAATACCTTTAAAGTTATAGTCTAATTTTATTTCATGAGAAAACATTCAAAGCGTAAAAATAACAATTCACACACATTTACTCACACTACCAAAATACTTTACTAACAATAGGTGAAGTGATTTTTGGATAGTATGTTGATGGTTTATAAAACTACAAAAAAAACTGTAATTATTTGAAAAAAAAACAAAAAAATGAAGAAACATTGAAAAGTAATTCAATAGGCTACAAAAACTATCATGAACGAATAAAAATGATAAATTATTGCAATCTTTCAATAAAACCATCAATCACGTTTGGGCAAATACCCACGCAATATGCTGGAGGCAAGATTTGAAACGGTAAATAGTAACACTAACCAATAACCTGTTTTATTTCTCTGTAATGTTTCAATCTCACCAGAACCTTGTATATTGTGATAGGTGGAAATTATTTCTTTATTTTATATTAATAATTACATTTCCTTATACAAAAAAATAAATGTTGAACAAATTGTATTTGATAAGAATTCGATTCAAAAGAAACTAATTTGATTTTAAGTACATTTCGTTTTTATTTTGACGATAATGTAAATTAAATGAACGTATCCATCAATTCTAAAGGACGATTTACTGTCTTATTTTGGAAAAAAATAAATTTAATATTTAACGGCACATACTGTATATTGCAAAAATATTTACCAATGTTATTTTTTTAAGAATATAAATATATGTCGATAAATATAGACGTATACATCTTTTATAGGTTTAAGCAAATCGAACGTTACTAAAAATTAAATGTGTTTTATCACTGATAACTTTTAATTTCAAAAATTATCTAAAATATACATTAGAGTACTACTGTATTTGGAGTTTTCCATAGTTTTCCATGGGAACATACAGTAGTATGTTTTAGCGAATTATAGTAATTTCTGGTTAATTTCAGTATATCAGATATATTATCACCAATTTAAAATTTCGTACATAACTTGGTGTTTACACGGACTAGTTAACGAAATATATATAAATGGAAAACTTGATTTTCCATTATAATATTGTTCCATGGCGAAACAATAAAAAAAAGACTCACTATACTGCGAAAAGTATTCTCAACAACAGCATATGCTTACGCAGAAAAAATATTTTCTTATTGTGAAAAAATTGGTCTGTAAACAGCAATTTAATGTAAAAAAATTAAAATTTTTCTCTACTAAAAGAATGCTTTTAAATAACACAATATACAATAAAAACAGACTTTTACTCTACTGAAAGAGCTATTTTTCACAACACTACTTAACCATATCAAAAAAACACTTTTCGAATGTAAAAAAACATCTTCACCCGCCCTTCTTTTCATGTGCGAGAGCGACTCGAAATATAATTTTACGTTTAAAAACCTTTTCTAATTTTAGAGAAAGGTACATGTTTCAGATGAAAGGCACATTCATTTAAAATTGGTATAAATTGATTACAGGAATTTGGTAAGCAGAATCTTATGGTGGAGACTGAAGGTAATGGCATGAATTCCTCAATGTTGGGTGGTGGATTCATCTTGTCTTGATAAATAGTTTGGTACTATTCATAGTAGTCCATGACTATTCAAAGGATCTGATAAGAAAAGCGGCAGAAACTCCAGAATGGTAAGAAGTGGAAAGTAGTCAACTCACCGAGTTCGTATTAATTTTTCTTGACATAAGTACAAGGTAACGACATAATTAAGAAAAGCATAAAGCAAATATTATATTAATATATATGAATAAATATTCATATATATGTAAGTAGATAAATATGTTTAGATATGCACAAAGGTAAGAGACAATTAGGATATTATGTAAATATTTGGGTAAATAGGTACAGGTATATAAAAGGTATGAATCACCGACTATGGCGAAGCCAAAAGAGGGTGATGTTATTGATATGTCAATGTTATTGATTATTATAGTTCTTGAAATGTAAATAAAGAAAACGACAAATTGTCCATAATATATTTAAGTGTTAAATTAAAAAGGAGGGCGACAAACTAAGTACTCACGTAGTCAATTCGGATCTGAAATAAAAAATCTAATTGTTGAAAAAAGTTCCCTTGTTGAAGTTCAACCATATTAAAACAATTCTTTAGTCATTTGTACATAAACGAGTTTAAATAACAAAACGATAATAATCTAAATTTGCTTCGTTATCAAACACAATTTTTTGGTTAGGGTATTAAACATTTCAACGTTTATCGCTTTCGATAAAAGTGTCTATAATAATTCACATAAATTGTTATTCCCATTTGCATCAATATCAGTTCATCCATTGTGACGAATCGTATTACATTAAACAGACGATCATTTCCTCTCATGAAATAGATATCGGTAAATTGAAACTTCAAACGATTTATGAACCACAAGTATAAATATAACACAATTTTACGGCTGTGGTAATTATTGCATTTTATTATTTCTGGAATTCACAAAGCTGCTCTGTTCAACACCAAATAATCTTTATATAGATAATAATAATAAAATCTATAAAATTGCGCTTCAAACAAGTCTATCACTTATTATTTTGATTATAAATGAGTAAAGTTTACTTTTATGTTCGAATTTATTTTTCCCTTGTTATCTAATTAATAAATTGTTAAATAATTTTAAAAAGGTTATTAGAATTCTTTTATGTTTAACGGTTAACGACTAACCGTAAAATTCTAAATGCTTCAGTGAGTTATTTTAACAAAGATTAGAATCTCTTTTTGGGAATAGATAGTGGATTATCAATAGAATGTGAGCATAAACCTCAATTTTAATATTAATAAGACGACTAGTTCTGTGCGAAGTTCGCAGTTCGTAGATGGTCTGCTTCACCCTTATATTTTAGTTATTATTTGAAGGTATCGTATATCTCAAGATTTATATTACATAACCTGTCGCTTTGCTATTAATTCCTTATTAGTATAAAACATTTTAATGATCACATTGTTTATAAACCTTCGGTATTCAAGTTGGTTTTGTCATATACCGCTAGATATTATATTCAAGTCAAAAGTTATTTACCATTACAAACATATATTAATATTCAGTAACTTCCTCCGGCTTTACACCTTATATCGTTTATTAGTTCTTAAGACACCTCTATCCACGAGTGCGTCTAAAATCTTTGTGTAGAAAAATGTGGCTTTTGGAAAGACAAGACTGTTAATATAAATTCCAACATTGATAAAATATAATAGAGGTTTGTTTTTATTATTACTAGTTCAGTCTATCCGTGTTCATAACTCTCCTCACTATCGTGTTCATAAATCTCCTCACACCACCTACATATGGTGTTACTGGTACGCATAGGGAAGTAAGTGAATATGTAAATGTATGTGTGTATATATACACATGTATTAATATAAATATAACTTTGTTATTAGGTGCCAGCTGTAAACATATTGTGTCGATGACGCTAAACTTCACAAGCCAAACTAGCCACCTTTCTGTGGATAATACCACAAATAACTAAGTTAGGTAAGATATTTCATTTTTCTGTCTTTTTTTTCTATTTTTACAAATATTATCTATTTTACGGCTGATTTTTATACGTAAATAAGTTGTTATAGGAATTAAATTTTTTCCAAAATTTCCCGTGTATATTTGATCCATAATTTTGTTCAAAAATAAAAAAACTTATTTTTGAGGACCGACACCTTAAAAGAAAAAAAAGAAACTTTTATGGGTTTCGTCAGGTGCCCGTGATTCTGTCCTACAGCCACAGTCGTTCTTCCCATAAATCGTTTAATATGAAAGCCCAACATTAGTAGAAAATAAAATATATACGTTCATATCATTGACGTTTTAAATCACTCATTTTATTTCGTATGTAATGGGATGTAACAATTGAAATACTAAGTAATGAAAGTTTCGAAATTGTCATTTTCATTAACTTTCCGTGAGATTATTCTAGAGAAAAAACACTATTAAAATTTTATCTAGAATTTACGGGCAGACTATAGCTATAGTTATAAATCTTATGGTTTTTAAAAAATTTACAATATGTTTACGCCTGTGAAAGATATACTGTACAATATATTAATGTGATGAAAAATAACATTAAATTTCTATAATTTTGGATTGCAAGTTAGGCAATACTTTGAATAAATAAATAAATGAAATTCCATCAAGCAAAATTTTTATCAATAACGTCATGTTTTTTGCAAAAACCTTGTGCTTAGGTCTTTACTCTTACTCTTTTTTGTCTGCAGAAGTTTTGGTGTTTAATATTTTTATCTTGCAAATAGACATATTAACCTTAATGATACCCTAAATAATATACGGTGCAGATATAGTCAACTATTGGACATAATACAATTTGTTATTTTTAACCCGACAAATATTAATATTCTATTATATATTTAAACCATTACAGATTTAATATGGCTACGAAAAATGACATTATCGGCATATATTATCAACTCATTTTTTTTAACGTGTAACTACGTTATTAGAAAAAATATTTTAAACCTTACAGCCCGTTATGTTATTACAAAAATAACTTTTAATTGCTTCAGTCAATTCAAATAAAAGACGTCTTAATTAATTTTCGCCATCTGAATCTTTTAGATGCAGATGAAGTGTTTTGTTCAATTTGGTAAAAAGTTTTCTTACCAGGTCTATATCATTACACCCAAATTGTACCTATATAATCCCCATTATTTGAATTGTTTTTATAACTTCAACACTATTTTACCACCTATATTTTTATGTACTACAAAAGCATATTGAATTTTTATCATACAGCATTTAATGTTTTTTACCGCACCGTAAATACTATGAAAAGTGGAATACATTGCTCATTATATATTTGACGAGCGTGAAAATACGGTGCATATTTAAAAAAAAATTAAATTTAGTAAAATCGTTTCAGGCTTCCTGTAATCTTCCATTTAAATTTTATCAACCCACTTTTTTTATTACTTTTGGTTAAAAAGTTTCGGAATAAGGAGGAGGGGGTAATCATGTTTTGCATATACTTAGCATATGTTTTTAAATACGCAATTTAAAAAATTAAAAAAACATAGGAATTCGAAAACAACCTATCACAAGTGGTTTCATAAATAATTTAAAAAAAACTAGTGAAAAATATTTATGTTAATAAGATGTATTAGTAAGTCAAATGTCAAGTTTCTGTCTCGCATAGTTTCGACTGTGACAGACAAGCAAACACCTGAGTAGAAATGTTGATATTAACATAATGTAAGTGTAATAAATTATTCTTGGAGACAATATTTGAAATATTATAGTATTTTATGAAAATATATTTTTGCAAGCACAACTTCAACGACAACATTGCAAGTATGGAAAGGATTAAGACATAAATTTGATTACAATACTAAATACTATTGCTAATAGTTTAACAAATCTTCCATAATTTGGTTATGACAGTCTGAATATTATTTGAAAAGCTTCATTGCTGTAATGAATGCATATGTGTGATTGTATTCATAAACTGAGGTGTTCCTGAAAATCTTGAACTCAAATGTGTAGAATTATGAAACGTTAGATATTCGAGTTTATAAATTATATTATTAACAACTACAATTTTATTCTTAGTATACAGAGTAGTAGTATTTACCGAATGAATGAATATTTTGATTCAAAAGATATTTTGGAGTGACATTTTCATTAACTGGTTTATTTATAATATCTTATTTCTTTTCTGAACAAAATAAAGCTATCACATTCTTTTAACGCCGAGACTATAGTCAGATAAAAAAAATAATTTTTAATGAATTAAAATAACTCCATTTTTATAATACAAGCTTTATTCACGGCAATGAGTATTAATGGCATCCACTGTATATCAAATTACATTGCTATAAATATTATGATGTTATAAGTATATAGTTACAGGTGCAAAAAGCCATACGCATATATCAAATTATTATATTATATAATTTGAAAAACTACATACGTATTTTTGTAGAAACTTTTTTTGCATATTAAAATTTCCCATAACGAAATGAAAAAAAAACTAAATTTTCAAAAAATTGAGTGATTTAACTTTTGGCTTGCATACTAACATCCTTACTTTATTACATAAATTGAAGAACACAACCATTTGAAGTAAAAATTCATTGCTCTTAAACACGAAGTTTTTCTGTAAAACTTTAAGCTTAATATTGTCAAAAGGTTTTATTTTATTTGAAATTTCATGTCTTCGAAAATTCCATTTCATGACATTTACGATAATCTTGAGTTTATTTTGCCTCGAAGTTTATATCGATAATTTATAGCTAAAGCCTACTTCTAATAAAAATCTAATATCATATTTTAGTTTATTGTAGCCTGTCGGAATCAAGATGATATTGAAGTTACTTTGCCTCTACGTTAATACAGATTATTTATAGTTAATATCTCCGTTATCATCATGTTTTAATCTATTGTAACCTAAAGTTATCATGTTTTGATCTATTGTAACCTGAAGTTTAATGTCCAAAGTGTAGGGCTATTATAGGAATGAAACTCCATGGGCGAATTTAGGAATACTAATATGGCCAAATAGATAAGTAAGGTTGCTGTAAATAAGTAGCTTAGCAATATATGGCGGTAGTATCATAAAAGTTTGTTTCAATAGTTCTCGTTTTCTAGCTCTAAATTTGTGTTTTAATTCTATTGAATAAATTATTTTTAATATCATTATCCAAAATTGCAGTCCATAGCTTACAAAATCGATACGACCTACTCGATAATATAGGTTAAAATAAAGGCACAATAAATGAAAAACACCAATTAGAAATCTACAAAAATATAAGGTTATTGTCGATTATAGAGCATCTAAAAATAAGTATTATAGTTTATCTAGCTTATGAATAAAATATGATTATGGTTCAAATTATAGTATGGTTTTTATTTCTAATGTTATTATTTCTCTGAATATAAATTTAAATCTGTTACAGTAATCTTAATAACGACTCGCTCCAAATAGAGTAAACATACCAGAGTAGTGTACATTCTTGAAAGTCTTTTAGTTATTATTTAATGAGAAACACGCCAGTTCTAATGTTGATCACACTACATTTTGATTAATATTTTAATTATTGCACTGAATGATATTGGAAACAATGTTAACAGAATAGTGATCAATTTTAATTCGGTATTAATTAATTTTTTAATGAAAATAATCGATTAATCATTAATTGACAAATCTAGTTACTTTACTTCTTGTATTCCGTTACACTCTATCTACAGATAATTTAACAATTATTTTTGAAACAATTTTAGGATTTCTTCTACTAGCTATGACTTCCATTTTTCCACATATTTCTTCTAGTTTATTGTTTAATATGGAAAATCTTAAAATGTACAATTCGGTACCAAAATAGTTGATGTCCCTTATAAGATTTACACTAGAAACGTTTTTATTTTAATGTTTTGATTTAATAAAATAAAATAACATAAGTTTCATTGAAGTAAAACTAATTTTGAAATAACACAGTATCTGTGTTCTATAATAGTACTTTACCTTTGAATTAAATAAACTAATAATTGAACAATCATGTAAATGATAATGTGAAAGTTCTTTGCAAGCATGTCCAATTTTAAATAAGCGAGTGTCAAAAATTGTATTACAGCACTCGCTATTCGTCGTTCGTAAATGAAACGCGATGCAATGATAAAAGTTTAAACATAGTATTTCTCTTGTACCGCGCTTAAATCGCGAAGGAAACTACAATTTCATAGCAACAGTTATCTTAGGCTTTTCATGTTAAAGCTTCAATTATAATAGCTTTAAACTAATTAGCAAAATATGATATCCTATTGTACCACTCAGTATTGTTATTATTCAAGACTGGTTGTTTTGTCATTACTTTGATTTATTTCCCCAGATTTAAACTAGTATTTAAAGTTCACCGTACGGCAACAGTTATCTTAGGCTCTTCACTTTATAGTTTTAGTTATAAGAGCTACAAAATAATTAATAAAAATATGATATTCGATTGTACCATTCAGTATTGTTATTATTCAAGATTCATCGTTTTGTCATTACTCTGATTTATCCTATCAGGATTAAATGTGTATTCAAAAGTTCACATTGATTTGGTGTTGACTATTGAACATGATGAAGAAAAGCTAAAGTTTCCAATAATTTAACCATCAGTAACTCATAATTTAAAAAACATGTCCATTTACTGCTTTCTTTTAATTCCTCAAATGAAACTGAATTTCTCCAAAATAGACGGTATTATCTACACGCATCATAAAATTAGAATGAAAATATGGCATTATCTTTTTAAGACATACTTCGAGTTTGTTTACATGTGAAAGAAAAATAACGCGATTGATTCATTTTATTACCCGACTACGGCGGTGCCGATAAAGGGTAATGAATTGAATTGTCTATGCATGTATCAAACACATGAATGTTGGATCTAGAGACAAAAACATTTTGGCGGACTTGCAATAAAAAAAAAACATCAAAAAATCATATATCTTATCGAAAAGGATAGCATTCGACAGTCTTTAAAAATAATTATGAGGTTTCTTCAACCATTTTTCCATAAACACGACAAAATAGCCAAGTGTGACACAGATATTAGGTTGGCAACTTATACACCTTAGAACCAATTTTTAGAAGGTAATGGAAGTTTTAAAATATTTTTTGTAGGATATATGAAGAGGGCGGCCTTCGAACTTCTATTCTGTTTGCAATTGTGTAATCGGCGAGTAAATGGACTTAGAAGACTATTTTTTCATGAAAATCGTTTAGGGTGAAAAACCAGCGAAGCTTCACGCAACATATACACAACAATGGGTTAAGGTATGCCCTTTTACAACACAGCCGAGAACTGGTTCCAAAGATGATACAAGAGAATTTAGACCTGTCCGATAGACCTCATTCGAAGCAACCTCCTATAATTGATTCAGAAAAAATTAAAAGCCTTATAAAAACTGATCCCAGATTAAGTTTTGCGTTGTTTGGCAGAGTTACTTTCATGCTTTTATAATGCAATGGAAAAATAACTTCATGCTTGAGAAAGAAGTGGAAATATTCCGTTTGGCTGCCACATGAGCTAATACCCTATCAACTTCAGAGGAGAGATAATGTGCACTTGGAGCTACTGAATTCCCATCGTACCAATGATAAGCCAAATTTTCTGGTTATTGGGGATGAAAAATGGATAGCATATGTTAATTTTTAGCGTAAATGGTAGTGGCTAGGGGCTGGAGAAAAATGTACACCTAGACCAAAATATACTAATAGACAAAAGATACTTTTAGGCGTATGGTGAATTATAAATGAAGTTATTAATCGGCAACACTTTCAAGCTAACAGTACAATTACAGATAATATTTATTGTGAACAATTGAACAAAGTTACCGCTAAATTTCCTCCAAATCGAATCAAAGTTTATTTTTACATGACAAAGCTCAATCCCACGTAGCAAAAGTAACGCGTGAAAAACTACTTTCAATTGGATGCTACTTCACCCCCCCTTCTCTCCAGATCTTTTGCCATCTGGTTACTATCTCATTCGTTCTCTGCCTAATAATTTACGTTATAATAATTTTAAAGACGAAAGTCATATCAAAAACGAACTTCACCAGTATTTCAGTAAAAGACCCAAAAAGTTCTACAAGGTCGGAACTTTAGCTTTAGCCGGAACGTTGGCGAGAAGTGTGAGATACCGACGGTGCTAGGACGGATATTAACGATCGATTTTATTGACTACATATATAAATTTAAAAAGTTTATACACAGAGATGGCGGGTTTATAAACTGCCAACCTAATAATAAAAATACGAATTTCTATGTGTACTCGGTTTCGAAGTAGATGTTTGACAATAAGCTACCAAAAAGGTGAAAAAGACGAAGCTATGAAAAACTAAAATTCAACTGCGTCGAAAAAATTGAAAAGTAGGAAAACATTAGGTAATTATAATAACACTGAAAAAAAATCTAGTAGTAGCTCTACATGAAAAATATATGAATGAAAAGACATAAGTGAATGCCGCCTAAAGCTTTATAATTCACCGACAAATATCCTTCAGTTAAATTATGTAGATAGTCATAATTTAACTGAAACATATTTGTTTTTATTGTTGTTTACTTGTTTTTCTACTTTTCAGTTTTTTCAACGTAGTTAATTTCTAGTTTTTATAGCTTCTTTTTTATTATTTTACTCAAGCATGACATCCAGGATGAAATAATTCATTAAGCATAACAATAAATAATAAAAAACTATCAAATATGAAAAAATATCACCGGAAATAAATTAAAACCAAATTAGCGATTAAAACTCCCTCCTCACCGAAATCAATTGTGGCTTCCCATTTTGTAACACGTCCAACGATTGTGACAGCAATATCGTTCGCCGCAATGCCTTTGTAATTTGATTTCCTCCTTCCCTTTGCCAATATTATATTTTCTCTCTACTCCCGCACAGTGCCAACTACTTGCAAATACTAAAACGTTTGGTTAAGTATTTATTCCATTTCTGTTTAAACCAGTTTCCTTCTAACAAGTTGTGTACGACTAGGAAGTAGGAAAATAAGAGTAAAGAAAAGTTTTATTATTATAAAATTAAATCTTCAAGTATGCGAAAGGAAAATATTTTTGTATCGTAATTAATAACCGACTCGCATATATAATAATGGGAATAACGTAATAAATTCTGAGATAATATTATCTTTGAACGATCAATTTTCTCTGAATTTACTGACCAATTTGATCGGCATAAAATTCAAGACGTGTAATAATTATGAGTAACCAAATAGCGATAATAATTAAACTAATAATTAAGCAAGAGATTAAAAAACGAGTGAATAGCAGATAAATGTCTTTTTTTAATTTTAGTGTTCTTTTAATAAAAAAAAACAAATAGAAATATTTCTTAAACTTTTATCAACAAATGATTACTAGATCTTTTCTTATATAGAACGACAAAATGCAATGATATTATTTTTATTTTTACACATATTTTACCACTGTATTACCGATTATATCATAATCAAAATGGTTTTTGTCTATTGTGAAAATTACTTAATTTACTGGAAGATCAACATAAAGTTAATAAGTTGTATTAAAGAAAATATATTCTCTGAAAACCTTTACCTTTTATAAAATAATCTTTAATAACTAAATTGTGGTGATCGAAAAGTACAATGAGCCGAGTATGTTTTAGTTATATGTGTACCAATGACATTGTAACAATTGCCACTAAGCAAGTATATATGAATCTAGACATTTAGTAATTTCATAATACGTCAAAAATAAATAAATATTCCAAACTTTTTTGAATTATTATTTGGGGATATGAATACAAGACTTAAAAAATAGCGGGAGGCGGAGAAGCTTTTAGAAGGGGAGAGACGATTGTATAACATGAAAACGTGTATGATGAAATAACTTATTTCATGTGGCGTAATAGTATACTCGTACTATGAGTTACAGAATGAAGCCGGTTTGCTACCTAACAGTAAAGGCGACGAAAATGAAATAACTCGCTCACAGTAGCACAAATATTTACTGAGCATTAAATTTGATGTGAAAGGAACAGGAAAAGAATAAAATAAGGACCAAGAAAAGCAAAAGGAACATTCTACGACACTTTGCAAGGTATATTTTGGCTATGTTCATACCAAAGCTGCCTACACACAAAAAGTATTTGATTGTATTTAAATTTTACTTTTTACACATCGGAGATATTATTTAGTGTAAGTTGTTTTTAACATAAAAAATAAAAACCGGAAGAAAATCCATTTTATAAAGTGCAGTTATTAAATTTTATATTAATTGTTTATATTACCTAAGAGGAAGAGGCTAAAGGTATAATGATTACAAATAATCTAATTTTGTTATTGTGAAACCCGCCAAATTTCTTATCTAAAAATACAATATTACTCACTGCTAAATTTCTGACGTAACGACGTCATAACGGGAGAAACGTGACATAAATAATTTATATTTACTGTACGCATCTCATATTACGAGGCAACGCCAAAATAATGAATATAACGGAATTATGAATGTTGTTATTGTGTATACAACAACACGGTACATAATACACACTCCCTTAATGAAATAGCTCTGTGAAAATGAGATCATTGACGGAAATATAAGAAAATATTTCCAAACATGGGCAAAGAAATAAAGATTTATAAAACGGAAATTAGTGTTTTTTATTTACGTCTATATTTTTAAATATGCAAGTCAAATAGAGGTAAATTTTATTAAAACAACAAGAACGCGAATTAACTGAGGTATTTTTGGTGAAATTAATACGATACTAAGCTCTCGTTTACATAGTTATAATGAACTAAGAATTATTTTGGTCAAAATGGTGATTTTCAATTAAGGGAGAAACAAAGTGAAAGTTTTCAAGATGGAACATAAACGTGTGTAATACACGCAAATGTTACATTTATAAACATAGAAATCTAATTGCTGTCATATTTTACACAGTATTGTACGTATTTTTTAAATACTAGGTTTCGGAGATATTTGCATAATGTTCATTCTAATTTATGTTTATATTGCATTCATTTAAACTAAAAGTATAAACCCATCCATCTTCTTATCCCATCTTCTCATATCGTAAAGACCGAACATATTAATGATGAAGGAAAGGTAAATAAACAGTAATAAAAAAAATGATCTCGAAATAAAAACCAATAAAATAGGGCAATTTATTTAAGAGCAAAGACATAACTCCCCTGTTCTTGCCATTCTATAAAAAAAATATTATATTTGACGTACATCAGTTACTTCATACCTATATTTGATGTAACATTGCTTGACTACGAACGTGAATGCTCTTTGGATCTTATCGAGAATTACTTTACATCTACATATCTTTTTTTTTAAATATTCTTTTATTAATTATTCGTTATTTTTTTGTCTTTTCAGTTTATTTGTCGCGGTTTTATTTTTTTTTATTTTACAATTTTATTCACAATCTGTTGCAGTCTTACCCATATTTTACACTTGGTTATTTGTTTGTTTGGAACAGAGAACAAAAATCTACGTTACATATTTGTACATAAAATAAAAAAAATAAATGAAATGAACATGGTCGCAAAAACTAGAGCGATTTTTTCACAACTCTATCGGATGTTGTCGTATGTGTTTTGCAAGTTATTAAGAAAACTACTGCTCGAACTACTGATCGAACGAGTATGAGGTATGGAAAATAACGAACGAAATCCTATATGGCAACTGACAATTTTCATCAATCACTGCCTTAGGTACACACTCTGAATATTCTGTTCTGAGAGGTCCTCTGGCGAAAACTTCTTAGATCAATGCAATGACATTGCTAATTCAACCACTTCTAAAAAGCTTTAAATTTAAAAAGTCAAGGGAAAATAAATCGTAGCTGTACAAAGACGATTTCTTGACGGGCTCCGCTGGAAGAAATGACGTATTATGCCTAGGATGAATCGCATATGGAAGCATGAACTCATTTTTTCCAGTTAGGGGAACATAGGAAATTAAAATATGAATTGATAAATATGGTTGACGTGGGATTAGAATATCTCCCCAGATCGTTATTTTATGCTGCTAGCTGGCTTTCACTGGACACAACTTTCATTATGCGGTTGCCAAATCATTATTATCATAAATGCAATTAACTTCTTTGAATTTTGCAATCTTTACTTTGGAATTATTTTTCCTCTAAGTTTAAAAAAATTATTGCTAAATGTTAGTTGTGTGATTATCGATTATCAATTATTAGCCATGCATTAAATGGATAAACAAGCTATATTTTGTAGTAAATCCCTATTGGTTATAGGTCTCCTTAAGTTTTGTTCATCTGTTCTTTGTAATTGAATAGTGATTTCTATCTAGTTTGTGATATATACTGCGAAACAATTTTTTCAACATATAACCCTTCTACTCCATTCAAATCTTTTCATTAACATAATTAAGGAGTCCTCTTTTAAACCTCTATGTTCTACGTTTTTAAAATTCCGTACTTCTTTAGAATAATATGAACTCTTAATAGACCTTTCCATCTATTTTTCGGATATTACCCGACGTAAAAACTTAAAATTGATACTAGCAAAAATTTAGAAAGGTTAACATAAGCATTAAAGATACGTGAATAAACAACAGATTTTTTTTCAGTTTTATATATCATGGGGGTATAATTTAAAATAGCTAGTTTCAAGAATTTATAAAACATTTTATTTAAAATTTTAAATTTCGTGTTATTAAAATATTCTAAGAAATACGCAAAAACCGAACATCACTCCCCCTCTCCTTATTTTCAAAATAAGTGAAAAAAAAACCAAGGAAAACCAGGATTCGTAAAATGTATCTAGAAGATTGCACAAAAACTAGAACATTTATCCTAGATTTTATAATTTTTTTAAATATTCACAATATTTTTAGGACCTTGAGAGATATAGTACAAGTGTGAGTTCTACTCGTACTTTAGTGTTTTATTATTGGTCTCAATAAGGCTGCGGCCTCTTTGTAACCGCTGTGGAAGAGACGTCTGAATATTTAAAGAATATCCAATGATTTCCACATATTTGAATGTGAACAGTATAGTAGGAAAGAAGGGATAAAATAGCATAAAATGTAACGTGGTTTTATTTTTAACCGACCTCACAAAGGTGGAGGATTTCAATTCGACGCATCTTTAATTTTTCTTTAGTATTTCATGTTTATACGGGTGTAACTTGAAGATCTTTAAAAAATCCTTTTTTTTTGTTTATATATATATAAGCATGCAAGCAACTAGATAGTTATATATATATATAAATGTATTTATGTCAATTAAATGCCGCGAGCTCCTTTTTCTGTTGCAGTATACGAGGTGTTACCAAATTATTAGTAAGTTCGTGAAATGCTGACGTAAATAATATATCATGAGCATTAAAAAATAAAAGTATTGACAAAAACTATATCAACTTCAAATAACCATTGAATAAGAAACGCACAAAAAAGAATAAAATATTAAAAATACAAATATTAATTACGGTAAAGTTAACATTTGCGGTAAAGTGTTATAATGTTTTTATTTAACAAATATGAATTTTTTGTTGGAACATTTCCGTTAGACGATTGTTTGAGAACATGAAAAACATTCTAAAATGAAAAATATTGCAATTGTTAGTTATTTTTGAAGTTAGTGTTAAGTTGAAAGTAATGCCTAAATTCTTCACAACTATTGGCACCTCTTTATCTCTATCTCTGTCTCTCTTTCTATCTCACAGGCACACACATATATGCTTACCTATTCGCAATTACCTAAGCGACATATTTAATTTGGCGCCGATTTCACAAATGTCCGGCAGTAGCACTATGTTACAATTTTTTTCTTGTTTGGGAACAATATTTTACCGCAAAAGTTCCAACTAAACACCCGTATCTTTATTAATCATAAATCTCTAATAGTTAGATATGAGATATGATATCACCTTTTTTGTATAAAAGTATGAAGTTTGAACTAGTCTTCTGTTGTACTGCCTGCAGTGCGACTGCATTTTTATAATGCTTCTGTGATACAACCTGCCTGCATTCAAAATATGGCCTGCAGAATGTGTTCCAACAGTCTACCAGCAATATTTTGTTGGATAGCGGTAGAACTAGCTATTTTTATAGTTCATTGTGAATTCCGTGCGGTCCAGGACTTTTTCCATGTTCAGTTTAATTTTTTTTAGATGGTAAATGAATATTTCTCTCTCTCCTTACTCTTATTTTAGACTACTCCCCATAGGTACTATCCTACAATTATCTATTTTTAATATTATGCACTAGACTGTTTATTTAAGATTCACGCTTTTTCATGTAGATATATAGATATTGCTCAGGTTACTAATTTTAGGCTACTTTTCTCTAGTTTGTCATGGAATGATTGTATAAGCAATATTTTTAATTCTTTTAAATTTTTTTATTCGTGAGGAAGACTTTTGTTTTATCTTCTGTTTTTGGTGTTGTTGGTAGAGTGTGACAAAATTACTTAAGGAGGCATAGTTTTAACCGCTCACTTATTTGAAGCGAAATATTCATTATTAATAACCCCTACATTTGTGATATTTTGGAGAAAATTGGTCGTTACAAAATTGATTACATTCTAGATTTTACGATCTGCTGATAGTTACGCCACACGCGGCTAAGTTACTTGTTGTAATAGGTATTGATTGTTGATAATTTATTTTCGAATGCAATATGCATTTGAGGAGTGTCTAGAAGGTAGCCACCCCTTCCATTCCTTCTTCATTGTAGAAACCATAATTTTACCTAACCATGTCATTCGTTTTTTTTGTACATTGTACTATTTGGTAACATTTATCTTGAAATTGACTGATATTAATAAGTTCTCGTCAGCTATTTCAAAAACTTTTTCAAATGTTTCGTAGATTCATTACTTGATACTCTATTACCAATGCTTCATTATTAGTTTCATTAATACCATACTTAGAAATAATAACAAATACTCGTTTTCTTACAAAACAGTCAAAGATGAAAAGCTGTCCACGTATCGTGCCCAACTGTTTTATCTCATGGCAAATTTTTGGCAAAATATGTAAGGAGAATTCTGCTAATTTATAATGAAGATTTTAAAATACCATATGTCTTAAATCTTGGAATATTATATATTGAATAATATATCAGCTTTAAAAATAATTTATCCTCGAAGTTCATAAGAAAAATTCTTTAGAAATATTTTGCTCCTAATCTCACCTCCGACATGCGCATCGAGAAAATTGTAAATCATTTAAATTTATTTGACTTCTCGCCGATATTTACTACGTACATGATCCGGTCGTTATGAATGAGAGCAAACAGTTAGAAAAAGTTTATATGGACTTGAAGAAATCGTTCGGAAAATCAAGAAAACTTTTATGAGTAACGGAATAATTTTTAGCTACCGAATACTTCCAAACGTCTAACAATATTTTCTACTCTAAAACTTTAGCATCAAATACTAATATTCAAATTTACTTTTGCTTCGCCGATATTTTTACTGTTCGTTTTTATTTACCAATAAATATTAAATTTAAAATATGGTTTGGAGTTCTTCGCCGCCTAGTGTTCTTTATTATCGTATTTTATTAATTATCGTTTGCCCTTTAATTTTCTTTTAATTAATTTCTCAAATATATGACTTGCATAATATTAGAAGAACCGTGAAAAATGAAAAATTAAAAATGGTATTTCAAAAATTTGACAAACTTAATTTAAAAAAAGTTCAAACTCGAACATTCCAATAATAATGCATCTACTATAAATTTTCTACAAGCTGCGCAAATCAGCGCAACTTATATAACTTTTGACACAAAAGCTAGTAATTTGCCATGTATCCTGGGTATATACACATTAAAAAAAAATTTAACAAAATTCTTAAAGGTTCGATAGCATAATTTGTTGGGAAATTGTCATCGTGGATACTTCTACACCAATTTTTACTGAAATTATTTATCAAAAAAAATTTGAAATGATAATTTCAAATTTAAACTTTTTTTAGTTTTAAGCCTTTGAAGAAAAATTAAAGGGAAGGTAATTTTGAAAACCACTTTCCAAGCTCATACATAATGTGTGAGGTGACTAAATAAACGAGTATTCTGGCACGAAATCACCCCCTTTATAACATAAATTAACAGTTTAAACACAAAAGATTACGATTTTATAAATACTGCATTGAAAAGCAAAACATAATTAACGAACCTGTTTTCCTTGTCTACTGTGTAAGGACTTAGTTTAAGCCTTGTTTATTATTGAGTATAATATCTGAGCTTAAAACTTTGGGGCGCTTTGTCTTGGAATCTCACTGAAATTTTAAATATTTTCCTTTACATTATATTAATTTGGAAAGCAAAATTTTTTTGACAAGGTTAGGTTGGGTTAGGTTTAGGTTTCCTTTTGAATGACGTTCTACCGTTGTCGTGTCGAATATCTGACTTCTGGTTCTGTTTCGTTGAGTAAGTCCGATGGATGCATTTTATTGTATTGTCATCAAAACAACACACAACTGCCAAGTTTCATGATAATACAACAATTTGAATACCAAAAACGTATCCTACGTTGTTCCGTTGTCGAGTTCAATGCCTAACTTCCGGTTCTATTCCATTGAATCCGTCAGATGGTGAAACTTAATTTTATTATCATCAGAACAAGTTTTTTCACGATCCAAAGATTAATAGGGGGTGAAGTTTAGTTTCATAGATTCCATTACATAGTTAGTTAGTTGCAGGTTGTCCTAATAAAAACAGGTTAAAAAGGATATGTTCAAATATACGAATCACAGTTAAATGCTCCAATTAAATTGGAAATTGCAAGTTTTAAGATAAGGAAGTTGAGTAAATAGGAAAGTTAGTATTTTTTAGGTTCATCAGAAAATGATGGGTTCTTTACACTGTTACATAATTGTTGACTCATAAAGATTAAACTTTTTAAAATTGAAAGTAATTTATTAAAAAAAAAGGTAAACTCGACTGACGTTTGAAAAAAAAATTTAGCCATTTTCTGAACTTAAATTTGTTTCCATTTCATGTCAATAAATACTAAATATTACACGTGTATACTATCTACTTGCCAAATCAAGATGCCGGCGGGTTACTCGGTTGAAATTTTTGTACGACAAAACATTCTTGATCATATTGGGTTTAAATTTTTGAGGAGTATAAATCGCTACGAATTTCTAAATTTGAAAATGTATCATCATACATTTGCCACCAAGCGCTATAAAACAAAGTGCCAACTAACGAGCCAAAATAAATCTCGTTTCTAATTTTGTAAGACTTTAAAAGCACACATATATGGATACGTACCTACACGCACACCAACTGACAAATTTATGTCGCAATATTTTTGTTTTCTTGATTGATGGAAATAAAAGTGTTAAGTGACGTAATTTATAGCATTCCTAAATACTGTCTAACGATATTCTATGGCATGTGCGGGTATATGTTTACCTGTTTTTGAATTTTGAAAAAATATGGAGACATCTCGTTAATTTTCGGATTCTGTAGCTTAAAAGAAAAAACGAAATTTTGATATGATCACTCACTTGTTCGTCGATGAATCTATTAATAGCTTGGGTATAATTTAAATTTGGTATGTTTATAAAACATATTAACTCGCATATGCCTCAGTAACTAACACTCAAAAATATTTATGTCGAAATTTTAGGGAGGGAGACAAATTAAACACAGAAGCAATTTTTTTTAAATCCTTTCAAATAATTCATTAATATTGTGTACCATGAGATCATTTTAGGGTCACTTTTCCTTAAAAGTAGCCTCTTTCAAACTATTTCAAAAATTTTTTTTTTCAATGATTAGCTATAACATCTGAGATATTATGAAAGATATTCTCCCTCCCTCAATTTATGAAACTGCTGAACAGAAAATTATCAAAAAAGGGTTTAAAAGATATGAATATTTTGCATTCCGTCATTAAATTCTATGGCCCCTGTTTGTCCTTATTATAGACAGCCAGAGAGATAATTTTTGTGGCATCAATTTTTATGAATATAATTCGATTAAAAAAAATTGTAGAAGTTGCCATGTAGAAAAATTTCAGTTTTGTAGTTCTATAATAAACAAAGACCCTATTGTGATTTCTCATGTCTGTAAATCTGCCCTCTGTACGTCACATTTTCAGTTTCTACAGTTTTATATATATATATGTATATATATATATATATATATATATATATATATATATATATATATATATATATATTTACTACAAAAATAATACAAAATAATTAAATTTATTTACATTTCTTAAATACATTTATCGTTCGCTTGACTGTCTTCTTTAGTAAAGAGGATAATTCAATTATTTTGATTTTTTTCTTAAATTCTACCAATAGGTGTACATAATAACTGATTTTGTTAATTATGAGTACAATCACGATTTTCCCTTATTATATTTCTCGATAGAAGTTTTTATAACCAAACTGTGTAAATATGTAATTGCAATATTAAATACGACAACCGCTTTTAATTGGGGTTGCGTTCTTTTAAATAGCCGGTTTGGCAGGAAGAGAGTTTTCAAATACATGACCATAATAATATTCATGATCATAATAAATATGGTAATTATTAAATTTTAATCAATGCGAATATTTTCACTTCTAGTGTAATAGAATTTCTCCAATGTGTGCTTCAAACTAATGCTTATACAAGTATAAGTCTCTACTTGATATCATTTAATATTAATTGGCAACCTTAGGTTCTAACCTCTACATCTGTTAATAAATAGTTATTTTAGAATTTTTTGTCAACATTTTATTTCTTAAACTTGCCAGAGGTAATATTGATTTTTTTTTATTTAGAATACCAAAAATCTAGTTTTTTTCAGTTTATTTTCTTTGAAAACAGTCTTCGTGACATTTTATACAATTCGATAGAACTGATGAGAGAAGCGGTGGCTCCACGCTTCCTTTAACTTCTCTTTTACGCCGTTTCGAAGACAGTCAACGCTTCTTCGATCCAGAAACTGTAATCCTCTCATTTTTCCCCTTTAGAATGAATAGTAATCACATGACGTGAGATCACGACTTTATGGCGGAGTCCAATGATTTCCGCATCTGACGTAGTAAAAAATTTGATCGTTCTTACAACTGTGTGTACAGTCGTATGAACGACTTGTGTGGTCGTGATGAAGGAACCTACTATATATATATATATATATATATATATATATATATATATATATATATATACATATATAATTTTTTTTTTCTTTTTGACAATAGCAATGTGGACTACATTTTTATTTTGCGTTAAATGATGATCGTGATTATGTTTAATAATAAAAAAATAATGACATAAAAATAGACAAATTCTTGCAGAGCTTTTTAGAGTAATGCAAATGAGTGAGTTAGAGCTTTACATCAATATTAAATGTGAAAATGATATACGGTAAGATGTACAAAACACGAGAGTACTGATTGCATAACTCTTCATTGCCGTTGTTAATTTATGATTTGGGATCTTTAAATATTTTGTCTAGAATTCACGGTCGCTTTCTATTTTGAATTTGCATAACTCTGGTTATTAAAATGGTAAAATCTTAATACGAACCAAATTTCATTTTTCTAGCTCTCTGAAAGTGACCTACTGGTTTTAAAAATGCCTGTGGGTAAGCAAATGAATAAGCTACGAAATTGACATATTTTCTTATGCCAAATATTTTGAAAATTACTATAAATTTTATAATTGCTCTAAATCTTAACATGCCGAAAATCCAACTTTTAATATTAATAGGAGCTGAGTAATGTTTAACTAAAATAGCTGTAACGTGCGATAGCTATAGGTCTACTACATAGACATATTAATTTGTAAGTAATGTTTGGCTAAGGAAAAGCGTCATATTTAATTTTCATGAATGATCGGAAATATTTAAGATATTCATTTCCTATATTATAATAATATTAAAGATCCCATATAATAATGTACATGTACATGTTAAGAAATCTGTTTTCGTAACAGCACAGATGCTTCCATTCACATAATATTATTAAGTTACAAAACCGCTACAAATTACGTGGATTTTTATAATAAACATAAATGTCAACGTACTAACACAACAAGGGATGCACGCTTCTCATCAGGTACTTATAGATGGGATTTCTTTATTAGGAGATATTAATTATAACAAATAATGAATTGGTAACAAAGAACAAAAATTACCATTAAGCATTAATAATTGACATATATTACTTATGCTATCAGACTTCGGACTTCTAGAATATGGGAGCAATATGCTATATGCACTTAGTGAAAATAAGTTCTAGAAAATACTAGCGGCAGAGCGCATATAGTAAAAAGTAATTTCCGTTGCTTAATTCATGATTTGTTATTTTTTAGATGTTTTGTATAGAACTCACGGTCGCTTTCTGTTTTGAATTTTTGCAAAATTTCGATCGCTTTCGATTTTGGATTCTTGCATAATTTGTGATTCTTGAAAGATTTTGTATAGAATTCGTGCCTAGATTCTTGTACAATTAACTACTTGTGATTTTTGATACGTTTTATATGGAATAAATGACCCAAGCCCTCGAATGAATTTTTCAATATGTAAATTGTAATTACTTTAAAGGGTATCCATTGTTTAAAAAATACAATATGAGAAAGAATTGTCACATTACTGTACACTTGATGGCACCAACAATGTCTTTAATATCCTTTTTCTATGCATATGATATATGCATATATATATATATATATATATATATATACATATATATATATATATATATACATATATATATATATATATATATACATATATGTATACATTTCTTTAAATTGTTATTCTTTTTCATTTATGTGTTAAAATCGCATAACAGTGACAACAATTCTGATCGTATCAGTCTATGTTAACTTTTCATCATACTAAAACGATATTGAAGATATTAAGTGAAATAAATAGACTAACTTAAACTCTAATGAGAAAAAGTGAACGTCAAACTTCTGAGAAATAAACTTGAAGTGAAGTTTCAGTGAAGGAATTTCTAGACTTGTCACGTCATATTTAAAACGAAATGGGAAAGTGTATTGTGCTGAGTGGAGACTTAGTTGACTTTTACAGCTATCAACTGCTAACTTCAATTGGTAAACTTTTTAAACATAAAGGTTTATGTCAGGTTTTAGGAAAGGGATTACTGCTTTATATATTATAAAGTATACATACGCAAGAAGAGGAGCTGCATTTGCTACTAAGTGACCAATATAATTAGCCCATAACTTATGTTGTAATTATGTTCCTGATTGTACAGAGCTCATTGAAGTATTGCTCTTGAAAAAGTGATAAACCTAATTTTCTTTTTATTTTTGAAAGTCGAATGAAGGAAGATTCTACAAAGGTAATTTCCTAATATTATTAGAATTACTTTTTCCTCTTTGGTGTAAAACGAATGCCGTAAGTCTGGAAAATGTGACGATCGATTTGTTTTTTTCCCTGATGATAATATTCCAATTTCAAAAGATATGCATAACTACGGATCCTTATTTGTACGCATCTTCTAATGCAATTAGCCCTTTTAACAAAAACGATCAAAACGATCAAATGGCACGAATGCATACTTGCATTTTACGAGGTGTTGAAAATGACTGACCATCTAAAAGCCATTTTGTATGATTTTTGAAAAACCAAAAAAATTACGTAAAATTGAATATTCTAGCTATCTTTTGAGAATGTTCAGCAAGCTATAGTGGCACAGCACAGTCTCAACATATTTTATTCGTGGACATTTGACATATTAATATAGCATCACGTTTAAAATCTCTGTAACACGTTTTTCGATTCATGAATGGCACACAGGTGCTTCTTTTTGGTTTTGGTATTTGTAATAAAAACTGTAGTTTATGAATCCATCGAAAAATATAATGTTATCGTTGCATCACCGTTGCCCTGATAGTATCGCAGCCGCGTTTGCAGCAGCAGTTAATGTTAATTATCTTGATAAATAAAGAATATTAGAAAAAATCTATTAATATTTTTTGATGTGTATGTCATATTATTACACATTATTCCATTTTAGCTTTAAATTATTAAATTACTTATAACGAAGAAACCACCTTCGTGCTCGATAATGCACACCATGTTCCAGGAAGCAACATCAGATAATGCATCTATTACCTGAAGTTTTTTACAACTATTTTCACACGTCCATAAACCAGCTCTAGTAAGGTCTAGATGTCTCTTTTATAACAAGTAATCTGACTAGCACGAAACATGAGTTAAAGGAAGACAAAGGAGTTAAAGACCATTAATGTGTAATGCTACAAAATATTGACAAAATTCAATATATTCAAGAGTCCAATGGAATTAAAAGTATAACAGTAAACAAAAGTAATATAATCGAATTTATATCAGTCGTCAGACTTTAAAAAAACATGAACAAAAAATGTTATTCTATCAGGAACATTACCACAAAAGCATTCGAGTTCTTACGAAGCTTTGTTAGACAAGTGCATATCAGTGAGTTCGTTTTACGTCTGGAATTATTGAACATTAAATCTATAATTATATTAAACTTGGCCGCGATAATTTTTTAACCCTCTACTACTTTGTCAAATGATAGAATATGTAAAAATCCACCACACCAAGTTCACTGCTGATCTAAATATTATATTCAATAAAATTAGATGGAAAGCTCTGGCTTAATGAACTGCGCTTCCCTAAATAGCTTTACCATAAATTGATTGCTTTTACGTCAATATTTTCCATGGTGAAAGTTTTTAATGTTTATTTTGGTCTTTTTGACATAATTATTTTTTATGGCACTTTATTTTCGGTAATGATTGGAAATTGTATTAGAAAAAAATCACCTAGGAAACCCACATATTTTCTACTCATACTTTAGTGAGAATTCTTATACCGTAAAATATTTTATTTTCACTCCCTAATACAAAACTGACTCATTAGTTTTTATAACCAAATTTTATAATTCATGTACTACTTCTTACAACTAAGCAATAATTCAAATGTTCACAAGTTTCCAGCCATGATGCGGATTATATTAAAATGTATTAGCAAAACAAATACACCTTATATATACATATATATATATATATATATATATATATATATATATATACATATACATATATATATATATATGTATGAAAATATTGATGGAATATTATCCAATGTTCATGTTTTTCTGGAAACGTAATAATCGTCTAAAAAATCTGCTACGTTTTATAAAAACAGAAGTCCACTTACATTTTTGAAACAAATATTTAGATTCTGTACAACAAAAGATAGAAACGACAATCAACCAACCGTATTTGCTCAATAAATCATTATAAATAATTTTGGTTGCTTACGATAAGTACCCTCTGGAGACTTCATGCGAAAAACTTAAAATAGAATTACCAAAATTTATTGATTTCAACACGTGGCCCTGACATCATCTTTTATTGTATTAAACATTGCAAAAAATAGGATGGTTTGTTGGCTTCACATATTCCAATGACAAATTTAAACGTTATATTTATTCAGGAAATAGATAATTGAAATATTTTTTAACTTTATACACGTCCCTGAAGTATATCAATCTGATTGTTCACATTATTGAAAGTTGTTTACGACATTCATCACTTTACAATATTGTGTTCTGAAATGACATAACATAAAACGAAACCATATTTTACATATATAATTTATTAGGCGAGTATTCACAAGAATAGGCTGTGATTCATGAAGTCATGGCAACAGTCCTCTTTAATTCTTATGTCTTATAACTCAAACATGGTGCAATTATTGAAAATGTGAAAGGATATTATTCTCTTTTAGTAAATGTTTTTTCTTTTAGTTAAATATGTCATAAATTATCACATAATTCGTGGAAAACTATATTTCACAAGATATTGGGCTAGCGGTTCCAGTCTTCGGCGAACTGGATGGCATCGTGAATGTTGGTTTTATGACCAATGTGTCCGGTTTCTTCCTCGTACTCTTTTTCCTTATAACTTGTAAGTGAGCATCACTTTTAGTTTTGGTTAGCATTATTTTTGGCAATGTAGCATATATTTAGCAATGTAGCATATATTTTAGAATTTTCATAGCGCAAATATGGGGCAGACTTTTATTTAATTTTTAAATCAAAATTATGGTCTTGCACTAAATTATAACGGTTCATATAATAGTAGAATTTTTTAAAAGTTGATCATTTGCAAATAAGTCCATAATTGTTTTACAGTATGAATTAGTTTTGAAAACAATAAACTATTTTCTGCAAAACTACTTAAATTCTTGGAATTAGAGTGTTATGATATAGTAATATATTAATAATAAATCTATCTATCTAGTTATTTTCAAGTTTAACCTAATAGTGCAGAGAGTACACTTAATCACTAAAATATTTATAAAAAGAACCAATTCCATACAAGACTGTTAGGAATATTAACAATGGCTCAACTGAGAGGAGCCACAAAATAATATTTTGTGTCGACACTTATATTTCTTGTGTTATTTTTGTTGTGTTTAGACAGCGTATAATGTAATTATATTTATCATACGCTTTAATTATAAGGTAGTCTTCATTTTATGTCATGTTATATATACTCATAATACATATAAATATCGTGAGGGTTGGTCAAATAATTTAAGACAAAATATTTATCGAATTTTCATTTTATTTTCTTAATGAAAACATTTTTGAAACAAAGAATTTCGCAAAAAAAAATTAAAATAAAAATCATTTATTTTTATTGTCGGAACATTTCTCAATAGATACAATTTTGCACGTTTGTGCGAAAAGTCAAGGTAAAAGAAAATAAAAAAATTGAAGGCGTTTTTGCCAAAGATATTTTTACCATGGACACCCCTCCGCCCCGTGACATTTTTTAGACTGTCTTTCTTTTAGTGATGAAACGTTCTAAAAATGCTCAGATAAAACACAAAATACAAACTCCCCATAAAATAAACAGATTAAGCGGTGATCATTTAAATGCTAATAACTACCTAATTTTTGCACAGGGCCATATTTAGTTAGAAGATTGATTTTACCACTGTGCATTTCTACGTGGACGAATTTGCGGCAAGAGCTAGTTACAGATAAGGCAAAAGTAAACAATGTAGAAGAATTGATAGACGTTTATCGGATTCGCTAGAGACTATGTAAGTTAGCTTACTATGTTACCATCTCTTCATTCATACACAAATACTTGCTTCACTGCAAAGGACGCTGACTGTATCAACCCGAATATTCTATTATCAAAGCGTGATTTTTTATATGAACGAGGTCAAATAACCTTTTTTGATACTTTTATGAAACAAATATTTACTTTACATTACTTTCATATTCTCCTTTATTCTCAGTATTGGAGGAACTGACACAATATATTTTCTGATTTGGTCTATTACAACGTTTCATTAACCCGAATACAGGCAGCTTCTTTATCTCAAATGAAAATGTTGATTCTGAGAATTCGGCTTTGGATCTTTAACGTAAGCTATTGTTAATTGTGTATTTTGCCAGACATGATATGCAGGACATGCAACCAATGTGGTCACTTTCAAATTTTATTGTGCTTAAGTTTTCATCCTTCTATTAGATCTATAACATTCTTTATGGACTTTAATGATTCGATCTAGGCTATCATGTGGATTCAATTAGAAGTAAAATAGTTAACCGTACATTACAAAAGTCATTAAATGTGCCTAATTGCTGAGAGATAATGGAAAAAAAAATTATAATTTAAAAATACCGTCCGATATTCCAGGATTATCCACCGTGTTTAAGACAGGACATGAGGTTTCCTCTGTTTTGATAAAGAAATTTATATAAATACTATTCCTAGTTTTTCATTACAAATATTCATGGCCATCCTATCTATTATGAAAATAGGTTTCCTCATAAAACTTTTCGTAACCTATTATTAATCTGCGTAATATTATCATTATCACACAATACCTGGCAATAACTGCAGAAATAGATTTAATATTTTATTTTGCTATAACATAACACTCTAATTTAATTGTTTTTTGTTAATTGGCAGAAAATGAATAATAACAAATTTATGAAAATGATGAATTAATAATAAATTTATGAAAATAATAAATTTATTAAAATTAAGAAGAGTTTTTTGTACTTCCTTGTACCTCTTGAAATTTGGCGATATAAGTTGACTAACATTATTTTAATTCTAAATACTAACTTCATGCCAGGACCAACAATTATTCAATGCCTGATGAAGAAAGATTTGATGTAAAAACAAATGAGTCAGTTTTGTGTTGTAAGAAGAGGTGTCGTTTCGAAGCTTAATATTTCACAAACTTCAATTTCATTTTACAAGATCTATCAAACTATATTTCACTAGATGGAGCACTAGCAGATTATTTACCTCCTTTTACGTGCATAGAAAATAAACAATCGTTTAAAATATTTTGCCACAATTAATATAGTTCGACATCTGAAGAACCAATGTGCAAAATTCATTTCAACTAGGCGTTGGTATAAAACTAAGCATTGTAACTTTGAGACTACAATAGAGCCTCCAACGGATGAACTATCGAGATGAAGTCCTTAAAACTTTATCCTGATACTATTTTTGGCTACGGTACCCTAAAAGTGATTGAGACTTCCTCCATATCTTTAAAATGCACAAGTCTGTGCTTCATGTAGTAGATAATTGCCGGATCTATAGAATATGAATGGATAAATGATTCTTTAAATATCATGAACGAAGTTACTATGCTTTTAACGGAAATTTAAATTGGCAAAAATTATATACTATTATTTTTCTCCAAGAGCATCGTGATAAGACTAAAGGTTACATCGCTTGATGGGCAACAAATGTTCAAAAATTCAAAATCCACGAAGATGGCTTGGTTTTTAGAAAAGGCATTTTACAACTGCTGTTTTTACAGCTAATAAGTTTACTACTTGTGTTGAATATATTTGGCATTAATTTTGTAGAAATTCATTATTCACAATTAAATGAAACTACGTGATGTAGTATTATTTGTACTTTATTTTAGTTCTTTATTCTTATGTACCACGACCTAGGTTTCGTTGTATTACAACATCTTCAAGTGGGCTATTAGCAAAGATGTAGTTTCATTTAATTGTGGAAATTTACTACTCGTCGAATCACATAGTTTCATTTAATTGTGGAAATTTACTACTATATCTATTAATTTTAGAACACATATTTTGTAGCTGCCGTTTTTATAACTAATATATTTACTACTATATCTACTAATTTTAGAACAGATATTTTACAGCCACCGTTTTTGCAACTAATTTATTTACTACTATATCTACTAATTATAGAAGAAATATTTTACAGTTGCTGTTTTTACAACTAATATATTTACTACTATATCTACTAATTTTAGAATAAATATTTTATAGTTGCTGTTTTTACAACTAATATATTTATTACTATATCTACTAATTTTAGAATAAATATCTTACAGTTCCTGTTTTTACAACTAATATCTTTACTACTATATTTACTAATTTTATAATAAATATTTTACAGTTGCTGTTTTTAAAACTACTATATCTACTAATTTTAGAACAGATATTTTACAGCCACCGTTTTTGCAACTAATATATTTACTACTATATCTACTAATTTTAGAATAAATATGTTACAGTTGCTGTTTTTACAACTAATATATTTACTACTATATCTACTAATTATAGAATATATATTTTTCAGCTGCTGTTTTTACAATTAATATATTTAATATTATATCTATTAATTTTAGAGTAGATATTTTACAACTGATATTATGAAAAATAACCTCACACATTAACTTTTTAGTTAGATTTACAATGGAGTAGAGAAAACATTGGACGTCAAAACACTTGATTGATTTTCTGTTTTTTACATACTAATCTTAATCACTTTCCAAAATGGAAATTTTCATTCTTCTTGGCTTTTTTCCGTACTTATGTTAACACGTTCTTAGTTCATAATTCATATTTTATTACTTCTGTTTACAACATATCTGCTCTTTCACCTTACTTAACTTTCAATATATGGTATTTCCTTTTATAAAAAGATTATCGGACGTCAAAATGATTAATTTATTGATTTTCCGTGTTTTTGACATTTATTCCGTAAGTACGTTAATTTACACATAGTTCATTATTATATTTTATCACTTCATTTTACAATTCAGCCATCGCTTCGTTTTACTTAACTTACAGTGTGTGGTATTTTCTTTAACAGAAATAAATTAGTTACAAATCGATAAGTCTTGCTAAGTGCGATGTAACAAAATTCAATACAAAGTACAATACAGATTAGTACCAAGCGAATTCCGTAACTACATTATTCAAAATCACACATATTTTGATATTACAATATATGTATTTATTGTTTAAGGTGATGCTACAGTATACGTATTCATATTATGTAATGAAGGTTCAAAACTTTCATATTTTTACAATATTCAAACTAACACCGTGCGAGAAAAACACCTTTGTATTACTTACGAATAATTATAAAAGTTGTTGAACTTAATATAATGTTTGTTTTTATTGTAATATAATCTTCATATCTTCAATACTAATATAATCGAAATACAAAGCATTCTAAGTGATCGAAACATACTAAGAAAGAAGTTCCTAAACTGAATTTTTCACGCTTACTCTATTAGTGAATCAAACTTTTTCAATTTTTTTATTTTATGTTTAATCTCGATCCTAATAATACCACGTACGCAAAAATAAAGCAGTTAACTGCGAGCATGGCTCACAAATCTAACATTACCTTATTTATTATTTACATGAAATTACCTTATTATCAATAATATATTAATCTCAGCGCAAAGAATATTTAATAATACTTTACAAAATTAAGTAGGGGAACAAATATCTTATGGTGAATATCTCAAATACTGTTACTTCTAGAATCATATTTATAGGGTCTTACAATGTCGACACAGTTTTTCAAAAATCCTTTTTTTCCGTAAGCTTAGGTTCAGCAGTTTTGAAAAAAAGAATTGGACGTGACATATTTTTTTGCATATTTTCCAATGAACTTCCAAAAAATATTTTTATTTCTTATAAATAGCTTTTCAAACGATACTGGACACTATATGTGTAATTAAATTTTTTTAGAACATTAATTGGGCCTCCCGCTTCCTTATAATTTCGTATATACGAGTAAATATATTTTGTGAACTTTGTAAAGTAATTGAAATCTTTTCAAGTTTTCATCTCAAGTGGTTTCTGAGAAAAACGTGTGATAAACAGACGAACCCTTAAATGATTTTAAAAGGGTTTCGTTTTTGAAGTACGAAGTTCTGAAAAAAATGTTTTTTCATCCAACACTATTATATGCATGCATGGGCGCGCCCTTGCCATTCAATTCCACATAATTTTTAAAAGCTTTTCAGTTTTGGATCTAATAATTGCTTAAGGATTAATATTTGGGTGATTAATTACACGTGTCATTTTGTTTATCAAGTAAAAGTAACTGACAGACAAAATTTGCAACTGACAAAAGACATTAAGTGTTACCATAACTAAAGCTCTGATCCTCCGAATATGCAACCCCAAAAAATATACCTAAATTCATTTCTTTACAGAACGTATAAATAAACTGTAAAATAATAGCTTCCAAACTTTTATATACGCGTGAAATGGGAAGGATTTTCGCTAACAATAACAAACAGATTAAAATATTACGCCGAATCAACCGAAATCCAATCAGATTTATTGCTTCTACGGTACGAGATATATATACTTAATTTGTTAGGCAATCGTTTCACATTCAATGTTAATGTATCCGATATTTTAACGCCTGAATATCTTTATCTGATTGCGAAACACTCATGAATGTATTATTTCGAAAATACACTCAAGTTTGCGGAATTTTCGCCAAGTATGACAAACCAAGTATAATAAAATCAAATTGAACAAAAGATATTCTAGATTAGTGTGAACATGATAAGAATTTAATGATAATAAAGTAATGAAAATATAATTTTATACACGTAATACTTAATGAACTTTTAATTAATTAAATGTATTTTTTATTATGCAAAATGAATACAAATACTTCCCTAATGATTACAGTGTAATGGATAAAAGTATACGGTGTCCCATATTTTTGAAAGCTCTTTATTACCGTTATTGTAGTTTAAGTTTTGCCCCTTAAGAAATATTTTCAATATTTTGAATGTTTTGTGTTTAAAAATGTTAGTATTTTGCGAACTATTATTATATAAACTGTGTGGGAGCTTTAATTCAGAGGTAGATAAATTAAATATAAATTATATAAATATATAAGTAAGACAGTCATAATGAAAGTCAACATTCATTATACTTTACCTAAACTAAATAACACATTATTTGTACTACTTACTTATTATTACTACAAGTATTTTGTTTAGAAAATAGAGATTGAAAACTTATTTGTGAAATCATTTATGGAGCATAATTTGTTTGTTCTTCGTTGATGAAATCTACGCTTGAATATTAACAGCAAAATTCAAATAAATGGGTTAATCAATTGAATAATTTTCCCCAACATTAAATATTTATCTGTTCAGTTTTCCCTACAAATCCATTGAAATGTATATTATGTAAATATTTAGTTTCTAATATTAAAACCGTCATTGTATCCCAGGGCGCGAACTTCGAGAAAACAAGTTATCTACGTAAGAAAATAGCAATACGTACCTAAAACCTGACTTTGAATTTCTTTACCACGAGTATACAATTTGATTAATCCTGTTACATTCTGTAACATGTATTTTATTTGATAATTGGTTAATCCAGTTAAACATTATGGAATGTAATTAATTGATAACAGGAAAACAGTTTTCAATGTAAATGATAAATGTTTTCTTATATTTGTTTAAGAAAACATGTAACTTTAATTTTATTACAGTTACTATACTCTAAGTTTACTTTTATTACTAAAAGAATTTTGAAATGCATACATCATTTTAATTTTTTGGGTTCATAAAGTTAACTGGTAGTATTTTACGAACCGTTATGGTTAATATGTTTAACCTAACCAATATAACTCGTTTGTTTTATTTTAATTTCTTTTGAATACAAATAATAAAGTAAATATATTAACAGGTATATTAGTCAGCTAATTTTCCCGATGTTTTCATACGTGTAGACTTATTTTAGTTATGCTGCCATCCTTCTCTCGGTCTCTACACACATCCGCTTTGTTCGCCAAACGGCATTGCTTATCGGGATCTGGTATATACAGGCGAGAATAATCGAGATGATCAGTCAATGAATAAGTTGGTCTCACTCCTCTTTATACAGTGCAAGCTTTGTTTCCCGATTTCTGTTACATTTTTTATTACGGTTATGCCACTACGAACCCCGTCGTCATGACATATAACCTATAGTCTTCCTCAAAGTGGTGTCATCCTAAAACAAAAATATGTTTATAGGTAGCGCAAACAAACAACAAAGCAAACAAACAACTATTCTGTGTTGACACTGCTCTGCCGCTGTGAACCCTATCGTGATGATGTTAACCTTTAATCTTTCTCAAAGTAGGGGCTTCTTAACAGGAAAATATGTTTTGAAGGAAAGCGTAAATATACAACAAAACAAACAAAAAACGATCCTTGTTATCATTGCTCTGCCCCTACAAACGGTATCGCGATGATTTATATATAAATATATATGTATATATATATATATATATATATATATATATATATGCAAATATATATAAATATATATATACACTTATATATATATATATATATATATATATATATATAGCCCAAAATCTTCTTCAATGTGGAACTTTTAAATATAGAAAATTTATTTTATTTTGTGTTATGTATTTTCATTTTACATAAAAATTAAGGGCGTTTACTAAATATTCGGATTCGGATGAGTAGTTCCAAAGTTTAACATCAACAAACAAATAAACCAATTTTTCCGCTTTGCCTGGAAGTATAAATATTTAGCGTTACTTAAAATGTTTGAAAGAAAGGAAAAAAAATATTAAATTTAAATTGCACTTCTAGTGCTGTGTTTGGATTAATGTCGACAAATTTTATAAACTAAGCGATAGTAATATAAAATAATTTTCCTCTTATTTTCAAAGTTTGATCCATATTAATTTTTAAACCTATATATATTTGTTTAGAGCGAAGCAAAACAAATAAAGTATTATTCACCTTTACTTTTTGTTTTATTGATAACCATTTACTTATTTCGTTCTTTCTTTATAACTTGGTACGTAACGATAGTTTTCTGTTTAGAAACTACCTTTCGTACATTAAATTTCAATTGTCGGCAAAATCTCTGTCTGTCTGGTACACGTTACTTTTATTATGAAATTTGGTCATAAGCTAATTCCATCATGAACAACCCATATTCACTGGCTTGCTAGGTAGCGCTTCCTCACTTCCGAATTATTTGCGCGAATTAATTTTGTTTTAAATTTCCAATAAAATATTTAACAAAAGATGCATTGTGTCTCCAACGCATTTTACGTTTTAAACAATTAGTAAGGTAGTTACTAAATTGTCTAGCCTTTTAATAATAGTTGGAAATTATTACTTTTCATATGCATGGGTGATTTCCTAATCTTGGGTTATTGGCATCAAAAGAGTTCTGTTATGTCATATTGCATTAATTTTTCATGTAAAATTTCCATTTAGAATTATAAATTAGTGATATTTGGATTTTTCTCATAGTTTCATGCAACGGAAGTTCTATCTGCAGTTTTGAGAGTGAGTAGGTATGAAACTGTATTATAATTATAAAACCGTACTTTCGATTACATTGAGTTAAAAGCTTTATTTTGTACATACCTATAGGACAGTAGACCTCAGTACTTGATATTATTTTAAACTTGATAAATTTAGTCGCTCCTGAGGTAAAATGATACAGGTTTCGTTTTTTTCAAACATAGGTACCAGAAGCACTTAAAATAAGACCTTTTATGGCATTTATATTATATGCATATGAAGCCTTATCGACAACTTTTCACCTTCTCATCCAACGAGCGAATAAATTTTCATTTAATTTTGTTTCGACGAGCCTGCCAATGCTTTTCGTTTTATATCTTAACTTTATATCTACCTTATGGACAAAAATTAATTCGTTGTTTGCACACAGCTCCATGTTAAACTATAAAAGGGTATTCCTTATGAAAGTTTTCACTAGAAACTTTTGGATAAATAAAACAAGTAGTGTTTACTGGGAATTAAACTTGGAAAATGTTGTGAGCCTTACTTCCATAAGTCTGCGGATGAAGCGAAGCCTCTTTGATGATTAGTTGAGTTAATAATTTTTAACAGGCATTAGCTATCTAGATGTAATTTATATTTTTTTGTTATTTTAATTATATTTTCACTAAGTGATAATTATCTTCTTGATAAATATTCACTTATATCTAACGAATAAACGATGATATGACATTCATGACACTTTTAATTTTATGCCGTACACAATCATAAATAAATGACTAAGGTAGCGCAATGCCGTGGCAAATTGCCAATTAAGAGACAGATCAGCTTTTAAATAAACTTTTGTACAATCTCGACCCATGTTGTTACCACCTTTGGTTCCGCTGCTATGTTGTTAAAGCTCGGAAAGTTCCACCGCTGATCGGCCGACTTATTCTGCATTCCTTTTCTCAAAGCGTTACACAAAAATTTCCCTTTAAAAAGCAAAATGATACAACAGAAATAGAAAATTATTATCTCAGAAAATAATTTTTTCTCTCTCTTTCTCTCTCGTGTTGCTTTTGTGAGAGAACATTAAATAAAATAGGTGGTTTTCTTATTTTTTAGTGGTTTTCTTATTTGAAAATTAATTTTTCGTTGATATTAGGATTGAAAACTGGTACTACTTTCATAAATCTTGTTACAAAACCTTCTAAAACGACAACTTTTCGAGGAAATTCCGGAACTCATGGCGAATAACATATTAGCCTACCCGATATTTTAAATTTAAAAAGTAAGATGTAAAGTTAAAAATAATCCAAACACGAAATTAATTTATTCCCGGCATAAATTACAAACAAGATCTCCTAATTTATTTCAGGTTTACGCTAAGCGGGCATTTGTAAAAAACGCACGAATACCCGTACACTCACAGGCATTAACACTTACACCTATTCGCGTAATCCCATTTTTGAACGGCAGGTAGTAACATTATATGAGATAAAGAGAAGAGAAATAAAGAAAGAGGTAAATCTTATTTACTAAATTAAAGGGTAAATCTCATTTTTAAAAAAAGTGTGACTATCGTTTTTCCTAGCTGTAGTACTTTAATACCGGTATCATGATTTTTTTATTAAGTGAGCGTGGCCCTTCCGTGAGCGTGGCTACTCTGATTTTGTGAGAAAAAAAAATTATAATAGTTGACTTTCTTTTTAATGAATACATAAAAGTATACCAATAAATTTAGTACTTAAATAAAAAATATGATATCAATATGTATACAAATTCCTCATCTATTTTATATAAAAGTTTGTGACCAATTTATTTGTAACTTCCCTGAATGTGTGTCACACTAGTCGTATTTTATAAAAATATTGCGTGTTCCTACCAGCGTTGTAACCGCTATGAGGAAATCTTATTAAGTTTTCTATTCTCAAAGCTCGTTAAGCATAAGTGGTCACAACTCCGTTGATAGTCAATGGGATGTACACTTAATTATAAATTTTGGTTTACACTTAATTTTTTGTTAGATGCTGAAACACAAAAAAATATTCAAAAGCTGCGAAAGAAATACGTCAACAAAAATAAAAAGAAAAGAAAGAAAAGAAGTACCAAATATCACATTACTGGTTTTTTATAGAAGTTGAAGATATATTCTCTGTTTCACATTGTGATATTATGGGTTTTTTGATCAAATCTACGTCTGATCGGCACAATGAATTGTTATTTTAATAACATTGAAGTTATAAAAATAAAGAAATATTCTGCTGGTTACTTAAAAATTTTTATGATACCATATGATTACTAAAATTTAAATGGTACTATTCGTACCTGATTTTATTAATGCAGCAGCCAATAAATATTTTCAAAATTTGCTGTGCTCGTACATGTTTTATCTTATTACAGTGAGATTGCACAAAGGTAAGTGATAATAAGGAAACCATTGATTAATTCCTACAGATTTGATTCAAGAATTATTAGATAAATGTCAATTAGGACTGAATATGGAAATTGGTTTGTGTTAATTTTCCTTTATTATGAAAGTAAACTAAGATAAATAAAGTTGATTTTGTAGTGCAAATCATTATCATTTCCAAAAAGTGTCACCTTCTTATAGTATGTAGTCCTTCTTATACTCCCATGGATTACACTAATTTAGGGAATACTACTTTCACGGATATGATGTCCTTACCATAGAAAATATTTTTTTCAAATTCCTGTAACACAATCAACCAAATCATTTTACAAATTATGTTGTCTCTTGTCTAAGCGCCAAGTCTTTGAAATGCTAATCGAATCATACAGATGGCGGTAATTATTATTTTAATAAAATCTATCAATATTCCGATTTATAAATAATAATTATTAAACATTAAATAAATAAATGTTAAACATTAGTTGGATTACTCTACGATATTAACATTATCGACTGACGTTTGCCATTTTTAGCCCTTTTTTCTTTTTCATATATATTTTAAGTACCCATGTGCTAAATAATTGCTTAATTATTTTTATATTTTTTCTTTTGCAACTGAAAATAAGAAAGGAGCGATTGAAATTTTCGAGATAAATTTGCTTCTATTTTATGCTCACGTGCTGAAATAACATGATAACATGCTGAAATAAAGATACAAATAAAAAAATATTTGAAACCCATTTACAAACCAAGAACTATAGATATTTCTATAACCAACCCATATCACGTCCCTCAGCATAATGCTCATTGTGGTACAATAATAAACAAAAACCATCTTTTTCCTATCGATGTGAAGTACTGTCAACAAATTTATTTCCTTTTCACAATCCTTTGTAAGAACTATTTTATTTACATAGAATCACGTTCCGTAAGAAAAATATTATATTTATTCTCATTAGGTCTGGCAATCACAGAATACAGGAATTTTGTGTCAATTATTTTCCGCTTATCTACGAAACTTATCCAATTAAATGTATTTTGAATAAACATTTCACTAATATCGTTACTTCATTTTAACTTCATTAATTCTTCCTGAATAGCTTAAATCTAACAAGGCTAACTAAAGATTTATAGTAAATAATTCAAATCCTGTACACATTCTTTTTCTGAATTACATGTCGATCATTTATTCTAAATTGTTTAAAGAAGAAGTCAAAGGCAAGTTGAATGTTAAATACATCGATTTACAAATCTGCACCATATTTATCGTGATATTTTTCTTAGAAAGAAGAGAAACTAGCTGGAATTTAAGCCGCAGCCTAATTAATGAGTCTGTCCAGAAAGTTTCTGTTTATTTATTCATTCATTTTATGAACGAAAGGCAAGCTTAAAATTATGAACTTTAAAGTTTTCAAAGTTATGCTAATATTTTAGTTACATAATAATAGCATCTAAATACGTAGAGAGTACATCTTGGTTGAAATGCCAATAATGAGAATTTATTAGAAATAAGAAGAAATAATTATTAAACTTATTCAGCTTCTAAAACCAAATCGAAACAATAATATTAGCAATTACAACTGAAACAACATCCATAATAATATTATTATAGTAAATAATGATAAAAATAATTAGAGGTTCGAACAAAACTGTTCGACTGTAAAATATCACTATCATATAGATCAGGATATCATATGTTCTTAAATACTACAATTTATTTGCCACTTACAGAAAAAAATTAAAATGCCCTGAACTTTATTGCATTCTAAGCTGCCGTGATACCGATGGTGTATTTATATAATACAAATTAATTTTTAAAAATATTTATTTCAGGAATAGTTTATTTAATTTGAAAAATTTGGCCAAATAATTAATTTATATTTAGTTTCCTCAAGTGGTAGGTACACCATCTAAACTAAATACGAAGATAATATTGTGTAACTTACTTAAGCCATCATTAAACATCTATTATAAAATAAGAATTTTCACCGTTACTGTTAAAAGAATACTTCAATTTCCACAGACAACACGGTAAAACAAAGTAACAAAATGTATTTTTATTTTTGTATCTTTTTAAACTTTTTCACAAATGAAAGTAACAATTCGAAAAAGGAGTTCTTGATCATTTCAGAATATTTGCTCGTCCTAGATATTTGGCTGTTAAAATATTCTGAAATGATCAAGAACTCATTTTTTGGATTGTTACTTTCATTTGTGAAAAAGTTTATAAAGATACAAAAATAAAAATACATTTTGTTACTTTGTTTTACAGTGCTGTCTGTGGAAATTTAAATATTCTTTTAACAGTAACAGAAAAATCGTTATTTTATAATAGAAGTTTGATGATTTCAGATATTTTTATTTTACTCTAAAATATCTAAAAACCAACTGGATTTATTATCATATGAAAACAGGGCATATTGATATAAATAATCTACGCCAATGTACTTAATACCACCCTCAACACCATCTATGAAAACGTATATCACTCAATGTGACAACCTGCCATACCGGAAGTTAAATACGATGCAATCTCTTTCATCCTTCCCCCTTTTGGTAAGCTATAACATGAAAATTGATGTAGTCTAGAATTCACATACGCCTAATATACTCATAAATAAGTTGTAAATTTGTTTCAAAATCTCATTCTGCTTTTGACATTATATTAATCATATTTAGAAATTATTACACATATCCGTCATTAAATTTACGAAATATTCTTCCATGAACACAAAATATTCGTATAACTGCAACAGTAATCTATAAGTCCAAAACCAACATGATTTATCGTAATTTGGAAATATATCACCGATTCACTCGCTTAACAAGAACCAGAAATAAACTATTAAAACAAGTGCGTCCGTATTTCTGAGCTCCACTTCAAGTTAACTTCACTCATTAAAGCTTTATATTCTTATTTGTCCGCCCGTCTAAACGGTCTACTTACGGGCATTCACCTCATTAAGTCAGAGACTGGTTCAATAGGCGGCAAAAAAATATTACTGTGCTCATACACGTAATAACGCTAAGTATTATTCGCGATAAATGCATAGCTTTTACTTTGCTTAATGATTTTCTACCAATATTATGTATTACTCATTTGCTGAAAGTATTGAGCAATGAAAATTATAACGTATTCTTTATAATAATAAAGTCACGGAAATTCGAGCCAATGAACACTTAACATGATATTAAACCTATTTTCCTTATAAATTACCTTATGAAACGAATTACGAATACTATTTAGATGGAATTCCTTTATACCAACATCGTGAAAAATGTTAAATTTTCGATTATGTGCGAAGTTTTGCATTAAACTGAATAATTTTTTCAGAGAAGAAAACAAACCATAACAGTGTCAGTACAAATATTTCAAATTTATAAACATTTTTTTAACGTTGTAATTAAATAATTTATTTAAATATTTAATATTTAAATTGATTATTTAATTATATCGTTAAAATTGCATTCAGTGTCTTTCAATAGGCAGAAAGGCTGGGTATTAAACGAGGTGACGTGACCGACAGTAGTACTTTGATGTGAGAGGATGACATAACTGTGTAAATGAAGCCGCTGTTGAGTATTAGCATTACCAAAAAACTGTAACAGTATTGCGTCATTACATTAGTCTCTCTAAAACCAAAACGTCTTTTTTTTTAGAATTTCCAGAAGTTTATTTGCTTTCCCGTATGTCTGTTTGTTCGAATATTATTCAAGCACCATTGTACCATTGATCCTTTGAATTCAATTTGGCGATAGGAACCATTCTATTGTGGATTCCGCCTTCCTAAAAGTACCACTTTCCCCGAGGTGAATAGTTTTTGGAAGGTAAATTTTAGGCTAGGTTAGGTTAGTTTTATGTCAGGTTAGGTTAAGTAAGGTTAGAGTAGGTTAAGTGAGTTAGATTAGGATGTATTAGGCCCGATTAGATTAGGATGAATTGAGTCAGATTAGAATAAAATATATTGGGTTATATCAGGTCGTTTTCGGTCAAGTTGAGTTCGATTGGTTTAGGTTAGTTTAGGTCCAGTTGGGTTTTGTGTGAATGGGTAGTATTGGTTTAAGTTGGATTAGTTTGGCTTAGATAAGATTAAATTAGTTGAAGTTAGATTAAAGCATTTTTAAAGAGTACTGTATAAAAATTTAAAAAAAAATCTGTATAGATATAGTACATATTTACGTAGGGTTTACACTAAAAGGAAGAGCTTGTCCTCCTCCTAATTCTTTCTCACTCAACCATGTCTGCACTGTTCTACATTCTATTGTTAGTTTGAAGATACAAGCACAGCGATGAATATATTATTATTAAATAAAAACATCGTCCCGATAGAAAAAAATAAGTTGGTACATATTAATTCAAATAAAAATAAAAGTGTCAAGCTACTGAACGTGTCATGAAATATTTAACCTTTTCTACCAGGCAATGATAAAATATATCGCTGTTTCTTTCCACTTTAATAAGAAATGGAATGGATTATAATTTGACTTTTTATTTACAACTAGAAGACAAATCATACAACGTGCGATACGATTAAAGTTGATACCAATTTTTCCAAAAAGTATCATAGTAACATTCAGTTTTTATTGGCTAAAGCAAGAATATCGTTAGCAAACTTTTAAGAAGGGGATTTCACGCTGAAATAGGTTTCGGAACAAATTTACGTAAAGTAAGTTTGCAACTTTGTGAATAACATTTTTCCTTACAAAGTTCGTATGTAATATTTTTCCGATTATTTCTTGGTGCTAGTCTGTGCTGAAGGCAAATCGTAAATAAATTTAATTTAAGCGCCAGCTAGGAAAATAAATCCTTTGGAAACTAGGACGAGAACATTATAATAGAAAAGTTAATTTAGTTGAAACATATTACACGCCTGATACCAAGGGGTATTTAAACACCATTTTTGAGGGTCTTAGCTGAAAAAAACGCAAATATTTCTCTGTCTGGCCCTTCTTTTCAATTGATATTAACATCATAATCATTTACCTAGAATAGTAATCCGCCATACTTTACCGTTTTGTTGTTAAAATCGATAGCAAAAATCATAAAAAAGACTTATATTTGCTAATTGATTTCGATGGGATACATAAATATGTATTTTACATAAAACTGAGACGTCTTTATGTAAGAAATAACAAGGATAAAAGATGAATATGTATATATATATAAATAATTTATTTTTCTCTTGAGTATCGGCTCGCTAAAATTACGAAATTAAAACATATTTTTAGAAATGCATGTAATATTCTGTCACCCGCATTTTCTAAAATTTTGCTAGACACAACGAGGTAGAACCACGATTTTTTTTATTATAATTAGCCATTACCACATTAACCACGAGGCGGTGGTCCAGCTCTCTCCTTTTTAAAGCATTTAGTCCTATAATAATAAATAATTCGTAATGAATGCATGCAATCAAAGTCTTCAGATAACGTTCAATAATTTTCTAAGCACGGCTTTAGAATTACATAGCAAAAATTTAAAATAAATATTCTAACGTTACTAAATATTCAAACGTTAGCAATTAGGTATAATTAGTTACATGTACTAAACTTTTAGTGATATTCACGTAGTTCGACCACACCTGCGCGCTTTTCAGCAACGATAACAATATTTTCACTTACTTTTCTAACATTAGCTCTCTTTTCTTTACTTTGTTTTAAATTTTCCGGTCGTAAAATGCGTCATGCCAGTGTTCAATTGGTTACAATAAAATAACGCATAAGTTCAAAATGAATAATTTTATGAAATGTTGTTATAAAAGAGTACAAGAAGGTATACCTACCATACTTGTGTATTTAAGAGATTAAAAATAATATAAAATTAAAAAAAGGAAAATTCCCATTTTTGTTAGAAAAATGTTCATAAAGGACAAATTTGTATGAAACGCAATTTTTGTGTTCACTGTAAAAAATATGAACAAAAATTAAACGTAAATGTAAATAAAAAATCATTTATTGAAATAAAAAATTTGTTACTGTTAAATTTTCTGAATCCTCTCAGTGGTCTAAGCAAAATATGATAATTGAAAGTAACAAATGGAAGAGGGCACTGTAACTAGACGCAATGTTAAAAATTAATACAACTACTTTCATGGCAATGCTAAGTCGAAAAACAAAAAAACCAAAAAATAATAAAAACCAAAAAATAAAACTATTAAGCATTTCAAATGTTTTAAAAACTTTAAAATTTAAGACATTTGAAAAAGTGGAAAACACGCATTTAAAATGCGCATTTTGTTTATTTATATATTGAAATTTATCAAAACATCATTAGAAACTAGCATAAAACGACGCTTCAAATAATAAAATGTTAATAATTTGACTAATAAATTTGATAAATAAAAATGACACTTTAGCGCTCTCGCGATATATTTTGGCAGTTTCAGAAAAAAACTTACATTTAGGAAATAAAACATTAAATGCGAAATAAATATTACAACAAAAATAGTTACGCGTCAAATAATACATATATTTATATATCTATTTCCATATAAAATTTTCAATTCAAAACGCAGTCATACGCAGTTTCCAAAAATCATACCGTCAAAAATTACTATATGCTACATACACTTGTCTTCCATTCGCTTTTTATTCCCTTTCCCTTAATAACTTTCTGTACATTTATCTAATTTTAACCTGAATATTTTATTTTTGGGTGGCGCTTCTCGTTTCCTATACCAAAGTGTATCGGACACGCCCGACGTATTAAAAGTATTGCATTATATTATACTAAAAAACTTAAATTAATGTTACGAGAAAAAATACTAGTACGCGTATTTCTTTGCCACAAAATTATTTGTAAATAGATAATCTGTATCGTTCTTTTCGGAGCGAGAATTTTAAATAAATTGCGTACTACATTCATAATATTATTAAGGTGGTTACATTTTTAGATTTCATTGACTTTTTTAAATTAACATGCCAAAAAAAATTGGGGCTTGAATGAAGTCACATGGTGACCATTATGACCCTTATTATATTCAATATAAGAGGGGATAGCAAAATGATAATTTGTCAAAAAATATATTGTGTTACCCAGCTGTAATGACAACTTGTTATGATAGTTTGCAATATCCATTGATGTTATACTGGGGCGAAGATGGACATACTATCAATGTTCCACAACTTGATCCTACTCCTGGAGCTCCGCATAATAAAATGATAACAAGGGCAAACTGCTGAATAATGGGAAATTTTAACAATTAAATACACCAAAATTTTAACAATTAAATACACCACTCAAGTATGAAACGTCAACGAGAAATCAATATGCTAAAATTGAATTACCGAAACAATATTAGAGACATTGTAAAAAATTTACGTGATGCAATATTAACTGAAGTTTTAAAATAATGTACCCACGATGACCGCTTAAATGCTAACGTATGACAAAATTCTAAGGTTTATATGTAAAATAAAAGTACAAAAACGTCTCAACAGGGAAAGCATAGTACTCTGGTGTAATAAAAACTAATGCCCTTGGCAGATTTTATACTGATCACCCCAATAACAGCAAATTTTTTTTAAATGTTTCTCCACATATAGGAAATTTTTATTTATTTTGAGCACTTTAGAACTGTTTAAGAAGTTGACATGCAAAGCGGTGAAACTTTTTAAGGACGATTTTCATTAGGGCAAATCATTATTGGAAGCTACTATATGCTGTTTGTCATGATTTTCAAAGTGTTTATTTGCAATTATTCTAACATATTGTCAGGCAACCGACTCTTTAATTGTATGAAATAGATTTCAAAAAAGTATGGTTGAAGAAATTTTGGTTAGAAAACACTTAAAACTAAGCTTAAATAACATTCATTATAACCTAAATATTGTTGACAATGCGCTAGTTAACCTAATCAAAATGGTGCAAATAGTTTCAGGTAAACCTGTCATAAATTTAAATACGTAATAAAATTAATTGAAATACGACCAACCTATGACTAAACAAAACTTTTACAAATCGTCACTAAAGACGAACGTCGTATGATCATTGACCAAAGGAAAATATATGACAACTTAGTGTCATCCACAAATATTAATGAAGGAAAATATATTTTCTCGATTCTCGGGCGAAATATTTATCATCAATTTAAAGCTAATCAAAGCCAGACAAAAAAAAGGGTTTTAGCTGTGGCATCATCCGTATTGCAGCTACACTTTGGAAAGAGGCTAAATCGCTCATTCGATTCCTTCAAAGTGGATATTATCAGTGTATATAGGATTTCCAAACAAATCATTACGGCTAAATTGGTACATGATTATTTATTAATCGCTTAGGATGGGGCTACAATAACAACCAAAGCTTCCATTGAAACTTAAATAGAATATAATGCACTATTTACGTAAAATGAACTTTTTGGTGTCAAGTTTTGTTCTCAGGTAAATTTCATTAAAATTTTATCAGCTGTATCCAAAAATATGCGTCTAATCTGCAAGAATTAGTCGATGAACTTTAACCAAAAATTTATTGACAGGATAAATACTTATTCAAATGAGTTAATATTTATATTGTCAATCTTTTTGCTAAACGCAAAGGCAGTGCAATTTTGTCACCTATCAATGAGAAAAGTGAAGTCAGTGAAGTCAATAACTTATTTCTTTCGAAAATCCATGCACGGACGTAACCCAACTATTACGTCGATCCTGAACTTTACGTAAGTACAGCAGTAGTAACTAGCATTAAAAGTAGTGAGCTTTTATATTATTATGAAATCTTAAACGTGTCAAGTTCTATAACGAACCAAAATTTTAATTTTTTTTAATAAGCTTTTTGAATGTTGCAAAAGCCTTTTAATTAATTGTCTGTGAAAATCGTGTTAATTTCGCAAATCCCTATGATAACGTCGGATTTATTTCTTCAATTAAAACGTCTGTAGTTATCAATAACCTTGTCATTTGCGATGATTATAAATAAGGCACAAGGTCAGATATCGAATATCACAATAATATATTTAAGAGCTGATCGCTTTTTACATGGACAGCTACATATAACACCTTATGAAAAAAACTTTTTGTGTTGTCTCCCAGAACAAAAGTACTCAATGTTGTACACAGAAAATTTCTATATTTGTACACAGCTGATAAAAAAAACAAGAAAGTAAAGCAAAGCCGGCTGGGTACTGGTTTATTAGTAATTTAATACAAAATAAAATTATATTCTACTAAAAGGACATTTATCACTTCGTGAGATACATGGTACTAAAATAGAGATCGTTAAAATAGTTCAACAAATTTTTACTTTGAAATGAATTAAAGTTTTTTAAACATAAAAATTAATTAAATTCAAATTTGCCTTTATTTTAATTGTTACCGTTTATCGATGCGGACGGCATGCTCAGAATGAAAGGTGCTCTCCACAACGCCGACTGTGATTATAATAAAAGGTATCTAACCCTCATAAATTATAATCAAACCCTCTCCATATAAAAAGGACAAGTCTGGCTCGCGGATCGAGAATTTCATAATTCGTTTCGAGTGAAATTACTTGAGTAATCATCACCTATTGCTAATACAGACTTCACAGTGCAATAAACATTCACCTAGTATAATTAAGTAATCGTGAACTATGTATTATTGTGAATCAAAGATAATACATGCAGATCATAACTGTTAGGTCAAAGCTATCTATTGCAGTAGTCTCCAATTTGAGATAGCGATGGTCGAAATTAATTATTATGCAATTACATAGGTGATATTATTACCATATATGTATATCATTGTGAATACAACAATAAATATGATATTTGAATCATCTTTATTATTTTCTAATAACCGTCCCAGAGTCTACCAGAAATGTTATTTTTTCATAATATTGGGGATAGTATTTTAAAAAATAGGTGTGTTCGGGGTTGACCTATTTTTATGCACATTCCTGCTTCACATATTCTATATAATACTTACTATCTAAAACTGAAAAATATATTTATGGGACCCTTAAAACCAGTCGTTTGAAACTATGACTCATACTATATAAAGATATAAAAAATGGATTATTAATTTGACCTCCCGCAGCCCTAAAGTGTCCATTGTAATATTTTGAAGTATTAGTTTGTGATAAAGGTGCGAGTTGAAATGCTCTAATACAATGCAAACTTTTAAATGGTTTCTGGTAAAAACGACTGTTAAAGAAGATGACAAACACATGAGTAAATTTATGTGTTTTCTTTACCCTTTTGAGATGCGAAGTCCTAAAAACATTCATATTTAAGAAATAAATGAAAGTACACAGAATTTAAATTCTTGTGAAGAAAGACTTAACAACTAACGTTAAATAAAGTTCCAATTGAGAGTAAAAATAAATATTTGTACACATCTGTAAATACGTAAACTCGTATGAAAATAGAAAATAAAAACAAATAAATATCGAGATTCAAAACTGAGTAATGTGATATTCCTGATATTTAATAAGCACAGATAATCTGCTCAAGTATATTGATTTATTACACAATAATGTTATTATTGAAATTTGATTACTAACATTTATTAAAACTAAAAGCAAAAAATAAAAGCTAAGAATGCTCCAATAAAATCAAAAGCGTGGGTCACAAAGCGTGACTTTAAGATTGATTTATTAGCCCTTTAAATAAACTCTAACTAAATAAAAATCATGTTAATAAGGACAATGTCTTAATTTGCAGATTTGCGAAAAAATAATATAAAAAGAAGAATGAATAAAAAAATGGGAAAGATATGATTCAGAAAATAAGCAAGGAAAAAACAGAACAATTTGGAATATAATCCATATAAGAATCATGTGCTGAGACTTAAACTCAAGCGGCACCAGAACGTAATTCTTCTTACAACATTTAACGTAAATATCAATGAAATTTCTAATATTTGAATTTTACATCTCGTATAGCCGTTGTCTGTTGATTTTAAATTAATAAAAGCTAGGTTATGTACGGATCATCAACTGAAAGGTAGCTGTCTACTTCTGCAACAATGTTTTCACCCCATTTTTTCGTGATACAACCTGAAAATTCAGCATATGATTAAAATTTTACTCATGCCGAATAGTATTTTTTAACACTATTGCATGTTTATTCATAGGAAATTGCATGAATTTTTAAGAAAAGAATGATTTTGACAGGACATCTGCACATTATTTAATGGTATTAAAAATAACATTATTTGGAGGAGTTACGATCACTGTTTTCAAAAATAATTTTATTAAACAAATCGTTTGATATTTCTTAAGTCCAAAGAATGAGATAGTGACTAACGATGTACAATTATTTTCCGATTAGTTCAAGTAAAAAATAGAGTGTATTTAACATTAGTAAGTTTTGCAAATAAATATCCAAATAAAAATAAGATTCTGGAGAGAATTAACCTAACCCGAGAAAGAATCTATTCAAGGAACCTGGAAAAAAATTAATATTGAATAGAGTGTAACAGTTACTTCTTAAAAATTAACTTCTCTTTCTTTTGTGCAACATTAAATTTTTGGCTATGATAAAATAAATTGTTTGTAAATGCCGCGACTATTATTGTTTGCAGTGAAAATCTAAATATTGTTTCATGCTAAATTTAAAACATCAATCATTTCTGTTCTCGTTAAATTTTAAGCAAACCTGTCAAGAATAAAATTTGAAGAATATTTCTCCGCTTGGCCATAAATCAAAAGAAAATGACGGCCTTCACGACATCTTATTTTGTAATAGCGCTCAACTTAACACGGGTTCATTTATTTATGGATTTTCTTCCTTTTTTGTCTTACGTACGTCATATATTTTTAACCATAAAACAAAGTACAAAGCAATAAACTACGCATATTTTTAAACCAAAATAACCAATAAAATGAACCCGGAAACCTTGTATTCTTTGAAAATATCATCATAGGTTCAATTTTCAGAAAGAGCTGACATTATTTTTATGTATATAATATATTTTTAGGTAGTAGATTCAAGCAAACTGACTTTTTTAAGGTGTTTTTGAGAAATATAATGTACATTTTTTAAATATTTCTCGTTTCTGTATATAATAACCTGGCACCCAGACATAAAATATGAATGTGTTAATTGCTTTCGGATTACTTTAAAATGGTCATTTACAAACATATGCACGCATACACAAGCTTGCTTATATACATTGGCTTACATATGTATAAGCAAATGTATGTAAGCAAGCTTGTGTATGCGTGCATATACACACACGTACGCACACAGGTACCCGCGAGTATTTTGCAGATATGCAAGAATGCAAATAAAAATTCTAGTGTAACACACGTAAGCCTACATATACAAATGAAAATCCATTTGTATTCACTAACGTATATACATACGCATGCATACCCACACACACATGCTTGCGCCTATTTCACTCATGCAAGAGTACGCAACTGTATGCTCACATTCATACGTACAAGCATACTTACAGGTTAAGTGAAAGTTATTGGAATAATAGGACATAACAAAGAGAGAACATGTCCTCATAACATTGCATTTTTCCGCATATTGTTGTAACTGTAAAAAATAGAGCCAAATTGTAAAAATGCAAGGACCCTTTTTATTTATCCACTAAATATGTTAGAAAATGATGTAATAAATGAATAGTATTTCAGACCTTATTTTTTATCTTTGACGAAAACTTCCTTAAGAACGTATTTATAAAACCCCACCGCTCGATAACGGATATTAACTGGTAGTAAAATCACTAATACACGCATAGCGGCGCTGCTTGCAGTATGCCATAAAATTACCTATTCGCGTTATCGTCATCGTTTATTTTATAATTAAAATAAAAATATAAGTTATTAAATTATGTACAAAAATTGTTTATTAAAATTACGTCGACATACACACACGTACGCACACAGGTACCCGCGAGTATTTACAGACATGCAAGAATGCAAATAAAAATTCTAGTGTAACACACGTAAGCCTACATATACAAACGAAAGTACATTTGTATTCGCTAACGTATATACATACGCGTGTATACCCACACACACATGCTCTCGCCTATTTCACGCATGCAAGAGTACGCAATTATATGCTCACATTCATACGTACAAGCATACTTACAGGTTAAATGAACTATATGCTCACGCGATATCATCAAACGAGTAGAGATTGCATCAACCATCAACTACCAAACGAGTAGAGATGACATCAATACCTTACAATTGTTGGCCCGACGGAGCGCGAAAATTTGTAATTAAATTTAAATGTGTCTACACACTCCTGACCTCCAAAAAGCTTTGTATTCTATTTGAGTTTGTTTATTATATTGAAATATTTTCACCCAGTAGTAGTTTGAGTTAACGAAGCAATCGTTAATATTCTTTTTTATCTTTATTTTGTGAATATAAATTGTAAAAATAAATGGCTATATATTTTAGAAATGTTTGAGTAATGAAAGTTTGTCACGACGTGCCAGTTTGCCTTTCATTCTGATTATCTCTAGTTCCTCACGTTTAAAAGCTTAGCGCCGATGGAATGTGATGAAGACCTTGAGAACGGGTGTTAACTATTCGTAAACTCACTAATACACGCATAGCGATGCTGCTTTTTGAAGTGAAGTAACTTTCAATTCCACGCACTGTATCTTGAATGCTTACATTATATTCTGACTAAAATTAAAATATGCCTTTTATATCTTTTGGTAAGCAGTTTTATTTATATTATTAGAATTACATAAATACTACAATAGCAAATATCAGTATCAGTCCAGTTTTCATTCGGATTTTATCCATTGATCAGGTCAGCTAACCAGAATTCATTTTAACTTCCACACGAGGCTTAATCGAGAGAGCAATAACTCGTGACTACTAATTAATGGCCGCTATTCTTTTTCGTTTTAAAACGGCGTAAAAATGAATACACGTAATGCCACTTACCTTAAAATTCATAGAAGTAAACTTTTTAAGTAAGTGTCAAATTACCACATCAAGACATAGGTTGCTTTCCAATAAGGACGATAAATTTTAGTTATTGTTATTATGCGGACCCCATTTTAGTTTATTACTAGCTATAATATATCGATTTTATCAAAACCTTATGCATTAAAATCGCTTCAGCCGTTTAGTAGATATCAAGGAAAAATAATTTTTGTAAGTTGCATACATGAATCATATATATATATATATATATACATATATATATATATATATATATATATATATATATATATATATATATATATATATACTGTTTCAGTGATATAAAAACGCACCAAAATAAATTATGATAGAAATAGACAGATTTATTCGGTTTACTATTTACTTTTTCAACACATTAAAAATGCACGAGCATTAGAGGTGTACAACGAATTAGAGACTACAAAATTTCCGAGATGAGCTAAATTTAACATACACCACTTTGTTGCACTTTACTAAACTGCGAAGCTGTCATACATTTAATGTGTTTTCAAATGATCATTTCGTAGTAATGAAAACTTTTTGAACTAGTATTTAATATTTAATGCAGAATAAAAATTTTGCCTTACAGATTATATCCTATCAAGCTTATGTGTACATACGAGTCATAGATAATATAATTTCCTTACTAGGTGGATGAGATACTCGACACAATATTTTCGATCTTTCAATAATAATTTATACTTGCAAAGTAAAATCAAATTATTTTTAATTCTGTTACAAATATATCTTACATACTTCAATTATTGGAAATAAAACAACACTATTAAAGAAATCAGTTTTAAAACTAAAAAAACACTTTTAAATATAACAACTATTTTACTTCGAAAACTGAATAGACATTCCTAAAAATAATAAAAATTCGTTTTTAACACCCTTATGTTAAAATTATATTTTATTTATCCCAATATAATAAAAAAACAAATAATAATAATTTCGTTTTTAAAATTACATAAATAAGAATTAAATACAATAAAACAGATGAAGATAATATTAAAAGAGCATCAAAGACAAGGAAATTAAAATATCAATGCAAATATATAAAAATGGAAAAGAAATATAGTCATAAAAAGCAAGTCTCGAAGAACGTCATTATGTTTTAAACGTTTAGCAGCCATTTTTAATGTATTTGATAAGAGGGAAATTCAGGAAAGATAGAAGATAATGAATTCCACAATTTCTACAATTATAAAAAAATTTTGAGAAAAATTTAGAAAGATTAAGCACGTATAGATTACTGTACTATTTCTCTGAAAGTAATCTGGAACTGATAATTCAATATGTAATGATATGGCGTTTCATTCGATATGTAGATTTTAAATAATATTTTAATAACAACATGTTAACAAGACAAGGTACCTGATGACGACCGTAGGGTGTAAAGGTTCTAAATCGTTATCCACTCGAGTTTCCGAGAGAATAAATATATTGTTATTATTGTTGTTATTTATATTGGCATTCACCATAAAGTCTAGTTATCGTTCTTGAACTCTAAAGTCGTGTCCCTTTTGGCAACAATTTAAAAAAATATAAATATATATCCATATTTACGTGTCTCTGTAAATTATCCTGATAGAGACAGTAAAGATTAAAATAAAGTTAGTTGGTGATGAATTAACCATATTACAATGCAATAGATTTAAAATTAAAAAAAGGTTACCTCATATCCACATAAAATGGAAAGGATACGCGCGAACAATGCCAAACAGATTAAAATATTACGCTGAATCAACCAAAATCCAATCAGATATATTCTGCTACGACATATGAGCCATATATTCTATTTGTTACGCAAGCATCTTTCATTCAGTGTTAACACATTCTATATTTTAATACTTGCTGCCTGTCGAAGGGAGTATTATTTTGGTGCTATGTTATGCTTTTTACAGAGTTGAAATGACCTAACAGGTTTTGTTACGTGAAATGTTATATAGTTCATCAATAATACATCAGTTTTTACCTTATAATCTCCCATTCAATATTAAATCATTCGACATTTGATTGCTAGAATATTTTTACCCGTTTACGGGTCGCCGAATGGAATATTGTTTTGGTATTCTAATTAGTTCAAATAACGCATTCGTTTTTGGTTGAAATGACATATTCGGGACCAGTTGAGATGAAGCATTGGATTTTGGTAAATTAAGTTTTATATAAATCATCAAATATATATTTATGTAACAGTTTCTCAACTAATGTTAATAGAGTCGAAATTTTAATACTTGAATAGTCTTAGAAGATTGTGACCTGCTGTAGAACATAAATGGGATATTGGTATCCTGTTTATATTTGTTTGAGGCATTAATGAGTTGAAATGACTCAATCGATTTTAATAAATAAGGTGTTACATAAATCGTCAAGTACATCAATTGTTACGTAATAGTCACTCACTTCATGTCAACACATTCGAAATTTTAATACTTGCATATTCTTTTACCATTCCGGTACGCCGAAGGTGGTAGAAAGTGTCTTAGTATTCGATTATGTTTTTTTTTTGGGAAATCTGTGAGCTGAAATTACCGTCGATTTTGGTAACCTGTTTTGCAAATAGTCAAGATCATCGATATAACCAAATTTATGTAAGTTTTAGAAAAGTAACTGTTTGGTACACAACCAATTGTGATAAAATTAAATGACAACATAGTTCCACACTTCATCGAGCATGGTTTTAATTTGACAAAAATGATGGGGTAAAGATTCAATAGATATTATTTAAATGAGAAAATAATGTGACTCCTTGTTTACAGAAATACTCCTTGTTAAAGAAATGCGATTCACTCTTCAGGGCTGAAGTAATGACATTTAAAGTATCCACAAACGCCAATCTCATACAGTCAACCACCTGTCCATTTTTCCGACTGTAACAACCGTTTTTCTCCGAAACCGCTTTGAAATGGGATTGTAGTAAACATATTAACTCTCACATTTCTTAGTAGCTAATACTTGAAAACAGTTGAATGTAAGTGGTAGGGAAGCAAATTAATAACAAAAAAAATGAATTCCACATATAGTGCGTATAGTTTGAAAAGGTCATATGATAATCCTATTTTCATTACTTTAGATAGTATGTCTTCAGAGATATACTGATAAGTATACAAAAAACATCTTAACTCATTTTTTTCCAAAATCATAATACCTAGTTATGAAAAATGTTTTTTCCAGAAGCAAACGCAAAGTTTGCAGGAAAACTGCAACGATGATTTCAGCTGTCGTAGTTTTGAAATATTCAAGATAACATAATGAAACAGAGTTGGGGGGCTCTATTTCATTACAATAGGTATAATTAATGAAATAGCGCTCAGAATCAATATTACTGATGATTTAGGGCGAATTAAATAACTTCCCTTCAAACGAGGTACGGAACCAACGACGCGCTTTATTTTTTTTTTGGAAATTGGCACAGGGTTTTAGTATTTTTCACTTTATTTTTGTTCGAAAAAGTCACTTAACCCCCGAAGACAATATTAAGATTGTGAATAGATTTTTATGATTTACGTCTATGTTTGGACTAACACCAAATCAATTCAATGTGCCTCACCCTCTCAATTCACTAGCAGGATGAGAGCACAATAAATTTATATAAATAGCTCACTTTAAACTACACTGAACATCAAGCACTTGCATTATTTTTCTTTCATTGTAATAATAATTTATTTTTAACTCAAATAATTTCTCTTCATGAAAAAATTAAAACTATATGGTTAAGATCAATTGACATAGTTCACATACATAACTCATTTTGTATTCAAATAAAGTGTTGTATCTTTTATCTCAACATTCTCTCATTGTTTTAATTACACCGTACACATAATTTTCCTGTGGACAGATAGGACAATGAATACTTTAAGAGAAAGAAATAAAATTCTTGACGAAACCAAATAATCCAAACCCTATTTTATTAAAATATGTTTTTTAATAAAATACAAAACTGAGAAAAGAAAATAAAATACTTTTACAATTTATTTCAATTTCGAAATCAATTGAAAATATTGCTTATAACATTTGTTTTCTAACCCTATGGAAACTAATCCGAAATGAATACCGGTAAAATGAAATATAATTCATATTCCCATGTATTACTCTTACATTTTGCAATCGAAAAGAAAACATATCTTGAATTGATTAGTGTTTCTGATTAATAAATATTGATACACCTATTTAGAATACTAGAAAAATAAAAAACGATATAAAAAATAAAAATAGCATCCTTTTATCTGGGAACACAATCATTCGGAACGATTTTATTGCATAAAAGTAAATAATCTTGAACCAATAAACATGCGATGGATAAACAATAATTTCAGTCTTCCAATAATACCACCAATCACGCATGGGCGGACAGCTGTGTACTCTGTTCCGTATAAGATATGATGAGGTAACAAATAAGCAATAATTTCCTAATCAACTACTCGTGGCTCATCGGCTATCTAATACTAAGGAAAAAACTTATTATTAGTATGGATTTTGTAAGTATATCAGCGGTTCTTTGAACCCTATAATTAAACTTAGAATACTTTATATATAGCACTGAAATGAAAATTTATTCATTGCTTGAATAGTTTGAAGAAAAAGTAGTTTTTAACATAAGAATTTATTTACAAATGAAATTAAAAAATTCGATTCTAAAATTACGATTCTAAAAATTCGAGATTCGAACCCCGAACCTCAGATTTCACACTCTAGTAATTTAATGCTGCTCACTTAAAGTAGATAAAAAAGTATACTTACTACGCACTTTTTCACTTGTATTTTTTCAGTAATTAGATAAAACCTGCTGTATTTATTCTGGGTGTACACACTTTGTGCAGAATCCACATTCCAACATTCAAATTTTCAGTATAATTAAAGGTACCTAAATAACATCAGCCCATAATCGTGTAAAACGTTTCCAACGTTAACATTTATATTTTGAATACTAACAGCGCCCGCGGCTTATCAGTCTCTTTTCTTATAATTACATTTCCACAATTCTCCTACGACCGTGCCCATTTCACCATTATATGAATAACCGGGTGTAAAATTGCATTGTGCTACTTAAGATACACCTAACACCATCTACTAATATACATAGGTAGACTAAACATTCATGTAATTGATACGCTTATTTTTTTTCTTAGCTGTACTAATGCAATACATACGAACATTTTAAGGTTTTAAATTCGCATATATTTTTATTTAATGGACCGATAGCGATGCAATAAAAGCAATATGTTATTCAAGTGGGTTACAATATTTTTGTATATGCTTCATTTGAATAGATTTTTTAGTGATGCGTGCAAGTACAAACAAAGAAGAAGCCAAAATTTTACAAAAATGTTCTTAACGCATTGTTAGGAACATTTAGTTATCTCATTTCTTTTTTACATCTGTAATGTACAGATAAGATATGTATGCATTCGATATACGTGGAATCAAATATTTGGCGTCTTTAATATCTTTACTAAGACTGAATGAGTTTATTTCACATAAGTCAATAAATTCAATATGATTCACTTTTAAAGTTTCTGAGTCCTTAGAGTATTATGGAAAAAAATATTTACGCATTGTTAATAAAGAGATGCTTTAGAGACGTAACATGTTTTACGTTCTGAACTATATAATAAAATTAGAACCAATAGTTTTAATTACGAAAAATAAATTGAGATTTATTATTTAAAGTATGCTCTTAATTTTTATATTAAAATTACATAAAGTCATTCAGTAGGATACATTATTAGGCGTCAAAAGAAATGATGATGGTGGTTTAATCAAAAAGTGCTCGCACCATGTTTTTTTATTATTTATAAAATAAACAACTGAGAGAAAAAATTGGAAATATATAGTTTATTTCAGAAGTAAGCAAACAACTAGACTAATAGCTTAAAACCTCTTAGCAGAATAACTTGCAATGTTTTACTATTCCATTCATCAGTTTAATGTTTAAATATTGTACTTTTTCTTGCATGGATTACCTATTAGAATCTACACTGAAAACAAAATCAACCCAATATTTTGCTTGTTAAAAATGTAATTTTATATTCACAAATGGTTTATTCGCTTCACAAGGCTTCTATCAACGTTGTGATTTTCTTTTCTTTTAATATTTGATCGCTATAACATTTTATTTAATTTTGAAGTTAATTACGCATAATATTAAATGCATCTTTTAGTCTATTGTTATTGTTAACATAAAATGTAATTTTTTTCCATATATTTTATTCTTTTATTCCTTGAATGTAAGAAAGGTGTCGAGGTTCACAAAAAGATATGTGAACTTCGTAATGTTTGCTTAACGGAACAAATATGTCAGAATCGATTAAAGTTTTCATTCCTCAAATAAACAACGTGTTATTCAACGGTTTTTGCAGTTTTCGGAGGTATAATAAAATTTAAGTATCGAATAAAGCCCCTAAAGGAGAAATATAGTTATCTCCTAGTCAGTTAAAATTATGTTTTAGGTTACGTTTCGCAATTCTTCGTAGCGTATTTTCTTTGGCGGTTTCTCTGTGATAACTTTGTTTTTGTGTATTTTGTCAAGGTTGGATTAGTAATGGATGTTTTTTACACAATTGAGGAGTTAGCAACAGAAATAAAGCTATCAAATATTTAATGTTTTAAGTGCACCTAAGAGAAAAGACAGAATTATAAGAGTGAGGCTTGAAAATTTCGCAACATGAGATAGCAAGGAATTTTGGAAAATGTTTCAAACGGATACTATAGTGAATTCCTTTCATTGACTTTTAATAAACTGAAATGCAACATGAGCTCTTTTTTAATTTGAGTTTTGTGTAACAGTAGTTTTGTTACTTTTTCTTCTACATAACTGAAATCAGAGAGATTATGATACCCGTCTCCTGCTCTATGTAGCCCATGCCTATGTGTGGAAATTTTCTTTGTTCGCTTTTTAAAAATATCGTATATTCATTTTAAAGTTTTTGCTGTACTCATGGTATTTCCACTTGTCACGGCATTCGATTCAATGGCAAAGACATCCAGGCGACATCTTTGTCTCTGAGACTGCGGGAGTTTTTTTGTTTTTTAGTATATTACTGGTGACTAATTCAGACACTAAGCGGACTTCAGATTTTTTTTTAAATTAAATAACAGTGTTTCTTTATTTCTTCCATTTTCGAATTTTTTGTAAAACAATTTATAAATCGCAACACACCACAACCAACCAGATTGATACAAATAAATAATTTATAGATTAGTTTTGTATGTTTTGCATTGAACGGTAAATGTCAAACTAACGCTTTATTCCTGTTACTATCTAATATATTGAATTCCATATATGTACATCTCCTCTACACGTGATTGCCATAAACCACAATTTAACTTTCTTTGCTTTACTTTGTTTTTTAAAAAGCCCAATTAACCTACTATAAAATAGTTATTAGCCGTTTTATATGACGAACAAAATTCGGGTCATAATAAAAATCAGAGCCATAATTGAATCTAATCTTCATGTAACACGCAATAATTTACAATCACATAAAATATCTTTGGCTAGATACTCGGGTTTCGCATAAACTGAAAGAGATAATCTTAACACAACGAATCAATAATTGCGCTATGCATCTCAAAAGCAATATTGTCGAACTTTATTGGAAACTATCATCTGCAGTAACATTGATTGAAAACAATCATGGTCCAACCCTGCAATTTCTGCCTAAACCACCTGCAAAGAGGAAATACATCAAAAAAAGTAATGCTGCCAATTTGTTAGGCTTCAATCTTTGATCGTTGCTTAAAATGTTTTTGAAATTAATATATTACATCCGCTGATGTTAGTCATTAACGTGTCTTATTTACCTTAATTCCCTGTTATACTTATGAAATTTAAAATTTAATATTAGTAACACAGATATCTATTACACGAAATATAAGATAAACACTTTTTTACCTTGACATATACTCATAAACTATTGAAAATGGAACATTTTAAATCACACAAAATACATAGCTCGAAACTCATTCAATCAGACATTTTAAAATTCTTTATCTGAGACTTATATTTACAATTAACATTTGCCCACCATATTTTTTATTAAAAAAACAGAGACTATCCACCCAAATGACTTAATGTGACCACGGGATCAAGTGTCTTTAACATTTTGCAATGTCTGTCAATCGATTTTGAAGTTACAAGAAACGTGAACAATAGATTCAATATAACAATTTATTGACGGGTAAAAAGCGGCTACGAAATCGGAAAAATTAAAAAAAAAAACAAGAAAAAAATTAATTATCTTATCTAAATTAAATTGTTTATTTTCTGACCCGCAAGATCTTTTTATCCATTTATCCATAAGGTGGCTAGCTTGGCTAGTGCAATTTTATCACAAGCATCACAGATACAACCGGTTTATAGCTAGCCTCTGATAATGTACAGATAAATACAATAAAATGTACATATGGACACTCTTATATGTACGTACGGGATAACGGCAATACATTTATAAAACTTAAGAAAGTATTGAATGTGGATATACCGAAGTACGTACAAAAAAAAGCATTATCTCCATTGAAATTAAGGCTAACAGAATTTTATATTTTGAAGAATTATTGGTCACAAATGGTGGCCAGAGTCTTCTGGCAACTCCAACAGGTGATGATAGAAATTCTTTAATTATGAAGGGTAGGTCATGTCTGATAAGGTCTTGTCTGAAGGGTAGAATTTGTCTGACAAGTCGTTGGTCACAAATACTGGCCAGCGTCTGGTAATTTGAAAAATGGTAATAGAAACTCCTCCTTCTTGAGGAGTACACCTACGGCAATTGAATTCGTTTGACTTTTCTTGATATCGGTATAAAGACAGAAAAAGAAAAGATAGGTATGTACGAGCAAGTATGCACGAAGGTATGAAACAACTAAGGTATTATTAGAGGTAAGAAAGTATGTACAAAACTTAAGGAAAAATAAACAAGAAAACTAAACAAATTAATTTACCTAAAAATCAATCGCTTCAAATAATTAAACAATGCAAAGAACATACGAAATATAATATTTCCAATAGCTTAGAAATCTAAATTTTTATTTCGTTAAATGCCAATTATCACCAGGAAATCATCTAGAAGTAATTATGTTTCGAAAAGTTATGAATTTCAACAAGGAATTTCATTTTATTGTTGCATGTATAGCAGATAATAATAGCAACCATATCCGAATTTAGCAGTTTGTAAGTGCCATAATCGCTGAATGAAAATACGTGGCAGATTTTTATCCAACAACGTTGATGTCGAAAGATGATAAGGTATTCATATGAACATATGTTTATAAATTAGTATTACACCATTTCATAAATTTATACACCTCTATTGCTTTAAACTATATTATTGCAAAGAAAACATAACACTGAAGCACTTCGCTCTTGGGCCAATCGATAAATCAATCTTAGCTCCTAAGGTAATTACGGCTTATGAATTTTTAACTCCAAGTTAGGGAAGGATTATTAATAATTTTAATGAAGTAAAACTGTGGCACGTTTTGACTTAAGCGGCGCTACAGAGCCATTTGGCAATGCTTTCATTGGTGGGCGCTCCCTTTAGCCCCTTTCCGGGCGCTCCCATTTTGAGATGTCAATTGCTTGGCAGCTGAAGGATTTCTTCACCCTCAAATGAATGAGTAATGGAAATTTCCCACTTGGTATAAAGAGAAACGTCAGTCATTAATTTAATAATGCAGTATGCGTCTGCTCCCCTTTCATTAGTTTTGATAATAATTAATGATCCGAAGGGAGGAGACTTTGTTACGTTTTATTTTTCTTGGGCAACATACAAGTTACTAATAATGATATTTTGCTTTAATTGCTTATGGTTTTCTGAAACAGCAAAGCCAAGAAAAGATATACTTAACTCTTTAAAAATAAGTTGATACTTATTTTAAGCTTTGTGTAGAAGTCATACCCTTTTAGTATTAGCATCATCTTAAAGGCAAGGTTGACGTAACTTTTATTAGAGATTCCAGTTGTTAATTCATAGTTTTTTTATTAAAAATATAAGAAAATAAAATTTTTCATAAGATATCCAAGAATAAATGAAATCGTCGCATCGTGTAATTCTTGAGCTACCAAATCAATATCGTTTTAACGTTATCTAAAGTTTAATAAACAAATGGCACTTCGATATATTTTAAATGTTATTAATGTGAATATTTATTCTCGCTAAGGAGATTTTTTAGAATTATAGCGGGTATTTTTCTTAAAACTTTAAAATTAAAAAAGTGATAAAAATCGTGATAATTACCATGGTGTTGGCTTCATTGAAAAGGTAATTATTTTCCATTAGGGTTTAAATTCGATTACAGGAATATAGGTGCCGTGGCTGGCTCGAATAAAGGAATATGGAAGTACAATTCTCGACCACTTATTCTAGATTTTGGCATCGTATATTGGCAATAAAGCAGCGTATTCTCTCTTTCAAGTGGATCAACCTCTATTTATCAGCATAGACCAGCAATTCTTTATATCTTCACAGAAAATAATCCATAGTGTGACATCATACGATCGTGGAGGTTAATATCACATTGATTATGTCTGGATTTACATTATCAAGGACTGGATTTACATTATTATCAAATGTTTCCTGCAATAAATTGATTTTGTCGCTTACTGTATGACATATTACAGTCTTCCTAAAACCCATATGCTTGAAATCGTATTTGCACTCAAATGGTATATAATTATAATTTCACATAAAGCCAATATTATGGCCATTATTACGATTTTTTATCTGCTTTTTTTTTATTTTAACTTTGTATACCTCTAAAGGGATTAATGTATGAAACAGAGTAACGGCAAGACTTATTAGTTAAACAAATTTTGCAATTCGATAGGTTTTCTACAACTTTGTTGACTCGACGTGAAGATTTAGGAAATAACATTATTATTCACACCAGGATGGTTAACATTATTTAATCAGATGTTAGCATGCGTCAATCAACGTTTAGTTCTGAAATTTCAATAAATGGGATAGAAAAAAAGTGATTGAAGTATTTTTTAACGATATTTGCAGATATTTAATAGCTACTTCTTTTCTAAACTTTTTCATCCAAAACATTTAAAAAGCAAAATATTTTTTGATTAATAAATATTAAAAAATTACCCTTATTTAATTAAACACATTTAAAGAGATTTCAAATAGAATAAACATATTTTCAGTGTTTTTAGGCTCCATATTAAAATCGGGATCTCTCAAAATTTTGCGTACCTGCATACGTTTGGCAATAACTCACAGTTTTAATAATTTTAAACCGATCGTCATGATATTTTACAAATAAAAATATAGCAGTCTTAAAGTACCATCCCAAGTAAAATAGAAAATTGTTTTTCTCCCGCATATAGATTTTTATGATGAGAGCTATTTTTTTCATTAACCACTTTTCTTTTTAGGTTTTTTATGAAATAATGAACTTTAAAGTGGCATTTATTCCCTCTCTACCCTAATTTTTAAACCATGGATTTGAAAAAGTTTGAAATATTCTGTGTACTGACATTTTATTGAAACTTTAAATAAAATTATTTCAAATACCTTTTATCGATAACTTCATAATTTATATATATAACAGTGTATCACTACTTACAGCGAGTTCTGATACGTACTTGGAGGGTTTTTATAAATGAATTTTAACTCTTTGGCTTTGATACAAAACCGACCTCATAGTTTTAAAATAATTTATGTATTAACTTAATAAAACTGATTTAAGTGGGACGGTAGTAATACCAAATATCATTAAGTTTTAATTAGACTTTTGGTTTAATTTTATCAACGTACAATTGCTATTACTAATCGCCGTAAATATTTAAAGACTTAAGATAACCAAAAAAGAGAAACATAATATTAATAGACAACAATTTTTTGGAAAACCTTAATACCGAAAACGGTGAAAAATTACAGCTTGAATTGCAAAATGATCGTTTATCAAACTATTTAAATTCACTAAAAATTCACAAATTAAACAAAGTATTTCCACTTCTCTGTTAGTAGCTTCTCCAGATAACGCGAGCTTAACCTGGCGTTCGTTTCAATAAAGCATTGTTATTTTTCTAAATTTAATATAAAGATGTCACCAATCATTGGCTGTGTAGACTCGGGTCTCATGAAAGAGTTCACCTTCACTTATCGTTTTAAATATATTAAGTTTAACTTTACTCAAATTTTACAAAGAAGTGAATCAAGAGGAAGTTCTCTAAGTTTTTTTCATTAAATTTCTACAAGTTATTTATTTTTCACTCACTGGAATTAAATGCCTCTTGTGGAAATATCGACTTTTGAGTTTTGAGACGATTTGATTATATCTTCGTCGATCATGGTCCCCTAGTACCTAATTCTAAATCGTCTTGAAAGTTTATGCATATAATAACAAGGCCACCTGAAGCTATAACCCAAAGTTGAGATTACTTGAATAAAATAGATAAGTTTGTCTTAAATCACGGCGCTTTGTTTTTTATATAATAATCTTTTAATTTATATTTCATCGTAAAGAAAATTTCTGCCAAAAGTCAAGTAAATGATATTCAATTTTACTCATGTTTTACGAATTGTTTTCCAGCTGCACCTAATGTTTCAATTTTACAAACACATTTAAAACACGCTTTTAGATTTATATTATTACCATGACGATGTTAAATATCGTCCTTCTCATGTTTTTAAATCATTTTTTATTACAATAACTTATACAATCTCATTTTATATATTATGGTAAATATCATTTAAAACAAACCATAATTCCACCTTATTTATTGTGGCGACTTAAAAATGTTCGAGGATATAGCAAGCAGAAACTTGTGCAGCTAAACATTTTCGAAATATAATTTACTAAACGTTCCATGATTTACCTACAACGAAGATTGTGGTTGATTCATATTTAAGAGTGGACAACAAGATAATACGATAGTCACTAAAATCTTGGATGTAGATAATCACATGAACCCCGGTTTCTAATCATGCTGGAGACAATATTTCTAATTTTTTAAAAAATATCATCGAAATGTGTATCCACCTATATACTGCAATCACTCCTGAAGTGAGATTCTGACACAATCGATTTAAAATATACATATTCTAACCATAGTTGAAAGGTTGGTGAATATCTATAATGTATCATACGAGAGTAAAGCACGTTTAAGAGGACGAGGTACTATACTAATACAAATATGTTATTTCTTTCATGGTAATGATAGAGATTTAATAGTGATACAAACATATATTTTTTTATGAAATTATATTATGCATTACTATTGTAGATAAGCCCCTTATTCTACCGATAAATTTATGTAATTTTGTCGGCAATATTTTCAAATATCGAACAATATTATGCCCGACAAATTTTTAATACTATCAATTCACTTGAAAATACCCTTCCGTGATATCATCAAAATCAATCCAAGTTATAACATGTGCAAAGTTAAAATCCAAGTTAGTTATTGCAAATTTTTTATCATCCAATCATAGTAAATGACGATCTAACAAAATTATAAAATATTTAAACTTTAGTAGACAAGTCAATATAATAAAGTAACTCAGTGTAGTAGAATAATGTATACTGTATATACATATATAAGCCAACCTAATGGACAAGTTTCCATGTGTCGGTCCAGTCCAATGATTTTCACAGAAGACGAAGAAGACTTATTATGCGAGTATTTATTGACTTGTGCGACGTCTAACTATGCGATGACAATAAAAGAAATGACAAATTTTTGTTAGAAAGAAAACATAGTAATAAACAAAAAAGGACGAACGTTGGAAAAAGTGAACATTTCGTCCTTTAGGGGAACGAATTATTACGCAAGAATTGATCTTTAAAATAAAAGAGCTATTACCAAAGACTGGTATACTAGCAATTGTTTGCCGGTTGTTTTGGAAAAAGTGCGAGAGCGACGCCCTCGCAATAGAATGTTCGTCTATCACGACTATGCCTTTATACGCTCAGCAAGACGAATGATCGTATATTTCCCTACATCGTATATCATCTGCCATATAATCCCGACCTCATACCAAGCGATTTATATTTATTCCTAAGAACAAAGGAATAACTGGGAGAAATGCGATCCCTGGGGGCCAAAGAAACGATGGAATAGACTGTGAACCTCTGCAAAAGTGTGGGAAAGAGTGTCAATGAAGATTAGATCTGCTGCTTCTTTCAGAGGTTTCATTGAAATAAATAATACATGGAATACCACATTTGAAAAACTATAAATAGATTACATACTTATTAGTTGGTTTCGTCTCCTGTTTCTGTTTCTTGCTATTAACTTTTAGTATTACTTCTTATACAGCCACCGACAATTTCTAACGATATCACAGTCGAGTGGGGCATAATAACTGACTGAAAAGTTTTGTTTCTAAATTTAGATGATCATCTCATAATCATGGAGACACCTATTGACATTAATTTCGATTTGTTTATATTTACATACTTTTAATTTTATTTCACTTGAAGTATTCTTTTATAATTCAATTAAAAGTCGTGATAGTAGAAGATAGAACTCAGGCAAAAAGTTATAAGAATGAATTTCAATCTTTTCCAACCTTTCACTTAAAAATAAGAAGAAAATTGATTACCTTTTAAATTGAAACAGTCTCATCAGATTCCATATTTAGCATATCCTTGCGGAAGAGTGTGTACAGTCTATTTGTGATCAAAAGACGAAATTATTTGATTTCAGTTGACCATTATTCTATTTTTAAAATTGACCAACTGAAATATATTTAATCTGGGAAAATCAGTCGACATGAAATTCTGAAAACAGTTGTTACATATAATATAAGGCAGTTTTATAACGAAGAATTATCTGAGTTTTGTAAGGAATAGACATTCAACCATGCAAACTCATTGCCAGAAAAAAAGAAAGCCCAACCAGCTATAAAAATTGCAAAACGGATCATTATGAAATCCGATAACGATAACTCAGGTATTTGACTGAATTTATTAAACTAGAAGCATACGCCGATAGTGAACATGGATACAATCCCTGTTAAAAGATAAATATTCAGAAGGACGGTATCTCTGTTATCAACTAACCGTCAACTTCTGAAACTTGAAAAAACATTATGACAAAAGACCAAGAAATTATCGAAATTGAACATAGGTCAATAGGTATCTTTGGACAGGACCAACCGTGTATACAGACGTACAGAAATTGTGTAAGTGATTTAAATTAGATCAGGGAGGTTATGTGAAATAATTCATGGAGAAAAAACTGTGACGAGAGACAGAGATTGGCTGAAAAAATCAAAATCTATGAACAAAATCTAGTAACTAAAGAAATACAAAGCTGTAAATAGCACAAGTATAACATTGGAATCCGACCAACAAGATACCGGAGATCAGTTATATGTAACTACACCAGCTGATCGTCCCAGGGATCAAGAATGACCAAAACTCCACAGAGATGTGATGACTAAAGTTTAAAAATACTTAGTGGATAATCTTTAAATGTTCATGAAAATAATTTTCTTTATATAACATCAACGTATTGCATGTACGAACTTCATTTTTTTATATAATTTTCATGAAGATATTTTTTCTTTACATATAAGAGGGGTTGTTAGGTAATTATTAAGAATAATATAACAAATTGTGTAGTTGTGGTGGCAATGATCAGAATTTGAACATAGAATACTAGCCCTAAGTCTTTTAAAATAATATAGAATAAAAAGGTATTTTACAATTTACTTATGTTTGATTATTACATATATAATAAAAGGAAAATTTCAAATACCTATTTTATTGGAACGTATATTTGTAAGCTGAAAAAGAAACATACGGTAAGTTGTTACGAAACATACGACATATTCCTCCATTCTTTAAAGCCGACGTAAAATTATGTTTACTATAAAGCAGGCTGCTTTCGTATACCAAACACGTCTTTGTTGCGCGCCGTCATTAAATAAAGGTACTAAAACTGAAAATATTTTAAAAATTCTTTCAATAGTTTCCGTATGCGGAAAAATGAAAATTGGATTTTACGTAGATTTTAAAGTATAAAAGAAGGCAAAGATTTGAAAACTTAACTAAACCCACTACTAGCACTTCACATTCTTAACATATGAATACTCTGCCGGAGGGAAAATGGTGCCGGAGGTAAAATCTCCAATTTGTAATGATGCAATATGGAAAACGTTTTCCTGGCCGGGAGACCTTGCGCATGAATATTACATTTTATGAACTCCCGACACGGGAGTTATAGTATATAGTTAAATTTGAACAAAATTACCTCTTACCTTTATCTTAAACGTATTTAATGAGTCATATTTAATGAACAATGGGAACTGAATAGATTTGTTAAGGAAAAATTGTGTGTACATTATGCTAAATGTTGTTAAATTTCAAGCCTCGTTGTGAACCAAAAATGAGATGAAAATAAATTAAAAGTGGACCTTTACCTGATGGAAATTTAGAAATATCTTCCGGTTAGAATATAAATTAGAATTTAATATTTGGAAAAATATTTTAATTATTACTAAATATTTATTTTATATAAATTTAAGATACCGGTCGTGGGATTAAAATATCTGCTAGGATTTAGATGACATCAAATATAATTTAGCCTCAAAGTTCTTCACCTATGAATTTACATTTGGCATTATTGATAATTATTTGAAATTTGATTTTACAGACATTTATTTTAAATTTGGTATTATAAATAGTTATTTTAAATTGTTAGCCTATATATATGAATAAACCCTTTTTCTTTATTGATATTCAGATTTTAAAATATGTTTGTACGCTACTTAATTTTGATTGCTCAATATCGTGATAATAAAAGTCATTACAATACGCAACAAGTGGCTTTTCTTAAACATGGAATCTTAAACCCCATCTAGACCAGGTATTTCTTGAGCATATTATTGCCATTACTGATACCTGGTTCGGTATTATATATATTCAAGCCGTATAAATATCAAAAACATGTATACATATACTGCTATAGATAATAAACATTATATTTTCAATAACAAAAAGTTATAAAGTGAAAGATTCAGATTTTATTTACCCTTACGAATAAAAAAGTAAGTATCTTTTGACATCAGCTCTTTAAAACTAATTTATATATTATAATTCTAATTACAAAAAGCCAGGCCAAAAACAGCAACTCGACGTATAGGTACAGAGAGGTTCTCCAAATCAGTATGAAAGGGTGCAGTGTTGAGTGGTTCAGTTAGTCAGCGAGTCAATCTTATAATCGTCAAAAATGGAAAAACTTCATGTAAAAAAATTATTAGAAAGGTAAGCTCATGTATCTTAATTAATTAAACTTAATTATATTCAATAGCAAAGTAACCTCTCGAATCAGAAATTGTTATATTTAATTCGATTCCAGAGCAAAGTAAGCTCTCTTATCTGAATTAGATTCGAGAAAAAAGTAATCTCTCTAACCTGAATTAGCTCGATTTAATGAGATTTGAAAGCAAAATATGTTCTCCAATCTAAATTAATCAATATGTACTAGAGTAAAATAAGCACTTTAATCTAAATAAGTTCGATTTAATGAGGTTAGAGGTACAAGTTCTATAATTAGAATGAATCAAATGTAATTCGACTCATCAAACTTGCCATCCACTAGATGATTTATTAAAAAAAACTCTTATAAGAAATAATAAAATAAAAATGTTACTAGAGATGAAAAAATAATTATTTACTCTGAAAAAATATTACATCACTCTAGTTTTAATAGTTCTTCTATTATTTCTACTTTTTTATTATTTTGCATAAACATTATATTGTATAGAGTTTAACTCGGTTATATCCTAACATGACTTTAGCCTACCACCCAGAATCTCACAAATTCATAATCATTCCATTTGTATTCCGTTTATTATACTAGTTTTATTTTCATTCATTTATGTTTTATAGGTGTCATTATAATTATTTAAATTTTATAGATTAAAGTGAATTTCATTAAATTCCGATTTTTTTTAAAAATCGGCAAGAAAATATGAATCTTTCTGAATCAAATTAATTTTAAGATGGGTATGAAAATAAAATACTTAATTCTGTTCATTAGCTTCTAACAAAAAGAAGATATGTAATTTAATTTTTAATCTCAAGGTTCGGTAAACATTTAATTATTTTCTATTTGTTAACATAGATTTTCAATTATATCTAGTGAATGATTTATACTTATCATATTTTTCCTGGTTTATTTATTTAATGACCTCCCACTGTCTAAAGCTAACGCTTTATCTATTCTGTCTATAATCCAAAATGTGTAATACGTTTCATATATGCGTTACGCCGTGCCGTTCATGTATATAATTTGTATATGCAAGAATAATATTATTTATTAGGTTGAATGTAACTAGTGTGCTAGTTTGAATCATGAACTCCGTCCCTGCCAGGTTTTGTGATAATCAATTATTATTATAAAGATAAATATAAATAGTCATTAAAATATGATTGAATAAAAATATCTAAACTTATTTTTCGGGGTAGTAATATTCTATGTGTGCAGAGCCGGGGATACTGTCCAGTCTTTTTATTACTGTACTGCAAGAAATATATAAACGCTAAATTCAGTAGCAATTCGTTGCTTTGTTGCACAGTTGTTAGTTAACAAAGGCCCACATTTTTAGATTTACAACATTAGTGGTATTCAACACCAGAAATATTACATCACAATAAGGGCACTTCTGAATATGAAATTAGACCAAAAATATTTTATAAGTTTTTAAATCATTGAATGATGCGAACTTTTATGAGTATTCCATCGTGATTTTTGCTGTCAAATAATTTTTGAGGATTAAAAAGAATCGCGTCGCCGCATCAGTTATGCATCAATCATGTACATTAAAGTGTTTAAACTAACCAAAACAATAATGTGATAGAAAGTGAACACACATTTTCATATTTGCATATTTAGATATACGTTCGACGTCTATGTGGCTATGTATAAAAACAAAGTTTGACGCGAAGGTTACTGTTGATTAAGGAAAAACCAAGCACTGTTCAAATTACTGTTTTCCACTATTAATGTACTTAAAGAATTATTGGCTAATAAACTTACATCTTAAACTTTTTCGTAAATAACCGATCATCCTAATTTCAATATATCAAAATATATTTTTATAGTTGTCCATTAGGTGGTAGTATCTATTATATTTTTAATATATGTAATCATTATTTAGCAGCTTACTTCTTCACTCCACACCGAGACATTTTTAAAATATTTATTAAGAAATATGCAATATGTAATTATTTTTCACGCAAGAGAAATTGTCAGAATGCTTGCTTATTAGTGTCATGTTACCTTATCGAAAATAGCAATACTGTATTTTTACTGGTTTCTTATTCTATAGCCATTTTTAGAAGTATACAATTTTAAGTATTTAGTTGTGAAATTTCTGATGATAGATACATCATCAGAAATTGTATACTTCCACAATTACACCTCATCAATAAACTGCTACTATTTCCTTAAATATAATTCACACTCGAAATATTCTTCAAAATTGAAATCGAATTTTATACGAATGATAAAGTGTTAGTCTTTTAATATGTGCATATGTTTGGAATCATAATTTTGCCATAGCATAGTAAGCTAGAATTGCATAGTAGTAGAGAGTTTGTTAAGGAATAGTGCAAAAATAAAATCTACCCTTGAGGTAATAATTTATTAATTTTTTATTTTAAACTGTTTACCTTAATTTCTTTAAGATTATTTAAAATTGGAAAAAACAAACCGGCGCAGTGTTGGCTCGGTTGGTGGTATTAAGTAGTGATAAGTATAGCTCGTACATGGAGGCTTCTGAACCTCGTTCGATGCGTAATTACTTTATTTATCCTAAGTCATCACTAATATGAACTTCCGAACGTAATAAATATTTAATAATTAGTAATATAATTAAATAGTTGAGCAAAAATATATTACCAATGACATCTCAAAACCTATGACATTTAGAATTTCCCTTTTGATTCTTATACAACTTTGCGTACGATTCTAAATATCCTGTTTCTTACTGGAAAACTAAAGCCATAATTCTAAATTTCATCAAGATATCTAGATTACGCCTATAAAACACATAAAAACGTTCTAGACAATATCGTCATATGATAAAAAATAATATTTGTAAATAGTTTAATAGGAGTACTAAGTATAGATATTAAAAAAATTATATCAGATTTATAGTGTACGGAATCCTAGTACGGGTACTTCTTGTGAAGTTTTATTTTTACCTATATAGATTTTGATAATTGGTATCTAAATTACTATTAAGATACTAATATTAATAATAAAAATGATAAAATTTAAAAAAGTTAAAAAAATTCAATCTAGTCGTGGGCTGAGATTATATTCAAATCATTAATAATAAAAATGAGAAAGATTTTTAATTACAAATTAGTCTCTTTTGTAAATTAAATTATTTTTCTCCGGAACTTTTTTTATCAAGATGAAACGAGGTACATATTGAGTCCCATTGTGTCTTCTATACACTGATGTAACATGCTAAGCCAGATATATTGCAGGCTCAATAGTGAACACTATATTTTTAGTGAATTTAGGCGATGATTAAACACGATTTGAATCGATCGATCGAACCGATCGATATTGATGAGTTTATTCATTATTTTCGTTAGCTTTTATTGTTATTTTACTTTATATTAACAACACTTAATATATTAAAAATATGATATCCCTTATGATGATCAATTTTATGTTTCGTATTATGATTACAATGTGGTAAAAAACATTTTCGCTGGTCTACTTCCACATAGTATCACAAGTAACCGATGTCAATATTTTGTTTTTTAACTTCATGATTTCCCAAAGTAATTAAAATGTTGCCTTAACAATGACAATCTTTTCAGTGTTTATATACATTGCAAAATGGTTAAATTTAAAAACTATCTACACACTCGCAAATTTAATAAAATATTCCTCAATCAAAATTTAATAAAATAATTGTATTTTAATAAAATAAGCGCTAGCTTCAAAAGGGAAGGTCTGACATTTTGTTTGTTTACTATGTTTATATAAAAAAAGTGAGAACAAATATTTTCCACTAATTTATCCAAAAATGCACTCTTGAAATCGCACATTGGAATGCCAACATCATTTCGTGGAAAGGTATTTATGCAAGTTATGCAGCGTCATTTGCTATGCTTATAGTATAAACATTTAATTAGTTCCAATTTTTTTTTTTATTTTATCCTCAAAATAAGACAGCACCATGTTTATATAGAAATTTGATAATGCGTTAATTTTGTGGTACGACATTATCTACATATCTAGCTTAAATGGCGTTTCTGTATAAGTAGACAGACAAGTAAATATAAATATTATTTATTAAATTAACGAGATTTTGGTTGGCGGATGCATTAAAATATAGTGTCAAATCGACCATTTCCCAGAGCCAAAAATGTTCATGAAAATGAAGTGATAATTTATTACTGGAGCATACGTAGAAATACAGTTTAAAGTGTTTTTCGCTTTAAACCCTATCGCAACATATTCTAATACGAAAGTCATCGTAATTTAACTATGTATTAATTGAAAAAAAAACGTATATATATATATACATATATATGTAAGACATATATGTAGATATATGCAAGACCGCCACAAAATTGACGCGCTGGAAATGTGGTGCTGGAGGCGTTTGCTTAGGATCCCATGGACCGCGCACCGAACCAACGTTTCGATCCTCAAGGAACTTAACATCAAAGAGAGATTATCGTCGACTGTGCAATTGCGAATCCTCAAATTTTTTGGACATGTCACCCGTAACGAGGACTCCATGGAACGACTGGTGGTGCAAGGCAAAGTCGAAGGCAAACGATCCTGCGGACGCTCTCCGACACGGTGGACAGACCTAATAAAATCTGCGACGCACTCCAGTGTAAATGACTGCTCTCACTCCGCAAAACACCGAACTACATGGCGTCACATCGCGAGGGCGGCAGTGGCGAAGGAACCGGTCGAATCATGATCACGACCACTCTGTCGAGAGTGCACGACTAAGAAGAAGAATATATATATATATATATATATATATATATATATATATATATATGCATTTCATTTATTCATTCTAGGAAATTATTTTAATAAGTAAATGTTTAAGAAGTGTTTGAATTACTTCGTCCATTCGTTTGTTAGTATTGATTTGAGTTTTTAATATTTCAAACCGAATGAAACGCCACGAGTCCTGTTTTTTTAATACAAAAATTTCAGAATACTAAATATTTATTCAGTTTGTTAAAAAACGTCTAAAAGAATATTCCATTTTATCTACATATACCAACTGTTATTCGCGGCTTTACTCACGTGGTTATAGTAAAAACTTATGGGGTGAAATTCAAATCTGTAGCGCCATCTAGAATGATTAAAGGAAATTAAATGTTAAGCTTTTAGTCGTAATTTTATAATATTTTCTATAAATATTTCTCTCTAAATTAGGGATTAAAGGGAGGATTTCCATTGCTTCCTTATATTGCCCATGTAGGGTTTTAAAACTCACGTCTATCCGTGATTCCTTTGCGACGTTGCTTCATTAATCCCATTTTTTTACTTTTTTTGTTTCAAATAAGAATTTCCCCAAAGTAATATAAATTCCTGTATTAAAAAGTAGTCTATATCATATCCCGGCCCACCATCCATATATGTGCTGTAAAAAATGGTATTCTATAGCTCTGTTGCGATATGAAAGAAGGACAAACAAACACGTATTTGCGTTTATAATATTAATTAGACTTGTAATGTCAGCAAGGATGTAATTTTTCAGGTTGAAAAGTAACAACACATTTCCCAGTTCGTCAAATATTTCTATGCAAGAAATCGCGTCGATCCATACGGATCGGTTGCGACGTGAATGAAAGCAAACTACTTTTAGGCAAAAATCATGTTGAAAGGTTGTTCATATGTGACGTAAAAAAGGGACAAAAACATACTTTTGCATTTATGATATTATAAGTAATGATTCTGATGCTTCTTTATATTGTGTATGTGACAATTCAAAAAATCATGTTGACCCGTTGGTCCTTTGCGACGCTGCTTCCTTATTCACTTTGTGTACTTTTTCAGTTTCAAGTTAGACTTTCGTCGTTATGAAAAGTATCTTATATAACCGCCCTCCCCCTCCTTTGCTACCTTTGTATAACAAATTACGTCCATCTATTGTACCATTGCGACGCAAAAAAGTATAAACAAACATACTTTGGCATTAAATTAGTGAGGATAATAAAACTGTAGAACTGGCCTGTCTGTACATCAAAGATGTTTATAAAAAAATATTTAGGGTAAAATAACGAAATATAACAAAGCGCAAAGTATTGTCGTGTGTTTACACCTGTTTATTTATTCACACACCATGTGATAACAACCGAAAGAATTTTGATGGCGTTTTTAATGCGGGATTCTGTTGGCTTAGACCTCAGTCTTAACATGAATATAGTCTATGGTTTATCAAATTCGACCAATCAAGAAGAAGATATGGCAATTTCACGTTTCACTATAAATTATGTTTACTTAAAAAAGTTTTTTTTTATAATTTTTATAATAGATGGCATTACGTGCATTAATCTTACGATTAATAATATTTTCTAAACAGAGCAAAGCTAGTTAGAAAATCAATCGTTAGCTACTTTGTTTTATTTACAGATTGTTAAGTTCCAAAATTAGTGACTTATTCCGAGTTTATTATTTAAGGTTAATTATTATTTCCGATTTTATTATTTAAGGTTTTTATTATTATTTCCGATTTTAATAATCTTTTCTAACATTCAGTATGTGATGCCGTATTGTAACAAATATAGTATAGAAGCGGCTTAAAGGAAGTATCTAAGAAAGAAAGCAACAAATATCCGTATTTTTCGCCCATGCAATGTCGGTGTATTGAGATAGCTCGTCACGATTCATTAGAAGATAATAGTTGTATTCTAGGACTTGTTAGTTTACAACAGGCTGGCCTTACAATGACTAGGCCCTTAACTGTCATATTTATCTGTAATACTCTACTCAATTATTCACGTTAAAATGATCTTACATTGTTCACTTCTAGACTCCAGGCATTTTGGGAAGGGTGTAGGAAGCAAGTGCGTCAGCAGCTTTAGAAAGTATTGGAGAAATAATTTTTTATACTTAAATTCTTTTTGAAATAAAAATATGATATTTAGTGGTCATAAATGAAAAACAATAATTCCATGAAGTAAAACAACTAACAAGTTATAAGTGTACAATTAACATGGAAAGTCTACTTACAATACGGTCGACGTAAGTATTTATTTACTCTTTATATTTTACGTGATCGGTAAGAAAACCCGGTTTCCGGAAATCATATATTTCATACTATGATTGAAATAAAAATTAATTATGTGGAAATCGTATATACTTAGCTATGAAGCGTTTCATACAATTGTAACAAACATGTTTCTCCTGATATCGTATGAAGAGAAACATGTTTGTTACAATTGTATTATAAATATCTAACTTATTTTCAATTTTAAAAATTATTTACAAGTTTAGTTTTGGTAAAAATCCTCTCAAAAGTAATACATAATAAATTTTATTCAAAAAACTCATAAACGATTTATCTAAAAAACTAAGTCAGGGTAAAATTATGTTGTATTAACATTTTGAAATAAAAAAGATTTATCGATTATTTTCAGTAAAAATCGCTCCGAAAAATTGTACAATTAACTTACTGGAAAAGTAACTATTTAACCACACTTAATTTTTTTAAAAACGCTTCGAGAGATTTGTCTAAAAAACTAAGCCAATGTAAAATTATAAAAATTGATCTCAAAAATAGATATTTCACCAAAATTTATATTATTAAAAAAATCCAAAAAAAACGCAGAATTTAATTTTTTTCGCAAAGTGGTAGAACGATGTTATTTTAAAAGTTTAGAAAAAAAAAAATTTTTGGTAATAAATTTTGTAATAATTTTTGAACCTTACGTCGTGTGATAGTATCTTTGTAATATGATTCAAGTTTCTACTTGAAGCAGTTTCTGAGACATGCGGCTGTTACAGGCAGAAAGACACATTTGTAAGGGATATTGTACGTGTTTAATTTTTTTTCTTTGAGGTTCTAAACTCTCAAAACGCTGAATAAATAAAAAAACCATAATTTCAAACTAAATTGAAATAAAACTATTACGAGCAAAAGAAATACTAATAATGCAAATTAAATACAAAAAAAAAGAAGAATATATAATGCCTTTAACTAAGTAAAGGAAAGAAACTTATTTATCACAGGAATTGAAAAATAATAGCAGTTTTCAAACTAAGTTAAGTCATACAATGGGGCGCTTCATAAACTCTAGTTAAAGCAAGTTTAGAGGATCCGAGATTTAACACAGCCGTAGCTTCTATAGTTTTACTGAAGTTCACTTCACAATGTAAGTTCAATTTATTTCTTCTTTTCTTCCCCGCTTTTCTACCCTTGATATTCGAAGTAACTGGTCAAAGAGCATCTATATTTTAGTATCTAATTAAAGTCTAATACCAGACTAGAAATGCTTTAATATTCTCAAAAACATATTTCGAATTAGTGAAAATTTCCTTTTTTCCAACGTATAATTTAAATATTGCTTTATTAAAGAAGTCTGTAAACACACCAACATAGGAGATCAGTTAAAGTATTTCTGATGAGCATATAAAAAAATTGTGATAGTAAATACAGTCAGGAAAAGGAAATATTTAATTATTTAGTTTATCTATCCAAGTCCTGCGTATAATGCTATCATTGTCCTAATATTTATGGTAGTCACCTTCTCTTACATAGAATTTTTTGCTAGCTTTGAGTTTATAAGTAAAAAAATTCGTAAAGTGTTTAATCCAACAATCTATGTGAAGTAATACATACAGAATTGCACGGTAACATACTTAAGTACTAACATTCTAAATTCTTAACTTTCTGGACTGATGATCCAAAGCAATGCATTCTCTATTACTGTGATGAAACATTTTATTTGGTGAATTTTTCTGTCTCTCTCTGAGACCTTTGCATAACAAAATATCGTGTAAAATATATTTGTGAAACATATTTCTTTGTATGTTTTTAAATTACATCTCAAAAAGAATTTTATGTATTTTTGTATGTTGCTTTCGAAGATAAAATGAATTAATAAGGTAATCTGTTAAATATTTTTCCATTTCATGATATGTCAATTCGATATTGTATAAAAGCAAAGGTACACTTTTCACAGAAACATTTTTTCATAAAGTTACAAAATTTTGTTAAGAAATACATATTGTGAAACGAAATTATCTACCTTTTAAATCGATGTCCTAAATAATAAACCTACATCCCCATGCCTCGATGTGTAGTTGCGAAAAAGTTATAAGGACTTTTAAAAGATAAAGGCACCCATAGATCAAATATAAATTCTATTGCAAGGCCATTGTTTCGTAAAACAGTGAAAACATAGGGAAATATAGATATCAATGCCTGTTTTGTCTGCCATTGTGTAGAATATCTTTCAAGTTTTAAGAATGTAGTATTTTTCAATAGTGACTTTTCGATATACACAGCCAGTTTTAATATATAATAATTTTCGTTATTCTACTTGATATTTTAAGCTGTATTCTGTTTTATCAAAAGTTCCTGCATTCGAAATAACTTTAGTAACCAATATAAAACGGGAAAAAATATTGATATACCTGAAGTTGTAAGTAAAATTGAGTGCGGGATGTCTGTAATAATGTACATTTAAGAGTTATCTTCACGGCTATCGTATAATATATTTAGGATACGATATTTAAGGATACTAAAAGGAAAACAGTATTCCCAGATTGTTTTTATTGCAATCGTCATCATGAATTTAAATCCAATGGAAGGGGTAAATATCTATCGAGAGTGTGATATGCTACCCTTGAAAATTTTGATCGAATTGCAACCACGTAGCCCACCTATAACTATGATGGCAATTTCAATCAAAGAACACAAATTTCCCTGTCATTAGTACAATATGCTAAGGTTGAAAGTTGAAAATATTCTACTATTAGAATTCATAATCAGAAGTCTACTATACCTTTTTGTTTCTTGTTTATGTGTAGCAAGGGGCACATATTTGTTTTTTTTTACCATGCTATACCTAAATTTTATGTAAATTTACATAACGATGCAATTTATCAAATCTATGGAAGTAAAATCAGAATACTACTAACGTGAAGCCAAAACCAATAGGCTATTTGTGGGTCATGATGTTTACATAACAAGATTAAAAATTTTTACCTCTAAGTTCTCTCCACACAATTTATGTTTAAAATATAATTGCTATTTTTTTATTTTAATTACTTCTTTCAAAAAACTTCCCAAAATTTCCCAAACCGCTCATGCATTGCGAACCGTAAGGTATCCTCATACTTACATACGTATATATGTACAATCGTAAAACATAAACGCAAAAATTTTTAAAAATGGCACCATTTATAGATGAAAATCTTTTGCCAACAGCTTCCATTAAAAGTTGATTACATACCCGATTAAAATTACCCGAATTATAATTACTTGTATCGTCAAAACTCCAAGCTGGCGCGCTGCTCTCTAATTACATATATAACCGCGGTATGTGCAACAATGTGTGAAAGGGGGAGAGAGAGACTCTACTATTACAAGTTCATACAAAAATGCTTAAGAATGCTTCGCTATGCTTCGCTTCGCTTCACTTATGTTGTGCGTCCTCTCACCGACGCACGGCTTTATTTTTACGGTTCCCTAACCAGAAGGAAAAAAGAAGTTCCTTGTAGGATAATTTCGTTGTCCGTCTGCCTGTCTTTCTCTCTGTCTGTCAAGATACCTTTTCTCAGGAACACGTAGAGTTACCAAGTTGAAATTAGTATCAAATACTTAGGTCCATGATACCTTGGATCCATAAAAAAATTAAGCTCCTAAGTGAACGCAATAAAAAAAACCCATAAACACTCGTAAATAAATCAAAACTTATAGGGTTTTTCTCGTGGACGTCATGAATCACGATATTTGGCAAGAAGCAAAATAAGCGCAAGTAAAGGAAAGAAACTCGAAAATCGTTAGTTACATAAAAAAATGTTGTTTGAATATGAGCCTGTAAAAAAAATAGTATGCAATATATTTTCGTTCTAAAAATTAAAAATTTAAATAGTTTCATAGAAATATTATGTACCATTAATTTTTTATAAATGCGTAAATGTGTATGAAACCGAACGCGAACTCCGAAACGCGAATTCCATCGTGCTACACAAGTTTTTTTTATTACCAAAAGTGAATTCTATTCCGGGACAATAGATTTCTGTGTTTATCTCTATGACACCGCCCAAGCGCAAACAAAATGTTAAGATTAATATAATAAATAAATAGTTTAGAGATGAAAGAAAAATAAATAAACAAACAAATTCACTTTCCCACTTAGAATTAGTTCAGATCGCGGATTCGAATTCGTCTCACATCCAAAAATTTTTTAAAGATTATATGAAGAGTTACACAATATACTCTGCTAGGTTTCGAAGTTACATTTTGCTGGAAATTTTGCGTCTATCCACATGTCAATGAATTTGTGAATTCCACTGCCTAAAATGGGAAATTTACATAATAAATAATGAAGCAATTTTCCAAATATTAACAAACGAATACTCCTGTTTGGAACGACGTACCTAACTTGTGAGTTTTTTCTTTTTTTTTAGAAAGGAATTGCCTATATTGTGAATTTTACATAACAAGTAATGAGGTGATTCTCGAAGCATTAACGAAGGAGTACTACAGTTTGAGCGTCGTACTTCACTCGTGATTTTTTTCTTTCTTTTTAGAAAACGATTGCGTAAATTATAAAGTTTATGTACGGTCTTTTACGACGTACCTCACTCCTGAGTCTTTTTTCTTTTTTTTAACCGGTTACGTAAATTGTGAAGTTTACATATTAAGTAATGAGGCCATTCCCTAAATATTAACAAACGAATACTACATCTACGTGAGTTTTTTCTGTCTTTTTATTTAACAAACTATTTAGCTTACTCCTAACTCAAAGTTTATACTTATATAAATGTAATATTAGGAGAGCCTTTTCATTGCACAATTTTGAATAAGGGGGTCAGCATGTTGTATTTTAACAATCGTCAGAAAATATTAAAGGAAAATTAATAATTGGTTAAGGATTAAGAGTAGATATTACAAAAATTTTAAAAAAAATTAATTTTTGCACGTAAAAGTAATACTGAAATAAAACTATTTTTATTGTAAAAAAACCTACTATTGGAATATAAGTGATTTACATTTTATCATAAACTTTAAGTCGAATTATTTTAACAGTTCGGCGATTTCTAGTCATCACTTTTAAACCAACTCTCTCGGTCTTACTGCCTATTTATTAAAAAAATTACGTTCTTTTTATGATAATAATTTTTTTATAATATTTAAGTGATAATGAATTTCTACAAACTTAACGCTATGTATATTCAATATTTAAAGATATAAAAAAAGAAAATTTTAGGTATTTTTTTATATAGCAGTTGAACCTGAAATAGAATTTATTGGATTTAAATGTAATATGCGGGCTTACGATTGCTGCGAAATTGTAATTAAAAAAGTAATCTGTTTAGTGTACAGTATGTTATGAACCAGTACTCTCCCAATCGTGATGGGACGATATATTATGGTTAATATTTGAAACCAGTCTTTTATTAGCATTCTTATTCATAAGTGTTAATACAATACTTCGTTAAATTTTTCTCAGCTATATGAAACTACGTGATGTAGTATTATTTCTACTTTTTTTAAATTCTCTACCACGACCTAGGTTTTATTGTATAACAACTCTTCAGTTGGACAATTTTATCTTTACAAACTACCCACCTAAAAATGTTGTCATATAGCGACACCTACGACATGGTAAAGAATTTAAATAAAGTAGAAATAAAACTACATCACGTAATTTCATTTAATTGAGGAAATTTAATTATAACGAATTTCCACAAAATTAATGAAAATATATTCGACAATTCTTCGTTTTTTACCTTTTTCTTAATTTTTTTGAACACTGGTGTGGTTATTTTTTCATGAATTTCCTCCACAACCTATAGGAACTGACGGAACGAAACGAAAACGTGTACAGAGTCAAAGAATTAAAAGTAATTACATAATAAATATATGAGTACATAAAAGTAATTACATAACATAAACAAATCTATCAGTAAATATATACATTATTATCTATTTTTCTAAACGAGTTCTTCATAACACTAACTTACTAAATAGGTTTTTATGCATTTACACATTTTCTCATATTACAAGTTCAAGTAATACGGGTGCTATTTTGACTTTGTTTTAGCGTCACGTAGGATACGTTAGACAGGAAAATAAACTCACTTTAGCGATATCTCATTTATTGTAATCGAATAAATACACTTTCAGAGATACATACGTCATCCTGTATATATATAGCATTTCTTTTTACGCAGTGTTTTAATAAAAAAAATTCAGGTATTTTCATTAGATACAATTCAAAGAGACCATAATACGACACTTCAATACGCTTAGTGCTTTCAATTCACGATGAAAATGTAGACGGTAATTTTGTCTTCGAGGACCCTTGTACACCTGTTGACGGGAAAAGCAGATATTGGAGAAAATAAAATAGGTATTATTCAGACATCATATTTTTACGCAAATATTTAGAAATGAAAATGACAAGAGTACCAAAGAGGAAAAATGGGAGGGAATAATTTAAAAAAAAATATATAAAATGTTCGCATATCACTTTCTGTTCTTATTTGCTTACTAAGAGTTGTTTGATTTTGAATAACTTTATTAGTTTTAACACAAGTAATTGTTAGATTGCAATTTGATTTATATCCTAAGAAAATCCACATTTAACCATTGACATAACATGGCCTAAATTTCTAAAAAATTACTATCGACGGCAGCACGTCTCTGATTTCATGACGATGTATAGTTTATTTAATTTTATTTTCCCGTAACTTCGTCTGCGGTGTAACTCGAACGTATTTCCTAAACGTATTTCCTTACAGAATTGATAATGAAAGTAGCCAATAGTTAAACATGTTATGCACATATTCTTGATACGAACAAAGAGACAAACTGACGACATTTTCTAAAACGGTCTATTTTTCTTCGTTAATGTTCTTTATTGCAGATTCAATACCTGATGCGAATAGATTTATATGTTCCGTGTATTAATAAATAAGTATTCACAAACAGGAAATTTATAATATATATATATATATATATATATATATATATATATATATATATATATATATATATATGATGGAGCAATTTTATCGTAAGTAAGTGTTTGAATTCTTTTTTCGCAAATCATTTGCAGCAAACACAACTTTGCCCTGTGTTCTTCATGAAAAAATTGTCTCTCCATTTAGTCTATATATACAATAACTAGGTTGTATAGAAGAAAGCAGGTAGTAGGTAGGCAAGTAGCTTTTATAAACTAAGAAACGTTTTTGTCACCAATAAATATTTCTTTATTTATAACTGATATGCTTCACTTACATCTACTTTATTTAAAAAAATTATTAACCATTAAAAATCTTGAAAGAATTACGCCATATACATTTTCTGTTTAGAAAATATATGCGGATACGAATGAAATGATTGTACGAATTCGTTTCTGTTATAAAATGTATCATTCTGTTACTTTAAAGTAATTCCCTACATTGTTGAATCAAATTTTAGTATCTGTTCTAGTTGACCTAGTTTATCTCTTTTATGTACTTAAATATGAAGTGTCTTTTTGTAAACATAATCGAAAATTATTTAGCATTTCATCGGTATATAGAACACGTTGCGCATAATGAGTAAATGAAGAAAATTAAATAAATGAAATTATATTTCTTTTATTTACCTAGTAAAATATTCAGTTTTCATCACATCCACTTCTTACACTTGTAAGCCTATTATTTAAGTTTTCAAAATAATAATTTAAATTACCTAGTAATTAAATTTATAGTTCCAATTAACGTTGAACAAAAATATAAAAAATCTGTTGCTAAGTTGAAAAAGCGATTTCTTAAATTATCTTCATTTTGCGAAACAAATATTACTAAATTTCCTAATTAAATAACTATGAACTATTGGATCTGGTGTTAATGTAACAAATAAATTAATAATATATAAATGTAAAAATTAATTAAAGATGAAGTTATTAATTTTGTTTAGCTGTAATATTTTTAAAAGGCTATGGGAGACAGGTAGGAAGTAATTAAATCAATAACAGAGTTTAATTAAATATAAATAAACGCTTTAATTGAAATAACGCGCACGAATAATTTCAAATTTTAAACTTTAATTCAAAATTAATAAACGCATTTTTGTCAAAAATATAATAGTCTCTAAGAATTTATACGACTAATATTTCAAATCAATAATGTATTCTATAGTCTATTTTATTATAATATATATAGTCTATTTATATATATATAGTCTATTTTATATTATTTATTATTTATATATATAGTCTATTTTATTATAAACAATAAAAACGATTTAAATTTAACTTTTTTGGGGTTTCTTCACAACGTTATTCAGTTTGTCAGTAAATAAAATTTTCTAACTTGTAAATAATAAGTGTTATTTCTGTTATTTTTAGAAAGTGTACATATTATATTTGTGATAACGACAGAGCAATTGGGATAATGGCAGTGAACAAAATTATATTGCTGAATAATATGCTGTATTATTAACATTGATAATGAACAATTATTTTGACATAGGTTAGGGCATTAATTAAAAAATAAAGTTTTATTGCTCTCGTTATTCATAACGTCCTTTCGACTGTCTATCTTTGAAATCATGTAACTCACAAAGTAGAACTTACTGTAAGTTAAAAAAAAAGTTGCAAATAACGATAGCAAAAGTTATGTAATTTTAATAACGGGAGCGAACAAAATTTAAAAATTCCGAATAATATTATTGCTTTCAGGCAATTAAAAATTTCTTTCAAGTCCAATCTACCCTTTAAGATTTTTAATGTATTCTATATAAGGTGGGTGAACGGAATCGACAAAAAAACAGATTTGATTTGAAAAGTGATTTCATTCATATCCTTCTGTAAATCCAATGGGCAAATTTTAGCTCCTTTAAAATTTGAAAAAATCTCCTCACACCATTTTTAAATATTAAAAATGTCATACTTGGGCATCCAATTTTACGCAAACTCCTAATTTGAAAAAAAGCGAATTAGCATTAAAACGATTAAAGCTTTTAATGCTAATTCTAATTCTAATAAAATAATTAGCATTAAAACGAAAAAAGCGAATTAGCATTCGCAACATATGTAAAGCATATGATCCCGTACTTGTCTCTATCTCTTTAAAGTGTTGTCGCAATGTAAATGACATAATTTGAATTAAAATTTCTGATTATTTTATTAAAAATATTTCAAAAAAAGAGCGGAATATTTCACTTTACTGTAAAGGTTAATATTTCGCGAACAAATCTTGACATTTAAAGTTGTGATTGTTGCCAAAACCAACACCAACCGTCCTTTCAAGTATCTAAAATTCATCAGAAAAAATCTTGCTTCCCCTAATTTTATTTTCAACTTTTTCATAACCCTAACCCCTTTAATACTTCTTTATTTCCCAATCTCTCAATCCTACTACAAGGCGGCTCTCGTCATATCAAAGTTATGTTATTTTTGTCTTATTAAATGCGTTTATTTTATAACATTATGTTAAGCAAATATAATCAGTTTACTGAGAATCAAGTGCGACCAACTTACACTCCCACCCTCCTGTTCACTCCTTTCCTCCTTTCCTGTGCTTTTGTACAGACCACGAGCGTAAGTCTCCTCACAAACATCAAAAATTTACAAATTTTTCCAAAAAACCATTTAAAGACATTTATATATAACGCAGCGATTTTTACGCCCATTATATCCTCTATATACCGATAACACATACTTTGCTACACAATTAACTATTTCTAAGTTTATCCCGGGCTAACAAATAAATATACAGAAAGACAAACAACTTAAAGTGAGCATTTATTTCAAAATCATAAAAAGACACATAATTTAAATTTTTTTACGTAGAAAAAATGGTGTTTTTTTATATCTGAATAATTAATTTTATCAAAATAACCAACTTTCAAATTTTATATTTAAAATTTTTAAACTGTTCACCATTTTAATCTGTGAAACTTAAGTGATAGGCAAACTGAATTAAAACATATTTCCCGGAAGACAGATCAAATAAAAGATCGTGACTATTAGATAAAACACATCAATTGTGTTAATATTGAGTAACATAGAACTGATTATGTATTTCAAAACGATATATATTTCGAAAGGTTTTGTGCATATGTAAATGAGAAAAAACCCTCATAAGTATTGAATTATTAGTATTTCGTAATAGCAAAAAAAATTAAGAAATAAAACTTTTGTTAACCACCGTCAAGTCGCTTTAGATTCCATTCAGGGGTTTGTGGCTCAACAATAGAGTTACTTTTTGTAAATATAACAATTAAATATTTAATATGTGTGAATACCTCTTTAATAAACATAAAAGTACCGTCATTTTTTATTAAAAAATAGTATGTGACCAGTACCGAAATTGACTATCGAATCACCTATTTCAAGTCATATTAAACTTTTCGTTATGTCATCTACTGACTTTCATCCCTCGAGATAAAGTTGAGTAATAGATTTAATAAAACGGTAAAACAAAGTTTTATGAACAAATAACGGCTGAAGAATAGTTAATATTTCAATAAAAACAGAAATATTAATCGATACGTGATTTACCCAGAACTTGATTATTTGTTTTACAATCCATAAAAACGTGCCAGGTTCAGCTCTACCTCAAATATCACCGGCACAATCTTTTTATTTCTAGCACCTGACAATATATTGAAACATACATATTCACTCATACATACGCATTTATACAACCACATACACATACATAGGTACACATACAAAGCGAAACTAATACGGAGATAAACATGAGTTGAGTAGTGAACAAAGATAGATTGAACGATTGATAAGAAAAAAAAAATTAATTACGTATTATTTTTATTGAAATTAAAATTAACACATCTCCATGTAAAAAACATATCATTGACATGTTTTAGTACTTAATTTTATTATCGATACACCTTAATTTATAATAAAATATTGTATTAAAATGTAGACTATGTATTAATTCGAATTATAAATTCTATTGATTCGAAATTTCGTGAAAAACTACAAATCCATTTAAGCGCGTTTGTACTTCATTTAAGAGTGATTGTACTTAGTTTAAACAAGATTGTAGATGCAAACAAACTTTTCACGGTATAAGTAGACACGCTAGTGAAGCCGTATATTTTACCTTTTCACACATACTGTGCATACACACATATATATATATATATATATATATATATATATATATATGTGTGTGTGTGTGTGTGTATATTCATGACTTACTTTTATTAAAAATAAATTGAAATAAAAGTCAGGAGTCAGAAAATGTTCACAAAATATTTCGAATTTTCTTATTAATTTTATATAGCGCTTAATTCAATTAAATTTTCAAAATATTTACTGAGAGGAAAACTTACAAAAGTCTAGCAAACTTTTAAAGAAATGACCGCAGATTGTCAAGTAATATTTTGCGTTACTAGAAATACTTTTTATTTTATCAATATCGCTACATAAGTTAGATCCACGTGTACATGATAGTTTTTAATAATAAACTTTAGGACTGGTTGGTTCGAAGCGACGCTGCAAAAAACTGTTTCTCTTTTTCAATAATTGCTTTGGATATGGTGATTTTTTATGTTAAGATGGCCTAATGATCATAGCTCCATTCACACGTTAAATGCTGTTCAGTCATTTTACTGCTACTGATGCAGAATTTCATTCTTTCAAGGAAATATTTTATAAAGATATGATGGATTTTCGATGCGGTTCCCATACATTGGCATTTCACCACTTACGCCGTGTAAGTCAACAGAATCGGCATTTTTAATTTTTTTGTTCAACGCTATTTTTTTTTCATACTAGTTCCCTAGTGAAACGCAGATTATAATTTTACTCTGTCCGTATGTATATTTGTTTGTCTATCAAATTCTTGTAATTTACAGTTATGAACCTACGACCATTATTTTTTTTAAATGTTTGCTTCAGATAAGTAAATCAATTAATATGAAGAAAAAATTACTACTTTTGTAAGATCAGGCCGGGGCCTGTATTAAGAAGTGGTAAAAATATTTTTATGAAAATGATTTAAAATTATAGTTTGGGTTCTGTTCGTCACTTTTAACTTTCGCGCATCATTTACAAAATATAAAACTTTGATTCCTTTACAATATGTCTCATTCCCTTTTGTTTCCAATCAAGCTCATCTAAAAATAAGAAAGAAAATCCCAAAAATAAGTTTGGATGAGAATTTTAAGATAAAGTTCTTTCAAGAATCAAAACTTCATTAGTTTTGGAACTATAGGTAAAACCTCTTAAGTACGCGGAAATGACACATGAGAATAATCGAACGAGTAAGCTTGCTAGTTTACTAAATATAAATTAAAATAAATTCATACCATACTTTTCGCAACATTTAATTATAATAATACAGAAAACGGATCACAACAGCAGATCCAAATATAGGAAATTAGAGTCCTTATTGAGTAATTATTAATCCAAGGTTTAACTCACACGTACCACGACAGTCTCAGAGTACAAATATCGACTATTTTAACGTTGGAAAATCCAACGTTAAAATAGTCGATATTTGTACCTATAAATAGATGAGCCACAAACTAATCACATGAAACCATTGTAGTATCAATATCTAAGAAAGAACTGGCGGACTTGACCAGCCAATACCATAAAACATTTTGAAGACAAAGCACAGTTATGGCTTTTTATGCCGTAGAAGGCGGCATCGCTGAAATAGAGTTTATTGTGTTTTTCATCCCATTGTCGCAAATAGAAACGAAAGTAAATTTCAACAAGTTTATTATGTATTGAAACTATTATTACGATAAATTTTTAATTATTTTAGATCAAGCCAAATACATGTGATTTTTTTAATCAAATTACAGAAAAATTTGGAATAAGACGAGAAGCCCACGAGGAAAAGACTGTCTCCTGATGAGTGCCAAAAATGGAAATTGTGATCGATCTGCCGTTAGTGTCATTTCGTATAAACGACCACTTGTTTGTGATTTTGATATCATTGGAAAGTGGTAAAGCGTGAGTTGAGCCGAAAAGTGAATATGCACATTGGAGCACGACGTGAAGATTTTGTAATGTATATATATATATATATATATATATATATATATATATATATAAATATTTATGTATATATATACATATATATATATATATATATATATATATATATATATGTGAAGCTGTTAATAATTCTCCAACATATATCCACTACATTTTTATTTTGTCTCGGAAGTTGTCAGATAATTATCCATTATGAATTTAATTTTTATTTTGTTCGCATTCTTGAATTCATGACTTTTTTCCTACTTTTATACTTTCCTTTCGTTTATCCTTCCTTTTTTATTGAAAATCTTGCTGCAAATGAGATGAGAGTTTTAAGTATTATAATTTTTGTGCCCCTGTATTTAAAATATTTTCATATATTTATATGCTGAATGAATACCAAATAAATAGTATATTTCCCAAACGACCATAACATACGTAACTTTATTTACTGCAATCTTATTTTTATTGATAGTTGTTTACACTAAGAAATTAAAAAGATAACGAGGTCTCGGTTCGAAATTTTACGAATCAGGATCACAAACCGCGACAATTTAACTCGCGGGCGTCCTGCATGTTTTATTGACGATGTTGTTTTAAAAGATAAAATTTAAGCAAAGCTGAATTCAAGATTGGCAACTGGAAATATTGCTCAAAGACTCGATGTTCATCATTCGATGGTGGTACCACTTTTAAAAATTTTGGGCAAAGACACAACCTGCATAAAAAGAAAATGTTTCATACTTTTTTATGACGAACTGAAGGCAGAATTTCACAAAAAATAGTGATATGTGATGAAAATTACCTCTTTAGTGAAAACCATCCTCGAAAACCACAGGATTAAATGAAAAGAAACTCCGAAAAACAGTGTAATCTCCATCCCATTAAGATTATATTACTCGCTTGGTGACCACCAATGGATATATTCGACATCAATTGTTTACCAACGAGTTTAGAAACTTGGATATGTATTGACGGGAAAGGGATATAATATATTCATAAATAGATATGGTTTGTTTTTTATGTGCTATAGGCTACAGAGCAAAGTATTGATAATGAGCCATAAGCAAATTATTAATTGCCGGGCACAAAACAAAATATTAATATTCGACTGTATAGCCAACTAGTAACATATTCATCATATATATTCGATGATATAGCCAACGAGTTCATCACAAAAAAAATATTAATACTCGACACGTAATTAAATATTAATACTCGGTAGATAGCAAAACAGTAATGTAAGAAGAGTAACATATTTTTAGAAGTAAATATTGGGAGAGAAAAAATTAGTTCATAAATGAGATCATACAAAGAATAGCCATAAAATGTAAATAAATATAACGGAATGACAATAATGTCAAAAATATTATATTTCATTTCTCATTTTTATATAAACCTTATTATATAATAGGTATTGGTTTATATATTAAATATTAACAACGACTGGTTTTAAAAAATATTTTATATTTTAACGTCACAAAGAAATTAAAACATACGTGCAGTGTAATAAATATTTATATTGACATATTAAAAATTTAACATTTTTTTTATTATTTACGTGAACATGATTAATTTACTACTGTTATGTGTACAAAGAAATAAAATGTCGTAAACAGCAGCCTTAACTGAAAAAAGAAAGAATATACAATTTTCAGAAAAACGTATCACATTGAAAAAATTGGCTTCAACTATTTATTTCAGATAAAAAAAGGTTTAACCTGAATGGGCTGGTGAATATTAATATTATTATCATAACTTCAGAAGAAACGATTTGAAGGGGCAAACAGATTGATCGAAGAAGTAATTTAGGAAAACACGGCTACAAAATTTATTTTAAAAAAAATGTATAGCAAAAGGATAATGAGCTAAATAAAGAATTAAAATTAGGAGCCAGAACCACATTCCCTAGTAAATGTTTTTTGAACATAATATTCACAGGGTATTATTGGAACTTAATATTTATAATTTCAAGTTTATACCACGCTTTACCGATCGGAATATTTTAAAAAAATTAAGGAAAGGATAGAACGTACTGTATTCTTAAATGGGAAGGAATTCGACAGTGTTTAAGAAAAAGAAACATAAAACTACTTAAGTTGGGCGGTAAAAATAAAATTACGCTAAAAACCTAAAATAAACCTTGCCGAAAAAACACTACTAAAAAAGACGTAAAAAAAATGTCATCCTCCCTCATTTCCAAAATCACTCAACATAAAATTATGAAAAAAATAAGCATTAAAAAGTTTTTTAACATGAAATGAAACCTGTAGCGATGACCGCTTTATTTTTCCTAGATCCTAAATCTCATAATTATACTTTTATACCCGTGAAAGTTATAGTGGCAATATATTTACTTTGTGACAAATTAATATTTGTAGTTATTTTAACAGAAATATTGACACATTTAACACGCCTAAATGTGTACGAAACCCATGTAACGCGAGTTCTACCTGGAAAACGAAGCCTTAGGCAATCCACCAGTACTATCTAAAAATAAACAACTTTACACAAAAACTGAGGATAAAACATCTGTAATTTAAAAATACAAGAACTACAGACTACACACTTGATACTAATATAAGGGATCTTTATCAGAAACTATTTTCAAAATAAATATTCTAACTTCGAGATATTGTCCATATATTCCCGTCATTTGAATTGGTTTAAATTTAACAATTTTATAATAAAATAAAAGATATTAAATTCTAGCAATAAATTAATAAACAATAGAAAAGCCACAGTTCGAAAAAATATAATAAAATAAATGAGAACAGAACTACACTTTCATAATATTCTTTATCTTGTATTTATAAATCCCACCCAGACTACACTTTCATAATATTCTTTATCTTGTATTTATAAATCGCTAATGTATTGTCGGGTAAATAAATCATTAAAATGCATTAAAATTACTGATTAATTATTTGTACTCCGAGAATTTCACGTGATTTCAACATTTATTTTTATATCTTACACTTTAACGACCAATCGACCAGTTAACACGCCACAGCCTGTTTACAGTTGCTGACCTAATCTGTTTACGAGTTCACCTTTTCTATATCGTCATTTTGCCTCAAAACGACCATCGGGTCGGATCCAAATGCAATTGATGAAACCAATGGGTAGAATGGGAAACGGGAACTACGGGTCAATTCGAGCGGAACTTGATTAAATTAATCGTAAAATGGTTGACAAAGCTACAAGACGCAAAATATAATTTTTTTTATGGAGACACATTCAAGGTCAATATAGTTTTGCGGAATTGGGTTATTTTATAAAATTAATACTTCTTATATTGTACGATTTTTTTATTTTTATGCATAAAATAAATATTTGCCTTGCTGTCAATCTGGCTGCTTGTTTTTCTGATATATTTCTGGAAATCAACTGATATAAATTCCTATATATATATATATATATATATATATATATATATATATATATATATATATATATATATATGTATATATATATGTATATATATATATATTTATATATTATATATATATATATATATATATATATATATATATATATATATATATACATATATATATATATATAGGCAGGTATACGCTCAGGTGAACAGACTATCTTGAAAAGGATTTAACATTCTTGAAGTGAAAAACTGGAAGACTGCAGGCAAGAATAACTCACTCTCCAATCCAGACCGATTTCCTTCAAATTCTCCATACTTAATTTCTATCTCGCGGTAGAGGAGAGGAGGAGAGTATGTAAATTGTAAGGTAATCATAATATAATAATTCAACATAAAAGTATTTTGGATCTTATGTACTTTTTGCGGATTCCTTCAGAGTGATTTACTCCCGGGGACAATTACTGCGATCGATTATTACCCACTCCATCCATTGGGATTTTCTCAACCTCCCAGCTCCTGCAAAAATTAATATGGCGAAAACTTTACCTAAACTAATCAAACTTAACGGCTTTATCGATTTGAGCGAAACTTGAACGCATATTGCTTTCTTATCATCTAAAAATATAGTACGATTGAAACAACCTTAACCAAGCACAAACTAACAAGTTGGATTGAGAAACCGATTTTTAACGAAGAAAAAATTTAAATTGGCTCACGTTTGATAAAAAATAGCAGTGGGCTGACGCCGAGCTGAAACTACTATTTCTTCAAAGACAACATTCCAAACTTAACCTCCAAGGGGTTTGACAAGGGATATTCCGCAAAAAGAACTTGGTGTAGTTATGTATTATTTGTTGACTAAAAATACTGTAAGGTAAAATTATTTTTAATTAACTCCTTAATTTTTTTAATAAAACACTTTTTTATTATATCACGGTTTCTTTACACCTCCAACGAGATACTTAGAGAGTAGTTACAGTTATAATATACTTAAATATAATTTAAATCCTTAAAAAAATACACGAGAAAGTAAAGAAATTATAATTATTTTTTTTGATAGTTAATTCCAAAAATATGTCGCTCTAACTTTTATTCGCAAATTTGTTCGCTGGATATCTGTCACTACTCGAGCGAAAAGTAAGTCAACCTGAAAACTGACTTGAAAGTAAATAGTAAAAATAATGACAATTACATTATTAATGGCTTTCTTATAAACTTACCAAAATTAATATAAAACCAAAAACCGTTCCTATTTAAATTTTTTTGAGTCGTAATTTTGAAAATAATTTACGAACTAGACAAGAAAAACGCATGTGAAAAAAAATAGATGCATGCTGGATGCCAAAAATATTCACAACTCCGGAAAAGTAGCGCCGAACCGAAATTTTATAAGAAATTTTGGAGCTTCCAAATTACAGGCTATGGTTTTTTGGAACTCCACTAATAACTGTATATTGTGACAAAGAATAAGTCACAATATACAGTTATTAGTGGAGTTCAGCCATTCTGGAAGAAGTAATACGAGTAAAGAAAAAAACGTACATATTAGCTCGTCAAAAATATTATGACCCCTAGTGTTTCACAACATTATGAGCATAAAAACACGTTATTAGTATAGTTTATTTATTACAATATTACTATTTTCTACTAATTTTCCTCGTGAATGTTATCAATGGACATAACTGTCCTGTAAAATAGTACACGTATATAACTTTTTAATGTCTATTCACATAACATAACCCTCCTTAAGGATTCCGTTTTTTCATTCCTATGCTTACATTCTTACCTCCATACCTATCATTATATTAGTTATTTTACGCCATCTTATATACCTGTACATGCATAGCCACCTATTTATTTTTATTAACATTCTTGCCTACGTTATCATAATTCAAACGAGTTCAAACTCCATGGGTTTACTCACTGAGGCGTTTTTATTACCATATTTTAGCACGTTCATCATATCCTAGTTTCTACTGGTCACCAAAGGTTCCGTCAGGCAAATCAATGGAGGCCAAAGGCGACTAATAAAAAAGCCTACACACATCACCATTGAGAAGTGCCGTCATCACCTGACGTCTTTAGCAATAGTCCCTGGCCACTTCTTGTAAAGAAAAGTCAAACAAGTCTAAATACTATGAATATCCACGCCTCGTCTCACCTTCCTGATTCATTATCAAACATTGGCTATTATTCATTATCAAAGGACTCGTCAAGAAAAATGAATCGTACTCAAATTTGATGAAAATACTTCTCTCCGATAAGAAGTATTATCCTCACATATTGGGTCTATGATCAGATTCTGGCCACTACATGTGACCAAAAGACTTGACAAAAAATTCAAACGAGAGCAAATACAATGAATCTACTTCTTGCCATTGAGGAATGCCTCTCACCAACTTCTGACTCCCTCATCAGACACGTGTCACTATTATCATTCATAAAGACATGTCAAATGAACCAATACTTAATGAATATACTTCTCACTAAGGAGTTCCTGTCACGACCTTTTAGCTCCAACATCAGAATGAATAAATAACAGACGATAAACTACAGACGAAGTTTTCTGCAGAATATTGTCCGCTTAATGTACTTAATTTAATCAGCTGTATATCAGCAGCTCCTATATCAGCACAAAACGTCATTCATCAAAAAAATAAAACCCTGGATCTAAATCCTAATATTACTTACATTTAGTCGATGCATTCTCGTTGGGATACAGATTCAAGAGGCGATAAAATGTACCTACAAATAGCTACTTTCTATGGAAGTTGTAAGGATGCAGTGATAGAATATAGGCTTCACTCCTTCGACGATATTTTTATGTTGCTATCATTTTTCATTAGCACATAAAATATTGGTAAATGGTGGCACGGTTACTAAGAGTTAGGAAGGTATTTTAGCTTATTGAGCGTATTCAACATCTGATTCACAATGCTGAAATCTTGCACAAAAAAGCTTCACTGCTCAAGCCCAATTAAAGGCATTCAAATTCTATTCTCACTGGGTCTTCAGTTTTCAAATTTAAGCTTGAAATTTTGAAACTCCTCATTTTATTTACGATCACAAAAATTATCGTAAAGATGAAAGATCTAATGAAACAATTTATACCTACCTTATTCTATACTATATTGGACACACTCGTGGTGTGTGCTAATATGCCAGCCTCAAGCTTCGATGATAGAAATTATTTTAATCCAGGTTATTATATAAGTAATAAATTTTTAACGGAATATTCTAGAAAGAGAGGGTCCTCCTATAAAAAATTCCATTATTTATTAATTTTTCAAAATATTATTTATGCCTCACAAGGATATAATTCTTCTGTTGGATACTCACCACTAATTCTTCTGTTTACAGTGTGCAACCCTCAGATCCTTCTTATTATAGTATGCAAAGAGGACATATTGTAACGGGCTAAACAAACCAAAACTCAATGTGGTTACTGTTAGACTTTGAGAATTACCCATGAACACATACCTAATTCCTACATCATCAGATATTTTCGGCCATAATGTTTGCTCAACTCATTGACACGAGTCAAAGGAGCCAAAACTCTATGGGTTTACGTTGAGAAATTCTAATGACCACTTCCCTCTTCGAACATCAGATCAGTCCAATCGTACCGTAACATTGCATTGTCATCAGAATTGCATAAGTCTGAAAAGTGGAGTGGAAATCGACTTACTAGATTTGTTTACGTACAACGTTACATAAAAATTAAGCTAATAAAGGCGTGTTAGAAAGAAATCAAAATTCTGATAAAATTTATAGATATAGCATCTATAAATTTTATCAGAATTATAATGGCTATATTAAAGTCAAAATTTAAAAAGAGCTACACAATTCTGTTGTATTGATTTATAGATAAATACAAAAATTTGCAGGAAATATTTGGAATTTTTGGAAGCTGGAGCCCTTCTATATTGTAGAAATATTTATTAAACAAATATAACAAATATTTGTTTATATAGGATTTTATTATGCTTCCATGTTGTATTTGTAATGTCATTTAAATGCAAATATTTTGTGTAAAAGTAATATAATTTTGAAGATGCAAACATACCTTGGAAAAAAAATTAATTAGTTTGTGGGGAGATTCGAATTTTTTTCATATTTCGAATTGAATATTGTTGCACAAATAAAGTATTCATGTAATATTAAACAGCTAAAGGATCATTATTGTACTAAAATTAAGTTTGTACTGCTAAATGAAATGGATGTTACATATAGCATACATAAAATATTAATTGAAACGAATATTAAGAAAGTGGCAATAATGGTTTATTTTAAGATATTAATCCTACTTAATATATTTAAGTAGATCATTTAATTAGACCGTTCCAGAGACACAATGGGGTCAAATAGTCGAAATGTAGTCATAACTCACAACTTGTTAAATTAATGAAATATTTTATATAAGTTTTGGGCATTCTTTTTTTCATAATTTTGACTAATTTAAAACATTTTTTATTAATTAGGGCTCCATATTTATTAATAAAAGGGAATAAATTTTATACTCTCCTGATGTTGACTTATCATGACTGTGACTTATAATATATGTAATGTTATGTTTTTCGTAATAAATTTAAATAACATTCATATTTAATTAAGAACACAAGCGAATAATCGGTTATATGATATTAAAAATAGTGAAAACCAAGCTCTAAACAAATTTCACATTTTTTCTTAATATATAATACAATTTTCACGAAGTTTGCTCCCGCCAGTACATTTATTCTTGTCACATATTATTGCATAAAATAATTTACATCTAAAATAGTTAATAAGTTGTGGCATTGTAGTCAAAATATAAGAGGTTAATATTGTGCCTATAGATAAAGTTTATGCAAAATAGTCGACTTGTCATCTATTATGTAAATGAAAATGAGTATGAGTTGCTCTTGAGCACTAAAAGAGATAACTGGCCAAAAAGTACCTTTTGAAATACTTATTTTTTCATATTTGTTAGCAATATCCAATTGAAGGCACTGGCTTAATTTTTGCTGTTTCGAGACGCCTTGAATTTTGCAAAAGAAGAAATAACTAATTGTCGAGAATCAACTAACATTTAATTCAACCAAAATCATATAACGACTACTTAAAAAATTAAAATGTTTTTTTTCAAAAATTTATATTTTTTCAAAACAGAGAAAAAAGAAATGACCTCTTTTTCCTGTGAGGGTTCCATGACTATTTATAAATATAATTTAATCCACCTGTTTATAAGCCACTATGCTGTTTAAAATAACAACATTGTCCCAAGTTTATTTAAAATATCTACATATTATTAAATGTAAAAAGACATTAATAAATATAATGTGATGAACTAGTGAATCCTTTCAATTTTGTCATTAGCGTGTCCGTACTCGTGCCCACACTATAGCTATATATTTTCTAAATTGTGATTAAATTTAATCACTTCTTTTCATGAAATTTAACCAAAAAATATAATTAAATTATACGAACAAGAAAACTATATTTAATATTTTTATATACCTTTTTTAATCACGTTCGGCAAAAATATTAAAAAATTAATATACCGGCGTCGTTAGTTAATTTAACGTAATGTGAATTTACTCAACTTACTTTAATACATTAAAGATACATAAGCAATCAATTATTTTCTTTGAAATAAATTCCAAAGCAATATATTTACATAGTAAAAAATGATATGAATATTTCGAATAATTTAATTAGACTACTACTACACATCAAGCCAACGCCACCCTAGATATTTCGTCCATTCGGTGCCGCGCTAACCACTAGAAGGACTGCCGGATTCCATCATCATTGTTAGTAAAACTTGCTCTAATATCCGCAAGATATTAATAATACGCGAGGCGTGTTTCATCCATAAAATCTATCAGTGGGAGGTAAGATGTCAATCTATTGTAAAAGAAGAGAAGCCCATTTTTTCTCTGAATGCACTGATGGTAATTTGAGAAGGGAGGTCACTTAATAGAGGACCTAATATAATTAGAGTTTCTAATTCTTTTTTCTCCATTTACATTACCTTCTTTGATTTCTTCTCATGTATTGATACACAACATGTGGTTATAATACCCACTTAAGCTGATTTCACGGAGATTTGAATTTACCTCACCTTTCTAATTTCCACCCATACCGATTTGATTTTATTGACTTTATGCCTTCTCTACGAGTTTAAATATAGATAATAATGCGAATTAAGTCAATAAAACTATTGGCAATAGTGTCTGTATTGCTACTTATGAGTCTTCTAAAAATACAGCTTTAGAAATAGGAATACCATGTACGCTTAAATATTTTAATTTTTATATATATTCAGAAGACAATTTATAAGGAAACCGTCAATCCTTATAACTTGTCTTCTGCCATATTTCTATGTAAGTATAGAAACAGTATTACGTCACTTTATTAATTTATATACCTCTATTTCTTTCATTTCCATTATTACAATTCATATAAAAGATTAAATAAATCTCTTGTCCCTCTTGAGCCAATTGGTAAACCACAGGTTGATTTGCTTCTTAGGGCAATTAAAACATATTATCAGTTTTTAAATTACAACTTAAGTCAGGATAAATAATAACTTGAATGACACATTGTCTACACGAGGGGTGCAACAGCTACGTACATATTTGGCTATTCTTTCTTTAGTGGACGCTCCCTTAATCCCTCCCTAGACGTACCGCATTTCGAAATGTCAATTACTTAGCAGCTGAAGGGTTTTCTTTACTTTCTTCGTCCTCAAATGAATGAGAAATGGAAATTTTTCATTTCGTAAAGAGAAAAACGTCAATCATTAGTTGAATAATGTGTTAGGCTACTGTTGTTCCCCTTTCATTAATTTTGAGAATTATTAATGATCTGAAGAACGAAAAGTTAAGTGTGGTTTTTTTTTTAATTTAGACCGATCTTCGCTTAGGCAACACATGATAATTGGTGATAATGCCATTTTGTGTTAACTCTTGCGAAACTACAAAGTCGAGGAAAGATTCTTCCAAAAATTACTGAACGTTTAAGGAATAAGTTAGGAAGGTTGTAGAATAAGAATACATAAAAGCTATATATTTTTACTGCTCACACCATCTAGAAGACAAGGTTCACATGACTTCTATTAAGATCTTAATGGTGGTATAATTTTCCTTTAACACACTACAAAATAATGTGTAGTGTGTTAATACTTATAAAGAATATAAGGGAAATATTAGAGGAATATAATAAAATAAATTTGTAGTGATTCATGTACCAAACAATGTAATGGCTAGACTTACATAATTAAGCAACTTTTACAATTCGATAGATTTTCACGAGGATTGTAGAAATTGTATAAACAAACAATATTTTGCAGCACGCTTCAATCAGAAGTTTCAATAAATAATATTAGAAAAACAAATTTAATATTCATTTTCATGGCATGAGCAGATGTCTTGTCACTACTGCTTCTCTAAACTTATCCACCGACCAAATTTAAAAAAAAAATTTCTTTATTTGCAAATATTTGGTTATTGTATTTATTTAATTAACCATATTTGAAGAAGTGTCTAAATCTCTCATACCTCAGTATTAAATCAATGTGAATGGAAAATTAAAAAAAATAATTTATCTGTCCACACGTGTAAAGTGAGAGGAAAAATTTTTATACACACTATCGAGTCGATAAAAAATGGTCGGTAACCAAACAACTTGGCTGGCGTCTCAAAACTTGTGCGTCCCGTGTTGACTTCCCGTACTTATTTGAATTATACCTCAATAGTTGGTTATTGGTGACAGCTTTTAAAGAGTTAATATTTACTATCTTTTTTCTTCTAAATTAACGAATTTATATTTCGCTCGAAAACAGATTTACCAAAAAGTTTTTTTTTCTTGATATAATTTTTTTCATATTATTATTACTTTTGACAGTAACAACGCAGCACCTTAGATGCGATATTTAATGCTCCAAACGATGAGTATCATGTACTTAACAACCCAATGGCGGATAGGTTAATATTGCTTTAGCTTCGTCAAACATATTATTGATTCATTTTTGAAATTTTTAAACCGTAGTGGCATTTGAAATTGATAGACCAATTTTATCCATGTATGTACAGTGCATGTACAGTTCAATTAATTTTAAAATGTATCGTGCCTCATACTTTTGTCATATATGTCTACCAACTCAACAAAGAACCTTTCAATTATACTGTTGACTCTACTCATAAAACAGAATATAGATGAAGCGCATTTCTGCAAGGAAATGAAAAAAAAATCATTGAAATCATAAAATTGACAGTGAACTTTCAGAAATAGTTATCATTTTCTACTCAGTTTTTTTCTTTTAGGGACCGTTTGAAGTAGAATGTTAAAATTTGGCACAGTATTCGAACCATTTAACTCTGGTATAAAAGTAAGAAATTAAGAAATGTTGTCTCAGCTTTCGTAGGGGCCAAATATGATATAAAAACGGAAGTTATAATTCATTATTTTTTCACATTATTTTGAAAATTATACAAGAACGTTTTAGAAAAATTATTAAAAATGCTCGTAAATTACTACCTTAAGACTGCTGATTTAAATTTATAAATAAAATATGGTCGCAGGGGTCCAATAATAAAATCTATGGTTTTGAATATTATAATTTAAAAATCTGTTATATCTTTCTTACGCCTATGAGAGACATACTAGATAATAGGTTTACGTGGTAAAAACAGTAATATTTTAAACTAATTTAATATTTATACTACGTTTTCTTGAATATCTATACGGTTATATATATCGTGTGTCCTTAGTGCACTAAACACTAGAGCATATTTTGTTATTGTGTACAAATAGCAAAATGCTTAGCAACTCTAATTTCATGTTTCCCTATTAAAACTGACTAATAAACATTTACTAACACTTTGAAAGGAAGGTACGTCTAGTTGCAAATATACCATTGGCATATTCGTCGTGTTCTTTGTTCAACCGCAGATATCATTAACGGTGCTAACATTCTTCACTGTTTCTTTCTCCTTTTGTAAGGAGATCTCTCTTGTCAATTCATCTTTATTTTCTTGAATTAAAATTTCATATTTCATTTCATTAAAATACTTTGACGATAACGAACAAGACTTGGGAGGAGTTTTCGCAAAATAAAACACGTTTCTCAATGCAAAGGACTTGCTTTGCTTTATTTTCTTAGTTTTACTTGGATAAAAAAATGTTTTTTACGTTCATTTTATTGACCAACCAAAATGCAAAAAATGAGAAATATTACTACTACGGCAGCTTTTAATTATTGATACAAAAATACAAGTAACAATAACAAATATAACAGAATCACTCTCTTTAATCCTTAATTTAGAGGGAAATACTTTTATTTTTATTGTTATTTGTATTATAGCCACGAAAATAAATAACACTTGAGGAACGCAGCGAAAACCGTTTTACCTAAAAACTAATGTTTTTAGGTAAAACGGGCTCTTCTTTTATATGTATCGTGTACAAATTTTGAATAAATTAGTGTTGTTCTAAAATTTTAGTTATAAAAAAAGTACTCGTGGTAAATATTCAAAATTCAAATCAAAACTAACGAAAGAATAGTCGAAATAATTCAAATACTCCTCAAGAGTTTACTTACTAAAATAATTTAATACAACGAATAATTGAAACGCATTAAATAGTAAGACCTTGCTATCAACCCGACCCACCACGGCGACGGTGATATTAGTTAGGATTATAATATTAGTTAGGATGAGATTATTCAAAATAAAAGAAGCCTGTGCCATTTCCCGATCCACTAACTACCATATGCAAAAAATCACGTTGATTTGTAGCTCTGTAGTAACATGAATTAAGGACAAACAAATATACTTTTGAGTTTATAGTATTATAGGTATGAATCTAAATTTAAAATTAAACTGAGTGGTTCAATTTCTCTTTTATATTGCCTGTGTAATGATTCAAAAAATCACGTCGACACTTTGCTCCGTTATAACGGTGCTTCCTTATTTAGTTTGTGTACTTTTTTATTTCCAATTTTAAATTAAATTTTTCCATAATATAAAGTATCCTTTATCATTTCTTTACACCCTAGCTATCTTTGCGTAAAAATTATGTCAATCCCTTACGCCACTGTTACGTAAATAATGACGAACAAACATACTGTAGCTTCCCATTAGTTAGGGTGATAAAATGTGAAATTAGCCTGTCTGTACAATACAAATTATTACAAAAGACATATTTAACGCAACATAACAGAAGTAAGAGTACACAAAAATATTGTTTTTGAAATTTTTCTAAGCCTATTTATGTGTTCACACACCTCGCAGAAATAACTAAACGAATTTCGATAAAGTTTTTGTTGGTGGATTCTCTTGGACCTAAGGTAAAATACAGGCTATGTTTTATCGGAATCGATTAATTAAAAAGAATATATGGTAATTTCATGTTTCAATGCAAATTACACTTATTTAAAAAATGTTTATTTTATAATTTTTAATATAACAACTGACCCTAAACTTACTGGACCATTAATCTGTCATTGTTCACTTCTAAACTACACGCACTTTGGAAATGATGGAAGAAGTAATCGCGTAGGTGTAGCTTTAGAAAATATTAGAGAAAATGCATTTTTGTGTTTAAATTCTTATTGACGTAAAAATATGGCGTTTAGTGCCTATATTTTCAAGCCGTGTTTTTATTTAATAATTTAATAGGCAGAAACCAATTAGACCAATCAAAGCGCATATCCAAAGGCAAAAGAGTAGTAGCACAATAATAGTAGACACTAATTAGTAGTCACGAGTTATTGCTGCCTCGATAAGGCCGCATGTGGAAAATAAAATTACTGTTCTCAGTCATTCTAGTTAGCAGGTCTGGTCAATGGATAAAATTCCATTTAATACTTTAATGATACCAATATATGCTATTGTTGTATTAACGTAATTCTAATAACACAAAATAAATATAACTGGTTACCAAACAAATATTGAACGCATATTTTAATTTTAATTACAATGTATTATTAATTAACAACAAGGTAATGCGGATAGGTTATAAATTCGTAGCACGCCACTCGTAAATTTCCGATTTCGAGTAGCGTGCCTTTGTAAATATGTCCTTAAAAACAAATATATAAAGAAGAATAATAAAAATAGATTTATTAATTAATTCAAAGCAATTTGCACAAAAAGTGAAAATGATACATCGCAGCCGTCAATGTCAAACGTGGTTAATGATCAATTGAGCAGATATGTTTGTGCTTCTTAAAAACTACATAGTAATGCATGCTTCAACCGATTGAATGATATATATATATATATATATATGTATATATATATATATATATATATATATAGATATATATATATATATATATATATATATATATATATATATATATATATATATATATATATATATATATATATATAGTACCAGGTGACCGAGCGATGCTCGGTGTATTTCGATTCGTCCCTTTCTACTTCCCTTTTGCCTTTGCTTTCGCCTTCGACCTTCGGTCTCGCCTTCCCCCTCACCTTCCCATTCGCCTTTGCGTTCGCGTTCGCTGTCACCTTCGCGTTTTCGCCTGTGCGTTTGACTTTGCATTCGCCTTCGCGTTCACCCTCACGTTCACCTTCGCGTTCACCTTCGCGTTCGCCTTTCACTTCCCCTTCGCCTTCCACTACACCTTTCCATTCCCCTTCCTCTCCCCTCATCTTCACCTCCCTTTATCCCTCTCCATCCCTTTTCACATACCACTTCCCCGACCTTCCCCTCCCCCTTCCCTTATCCCTTCCCTTCCCCTCACCCTTCCCTACACTCTCCCTTCACCTCCATATCCCCTCCCCCTTCCACTTTCACCTACCCCCTTCTCCTTCCCCTCCCCTTCACACCCTCACCATAACCTTCCTCATCCCCTCTTCTCCCTCCTCTTCTCATCCTCTTCCCATTCCTCTACTCCTTCAGGTTCCTCTTACCATTCCACTTCCCCTTCCCCTTCCTCTCCCCCTCCCTATCCCTCTCCACGTACCAATTCCCCCTTCCCTTTCCCTTTATCCTTCCCCTTCCCCTTCCAAATTCCTACATATTCCACTTTCACTTCCCTTCTCCTCTTCCCCCTCTCCTTCTGTTCCTCTTCCCCTTCCCCGAAATTATTATATTATGGTTATTATGCAACAATGGTTCATAAAACAAAAGAACAATTACCGTAGACTGGTATACTAGCAAATTGTTATAGAAAAACTTCGAGAGCAACATACTCGTCATAGAATCCTTCTTCACAAAGGTTTTTGCACACTCAATAGGTTAAATGACTGAATTTTTAACAAGATCCGGTGAAAATTGTGGGTCAACTGGCACCGATTACATATCATGATTAGTATAAAAAACACACAGGTATAAAAATATATTGCAAGAAACACAATTCTCGGATGGCGAAGAAGCAGTGACTGCCTTCTAAAAAGCAGTGAAAAAGACTTCAATGGAAGAGTGACTCCGCTGCTTCTTTTAATGGTTCTATCAAATGAAATGATGCATAGAATTTCACGGAGACTATACAACAAATAAATTAAAAACTTACTAGTCGATTCCATTTTAGATATTCTGAAAACTTTCAATGTTACCTCTCGTGCAGTTCTTTCGTAAGTTCCAATGATATGAATAGTGATCTAGTTTAAAGCTAATCTAATGTTATTTGCTTGCTACTGATTTTACTTCTATAAAGGCAATTCTTTCATAATTCAACTAGAATACATATTAATAATCCAGGGAGAATAATGAAATTATAAGAAAGATATACAAACTCTTCCAAGTTCACCTTCAAAGTATTTTTTACAACCTTTTCCTTAAAAATAGTGAGAAAAAATTATTCCCTTTTAAATTGAAACTGAAGCCAACAACGAACATTTACGCAGTGCGGTGTTAAATGTCTTTAATACGGTTTGTATTCTTTGCGGCTGCTTTTTTCGTTCCTCGAATAGAATGTCACTTGTCAAAGAGCTTTTTCCTTTGTGTAATTAATTTATCAAATATCATTTTATTCGAGCGCTTTGGCGACAATCTTTATAATGAGTTTTGCCAAATTGTTGACAGATACTCACTCCATGACTTTTTAATTTTTTAATGTTCATTTCAGGTCAAGAAAATTAAATATTTCATTTGATGTCTTTTCGAAAGCTTTCCTTATTTTTAGACACCATTTCCTCATAGATGGCTTTTATTTAAGTTAGCTCATTTATAACGGTGGTCAACAAATTCAATGAACACGAGAAATCAGTAAATTTAATAATTCGTAATACGAAGGCTATGTATACCGCTGGGCCATTTTATGATTGAAAAAAATGTCTAATCAGAAATGAAGGTCAGCATAAAAATATTTGCAACAAAACTAACCATCAAAGAAATCTGAACTTTGCCATCAAAAAAAATATATTTATGGAATCATTTAAGAGATAATGGAGGTCTTATAAAAACCTCATGAGAATTAATTCCTGGTGTTTACATAACAAAATGACGTAATGTTTATTATTTATCATCAGCGCTAATTTCAAAAATTAAAAATATTACTGTTACATTGCTACTCGTGGTACCATCTACCGAATGATGTAATTTAACTCTGTTTGCTCAGGCTGAACAATTTCTTTCACTAATATTGATTAATCATGAATATAAAGAAAGAATCAAATGCACCATTTCTTCGAAAAAAATATATAAATTTGGAGTAACGCTTTATGGACATCCCGCAAATATTTTAGCTGGTTATGTTGATATAGTGTTCAGAGAATTTTTTTTTTTTTTAATGAAGGTTGGCAAAAATATTTTAAATGAAAATTGTATCATTCTGATAGTTCTTGTCAACGAAATATCATTTGTGTACTTTTGGGTGTAGAATTTTTCAAAATCTCTATATAAATACAACAATAACACGATATAGTCTCCGTTTCATATTGTATAAAGTTTCCATACGTAAATGGCCTCAAACTTAAATCATGTCATGTCCTCAAACGTAAATGGCCTCAAACGAAAATAAATTTTTCCTTTTAAAACTTCATATAATGAGAGGGATACTATTCTTTAATAATATTGTTTTTGGTATGTTTCGCTCTTTTCAATATTTAATTATTCTATTTCACGAAACATTTTTGACTAATTTTTATTATGCCTCAAATTAGTTTTATTTTCGTTTTTTGTCATCAAACGTTAAATTTCGTATTTCAAATAAATTTAAATAGACCAGCATAGGTACTGTTTTCTCCAGCTCAAGTTTAATGACACTAATACAAGTAATCTTACTTTACATATTTGAACTTGGTGCACGGTAATGCGACACCAATACGTACCGCAGTACCGGGAAGTTCACGCTTTACTCTAAACCCTTTACAGCCATCTTGACACCCCTATAACTTAACTCTAACGAATACTGATAATATATTATTTATTTATTTATTTGTATACATTAATCCATATGTTACATGTGAACTATTTCTAACAATAGTAAATGGTTTAAAAAGTTAAAAGAAAAGAATTTATGTATTACACAAGAATGCAAATTACACAAGAAATAAAAAAGATAATCATTACACATTTTGTCAAATTTACTTTCACTTATCATAAACAAATCAAACTCTGGTTCGACCGCAATCAAATGGTTAACCAGCTGAATACTGCGAGCAACTGGAGAATTTTGATATGATTCTTCTTTTATAAGTTAGTATGTTGAAAAAAAATCTAATGAAAAATAAAACATACCAATAGTAATGAGAAAAAATGACGGATATTGTTGGATAAAATATGGAATATAAAGGTTTCCCGTCGGTAATATTCTAATGTTTGTTTTATTTTCCCAACCTCTATCTTTTGATTATGCAAGTAAAAAGATCCACAAAAAAAATTCCTCAGAGAATCAGTTGACGATGCCCGTTACAGACTATTTTCTCGAAAACTATTCGAAGTCAAAGTTTGAAATTTAGCAAAAAAATAAAACATGGTGCTCAATTATGAACATGAAGTACAATTAAATTTTAATTCTGAGTTTAATTTCTGGGGGTTAATTTTGAAATATGAAAAGAAATTTCTGTCAAGGTTATCGTGTAGGATGTAAAATAAAAACTTATTGAGTGAATCGCGAATCCAAAAATATATATGATGTACTTTTTAATGAATTATTTTAAACATTCTTTGGGTTTTGCTTTAATATTTGTCACCTTTATCACCAAAAGGACGGTTCAGAAAAGTTTAAAAAAATCATAAATTTTGAGAATTAGGTATAGAATAAACGAAATTTTTTAGGATTAAACAAAATATAGCAATATTAATTGTTGTTAACAATTTAACTGTTTATTTATTTGTTTTGAATTCGGGTCAATCAATAAACTCCCTATTCAACTCTGCACATACGCGATGTTATAAGGCATCTGTGCGGTCAGTAATTGTCCAAATGTAGCTTGTAGTTGACCGAACTTTATTTCTGGTAATTGTTTGCCAGTAAATTCATAACTAGGAATTATATTAATAATAATAATTACTTATGTAAAGTTTAACTACAGAAAGTTGAAAATTAAGAATGATAACACAAGAAATATTTAAACAAACGAAAAAAGATGCGAGATAGAACTGAAACCATTTAAAGTGAATTAGATTAGTAGAGGAGTGTCACTTGCGTGGTAAAGGATGGTCGCATGAGTAATACGAACAGACACACAGGACGCGTGTCATTGCGAGTGGACGTGGCGGAGTGGTCTTTTTATTTCAGAATTTCATTCTAGTAAATATTATAATGATTTTAGTTTCTCTTTAACAGAATTCTCGTTTTATTTTAGGGGTATTTGATCTAAAAAATTATCATAATTTTACCTCTGTGCGTACATACTTATTTTGGCTCTATGCTGACAGAACTATCTTTCTTGCTTTTGTGATATTGAATAAGTAGTTAGTAAAAATTATTATTGTTTTAGCGATAGAAATAATATATTGGATTTAAGTTAACGGGATTCTTTTAAAATTGTCATTATTTCAGGGACTTATGAAAATTTGTCATTATTTTACTCATTACACAGGCGTAATTGATTGATGACAAAATTGTTTTTTTTTTGTTTTTGTTATTTTGAATAGTTTATTACTCAAATCTATTTTTGTTACGGTCCTAGGAATAATATGTTGAATTTATGTTAAAAAAATGTTTGTTCTGCTTGTGTAAATTTGGATTGTTTGTGGCGTATCATAGTATCTGTCAAATGATTAGGAACCTTCCGACAAAAAAATTATGTTAGGTATGGTACCTATGATAATGTCGGTCACTTGATTGGGAACCTTCCCACAAAAAAAACAATCAAGGATTTAAACTGCTTAAGGAATGTATAGACTATTATTATTTATTTACTTCCAGTTCCATGACACCATAAAAATTTGACAAAATATCTGCGTATCTGTTATAGAACAAAGCTATTAAAAAATAAAATCTTGTGAATTGTGCCTCATCACTAAAAGAGAACGATTAAAAAATAAACAAATAATTTAAAAAATTAAAAAACGACTGCGTAACAAAATTGAACTTAAAATTAAAAAAAAGAATTTATTAGAGTAACTTTATGGTTATAATTCCTACTCTACTTCTCTTGATTTTCAACCCTAATATTTGGTAAAATTTAAGATCTTTGATCGAAATTTGTATCAAAGTTTGGCGGTCACTCTGACAGTAGACTGATTAAAATCATTCAAGCACTACATATAGCCGTAGTCTAAAAATAAAAAAAACTTTAATTAAATTTTCATAGCATGATATAAATTCTAATATAAATTCACGGCTTCTATGAAAATTTAATGGAAACAATTATCTGTTTAGAGTATAATATTTTATATTTTATAATATAGAAAACCTCCAACTTTCACACAATTTTCACTCAAAAGAACCTAGATACCCCGAATAGGATTCTTAATAACAACTCCAATGAAACTTTTTTTCTTTTTTTGGTTCTTAGTCCAATTCTTCGACGCTGGCGGGTTCTTTTAAATTTTTGAAATAGTTATATTTTAAACCTCTGATGGTGTGAAATTTGGTTTTAATTTTATGAAATATATCGGTATTTTCCACTAACCCAACGAGAAATTGGAGCTAATTGAAATGATTACATAATTACTTGTTATATAGGGTATTAGGTAACGTATTTATACGTATACGTATTTAGGTAACAGTTATATCATGCCCAAATGATAAATAGAAACTGATATCTTAGAAACCAGTATACCAATTAATCTCTCCACGCGCCTTTGACGTTATTATGTGGAAATGTTCTCCTAAACCTTTCCCAATCGCATACATAATTTTCAATGGAAGAACTCAGTCGTCTGGGAATTCCGGCCTAGAGACGCTCTTTCATGGAGCTCGTTTGCTTCGCGATGAAATTCAACAAAGCAGATCGTAATTACAATGGAAACTTTCAAAAGGCTGTGCCGTATCGTCGTAGACTTATCCATATTCGCCATTATTCAAAGTTTATTATTTCCTTGAGAGTACGTTGAAAGTATACGGAAACAAAATGCCGGACGCATGCAATTAAGATGAAAGATGATAGCTATTTGTTTTTTTGCTTTTATTTGCGGTGAAAAGTTTTCACAATTTGGATAAAGTTCATAGAAGTGAAGCAATTTAAGAAAACATAGGAATCAACTAAAGGTGACATTTAGTATTTTAATTTTAATACAATTGGTCCATTTAATCGGAAGATACAAGAATTTATTACTTTCAATAATTAATTTACATTGCATTATTAAACAACAACAAAGAAAATTCTGGACTAAAATACATATACACTAAACATTTAGAACTTCTTACACATCGTATATAAAATTAATTGTTTTTATTAATAATTAATATAAAATAATATCAGTATCGTAATAAATTTTACAATTAATTTTCGACTCGACCGTCACACAATAAAAAACACTTAACAAAAAACAAAAACACGGAAAGGGTTAAGTATGCCAAATAACGGTTCACGTGAGATTATGATTTCTTGTTTCTACTGCATGCTCATGCGTGTAGTATCATGCACGTACATTCTCCGCAACACACATATACACATATTTGAAGAGAACGAAGATGAGAGAAGCATTTCATCATCTCGTTAGTGATGTCTCACTTTTTCTCAGTTGGGTCTCCATCCCAAACGTCCGTTAAGTTGTTTCGCTTCAAGATCCATCCATGTGCCTATGGGAAAACGTACGAAATAGAATTACGAATTGTTAACACAAGTTAACTAAAATAATTTTAATTGAAAGCTCTAATCATTTGCTAGTATTTATTTTATTTATTTATTTATTTATTTATCTACTTTAATACATAAAATTGATACATATGACGGACTTATTGCTAACAGAGCAATCTCTTATAACTCACCAGAACACCAGTCCAGCCCGCCCGACGAGCTGCGGAGAATCGAACCCGCGTCCCCCCGGTGCGTCGCTCCGTCAAAGGCCGTATGTCTTTTGACCGTACATACTACGGTGACGATCTAATGCCTTTTCTAACCGACCTCACCTCTTTTAACACCTAGTTATCAAACAATTAAATAAAATTAAAATGTCTATCATTTTCATATAATAAATAACTAGCAAGATACAATTTAATCATATAAGCGTAGATTTTAATCACACTAGGAACTGAGGACTCTTCACAAATAATCGTACATTATGTAACATGTCCTACTTTCATTTATACTATACCGTGTCAGATATAGGTGGTTCCATTATCTGGTTTCGATCGATATAGTTTTCCATTATCGTTTTCTAATTCACTTTTATAATGATGTGGAAAATGTAAATAAAGTTTTAACTAAGAATCACTTCAGTGGGTCTTTATTTTTTTTACATCATGTCGCATTGTAGAAATCTTGATATTTTTGCAATTTACTTACATTTTAGCTGTTTTTTTAGTAATTCTCATTGTTGATTTTGGTAATTATCATTAAATCTTAGGAAGATTTAATGAAATTACTTAAATTAATCATTAGTCAAACTATCAAAGATTACAAAGCACATTTCTATAGATAAATCAAAACACTACGATCATACTCAGTTTCGTATATTAAATTCTAAATCAAATATAGTTAGAATTATCTTTGTGCAATTATCGAGGCGACAATATATTACATTTACTAGGTAATTTTGAATTTATGCGAGCTTACATGATATAGTAAATTTAGTAGTTACATGGAACTTAGACAGAGGAATCTCTTGTGATTTCTTTGCTATCAAGGTTGTATTAATATCAACCGAATAATAAGATTTACAAGTAAATGCGGATAACCTTGAAGAAATTATTAATGATTATAGAAATATGTGTATAAAAAACCTGTCAAATACAAGTGAAACTCGTACTCCATATAAATTTATGCATTTATAAATATTTAATGCTACATAATATTCATACTAAACTATTTACAAAATAATAGTTCCTTAGAAAAAATATGTTGCTGACTATCTTTTTTAGGCGAATATTTAAAAAATTATTTTTTATGTGATATGATTAAAGATTTTTGAATTTATTTTTTATATAAGCTATAAAATCTTACCAATGGACAAATTTCATGATTCCAGGACATTGGGAAGTACCCTTAAAGTTTTCATTGATTTTCGAGTGTAAAAAATGTGCCATAAACGGTCTTATTTTTAGGGTTTTTTTATTGCGTTGACTTAGAAGTTTGATTTTTAACTCTCCTTTACAATTTCAAATAACAATAGACCTAAGTAATTGATATTAATTTCAACTTGATACCTTCACGCGTTCCTGAGAAAAAGGAACATACACACACATATATAGACAGACGGGTAACGTAGTGTTCCTATAAGGGTTGTTTTTTTCCTGTTGAGTTACGGAGCCCTAAAAAATAAAGAAAATTGGTGAAAAATTTTACAAAAATTAATAACAGAAAATTGACACAATTAAATTCGTACTAAATTAACTTAAAAAACAAAGAGAATACATACTGTCATGAATAACAGTGAACGATCCAAATTAATACAATACACTTACGCTATTCTATTCTCCCTGCTTACTCTAAAGGAAAACAAAAATCGTTGTAAGGCAAATCAAAAAATACATTTATCTAAAAAAAATGTATTATAGCCGCATAGAATAAACACCCGACTCGAAAAAATATCTTCAAGCGACAATATCTTCCAACGCCTTCATCAACCGTTACAGTAATTTCTGTTGTATTTTCACTAAGCCAGGTCAAATCTATTTATTTATTTGAAGCATTTTCATCAACCGTTACAGTAATTTCTGTTGTATTTACACTAAGCCAGGTCAAATCTTTTTATTTATTTGAAGCATTTTCATCAACCGTTACAGTAATTTCTGTTGTATTTACACTAAGCCAGGTCAAATCTATTTATTTATTTTAAGCATTTTCATCAACCGTTACAGTAATTTCTGTTGTATTTACACTAAGCCAGGTCAAATCTTTTTATTTATTTGAAGCATTTTCATCAACCGTTACAGTAATTTCTGTTGTATTTACACTAAGCCAGGTCAAATCTTTTTATTTATTTGAAGCATTTTCATCAACCGTTACAGTAATTTCTGTTGTATTTACACTAAGCCAGGTCAAATCTTATTTTATTTATTTATTTGAAGCATTTTCCAAATCTGATATAATTTCATTAGTCTTTAGATTTTTTCTAATATTCATTGGTTGCTTGCTTGAAATTAATGTGATCAATATAAAATTTGTATTTTACAAGTAAAGCAAAATCATAATATATGGAGATATGACATACCACCAGAGACTATATTTATTTTCGTTTTTTTGTTTTCTTCTAACGATCTATGCGGACAAATGACATGGTTACTTGAACAATCTGCCAATTGTGCTAATTAAAATTAGAACAACGTAGCTACATATGATACAGTGTTCAATAATTTTTAAAATCCATCCAAGATCTGTACAATTAAATTTTAGAGGACAAAATTAAAGTTTCACGGTCTATTTTACAACTGTATTGCAATCTCTCCTGACATGTATATTGCTTATAATAAACTAATAGATAGTGAGAGTTACTACATTAAATAAAAATAATATTAATATTAGAAACATTGTTATATATAATAATATTAATATTGTTTTAAATTGAAAAATGTATTTATTTACTAATATTTAACACTCTGAAATAGCAAACCTTTATATCTGTACATTTGTTTATTCGACTATCATTCGGAATAGATTTTAATGAAATTTTGCATTCTTTTTTTTTAGAGACTATTGTTATGAATGATATAATATAATTAGAATTTGCATGGTTCTTATTAAATTTTATTACTATTTTTGTTTATGTATGTACTTTTGAAGTGAAACATCTAATGGCGCGTTACGATGGGATTTAAAATGTTCAAATGGCAAGACACGTCTTGACATTCGGCTATCTTCATGCATTGTTGACTTTTTCCGACTTAATGCCTCATTCAGCCAGCTTCGTTGTATTGTCGTCTCTTTCCGGGTTAATTCAGTCGACTTAGCGTCTTACATGCCATTCAGCCCGCTTCGCAACTTGCTGGCTCTTTCTGACTTAACTCGGCCAGCTCATTTATATCGGTGTATAGCAATAAACTGTCTTAAAACGTTAAAATACATAAATATAGGTATTTTAGGGTTCATCCAGTATTTGAACCCGGGACCTCTTGCACCATAAACGAAAAACATACCCTTAGACCAACGAGCCATTGTTGTAGTTCTTTTAATTTTTAAAACACGTGGCTAAGCCTACTTTTTTAACTGAAATTATTTTCTTGTAGCAATATTTTTTTTGTGCGAACAGGGAAATATTGGTAATTGTTAACAAATACTCAAGTTAAATATGTTTTATGTTACGTTATAATGTTATAATGTAATTACGTTATAATGTGTGACTAAGTATAATTAAAAATTAGATCTGTTTTCACGTGATTTTCACAGAAATACACTTGACAAAGTCCTGGATTTTTAAATTCAAGATGATTTCATAACATCTGCATCAATCATGTTCACCAGACACTAAATCTAAGGTCATCTGGAGATTTTATATGTATATTTTGTATGCTGGATATATATATATATATATATATATATATATATATATGTATACTCAATCAGTTTTTAAAGGGACAGTTTAACCGACACTTGCAAAATAGTGACTATTTAGTCTAAAAAATTCGTAGAAATTCGTCTTACAAGAACTTTTAAAATAAAACAACTTTCGTTTGACATTTTTTTATAATATATAATTTTTTTTATGAATATAAGTTTGTTCTTTAGCAAAATAAGGGTACAATAGTTGATCTGGAAGGTGATGACAGCAACTTTTCAGTAGCGAAAAGTAAACTCATCCAGTTTGGACTCGTTCTTTGTAAACCTGATTTGACGTAGTAAGATAGCAAAAAATAAATAGATAAATACTAACATATAGATATGTATAAAGTCATGAAACCACTTTTTTAAAAACATTTTCAAATTTTACAATCAATTTTTCAACTAGTTCTACTTAACCGATTCTCATCACACTTGTATGTATTCAATCCTCATGACAATATAACATCTTAATAATTTCGGCTTTTTATTCATAAATTCTGACGCTGTACATGTACTGCCTTTCTAAACCAGACCTGAAGATCTGCTGTTTTTAAATTAGTATTATAGGTCTCAAACAGGGGCATTATCTTTAAACTTTGATTTCCAAATCCTTAGTCCTGATCCCAGCGGCATCAGGATTTGGAAATTGAAGTTTAAAGATAATGCCCCTGTTTGAGACCTATAAAACTAACCTATAGACCTATAAACTACCAGCCTAAGCTGTGAGACTTGAGGATCTGCTGATTTTGAATTAGTACTTTGGCTTTCAAGCAATGTAGCTCTATTAATATACTCCGGATTCCAAATATTTAGTTCTGATATTGTTGTGATACTTCCTTCCAATTAAGTATCGTGAGTCTCAAGACACAGATTCTGTCATTGATTTTTGGGTCCAACCCTCAGATCCCAATGCTGCCTGCCTAAACCGCAAGACTTAAAGATTTGCTAGTTTAATATTAATATTATGGGTGTAAAGTAGATATTCTGCCATTGCACTGCGGGACTCAATTCGTCAGTCTTGATTCCGTGGAGGTGTTGCCTGCTTAAATCGGGAAATTTTAAGATTTGCTGTTTTTAAATTTGAATTTTTGGTTTCACACAGAAACTCCGTCGTGGAACTTTGAATTTCAATTCTCAGTCCTAATGTCGCAGACATACTACCTGCTGAAAGCGTAAGTCTTGAGGATATACGATTTTTAATGCAGCGACTTTGCCACTAAACGTCGGGTTCTTACTCCTCAGTTTTGATGCTGCGAGGGCACTGCTTGTTTGAATAGTGAGACTTGATGATTTTCTGTTTTAAATTAGTTTTGTGGATCTCAAGTAGAGACTGTGTGTGAATTACACATTCCAACTTCCCAATCCTGACATTGCAGTAGACCGATCTGCTTTGTAAATATTGACTTACATCCTCACTAATGCCCAGTTGCTCTTCCGTTTTAACACAAGTAATGTCCCCTCATACATATATGTGGATAATTATGCAATTTTGCGTCGTTTTATTCTATAAATTGACTGACCTATTCCAATGAATAAGGTGTCCTAAAACCTAATTAATAATAAATTTCAATATTACAAGTCTTCAGTAAAACCATTTTCAATGGAAGAATTTTTAAATGTCTATTTATTTATCCAAAATTACTTGATTAACCAAGTTAGAAAGAAACTATTTCTCTGAATATTAATAGTGAGAGTCTATTTCGACCGTAACAAATCTTTAAATCAATTTTCATTCAACTATGAAAACACTCACTAGTGAATGAATAATTGAAACTGGGCAGGATTAAGTTTTCGTACATTTCGAGGAAATTTTCAGCACATTATATTAATCCGCTGCTCGTGTACTTCGAGAGGCCTATATTTTGATGCGGTTGTTGAATCTGTAAATAGTTTCAGAGTCAAGAGCTTTTTAATTTATGCTTGAAAATATGATCCTAAAAATATATTCAAACTAATACACATTTTAATTGTTTTTAAAGTTCGATATCGTGTTAAATTAGCAGTTTAAATTTATTTGTTTATCAAATTATTTTTCAATGCCCTTTTTAACATAGGGTAGGATGGCGTAAGAATACGTAGGAGATAAGAAAGCGCATATACCATTACGCTAATTCAGCGTAACGTCAGTAGCTAACGTTCAATCTTGTGTTGGTAGTCATTTGTGTGGAATTATGCTGCCGAAAAGTCAGTATGCTGATACCGTTTAATAACATATAATGTAATATTTTCTTGCAATATAATGGTCACTATTCCAGTATTATGTAGATACTTAAAATTTGGACTTAAATTACACACTGTACTTACCACACTTTATACCTCGGTCTAACCATGGTTACTGGGAAAACCCAATATTTTTTAACGGATGTCGCTAATTGAGCGTATTCGTTAGTAAGACTAAATGTGTGAGCGCTAAATGTGTAAGAGTGCGTACCTATACGTAAAAAATCAATGAATGTTTTTTTTTTAATTCCCTTTAAAGACACATTATTTTTTGTTTATTTTCAATATGTATCAGAAAAATATATAAGAGGAATAATAAGACGAATACGTAACGACAACTCATCGATTATGAATAATCCAAACTCTCAGTAACTAAACCTTTAAAAATGGCAGTTTACCTTAAAACATGTCGAAAAAGTTTATGCCCGCTAAGAAACTTGATAGATTTGATACTACTTTTTCCACAAATATTGAACATTTCTATGAATACCTAAAACGCCTTGATAATATTTATTTTGTATGGCAGCAAAACATTTGAGAGGAGATAACCTACTGAAGCAACCACCGTGCACCGTCATCGCGCGAGCTATCTGATTTAATTAGCCTCAAGTTGAGCGATTCGACATAAATATTTTTGTGTTGTTAGATGCACACAACTTCTTCAAAATTAAAATATGGATGAAACAGGTATTACTATAGTACCTAATAAATCCCCAAAAGTGTTGTCTGTCAAAGGTAAAAGATCAATTAATAAAGTATCCCTGGCCGAGAGATTGGACTTCCACAATTAGCCCTTGCACTATTAACAAAACGCCGGGGTTAATTTAAGTGTCGCTAATCGCGTCTCTTCCGCTGGTAGCCATCCGCTGCTGCCTTTCCCTTGCTAATACTCTTCTCTGCTTGACTTTTATATTAAGCCCAAGTCGGCATAGTTGATTTCCTTTTGTCTAAAAAAATAAATGAAGCACACATTTCTTGGCACATTATTTAAAAAAAAGAAATTACATTCGTGCAAATTAAAAAAAAATAATCCTGACTTCATCCTGAACGAGAGTATAGATCCTATAAAATCCAACTACAGAGATTTAATTTATCATCACTAGCTGCGCTGAGATATTTATATAAAATAATTCATTCGCATGTTGATTGTTCCTATCTCCTCTCTCTACTCAACTTAAACACTCGACTCAGTTCCCGTATACCATTACAGAGATTACTCGTAATACAAGTTCATAATATAACACAATTTTTAATCGAAATTATTAACATTTAAAAAGGAAATACAAAATATATTATCTATAAATTAAAATCAGCTACGATAGAATTAATATTTTGTTCAGTGTGTACACAATAATATAATTCTAAGTTAATATAAATTTTAATAATTGATCAATACATGTTGTAATATATTTATTAACACAAGTAACCCTTAGAAATATATACGAAATACTCAAACCATTTTATGCGCATATAATTATAGGCATGGTCAATTTTTTTACTTTTCTCTTTATTATACATCTACGTGACTGTAACATCATTTGCGAGCCAATGTATAATAAATAAATTCTATTTTCATTATAAACGTAAATACTTAACTGTACTTACCCTTTCATTAATAATGCTATTAGCATTATATATCTCAGCATTTTTTTCATCTTCACGTGTGCTTCGTCGGTGCGTTTATTTCAATTACATCTGTGTAAGAACAAATATTTGTAAAAATAGTCTTTTCTCTATTTCAGGGTAGTTTCTTTTTCTTATATTAATTTTATTACTTTTGTTAAACGCAATACTTTCAGCCAAAACAAACAACGCTTACAACTGTCAGTAAATAATTAGATACGTCAATGTAAGATGTGCCTGAAATTAGCTAACAATTGATGCGCGGTACGTACTGCGTAGGCCATGCCAAATAAACATACTGATATCTCACTCTAAAGATGCGCAGAAATGTTGTACGTAGAGGACATCTAAAGCTTAAATTTTTTTTAAGTTCTGAACTTAGTACGCTCTGGACTAATGATTTCACTCCTCATAAAACTGCATACCGGGCGCTATAGATTAAAATTTAATATTAAGGAGTAAACACCAAAAAATATTTAAACATAATTTCCTAGGAGTATGAATCTTTTTCATGGAAATCCTCGAAACTGAACTTAGCTACTATATAAATGTTATGAAAAAGTAACGTCTCTTTAAATTCATTACTACTAAATACCTATCGATATCGGTTAGGAATGGCCATTTATAGATCAGTCAGTCAGTTTCTTACTTTATTTGTACTGGTTTCAAAAAAGTACTTACTTTCAGGAAGTTTCGAATTAATACTATTGGCTTATATTTTTTTCGCTTTCCACATTTTGAACTTCCCATTTAACCCTCTTAGGGGAAAAATTATAAAAAAACTCTCTTCAGTAGCTGTTTTACTTAAACAAAGTTTGCTACAAACTAATAGAACCGTCCAACAAATTTACTTCCTTAAAAATGTTAAACTCCACTTGTTCTTCCTAGGGTTTGATTCCTGAAACATTTTTTTGAAAATAAAACCCTATGAATATAAGTAAATTTACTTATTTTATAGACTTTCACAATGGTATTATTTAATATTATGAACATTTTTATCATATTTCCAACCCCTACTGATTTCCCAAAAAAACTTTAAAATAGTGTTTAATAATTATTCATTCCTCAAAGTTATTCTGAGTTCCAATTAAAGATAATTGGATTATTCTTATACAAACTCTAAACCCCATTTCACAACTTCGGAGGTTGAATGCCAAAATAACTGTAAAACATGTATTTTGCTCCTTGGAATGTTTCTCCGAAGTTTTGAAGTTAATAGGATCTCCTAATTCCAGTACACAAATTTTGGCACCATGTATGTAAGTTAATGTTTTTACCCTGAGTAGACCCGTTATTTAAATATTATTATACAAGTCGATAAAAATATTAAGTTTCTATAATAATTAAAACAAAATGTTTCTTCGTGACACGAGACACGAAGAAACATTTTGTCTTCAATTTATGAGCTAAAAATAAAAAAAATTACAACATACCTGATGAGTTTCGCATAGACCTTAATATTCCCCACCTCTGGTCTTTAACATAACCCAATTTTATTGGGACATATCCCTTCTATACACTCAAAAATTTCATGTAATTTCAGCATTTCTTCCAGCAGGTGTCAGTTTTGGAGCGTTATGAGCTTTCCGAATTAGCGGACTTATATTTTTCATGAAACTTAGTGGTACTAAGTGATAGTAGGAAATTATGTCCACTCATTCTAAAAAGCGTTGTTAAAATCAAGCCATAACTTTGCAGTCTCAAAGAAAATTATAATCTAACACTTGATTGAATTTGATTGGCTTATACTAGCTAGCTATTTTTAAAATTTAAATTCATATTATCCAATCTAATTATATTTGTGTATGCATAAAAAGAGTATCTCGTAAAAAACTAATCAGACTAACTTGATAAGTTATTTTAAATATGACATTTAATAATATTGTCAAGAATAACGTACGGTTATCATAAGCCACAAATATACGTAATTAAACTTCGAAAAATTTTAAATAATTAATTAAATATTTTCGATAAAAATGACAAAAATACAAAAATTTGTAAATTATTTAAGAAAAACACTTTTAAATTGCTAAAATTGCTTTTCATAAAATTTTATTCGGACCATTCATAATTGAATCAGAATAAAAGTGGGCAAATTATTGCTCATAAAAAATAATTTATAATGTAATTTGTTTTGTAAAAGTAATAAACTAAGGACAAACACATGAGTTTCAACATGCAGCAATAACGAAGCGGTGCAACACGCAGCTATGTTGCGTATATATATATATATATATATATATATATATATATATATATATATATATTTATATAAAAAAATACCATTTATACGTACTTTGTAAAAACATATTTATATCTGGGTAGTTCCAAACGGCTTATTAGTTTTCAGTTTGGGTGTTTTTATTTCGATAAAGATAGTTACTACATAATTAATGTCCTATGAAAGTTTATAAATTGAATTATTAATATTGCTTAATTAGAGTATTTAACGCCCGCCTAATAGTAATAGTATTGGATGGGATTGCAAATGAAATACAACAAAATAAATTCTCTCTCTTAAGCTATCCATTTTGTTATTTAACTCAGGCCTATATGACCTAGTAAATACATATTTATTTATTATAATTTCATCGTGAGAAACATTTAATACGTTTAACCAATACAGTTTTAGTTGCAACGACCTTTATCTACCAAGATCATAAAAGGGAATAAATTCACACTATTAACAAGACTTGGACTTTACCTAAACCAGTTAATTAGATTTTATTGTAACATTAAGGAGAAAAGAAGTTCCAAGTGCTTGCAAAAAGAGATATGACAAGACATTCAAAGAAGAATGGAAAGAATGATTTACTCAATGATCCCTACAGATATAAATTATTTCGATTTTCACAGAATATGAAAACGACGGAGAAATAATCAACATTGATATGATTCTATTCTCATATATTGCTACCTTCAAAACAATATCCTATGTAATTTCAAAATAAAATTTCGTAATTAAATAAATAAAGAAAAGTGTGGAAACTTTACACAACAATAAATTAAAAGGCATTTAATTTTTGGGAATAGAAAAAGTCGTAAGATAATGCTGATTATGATCTGTGTATCTGTAAATCATTAGTAGGAAGAAGTTAAATTCTTTTATGGTATGCTTTGTCAATAATGTTTTGAAGAACTTTCGTTTTTATTGCAATTTAAGACAAACTAAGTGCCATTGATGGATCATCTTCGGGTGTGGAGCTAGTACCTGGCCTTTTACCGTTTTGATAATGTTTCAACAAATATAGTTAAACAATTGCTTATAAAATAAGAATTTCTCAATTAGAAGATTATCAAAGTATATAGTCTCATAAATTACTCAGACTATCAAAATTTCCTTTTAATAAAGTTAGAAAATTATTACTAACTAGAACGTAATAAAATTTTCATCACATCCTTTTTAACGTCCTTTTAGTTTTCTTGCCTTACCTAATTGAGATCATTGAGATGAAAAATAATCATTTTGCAAACTAGTTACACTGAATTTATTAATAGAATCTTAGATTTATGTTAATTTTTTTTATACAATTATATTCTTATAAGTTTTATTTAGTTATGTACAGCACAAAATGCCAACGACAAGAAAGAAATTCTCTCTTCTTACAGAGGTTGCAAATTCGTGAATAGAATATTAATGCACCGTAAGCAACATATTTCAAGGAAGAATCTGGTGCGAAAAAAATTTCCTTGACACACCGTCATTGCAATTCATTTTTCCAATAATCATACTGAATAATTTGTTTTTGTATTTACTTTTGATTTTGCCATTTATGTACATTGTTTGCCTTTCAGATCATCTCAATGTGATTGTGCTTCCAACGAATCATATTAACTTGTTAAATATATATTTTACGGGTATTTCAATTTTGGAATTAGCATATTATTTTAGCAATTAACAAAATAGTGAAATGGTAAGACAACTAAAAATTAAGTTATTGCTTAATATCATATTAACTTTTACTCTTACTTTTTTCATATTTCATCTTACTTTTTTATCGAGACAGATGCATGTTACATTATTTTTTGAAGTAAAACTTCTTTTAGGATGACATATAATACACTAAGGAACAATCCTTTAGAGTTACCCTGACTATAATACTATTGTAATGCTATATATTGATAAATTTATAGAAGTTTTAGCAGCAATATTTTCTTTTTATGTATAAATATCTTAAAACGGTGATTTTTGACATATAATATCCAGTTAAAAAACGGTATAATTTAAATAACCATCGTAATTAATAAAATTTTAACCAATTATTTTGCTATATAATTATTTATTAAATTCAACGCCACCACTTTAAAAGCGATACCCGAAAATATTCATATAAAACTCTACCAGTATGGCTGCATAGGTACCTAACTTGATATTTAATATTTTTTATAGCTATTGAATATTTGGCGTTAATTTTGTAGAAATTCATTATTCACAATTTACTGAAACTACGTGATGTAGTATTATTTCGTTGTATTACAACATATTCAGGTGGGATATTAGCAAAGATTCGATTTTTATAGCTTTCAAGATTTACGAAATTTGTAAATTACTTGATTATCAGAACGGCTTCTATTGTTAATTCTTAATCAAAAGCAGTGCTCAGTGACGGGAATCTTCAAATCAAAACGTAGACCAAACCAATGCCGTTATGGGAACATTGTGAAATTATTTATTGGCATTTGTGTTCACTGGAAAGGAACTCACGAAGTGCATCCTTTCAAGAATTTCGTTCTTTTCGTCTCGGCTCTTTCCAACTTAATTCGACCAGTTCGTCGAATTAAGTCGGAAAGAGCCGATAAATATAAACATTTAAAACCTTACATAAATATAGTTCGGTTTGTCCGGAATTTGAACCCGTGGATCTCTCACACCCTATAAAGTAATTATACCCCTAGACCAATGAGCCGTTGTAATTTTCAAAATTTTTATATATATGGGTAGGCTTATATTTTAAATAAAATCACTTAAATATAAAATTTTTTAAAAATATTTTTAAACCAATTTTTAAATTGCGTGGTTCAAATCTAAGCCAGCGCTTCAATTTATCGGATTTATTTTAGTCTAATCATATTCATCAATATAATTATAAATATATATATATTTATACATACATACATATATATATATATATATATATATATATATATATATATACATATATTTATATATATATATATACATATATGGAACAGCATTTTCCGTACTTGTAACCGAATTCTATATGCACATTATAACAAAGTTAATAAGAATCCTGAATATATTGCCTTTACGATAATACCCGGTGATTTATGGAAAAGTATGGTAACCGATAAATATATGTATAGTGCAGTGGTAGCGTTACCGCGTGACTACGAAAGCGTGAGCAGAATACTAATATCTCGGAAGTGACATGCAGCTTGAGGCAGAAGCTACTTTGTGTGAGGAAAATTTGATTCGTTTTTACATCGCTGGTTGGAGTTTACACACTTCATTGTCAACTTAAAATATCTCGTATTGATGTATCATAGACTACCAATTCTATTCAGTTTTGGGTGAAAGCCTATGATAAATTTACCGTGTTTAACAAAATAAATAACTCATAAAAATAAGCTTGTCATTGAACAAGAAATTTTAGATGAGACAATGTTTAACATGGAGTTGAAACATTAAAAGGAAATATAATATCTGTTAAATGATGTGTTGGAAATAAGAATCCCACATTCATATTTTTCCATTCAATACTCAAATTCATATAAAATTTTCTTATATGATATTAGATCTGTTTTGTTTTCGACGTAATATTATATTTCGTTTTCCTCTAAATATTTTATGGTATTGAGTCATCCCTTGTAGAAAGGGACTACGGTTCTTAATTCATGCATATTTGAGAAATATTTTCAAATAAAGTAGCTAACTACTTTCGCTATTTCGAAGTTAAATTTCTGGAATTACAATATTAAAAATTACATGAGCATAACAAATATTAGCAGGCCGTTACTTTTAAATTATGTTATAACTACAAATTTTTTAAATGACAAGTAGGAAACCTTTCTAAAGAACGCATCAAAATTATAAGGAAAATATCCTTTTATTCCCGTATATTTGTATTTTCCTTATGTCCCCCGTCTGTGTATTCTACATCCTTCTGATCCCTCTGTCTTTAACAGTAATCCCCTTTTTTGTTTTAGTTATTTTACATTTTGCCGTTTTTTTTTAAATTGCTTTTTGCAGATGTTATGATTATGGGAAGCCTAATCGGCTAGATATCGGTGCCGGCAAAATTTACAAATTCTATTCATTATATTTAAGTATGCTCACAGCCTGGATTATCTTAGAATATCTGGTTTGTTCACTATCTATTACAAGTCTTTCCTAATACATAATATATTTTATTACTTGGCGCTTGTTTGACTAGAAAATATTTTTTTATGTGGCAATAAGTTCGCCTCGCGTATTTGCACATTATGTGCAATAAATAAGTAAATAATACCCAAAATATTTTGTGAATCCATCAAACTATTATGTACTTGCTAAAATTATTTGACTCTGCTAATATTTCACTTTTCAAAATCAGTTAATTCTATCTATCTAGACCAATTTAGATTAATGTTTTTTAAATGAAAACAAATTTAAAGGATATAAAAACGGGTGATAAAGTTAATGGCTAAGAAAATAACCTTCTTTATGATGTACATAATAAAATCCATGCAAAGGAGGCAAAATCACTTAAAAAAAGAAATTGTATTGGCTGATTTGTGGGTGTTTATTTTTTTAAATTTATTACTGCTGTATTAAGGTTGGAATAAATGTATTTTAGTAAAAACTAAAATTTTTTATTTATAATAATTTCCGTTGTTGCGTCAAATAGAATAGAAAATTTGATAATATTTAGCATACGTTTTTGCAACGAATTAATTGTTTTGAATGAATGGCTAGTTGCCTAATTATTTGAATAATGTGGTCGATTAATCTTGTGTAATACAATATTTTTGTAAAAAAATTTGTTTCACTTCAAAAAGATTTTTAACCTTTCTAAATATTTATTTGCTTGTTTTTAGGTATTCTACAAAAAGTCTTTCATTTTTAATGTATTAAAAAGTAAGAAAAAGTACACAAACTAATTCTCGAAAAAACCAGCCCAAACTCGATAAGATATTCACTATACGGAAAATCCCTTCAAATAGAAGATCGCCTACATTGGAAGATACCTTCCATCTTTATCAATGGATTTTAATTCTATCGTTACAATCTTCGTGTGTTGTCGTCGGGAATAAAAATTTATGTTAAGTTTTAGGGATCCAATCTATCTAGAAGTAATTAAAATGACAGGTACATGATTTTTAGAAGAAAATAAAACATTGAATATATTTGGTGTTAATTTTGTAGAAATTCATTTTGTTTAAATTTTTCACAGCTGAATGAAACTATGTGATGTAGTATTATTTCCACTTTATTTAAATTCTTAATCACGACCTTGGTTTCGTTGTATTACAACATCCTCAGATTTGTAATTTGTAAAGATTGCAATTTTTGCAAATTGCTATCAATCTTTACAAATTGTCCACCTGAAGGTGTTGTCATACTATGAAACCTAGGTAATTGTAAAGAATTTAGGTAGAAACAATATTACATCATGTAGTTTCATTTAATTGTGAAATATTAAATTACAATAAAACATGTTAAGTTTTAGAAAAAAAATTCATAATATAAGGAAACTAGAAAATACACTTTTGCAGTCAAACGTCTTATTGGGATAAGCCAAACGAGTCCACTCTTGATGGGCTTAGTGTTAACCAATGAGAAATTCCCATGATCATTTCCGTCATCATTGATCTGATCCTCCCGTTTACAATCTATCAAAGGACTCAGTGAAACAAGTACAAATTCATGGGTTTACTATACGACATTGAGAAGTTCCTGTAACCACCTCCATCCTTCATCACATCCATCTCGTTCCGTTTTCAGAATTGCGTAAATTTACAAAATTTCAAATCGATACTACAATTAGAATTCGATGAAAATCGACTTGATAGACTTGATTATATGGATAGTTACATAGGAGTAAATTTAATAAATTTATTAAATTTTGTTAAAAAGACATAAGTAAGAAATTAACTCAAGTGAAACTACATGGGGACTAATCGGTCATGGATAACAGGAGCCTTCACTTACGCCAATAATAACAATAGTTTCAATAAATCAAGTAATATGATCAGCAAGCTGTCAATATATAATATGATCGAGAGTATCTATTTCACTATCCATATTCATGAGTCGTTATTATTAATGTTAACAACCTTCATTTTCTCTAAAACTGTGGGAGAAGTTTTAATTAGTTCATCATCGTTCATCACCGCAATACTTCGAATGTTTCTCGGACTTATTTTTCTCATAACTATACTTAATCCGTTGTTAGTTTATTCGGAAAATTCATTTTTCGACTTACTAGATACTAATAATTATATAATGGGTAATGTGTTAAGGCTGAAGCCGATAAAAATGAGGTACTAGATAAAACATATTTATTACACATATTATTCTGAAGTCAAAAGACAAAGACTTTTAGCAAGTAAATAGATAAATAGATGTCTATATCGACAACAATGTCAAAACAAACTCTGAAATACGTTAACGAATTAAAAACTTACCGAACGTTTGAAGGTTTAAAATAAAGAGCAAAACCAACGGGTTTTGCTAAGGTAAAAAAGTTTTTACCTTTCTATTCTCTTTACCTTTTTATCTCACAAAGTTTACTTCACAGATATTATGTGGACCCAGCGAAGCTTTATATATTTAACCATGGGGATATTATGTAAAGCCAAGCAAGCGCTATCGTGACACAATTAGAGACCTATTAAAATGTCAAAGCTGTATAATTTTGGCGGATTTAGGATAAATCGGATAAAATTAAAGCACCTTTCAGCATAATTTTCTTCACAACTCTTTTGCAACATATTTTGTTTATGTTAATTAATAAGGTCTTGTCATTTTACATAGCTAAGTGAAAAAACATAGTCTTATAATTATCATAATGTAAAACAATGGTAACTTCAAAATAATAAGCCTTTACTTAATATTACATGATGTTTTTAAGTAATTCATGACCAACAGAAAAAAATAATAATTAAGGAATTTTAAAGTAATACCTTATAGGTAATATGTTGTTATTCATTAATTTGGTGTTTTTTTTCTGTTGATCATAAGTAGAGATCGGATTATATGCAACATAAAAAGCTTGAAATATGCATGAAAAATGCTAGAAATATGCACGAAAACTGACAGAATATGCAACATTAAATGACTAATGTTTTTGTTTGTTTTGTAAATATTATTCCTTTAGATTTAAGTTTATTATTAGTAAATACTTGTTTTATGTTTTACTTTATTAAGTATTTATCTTTATAATTTATTGTTTTTGAATAAAATAAAAAACAATTAAGTTTTAGATTTTGTATTATTACAAAATCAGCATACATTTAGTAAACTATCCATTGATAGACGATAATCGATACGGTAACATGTAACATTATTTAATATTTTTGTAAACGTTACCAATCAAGTATTGTTCTAAATGTTCAGTGGTAAGATTATGTCTTCAATCATTCAAAATATTTTTATAGGTCGAAAATGATCGCTCCACATCTACTGAGGTAACTGGACAGAATTTGAACTTGGGTGCTATGTTAGCGCTTATATTTTCTGGCAACACTTCCGCCGGCCCATTAATACAATTTGACACAGATGTTCAAAGCCTGGATTATTGTTCAAAATGTTTTCAAACTTTTCTTTAAGTTTATGCGGCAACGTACTTGGCAACGTGAAGTTAATTTGGCGGATTTTATTCATTGTTTGAATGGATTTACTCAATGCCAAACCGTGAGTTTCAAGCTTTTTAATACTTTCAGGTATGTGAGAAAAATTGGTGCAAATTACAGCTATGTTTTTTTTTATGGTTGAATCGTTAAATGCTGTCTTTGACTCACAAATTGCTCTTGACTTGGCACTGTCAAAGTCATTTACTACACCTTTGATGGCCTCAAAATGTTCATTGTAAAACAGTACAGCTTCTATCCATGTCCCCCATTGGGTTACAACTAGTTCGGGAGGGAGAGGAACATTTGGTATTTTTTCTTTGTAGGCTTTATTACGAGCAGGTGCCTTAAGAAACACTTTTTTTGTTGATGAAATAAGTTTATTTACATTCCCAAACGTGGATCGTACTTCTTCAGCAAGTCGACGTACTCCATGAGCAAAGCACGTCGCATGAATGAAATTGGGATAAAATACTTGGAGGGCCCTGGCTGCTTTGATCATATAGGGAGCAGCATCTGAAAGAAATATAAATACTCTTTCTTCTGCAGATGATTCAGGAAGTATTTTTTTAATACCCTCATTCACAAATCTGGCGATCGTAGAATGATTAGTTTTTTCTAATTCTTTGCAGGCAAACGAAAATATTTACGCAATGTTGATTCGTCTGGTATTTTGATTTAAGCAATATTTTTGCAGAAACTGTTTGAGGGTAGAATTTTTTAGTTTATGTAGAGGAATATTACTTGCAAGCAATGCTTCACATAAATCCACGCTAAACTGGTTGTTTTGTTTACATTTAGAGCTAGAAGTAGACGCGGTTATAAGTTGTTGTTGTGGACCTTTTTTCTGCAATCCTGCGACGTGAACACTTGTCTTGACATGTTGGTCTATTTGAAACTTTTTAGTGCAAGAAATATTTTTCTCGCAAACTCGACAATATAAAACATTTCCGTCGTAAGTAAATGTTCCAGGGAAGTTACTTATCCACGAAGACACTTTTTGTTTCGGGAGGCATTGTACAATTTCACACAAAAAAAATTAACTGCAGATCAATGAGCACGCGCGTCAACAATGCAAGCAAAGCAAGCCAAATACATGCGTAATAGGTGGGAGGAAGGAGTAGTGCGGGAGGCGAGCGCGACGATCATTTGTCTCTTTCATTTTATTATCGTACCAAAACAAAAGACGCGCGGCTGCTGAGTGCGCTATGCTCGAAACTGTAAAAATACTAAATTATAGCGATAATATGCATCATCACTAGGTCTTAGGAAAAATATGCTATTAGCACTGAAAATGGCTTAAATATGCAAATGCATATGCAAATATGCAAATGCATATAATCCGGTCTCTAATCATAAGTTATGTTCGCGACTTAAAAGCACCTTGAAATGGAAAAAAATTACTTCTACCTTTGTTTGAACTTTATTCTAAAGCTACGTACTAACTTAGTAAGCAATGTGGGCTATTAGCAAAGATACATCTTTCCTAATAGCCTACCTGAAGATGTAATGCAACGAAACCAAGGTCGTGGTAAAGAACTTAAAGAAAGTGGAAATAATACTACATCACATAGTTACATTTAATTGTGTATAATAATAATAAGCCATTTATTCCTCAATTAAATACAAAAAAAAATAATAAAAATAAATCATTTAAATTTCAAAAATTTTAACTAAGGACCCCTCTTTAGGGTATAGGCCTCTCCAAGCCAGAGTCCGATCCTGGGCTGATTCCATCCAACATCCTTCTTGTGGCCTACCTTGTCGACGAGTGTCTAATGGTCCATGACACTCGGTTATCATTTTGGTCCATATTTGGCCCTGTAACCGGACTTACTCAATAAACAGCTATTTGTTATTTTGCCCGGAAAAAATTTAAAATATATTTGATTCAATAAACTAGAAATCATAGTATATCAATGTAATTAGCAAATGTTACAACTCACTTTTTCGAGCTTCAATTGTTGTGTATTAATGCGTTTTTATAAATCAAGCGAGTCGACGCTTACTCAGAAGTAATTGAAAGTCATTTTAATTGGTCAGACAAAAAATCTGAAATACAAAAACAATTCTTATTCTCATTTTATATTGTGATTTATTTTCAACGCTTACGAGAATGGTAAACAAAGAAATTCCAATGTTCCTTACTTGTCACTAGATGTTTAAGCTATTAATCATTGGCATGTACTGTCAAATTAGTTATACACAGATCAACGCGCAATTCTATGTGTCACTTAACCCGACGGGGTCCATAAGCCAAGTTTCCAAATCTCATTCATTTCGCGAAGATACAATAAGATGTTGCTTTTTGAACACTAAAGTCGCTCTGCTAAACACTGTCCCGCCTACCTTGGATATACTTTATGAAGTGTAGTATTTTCATGTAATATTTTTGCTTAATGTACTTATATTAGTATTTGGGATCAAGCCATATTCATAATGCACAATTTTTCTTTTCAGCTACCACCAAAGATCTCACCCAATCAGTCGGTTCTTCTATTTTCCTAGTGATATCCACCTCACGCATGCGATTCAATACTGCTTTCCGTTTTCTCTTCCAAACTTGTGAAATTCTGCGAGACCTTTGTATATGTCGATGGGTCTGATTCCAAGTGGATCTTATGTTCATTCCCAATACAAATAATACCTTCAAACAAATCATTGTACATCTTTAGCACTCGAGGTCTATAAATGTTATTTGTTTTCTCAAACTGTGTCTGGAGTTTATACGTCTTTCACAAGAGTCCAAGGGCTTCAGTAGGTTTTCAACCAAGAATGATTGCTTCCCAATGTTTATAATAGCTAAATTTGACTTTATAACATTCTGTCTGAAACAGATTATCGCTGCATATATTCTGTGTGTGTTGATGGTCTTCCCATCATAAGATAGTAGACGGCAATATTTTTGATTTTAGGTCAATTTCTTGACTTTTACTTTTGAATGTACCAAAATCTATTAAATTGGCTTGACCCATATAGCTACGAAGTTAAACATGTTTTATGTTAAATAGTTGGAAACCCTTAATGATACATAATAGTAACTTGTAATACGTTAATTAATTGGTACAAACAGCTTTGTAAATAGAAAAGTTCGATTTATTTTTTTATAGGTCGGTTCAAATCATCGGTTACAAATCAGTAACAATATTTATTACAAATTCAGCTTAAAAAGAAAAGGTTTATTTCGAAAAACATTTTATATCTTTACATTTCAACTGATTTATTAATTTTTGGCATACATGTGGTATCAATTTCACCCCAGCTTTCTATTAATTATCAAATTAGATAAAGTATCTACTATATGCATAGTTTTTAATTATTCTTTGTAAAAGGAAAATTAACAACAGTGAGAATTAGCAGTCATTATGACCATTGATATATTTATGAAACAAATAATGTGATGGTATAATTTGATTATCATCTTATTATACCATCACAATGATGTGATGGTATAATATGATTTGATATTCAATCTTCATTAAAATTCTCTCAGAGTTGCGGGCACACCGGAAACAAATGTAATTAATACGTTGTTAATTTATGCAAAGATTGATGCATGTGATCAGTATTTTTGACATTCATTACATGGTATAGAAAATACACCAATTTAATCATATACCACAATGAAATTCTCCATTTAAGTAAAAATTAATATTAATATTTCCACTGGCTCGAATGCAAAATAAGCACTTTTCTTTAGTAACGTGGTTTTTAATAGCAATAGTGTATATATATATATATATATATATATATATATATATATATATATATATATAATATATATAAACACTGTCCCGCCTACCTTGGATATACTTTATGAAGTATATATACATATATATATATATATATATATACATAGCCTCATACCCTATGATAATAAAAGAACCTTATAAACCAGAAATAATTGAATACAACACAATATAAGTTTTATAAAATGTCCCCGATATTAAACCATCAGTAGAATAAGCTATTTTCAGCTTATTATAATTCATATATGTTTAGAAAAATATTTTCTTACTTATAAGAGCTTAAATTTAAGTCAATTGTAAGACGTCAACATCTAGTAAATTAAGAATATGTACTCTGTATTTTCAAAGTAGGTACCTAACCCTTTGTTATTTCTACATGCTTGGTTCTAGCCCTTGAGATTAAATCGCTTGAGAAGAACGCAAAGCAGATGTTTGTAAGTTGATATAATACTTACCCAACAAAAACAAAACTTTTTATCTTTGTAGTTTTAATAGAGATTTTCAAATTAATTTTAGATTTTTTGATATGTATCCCTTACTTTCAAGGAAATAGCTAATTTTATGAGCGAAGAAATAAATTGTCCTGAAGAGCTTAACATTGTACTTCTTATGACTCTACTTGAAAGCTCCGCGGTGTTGAAATAATTTGCTTTAATATAAATTATAATAAGTGAAACATTTAAATATTTTATTGTCGTTATAAGATTGTTTCATATTTTACTTTTAAGTGGGCACTATTTCTAATATGTGTTAAGGAATTATGTGAATTTGAATTTGAACGAACTTTTAGTTACGCTAAAAATCTAGTAACTATACTTATTATAGTAGCTAGGATATATATGCTTAAATTGGACTGATGTTCTTAAATTTTCAATTTAAAAGCGATGTTTTAAAAATGGAAAATGGAAGTGGAATTGGCACTGTAGGAATTGCATGTATTGTAATATATTGGACACGGCCTCTTTATATAACGCGTTAGGTATATTAACATTGTAATAACGTAGTAAAAAGGAAAATATTTTTCACGAAATGTAATATGAAAAATCTACAAAAATCATTATTTTTGGAGTTCTGTAGATCAAAGGGAAGCGCAGAAATCTTGTAAGATAACTCTGTCTGTCTATCCGTATTCGCAGCTATTTTCCTCAGAAACTGTTCAAGGTAGAATTGTCTCACATTTCTCAATAGCTAACATTCGAAAATATTCACATGGAAATTTTAGAGGAATATTTCAGTCAGTTGGAAATTAAGCACAAAAGTTTTTTATATAGAATTCTCTTTACAGCGTGAATTATAGTCCGAAAGGGTTTGTTTTTCATACATATTTTACAATTTTAGGTTGCGATTTTTCAGAGAAACATTGAAAAATTTATGTAAAAAACATTTTCCCTTTTCTCTTATTTAAGAGGAAAGGGAAAATGTTTTTTACTTAAATTTTTCAATGTTTCTCTGAAATGTTTTTTACATACATTTTTCAATGATTCTCTGAAAAATCTTTGGAAATCCAAAGCTTACGAAGCAATAATTATGCAAAAAAGTGTTTTCATAAACCTACGCAAAGATTTTAAGGAAACTATATTAATTCTGTTTAATAATAATCATTACATTAGTTATTATTAAACATTTATTACTAAAAAATCGTTATAATGATGATTTAAATAAAATAATTTCAGGTATAGTTATTTTCAGAACTTTCTCAGTCAAGGCAAAACCTCTTTGTCAGTTAGCAAGTATCGAATAAATATGTCGAATACTAAGATCTTCGATATCATAGCTATGGAAAAGTTCAAGTTTCTAACTCAATGTAATAACTGTATGAGCTTTCAAGTATTTACGTGGTCGTGCCTACGTGAAAACGGAACACTCCAATACGGATCCGAATACGGAATCTTCTAAAGTTTTTTATTATTAAAATGCTAAAACTTTAATTTGCATTAACTTATATTAGACTAATTAATTTTTTTATAACAATATATAGTCTTTGACAATATTACTAATTTTATTTTGTTAGATCGTAAAGGTTTAGCGATTTTTCAAAAACATTTAAGTTTTTGATAAGAAAAAAAATTTCTATAAATTCGAATGATATTTAAATATATTTTTGAATTCGCTTTCTTATAGGTTTATATTTAATATCAAACACTTGTCCCCTCTTACTTTTCTAAACGTCTTTTATTCTAACAAATCTAGGATTCGTCTAAATCTAGTCATTTAGATTAGACGAGTCCTAGATTTTTATATAACTTCTCCTATTATACTAAATAAAATTGATGACATAAAAATAGGTAGTGTCCTAGTTTCATTTGTTTCATGCATTTCTATTTAATTGCTCGATGACCTCCTAATATAAAATATATCTAAAAACTTATAAAAAATTATTAAGATACTTGCACTCAAAAAAACATAGCCCAATTACATTCTATTTATAAATAAATATTTCAATAATTGGATCTTTCAAACCGGTAATATAAAGACATATTTCGTATTTGCGTTCGGCAGCATAGCATTAGCCTTAAAGTCAATGCTGACTAGGGGTTATAGAGTAGCCCCCACCCACTTTATTATACCCATCCACACCCGCTATTATTCCGAGTTGGGATAATGAAGCGAGCGTTGCCGACGTGAGCTTTCAAATACGGCCCCAGATTTTCCAGGTATACGAATTTTCACGTGGAATTTATAATCCATTTCATTGAAATGGAATACGTCAGGTGAGAAAATTTTATTATTGACAAATTTAAGTTTTATGCCGAAATATAATTTATAGTGATGTCTCACAATTGATTTGAAAGGTTAGGGTTCAACTTGGAATTATGTAATGAAAACTTTCCGAATTTTCCACAACGGTAATCAATTATTGAAAACCTAAAGGAAAATAATATAAGGAAGATACGTGTAACTGTTACCCGTGAATGAAAAACATTTTTTTCACTCTTATTTTTTATACCGCGCCATTTGTCTAGACATCAGTGTCTTTATTTGTTTACAACCTATATTTTTGATAAGGAAGCAGAACAGCAGCAAGAAGACAGCAATACTGGCGAGCGGAAGAAGTAATTTTATCAGAAAAAGTTTTAAATTTAATCGTTCTAAATTATGAACGTCAACGCGATCACTCAAAAAAGAAAGAAATACAAAACCACTGAAAGAAGAACGAAATAACAAATGAACAGTATCTCAAATGTACATGCTAAATTTTTCCACATACTTAAAGTGCTTGAAGCAAGTAATATTAGAAAATGTTATCATTTTCTTTACCAACATCAACAATGCCTGCCTAACTACTCTTATGTTTTCTCTATGTGACAATTGTAAATTATGACTTAAAAGACAGTTTAACGCACATTAGAAAAAATCCAAAAAGGTATAGTAGTAATTATACCGCTATTGGACAACTCTTTAATGCAGCAACACATGCACAGGCAGACAACTCTTTTTTACAGCAGAACAAAGTGCAAATGGTATGGAATAGATGACGCTAAATTCTAACAACCTAACTTATTTTTTCTGCACGCGTTTATAATATGCAAAACGTATTAAATTTAACTAGACTTTGCAGAGATTTTTTATTCAAAAATAAATAGTGAATAGTTGAAACTACAGTGATACGACTAAATTGGTTATGAATATAGTAATTTATGTGGGTACCAAAAGACAGCTTAGAGGCAAGGTGAAAATAGCGGACAGAGAAAGAAAATTGCCTGTTTCGCTCTGCCATTATATTTGCACACGCGTAAATAAAAGAAAAATTGACGTAGAAATTATATGAATTTTAAATTATTTATTTTTCTTACAGATAAGCAGCAAAAGTATTTCTTTTGCTGCCCGTTATGAACATTGCTTTGGCTTCTCTGTGTATTTAAATAAGTACATATTTTTTATTACTTTGAGACAATTTAGTTTCAGAGACATAATCGTAGAAAACAGGATATATTTTGTGATTTCATACTCTCGAGTAAGTTCTGCTTTAAGTTAAATGAGACATGATTATATCACAAAAAAATAGAAAGGCCTCTCTAAATAGAAATATTTGTTACGGAAATTGGAAGTAGATGAAATGACTGACTGTATTTAATTCAATATATTAAAATGAAATGGAACACTTTCACATAAAGACGACTAAACTTAGATAGTTTTTATCAATCGCACTGAAAATATAATGATGAAAAACATCCCCATGATCTTACAGATAAATTGAAACCTCATTGAGGATCCATATTAGTTAATACATTATGTATAACTTTTTAACCTTCTCAATCACCATATTGTTAGCCCACGGTCGATTCTACCTCCACTCAGATACACTCGGCATTTGTGTCCTCAGGCGTTACACAATTTTAACGTGACGGAATGACTCAGATGTTGCTGAAGAAGTTTTGAGTTCAAAAATATTTTATTTTATTACACTTTCTTTATCCGGTTGTTGAAAAAGCGTCGGAAATATTTTAAAATATATGTAAATAGATCAAAGAGTAAAAAATGCAATTAAATCCCAAAGCCAGGACTCTTTAATTTCATTCTTTTCTACAGGCTTAAAGTAAATAAATTTTATAAAAATAATTTTTTCAAAAATATTACCATATACTTTAACGAAATAAATGCAATCCCTTATATAAATGTAACAATTTCAACAAGTAGTGTACTTAGCTCCATATCGATAAGTATATATAAAATTAATGTATCTACGCTAATATAAGTATAATGTATGATATAAGATCAAGGTACTACTAGGCATTACGTTACCTTCACTACAAGCGCGAGTGTAGAATATTAATGCTCCGGAAATGACACATAAGTAAGGAAGGGGGTGTGCTACATAGAGCGGAGAATTTTCTTTTATGTATTAATTAAATTTGAATGAAAATGACTACATAAACAGTTCTTGCACATCAAATATATAGAATTTTTTTATATTATTTTCAAAGCTTTTTATGATGACATACGAATAATAAACATAGGCCTTTAAGACAGTAACAACCTATCTCTAAAGAATATTCATAAAAATTGTTGTAGCTATCAATACTATAGTAGCACTTGTCTTCCAGAAATAATAAGTGTACCATTAAGATGACATTTTCATCGTATGTTGACTTGTAAAACCTTAATTTTTTTATTGACGCTGGTTGAGTGGTTGAATCACATTTGTATACAAGCTGATAAATGGATTCGGGGCGACCAGACCTAAAAAAAATTTAATTAGTTTATTGAGCCACAGAGTCATTTTTACTGAGAACAAAGCTCCTATGGAATATGAGTCTTTCAGAATTCTAAAAAGAGACCTACATAATTACACATACCAGTATATAAGGACAGAGATATAGATGTATTGATGCGCATGGACTGGTATGTATAAATATTACTTCAATATAATTTAATGAAACTCTTTATAATTTGAAATTACATAACTTTTGATATAAAAAACTACATATATTTCGTAAAATAATGGTAAACAATTTAACATAATTAATAATTGACAAACAGTATATCCCTAAGGTCGTTGCAAAATGAATACCAAACAGTGCGTAAACATAACAACCATCACAATGGAGACCCACTCTTTATTTACCTGTTATATACAAAATTCTAACTTCAATCTTTGCAAATGAAGTAAAAATACGTATTGAAAAGAATCATATCCTAGCAAAATAACAGAAAATAAAAGCTTTAAAGAACAACTCGTTATGGATTTAACGATCCGCAAGCAGGTAGAAGCGAGAAAGGGAGACCTTATTGTACTTGCTTAGATTACAAATTTTGAGAAACCCTCATTCCTCGTTAATAAGTGTACTAAAAATATACAAAAGAGATCCACTTTTATTCACTTTCTTGCAATACACAAGGCTGCTTTGAAAAACTACTCTCTGTTTAAATAACCGACAAACTACAACCACGACCAGAAAAATCAAAATAAAAAAGGTATTTAAAAAGGATATATACCGAGCCTCTTATGGCTTTGTTCTTTCTATTAATTCCGTATCCTATTTATTAAATTCTCATTAAGCTAGATGCAAATTCAAAAATGAATCACACACACACATACACATTAGTCATATATCTGATTTACACGACAACATAAAATTTTATACGAAAACCGAAACAAAAATTAGAAATGAATACAGACTACCACAAGATTCAGTGAAGATGTAAACACATAATCTGAGTTAGACAAATGTAAGAACCTACATGTAGTAAAATGCAAAATATATACCTGGTGATTACACAGTAAATAACAAAGAAAAAATAGCAGCTGTAAAAACCAGGGATATTATCGATCAAAAGATTTAGACAATAAAAACCGCACAATAAAAAACCGCTATTAACTGAATAGAAAAGAAGAGTCTCTAAAATAGCACATAGTTTACTTACCGGAAAAATCAAAACTATAAACTTCTATTCCTACCCTGACTTACACATTTGGCGTTACATGACAAGGGCCGACATAAGTGATATAGAAAACATAACTAGAACCACTTTAATAAAAATAATCACATGCGTCTTAAATCTGCGACAGACAGTGACCATTAAAAGACATAACAGCGGTTGAAGACCAAATTATATTTGTGCCCTGTGAAAAACAATCACAAACCTTAAAGTCATTCTTTCATGGAAAATTCCTAATAAGCAACATACATAAAGCAATCGTTAAAAATTATATAAAATACATACAGTTGTTGTAATTCACAATTACGACAAACGCAATATATAAGGTGGACAAATCAGCATAACGAAACTGTTGTTAAAATACACAACTGGAAACAAAACAAAAGAGCCAATAGAAAAATCTTATATCAAGCATTCGTAGAAAATTTTCCTAATTTTATTCATGTCACTGAGTAAAGAAGAGCGTGTTAACGATTACTAATTTATTAACAAAAAATACACTAAAAAGATTAACCAAACCTTATAAGAGAAGAAATTACACATTAATTAAATATTATTACATAAAATATTAACTTATTATTCGATTCCCAAATAATAAATGCAAAAGAACACCTTCACTTTCCAAATAGCATTTATTCGACGCTTATTTTTTCCTTAGACAAAAGGATTTACATAGGCTATTCAAGATCAAATAATATAAACACGGAATTATCAAAAACATATTATTAAACTTCCAAGCGCTACAACGACGCAACACTCAACAGAAACTATTCAGCAGATAAATAGCGCTTGTAAAGCAAGAAAACAAACTGACTACAAAGAAAAGCATGACAAAATCGCTAATATGTGGGTAACATAGAAAAAACTAGCACACAAATACAATTCATTAACTCAAACTGCTGTTCCATAATATAAATATATACGAAAATCTGTTTTTGAGAATTTTACCCACTAATTATATTATGACAGAGCGATACTGACTAACAAGACCTTAATAGACCAGAATATTCGATATCTTAAATAAAACGGAAAAGATTATAGACATAGCTGTACCTAATTATCATAATTTGCAACTGAAAAAATGTCGAAGTACAGGGGTATTAAGAAAATATAGTCAGAATATGGATTTTCCAAAAAAAATTAATAATAGTAACACAAACACTATGCTAATATTAAAAGTATAGAGCTATTACCAAACATTTATATTTTATTAAATACAGTTGGCATTAATTTTGTAATAATTCATTATCTCGTAATTTTTAGTCATAACTATTTTAGACATAATTATTTCTATTTTATTTAAATCAACTTGAATTTAAATAAAGTGGAAATAATGCTACATCACGTAGTTAGGTTTAGTTGTTAATAAAAATTAAGTGATCTATATTTTAATTCAAAAAGCTGTATTTTTAATACTCGCAGGATTTCATTAAATTTATATCCACAAATGAAAGCTACCTAAAACAACTACTCTACATACACACAACTTGGAGTGCAAACTCATGTAGACACTCACACTTACTCAAACACTAAACTTTATGCAGATACACAAACTACACAAAACAAATACACCTATGTATCTACGTAATAATTTATTCATACTTCATGGCAAACATCGTTTGGCGAGAAGCCCGCAGTGCTGGAATAACCCCAACCTAATTCTTAGGAAAATTAACAAATATGAAAGAAGAATAATATGACAGGTGCAAGAATACAAAAAAAACAGAATTTCCAGAAATTTTCTTAAAGGCAACAAATTGAAATGCATATTTCAAAAGATTTAGTGGGATAAAATAAGATGAGTAGCCCAGGAGATGTATTTAGAAAATAAATTGAATTCTGACACCAGTGATCAATATAATGATCATTTACATATTTTCAGCTTGTGAGCTTTAAGTATCCTTCAGATAATTGTATCGCTTGTGAAAGATATAAAAGGCAACAAATTTCCGTAGTGAAAAATTATGATTGGCAAATAGTTTAACAAAAATACCGCGATCCTTTAAATGTTCATAAATATCTCTGTGTGTAAGGAATCCGCACATCATGAACTCATAATTCAAACATTTTTGAAGTCAGTTAACAAAAGTGCTTAAAATATTACCTTTAAAGTTATTGCATATAGTTTTAGAACACATTTTTTTACAAATATTAACTTCATTTATGAATCTATCTTGGTCTTTGTTTTGATCAGGCAATTTAACATTTTCCGAAGCATATTGTAAACACTGCATATTTATAATTTATTCCTAATTTAATTTGTTCAACAGACCTGGTGTCTAAAAAACGAAGAACTCAATACTTTATTAATCAATCTTATAAAGAGAGTTTATTAATTGTAAATGTAAGATGAAAATAATCTACATTCCTTTTTTTAATATTTATGCTTTACAGCAAAGAGGTAATTTAGCTAATAAACAATATTTTTGATATTTCATATTTATTCAATCGTAATTACTTTCAAACCTCTCATTATTGCCAAAAGATAGTCCATAAAAATTAAAATGAATACTTAATTACAAAATAATTACAGATATTGTTAAGTTTAAAATAATACTCATATCGCTAAATATTCAAGATCAATAAGATATTTACCGCGTTGTTTTGTAACGCTTTGACGATACCTCAATGTTCGGTACATTGTACATATATATTTAAATCCTATAAGAATTAGCATAAAAGGACTGGGTGAGATTTAAAAATTTTTCGTTGATTATAATAATCGTATTCTGTACACAGGAATTCATCTAAGCTAGTTTCGTGTGTCAATTACACTTACAAGAAATTTATAGAGTATTCATTTCTAGACACATTATTTAATCTATCACTTCCTTCATTTAAGCAGTCATAAGACGCTAGTACCTAAAATAAACACAGCACTTTCCAACTAGTTACATAACCCTTTGTTATTTCTCTATACACTCCTCGCTTATTTGAGCTTAAAACGTCTGTTAAGTGAACGTTTCACAGCCTAGCAAATGTTTTCACATAATAATTTGCGCAAAGAGAACAAACATGCAAGGTTCTAAAGCCGTAAATCTTGAGACGGAATTGAATGTGTAAAATCAGCTACGTGTCTTTTATATTATACTTTTAAGTGAATTTACAAGATAAATTGTTTATCAGTGATAAATTAATTATCCTGTGAGTATATTTTGATTCACAATTAAATGAAACTACGTGATGTAGTATTATTTATACTTTCTTTAAGTTCTTTACCACGAGCTAGGTTTCGTTGTACTACAACATCTTCAGGTGAGCTATGCTGTAATACAACGAAAGCTAGGTCGTGGTAAAGAACTTAAATAAAGTAGAAATAATACTACATCACGTAGTTTTATTTAATTGTGAATAATGAATTTCTACAAAATGAACGCCAAATATATTCAATATATTTTAATTTAGAATGTGCTTGCGTTTAAAGTGTTAAATTTCTTCGAACTCTTTAAAAGCAACTAAAAACCTTTGAATGAATTGGAGAAATTAAACACTAATTGTATTATATACTAGTAGCAAATATTACCCGCTTCGGTGGGTATTTTTTGGTTGTACTTTTATTCATATCTTTTTCATTTTTTTTTCTATAAAACATGTGTTAAAAAATTTCACTTTTTTATTACTTTTGTTTTATTTTGTACATAAATATTTTACAAACTAAGTATATATATATATATATATGTATATATATATATATATATATATATATATATATATATATATATATATATATATATATATATATATAGGATATATATAGGACCTAGACATATCCTCAGCAACTTCTGTAACGGTGATTTGACGATTGGCCAATACCATTTTCTTCACTTCATCAATTTTTTCGTCTGTTATTGAAGTGCTCGGGCGTCCGGCACGCTCTTCGTCGTTCACATCTTCTCGGCCTTCTGAGAACATTTTGTACCACCGATAAACGTTGCTCTGGTCCAAGGTAGCTTCTCCGTATGCCACAGTCAATATTCGAAATGCATCCGCACACTTAATTTCGTTTTTCACACAAAATTTGATACAGGTTCTTTGTTCCATTTTTTTGATTAGGTGAAAATCGAAGTCGAGCCAAAACACGTGCAAGCAAAGGAGCTGTCAAGAATTAACTGAACATTCAAAATGGCCGAAATTGTCGGCATAAGTGAGAGACGTGAGTACCAACATAACGCCACAAAAAAATCGAAATTCGAATATACGTAACCCGCGAAAATTCAAAATTCGCGATACTTTTTGAACACACACACACACACATATATATATATATATATATATATATATATATGTATATATATATATATATATATACATATATATATATATATACACATATATATATATATATATACACATGTACTGATCCTTAGTTTAAATATATATAATATAATTTTATTCAAATACATTCTTAAAACTGCAATGTATTGTTAATGTTAAAAGAAATAAGATGGGTTGAGTTACGGGAGTGAAGAAAAAAGGAGAAGACAATGAATATGTGTGAGAATTCGACAATGTTCCAGAGCATTGTATTAATTTCTTCAAATTTCTAAAACTTTCTAAAAAAACGTGACTTCCAATGCATGACTTGAAAATGACAATGTACGACTTCCAATATGAAAGTTCCAACTTTCATATTGAAGACGACTACTTTCTTGAGGTTTTTATTGAAGTCGACTACTTTCAACCCCCAGATCTTGCACACCCTTATAGTTATCGACGCGCTAACGTAGTTCAGGATCAGAGGGTCGAGGCTACTGCCACGCATAAATGCCATTCGTCTGCAATATGTAGTTTTAGCTGTTGAGTAGAATATAGGCATACATAAGATCAATTTTATATAAAGCATATTGATATACAGTTAAGGGTGTGTAAAACTTACTACGTATCTTCTTTTACCTTGATTTACGACGTACTCGGTTATAATAGACTTTGAATATCGTCTAACACAGTTACTTCTTTCATATCTCCACTTTATTTTTGTTTCGTTTGTTTCTCTCACGAACCTTTTTTCTGTAATGGAAATTTAATTTTCAATCGCTATCATATCTTCTTACATAAGAATGAAACATTTCATGTAGTACATAATAATGAAGCAAAAAGTTTTTCCAAGTTTTTCATAATGTCTCAGCATTTAATAATTTATTTTTCATTAACAACGAAACCCCTATGAGATCACTTACGTCTGTCTCCAAATATGAGCCACAAAAGTTTTTCTCAGAAATCGCCCGATATAGGTAGTCGTTTTTCTCAAAAATGAAATTTGACATAGTAATAAAATATATCATCCCGCGAGTATTTCAAAGGTTTGTACTCGAAAATATTTGCAGAGAAATTTTAAAAGAGCCAAATGAGGTACACTACTTTTTTATCATTTCCATGTAGCGATACCACATCAGTATCGCTTAGAAGGGCTGATTATTAAAGTCTCAGAAACATGTTTTTCGTAATGCTAGCTGTTATCTACGTCAAAGGTATACTGAGAAAAGGGTAAAAAATATGAAAAAATAGGGTATTAGAAACCAAACAAACGTTATAGGGACATTGTAACGATGATTTTAAATGTCATAATTTAGTAAATATATCTTATAATGTTATGTCCATGATAGATATAGCACGCACTATTTTTATATTTTGTTATATTCTCTAATCCAAATACTAATTAAAGAGGTATAAATAAAAGTGTTAAAAATATTGTTTTTTAATTTTTTGTATCATTTTAAAGGACTCCTTATTAGAAATACAAACATATTCATAATTTTTCATAAATTCAATTTACATATTTAATCATCATACTCTCCCCCTTATTTCCGAAACTGATGAGCCAATATCATAAAAAAGATAATTTTGTTGAAGACTGGAAGATTACAAGAAGCCAATGGCGATTTTCCAAGATCTTATAATTTTTTTAAATATACACCATAGTTTTGAGAATGTCAGAAATATATTAGGCAATGCACTTTCGTTGTGAATAGTTTTGAATATTTATAATTGCTTAAATATGTACGAGAGGCTCCAAGTGCGAGTACTACTTGTTCTTGACAGGTTTTAATAATAACTTTCAAGCGTACAGAACTTTTTTGGCTTTTTCGAATTTTTCCTCTAAAGAACTTTTCCGGCTTTTTAGAATTCGGCAGTTGACATGGTATATAGTGTAAGGCAAAAAAGTAATCTTTAGGCTGTTTCTATTGCTTGTCTGTTTGTCATGCTCTTTGCATATACTTTATGAACTATCTTATGTGGAAATATAAAATTGGGAATAAAGGGGCATTGATATGTTTATATAAATAAAATACTTTGCCATTTACAAAATATCCTATTGTTATGTTTATTTCTTCATATTTTGAGACGTGATCAAAATTAAACATGATAAAACCTGTGATTGCAAATATGTAGATCTAAAGATAAAATTTTAAAAATATCTTGGTCGTAAAAAGTAATCATTAATTAATTTTTAGACCGAATTTGAACCTCATTATTTTTTTTAAGTAAAATATAAGTATTAATAATACATTAGTTGACAAATATTGAATATATTTGGCGTTAATTTTGTAGAAATGCATTATTCACAATTAACTAAAACTACGTGATGTAGTATTATCTCTACTTTCTTTAAGGTCTTTACCACGACCTAGGTTTCGTTGTATTACAACTTGAACATGTTGTAATACAACGAAACCTAGGTCGTGGTATAGAAATTAAAGAAAGTAGAAATAATACTACATCAAATAGTTTCATTTAATTGTGGACATTACATAGGACATTTTCATAGGACACGAATACAATATAATATGTCGTGAAGATCAATAATTGAAATCACAACTTTTACAGTGATTTTTTTCAAGGTGAAGGATCTCCTTATAATGATCTTCGTTCATTTTCAAGGATGAAGATAAGGATCCCATAAATATCGCCACATACGACTATATTTTAATCTGATTTAATTATCCGACACCTATATAAAAACTATGAAAGTGATAATTATATAATTACGGTAAGTAATCAATAGTTGAAATCACAATTTTACAGAAACGGTGAAGAATTTTCATATAATTTTCTCTTCACTTTGAAGTACAAAGTTACGTGTATTAATAATAGATACGTTCTTTGTTACAATTTGTATAAGCAAGAAATAATAAATTGATGACAAAATAAATAGATCTTCATGTTTGGATCCCATAAATATATCTGCATATATTTTAATCTGATTTAATTATCCAATACCTGTTTAGAAACTTTGAAAATGTTAATTACATAATTACGGTAAGTACTACTTTTATTGCGTCTTAATGTAACATACATCTAAAAAAATATAAATTAAAGGTAAATTTGATGACTTAATATGGGTCCCGTTGCCTTAACTGTGAGAATAGGAATAGCACACTAATATTCCGGAAGTGTCAGGAAAGGAAGGGGACGCTTAATTATCGCTGAGTAATTTCCTTGATATCTACGCTGATGGGTCCTATTTGTACAATTATCACCTTCTGTGGCTTACGGTTAGTGTTCAACAACTAACATTAGTTTCGTGGCTGCTTTGTTCGTGTGCGTTTATTAGTTTCTTATGACTTTATCATTAAACATTGTATAAATATATTGTAACACAAAATCAAATATAATCAGGAAAAATAAAAGGACAACACTGAAAACTGAAAACGGAACTTTTTAGTAATATATGTAGGTATTTTTAGGCAGTCCGGTTTGATATGAATCATAAAGTGTTAATAACTAGTAACTTTTAAGTAACGAAAATGAAAAATTATCGTCTTCCCAAATGTATTACAGCAGACTTCATCTAAAGCTGCGTCGCCATATACGTAGGAGTTCTGTACTCATAAAGCATATGGCGAATGTATATATGAGAGACCAAAATATGCATAATATTATATTTTAAATTGTTCAATATTTACGAAATGCGTTATCTGGGTTATTTTCGTATTCACAAGTAGATTTTTACCTCGATGTTCTTAACATACATAGTTAAAGCGGGTTGAGTGGATAAGGAATTTGTTTTCTCTATATATAATTTGTGAAAGTTTGCTTATTATTGCAATAAAAAAATTTGCAAGGCCGAAACTAAGCTTTTTATATTTTTTAAATACGTAATAAGTTTAAGGAAGTATTTTTTGTGTACTTAATTTTTTACCTCTTATTATTATATATTAGGGCCTTAGGCCGGGCCTAACTAGGCTGTGGTTGGGCGGGCGGACTCGGTGCCGCCCGTTGGGCCAAGCGAGGGTCTGGGTTTTTGCCGCCTCTTCGCTGGCTGACGACATAAAGGGGCGGATTTTTCCCAGACTGGGTTAAATCGTCAGACCTGAAGGTCAAATACCCGTTAAAAGTGCTGTACACTGGCATTTTTTTTTTACTTTTTTTTTTCCATTCCTTGAAAGAGCCTTCTGATGCAATATAAATTCTTCGCATTTAATAAAAAAGGGTCTTTAATCATTTTAAATAAAGTTTATATTTTAAGTTAAGAAGTATAAAGAAGGCAAATATGAAAGTTTAATTATTCTTGAATTAGTTTCGAAATTTTGTAATTAGCGATAAACTTTTTTTTAAATAATTAACTTTAATTATAATATTATGTACATAAAGTGGCAATGAATTCAATGGTCGAAGTGGAAATTTTATAATAACAAATGTTACTAACATAATAAATATTACTAGCCGTTTCCGTCTTTGCCCGGGTAAAACGTTAATTAAACTGCATTTTATTCTATTCCCTTATTTATAAAGTAAGTATTTACGATTTTAAAAAAAACACGGGTATCGATGTTTCTTTCTTTCGATGTAAACACCAATTATCATGTCTAATTATTTCAAAATTCTGACATAATCTCAGTCAGTGAATATATATATATATATACGTAAATATATATAGCTAAGTTTCCAACTCCTTACTTGGCCTTCCTTCTGATTTTAAAACCGACGTGACTAAAATTTAGTAAAATTTAGTTGCAGACTTTAAAACCGACGTGACTAATTTTAAAAAATTAATTAAAAATTATTGGAAACATTTTTCTCGGCAAATCTTTTCCGGTTTGGTACGTTTATTTACTGAATTCTCGATTGAAACACGTGCGAAATATACTACACGAATCCAGTTTGAACCCGTATATTTCTCAGTTTTTTAACTTACATACATAGATCTCAGTGAAAGTATATAATTAACATATAGCTAATCAAAATTAATACATAACAATTGGTCAATTCGAAAATGGTATAACACGGTATAACATTAAAGTCTCTCGTCTTCGTTAGCTTGTGTTTATAATTATCGCGTTGTCTTTTATTTTAAATATTTTGTGAATCGATTTTTTAAGGTAAATTTTTAGTTAATTTAAAACTGTTTCTTCTTCGAACTGTATTTACTTTGCATTATGTGTCGTAACAAAACACATCATCTTATGTCTATTTTGCCTCCGGTTCTGTTAATTCCCAGAATTTCTATTTCACTTTATCTCATTTTTGAATTTATGAAATACAAAAAAAATTAAAAACTAAAACATTGTCCAATAAGATCATTAATGTCACCAAATTAAATATCGATTATATTTATAATATAGTGTCTTTCTTAACATTTTCTTTACACAAAGATAATTATGATTAAGAAGAATAAAGAAACAGTTTGTGCGTGTCAGCTGCGACGCACCACTGGAGTTTACTCTTTAATTACGATTGTGTTGAAATGTATAAAATAGGTAACACTGTGTATAAATATAAATATTAATATCATATATCAATATATCTCTTACCGTTAAGGCAGCGTTCATAAGAAACGCATTCACTCGACTGTTTCTTTGTTGACTTACGTTGCAAAACTGATCTCCATGAATCGTTTTTAAATATTAGTCAAAGAATTTTTAAAATCGAATGAGTAGTTTCAGAGATTACCTCCTACATCCGAACTTACAAAATTTTACTTTTTCATGATATACGAAAAAAAAATTGATCGGAATAATATACAACCTATGTCCATCCTGAAGGTGCTTTCTAAATAACGGTGAAAGAATTTTTGAAAACGGATGAATAATTTCGGAGATTACCTCCTACATCCCAACTCACAAAATTTGACTTTTTTTATAATCCATAATTTTTTTTAACGGGCTAACATACAACCTATGTCTATTCTAAAGACCTTTTCCAAATATTGGTGAATGAATTCTGATATCGGATGAGTAGTTTTGGAAAATACCTACTATATCCAAACTTAAAAACTTAAAATTTTTTATAATATTTGAATTTGTTTAACGGGATAATATAATATATATATATATATATATATATATATATATATATATATATATATATATATATATATATATATATATATATCCATCTTGAAGGTCTTTTCTCAATATTGGTGAAAGAATTTTTGAAATCGGATGAGTAGTTTTAGAGATTACCTCCTATATCCAAACTTAATAACTATTACCTTTTTTTAACGTTCTGAACTTCTGACTTTACTCCTAATAAAACTTCGTACCGGGCGCTATATGTATTATTTTCGAGTTGCAAAAATTAATTTTTTATACATCAATTAACCAACATAATTTTAATAATTTTCAATTCTTAGACAGACTAAACTTATCTTAAAAATTGAAAATGGCCGCGGTACAAAATTAGACAAAAGTTTTATTTCCCACAAAATTGCTATATTTTAATCCAACGTGTATTATATCGGATACTTCATTATTTAGTAGATAGTTACGCCATCTAGTATAAAGTCGCCATACTAAATTTGTCCTTACAGAGAGATAACTAGATGGCGCTATGTTGTTCGCTGCGCCCATTTCGCTGAACTTTCCAGCAGGCACCTCCATTTTGATTTTTCTATGGTGTAACTTTGTCCATTAAATATTTCATGTCGGTTTTTACAAAACCTTTAAATTCTTTCCAACTTCTAAATGAAAGAAAAACTAGCTAATTGAATAAAAAATTACATAGCAGTATCATGAAATTACATTTAGAATTATTTGCAATTAAAAAAAAATGAAATGAGACATAACTTAATTCGGATTAATGCTCTCGTTTCCCATTGAAAAAATTAATAAGCATGTAGTCAGGTTAAGCGTATATTGGTAAAGAACGACATATATACATAGCTTCTTAAAGTGGCGTCATTACTTCTACAGATATTTTGAATATGAGGAACGTTTTTCATTCTCATTTTTTCTTTTATTATATGCCAACTCTTTGAACATATAAAGCTGAAATTTTTATATTCTATTTTAAAAATTCGACTTTTTTAATCCGCTTTTAACGTTCGAAATGTTTAAGTTATCATGTAATCAAATTATTTGGGTACATTTCGTTAAGCTAAAAACTTACAACTTGGCATTTATACAGTGGATGAGCAACAAACACCTGAACAGATACTTCTTTTTCATGAGTTTTAAAATTTACAACTTGGCATTTATATAGTAGACTATTAAAAGATAGTTGAATAGATACTTATTAAAAGTGACAACTGGGCATTTATATAGTAAACGAGTAACAGATACTTGAGCAGATACGTTTTAAATATTAAACGAGTAAATAAATTGCTAGTTTATCATTTAATTAATACAAAATTAGATCTTGTAGTTTTGTTCAAATGAATTTAATGATAATATATGTTTGCTTCAGAATGGACGGATGTGATAAAACAAAACTGTAAAATTTTACGAAGGTTTTGGAAGAGTTCCGATGTTAGTATAGAATAAAGTCATCATAAATAGAACGCCATTGCTATGTCATTTATTCTTTTTTAAATAATTTTTTAACATAACTTATTATTGTCACAATTTAAAATAAACGAAATAAATCTATATGCAAAAATTATATTTATGGTCTAAGAAATTTTTTTCTAATCAGAGAGCAATTTGAATGGATGGAAGTCCGTGATCGACGCTGTCAACATTTTCTTTCACTTCAACAGAATATTTTAAATGTTGATTTAAATATAATTACCTGTGATTAATTGATGTAATTAATTGATTTTATTTTAAATGTAATTACCTAACGTATCTCAGAAGCCGAATGAGTGAATCTAGAGCAATACTCTGAATCTTTTTATAAGAGACGCAATAAAAATATTAAATTATAAAATTATATTATTTTTATTATATATCCATGTATATACACATATAGATCTATTATATATATATATATATATATATATATATATATATATATATATATATATATATATATATATATATATATATACTGATACACTAATTGCATATATTTAATATCAGATCAGCTGCTGAACTATTAGAAAGATTTTCGCAGAATATTAAATGAACAGAAAAATAACCAACTTTGACATGGTTTTATTAGTCTATGCCAGTTCTTCAATTTATTTTTGTATATTGTTATATTCAAAGCAATATACTATGTAATTTCTAAACAAAATTCCGTAATTAAAGATAGAAAGTTTAATTCATGTCGATTAAAATTTTTGTGTAAGTTATATTTATTTTCTCTTCGTAGTCATAAAGTACATTCAGCTCATTGAAATAATTACTCCTGTCTTTACTGCCCGCTATATTGGATGCGGCCGAGTAATTTATGGAGTCTTAAATTTCAATATTTGTGAAATGACAGGGAAATTCACATTTTTTTGTTACTTGGATTTTAAACGTAAATTAGAGTATTGTTAAAATGTCAACTTTGCGAGAAATAAGTGTAATAGCCGTACACCTGTAGTAATCGGAAAACATTCCGTACACGTAACCAAATTGTATATACACATTATAACAAGGTTAATAAGAATCCTGAATATATTGCCTTTACGATAATACCCGGTGATTTATCAAAAAGTAAGGTAACCAATAAATATGTCTATAGTACACTGGTAGCGTTACCGCGTGACAACGAAAACGTGAGCAGAATACTAATATCTCGGAAGTGACGTGCAGCTTTAGGCAGAAGCTACTTTGTGTGAAGAAAATTTGATTCGTTTTTACATCGCTGGTTGTAGTTTACACACTAAATTGTCAACTTAAGATATTTTATATTATCGATCTATTAGGTTTTGAGTGAAAGCCTATGTTAATTTTACTGTGTTTAAATAAATAACTAACTTTTTAAAAACAAACTTTTAATCATTGAACAGAAATTTTAAATGAGATAATATTTAAGGTGGAGTTAAAATATTAAGGGGAAACGTAATATCTGTTTCATAATGTGTGGGAAATGTGAATCCCAAATTCATATTTTTCTGATCAATACTCAAACTCATATAAAAGTTTCCTATATTGTATTAAGAGATCCGTATTGTTTTCGACGTAAAATTATATTGCGTTTTCCTCTAAACACACTATGGTATTGGATCATTCCTTGTAGAAAGGGACATTCTTTTGTTGTTAATTCATGCATAGAATACGAATGCATGTTTGGGAATCATTTTCAAATAAAGTAGTTCGCTCTATTTTTGAAGTGAAACTTCTAGTACTACGGTATTAAAAATGATATGAGCATAACAAATATTACCAGGTCGTTACTTTTAAATTATTAGTGTTAAAATATAATTAATATAACTTCTTTTAAATTACATATGGAAAGTCTTTCAAAAAAACGTATCAAAATTGTAAGAAAAATATCCTTTTATTCCTGTATTTTTGTATTTTTCCTATTTCCCCCTCTATATCTTTGTGATCCCTCTGTCTTTAGGAGAAATCCCCTTTTTCCTTGTAGTTATTTTATATTTTCCCGTTTTTTTTTCAAATTGCTTTATTGCAGATGTTATGATTATGGGAAGCTTAATCGGCTTCATATCGGTGCCGGCAAAATCTATATATTCTCTTCAGTATGTTGAAGTATTCTCACAGTCCGGATTATCTTAGAATATCTGGTTTTGCCTTTGTATTTACAATCTATTAGAGTCTTTCCCGATACATAATATGTTTTATTACTTGGTTCTTGTTTGAATGGATTACATTGATTATGTTATGTTTGCACATAGCGTGCAATAAATAAATAAATAAATAAATGTTATACCCAAAACATTTTGTAAATCCATCTTTAAAGATTAATGGCAATTGGCAATCTTTCTATCTTTACAAACCATCAATCTTTACAAATTACCAACCAGAAGATGTTGTCATACAACGAAACCAAGGTCGTGGTTAAGAATTTAAACAAAGTAGAAATAATACTACATCACGTAGTTTCAATTAGTTGTGAAAAATTGTTGCAATGAAACATGTTAAGATTTAAACAAATAAACTTATAGCACAAAGAAACTAGAAAATACATTTTTATAGCCAAACGGCTCATTGGGAAAAGTCAAACGAATCCACTCTTAATGGGCTTAGTGTTAACCATTGAGAAGTTTCCATGGCCGTTTCCATCATTATTGATCTGATCCTACCAATTACAATATCTATCTAAAGCACTCAGTGAAACAAGTTCAAATTCATAGGTTTACTGTACGCCATTGAGAAATTCCTGTAATCAGCTCCATCCTCCATCACCACCATCTCATTGCATTTTCAGAATGGCGTAAGTTTACAAAATGTCAATTAGAATTCGATGAAAATTGACTTTACAAACTTGATTATATGGATAGTTACATAGGCCTAAAGCTAATAAATTTATTAAATTGTATTAAAAGCCATAACTCAGAAATTAACTTAAGTGAAACTACATAGTGACTAATCGGTCGTAGATAGCAGTAGCCTTCTCTTACATCAAACATAAAAATAATTATAATTTCAATAATCAAGCAACATGATCAGCAGGCTTTCAATATATAATATGATCGAGAGTATCTATTTCACTCTCCATATTCATGAGTCGTTATTATTAATGTCATCAACCTTCATTTTCTCGAAGTCTATGGAAGAAGTTTTAATTAGTTCATCATCGTTCATCACCGAAATATTTCAAATGTTCCTCGGACTTATTTTTCCTGTAACTATACTTAATCCGTTTTAAGTTTATTCTGCAAATTTATAATTTATTTTTCGACTTACTAGGTACTAATGATTATATAATGGGTAAAGTATTATAGCTGAACCCGATAAAAATGAGATACTTGATAAAATTTATTTATTACACATATTATTTTTAAGTTAATCGACAAAGACTTTCAGCAATTAAACGGTAAATAGATATCTATGTCTACAATAATGTCAAAACAAACTTCTAAAAAACGTTAACGAAATAAAATTAAAGACTTAACGAACGTTTGGAGCTTTAAAACAAAGAGCGAAATCTGTTTAGGAACGACGTTCTTACGTTTCTTTTCTGTTTACATTTTCATCTCAAGAGTTTACTTCACAGATACTACTCGTATGTGGGCCAATTAGCTCAGCAAGCGTTGTCGTGATACTACTAGAGATCTATAAAAATATCAAGGCTGTATAATTTTGGCAGCTTTTGGAGAAATCCGTTAAAAATAAAATACTTTTCACCGTGATTTTCTCCACAAATATTTTCCAATATATTTTGTTTATATTAATTAATTAGATCTTCTCATTTTATTTACATAGTTAATCAAAAGCTAGGTTTATAATTATCATAATGTAAACAATGGTAACTTCAAAATAACAAGGTTTTAGTTAATATTACAGGTTACTCTTAATTAACTCATAACGAAAAAAATAATAATAATGAATATTAAAATAATACCTTATAGGTAATATATTAATATACATTTAATTTGAATTTTTTTATGTTAGCCATAAGTTGTGTTTGCGACTTAAAAGCACCTTGAAATGTAATAAAATTTACTTCTACCTTTGTTTGAATTTTAAGCTTAGTTAGTACGTAGGAAGCACTATAGTAGTCTCAAAATTTCTACTTTATTAGCCCGTGTTTTTGGATTTTATTATTTGAAGGTAATTAATTTAATTTATAGCCTCTTAGCAAATACATATTTGAGATAAATTATATAAATTTACGTGTAATCTAATTAATTTTTACAGTAAAAGATTTATTTAAATCAGTTAAGTAGTTCTTACGCGATGTTTTAATAGAAGAAGCAGACAAACATTTAAAAAAAAATTGTAATACAAACCTTTCTCATGAGTAAAATTACTTAATTATAATAATAATAACAAGTCATTTACTTCTTAATTAAATAACAAAATTCCTCCGTTCAATTTTCCTCACTCGTCGCTAGATGTTTAAGCTACTAATCTTGGGCATGTAATGTCAAATTAGTCATACAGAGGTCAACATGCAGTTGTTTCTGATGGGTTCCACTAGCTCATTCATTTCGTAAAAGCACAATAAGATGGTCATTTCCAAGTTTCCAAGGCTCATTCATTTCGTAAAAGCACAATAAGATGGTCATTTCCAAGTTTCCAAGGCTCGTTCATTTCGTAAAAGCACAATAAGATGGTCATTTTAAAGTTTCCAAGGCTCATTCATTTCGTAAAAGCACAATAAGATGGTCATTTCCAAGTTTCCAAGGCTCATTCATTTCGTAAAAGCACAATAAGATGGTCATTTCCAAGTTTCCAAGGCTCATTCATTTCGTAAAAGCACAATAAGATGGTCATTTTTAACACTAAAATTGCTCTTCTTACCACTGTCCCGCCAGCTTTAGTTCTATTTTAATAAGAGTAGTGTTTTAATGTAATATTTTTGCTTGATGTACTTGTTCTAGTCTTTGGAGTCAAGACATATTCATAATGAACAATTTTTCTTTTCACCTACAACCAAAGATCTTACCCGAGTCAGTCGGTTCTTTTATTTTTCTATTTATATCCTACTCACGCAAACGATTCATTTTAGTTTTTCATTTTTCCTTCCGAACCTGTGAAATACTGAAATAAATCTCTGTACTTCTGCTGCACTCGAGATCTATACACATTATTGATTTCCTCAAGTAGTGTCTAAAGTTTATAGATTTTTGCTCAATACCAACTTCAGTAGAATTTAAACCAAGTAATGATTGCTTCCCACGGTTTTCAATAACCAAATTTGACTTTACTATATTCTCTCTGAAACAGATTATCGCTTAAAATGTCCCATGTGTGTGAATTTTCTTCCTATTATAAGATACTAAACGGGAAATTGTCTATTTTAGGTCAATTTCATGACCCTTACTCTTGAATGTACCAAAATCTATTAAATCGGCTTAACCCATACAGCTACGAAGTTAAACGTGTTTCATATTAAATATTAGGAAACTCTTAATTATACTAAATTGGAATTTATAGCATACAGGTTTTTACTAGAAAAGTTTGATTTATTTTTTCATGGCGGTTACAATTCATTGACAATATTCACTGCAAATTCAGCTTATAAAGAATATTCTTATTTCGAAAATTATTTTATATTTTTACTTTTTTCTCTTTTTCATTAGTTTTTGGCTTACGGGTAGTGTTAATTTCACCCCAGCTTCCTATTATCTAATTTTCGTCACATACTATTAAGATAAAAATCTAAAAAGTATTTAATATTTTAACGAAACGATATTTTAAAAATCAAAAACGGAAATGGAATTTTCACAGTGAGAATTGCATGGTATTGTGTTATATTGGAGAAGGCCTCTTTAGATAACGTGTTAGGTATATTAACGTTGTAATAACGTAGTAAATATCGAAAATATTTTTCACGAAATGTTCTGTAGATCAAAGGGAAACGCAGAAGTCTTGTAAGAAAACTCATGTCTGTCTATTCGCATTCGCAGCTCTTTTCCTCCGAAACTGCTCGAGGTAGAACTATCTCACATTTCTCAATAGCTAACAGAAAATATTCACAAGGAAATTTTGGAGGAATATTTTATTCAGGCGGAAATTAAGTACACAAAGGATTTTTATATAGAATTCTCTTTATAGCGTGGCTTATAGTGTGAAAGGTTCCGTTTTCCATATTTGTTTTAAAATTTCAGGTTACGCTTTTTGAGAGGTATATTGAAAAAAATGGGCAAAAGTATTTTCCTTTCCCTCTTATTTCCAAAGCTACTGAAGCATTAATTATGCAAATAGTGTTTTCATAAACCTACGCCAATATTGTAAGAAAACTATGTTAATTACATTCGTTATTATTAAATATTTATTGAGCTAAAAAGTCCTTATTAGTGATGATTTAAATAACGTGACGTGAAATGTCAAACGAAATACAGTTATTTTCAGGAATTTTTCAGTGTAAGTAAAACTTCTTTGTCGTGTAGTAAGTATTAAATAAATATGTCGATTACTAAGGCCTACGACACCACAGCTGTGGAAAAAAATTCAAGTTTCTAAATCAATGTAATCACTATACGAGCTTTCAAGTATTTGTGTGACCGTGCCTATATGAAAACGGAACCCTCCTGATCCAAGCTTTACTCGTACTTGTCAGTTTATTTATAATTTTAATATTATGGCTGTATTGAATATATTTGGCGTTAATTTTGTAGAAATTCATTATTCACAATTAAATGAAACTACGTGATGTAGTATTATTTCTACTTTCTTTAAGTTCTCTACCACGACCTAGGTTTCGTTGTATTACAACATCTTCAGGTGGGATATTAGCAAAGATTTATTTATATTATTAGCAAAGATGATTGATTATTGATGAGAGATTAATACAACGAAACCTAGGTCGTGGTAAAGAAATTAAAGATAGTAGAAATAATACTACATAACGTAGTTTCATTTGATTGTGGATTATGGCTGTAATTTACGTTTAATTATATTAGACTAATTAATTTTTATAACAATATATAGTATGTTGAAGTTATGCTATTTATGTTCAGTCAATATAAAGCTTCTGACAATATTACCAATTTTATTTTGTTATATCGTTAAGATTAACAAATTTTCAAAAACATTTAAGTATCTTATTAGAAGAAGAAATTGCTATAAATTCAAATTATATTTTATTTTGAACTCGCGTTTTAATATGCTGACATTTAATATCAAACACCTCGCCCTCTTACTTTTTTCTTAAAGTCTTTTATTCTAACAAATATACAGTAAAAAGCTAAGATTTATCTGAACCTTTTAATTTAGATTATTGATGACACGAAAATAGATAATGTCCTAATTTCAGATCATGCATGCTTATTTAATTTCTCGATGATCTTCTAATATAAAATATATATAAAAACTTATAAAAAATTAATAAAACACTTATACTCAAAAAAGTATAGCCCAATCATACTCTTTCCATAAATAAATTCTGCAATAATTGGATCGTTCAAACCGATGGTATAAAGACACATTTTCGTATTTGCGTTCGGCGGCATAGCACTAACCTTAAAGTCAATGCTGACTAGGGGTTACGGAGCGGCCCCCACCCACTTTATCATACCCATCCACACCCGCTATTATTCCGAGTTGGGATAATGAAGCGAGCGTTGCCGACGTGTGCTTTCAAATACGGCCCCATATTTTCCAGGTGGACGAGTTTTCACGTGGAATTTATAATCCATTTCATTGAAATGGAATACGTTAAGTGAGAAAATTTTATTATTTAGAAATTTAAGTTGAATGCCAAAATATAATTTATGGTTATGTCTCACAATTGATTTGAAAGATTAGTGTTCAACTTGGTATTGAATTTTCCACAATTGTAATCAATTATTGAAAATCTAAAGGAAAATAATATAAGGAAGATACGTGTAACTGTTACCCGTGAATGAAATACATATTTTTGCTCTTTTTTTATACCGTACCATCTGTCTAGATATCAGTGTCTTTATTCGCTTACAATCTATATTTTTGATAAGGAAGCAGAATAGCAGCAAGAAGACAGCAATACTTGTGAGCGGAAGAAGTCGTTTTAACAGAAAAAATTTAAAATTCAATCGTTCTAAATTATGAACGTCAACGCGATCACTCAAAAAAGAAAAAAATAACAAAACCACTGAAAGAAGAAAGAAATGACAAATGAACAGTATCTCAAATGTATACGCTAAATTTTTCCACAGACTTAAAGTGCTTGAAGCAAGTAATATTAAAAAATGTTGTCATTTTCTTTACCAACATGGATGGACCTGTTGAATAGACATAAAAAGCGCCTACCAAGCTACTCTTACGTTTTCCCTATGTGACAATTGTAAATTATGATTTAAAAGACAGTTTAACGCACATTAAAAAAATTCAAAAAGGTATAGTAGCAGTTGTACCGCTATTGGGCATTTCTTTAATGAAGGTTACCAACCTAAGAACAGGTGGCGTTTATTTATTTTTTTTCTTTTTTACAGCAGAACTAAATTCTAACAACCATTTATTTCTTCTGCAAGCGTATATATTATACAAAACGTATTAAATGTAACTAATCTTTATAGAGCTTTTTAATTTTATGGGTTAAAATGTTATGGTTAAATTAACTTTATTAATTTATATGGGTAGTATAGAGGACAGCTTAGAGGCAAGGTGAAAATAGCGGAGAGAGAAAGATAATTGCCTGTTTCCCTCTACCACTGTATTTCCACAGGCGTAAATAAAAGGAAAATTGCTGTTGAAATTAATTGAATTTCGAATTATTTGTTTTTCTTGCAGATAAGCGACACAAAGTATTACTTTGCTGCCCATTATGAACGTTGCTTTATCTTCTCCAATAGAGGGGGATTCGTAGCTCCATAGTTGGTAATTATTTTGTTACAAATATACATTTTAATAAATACATATTTTTTATTACTTTGAAACAATTTAATTTTAGAGATATAATCGTAGAAAACAGGACGCATTTTGTGATTTCTTTCTCTCGAATGAGTTCTGCTTTAAGTTGAATGAGATGTGATTATATCATAAAAAATATAACGGCCTGTCTTAATAGAAATATTTTCCACGGAAATTGGAAGTGGATAAAATGACTGACTCTATTTAATTTAATATCTTAAAGTGAAACGGAACACTTTTATATAAAGATGAACTGAATGATGAAGACTGAATTTAGATTTTTTTTATCAACTGCACCGAAAATACAATGTTAAGAAATGACTTCAAGGGTCCATATTAGTTAATACATAATGTATCACTATTTAACCTTCTCAATCGCCACGTTGTTAGCCCATGGTTGGTTCTACATCCATTCAGATTTGCATTTGTTTCCTCAGGCGTTACACAATTTTAACGTGACGGAATGGCTCAGATGTTGCTAAAGAAGTTTCAGTTCAAAAATGTTTTATTTTATTATACATTCTTAATTCAGTTTTTGAAAAAGCTTAGGAAATATATTAAAATATATGTGAATAGATCAAAGAGTATACTTCCTCTAAAAGTACTGACCAAAAAGCAAGGAAATTGAATTATTTTGACAATTTTTTAATGTGTAAATTATACATTAACTCTTCCCTTCTATTCGCAAGTATTATCAAACACTAGTATAATTTTTATCACTTTTTAAAGAATTACTCATATGTACTTGAATAAAATTAATTTGTATAAAAATACAACTAAGTCAAATCGCCTGGACTCTTTAGTTTCATTCTTTTCTTTACGATTACAGTAAAAACATTTACATGAATAAATTTAAAAAAAAATAGTACCATAAGTTTTAAGGGCAAACAGTTTCATAAAAGTAACAATTTCAACAAGTAGTGTACATATTGATAAGAAAAGATAAAAATAATGTAGCAACGCTAATATAAGTATAATGTACGATATAAGACTAAGGTATTTCTAGACATTACGTTACCATGGCTACAAGCGCGAGTGTAGAATATTAATGCTCCGGAAGTGACACATAAGTAAGGAAGGGGATGTGCTACATAGAGCGGAGAATTTTCTTTGATGTATTAATGAAATTTGAATGAAAATGGCTACATAAACAGTTCTTGCACATCAAATATATAGAATTTTTTTATATTATTTTCAAAGCTTTTTATGATGACATACGAATAATAAACATAGGCCTTTAAGACACTAACAACCTATCTCTAATGAATATTCATAACAATTGTTGTAGCTATCAATACAATAGTAGCACTTGTCTTCCAGAATAAATAAGTGTAACATTAAGATGACATTTTCATCGTATGTTGACTTGTAAAACCTTATTTTTTTTATATACGCTGGTTGAGTGGTTGGATCACATTTGTATACAAGCTAATAAATGGATTCGGGGCAACCAGATCTAAAAAAATTTTAATTAGTTTATTGTCATATATTTCATAAAATTATGTCAAGGATTCGTAGAAAATTTTTCTAATTACATTCATGTCGCTGAGTAAATAAGAGTGTGTTAATGATTACTAATTGATTAACAAAAAACACACTAAAAAGAGAGACTAAACCTCATAAAAGAATAAATTTTAAGAAAAAAAATTACACATTAATTAAATAATATACAATATTAACTTATCATTCGATTCCCAAATAATAAACGCAAAGGAACACCTTCACTTTCCAAACAGCATTTATTCGAGGCTTATTTTTTTGCTGAGACAAGAGGATTTGCATAAGCTATTCAAGATCAAATAATAGAGACACGGAATTATCAAAAACCCATTACTTCCCCATACAGGCGATAATCTTCCAACGACATAACACTCAACAGAAACTATTCAGCAGATAAATAGCGCTTGTAAAGCAAGAAAACAAACTCACTACAAAGAAAAGTATGACAAAATCGCTAATATGTGGGTAACATAGCAAAAACTAGCACACAAATACAATTCATTAACTCAAACTGCTGTTCCGTAATATAAATATATACGAAAATCTGTTTTTGAGAATTTTACCCACTAATTATATTACAACAGAGCGATACTGACTGACAAGGCTGACCATTAAATTTTAATATATCAGAATATTCGATATCGTAAATAAAACGGAAGAGATTATATGCGTAGTTGTACCTAATTCACATAATCTGCAACTGAAAAAATGTCGAAGTACAGGGATATTAAAAAAATATAGCCAGAATATGGATTTTCCAAAACAAATTAATAATAGTAACACAAACACTATGCTAATATTAAAAGTATAGAGCTATTACCAAACATTTATATTTCACACACAATTAAATGAAACTACGTGATGTAGTATTATTTCTACTTTCTTTAATTTCTTTACCACGACCTAGGTTTCGTTGCATTACAACATCTTCAGGTGGGCTATTAGCAAAGCTCTTTGCTAATAGCCCACCTGAAGATGTAATACAACGAAACCAATTTAAGAAAGTAGAAATAATACTACATCACGTAGTTTCATTTAATTGCGAATAATGAATTTCTACAAAATTAACGCCAAATATATTGAATATTTATATTTTATTAAATAAAGTTGGCGTTAATTTTGTTGTAATTCATTATCACTTCATTTTTAGTCATAACTAAAAAAACTACGTGATGTAGTATTATTTCTATTTTATTTAAATCAACTTGAATTTAAATAAAGTAGAAATAATACTACATCACGTAGTTTCATTTAGTTGTGAATAAAACTTAAATGATCTATATTTTAATTCAAAAATCTGTATTCCCAACACTTGCATTTCATTAAATTTCTATCCATTAATGAAAGCTACCTAAGACAGTTACTCTACATACACACGACTTGGAGCACAAACTCATGTAGACACTCACGCTTACTCAAATACAAAACTTTATGCTATAATATATTCATGTTATAATATATATTTATATATTTATGTATATTTATGTTATAATATATTCATACTTCATGGCTACTATAGTTTGGTAACCCCGTAATAACACAGAAAAAACTTTCTTAAAGGCAGTGATAAATTGAATTGCTTATCTTAACAGATTTAGTGGGATAAAATAAGATGAGCAGCCCAGGAGAGATAGTTCTAAAACAAATTGAATTCTGATTCCGAAACATGTTGTTAACACTGCATAATTATAATTTTTTACTAATTATAATCATCGTATTCTGTACTGAGGTATTCATGTAAGCCGGTTTCCTGTATCGATTAAACTTACAACGAATTTACAGAGTATTAATTTCTAGATACATATTATTTAATATATCACTGCCTTCATTTAAGCAGTCATAAGACGCTAGTACCTAAAATAAACACAGCACTTTCTAACTAGATACCTAATCCTTTGTTATTTCTCTATGTACTCCTCGCTTATTTGAGCTTAAAACGTCTGTTAAGTGAACGTTTCACAGCCTAGCAAATGCTTTCGTATAACAAATTTTGCGCAGCGAAAACAAACATGCAAGTTTCTAAAGCCATGAATCTTGAGACGGAATTGAATATGTAAAATGTTAATTGAATATGTAAAATATGTATATTATACAATACTTTGAAGTGTATTTTTAGTAAGAATGTGATTCTATTCAATTTCTTCGAACTCTTTAAACGCTACTAAAAACCTTTGAATGAATTACACACACACACATATATATATATATATATATACTTAGTTTAAGTATATATGAAATAATTTTATTCAAATACATTGTTAAAACTGCAATGTATTATTAATGTTAAAAGAAATGAGATAGGGTGTGTTACGGGAGTGAAGAAAAAAGGACAGTGAATATATGTGAATTCGACGATGTTCCAGAGCATTGCATAAATTTCTTCAAATTTGTAGAACTTCCTAAATAAACGTGGCTTCCAATATATGACTTGAAAAAGAAATTCTACGACTTCCAATATGAAAGCTCCAACTTTAATATTAGAAGTCACACATTTTTGAAGTCGAGAATTTTCAACCCCAATATTTTGCACAGCCTTTAAATTATCGCCGCATAACCACCATAGTGCACGATCAGAGAGTAGAGGCTACTGCCACGCATAAATTCCTTTCGTCTGCAATATGTAGTTTTAGCTGCAGAGTAGAACATAGGCACACACATGACCAATTTTATATAATACATATAGACATACAGATAAGAGTATCCAAAACTTAGTAGGTATTGTTTTTATCTTGATTTACGAAGTACTCAGATACTATAATAGTTTAAATAGTATAAGTATAATAGACTTTGAATGTCGTCTCACAAAGTTACTTCTTTCATATCTCACCTTCATTTTTGCTTCGATTGTTTCTCTCGCACACCTTTTTGCTGTATTCTAAACGAAAATGTAATTCTAAAGGAAACTTTAATTCTAAACGGAAATTTAATTTTCAATCGCTGTCATATCCTCTTACATAAGGATGAAGCATGAAAACGTATGAGTTGTACCAAGATAATAAAAATTTAATTATGAAAACTAAATACAATTTCATGTCTCACATAATGATGAAGCAAAAAGTTTTACCAAATTTTTCACAATGACTTAGCTATTAATATATCCTCAACAGCCCTATATAGGCTTAGTTAGACCTTGCTAATAGTTTATGTTCAAAGCTACTTCTTGACCGTTTCAATATTATCATTGTTATTTCTTGATACGATGATAACTTTAAACATTCAAAGGATTATTAACAACATGTTTTAATAAATTTATGTTATATAAACTTTCCCAAATATCCATAGTTATGATCATTACTAATAAATATTCACTTTAGGCAATATTTAAGCCTTATGATCATAGGTATGTAAATGTACGTATTGGAAAATTAAATAATTTCTTTTGGTGGTGGTAGTTTGAGTCACAACATTCTAGTCTTGAGTTCAAGATCATTGGTTTTAATAACTAAGAATATAAGACATTCAAGCGTGTTGAGAGGAATAACTTCCATTGGTTCTTCCTAAAATGCAAATCATATATAAATTTCTGATAACTTATATACGATTCAAGTAAAACTTAGGAAAAAGTAAATAACCAAACATTCATTCAAATAAACTCTATCATAATATCATGTCTTTTAATTTGGTACAATTTAATGTCTCTAAAAGTTTATAAGTACAAAGTTAATGTCTCTAGAAGATCGTAAGAAGGCATAAAGTTGCCATTAATTTCATGGCCAAATGAGGTACACTATTTTTTTTCATTCCCATGTATAGTGGGGTATCGCTTGGAAGGGCTAGTTATTAATATCTCAGAAACATGTTTTTCATAATTATAGGTGTTATCTAGGTCAATGATGTGTTTCTTTATATTTTGAGACACGATCAAAACTGAACATGGATAAAGCCGGTGGATTAAATATATGTGGTTTACATCTCGTATCTATGTAAAGCTAAAATTTTAAAAAATATCTTAGCTAAAAAAAGTAATCATTTAATAATTTTTGGATCGTATTTGATTCTCATAATTGTTTTTCAGATAAAATATAAACATTAATAATATTGAATAAAATACAATGTCATGAAATAAAATAATTAAGATCGATATACAGGTGCAACAAAGACCGTTTATATTATTAATACAAATCATTATGTTCATCAAATTGAATATATACTTACGAGTAAACGAGAAATAATAAATTGATGACAAAATAAATAGATATTTATATTTGGATCCAATAAATCTCCCTGCATATTTCTTAATCTAATTTAATTATCCAACACCTGTTTAGAAACTTTGAAAATGATAATTACATAATTACGGTAAGTAGTACTTTTATCACGTCTTATTGTACCATATTGGAATACCATGAATGTATTACCCATTTCGTTATATCTAAAAACAAATATAAATTAGAGGTAAAGTTGTTAACCTAAAATGGGTCCCGTTACATTGACTGTGAGAATACGAACAGCACACTAATATTCCGGAAGTGTCAGGAAAGAAAGGGGACCCTTTAATTATCGCTGAGTAATTTCCTTGATATCTACTCTGATGGGTCCTATTTGTACAATTATCACCTTCTGTGGCTTGCAATTAGTGTTCAACAACTAACATTAGTTTCGTGACTGCTTTGTTTGTGTCCGTTTATTAGTTTCTTATTATTTTGTCCTAGGGTTAATTTATTTTTCCTGATTATATTCGATTTTGTGTTACGATGTATTTGTATAACATTTAATAGTGTAACATATCTAAATACTGAAAACGTAAATTTTGCATTAACATACTTAAGTAACTTTAAACAATAGGACTTTACACGAATTATAAAGGTTAATTACTTAGTAACTTTTAAGTAACGTTAATGAAAAATTGTCGTCTTCTCAAATGTATTACAGCAGACATCATCTAAAGTTGCATGGCCATATATGTAGGAGTCCGGTACTCCTAATGTATATGGAGATTGTATATATGCGAGATCGAAATATACACAATATTATATTTTAAATTGTTCAATATTTACGAAAGACGTTATCAGGGTTATTTTTGTATTCACAACAGATTTTCAGATGCTCTTAATACACATAGATAAGAGTGGAAAAGGAATTTATTTTCTCTGTATGCAATTTGTGAAACTTTACTTATTATTGCAATAAAAAAATTACATGGTTGAGACAAAATTTTTGTATTTTTTTTTAAATACGTAATAAGAATGAGGGAGTATATTTTGTGTATTTAATTTTTTACCCCTTATTGTTTTCCATTCATTGAAAATTTTGAAATGGTTTTCTGATGTAATATAAAATCTTCATATTTAATGAAAAAAGGCACTTTAATCATTTTCAATAAAGTTTAGATTTGACGATAAGAATATATATATATATATATATATATATATATATATATATATATATATATATATATATGTATATATGTATATATATATATATAAAGGACATTTAAAGATAAGAAGTATAAAATTCTGGATGAAAATTTTATAATTATGGATACACTTTTTTTTAAATTATTAACTTTAACTACAATATGGTTACTTAATGGCAATGAATTCAATGGTCGAAGTGTAGATTTTATAATAACAAATGTTATTAACATAATACATATTACGTGCCCGGTTCCGGCTTTGCCCGGGCAAAACGTGAACTTAACTGCATTTTGTTTTATTCCTTTATTTATACAGTAAATATATATGATTTTTTAAAAAACGCTGACACCGATGTTTCTTTCTTTCGATATACACACAATTTTTCATATCTAATTATTTCGAAATTCTCACATAACCTCAGTCAGTGAACGTTATTTGCTTCATATATGTATATACACACACAAACACACACACACACACACACATATATATATATATATATATATATATATATATGTGTGTGTGTGTGTGTGTGTGTGTGTGCGCGCGTGTGTTTGTATGTATATATATAATATTTAAGTATAAGTAGTTAGCTAAGTTTCCAACTCTTTAGTTGGTAACAGTTGGTCAGTTCTAAAATGGTATAACACGGTATAAAGCGGTATAATATTTAATATCGTTTGTCTTCCCAGCTTGTAGTATCTCGTTGTCTTTTATTTTAAATATTTTGCGAAGTGAAAGAATTTTTGAAATCGGATCAGTAGTTTTAGAGATTACCTTCTATATACAAACTTAATAACTGTTACATTTTTTTAACGTTCTGAACTTCTGATTTTACTCCTATAAAACTTCATACCAGGCGCTATATGTATTATTTTCGTGTTGTATTTCGAGAGGAAGCCAAAAATTAATTTCTGTTACACCAATTAACCAACACAATTATAATAATTCTTAATTCATAGACAGACTAAACTTATCTTACAGTTTAAAAATGGCCGCTGTAAAAAGTTCGCCAAAAATTTATTTCCCACAAATTCATATATTTTAATCCAACGTGTATTATATCGAATGCTTTATTATTTAGTACATGGTTATGCCATCTAGCATAAAGTCGCCGTACTAAATTTGTCCTCACAAAGAGACAACTAGATGGCGTTGTGTTATTTCGCTGAGCGCATTTCGCTGAACTTTCCGGGTAGGCGCCTTCATCTTAATTTTTCCCACAGTGTAACTTTGTCCATTAAATATCTCATATCTGTGTTTATAAAACCTTTAAATTGTTTCCAACTTTTTAGTTAAAAAAACTAGCTAATCGAATAAAGAATTACATAGCAGTATCATACAATTACATTTAGAATTATGTGCAATTAATAATTTCCTTGAATTTCAACATATATTGCGGGGACTATTTTCACAGTGCAATAAGACGTAACTTGATGTTCTAATGTTTTCGTTTACTATTAAAAAAACTTAATAAATATATAGTCAGGAAAAGCTTAGCGTATATTGTCAAAGAACGATAAAGCACGGAGCTTTTTCACGGCTTACTATTTAATTTGACTGCCTCTCTCTGTGTTTTCCTTAAAGTGGCGTCATTACTTTTATATATATTTTGAACATGAGAAACGCTCTTAATTTTCACTTTTTCTTTTACTTATGCCAACTCTTTGAACATATCAAGCTGAAATATTGATATTATATTTTAAAAATTCGACTTTATTAATCCGCTTTTGACGTTCGAAATGTTTAAGTAATCATGTAACCAAGTTATTTGGGTACATTTAGTTAGGCTAAAAACTTACAACTTGGCACTTATATAGAAGACGAGTAACATACTTGAACAGATACTTTTTAAAACTGACTACTGGGCATTTATATAGTAAACGAATAACAGATACTTGAACAGATACATTTTAAATATTAAAGAATTGCTAGTTTTTCATTTAATTAATACAAAATTAGAATTTGTAGTTTTGTTCAATTAAATTTAATGGTAATATATGTTTGCTTGAGAATGGACGGATGTAACAACGTTGTAAAATTTTATCAAGGTTTTGGAAAAGTTTCGATGTTTGTACGTAATAAAATCATCACAAATATAAAACCACAAAATAAATTTTACATATTCTTCGGAAGTTCGTTTCATTTACTGTGATTGCATGAAGTTGCAAATAATTTGATGAATTCTTGTTACGGTAGGGTAAATGATGATTATAGCTTTGGAAAATTTTGAAATTTGTTTTAATGTCAAACAACATCAGAAATGCAAAAATCTGCATGTTCTTGTGTTCGCTTGTTAATTTTTATTGCTCATTAAGAATAATAAATAGGACTGGAAGTCCGTGATCGACGCTGTCAACATTTTCTTTCAATTCATCAGAATATTTTTAATTATCCCCATTACCTAACATATCTTTAGAGTGATATACCCGTTCACGATTTAGAGCATTGCTCTAAATCGTGAACGACAAGTTCTTCTCTATCCAGCTGCAAAACTTTGGAAACAATTGGATGCTGCACCGGGAACTCGCTCCTATAAATCTTATAGCCTTGAGGTCGTGATTTGTAGTTCAATTTTTTAAATTTGTTATCTTGTTTTTGCCTTTTTTTGACATAGCATTTTTCTGCATTTCCTATTCTAAGGAGTGTATATTCTAACGACTAAACTTTGTAATAGTGTTGTAATCTAGCTTGATAAACATCTTTTACTAACTTTCATGTTATTAAATTCTCATATTTAATAATTTAACCGTTGTGATAAAGGTAAACTTAATTAAAAGATATGTTCTGAACAGAAGTATGAGAACGCCTGAAAATAGGATCGTTGCAGTGGAACACCATCATCCTAATGAAAATGTCAGTATTGGCGATAAAATTTCGGCGAACGAAAAAATAGATATATTTTACAGAAACACGCTTCAAGTAAATTCACTTTTATGCACAGAATCATCTTTATGAATAATGGACACGTTCTGTTTTACAATATATATATATATATATATATATATATGCTAATGTTCATACAGTAGAATAGAATAGAGTAGAAAATGTAAAAGAAGTATGTTAAAAGTAATATAAATTATATTTGTGGTTTTAATTCCTTGGAAGTTTTTTTTACCATTTATAAATCGATTTTACTTGTTCTGTACATATTTTACTATTACATAGGTCACTATTACAATGAACATAAGGAATGAGGTGAGCACAGTTTTAATTGCATACTGGCTCTTGCCAACGACTACGTTAGCGTGAATTATACATACACAGATCGAGTTAACTGACCCCTAGCGATATCCATCAGAGTCAATCAGAAGTAATTTTAATATTGTTTCTGATTGGCAATTACGGTAACAGTATTAATAATATTTAGCCTGTCTTTAGTATGAGTTGTGACAGGAAAGTAAAAACAAGCTAATAAAAACCGACCGACCGTTCCGACATGCATGTCGGAACATGCACAATGTACATACATGCACAGTGTATGAGGTTCAAATTTGATCCAAAAATTAATAGGGTTAAATTTTTTCAGCCAAGGTTATAAAATTATATCGACAAGTTAATAGCGTATTTATTTTCCTTGTTCTGATCATATATACAGATAAAATGGTCTCTCGACTAACGATAAGTTATCAGTAGCGTAGCCATTTGTGTGTTTCTTTTCCTGACTGTGCTAATCTTTTCTGGCATTAGAAACATAGAAGTAAAGGATTATTTAGAGATAAAATATTTTTTGATTACTTTAAAATGTGTTAACAACTACATAACACTACTTTGTGCGCATAATAACTACTTGTAAAAACTATTGTGTTAACAACTATGGAACACTACTAAATGCAGTTTATCGTTTTTATATATATAAATATATAATTTAATTTTACACATATGGAAAATTAAATTATTGAATTTCATTTACTATCGTTTGGGTCCTAAGGTAGTTGAGTTCAATTTGAAGTGATTAAGTTTATTAAAGATATGCGAAAGAGAAACACTTAGTATATCAGAGGATCTATTAGTGTTTTAAAATTTCCATATATATATGTCATTTATTCTTCTGTGTATACTAAGCAAAAGTGAATAAAGTAGAAATTTTTTATTCGACATAAACCACATATAGACAGAGAACTTCTCAAACTCACCAACATTTTTGTTAAATATACCAATTCATAATTTCAGAAATAATCATTTTTCGTGATATTTATTTCATATTTGTTTAGAGTTGGGCCATCTTGTGTCCTTTTGGTACAAAGCTCGATTCTGGGTTGTCTCAGTGTTCATATCTTTAATTATCATATTTCTCTGTATGGTCCTTATTTATATCGCAGAGGGTTTTTCATGGCCTCTCATTCATTCTTATTAAATTGGGCTATGCAGTCATCATTTCAACGCATTACACATCTATAATCGTACCGGTCGTTCATCATTTTGTACACAATTACAATTTTCTTTACGACAATATATATGTAAAATTGCTGTATAAATTATTATGCAGTTCAAAATGGAAATGGAAACCTTATCAGATTACTGGCGTATCCATGTATCACAACCATTTTATTTTCAGAAACCGCTTAACTAGGCACTCGAAATTTGGCATAGTAATTAAGTTTAATAAACTAAGCATACCTCAATAGCTAATACTTATTAATATCTACAAGGAAATTTTAGTGAGAGGTACGGGTAAAGACTACTTAATTAATGGAAACATAACTTGTTAGATTTCATACACAGTGTAAAGTGCCTTTTGTTAAGGTTGCCAAAAACATTTCCTTTCATAATTTTAGTTAATATATTTTCAGAGATATCCTGAAAAAGACCCTCTCATCGTTTATGAAATCACTGAATCTAAAATTATGCATAATGCTAGGTATTTAGAAGCTTTCACTATGATTTTATGAAAACTTTAACGATTATATTAAATACCTTTAAATATGTATTACGCCAATAAATCCATGTCACTGGTAATGAATAAAGTAACATATGACTAATGCAATGTGGGAAGCGTTTTCCTCTTTATAATCGTGATGCATTGTTTGTTAAATACCTTATTTTTTATAGTTGTATATTAATTCCTTACTTATATATAAAATTATAAAAAATCTATTTTGTTTTTTTTATTCATTGTTACTCTTTTTACCTAAAAAAAATCGGAATAATATTGAAATAAAAATTATTCGACAATTTCCTAAAGCGATCGCTTATCATTCACATATTAATCAACTATACAATACAAAATATTTGTCGGTCTGTTAATGTGGCTGCATATTAATTTGGACCAAATGGCTTGAATGTTTAGAATATTAGATACTTGCCCTTTTTTATGTAAAAATTAACCCTATTATATATATATATATATATATATATATATATATATATATATATATATATACCGTTAAACCCTAGTTATAACATATAGTTATGTTTAATCAACTTTTAACTTTAGTTCACGCATATTAATCAAATATACAGTACAATATATTTGTCGGTCTGTTAATGCAGATTATTCAATTGACCCAAATGGCCTTAATTTTTGGAATAGTTAAGTATTAGCCTCTTTTTGTCTAAAAATTAACCTTATTACATTTATACCAGTGAACCTAAGTTACAGCATATAGTTATGCTTTATCAATATTTAACTTTAGCTCCTTATGATCTTTTCAAGAGCACAGTCATGTTATTTCCCTTCGCGTTTCAAAAAAATGTGAATATGTCATTTCATTTATCGTAAATGTAGTAAAATATAAGTTCAAGAAAAGGTTATTTCGGCCGGGAACACAATCGATTGACGTTGCGTTTGATCTAAGTCCCGCAGGGACTGTTTTTTCGATACTCGTCGTCACGACAACTCGGTGAATTTTCAATGTTTTTAAATTTTTTGTTTCAAATCTTGGAAATCGCTTTTTGTTCAATAATTTGAGTCATATTTCGGAATATTGTGTTAAAAAAATATATAAATAATGAAAGACTAAATCTTTTCCCGTAAAAAAATAATATTTTTCGTAAAAAAATACTCAAAAACAATTTGGAATATTTCAGATCTATCCACATTTAATTAATATGTAAATTCAATTAGTGAGGTAATCATTTTTTAGTGTTAGAAATAACTCCTAATTACAATTATTTTATATTTAAAAACCTACAAATATTTTCTTTTGTATATTTGATTAATTGTTTTATTATGCCCATAAAAATTAGTTGAAACATATAATTATTAGTGCAATTTGACGTAGGTAACCCTTCAAATGAAGAAAATAGGGTTGTTTTATTAATGTAATACTAATTTCATTTCATGAATTTTGTAATATAATGTATGACATATTATCTTCATATTGGCATACAAGTATAGTGCTAGAGCCACACACTTGTTACAACACGAACTTGTCACAGATGACACATACACACACGACTTAAATTTCATCCCGACACAGGTTTTCACTTCTAAGTTTGCAGCCTTTAAATAAATAACACTTCACAAATACAAATTGCCTTCTTGAATAAGCCACCATTAATAAAATACCTTACTTTAATATTGATAGTACAAGGAATGGCACCTTTGTTTTTTCCTTCAGCGGCACGCCGATTTGGATCTATAATATAAATACCGACGGGCGCACTTAGTTACGATAAATTTTCCAGACGCCTAAGCTCTCATTAGATTATTTCGCTGTGGCTTGAGATAGCAGGATCATATTAAGGTTATGTAATTACGAAATATTTAGACTTATCACCAGATCTGCTGTTATATCTTATGATTAACAATAAATACGTATATTTATTTTCTGAATTATGATACAATATAATTGGAGTATATCAGAGGAAAAGGAAATATGTTAGTGGGTTAAATATTTTCTTTAAAATATATGAAAGGAGTGGGTCGATGATCAAGTAGAAGCTAAAACAACTATTTATGTTAAACCTCTATGTGGAGATTCAAGATGAAAGGAAACTTTAAATTAATGAAAAGTTGGTGTGAACTCATATACGGTAATACGATCTTAGAAGTGGCGGCAGATCAGAATATGTAGGCGATAGAAAATGAATATTTGGAATTACGCGAAGTAAAACGTACACCTTGAAGTGTACAAGGTGAAGAGAAAAAGAAGGTATTGTGCATCTGAGCGAGGAAGAGATAGAGAGGTAAGGAGGTAAAGGAGAAGGGAGGAAGATGGGTGAAGAATGAGACAGAGAATAAAGGGAGAGGAAAGAGAGAGGTGGAAAACGAAGAGAATACATGGTGCCCTTGATACTGTTATATACTATGGATAGAATATAATATTATATTGGAAAAGTCGATTAAAAATGAGAGGCTTTCATAAAATAAATGAGAAAAAAAATAAGTAAAACAAATTGATTTTCATGGAAAACTTGCAGCATACGATATGAAATAACCTAATAATCATTATGTAGTAACACACTATTAGCTGTAAAAGTCAAAGTCGTTAGTGTATGTTATAGCAACCTACCTACCTAACAAATATACTAAAAAGGCGAACTAAAGAAAACGATGTAACATAGGTTCGCATTGTGAGTTAACGTTTGATTATTTATTTTGGTTATAAGATACTGGTTTTAGATAGTGGACTTACAAATATTTCAATTCAATTTACCATATATATGGAAGCACGGGTTATAGGATAAAAGAACACAAATAAGCTTATTGTTATTAATAACGATCAGAATCGAATTAAAACTTTACATTTTATGGGGCCACGGTTTAATGGCATTTACTAATTTCTCCAAATTTAGAATAAATTTCTGATGAATAATGTAAACATTTGCCAATAACTAAAAATTAAATGAAACTTGGTGATGAAGTATTATTTCTACTTTATTTAAATTATATTTACCACGACCTAGGTTTCGTTGTATTACAACATCTTCAAATGGGCTATTAGTAAAGAAGTTATTTTGATTGTTTTTTAAACATTTATTATGATTTGAAATCACCCTCAATGCCATGAATAATTAACTTTATTTTAAGCAGGTCTCAGCAATTTCTAAAAATCTATAAAAAATTGTTTTCAATAAACGCGACTCATTATGTGTAGAATTGACTCATAACTTAAACTAGCTGAACGTTATTTTAGCTCACAATTAAATGAAACTACGTGATGTAGTATTATTTCTACTTTCTTTAATTTCTTTATCACGACCTAGGTTTCGTTGTATTACAACATCTTCAGGTGGGACATTAGCAAAGATAGTAAAAAAAGAAGAACATCAAAGAAGACATCTTTTCTAATATCCCACCTGAAGATGTTGTAATACAACGAAACCTAGGTCGTGGTAAAGAAATTAAAGAAAGTAGAAATAATACTACATCGCGTAGTTTCATTTAATTGTGAATAATGAATTTCTACAAAATTAACGCCAAATATATTCGTTATTTTAGCTGCTAAGTGGGGAAATAATGAAAATTATGTTACTTAAAAAAAATTATTTAAAAAATGTTTTTGTTTAAAAATTATTTTCATTAAACACGACTCATTACATATAGAACTGACTCATAACTTAAACTAGCTGAACATCATTCTAGCTACTAAGGAGGGAAATAATAACAATTATGTTACTTAATCCGGTTACTAGCATATCGTTCAATGAGTTTTTTGCTGTTTTATTAATAATCATTATTAAAAACTATGTCAAAATATAAAGTCATTTAAGCTACTTTAAGAAGGAATTTGTCTAAATCTGACTTATTCTCGTTCTATGACTTTTATAAGGTTTGAATATATATTGACTCGTTTATGTTTATTGTTTACTATAACAAATATTTTTTACTTTTACGACAAATTGGTACTAAGCAGTAAGTTGGACATATTGAGAAAAACAATCGTTTTTTCTTAACGTTAGAATAATAGGGCTCAACTAGCTTCATTTTAATTGAGACGAATGCAAAGTGACGACTTATTCTTCTCTGACTTTTGTAAGGTTTTAATTTGTATTGGCTCGTTTATGTTTATTGTTTGCTGTCGCAAATATGTTTTTTTTAATACAAACTTGTACGACGAATCGGTACGAAGCAGTAAGTTAGACACAGACTCTATTGAGAAAAAAACATCTTTTTCTTAACGTTAGAATATCAGGACTCAACTAGCTTCATTTTAATTGAGGCAAATGCAAAGTGATGACTTATTTTTGTTCTCCGACTTTTATAAGATTTGAGTACGTATTGACTCGTTTAAGTTTATTGCCTATTATCGCAAATATTTATTTTTAATACAAACTTGTACCACGAATCGGTACTAAGCAGTAAGTTGGAGAAAGCCACTATTGAGATGAAATATATTTTTTTCTTAACGTTAGAACATCAGCCAATTAAAACATAACTAAATATATAAAATGCTCGAGTTACGATACTTTAATTTTAATAATTTACGACTCCATTGGCTCTGAGCTGTCTTGTTTTCAGAAATGGCGTCATTAGTGTCACTTTTTTGTATATAATATAGTAAAATTTCAGAAACATGATCATTATTTTAACGCTAGGAAGATTGTCACCATAGGTATTATAGTTAATCAATCAATAAAATTACATTTATCCTAGTCAATTTTCGGTTTCTCACAACCCGGTTTATTACAAGGGGAATTCCGATGACAATCAGAGAGGTTAATCTGAGAGGTCGTATTAATTAAATTATTTCTATTTCCTGGAGCTGGAAGAGAATACCAATGAAATAGATCATAAAAAATTTTTGAAATAATATATATAAAATTGTTTATGATCACACTGTAGAAATGAAATTTTCAACACAAAAATGAAAAAAAAACTAATTTCCGTCAATAATAGTCACGTAGGGATGCATTCAAAGAGACTCGTAAACAAAACAAAATAAGTCAGTGTTCATTCAACTGATAAAGATATTGTGAGATACAAATACCCTCCATTAGCTTATAAAAGTTTTGCAATTACACACAAAATTTACACATATAATAAAATTGCAGAATGGGTGTGCCTGTACAATGATGATATTTTTTTGATTGTCTGTTTGTTTAAATACGCACACAATATCTTAAAAGCTAATAAACTAATTAAAATGGTGTTTTTGGAACATCTAGGAGATGACTTAAAATAATATTAATTGTTTATTTCACCGGAATCGGTCAACTCAATCAGAATATCTTAGAATTATGGTTGACTGGAAGAGACTGCTCATGTAGCTATAAGTTCGCCATATATACTATATATAAAAGTTAACAAATAAATAAATAAATAAAATATACGCGAATTGAAAATACAATAACAAAGTACCTAGTTACTCAGCGTTAGTTATTATGTACAGTGTATCTACTTTCATTAATAGAAGGCAATACATGTATTTTAAATCGCGTAATGACATTTTCCACCTGGACATACATTGCAGAAATTAGTATGACCAGAGGTGAATTAGGGAGTGGTGGAGAATAAGTACGTGTTTAAGTAAATCTAAAAGCGGGCAGACAAATAAGACAGACGTAAATGACTTAACTCGATTCAACATAAACAAACATGACGCAACAGATCTAACATATCGTAACATGACCCAAACAAAATCAATATAACACAACCTAACACAACCCAACCCAAATCAGTATAGCCCAAGGCAATCCAACATAATCCGTCGTAACCCAACCCAACATAACCTAACGTAATCCAACACATATCGAGTTGGATTGCGTTGGAGTATATTGTACACATATCCCAACCTAACATAACCCAATCTAAACCAACATAACCCGTCCAATATAATCCCAACCAACGTTAAACCCAATATAACCCAACACAACCCAACCTAATGAAACCCAACTGAAATAATCCAAATAACCCAATCCGACATAACTCAACATAACCGTGACCCAACACAATACAACCCTACATAAACCAACGCAACCCAAAATAACCCAACCCAAACCAAAGTACCCCAACATCCGCAACCCAACTTAACATATCCCGAATATTCAGGTGTAATTTAACATAAACCAAAACCCGACCAAACCCGATGTAACCAAAACCAGCCCAACATAACCCAACCCCACATAGCTCAACCCAATATACCCTTATCCAACATAAAGCATTGCGACTCAAATCAACCCATCTTATCCGATATACGCAAAATAACCCAATACATCCCAACATAATACAATATAACTCAACCCAACATAACCCAACTCAACGTAACTCGATAAAACACAATCTAACTTAACAAAACCTAATTTAACCCAACCGATGTTTAGTTCAAACAATTTTATCAACCCAACACAACTTAGTGTAACCTAAGATACATGTAATAAAATTGTAAATCTCTAAATTAAAAATAATTATAAGAAAATCATAAAGTAATAGAAAACAAAAACGCAGTTTTTAGAATTTGTCTGTTTGTCTATTTGTTTAAACCCGCTTCAATCACTCAATCAGAAGGCATTTGAATTTAATATTATCAAAAATGAATTTATATTGTCATTACATAACAACAATGAAGTACCAAGCTATTTAATACATAGAAATTACACAAATGTTATGTACAAACATCAGTAGTATTTAAATAGCGCAATTAAATTTTTCACCCGGATATGCATTGTCGAAATGGTCCTCACCAGAGATGAAGTTTGTAGTAGTACTGGGGTATATACATATATATATATATATATATATATGTATATATATATATATATATATACATCTGTGTTATATGTAAATAACTGAATACATTTAGTAGATAAAAAATAGTGTCGAATCACAATTTGAAAAATGTCGACAAAACTTCTACTTTTAAAAATAATACGCAAGTAACACATTGTTAAACATTTTTCAAAATATTAGTACTTTAATGAGGAAAAGGTTTTTCTATTTTTAAAAATTATTTCATTTTTCAAGTTTCCTTTATTGACATTCCCTTCGATAGGGAAAGTTACAAAAAGAGATCATTCCCACATTTTATATAGGAGGTGGTTTAAAGAAAATATTAAATAAATCACTTTTTTCTATGCCATTGTTTTCATCTATAAGTTCCTATAAAATTTGCAGACGGAGTCACATACAGAACGACAGACATATGATTAAATTACAATAGTATCGTTTTCGCCTTTTGCTTATACAACCCCAAAAACGTACCAATAATTATTGTATATAAAATATATAATTTGCTTTTATATCAACTGAGACGAAAATAAATAAACAGGCAAATGAAAATAAATAAACAGGCAAAAATAAATAAACCGGCAAATTTCAAAAATGATAAACATAGTCTTGTATAAAATATCTTTAATTAATCTTTCCACATAACAATGATTAAATTTTGTATAATTTTGCCTAATAATACACACACACACACACACACACACACACACACACACACACACACACACACACATATATATATATATATATATATATATATGACTTGTGAGAAAACACGTCAAATGAACTTTAATTTCTCTCTTATGTCATGTCGTGAGATATGTCTCTTTCTTTTATTGGGAAGATGTCTCATTTCGACTACAATTCAGATGTTTTTCTTTGCGCGCTAAGTTCTCAACGTTTTAAGTAAACGTGTTTATAATGGGAATGGAAACAGCAGTTTCATGTATCTTCCGTTTTATCACAATATCATGTTTCCTTGTTGTTCGTTTTAATCGCATTTCATCTATCAGTCAATGTATTTCTCTTTAATATAGATATTAGTTTGTATGCAAATCTCTCAACTTCAACTTTTTGAAGTGAGACCTTCGGAGTATAATTGCTTAAAGTGCATATAGTATGTCAAAATATGAAGAAAATTTAGCAGAAATGTGTATTCTTTGATACTTACCAATATCGATTAAATCTAAAACTTTAATTTCAACTTTTTGGAGCAATAGTTTTAGAAATATGAATTCTGCTAGCATTTCAATTGCGTATAATTTTACAAAACATTAAGCCAATTCAACGGAAATATATAGTCTTTAACACTTAGTTATATCGATTATTAATTTCCAAAAGTGATAGTAATTTATCTTTTTTTAAGCAAAGGAATAAAATTAACATTCAATATTTTCGTACTTGTGCTTATTTAAAATCAATTTTATATTAAATAATCGTTTCATTTGTAAAACAAACACGAATTATAATTTAATTATAATAAAGCTTTTTGTGACTTCGCTTCAAAATTTTAATGTAGTAATTTCCCTAAAATTATGTGTTGTAATATTTTAAAATCAATTGGAATTAATTTAAAATAATTTATTATCAAATATACAGATTTATTGAGATGAATATCAATTGCATTAAATTAATTTTTTATTAACAATTTGTAGTTTGAAAAGTAGTCAATATTCAAAGTCGAATTCACATTTCTTTTCCAATATTAATTCGTCATATTTATGGATCACATTATTCAATAACTGATATACTTACAAGCACAAAAGATACTATTTTATTAATATTTCAAACTACCTATTTCCCATGACCTGCTCGCATAGAGAGTGTGATGGCCATAACTTTCACAAAATCTCTAACAAAATGACTTCTCGTATTCTATAATATAGCTGCCGCCATCATATCGCTACACAACAATTTCTTTTTATCTTGCAAACAATTGATAACGTTTAAATTACACATGATATGCCAATATATTAAGATAGACACCAATATATTAAGCGAGATCCTCATACAAGTCGTCATAACAAAGGTTTGCTTTTGTTTCGATGTTTATAGAATTGATTCCAATTAGCTTCTGATTATTGTCTTTTCACCATTTTAAAACAATTTATTGTTGCTTTTCAATTATTGAATCACGTATTTTTCGGTGATCCTTGCACACGTCGAATTACATTCTGTAATGGTCCGCTTTATATTTTCTTTCTGAGTATACTTCTGTTGGCGTGGCTTTGTGTCCTGAGCACGAACAATAATGTATTGCAGTTAAAATTTTTAACATAACAAAAAGATGGCGTATAGAGAGAGTGAGAGAGAGATACTTGTATGATATATGTATCTGAACCAAAAAGCGCTGAAACATGTGTAAGTATTAGCTGTTCGTCCGGCTTTGCCCATGAAATTAAGAAATCGTGGCAGAATTTTAAAATTTGTTTTAATAACTGCCATGAACGATTTATTGAATAAGGGTGTGGTATTCTAAACCATGTCGTTATTTGACTATTGTGACTAAAGTGAAAAATTACTCTCTGACCAAATTGTTTTTAACATTAAACTTGTATTCTTTAGTAATCAAGGCTGATTTCTCCACCAAAAAATCAAAGCATGAAAATGTGCACATCTTTTGAACAATTATGCAATTTTGTCGTTGCCACAACTTAAAAATGCAATTTTTCTAAGCCACGTAGAGGTATTTTACCGGAAACAAACCACTTTTTACTGGTCGATTTAGAACAGACTGAAAGAAATATCCACAAGAGGAAAACCAAACAACTGATAAATTTTTTAGATCTGACCTGACAATGGCAACGTATGTAAATAATAATCTACGTAACGTTAACCAATATGTTAACGTATGGCTAATATATACTCTTCATGGCCCTTATTAAGTGAAATAAAGTTATAGATCACAAACTTAGGTCCATCTGCGTTACTGAGCACCATAGCTGAAGCGACAGATGAGCTCCGTGCAGGAAATGCTGCGCAACTTTTCTATGTCGAGTAACATACACTTGCGAGTCCTTTAGCGTCCACAGTGCTGAAAAGTATCATTCAGATATGAACACGTTGAAAATAACATTTACACGACAGCTCTTCAAAACACTAGATAATGTATCTATTGTCAAACTATCAGTTTCGTTTCGTGACCTGTCGTGATTATCCGAAGATCGCCATGCTACCTTGAATGACCATGTCTGAGCCAAATTACGTCGAAAGGTTTAGTTATTTAGCTCTCCAATCCCTTTCCGTTTCAGTCTAGCAGATATGGATGAAGCCTTAGTGGAGTAAATATTTAATAAATAAGCAAAGTTTTCTCAGACACCTGCATAATTAACCGATAATTCGATGTTAAAATTTATTCGTTTAATTAAATATTATCGTGGAAATTTAATAATATACTTATTTACATGAACTAGTTTAAATACTAGCCAGAGCTAAGTACACTGCTATGAAGATATTCTCTTAGATATTAATTCTTAACTGAGCATTTTCTTATTTAGCGCTTAAAATATTCACGTTGGCCGATGAAATTTCGAAAAGGCTCTAATAATATAACTTTTAATTATTTTCGCTCGCAGAAATATAAACTTTATTAATTAAAAATTAAATTCTCGTTTAACAAATAATTTGAATCAAAATGATTGCTTTTATAATTAACGAGCAATTATAATATATATTTTATAATGAAATAAGTTTTAACTGGTTCGAATACACAACATACGCTTGAGTTTTGAAAATTCAACGTTCAAATCTGGCGGTATTTTTACATTCTTGCTTTCAGATGCTCCAGGTATGATATGGCACCCCTGGTATTGCATACCACTAATACTGTAATTGTAAAAAATTTAATGTTTGTTACCTAATACGCGAACTAAACAAGCAACAAATCGCTACCAAATTTGGTGTGCAGCAGTTCATACAGCAGATTAACTAACAGATTAGAAAAAGATTAACTAATAGGCTTTGTACTAGTCTCGGTATCATACACAGAATATTCCCATGACGAAAAGTATGTTTGTGTGTTTTTACTCAATCAAATTTAAACGTCGCTATAAATTTTCACAAAACTTGACACAGACAAATTTCTTCCCTGCAGGATAAATCTCAGTGCTTTTGCTCAATAAAAAAAATTAGGTACTGATATATGTCAATACAATGGGGAACGTGTTTACGCCAAGAATTTAACATTATATATTATGGATAGAATAAATAAAACGTTGGCTTGAGGTCGTAACAAACCGTCAGGTAAATGATCTATGAAAAACATGATAGCTATAAATCATTGCGCAGACCAAAAAAATCCATGTCAAAGAAGAGAAAAAGCGTTCACAAAACTGACATTTTCTTTAGAAATGACAGTTTCGATGACATTTATAAAAATAAAGCTACTGAAAATATTTTCGGTTTTATCAACACAAACCTTCAAGCAATTAATATTATTTCAATTTTCTCAGAGTAATTTTGTATCTAACTTACTTGTGTATCTAACTTTTATATCTATTTTTATTATTTTCGGTAATTATTTTTAATAAATTATCTGGCTAATGACAAGTTTCCAGCCCTGCGTTTGGTCGTGATTTTTGCAAACTTAAAGTTTTCATAGAGGAACGCGTGAAACTTTTCCAAGAATTAAACAATAAGGATTGTTTGTGTTAAACGTTTGAATGAAAATAATTTTTTCAGACCAGAAAGATACAGTTATTTGTTTAATAGACCTTATTTTTTTTTCTCTTAATATTCATAAATTTATTTCCGGCGGTTTAATCGCCGAAATCTGTGAAACTTTGAATGAAATTATATTTTTAGTTATAAATGTAGCTCAAGAAACTTACAACTGAAACCCGGAAGTATGAAGGTGAAAGTTTTGTCTATTTTCTGAATTATAATTTGTATGAGAAGAAGAAAATTAAATTTAACGAACTCAGATTGAAGGGCTTACCATATCCTCGAATCTAATTAAATCAAACTAATTTACATTGGGCTGCTTACTTTTTCTGGAATCTAATTATAGCTGATTAATTGGATTTTATAGGTTTCTTTACTCTCGAAGCTCTGATTCGAGAGTAAAAAAACCTCTCAACCCGATATTTACCCTGTGTTTGGATTTTCATATAAATGTATTTTTTTTATTCTTTATTTTTTTTTTGAATTCTCCTGAAAAATAATAAAATTATTTATGGTTAAAAAAATTTTAACAATTTCTTAAAAAAAATTAAGTAATTTTTTCGTCGTAACAAATATTCAAATTGTTCATATTTCATCCTTTTTTCCAAATTGTCATCATTTTTTTTTAAATGGCGACACGTTAGTAGCAAAGGTACGAATAAGAGGAACGATGTACATGTTTTATTCAGTTATGAGTAGATTAATTTTGTAATTTATCGAAAAAGAAGGCAAGATCATCTAAAATTTGTTTAACTTTAAATTACTTTCATTGCTTTGACGTCACACATGCACTAGAGGCAATTGCAGACCGTTTCATAATTAGTTCGAAAAATAAAAACTTAATTTTTGTATGAAATTGTTAAAATATTTTAATTTTAAATTAGATTTATTGTTTTCCAGGAGTATTTATGAAGTAAGTAAGTTTTCATGAAAAAAATTAAAAGAAAAATACACTTACATGAAAACGCGAACATAGGATGATAACCTCATAATGATTCCTTCTGTGGTTAAGCTTTAATGTCGAGTCTTTGAAAGTTGCTGCTAATAAGAATAATAAAAAAAAGCTGCAATATTTTAATCACCATAACTTTTTCCTGACATTTTCCAATTGTTTGCTAGTTCTGAGTAATACATTTTGTTTTCAGGAAAAACAGAGTTGGATTACAAAAATTGCGATATCGTTAAAAGTAAAATTTTGAATTTATTTGAGAGAGCCCTAATAATCAGATTTAATTTGTAGTCGTGTCACAAATTTTAAAAAAGGTTCCATATCCCGAATAATAAAAGATTTTTATCGAAAATAAATTTTGTCAGCATACCAGCTACAGCTTGGCCTGTTATTTTATTGTTTTCGATTGATCAAGCACTTACGTGGCACTTCACTATGTGTATATATATATATATATATATATATATATATAAATATATACATATATATATATATATATATATATATATATATATAAATATATACATATATATATATATATATATAAATAGGTATGAGATTTGTTTACTGAACAATATGCGTTGGGCGTTCGTATACTAGTTACGTACGAACTCAAATTCAAATAAGATGTCAACGTTATTCATTAAACTGAATAAAAATTATATAACAATAAGTTCTAATTTCGAAACGACATTTTTATTTGAAATAAATCCTAAGTCGTATTAAAATGGTTTAAAGTTATTGATATATTAAGGAGGTAAAGTGTTAGTAATTGGCTTAGATAGATCTCGAACTCCTTACTTGGTCTTCCCCCAGATTTTAACGTCAACATGACTGAAATTTAGTTAGCATCGATCACATTTAGAAATTATTGGAAAAGTATTTCCGCGACAAATTTTCCTAGTTTTTATAGATTTATTTGTCGAGTGCGCGCTGGAACGACGTGTGAGTTCAGCTTGAAGCCGTATATTTCTCAGTGTTTTAATTTGTATTACATAAGTATTAGTTAAAGTACATATAAACGGGGTAAAGGGGACTGACAAAAGCTCATATAATTGAGAATTTCGGTTGTTAAAAGAACAAAAATGACACTCTTGTGCAGTTAGAATTAAGATACATGACCTTAAAAGTGTTATTTAAAATATCAGTCAAAATGAAAAATATTCTTTTGTTTTTAATAAAAGTCATGTTATTTTTCATAATAATTTGTAAATGCTACTTCAAACAAGCAACGTGAAAAAAAGCTCCATACATACTAGCCCATGTTATAACTGTTAGAAGAAAGCTTTCTAATTCGAGGTAAAATAAATTTATATTTTTTATCCAAATATGAAGGTGCACTTTATACGTAAATGTTAATTATTTTAGTCTTATGTTTATGGTTTTAAATTTTGAATGTTTTGTAGCTTATCATACGAAGAGAGGGTATTTGTTATTGTGAGACAAATTTGCGTGCCGTTTCTTTATACAAGTTACGTATACTCTAAACTTCACACCGGCAGAACTTATATAAATATAACAAATACTTGGAGAGTATCCATAAAGAATTAATTAATTTTTATAATTGTTTTATGGAGAAATTGTGTATTTTATTATTTATTCATATTCATGAATAGTAGGTATTAGTGAATAAAAATTGCCAAGCCTAAACAGATTCAACACACAGTTAAAGTTAAATTAAATAATTCAGTAGATTGCCTTAGGAGAAGCAATGTAATATTTACATTTTTACTTCTAATTTGAAATTAATTCAGATGTAATTACATTGAATTAGTAAATATTACGTCGTTTTGTTATGTAAACACCAGTAAGCAATTCTCGTTAGGATTTTCTAATCTTTATAATAAACTAAAGTTAAACTGAATCATCCAATAGACGGCGTTACGAGTAGCAATATAGTAGTTATATTTTAGTTGTAATTTAAAATTAGTACAGATATTGTTATGTACATAGTTAGTAAACATTACCTAGTTTTGTTATGTAAAAATCAGTAAACAATTCCCTTAAAGCTTTTCTAATCGTCATGATAAGTTAGAATTAAACTAAGTCATTTAGTGGACGGCACTTCGAATTGCCCTGTAATAGTGATATTTTTACTTATAATTTGAAATTAACAGATTTAAATATATAGATAATTTATAAACCTTACATCATTTTGTTATGTAACACTAGTAATCAATTGCCCTAAGGTCTTAAAGGACTTAACTAGAATGTGAATATGTTATTCAAACCTAACAGTATTTAATTTACTGATTTCTCGCTTTCATTGAATTTGTTGGCTATCGTTATGCAGAAGCTAGCTTAAATAAATAAAAAATATTTTATAGGGAAAATGTATCTAAAAACAAGACAAACGTTTGAAAAGACATCAAATAAAATATTTAATTTTCTTGATCTGAAATGTACATTAAACAATTTATTATAGCCAAAACGCTCGAATATATTAAGTACACAAAAGGAAGAAGTTCTTTGACTAGAGACATTCTATTCGGGGAATAAAAAATCCTCTCTAATGAATACAAATAGTAGTAAATACATTTTACACCAAATTATGTAAATATTCGCTGTTGGCTTAAGTTTTAAATTTAAAAAAATAATAATTTTTCCTTACGATTTTTAAAGAAAAGCTTATAAGAAACACTTTGAATGAGAGCTTGGAAAAGTATGTATTTTTTTTAAATTAAAATTATATTGTTTTCCCTGTATTATGAAGATGAATTTTAGTTGAATTATAAAAGAAATGCCTTTATCGAAATAAAATAAGAAGTAAACAATTAAAATCAATCATAAAGGATGTAAATAAGAACATATTTGATTACGCAACAACCACTAGTATACTAAATGGGCGCTGAACAGGGATATCATCCACTGACATAATTAGAACTAGTCAGTAGTTGTACGAGAGGTAAAATGGAAAGTTTTAAAATACCTAAAATGGAACCGACTAGATAATTCCGAATTTATTTTTTGTTTTTCGAAATAATCTCCATGGAACTCTATGCATCGTTTTATTTGATAGAACCGTTGAGAGAAGCAATGGTGTCACTCTTCCTTGGACGTCTCTTTCACTGTCTTTTAAAAGGCAGTCACAGCTTCTTCGATATCCAGGAATAGTCTCTCTCGTGATTTATTATTTATACCTGGGAATAAATTGTCTTTCTTGCACTTCGTCCTTTCTTCTCCATTTTAGGCAACTCATTAAGGATACCTCTCAGTTTCGGAGTCATAATAGTATATCCAGCTTTCACCAACCACGAAGGTATCATATATAGAATTTAAATGATGTCCATCGAATTCTTCTAGCATATTGTGACATCAATCAACGTAACGTTATTTTAGGGTTTAGGTAATATCATGGGTCATTCATATAGCGCATGGCTTTCTGCTGTCCAAATTTTCTGTAATGAAAATTTGACATGAAAATTTAGAGGATAATAATTTTGTTGCTGGTTAAAACCACAAAGGAAGTCACAAGAAATCATCGAACGAAATTTTATTCATGTTAATTTTATCTTGAGCTGTGTCAATTTTGAAATGAACTTGATACCAAATGATAAATTCTGATAAATGCTTGTATCTAAAGTCTTTGAACGTATTGTTCATGGTCAACTTGTTACTTTCTTCAATGCCCATAAGTCTCTAAATCCAATCTGGCTTCAATCTGGCTTTAAAGCTGACCACAGTACCTCAACTGCAATATATCCCAACATTCACTTGAGTGGTTTAGTTCATATCTTCATGGACGCAGGCAATGTGTTAAGTTGTCAGATACGTATTCTGAGTGGACTGATCTTACAGCTGGTGTACCTCAAGATGGAGTTCTATCTCCTCTCCTCTTCTCAGTGTTTATTGATGATGTTGTTAAAAACATTTCTAGCAATTATCATCTCTATACTGATGACCTACAAATCTATGCGCACTCGAACCTCCATTCCTTATCAAAAACCATCGACATCCTTAATCGAGATCTCGCTTCAATTGGTCAGTGGGCTCATGAAATGGGTCTTTTGGTTAACCCAAGTAAGTCACAAGCTATCATCATCGGTAGTCAAAGACTGACTTCTAAAGTAAACCTACTTAGTTTACCAAAATTAGTGCTAAATAGTACAATAATACCATACACGTCAACTGTTAAAAACCTGGGCCTACTGATCGATCAAAATCTTAATTGGCGGCCTCAAGTAAATGATGTTATTCGTCGTGTTTTCAACAGGATACACTCTTTGAAACGTCTTCAAAAAAAATCTACCTTTGTCAAACACTTTTATTACCATTAATCGATTATGGCAACGTGTGCTATCCTGATCTTAATGAAGAATATTTGTACAAGTTGGAACATCTTCAAAATTTATGCATTCGGTATATCTTCGGCCTCAGGAAATATGATCACATTTCTGAATACAGGTTACTTCTCAAATGGCTGAAGATCCATTATCGACGCCAACTTCACACACCCCTCTTTTTAACATATTAAAAAATCCTCATAGCCCAAATTATCTTAGTGGCAAATTTAAAGATTTGTCTGCTCACGGCCTTGGGCTCCCATTTGAAAGTTCACACACCCTACTTATTCCTAAACATACCTCTACCACTTACGAAAAAACCTTCACTGTCCAAGCAGCAAAAATTTTGGTATCACCTGGATCTTGACATCAGGAAAATCACGTCTATAAATATTTTCAAAGATCGAGTGAAAAAGTCCTGCATCTCCTGAAACCTTTTCCTTTGTGTCCTCGCCCTTTCCTGTCTTTCCTGTCTTTCCCATCCCAAATCATGTCAATATTTTGTTTTCTTTTTTAATTTACTTTTGTATTTTTTTTTGTCTAATGTGCTATTAAGAATTTTCATTGTAAAATCTCATACAGTCTACCAACTAAATTTCAATACAAATTGTTATGGTTGATTGGAAGAGATTGCTCATGTAGCAATAAGTCCGCCATATGTACTATACATAAAAGTTAATAAATAAATAAATTCAAGCAAAGTATCTAATGGATTATTAAAAAGTTCGTGTTTCAAAATTTTAATTTATTCTTTTATCACCATTATTATTAGAGCATGGTAAAGACTTTAAATAAAGTTAAAATAATACTATATCACGTAGTTTCATTTAGTTGATAAATTTTCAATAAAATGAACTCCAAATTTATTCAATATTTATAAATATCAGCCTTTTTGAAATACCATCTTCATATAACTCGAAGTAGGTATATATATACATATATATATATATATTCGATCCGGACGAAGCATGCGACTGTCCATACAATGAAAGGGATACAAACTCGGATGTCAAACTGCTATAAAGTTTTAATGAAGCACAAATATTTCTGCTTAATTAAACTTTAACAACATTTGGCCTTGATGACCATGATATGTAACATATTATTTTTTGTTCAAATTGCTTTTTATGTATTAAAATATCTACATTTGTTTTCATTGGTTCTTCCTTGTGTATTCGTTTTTAATAAACTTGTTATTTCTAAACTTGTTAAAGAAACCGACAATGTTTGTCAATACATGCTGACGTCCCCATAACCAATGACATATTAATTTAATATCAGTGCATAAAGTACGCTCAATTTTGTTACTTTATACATAAGAAATTCAAAATTTAATGAAGAGCAAAAACAAAAATTCCATGAATCGGTCGACATAAAATTTAACGACATAATTACATACATAATAGGCGTATGCCAGGAAGAAGCTAGGTGAACTTAAAAGGCTGTCAGATACAATCATTTTTAATATGAATTTTAATAATGCCAAAATTCTAAACACAATTATTAAATTACATAACCGTCAATAAAACGTAAATGTTACGAAAATGTTGACATAAATGTTAACATTTATTTAAGTTAATTTTCATAATAATTTGCAAATGCTTCTCGCATTTCTAAGGAAGTCTTTGAACTAGCAAAGAGAAAAAAAGCTCTATACACACTCACATATGTTATAACGGTTAGTCGAAAGCTTTCTAATTCGAGATAAAAAGGTTTTTATATTTTTGACCCAATTATGAAAGTGCGCTTTATACGAAAAAGTTAATTATTTAAGTTTTATGTTTATGGTTTTAAATGTTGTATGTTTTGTAACTTATTATAAAAAAAGAGGTTATTTTTTTAAAGTGAAACAAGTATGTGTGCCGTTTCGTACAATTTACTGAACAAGTTACATATTTTTAGGAAGCGCGCCCATATTATAATGGCCCCATATTAAAAATATTCTAAATCAAAATGAAAAAGTCAACATTACTCCGTAACTACAAATACGATGAATCTAATGAATATTTGGTTCGACAAAACTTATTATAAAGGAAGAGAAAATATTTTTAACAAAAGATTATTTCGTTGCGAACTTGAGAAAAAGTAGCTTAGGTAGATCAATAATAGTACTAAGAACTATCTAAATTTTACCAGAATAAATAGTCTAAACTAAATATGGTCAGGTGAATTTCGCAGATAATTACATTTTACACACAAACCACACAAACCTTGCTTCGTTGAAAAGAATTTTAAAAAATCCTGTAAATTTCACACTGGCATATACGGCTATAATACTTACAGAATATCTATATGGAATTATTTAATTTTTTAAATTATTTCGTGGAGAAATTGAATTAGTAGATATTACTGAACAAGAATTGCCCAGCCTAAACATATTTAACACACATTTAAGTTAAACTAAAAGATACTAAATTTATAAAAAAAAATCAAATACTTTCTTGTAAGTAAAATCATAAGTCCGCATATATACAAGTATACCGCTCTGCCATTTTATGATGCAAAAAAATTCTAATGAGCTTGACATAAATAAAAGCATATCGAATTGCAGTTGTGCTGTCATAGCGAATGTAGGTTAGCATAAAAAATATTTGCGACAAAAATTATTCTTCAAAGAAATATGAACTTATTGCTATCAAAACAAATATTTATTATATTATACAAGAGATAACTCACAAAATAAATAGAGAGCAAGGCGCCCTCAGCCTTTTCACGAGGGTGAAAAAACCTCAGGGGTATTACTTACTAGTATTTACATAACAACACAAGATAATGTTTATTTTATAACTATGATTTTTAATGATATTTGTGCTAATTTTAAATTAGAAGTAGGACCTAACTATTACATTGCTACTGATAGTACCGTCTATTCAACGATTTAATTTAAATCTAACTTATCACGAAGGTTAGAAAAGCTTAACGGGAATCGGTCAATGATGCTTACATGACAAAAAGACGTAATATTTACTAATTCAATTTAATTACGTCTGAGTTAATTTTAAATTAGAAGTAAAAATGTAAATATTACATTGCTACTCTTAGGGCCGTCTACTGAATGCTTTAGTTTAACTTAAATGTGTGTTAAATATGTTTAGGCTGGGCAATTCTTGTTCAGTAATATCTACTAATTCAATTTCTCCACGAAATAATTAAAAAAATTAAATAATTCTATATAGATATTCTGTAAGTATTATAGCCGTACATGCCAGTGTGAAATTTAGAGGATTTTTTTTAATTCTTTTCAACGAAGCAAGGTTTGTGTGGTTTGTGTGTAAAATGTAATTATCTGCAAAATTCACCTGACCATATTTAGTTTAGACTATTTATTCTGGTAAAATTTAGATAGTTTTCAGTACTATTATTGATCTACCTAAGCTATTTTTTCTCAAGTTCACAACGACATAAGCTTTTGTTAAAAATATTTTCTCTTCCTTTCTAATAAGTTTTGTCGAACTAAATATCATCACTAGATATATCGTATTTGTAATTAAGGAAGAATGTCTAATTTTTCATTTTGAATTAGATTGTTTTTAATATGGAATCATAATATAGGCGAGTTTGCTAAAAACATGTAACTTGTTCAGATGTAACAAATACGTAAATTGTACGAAACTGTCCACATCCTTGTTTCACAATAAAAAATAACCTCTTTTTGCATAATAAGTCACAAGACATACAACATTTATAACCATATAAACATATAACTTAAATAATTAACGTCTTGCGTATAAAGCGCACTTTCATAATTGGGTAAAAAATAAAAAAACCTTTTCATCTCGAATTAGAAAGCTTTCAACTAACCGTTATAACACGTGTGAGTGTGTATAGAGCTTTTTTTCTCTTTGCTGGTTCAAAGACTTCCGTATATATGCGAGAAGCATTTGCAAATTATTATGAAAATTAAATTGACATTTAATGAAAAAAAGGAGATTTTTCATTTTGATTGATATTTTAAATAACACTTTTAAGGGCATACATTTTAATTCCCTCTGCACAAGAGTGTTTTTCTAGTTATATGAGCTTTTGTCAATCCCTTTACCCCGTTTATATATAATTTAAGTAATACTGTATTACATAATACAAATTAAAACGCTAAGAAATATGCGGCTTCCAGCTGAACTCATATAGTACACTTCACATGTCTTTCCAGCGCGCACTCGGTAAATAAACGTACGAAAACTTGGAAAATATGTCGAAGAGATACTCTTCCAATAATTTCTAAATGCGGCCGATGCTAACTAAATTTCAGTCACTTTAGTGTTAAGGAGTTCGAGATCTAACTAAGCCAATTACTGACTCCTAAACATGTGAATGACTTTAAACCATTTCAATACGACTTATGAAAAAAATGTCATTTTCGAAAATCGAACTTCAGAGCGTAAATTTTTCTATACTAAAAAGTATCAGTACTCAGTTTAGTGCATAACGTTCACATTTTATACGAATTTGATTTCTTGCATAACTAGTATACGAACGCCCGACCCGTATTGTCCAGTAAACAAATCTCATACCTATATCATTATATATATATATATATATATATATATATATATATATATATATATATATATATATATATACATATATATATATATATATATAAACATAAATATATAGTGAAATGTCCCGTAAGTGCTTGAACGATCAAAAAATTCAAAAGGCCAAGTTACAGCTATAGGTATATTGTCAAAAATTTCACATTAATAAAAAATCTCTTATTATTCGGAAAATGGAAAATTTGTGACACGACTATAAATTGAATCTGAGTGTAAGGGTTCTCTCAAATAAATTAAAAATTTTACTTTTTAGGAAATCGTAATTTTCGTAACCCAAATCTGACAGTTTGTGCTGAAACAAAATGTATTACTCAGAACTGGCAAACAATTTAAAAATTTGACAAATTTCAAGAAAAAAAAAAATTTAAAAAGTTATGGTGATAAAAATATTACTGCTTTTATCTTTAAAAAAACAAGATATTCGAGCTTAACTACAAAAGGAAACATTATGAGGTTATCATCCTATGTTCGCGTTTTCATGTACGTGTAATCGCCTTTAAATATTTTTCATGGAAACTTAAATACTCCTGGAAAATCATAAAATTGAAAAAAGTTAACAAATTCATTAAAAAATAAACTTTACTTTTCGAACTAATTATGAAATGGTCTGCAATTAGCTCTAGTGCCCTTGTGATGTCAAAGCAATGAAAATAATTTAATTTTAAAAATAATTTAGATAATCTTGCCTTCTTTTTTAGATAAATTACAAAATTGAAAGTTTTTTAAATAAATAACACGTGTATCGTTCCTCTTATTTATACCTTTGCTACTAACGTGGCGCCATTTAAAAAAATGGTATAAAAGAGAACGACAACTTTTGCTGTTTTTGAATATATTTAACTATAATAAAAATTCTTAGAAACTTTGATTTACTGATTTGATGTCACATGTGCATTATAGCCAATTATGGAAAATTTGATTATTATTACAACGAAAAATTAAAACTTCATTTTTTGAAGAAACTTAAAATTGTTTTAACCATAAATAGTTTTATTGTTTTTCAGGAGTATTTAATAGCTCCATAAGGAAAATAAAAAATACTTTCGCAAGAAAATCCGAACACAGGGTAAGTATAGGGTTGATAGATTTTTTTACTATCGAATCTGAGCTTTACAAGTAAAAAAACCTCTCAAATCCAATTAATCAGCTATAATTAGATTCCAGAGAAAAGTAAGCAACCCAACGTAAATAAGTTTCATTTGATTAGATTCGAAAATATGGTAAGCCCTTCAATCTGAGTTAGTTAGATTTAATTTTCTTTCTGTCATACAAATTATAAATCAGAAAATAGACAAAACTTTCATCTCTATATCGGATTCTATTTTGAGGTTCCTGCATTACATTAATAACTAAAAATATAATTTCATCCAAAGCTTCAGAGATTTCGGCGACTAAGCCGCCGGAAATAAATCTCCGAACATTAAGAGAAAAAAAAATTAAGTACTATTAAACAAATAATTGTGTCTTTTTGTTCTGAAAAAATTATAGTAGTTCAATCTTATTAAATATGAAAAATACTTATTATTTACGTATTGGAAAAGTTTTAAGAGTTTCCTTAAGGAAGCTTTAAGATTGTAAAAATCACGAACAAACACAAGCCGGCAAACTTGCCATTTGCCAGATAATTTATTAAAAATATTTACCGAAAATAATAAAAATAGATACAAAATTCTTGGCATTACTCTGAAAGAAATGAAATAATATTAATTACTTTAAGGTTTGTGTTGATAAATCCGAAATTATTTTCAGTTGCTTTACTTTTATACATCAAAACCGTCATTTTTAAATAAAATGTTGTAATCGAATATAAATATTTTTATGTGAACTCAGTTTTAGGAAAGTGTGAACAAACATTTATCTCTGTTCGTTCTTTCATTTTGAGATGAATAAGATATGTAAAAAGCAAAAACTTTAAAACTATTAAACTTTAGAATTCAAGGCTAAGTAATAATCTTTGCTTTTTCTATTCTTTAACACAGATTTTTTTGGCCTACAAAACGATTTATAGCTATCATGTTTTTCATGGATCATGTATCTGACGTTTTCTTACGGTGTCAAATCAACGTTTTATTTATCCTATCCATATATATAATATTAAATCCTTGGCATATACACGTTCCAAAATATATTGACATATAGCAGTACTAAATTTTTTTTATTGACCAAAAGCAATGAGTTTCATCCTGCAGAAATGATGTTAAAAGTGAAAGTATATTAGTTTGAATCACCACCTGGGTCTGCGTTAAGTTTTGTGAAAACTTCTCGTGCCGATTACACATGATTGAGTAAAAACACCCAAACATACCTTTCATGGCAGAAATAGTCTATGTGTAGGACGCTGGTACTAGTACTTAGTCTATGTGTTAATCTGCTGCATGCCAAATTTGGTAGGTATTTTTTGCTTGGTTAGTTCGCGTATTAGGTAAAAAACATCCAAGTGTTTATAATTACAGTATTAGTGGTATGCAATACAGTAAATGTAAATGTAGAGATCGCCATATTTGAATCTTGTATTTTCAAAACTCAAGCACACATTTGTCTGCGCCATTCGAACCAGCTAAAAGTTATTTCATTATAAAAATATACATCATAATTGCTTGTTAAACGAGAATGTTATTGAAAGTAATAAAGTTTGTATTGCTGCGACCAAAAATAATTAAAAGTTAAATTATTAGGGCCTTTTCATAATTTCATCGCCCAAAGTAAATATTTTAAGCGTTAAATAAGGAAATGTATCAGCCAAATTAAGAATTATATCTAAGAGAACATCTTCGAAACAGTGTATTTAGTTCTGGCTAGAATTTAAATTATTTCATACAAATAAGTATATGGTTAAATTTCCACGATAATATTTAATTACGCGAATATATTTAAACATCGAATTATCGATTAATCATGCAAGTGTCTGAGAAAAGTTTGCTCATTTATTAAATATTTACTCCGCTAAGGCTTCATCCCTATATTCTAGACCGAAACAAAAAGAGATTGGCGAGCCAAATAAATAAACCCTTTCGACGCACTGTCGTTCAGTTATGGTCATTTAATCTCCGGATGACCGCGACAGGTCACGGAACGAAACTGACAATAAATTCATTATTTTGTGCTATGAATAGCTCGTGTAAATGTCATTTTAAACATGTTCCTATCTAAATAGTGCATTTCAGTACTGTTGACGCTAAAGGACGCACAAGTGTATATTACTCGATAGAGGAAAGTTGCGCAGCGTTTCCCGCACGGAGGTAGTCTGTCTCTTCAGCTCTGGTACACAGTAACTCAGGTGGGCATAAGTTTATTATCTAGAACGTTATTCCACTTAATAAGGGTCATGAAGAGTATATATAAACCATACGTTACCACAATGTAAATTATTCTTTAAATAAGATGCCATTTTCAGAAGGTCAGCTCTAAAAAAAACATATCAGTCGTTTGGTTTTTCTTTTTTGGATATTTGTTCTATTCTATTCTAAATCGAGAAGATTCGTAAATAGTGGATTGCTTCCGGTAAAATACCTTTACGAGCCTTGGAAAAATTGCAATTTTAATTTGTGCCAACGACAGAAGTACCTGATTGTTCAAATGATATGCCCATTTTTATATTTTGATTTTTTGTTGGCGAAATCAGCATTGACTACGTCCCTGTTAAACAATCTTAAAATCCAAATAAATATTTACAGAATACACAAATACTGTAAATTATGTTATAAGTTAATGTTACAGGTTTTATGTTAAAAAATATGGTCTGAGAGTCAGTATTTACTTTAGTTGCAATAGTCTAATAAATCGTTTGAAATACCGTTACTAAATAAATAATTCATAGCAGTTATTAAAAAAATATAAAAGTTCCGTCACAATTTCTTTCCTTCATGGGCAAATCCGGACGAAAAACTAATACTTACGCATATTTAAGTTGCTTTTTGGCTCAGTTACATATATCATACAAGTATCTCTTTCTCTCTCTCTCTCTCTGTGCATATGTACGTGCGTGTGTGTGTATGTGCATGTGTGTAGGCGCGAGCGTATGTTCATACACACACACACATATATATATATATATATATATATATATATATAACGTCTGTGCACTCTCACAGAGGCTCCATTTTTGTTATAATCCCCATTTTGTTTATAAAAAGTCTTTTAAAATGGTGAAGAGACAGTAATCAGAAGCGAATTGGAATCGATACTATAAACATCGAAACAAAAGCAAAATTTTCGTATGACAACGTGGATAAGGATAGTGAAGTATCTAGTTATAAATAAACTTTGAAGAAAATGAAGGCTATACAAAGGCTTTCAGCAAATTATTGTGTTTCGCCACAATAATTTTCTCACACCTATCAAATTAGCGGTTACTATCTTAATATATTGGTATATTATGTGTAACTTAAACGGTAACAATCTTTTGAAAGATATAAGCATATTCTTGTGTAGCGCTATGACAATGGCAGCTATACTTCAGAGCACGAGAAGTCATTTTGTCAGAGATTTGTTCAAATTTTGATAGACGATTGTGAAAGTTATGGAAACTATGTTATGGAAAATTCTACGCGAGTGGGGCATGGGAAATAGATAGTTTGAAAGACTATTAAAATAGGGCTGACTCGTAAGTATATAAGGTATAGAATATTACGATCCATAAATATTGTACTACGTTGATTAGTGTAAAACTATGAATTATTGACTAAATTTAAATGTAATAAATTGATAGTCACCTCAATAAATCTGTATATTTGATAATAAATTATTTTAAATTTATTCCAGTTGACTTTAAAAGATTACAAAACGTAATTTTAGCGAAATTACTAGATTAAAATTTTGAAGCAACATTATAAAAAGCCTTGTTATAATTAAATTATAATTAGTGTTTATTTTCTAAGTAAAAGATTAAAACAAAATTATAAAATATTTCATATGGTGACATTGATTGAAAATTTGGCGAAAATAGTAAATTGATTTTAAACAAGTACAAATACCAAAGAATTGGATGATAATTTCATTCATTTGCTTTAGAAGATAAATTACCATCAGCTTTGGAAATTACTAATCGATATAACTAAGTGTCAAAGACTACACATTTCCGTCAAATTTGCTTAATGTTTCGTAAGATTATAAGCAAATTAAATGCTAGCAGAATACATACTTCTAAAAGTCTTGCTTCAAAATTTTACATAACTAATCGATATTGGTAGGTATAAAAGAATACACATTTCTGTCAAATTTTCTTCATATTTTGGCATATTATACGCAATTTAAGCAATAATACTCCGAAGGTATCGCTTTAAAAAGTTGAAGTTGAGAGTTTTTCATACAAAGTAATATCTATATTAAAGAGAAATACATTCACTAATAGACAGATGAAATGCGATTAAAACAAACAACAAGGAAACATGATATTGTGATGAAACGTAAATAGAATTTTAAGACTGAAGATACATGAAACTGTTGTTTCCATTCCCATTATAAACACGTTTGCGTAAAACGTTGAGAACTTAAGCGCGCAAAGAAAAACATTTGAATTGTAGTCGAAATGAAACATCTTCCCAATAAATGGAAGAAACGTATCTCACGACATGACATAAGATAGAAATTAAAGAAAGTTCATTTGATGTGTTTTCTGACAAGTCACATATATGTGTGTGTGTATGTATATATACATATATATATATATATATATATATATATATATCCCCGGCACTACTCCAAACTTACGGTTACTTAATGGTGAGGCCCATTTCGACAATGGATATCCGAGTGAAAAATTTAATTGCGCGATTTAAATACCATCTACTGATGTTTGTAGATGCAATGTAACATTTGAGTAATTTCTACGCATCAAATAGCTTGGTACTTCATTGTTGTTATGTAATGGCAATATAAATAAATTTTTGATAATATTAAATTCAACTGACTTCCATTTAAGTGAGTGATGCGAGTTTAAATAAATAGATAAACAGAAAAATTCTAAAAACTACGTTTTTGTTTTCTATTACTTTACGATTTTTGTAAATATCTTCAATTCACACATACGACAATTTTATTATATATATATATATATATATATATATATATATATATATATATATTGGGGTATGCTGACTTGAGTTACGTTAGGTTATGTTGAGTTATATTGGGTTGAGTTAATTTGAGTCGGAATGCTTTACGTTGCATTGGGTTATATTGAGTTGAGTTATGTGGGGTTTTGTTATGTAGGGCAGGTGTTGGTTACGTAGGGTTTGGTTGGGTTATGTTGGGTTGGTTTTTTTCATGTTAAATTTGACCTGATTATTCGGGATATGTTCAGTTGGGTTAGGTTCCGGATGTTGGGTTATTTTGGTTTGATTCGGGTTATGTTGGGTTGTGTTATGGTTATGTTGTATTATGTTGGATTGGATTATGTTGGGTAATTTCAATTGAGTTTTATTGTGTTGGATTATGTTGGATTTTAGGTTGGGTGGGTTTATGTTGGGATGGATTATATTGGGTTGGGATAAGTATACAATATAATCCAATTCAATCCAACTCGACATGTGTTGGATTTCCTTAGGTTATGTTCATAACCCAGCATGAGTTAAGTCATATTATGTCTGTTGCTTTTAAATTATTTACTTAATTAAACACGTACTTCTTCTTCACCACTCCCCAATTCACCTCTTGTAACACTAATTTCTGCAAAGTATATCTAGATGGAAAATGTAATTACGCGATTTAAAATACGTGTATTGCCTTCTATTAATGAAAGTAGATACTGTACATAATAATTAACGTCGAGTTGCTAGATACTTTGTTATCGTACTAACATAACGGAAATGACTGAATGTATTTGAAATTTTAATATTCGTCAATATGCTGATTAAGTAAACTGATTCCAGTGAAATAAAACAATTAATATTACTTTAAGTCATCTCCTAGATTTTCTAAAAGCACCATATGAATTAGTTTATTATGCACAATCAACAATTATTATTATCTAACAATTATTATATAACAATTAAAGGAGGCTCTACCATAAATCAATCGGGCATCTCTCTGAAGCCGCCCATAATAGTAACTAGTATTTATTTCCAAAATAACTTTAAGCAGATCTGTTACAATTTTAGCAAGTAATATCAGGTAATTTATAGTTAAGAGAAGAAGGACTTAAATTACTACCCTGACTAATGCCAGATTTAGACAATTACTTCTTATACTAGCTTAAATGACTTTATATTTTTACATAGCTTTTAATAATGATTATACAAAGTAACAAAAACCTCATTAAACGATATGCTAATAACCAGATTAAGTACATAATTGATATTATTCCTCTAATTAGTAGCTAAAATTACGTTCAACGAGTTTATTTTAAGCTTTATGTTATGAGTCAGGTTCTACACGTAATGAGTCGTGTTTATTGATTTTTTTATAGATTTTCTAAGCATAATTATGAAAAATTGTTGAGACATGCTCAACATACTCATAATTAGTCAAGGCATTGAGGATAATTGCAAATAATAATAAAGGCCTTTAAAAAACGATCAGAATAACTTATTAGCCATTTTACATTATTCATTAGCAATTTAGTCTAAATTTGGATAAATTAGGAAATGGTATTAAACCGTAGCCTTATAAAATGTAGTTTTAATTATATACTGATCATTACTAATAACAATAAGTTTATTGGAGTTCTTTTATTCTATAACTCACGCTTTCATATAAATATTAAATTGACTTTATTAGAGAAATGCTTGGAATAGTTATTTCAGTGTAGGCCTTTGATAAATGTTTCTACACGTGTGAATATTTCCATGATTTTTAAAAATTTTCTTTGTGTATGAATTGGAAAAAGATAAAGAGGAAACCTTTTCTTTCTGCATATTTAACAAAATAAAATTTTATCCGAAACACCCTATTCTATTAATTTGTATATCAACGAAATTTCACTAAATAAATTTATCGCTAACAAACAGTAATGAAAAACGTATTAAAAATATTCCATCAAGATTTATACTTACGAAACTAGAAGTAAGTATTTTATTTCCTTGCATAAATTAATAAGGAGATAATTGGCAAACATTCGATCCAACGTGACCAGAGACTAGAGTAATAAATTTTGTTTTGTGGTAAAATTGAAAAAGATAAAAAACTACTTCAATAGCTACAAAAAATACTTCAATAGCAAAGATACTTCAGTAGCTACAAAAATTCCTTTCAAATAAACTAAAAAACATATATTTTAAGAAAAAATACGGAATACGCGTAACATTAATCTCTAAGAAGTTACTTACACTTACTTTCAGTTCTTATCGCATGAATGCTAATAATTTAGTTTCACGTCTCCTAAAAGTATTTTATGGAATAAAATTTAAAAGTTTTATAACTATGCTAAATATACTAGATTCTGTATATAAATATGAATAGTTTTATACAGAATCTAGTATATTTTGCATAGTGCAAGTCAAATTCAACCTTTCTTGGTTATTTTAACTTTATACTTTGGCAAACACACAAAAAGGTGAAAATTAAAATAAAACAATTAATCAAATACACAGAACAAAATATTTGTCGGTTTTTTAAATATAAAAAAATTATAATTTTTTTAAAACTAAGTTATAGAAGGCCTTAGGAGTTATGTATAAAATTAAAAAATGGTTACCTTACTATCTGAATTTATATATTAATTAAATGTGGATAGACTTAAAATATTCCAAATTATTTTTGCGTATTTTTTACAAAAAACATTAATTTTTACAGGAAAAGATTTAGTCTTTAATTATACTTTTATATACTTTTTTAAACAAAATATTCCGAAAATGGCTAAAAATATTAGAGAAAAAGCGATTTCTAAGACTTGAAATAAAAAATTTAAAAACATTGAAAATTCATCGAGTTATCGTGACGAATGAAATGCCATTTTCAATTTTTTTTTAAATGTGCAGGGAAAAATCATAATGAAGCAAAGTTCAACGGTATATATGTAATAAGGTTAATTTTTCCACAAAAAAGGGCTAATTCTTAACTATTCTAAAAGTTAAGGCTAATTTGGCCAAATTAATATGAAGCTGCATTAACCGACCGACAAATATTTTGTACTGTAAATTTGAATAATATGCGTGGACTAAAGTTAAATGTTGATAAAATATAACTACATTATGTAACCAAGGTTCAACGGTATATATGTAATAAGGTTAATTTTTACACAAAAAGGGGTTAATACTTAACTATTCTAAAAATTAAGGTCATTTGAGCCAAATTAATATACAACTGCATTAACAGACCGACAAATATTAAACACTTTATATTTAATAAATATGCGGGCCGATAAGCAATTATTTTAAGAAATTTTTATTTCAATAAATTTTTTGAAAGTATAAAGAGTAATAAAGATTAAAACAAATAAAATAATTTTTTTATTATTTTGGATTTACATAACAAGTTAATATACAACATTGAAAACGTTTCCCGCGTTGCATTAGTCATATGTTACTTTATTCATTACGAGTGACATGGATTTATTGGCGCAATAAATATTTAATACCATGTAATATAATCGTTAAAGTTTTTCTAAAATCATAGCGTAATTTTCTAAATAGCCTGCATTATGTATAATTTTAAATTCAAAGATTCTTTTTTAGCAAATCTCTGAAAATATATTAACCAAAATTATGAAACAAAATATTTTCACCTATTTCACCTAAACACCTATAAAAAGACACTTTACCCTCTATATAGAATCTATGAAGTTATGTTTCCATTAATTAAGTAATCCTTACCTATACCTCTCACTAAAATTTCCTTATAGATATTATTATGTCTTAGCTATTGAGGTATACTCAGTTTATTAAACTTAATTACTATGCCAAATTTCAAGTTTCTAGTTAAGTGGTTTCTGAAAGGAAAATAGTTGTGATAGATGGATACGTCAGTATTATGATATGGTTTCCATTTTGAACACACAACTCTATAAACAGCAATTACATATAGATTGTCGTAAAGAAAATTGTAATTGTGGACAAAATAATGGAAAACCGGATAGAATATTATAGATGTGCAATGCGCCGGAATGATGAGTGTATTTCCAAATTTAGTAAGAATGAATGAGAGGCCATGAAAAACCCTCTGCGATATAAATAAGGGCCATACAAAGAAATATGATAATTAAAGATATGAACACTGAGACAACCCGGAATCGAGCTTTGTGCCAAAAGGATACAAAATGGCCTGACTCTAAATAAATACGTAATTAAAAGCACGAAAAATGATGATTTCGGAAATAACAAATTGGTATATTTAACAAAAATGTTGGTAAGTTTGAGAAGTTCTCTGTCTATATGTGGTTTATGTGGAATAAAAAAATTTCTACTTTATTCACTTTAACTTAGTACACACAGCAGAATAAATGATAATGAAAACCAGCGTTCATACAGTATCGCTTAAACCAATATTTCATTAAGATCAACTAATTTAAATTTCTTCTGGATTATTTGCGTTATTTCATTATCAGTATTAACAGTCTAGACTCTAAACATACAGAGCCGAGTAATTGAATTAGTGACAAACTCTACTGTTGAATTATATACAATCATAAAGACTTCAATTGAAAATAAGTAAATTTTAAAGTATTTTATATTATCGGCTTAGAAATTTTAAAACACTGATTATATAAATACCGTAAATGTTTTGACATACTAAGTGTTTCTCTTTCGCATATCTGTAATCAATTTAATTAATTCGAATTGAACTCAAATACCTTAGGACATAAACGATAGTAAATTAAATTGAATAATATAATGTTCCATATGCATTATACATAAAAACGATAAACGGCATGCAGTAATATCCCGTAGTTGTTAACACATCTCAAAATAATAAAAAAATCTGTTATCTCTAAGAAAATTCTTTATTCCTATGTTTCTAATACCAGAAAAGATTAGCACAGTTAGGAAAAGAATCAAACAAATAGCTACGCTGTTGATAACTTATCGTTAGTTGAGATACCATTTTATCTGTTTACATGATTAGAACAAGGAAAATAAATACAATTACATTTTGGATAACATTTTAAAACCTTGGCTGAGAAAATTGAAAACTATTAATTTTTGGGTCGAATTTGAACCTCATACAATTTTTTTAAAATTCTAAAAATCTGGAAAACAATTTCAAATACCCTCATTTGATTACAAATTTCAAATAAATTTGTTTCGGTGGGATATAGGCAACTAGGAAAACTTACTTTGTTCATGTACTTTCTTGTCACAACTCATACTAAAGACAGGCTAAATAATAATAATACTGTTACCGTAATTATTAATACTGTAGCCAATCAGAAACAATATTAAAATTGCTTCTGATTGGCTTCGATAAATATCGCTAGGGGTCAGTTAACTTGCGACATCGAAATCAATCTGTGTATGTATAATTCACGCTGTCATAGTCGCTGGCAAGAGCCAGTATGCAATTAAAACTATGCTCACGTTCTTCCTTAAATTCATTGTAATAGTAACCGATGTAATAGTAAAATATGTACAGATTAAGTAAAATCAATTTATAAATGGTAAAAAAAAAAGTGGAATACAAACCATAAATATAATTTGTATAACTTTTAATATACTTTCTTTACATTCGTACTATATTCTGTTCCATTGTATGAACATTAGCATGTTTTTGCTACAAGCTATATATCTATATATATATATATATATATATATATATATATATATATATATATATACACATATAGTCATTGTAAAAAAGAACGTGTCCATTATTCATAAAGATGATTCTGCACATAAAACCGAATATCAAGTATATTCAGTTGCATGTTTTTGTAAAATGTATTTATTTTTTTCGTTCGTCAAGATTTTAACGCTAATAGTGATGTTTTCTTTAGGACGATGGTGTTGCACTGCAACAATACTGTTTCCAAACGTTCTAATGCTTCCGATCAGAACATATCATATTATTAAGTTTACCTTTATCATAGCGGTTAAATGATTAAATATAAGAATTCAATATTATGAAAGTTAGTAAAAGATATTTACAAGTTAGATTACAGCACTCTCGCAAAATTTAGTCGTTAGGATAGACATTCCTTGGAAAAGCAGAAAAGTACTATGTCAAAAATACAAAAAAACAAGACAACGAATATAAAAAAAATTTTACTGCAAATCACGATATCAAGACTATAAAATTTATAGAGGCGAGTTCAAGGTGTAAAATCAAGTTGATTCAATATTCGCTGTATGAATACAAATGACAAAGTTTTGCAGCTGGATAGAGAAGAACTTGTCATAATATGAGGTCGTATGATTGGAAAAAGAGGGATTGAAATGATTTTCAGAGCATTGTGCCAGATTGTGAACGGATATATCACTCATTAAGCTTCTAAGATATGTTAGGTAATTGGGATTATTCAAAATATTCTGATGAAATCTAAGAAAATGTAGACAGAGTCGATCACTGACTTCCATCCATTCAAAATGCGCTCTGATTGGAAAACAAATTTATTTGACCATAAACATAAGTTTTGTTTTTAGATTTATTTCGTTTATTTTAAATTGTGACAATCATACGTTAGGTTAAAATATTATTTATAAAAGAATAAAATAACCGATATAACATGAACATTTTAATCGAGAAGGAAATTTCATCCTCTTCGGTAAGTCCTATTATTCTTAATGAACAACCAATATTCACACAGCGAATATTCAGATTTTTTCCATTTCTGGTGTCATTTGATTTTAAAACCAATTTAATTGGATCCGATTATATCTGAAGGTGTTTATTAAACTTACAAAATCGAGCAATATGTTTTGATAATTGTTAACTATAGAAATTATTTAAGATAAATTCAATTTTTTTCTTTTCTTTGACAATATACGCTACGCTTAACCTGACTATATACTTGTTAATTTTTTTCAATGGGAAACGAGAACATTAATCCGAATTAAGTTATGTCTTATGGCACCGTGAAATTAGTCTCCCCAATATATTTTGAAACTCAAGGAAATTTTTAATTGCAAATAATTCTAAATGTAATTTCATGATACTGCTATGTAATTCTCTATTAAATATAGCTAGTTTTCTTTTAATTTAAAAGTTGGAAACAATTTAAAGGTTTTATAAAAACCGACATAAAATATTTAATGGACAAAGTTACAGTATAGAAAAAATCAAGATTCAACGAAATGCGCTCAGCGAAATAACACAGCGCCATCTAGGTGTCTCTTTGTAACGACAAATGTAGTATGACGACTTTATACTAGATGGCATAACTACACACAAATGAAATAATTAACAATTATTTAAAACATGAAAATAATACATGATTTCTTAAAAAAATACTTATTAAAATAAAATAAGTTTAAATGGCGACACTTCTTATGACCAAATAATGAAATATCCGATATAATTGCACGTTAGATTAAAGTATAGCAATTTTGTGGGAAATAAATTTTTGGCAAACTTTGTACAGCGGTCATTTTTAATTTGTAAGATAAGTTTAGTCTGTCTACGAATTAAGAACTAATTAAGAAGTAATTGTGTTGTTAAATTGATATAACAAAAATTCATTTTTGGCTTCCCCTCGAAATACAACACGAAAATAATTCATGGAGCGCCCGGTATGAAGTTTTATTAGGAGTAAAATCAGTTCAGATTGTTAAAAAAGTGTAACAGTTATTAAGTTTGGATGTAGGAGGTAATCTCTGAAACTACTCATCCAATTTAAAAAATTATTTCAGCAATATTTAGAAAAGACCTTCAGGTTGGATCTAAGTTAAAGAAATAATATATTATAAAAAAGTTACATTTTTTAATTTTAGATATAGGAGGTAATTTCCGAAACTACTCATCCGATGTCAAAATTCTTTTACCGATATTCAGAAAAGATCTTTAGGTTGGACATAGGTTACATTACCCAGTTAAAAAAAATTAAAAAATTAAATTAGCTGTTAAAAAAGATCTTTCACCGATATTTCGAAAGGGTTTTCAGGATGGATATTGTATATTATCCAATTAATTTTTTTTCGTATATAAAAAAGTAAAATTTTGTAAGTTTAGATATAGAAGGTAATCTCTGAAACTACTCATTCGATTTTAAAAATTCTTTCACCGACATTTAAAAAGGATTCATGGGGACATAAACCAACAAAAAAACGGTCGAGCGAATGCGTTTCTTGTGAACGCTGCCTTGACGGTAAGAGATACATTGATAGATTAAATTGATATTTATGTTTATACACAATGTTACCTATTTTATACATTCCAACACAATCGTATTTAAGAAATAAACTCTAGTGGCGCGTCGGAGCTGACACGCACAATCTTTATTTATATTCTTCTCAATCATAATTTTCTTCGCGTAAAGAATATGTTACGAAGGATATTGTATTATAAGTATAATCCTAAAACATTTCATTTGGTGACAATACTGACCTTATTGCACAATGTTTCACTTTCAATTTTGTTTTCCGTTTCATAAAAATTCAGAAATGAAATAAAGCGAAATGGAAATTGTGGAAATTAAAAGAGCCGGCGGCAAAATAGGTATGAGATACTGTGTTTTGTAACGACACATAATGCAAAATAAAAACAGTTAAAAGAAGAAACAGATTTAAATTAACTAAAAATGTTAATTACAAAATCAATTCGCAAAATATTCGAAATAAAAGACAACGCGATAATTATAAATACAAGGTGACGAAGACGAACGACTAAAATGCTATACCGCTTTATACTGTGTTATTACGTTTTTGAACTGACCACTTGTTACGTATTAAAATTGATTAGCTACACGTTAATTCAATACTTTCACTATGATCTATGTATGTAAATAAAAAAACAGAAATAAACGAGTTCAACCTGGATTCGTATAGTGTACTGTATACGTCTTTCCATCGAGAATTCAGTAAATAAACGTGCCAAACCGGAAAAGATTTTTCATGAAAAATTTTTCCAGTAATTGCTAAATGCAGTCGACGTTAAATTTCAGTCACGACGGTTTTAAAGTCTGACGGATGGCCAAGTAAGGAGTTGGAAACTTAGCTAACTACTACACACAAAACGAAAGAAAGAAACATCAGTGTCAGCGTTTTATTAAAATCCTAAATATTTACTGTATAAATAAAGGAATAAAACAAAACGCAGTTAAGTTCACGTTTTGCCCGGGCAAAGCCGGAACTGTTCGCGTAACGTTTATTATGTTAGTAACATTTTTAATCATAACATTTCTTCGACCATTGAATTCATTGCCATTAAGTAACCATATTGTAGTTAAAGTTAATTATTTAAAAAAAGTTTGTTGATAGATACAAAATTTTCGTGAAGTATAATTATATTTATATATATGCCTTCTTTATGCTTCTTATCTTTAAATCTAAATTTGATTAAACTGAAGATTGTATATTATTAATTTTACCTTAAATATGAAGATTTCATATTATATAAGAAGTTCCCTTCAATATATTCAAGGAAAGGAGAACAATAAGAGGTCAAAAATTGAGCGCACAAAAAATAGACCCTTAGTAGTGTTATTTATATTAAAAAAAACATAAAAACTTTAGTCTCGACCATGCAAATTGTTTTATTGCAATAATAAGTAAACTCACAAATTGTGTATGTTAAGAACATCGAGGTAAAAATTTGGTTGTGAATACGAAAATAACCCTGAAAACGCATTTCGTAAATATTCAATAATTTAAAATATAATATGCATATTTTGGTCTCTCATATACAAAATCGCCATATGCTTTATGAGTACAGAACTCCTACGTATATGGCGACGCAGCTTTAGATAAAGTCTGCTGTAATGCATTTGAGAAGACGACAATTTTTCATTATCGTTACTTAGAAGTTACAATTTAAGATTCGTACCAAATTCTACAGCTTAAAGATGCTAAGATATTAATGTAAACTTTACGTTTACAGTATTTAGATATGTTACATTATTAAACATTGTAACACAAAATCAAATATAACCACGAAAAAGAAATTAGCGATAGGACAAAGTAATAAGAAACTAATAAACGCACACAATGATCACGGTCAGGTCACGAAACTAATGTTAGTTATAGAACACTAACCGCAAGCCACATTAGGCGATAATTGTACACAAATAGGACCCATCAACGTAAATATCAAGGAAATTACTCAGCGATAATTAAAGCGACCCCTTCCTTTCCTGACACTTCCGGAATATTAGTGAGCTCTTCCTATTCTCACATTCAAGGTAACGGGACCCATATTAAGTTAACAACGTTACCTTTAATTTATATTTGTTTTTAGATATAATTAAATTGGTAATATATTCATGATATTCCAATCTAAATGTTAATACGTGAAGAGAAAACTATGTTTCCCTTTTTAAGCATATTACGCGCACGCATAGTATGAGATAATATGAGATTTAGCATAGTCAGAGTGTATATAGAGAAGGAGTGCAGAAAGCTAAAAGTTGATATATAATATGTGTTAAAAAACATTAAATTAAATATTACAAATACATTAAAAGATTCATTGTTTACATTCATACTGTTAATGTCAAACACATAATAGTTTATGGTCAAACAATCGCACAGAGTAAAATTCTACTATAAATATATTTGTATCTCACAATAAGATGTGATAAAAGTATTACTTACCGTAATTATGTAATTATCACTTTCAAAGTTTCTAAATAGGTGTTGGATAATTAAATCAGATTAAAAAATATAAAGCGATATTTATGGGATTCAAATATGAAGATTTATTTATTTTGTCATCAATTTATTACTTCTCGCTTATACAAGTTTTAACAAAGAACATATATATTATTAATACACGTAACTTTGCGCTTCAAAGTGAAGAGATTATATAAAAATTAATTACATGAAAATTCTTAACCGTTTCTGAAAAATTCTGTAATAGTTGTGATTAAAGGAAAATGAATTTTTTTACAGAAATATGCTCCAAATATATTTAGTTTAATATAAATACACTTAGTTTGATGAACAGAATAATTTGTATGAATAATATAAACGGTCTTTGTTACAGATTGTGTTTCACGACATATTATATTGTATTCTTATTCTATGAAAATATCAACTAATGTATTATTGCTACTTATAATATACTTTAAAAAAAATTATGAGGTTAAGATTTTTTTTAAATTTTGTCTTTAGGTCTACATATTTTCAATTCACCGGCTTTGTCACAGTTTTTGTTTCACAAAATATGAAGAAATAAACGTAACAATAGGATATTTTGTAAATGGTAAAGTATTTTATTTATATAAAAATACCAAGATCCATTTATTAACAATTTTATATTCCCACATAATATAGTAGAACTCGTACATAGAGTGTCTCGTACATATTTAAGCAATTCTGAATTTTCAAAACTATTCACAACGTAAGTGAATTGCCTAGTATACTTTTTGACATGCTCAAAATTATGGTGTTAATATAATGTCTAATTAATATGAATTAAAATATCTTGGAAAATCGCTACAGGCTTTCTGTAATCTTCCAGTTAGATTTTACCAAAATTGTCTTTTTTTATGATTTTGGCTCAGTAGTTTCGGAAATAAGGGGGAGAGTGTGATGATTAAATATGTAATTTGTATTCATGAAAAATTATGAATATATTTGTATTCCTAGTAATGAGTCCCTTCAAATGGTACAAAGAATTATAAAATAATATTGTTAATATTTTTATTTACACTTGTTTAATTCTTAAGTTATGTTATGCTATATCTTTCATTGACATAAAATTAAAGGGTATATTTTCTAAATAATGATATCTAAAATCATCGATAAATCTTCTCTGACGTACATACCGCTCATAATTATGAAAAATTTGTTTCTGAGACTTTAATAACTAGCCCTTCCAAGCGATACCCCTCCCCCTATACATGGAAACGAAAGAAAGTTAGTGTACCTCATTTGCCCCTTTAAAATTTCTCTGGAAATATTGTTGAGTATAAGCTTATGAAATACTCACGGGTTAATATATTTAATTACTATGTCAAATGTCAAGTTACATCAAGCGGTTTTTGAGAAAAACCACTGTACTTACACAGGGCGATGTCTGAGAGAAACGACTGTAGCTCACACATGGACACATACGTAAGTGGGTTTCATTTTTCCTTTTGAGATGCGGAAAACTAAAAATACCGATTTTATTATAATGGAAAACAAATTAAAGATTATTTTTTTAAGTAAATCATTTCACTTTAATACGATTATGAAATCAGCGGAGAGTATGGTCACATAGAATGAAATTGTTATTCATGGGATATTTTACTATCATTGAAGTTTCACACCATTTTTATATCAGCGACAATATTTCAATGCTAAATCTCTTTCATTCAAAAGAGCACCTCGTTTCAAAATATGATCAACAAAGGAAGCGCTTAAATAAGGTAATCTCCATCCACTCCGTGAAATCAATGTCAACTTTACGTTACCAGGGTCAAACACAAATATACCTTTATTTTTGGGTTTCTGAAGACATTAAACCTTGTACCGACATAAAATTATGATAGAGTTTATTTAAATTAATTTTTGGTTAGTTACTTTTATTTGAGATTTACTTGCATCGTATGTATATTATCAGAAATTTATATATAATTTGCATTTTAGGAAGAACCAGTGGAAGTTACTCCTGAAAAAATTCCAATACACTTGAATGTCTTATATTCTTGTTTATAACAAACAATGAAGTAAAGACTAGAATTTAGATTTGTAGCGTAGTAAATGCGCTATATAATGAAAACTAGCGCGACCGAAAAAAATAATTTAATTTTCCAAAACATATAATACCATAAAATACCTATGATCATAAGGCATTGCCCAAAGTGAATATTTAATGGTAACGTCCATAACTATGGAGATTTGAGAAAGTTTATATAACATAAAGCTGTTAATAATCATTTCAATATTTAAAGTTTGATTTATTTATTTTTTATTTATTTAAATATTTAAAATTTTTGATTTATTTAAATATTCAAAGTTATCATCGTATCAAGAAATAACGATGATAATATTGAAACAGCCAAGTAGTAGCATTGAACAAAAACTATTGGCAAGGTTTTTCTAACTAAGCCTATCTAGGGCTGTTGGGGATATACTAAAAGCTGGGACATTGTGAAAAACTTGGGAAAACTTTTTGCTTCATCATTATGTACTACATGAAATATATTTAGCTTTCATTATTAAAATTTTATTATGTAGTTACTACTCATGCGTTTTCATGTTTCATTCTTAGGTAAGAGGACATGATAGTGATTGAAAATAAAATTTTCATTTAGAATACAGAAAAAAGGATGCGTAAGAAAAGCAAACGAAAAAAAAATTAAGTAGAGATATGAAAGAAGTAATTTTGTGACACCTAAATCAAAGTCTATTATAACTGAGTACTTCGTAAATCAAGATAAAAATAAAATATCTTATAAGTTTTGCAGACTCTTATCTGCATATATATATATATATATATATATATATATATATATATATATATATATATATATATATACACTTAGTTTGTAACATATTTATGCACAAACAATAACAAAACTATTAAAAAAGTGACGTTTGATATCACGTTTTTATTGAAAAAAAATATTGTTATATGAATAAATGTACGACCAAAAAAACCCCACTGTAGCGGGTATTTGCTACTAGTATGTAATACAATTATGGCTTCATTTCTCCCATTCATTCAAAGCTTTTTACTTGCGTTTAAAGGGTTCGAAGAAATTGAATAGAATCACATTCTAACTAAAAATATACTTACTGGCTAAATAATTTATTACTGATAAACAATTTATCTTGAAAATTCACTTGAAAGTATTACATAAAAGACACCTAACTCATTTTACATATTCAATTCCGTCTCAAGATTTAAGGCTTTAGAAACTTGCATGTTTGTTCTCGTTGCGCAAATTATTATATGAAAGCGTTTGCTAGGCTGTGAAACGTTCACTTAACGAGCGCTTTAAGCTCAAATAAGCGGGGAGTGTATAGAGAAATAACAAAGGATTAGGTATCTAGTTGGAAAGTGTTGTGTTTATTTTAGTATATATTATATAATATGTATCTAGAAATCAATAAATTTGTCTGTAAATTTCTTGTAAGTTTAATCGATACAGGAAACTGGCTTACATGGATTCCCGAGTACAGAACACGATGATTATAATCAACGAAAAATTGTTAAATATCATCCAGTCCTTGTGATGCAAATTCTTATAGAGTTTAAATGTATATGTACAATGTACCAAACATTGGAGTATCGTCAAAGCGTTACGAATCGACGCAGTAAATATCTTATTGAATCTTGAATATTTAGGGATAGGAGTATTATTTTACAATTAAAAATATCGATTATGCCATAACTAAGTATTAATTATAATTTTTATTTTTATGGTGTATCTGTTGGCGATAATGAAAGGTTTAAATATAACTACGATTGAAAAAAATTGTTTCTTTGCTATAAGGGCCCAAATATAAAAAAAGAAACGTAGATTATTTTCATCTTACATTTACAATTAATATACTCTCTTTCTAAAATTTATTAACAAAGTAATGAGTTAAAAGATGTGTTCTAAAACTATATGCAATAACTTTGAAGGTAATATTTTAAGCACTTTTGTTAACTGACTTCAAAAATGTTTCAAGTACGAGTTCGTGCTGTGCGAATTCCGTACACACAGATATATTTATAAACATTTAAAGGACTATGGTATTTTTTTAAACTATTTGAAAATTTTAATTTATAACCACGCAAATTTATTTCCCTTTATATCTTTCATAAGCAATGCAATTATCTCAAGGGTACTTAAAGCTCACAAGGTGAAAATGTGGAAATGGTAATTTTATTGCTCACCAGTGTCAGAATTCAATTTAATTTCTAAATGTCTCTCTTGGGGCTGCTAATCTTTTTTTATCCCACTAAATATTTTTAGATATGCAATGAAATTTGTCTTACCTTTAAGAAAATTTCTATAAACTCTGTTTTCTTTTTTATATTCTTGAACTTGTCACACAAATATTAAATATATTTGACGTTAATTTTGTAGAAATTCATTATTCACAATTAAATAAAACTACGTGATGTAGTATTCTTTCTACTTTCTTTAAGTTCTTTACCACGACCTAGGTTTCGGTGTATTACAGTATCTTCAGGGGGGCTATTATCTTTTCTAATATCCCACCTGAAGATGATGTAATACAACGAAACCTAGGCCGTGGTAAAGAACTTAAAGAAAGTAGAAATAATACTACATCACGTAGTTTCATTTAATTTTGTCACACAAAAACAAATTGCTATTTCTGTTCTTGTTTCATATCCTATCAATTTCCTTAAAAATTAGCTCGGGGTTATTCCAGCACCACGAGCTTCTCGCCAAACGATAGTCACCAGGAAGTATGAATATATTATTACATAGGTACATAGTTTTATACATGTTTTGTGTAGTCTGTGTGTATGAGTAAGCGTGAGTCTATATGAGTTTGTGAGTCATATGTATGTAGAGTAACTGTTTTAGGTAGCTTTCATTTATGGACAGAAATTTAAAGAAATCCTGTAAGTGTTAAGAACACTTTTAGGTACTTTTAACAGCTTTTTGAATTAACACTTAAGTTTTATTCACAGCTAAATGAAACTATGTGATATCACGTAGTTTCATTTAGTTGTGAATAAAAATTAAATGATAATGGATTTCTATAAAATTAACGCCAAATGTATTAATTAAAATATAAATGTTCAATAGCAGATCTAGAGTTTTGATATTAGCATGGAGTGTTTGTGACATTATTAATAATTTTTTTTTGGAAAATCCACATTCTGGCTATTTTTTCTTAATGTACCTCTACTTCGATATTTTTTTCAGTTTGAGATTATGATAATTAGGTCAGCTATGTCCATAATCTCTGCCGTTTTATTTGCAATATCCAATTTTCTGATCTATTAAAATGTATAGTCTCGTCAGTAAGTATCGCTCTGTCATAATATAATTTGTGGGTAAAACACTCGAAAACAGATTTCCGTGTATATTTAAATTATGGAAAAGCAGTTTGCGTTAATTATTTGTATTTTTTTGTATTTTTTAGTTTTTGCTATGTTACTCATATATTAGTGATTTGCTTTTCTTTGTAGTCAGTTTTTGCTCTTGTCCTACTAGCGCTGTTTATATGTTAAATAGATTCTGTTGAGTGTTATATCGTCTAGCTTATTTTCTGTAGCATTTAGGAGTTTAGTAATATGTTTCTGATAATTCTGTGTCTCCATCATTTGATCTTGAATAATCTATATAAATCCTTTTGTCTCCAGAAAAAGCTAGCCTCGATTAAAAGCCACGCAAATTTGTCGACATTTGAGTCTTTGCGATGCCTTGGGTGCGAGATTTGTTAGATCATTCCGTAATTTGTGTCTGTCGATCAACCTGTGAAAGTGGTTAGTTTTATATCAATCGCAACAATTGATTCATGTAAATTGGAAGTAGTTTAATATGTAAATTAATCACAATTAAATGAAACTACGTGATGTAGTATTATTTTTACTTTCTTTAATTTCTTTACCACGACCTAGGTAAGTTGTATTACCACATCTTCAGGTGGGATATTAACAAAGATTGCTAATATCCTACCTGAAGATATTGTAATACAACGAAACCTAGGTCGTGGTAAAGAAATTGAAGAAAGTAGAAATAATACTACATCACGTAATATCATTTAATTGTGAATAATAAATTTCTACAAAATTAACGCCAAATATATTCAATATGTAAATTAATGATATCTATCATGCCTCTTCCTTTTTGTTTAAGTAGTTTTCTATTGTGACTACATTTCATATATTGTGTTAAACTATCTACTTTCATTCTTAACTCATCGAACTTTGTCTTCTAATCTAATTTGTCATCTAGAATTATTTGCGGATTTAGTTTTGGTGGTATGGATTTTGTGGTATAGAAACTAAGGACGTATGGATTGTTTAGTGCCGCGCATTTTAACGGCGGTTTATGCTGCGCAGTAAATGACAGTGGAGAGCGTGCATGTTTACCAAACACCTTATTGCTTTTTGAATTGTATTATCAACCCCAAATGCAATTTTTAAATCACTAATTTTGCTATTTCGTTGTGTTGAAGCTATAAAAGATTCATTTTCCAAACAAACACTAGCCTGTAGTATTGGTTCAGTATCTGTTATACAATCGAATATAATGTTTGGAAAGTGAAGGTGATCCTCTGCGTTTACTATATTTGATTCAGTTATAATTTTTTCTCTTCTAAGATTTAGTCCATCTCTTTAGTGTATCTTTTGTTAATAGATTAATTTTATAACGCTAAATGTATAAGATAAGATCGGAATAGAATAGCTGTTTATAGTTTAGATTTTTCCGATAAGTATACTCTTCGGTATTTCAGCAAATCTTCTTGTCTATTCATTTTCGACTGTTTTTTTTGTAGGGTGGTCTAAATCGTTCAGCCGATGACATCCCTGGTTTTTATTAGATTTCATTTTATTTCTCAGCTGGTATTGTTTCTGTTTCATTTACTGTGTAATCACCAGATATTTATTTTGCATTTTACTACATGTAGGGTCTTACATTTATCTAACACAGATTGCCTGTTTACATTTTTAACAATTGTGGTAGTCTGTATTCCTTTCTCAATTTTTGGTTCAGTTTTCGTACAAAATTTATGTCGACCATGTATGATATTTGTGTGACTAGTATGTGTGTAATTTCATTTTTTAATTTGTGTCCAGCCTGGTGAGAACTCAATAAGTGGGATATTGTATTAATAGCAAGAATAAAACCATAAGAGGCTCAGTTCATGTCCTCAGTAAATACCTTTATTATTTTGATTTTTCTGGTCGTGGTTGTAGTTTATCGATTATTTAAATAGTGTGTAGTTTTTCAAAGCAACCTTGTGTTTTGCAAGAAAGTGATTAAAGCTGGATCTAGTTTATATATTTTTAGTATACTTACTAGTCAGGAACGAGCGACTCATCAACATTTTCTTGTAATTAAGGCAAGTACCATAAAGTTTCTCTTTCTCGCTTCGGCTTGCTTGTTGATCGTCAAATCTATAACGAACTGTTCTTTAGAGCTTTCATTTTCTGTTATTCTGCTAGGATATGATTTGCTCAATGTATTTTTACTTCAATTCCATGGACTGAAGTTCGAATTTTGTATATAGTAGGTAGGCAAAGAGTGGGTCTTCTTTGTAATGGTTGTTTTGTTTATGGACCGTTTGGTATTCCTTTTGCAATGAACTTAGAGATATTTTGTTTGTAAATTGTTACATGTGTTAAATTGTTTACCATTATTTTATGAAATGTATGTTATCATATGTATAGTTTTTCATATCAGAAGTTATGATTTTTTACATTATTCAAATAATAAATAGCTTGACTAAATTGTATTGAAGTCATATTTATACATACCAGTCATCTACATCTCCATCCTTATATGTTACGCGTGTAATACGCAGGTCTTTATTTTATACTTCTGAAGGACTCATATTTCATTAATATTTTGACGTTATTAAAATGATTCTGTGGTTCAAGAAACCAATAACATTTTTCTTTGATCTGGTCGTCTGGAATTAATTTATGAGATCAGCTTTTATGGAAATAAAATCCCTTATGTTCAAATAAGATCCAACCACCGAAACAGCGTCAATAGAAAAATTAATGTCTGATAACTGAACATACGTCATTTCCGCATTTGTTTCTTTTGTTGATGAAAATATCCTCTTAATGTGGCACTTATTATTTCTGGAAGACAAGCCTATTGCCGTTATAGCTATTTTTAATTTTATAAAATTTTATGAATATTTATTAGAGATAGTTGGGTAATGTCTCAAAGGCCTATGTTTATTATTCGTATTTTATATCATAAAAAGCTTTGAAAATAGTATTTAAAAAATTCCATATATTTGATAAGCCAAAACTGTTTATGTAGTAATTTTCATTGAAATTTAATTGATAAAAAATCAAAGAAAATTCTCCGCTTTATGTAGCACATCCCCTTCCTTACTTATGTGTCATTTCCGGAGCATTAATATTCTACACTCACGCTTGTAGTGAAGGTAACGTAATGCCCAGTAGTACCTTGATCTTATATCATACATTATACTTATATTAGCGTTGCTACATTATTTTTATCTTTTCTTATCAATATGTAGCTAAGTACACTACTTGTTGAAATTGTTACTTTTATGAAACGGTTTGCATTTATTTCATTAAAACTCGACATTCTTTAAAAAAATTACTTATGTATATGTTTGTTACCATAAGAATGTAGAAAAAAATAAAACTAAAGTAATTCTTTAAATAATCATAAGTGTTATACGAGTGTCTGATATTACTTGCGAATAGAAAGGAACGATAAATCCATAATTAACACATTAAAAAATTTGTCAAAATAATTTAATTTCCTTATTTTTTGACCAACACTTTCAGAGAAAATACATCCTTTGATCTGTTCGCACATATTTTAAAATATTTCCTACGCGTTTTCAAAAATTCGATAAAGAAAGTGTAATAAAATAAAACATTTTCGAACTGAAACTTCTTCAGCAACATCTGAGTCATTCTGTCACGTTAAAATTGTGTAACGCCTGACGAAACAAATGCCGAGGGGATCTGAGTGGAGGTAGAACCGACTATGGACTAACAACACGGCGATTAAGAAGGTTAAAAAGTGATACATTATGTATTAACTAGCATGGACCCTTAAAGATGTTTTAGTTTATCTGTAAGATTATAGGGATTGGACATTTTCCATGATTATATCTTCAGGGCGATTGATAAAAACTATCTAAGTTTAGTCGTCTTTATATAAAAGTATTCCGTTTCATTTTAAGATATTAAATTAAATAGAGTCGGTCGTTTTATCCACTTCCAATTTCCTTAGCAAATATTTCTATTGAGACAGGCCTTCCTATTTATTGTGATATAATCACATCTCATTCAACTTAAAGCACAACTTACTCGAGAGAAAGAAATCACAAAACGTGTCCTGTTTTGTACGATTAAATCTCTGAAACTAATTATCTTAAAGTTTTAAAATATATGGTATAAGTTAAATATATATTTGTAACAAAATAAGTTCCAACTATGGAGCTACGAATCCCCATCTATTGAAGAAGCCAAAGCAACATTCAGAATGGGTAGCGAAAGTTATATGTTTTTCCGCCTTACTATAAGAAAAACAAATAATTCGAAATTCATATAATGTCTACGTCAATTTTTCGTTTATTCACGCGTGTGCAAATAAAATGGTAGAGCGAAACAGGCAATTTTCTTTCTCTCTCCGCTATTTTCATCTTGCCTCTAAGCGGTCTTTTGGTACCCATATAAATTACTATATTCATAACTAATTTAGTCGCATCACTTAAGTTTCAACACTTCACTTTTTATCTTTAGATAAAAACGCGCTAAAAAGTTTGGTTACATTTTACACGTTTTGTATGCCACATGAGGCTGCAGAAGAAAGTTAAGGGTGCAGAAGAATTTAGCGTTATTAATTCGATACTACTTGCACTATGTTCTGTTGTATAAATTAAAAAAATATATTAACGCCACCTGTTCTTAGTTTGATAAACTTTATTAAAAAGATATCAAATAGCGGTACAATTGCTACCACACCTTTTTGGATTTTTTTAATGTGAGTTAAACTCTTCTTTGAGTCATAATTTACAATTGCAACATAGAGAAATCATAAGAGTAGTTGGGCAGACGCCTTTTACGTTCATTCAACGGTTCTATCCATGTTGGTAAAGAAAATGATAAAATCTTTTATATTACTTGCTTCAAGCACATTTAGGCTGCAGAAAACTTTATCGTATAAATTTTAAACACTACTCATTTGTTATTTCGTTCTTTTTTCAGTAGTTTATTTATTTCTTTCTCTTTTCAGTGACCGCGTTGACGTTCATAATTTCGAAAGATTGACATTCACAAATTCGAATTTTAAATTTTTTCTAATAAAATGACTTCTTCCGCTCACCAGTATTGCTGCTTTCTTGCTAGTTTTATACTTCCTTATCAAAAATATAGGTTATAAGCCAACAAAAACACGGATATCTAGACAGACGGTGCGGTATACAAAAATAAAAGCGAATGTAATATATTTCATATAATACATTCGCTTGACAGTTACACGCACCTTCTCTATATTATTTTCCTTTAGATTTTTAATAATTGATTACAACTGTGAAAAATTGAGAAAGTTTTCATTATATAATACCAAGTTCAAACCAAACCTTTCAAATCAATTGTAAGACACCACTGTAAACTATGTTTGGGCATTAAACTAAAAGTTCCACAATAACAAAATTTTCTCACCCAACGTATTCCATTTCCATGAAATGGATTATAAATTCCACGCGAAAACTCGTCCACCTGGAAAATCTGGGTCCGTATTTGGAAGCACACGTCGGCAACGCTCGCTTCATTATCCCAACTCGGAATAATAGCGGGAGCGGATGGGTATGATGGAGTGGGTGGGGGCCACTCCGTAACCCCTAGTCAGCATTGACTTTAAGGTTAGTGCTGTGCTGCCGAACGCAAATACGAAATATGCCTTTATATCACCGGTTTGAACAATTCAATTATTGTAGAATTTAGTTTGAAATGGAATGTTATTGTGCTATGCTATTTTGAGTGCAGTAGAGTTTTATATATATTTTATATTCGGAGGTCATCGAGCAATTAAATACGAATGCATGAAAAGAATTCGAGTCAAAAACTTTAAAAATAATTTAAAATTCTCTATTAAAACTAGAAATATGTTATGTTATTGTTGGGTAAATATTATACTAACATTAAAATATCTGCTTTGCGTTCTTGTCAAGCGATTTAATGTCAAACGCATGTAGAAATAATAAAGGATTAGATACCTATTTTGAAAATACAGAGCTGTCCATTTATTAGGTATTAACGTCTTACAACTGACTTAAATTGAAGCTGTTATAAGTCAGAAAATATCTGTTTAAAACATATGTGAATTATAAAAAGTTAAAAATAGCTTATTATACTATTGGTTATTAATTACTGCGGGAACATTTTATCAAACCTATGTCGAGTTATATTAAATTATTTCCGGTCTATAACGTTTTTTTTTATGATCATAAGGTGTGAGGCTATACAGAGATATGTCAAACAATATTACCAATAACATAACGTCAATAAAAAGAAATACTTGTTTTGCATTTGAGTCAGTGGATTTATCCATTTTTTGTAAATGGAGAATTTCATTGTGGTATATGATTAAATTGTTGTAATTTTTATGACACCTTGTTATAAATATCAAAAATATTGACCACAATCACCATCAACAACATCACTCTTTATATAAATTAACAACGCTTTAATTACATTTGTTTCTGATTTTCCCCATAAGTTTAAGATAATTTTTAGGAAGATTAAATATCATTAATGAAATTAACATTATTTGTTACATAAATATGTAACTATGATCATAACGTCTGCTAACTCAGACTGTTGTTAACTTTCTTTTACAAAGAGTAATTAAATACTTTCTATGCGTATAGTAAATTCTTTATCCTAATAGTGTGTGACAAAAAATTGATTATTAATGAGAAGTTGGGGTTTAATTAATACCACAGGTAAGCCAAAAATTAATAAACACAAGATAAAAAGGTAAAAATATAAAATCATTTTCAAAACAAAATTCCCTTTGTAAGTTGAATTTGTAAATATTATCACCAAAATATAACTCAAACTTTTCTATTTACAAACCTGTTTGTACCAATTAATTAACTTATTTTAAATACCAATTTTGTATCACAAAGAGTTTCCTAATATTTAATATAATACAAGATTAACTTCGTAGCTACATGTGTCAAGCCGATTTAATAGATTTTTGTAAGAAATTTCTCCTCTAGTGTCCTATGATGGGAAGAACACCAACACACATGGAACATTGCAGCAATAATCTGTTTCAGAGATAATGTTGGAAAGTCAAATTTGGTTATTGTAAACCGTAGGAAGCAATCGTTACTTGGTTTAAAATCTACTAAATCCCTTGGTATTGTACAGATATCTATCAAGTCCAGACACAACTTGAGGAAACAAATAAAGTGTATAGATCTCGAGTGCTACAAAAGTACAAAGTTTCGTTTGAAGGTATTGATTGTATTGGGAATGAGCATAGGATCCGTTTGGAATTAGATACATCCAAATATACAAATATTCGCAGAATTTCACAGGTTCGGAAAGGAAAATGGAAAGCAGTATTGAGTCGTATGTGTGAGGTGTATATCAATACGAAAATAGAAGATCCGACTGATTGGGTAAAATCTTTGTTGATATTTGAAAAAAAAAGTGGTGTGTTATAAATATACTTTGATCCCATAGATTAGAACAAGGACATCAAGCGAAAGTATTAAATAAACACACTACACTTATTAAAGTAGATCCAAGGCAGACGGCACAGTGTTTAGCAGAGCGACTTTAGTGTTCATAAAGCAACATCTTACTGTACCTTCAGGAAATGAGTGAGACTTGGAAACTTGGCTTGTGGACTGCACCAAGTTGAATGACACAGAGATAATTGCATGTTAATCTCTGTATGGTTAATAGCTTAAACATCTAGTGACTATTGAGGAAAATTGAGTATTATTTGTTTACTATTCTCCTAGGCATCAGTAACTTAGATCCAGCAAAACCGGAGTTTCAACGCCTAAACTAAGTTACTTGAAACTTGGTCTGTTGGTTTAACTATGACGGCGTTAATAATTGGGACATTTTACCACCTGGATCTTCAAATAGTGCCAACAATTGTGCCCATTTGGTCATCATCATTACAAAACTTTGTGACAAAAACGCACAATTAATCTTCTTCGTGACAATGCTCTAGTGTGGTCAATGTTGTTGATACAAATTTTTGAAGACTGGCAGTAGTTAGATAATAATGAACCACTGGTAAACAAGTTTTACAGTGGTTCATTATTATCTAATTAATTGAAGGACAAAAGATTCGACAGTGAGTAAGACAAGACATTAGACAGTAAATGAAGATATAAAAATAAAATATAAACTTTTTTCGATGAAAAATTAGGTGATTCCTACAAGCGAGGTATTTTCTTTTGTCTCAATCTTGGAGAAGAGCTAGGTCGATTACTTATCAGAATCAATTATGAAATAAGTGACAATATAAAATGAGAATAAAAATTGTCTTTCTATCCCACTTTTTTTTTGTCTGACCAATTAAGTCGACTTTCACTTACTTCTAAGTAAAAGTCGACTTGCTCCGTTTGTTTAAGCGCATTGCTACCTAACAAGTGAAGCTGGAATAAGTAAATTTGTATTACAAAAAAAAACTTAAAATGCGTTGTATAACCAAATGAGCCATTGAAACTAATAACTCTACCGTCATCAGAATTGCCTTGTTACAACATATAATCAATTGTTTCATTAATACAAACCAAACAACTCCAACTAGATAGGTTTAATTTTAAATACAAAATATTTTCCATGGTTATCTCGAATTCTGATAAGATACAATAATATGTCACTAGAAAGTAACCTATTATTTTACTTTATCACAACTGTGTAAAGTAAAGATTAAAATCCATCTCAAGGTGGTTTTAAATCGCAAGCATAACTTATGACCAATGGAAAAAAACACCAAATTAATGAATATTTATATATTACCTAGAAGGTATTATTTAAATATTCAATAAAAATTATTCTTTCTCTGTTGGGCATAAGTTAATTAAATATTTCCGGTAATATTAAGTAAAGGCTTATTATTTTGAAGTTACCATTGTTTTACATTGTGGTAATTATAAGACTATATTTTTCCGCTTAGCTAGGTAAAAATTGACAAGGTCTAATTAACATACATAAACAAAATATATTGGAAAATGGTTGTGGAGAAAATCACGCTGAAAAGTACTTTCATTTTACCGGATTTATCCAAAATTATACAGCTTAGAAATTTTGATAAATCTCTAATTATGTCACGACGCTTGCTGAGCTAATTGGCCCACATAATATCTGTGAATTCTTTGAGATGAAAATGTAAAGTGAACAGAAAGGTAAAAATGCCGTTGCTAAACAGGTTTTGCTCTTTAATTTAAAGCTCCAAACCTTCGGTATGTTTTAGCTGTGTTTCGTTTAAGTTTTTTAGGAGTTTTTTTGGTATTATTGTAGATATAGATATCTATTTATACGTTTAATTGCTGAAAGTCTTTGTCGATTAACTTTAAAATAATATGTGTAATAAGTAATTTTTATCAAGTATCTCATTTTTATCGGATTCAGCTTTAACACATCACCCATTATATAATTATTACTAGATGTAAGTCGTAAATTAATTATAAATTAGAAGAATAAACTCACAACGGATTAAGTATACTTATGAGAAAAATTACTTCGAGGAACATTCGAAATATTTCGATGATGAACGACGATGAACTAATTAAAACTTCGCCCATAGACTTCGAGAAAATGAAGGTTAATGACATTAATAATAATGACCCACGAATATGGGCAGTGAAATAAATACCCTCGATCATATTATATATTGAGAGCCTGTGGGCTATATCGCTTGATTATTGTAACTATCATAATTAATATTGACGTAAGTAAAGGCTCCTCTTATCCATGACCGATTAGTTACTATGTAGTTTCGTTTGAGTTCAATAACTTAGTTATGGCTTTTTAATGCAATTTAATAAATTTATTAGCTTTAATCGTATGTAACTGTGCATCTGATCAAGTCTACCTAGTTGATTATTATCGAATCGATGTGAAATTTTTCCAAACTTATTCATTTCTGAAAAAGTAATGAGATTGTGGTGATGGAGGCTGGAGGTGGTTACAGAAACTTCTCAATGGTGGACAGTAAACCCACGAATTTGGATTTGTATCTCAAGCCCTTTGGATAGATATTGTAATCAGGAGGATCAGATGGCTATGGGAACTTCTCAATGGTTAACGCTCATCAAGAGTGGTCTCGTTTGACTTGTACCAATAAGTCGTTTGGCTACAAAAGTGTTTTCTAGTTTCTTTGTACCATAAATTTATTTAAAACTTGAGATGTTTTATTATAATTTAATTTTGCACAACTAAATGAAACTACGTGATATAGTATTATTTCTACTTTGTTTAAATTTTTAACCACGATCTAGGTGTCGTTGCATGACAAAATATTCTGGTAGGCAATTTGTAAAGGTTGATCATTTGTAAATGATGATGGCAATTGAAATCTTTACAATTTACTATTGAAATCTTTACAATTGAAATCTTTACATTTTACAAAAGATTGAAATCTTTACAAATCGTTCACCTGAAGATATTTGCTTACAACAAAACCTTGGTCTTGGTTAAGAATTTAAATAAAGTAGAAATAATACTACATAACATAGTTTTATTTAGTTTTAAAAAATTAAATCAAAATGAATTCCTAAAAAATTAACACCAAATATATTCAATATTTTATTTTTTTCTAAAAATAATGTAACTGCTATTTTACCTACTTCTAGATAGATTAAATACCTAAAACTTAACAAATATTTATTCTCGATGACAACACACGATGATTATGATGATGGAATTAAAATCTAGCGATGAAGATGGAAGGTGCCTTCCAATGTACTACCCATCAAATTTCGGCTAGTTTCTTCGAGAATCAGTTTGTGTGCTTTTTCTAACTTTTCAATACATTTAATATGAAAGTTTCTTTTTGTATGAAAACATCAAAACAAGCCAATATACATTTAGAAAAGTTAAAAATCCTTTCGAAGTGAAACTAAAATTGTCTACAAAAAATTTATTTAATTCTAATATTAATCATATAATTCAGCAACAAGCCATTCATTCGTGACAATTCATTCATTGTAAAAACGTATGGGAAATATTTCAAATAAATTTGATACAATAATGTAATCGCTAACGGAAATAATAATAAATAAAATATGTTTGTTAAATACGTCGTTTTTAATATTCTCATCATTTATTCAATAACGACTAAATAGTAAAATTATCATTTCTACTAAAAGGCATTTGTTCCAACCTTACTATAGCCGTAACTAATTTAAAAAAATTAATATCCACAAATCAGCCAATATAATTTCTTTTTTTAAATAATTTTGCCTCCATTGCATGCAATTTTATTATGTACAACATCAAAGAGTTTGTTTTCTTAGCCATTAACTTATAAAAACCATTAACTATAATAATATTTTCTTAGCCATTAACTAATAAACATTAATATGAATCAGTCTAGATACATAGGATTAACTGATTTTGAAAAGTGCAATATTAGCAAAGCCAAAATAATTTTAGCAATTAGATGATAATGTGATTCAAAATATTTTGAGTATAATATTTATTTTCTTATTTATTACACATAATGTGAAAACAAGTAAGGCGGACTTATTGCTACATAATCTATATTTTCCAGTCAAACTAGCGCGAAGTAATAAAACATATTATTTATTGGAAAATACTAATCAATTGTGAATTCAATGGCAAAACCAGATATTCTGAGATAATCCGGGTTGTGAACATATTCCAACATATTGAAGAGAATATGTAAATAATACCGGCACCGATATACAACAGATTAGGCTTCCTATAATCATAACATTTGCAACATAGCAATTTGAAAATAAATAATAGCACCAAAAGGCAAAATAAGTACAAAAAAGGGGATTACTATTAAAGATATTGATATTATAAAGATATAAAGAAAACGGGAAGGGGAAATAGAGAAAATACAAAGATACAGGAATAAAAGGATATTTTTCTTATAATTTTGGCGCGTTCTTTAGAAAGATTTTCTACTTGTAATTTAAAAGAAGTTGTAATAATAATATTTTAATACTAACAATTTAAATTGACCTGCTAAACTTGTTATGCTCATATCATATTAAATACTGTATTACCTCAAGTTTCACTTCAAAAATAAAGCTTTATTTGAAAATGATTCCTCAATGTGCATTCATATTTATGCATGAATTAACAACAAAAGAATGTGCCTTCCTACAAGGGATGATCCAATACCATAGAATATTTAGAGGAATACGCAATATAATTTAATGTCGAAAACAATACGGATCTCCGAATACCATATAGGAAACTTTTATTTTTTTTGAATTTGTGATTCTCATTTAATATCAATATTTCAACTCCATGTAAAACATTATCTCGTCTAAATTTTTTGTTCAATGATTAGAAGTTTATTTTTAAAAAGTTAAACACACTAAAATTATCTAGGCTTTCACCCAAAACTTAATAGAATTGGAAATTTATCATAAAACAAAATGAGATATCTTAAGTTGACAATGAAGTATGTAAACTACAACCAGCGATGTAAAAATGAATCAAATTTTCCTCACACAAAGTAGCTTCTGCCTAAAGCTGCACGTCACTTCCGAGATATTAGTATTCTGCTCACGGTTTCGCAGTCAAGCGGTAACGCTACCAGTGTACTATACACATATTTATTGGTTACCTTACTTTTCAATAAATCACCGGGTATTATCGTAAAGGCAATATATTCAGGATTCTTATTAACTCTGTTATAATGTGAATATACAATTCGGTTACATGTAAGGAATATGTTGTTCCGATTATTGCAGGATTACATCACACTTATTTCTCGCAATGTTGACATTTTGATAACAAGCTAATTTAATTTGTGAATAATATATGTGAATTTCACTGTAATTTCACAAATACTGAACTTTAAAACACCATAAATTACTCGGTCGTATCCAAAATAGTCTGCCATAAAAACATGAGTTTTTATTTGGATGAGTTGAATATACTTTAAAACTAGGAAGAGAATATAAATATAACCTACACAAAAAATGTTATCGATATGAATTTAACTTTCTTCGACAAAAATAAGATGGAAATTATGATTTTGATATATTTTTTGGAAAGAGTATAATTTATTATAAATTAAAACTCCACTTTTAATTTTTATAAAATGAAAATATTCAACATTAAAAACAATGCGATTAACAAAAATATTAGTTGCTCGTAATAAAAAAAAATTATTTCGAAATTTTTTCCCATATGAAGCGCTTTTTTGCAATGAACTCTTTGCAATAATTAATTCAATACTTTGTCACACTAAACATAAAATATGCAACACAAACAGGAATTTATATAAAAAAACAAAATCAATAAATAAAAAGGATTGTTTAAAAAAAATTTAATATGTTCTGACTTAATTCGACGAGCTGGTCTAATGAAGTCGCAAAGAGCCGAGAAGATGCGAAGCTGATCCAGTTAACTCGGAAAAAGCCAAAAATACAACGAAGCTGACAGAATAGGGAATTGGTCGGAATCAAATATACGCGCATTGTATTAAATTATACTCAAATAAAATATTATTCAAGAAATAGAATGAAATTCTTGAAGGAATGCACTTCGTGTTAACTCCTTTCCAGTGAACGCCAATGCCGAAGTGTTTCAGCGTCACCGACCCGAGCATCGCGTCACCGATCCGAGAGAACATCTCCGTTTTATTTACTTCTCAGAAAAAAAGTGCGCAGATGCATAAATTCCACAGGTGCGTCAAAAAAAGTTTCACTTCGTAATAACGTTAAATCGTATAAAATATTTACCCATTTTAAATTTCGTATAAAATGGGTAAATAATTATATATTGGTTCTATAACAGCATTGGTTTGGTTTTGATTAGAAGATTCCAGTCACTAAACACCGATAGTGATTAAGAATTAACAATAGCAGCCATTCTGGTGATCAAGTAATTTACATAATTTCTAAATATTGAAAGCTGTAAAAATAATTAAATACTAAGTTAGGTACATATGCAGCAATAACAGTAAAGTTTTACGTGAATATTATCATGTAACATTTTTAAAGTGGTGGCATCGAATTTAATAAATAATTATATAGCAAAATAATTGGTTAAAATTGTATTATTTACGATGGTTATTTAAATTATATCGTTTTTTTAACTGGAGATTTTATGAAAAAATCACCGTTTAAGATGTTTATACATAAAAAAACAAACTTTTAAAAATCATGTTTTTTTTTAAATATTGCTGCCAAAACTTCTATAAATTTATCGATAGATTGCATTACAATAATATTATACGTCAACGAAACTCTAAACGATTGTTCCTTAGCGTATTATAAGTCATCCTAAAAGAAGTTTCACTTCAAAAAATAATGTGACATGCATCTATCTCGATAAAAAAAGTAACATGCCACTCTCTCGACAGAGCCAGTAATATTTCAACCCCTATTATATAAGAAGTTAATATCATGATATTAAGCAATACGTACTTTTTTGTTGTCCAAATATTTCACTATTTTGTTAATCGCTACAATAATATGCCAATTCCAAGATTGAAATACCCGTATAATATATATTTAATATTGAACATATTTGGCTTTAATTTTGTAAAAAATCATTATTCACAATTAAATGAAACTACGTGATGTAGTATTATTTCTACTTTATTTAAATTCTTAACCACGACCTAGGTTTCACTGTATGACAACTGAAGATATCACATAACGAAACCTAGGTCGTGGTTAAGAATTTAAATATAGTAGAAATAATACTACATCACGTAGTTTCATTTAGTTGTGGATATATTTAATAAGTGAATGAGATTAAAAAACAAAAGTATAGACAAACTAACTCAACGTAATAAAACATAAGTAAAGAACAAATAACTCAATATAATTATCGGAAAATTGTATTGAAATAACGGCGTACACAGAGTCAAGAAAAATGTTTACACACCAGATTCTTCCTTAAAATAGCTTACAGTGCATTAATATTCTATTCACGAATTTGCAGCCCCGGTAACAGACTAGTAATGTTTGGACGTGTAGTGTGTTAAGTTGATTTCCTCCTTGTCGTTGTCATTTTATGCTGTTAGTAACTAAATAAAATTTATAAAAATATAATAGTACGAAATGATTAGTTTTCATTTCAATGATTAAGTATGGCAACTACCGTTAAAAAGTATATAATGAAAATTTTATTAAGTTCAATTTAATAATAATTTTCTAATCTTATAAGTAAATTTTGATAATCTGATTAATTTATGAAACTATATACTTTGATAATCTTCTAATTGCGAAATTCTTATTTTATTAGCAATTGTTTAACTATATTTTTGGAAAAATTATTTAAATGGTAAGTTCTAGCCAGGTTCTAGCTTTATACCCGAAGATGATACATCAATGGCACTTAATTTGTCTCAAACTGCAATGAAAACGAACGCTCTTCAAACAATAATGACAAAGCATACCATAAAAAAATTAACTTCTTTTGGGTAATGATTTTCAGATCACAGATCATAATCAGCATTATCTTACTTTTCCTAATTCCCAAAAATTAAATTAGCCTTTCAATTTTTTGCTGTGCGAAGTTTCCACACTTTTCATTATTTCTTTAATTACGAGATTTTGTTTTGAAATTACATACGATATTGCTTTGAGGGTAGCAATATGCAAGAATGGAGTCATATAAAAGGTGGTTATTTTTCTGTTCTTTTAATATTCTGCGATAATCGAAATAATTTATATATGTAAGGTTCATTGAGTAAATCATTCTTTCCTTACTTCTTTGAGTGTCTTGTCTTTTCTCTTTTTGCAAGCAGTCGAAACTTCTTCTATCTATACAATTACACTAAAATCTAATTAAATTATTTATCTAAGGTTCAAAACTTGTTAATACTGTGAATTTATTCCCTTTTATAATCTCGGTAGATAAAGATCTTTGTAACTAAAGGGTATTGGTTAAAAGTGTTAAATGTTTCTCACGATAAGACTCTAAAAAACAAATAGCATATTAATTATGTAGTAACTGCCTTTAACGAAATAAAACCACCCGAACTGAAAACTAATAAGCTACTAGAAATTTTCCAGATAAAAATATGTTTTTACAAAATACTTTCGTTCGATTTACAATTCCAACAAGGTGGAGAGATAATCGCTCCCCCTCGGTGAATATTCTGCTGCATTTTGAAACTCATGTCTTTGCTTTTAGTTTATTACTTTTACAAAAAAAAATACGAGATAATTTTTTTTATAAACAATAATTTTCACACTTTCCCTGACCCAATAAAATTTCCTGAAAAGCAATTTTAAAAATGTTTAAAAATATTTTCCTAATGATTTCCCACGTCTATAATAAGACTGGCGTATTTAAAGTATAGAAATCTATGGAGATAAAATGGAGATAATTTTTTTTATAAACGATAATTTTCACACTTTCTCTGACCCAATAAAATTTTCTGAAAAGCAATTTTAAAAATGTTTAAAAATATTTTCCTAATGATTTCCCACGTCTATAATAAGACTGGCGTATTTAAAGTATAGAAATCTATGGAGATAAAATGGAGATAATTTTTTTTATAAACAATAATTGTCACACTTTCTCTGACCCAATAAAATTTTCTGAAAAGCAATTTTAAAAATGTTTAAAAATATTTTCCTAATGATTTCCCACGTCTATAATAAGACTGGCGTATTTACAGTATAAAAATCTATGGAGATACAATGTGTAAAAGATAAAAAGTACATATTTATTAAGTGGCTTTGCAACGAATATTTGGTATCCGGCCAATTCTGCCATGTTTTAGTATTGCCTTGAATACTAAATACCAGGGCCTATTCACTCGAATATTGAATACGTAAATTTTTTGAGAATAGGATTATCTTTCTAAAAGTTCAGCAGCTGATCTGATATTAAATATATGCAATTAATATATAGTGGTATCATATATATATATATATATATATATATATATATATATATATATATATATATATATATATGTATATATTCTACATTACTAGGAAGAAGTCTATTTACTTTTATATTATATTTAAACAAAATTCGTCTTAGAATAAACTTTGCTTCCAGGTGAGAAAAAATATGTTTGTGTAAACTTTACTAAACACTGTCAGTATTCGGCTTAAGGCCAAATATGTTATTTGTTTCAGAATGTTGTTATGTTTTTCTTTCCAAAAAATAGAATCAATATATACACGTCGAATGAAATCTCATTGCCTATTTCTCTGAATAGAGCAACAAAAGTGGTTCAAATAGTAAATATTCGGGACGGAAAATTATCATTACGTAAATTTTCCTTTGTATTATTCAATAAAATTATGTGTAGAAGACGTTATTAAAATGTAGTCAGATCAAATTTAGAGAAAAGTGCAACAATTATTTTTTCGTATTATAATTTATAAATTTTTGTAATATATTTAATTTTTATCGAAAATATTTAAATAATTATTTTCAGAAAAGAGATTAGTTAAGTATTTTTTTTTTGTAAAATTTGTTTAAACAAGCCATTTCTTCTCAGCCATTTAAACTTGGTCTTCAAAATACATTTTTAGGTCACCTTTACCCGTCTTTCTGATATTAACTTATCTCTGTCTCAACTTATAGATTTGTATTATGCCTCTTTTGATACATCTTAATAAATACTTTTTTAAATTTTGAATATATTTGGCGTTAATTTTGTAGAAATTCATTATTTACAATTAAATTAAACTACGTGATGTAGTATTATTTCTACTATCGAACGATCTACTACGAAGATGGTGTAATACAACGAAACCTAGGTCGTGGTAAAGAAATTAAAGATAGTAGAAATAATACTACATCACGTAGTTTCATTTAATTGTAAATACTTTTTTATTACAGATGTCTTGTTCAGCAGCTTTATAAGTATATAAAGTCCATGAAATAACATTATGACTAGTTTGCGTAATTCGTTTCAATATGCTTTTATAATTTATTAAATTTAAGAATTAAATTCTAAATTTTACACGAAACTCTTTACATATTTCTCCTACAACTGAACTTTAAAATTAGTTTCAAAAACTACTTTAAATACTGAAGAAAAATAATCGAACCCAAATTTATGTATTAAGTAATTTTTACACAAATTAAGGCTAAAATCTAAGCACTTGCAAGATATAATATTTTTTGTGAATCAAAAAATATTTGTTTACGAAACTAACTTTTTGATTTTTGTAAAAAAAAAGACAAAATTAGATTTGAAACCAAACTAATCGTCTGCAGCAAATCTTTCGAAGCGTCTTAGAAATGAGTGCGTCATCAGTAATCAAATCCAAATGTTTTATGGTCAATCAAAACTGGTTTATTTCTGAATATGATGGTGACGAAGATTTATAAAAACTTTTGAACAAATGACAGTAAGGTAGTCTTGAATAATCTTGGAAAAACTCAAATGCTGAGTTATGTCATAAAAATTATATGATTAGCTTTCCGCTGCGATATTAAGAAGGGAATGGTATGTATATAATCTTATATTGTTTTTACGAGATGCTCTATTTATGTATACACAAATATACTTAGATTAAATAAGATGAATCTAAATTCTTAATAATAGCTAATATAAGCCATTGAAATTCATATGCTAGATTACAATCTTCTTTGAGTCTACAAAGTTACGGCTTGATCTTAACAATGCTTTTTAGGATGGATGGTCACAATTTTCTTTTATCACTTAGTACCACTAAGTATCGGAAATTAATCAAATTCGGAATTGTCAGTAATTCGGAAAACCCATTATATTGCAAAACTGATACCTGCTGAAAGAAATGCTGAAATTACATGAATATTGTTGAGTGTAAAAAAGAGATGGGTCCCAAAAAAATGGAGTCTTGTTAAAGACCGGAGGTAGAGAATATCAAGATCAACGCGTAACTCCCCTATTATGTTGTCATTCTTTTTATTTTTAGCTAACTAAACTCATAGAATGAAGAGAAAATATTTCTTCGTGACACGAGCAATTATTATAGGAACTTAAATATTTTTATTCACTTGAATAATAATATTTTCATAACTGGCTTATTCAAAATTAAGATAAAAACATTAACTTACCTACATGGCGCAAAAATTTGAGTGAGGAAATAGGAGGTCCTATTTACTCAAAACTTCGTTGAAACATTCTAAGAAGCAAAATACATATTTTACAGTTATTTTGGCATTCAACCTCTAAAGTGGTGAAGTGGAGTTGAGACTTTGTATAAGAATAACCTTATCGTCTTTTTAATTCGAAACTTAGAATAACTTTGAGAAATGAAGAAATATTAAACTCAATTTTTAAAGTTTTTTTTTAGATAATTTTCTTTTATTAGACAATTTTCTTCGCTTGAATCATTGTGAAAGTCTATAAAGTAAATAAATTAACTCATATTTATAAGGTTTCGTTTTGAAAAAATGTTTCGGAAATCAAATCCTAGAAAGATTAAATGGGGTTCAATATTTTTAAGGAAGTAAATTTGGTTCTGTTAGTTTGTAACAAAGTTTCTTTAAGTAATATAGCTACGGAGGAGAGGTTTTTTTTATAATTTAACCCTAATAGGATTAGATGAGAAGTTCAAAATGTGTACTTGAAACTTCCTGAAAGTAAGTACTTTTTTGAAACCAGTACAAATAAAGTAAGAAACTGACTGACTGATCTATAAATGGCCATTCCTAACCGATATCGATAGGTATTTAGTGGTAATGAATTTAAGGGACGTTACTTTTTCATAACATTTATATAGCAGCTAAGTTCAGTTTTTAGGATTTCCATAAAAATATTCATACTGCTAGGATATTGTGTATAAATATTTTTTGGTGTTTACGCCTTAAGAATCGGTTTTAATACATAACGCCGGGTGTGAAGTTTTATGGGGAGTGATATCATAAGTTCAGACTATACGAAGTTCAGAGCTTAAAAAAAAAATCGCCGTTAGGTGGCCACTCCACGCAATATTTCTATGCATATTTAAAGTGAGATATCAATATGTTTATTTGCAATCACCTGCGTTTTGCGTACTGCGCAATCAATCATTAGCTAATTTCAGGCACATCTTTCATTGACGTATCGAATTATTTACTGACAGTTGTAAGCGTCGTTTATTTTGGCTGAGAGTACTACGTTTAACAAAAGTAGTAAAATGAATACAAGAAAAAGAAACTACCCGGAAATAGAGAAAAGGCTATTTTTCCAGATATTTGTTCTTGCACAGGTATAATTGCAATAAACGCACTGACGGAGCAAAAGTGAAAATGAAAGAAATATATTACAAAATGTATTGATCAATCATTAAATATAGTATTATATTATTTTCTGCACACTGAACAAAATAATAATTCTACCGTAGCTGGTTTTAGCTTACAGATAATATATTTAGTATTTCGTTTTTAAATATTAATAATTTTGTTTCAAAAATGTCCAAGGACGGATATTGAGAAACAATATTATGTAATCAGACATTCGAATTATGGGGTTATAAAAAGAGCTATTATTGTTATAAACTTGTAGTACGAATGATCTCTGTAATGGTATACGGGATCTCAGTTGAGTGTTGAAGTTGAGTAGAGGGAGGAAATAGGAACAATCAAATGCGAATGAATGATTTTATATGAATATCTCCGCGCAGTTAATGATGACAAATTAAATCTCTGCAGTTGGATTTTATAGGATCTATACTCTCGTCCAGGATGAAGTCAGAATTTATGTTTTTGGTGAATACAGAGTTAACTTGTTTGCACGAATGTAATTTCTTTTTTTTTTTAAATGTGCTAATAAATGTGTACTTCGTTTGTTTCTTTAGGCAAAGGAAGTCAACTGTGCCAACTTTAGCTTAATATAAAGTCAAGCAGAGAATATAATTGGAAAGGGAAAGGTAGCAGCGGATGATCACCAGTGGTAGATGTGCGATTAGCGACATTTAAATTAACCCCGATATTTTGTTAATAGTGCCAGGGCTACTTGTAGAAGTCCAATCAAGCAATTCTGCCCAGAAATTCAATCGAGGTAAACAACACGAATTTTGATAAGTGTACAATTAATATTTTATTTACAATGTTTTTTAGGAACCGATTATTATCGTAACGAAGCACTAAAAGTTTTAGGATTGATTTATTTAAAGTGAATTTTATTCTAATTTATATTTAATACTGAAGAAGCAGTATTACAACCCTAGTTAAAACCTTTAGAATTACAAATTATGAAATTCATTTCAGAACATTTCAATTGGACTTTTATTTTATTTTCTTTCTAATAATATGCAAAAATATGTTGAAATTTTAAATTTGTAAATTAGTGCTATTCTTGAATTGACATTGAATTAATTAGAGTCAATTATTTAAAGATTCGCCTAAGAAACAATCGACGAACGGAAGTGAAGTTTTTGCTGAAGTCGCAGAAAATTATATAATATCATCCGAGGCAACGGAAGATGTTCCTGCTGGTCAGCCTAGGGGTGGGGTACAGGAAACCACTTTGGACGTTGACATGAAAGTACCAATACGCAGAAGACGCACCAGCAGTCAGCATTCAGATATCCGGTCTCTCTTGCAGCCATCATCAGTTGCTACAGACGGAATAAATAAAAAGAAATTGCATGAGGTATGAAATGGAGCAGAAGCAACGAAGAAAATACGAGCTTCATGAAATTCGCAAGGGATTTTGTTAAGTCAAGCTCGAGAAGCGGAGGCTCGTGGTAAAGTTGCAGAGAGAGAATTGAAAAACAAACGGCATATGTTTTTAGACTATAAATTTTTACTTATTCGTTTTTACATTATTTTGTGTCTTTAAATATTGTTTTTTCTTCTTTCGTTTATACTTTTAGATACTCTATTTATTTACTTTTTATTTTCATCGCTTTTATTTTTATAAATCTTTCTGTTCATATCGTGTTTTATTTTATAATTTTAAATTTCATAAGAGACAATTTAATTTTCAGAAATAAATCATATAGTCTTTATTTTGTTGTGTGTAAAAAGGAAGTAAAATACGTTGTCTTAAATATTCAGAAGCTAAAAATGTTAAAATTTATTATCAATTAACTAAAAAATTAATTTAATTAATAATAGTAAATAATTACCACCATCTTACACAAAAATGGTGGAAGTGATTTACTGATTGTTAAAGTCGCATTTATGTTACCAGGCTTTGTTATATTTTTTATGTTACCATTTATGTTAACAGGCTTTGTTATATAATAAGTACTATTACAATTTGGTGAGAGATTGGTAAAACAAATGTTCAATGAAATGGTGTATTAACCAATGAAATGGGATTCTCATATTTGAACCCTATGAAAGAAAGATTTGTGTTATCTAGTCAAATTTTTGTGCACGTTTTGGTTTTAATTATGGCCAATTTTTTGTTTAATTTAATGTACCTTCTCACATCATATAGGAAGTTATTAATGCAATAAAAAAGTATTAATAACTTCCTAAATTAAAGCAGTGCTAAGGCAATTTATCCCTGATTGTAATTGATGCTTCTTTTCTGTAAATATACATAATTATACAAGTTCTGTGGACACAAATAACTGTGATATTATCATGAATTGCATGTTTATTAATGTTAGAGGAATGAGATTATTACAAAGAAAAAATATCACAAATAATACAGTTTTCAAACCTTTTCAATACATGTATTGAAAAAGTTTGCGTTTATTTACCCACTTTACTATTTTATACATTGCAAGACAATCATGCTTAAGGAGTAAACTCCAGTCGCACGTCGGAGCTGACACGCACAATTGTTTTTATATGAAACCTTTCTTACTCATCGAACTAATGAAATAAATGCAAAAATTTTTTTTTTCCATTTTTATGGCTCAATCGTTTTTCATGAAATTTCGCTTACAAACTACCTGCTTTATGCAGATAAACATAAAATACCTTTTATTATAAGTAATTCTAATTTCATATAAACAAAGCTACGAGTAATCGCCAGTGTTGAGATAAATGCGGATTTGTGTGGTTTATCACTAAAATTTCGAGTTCTGAAAATAAAGGTTGTCAGTGAAAGACGCTCGGACATATAATTAGTTTTATAATAGTTCAATTTTTTTTATTTGGTTGTAAGATATTCTATCAACAATAATTTTCACTGAACAAAATAAAACTTTACTACTCAAATTGTTAAAATATAGTTTTCAGCATATCAGCCTTCCTACGGGTGAGCGTATTAAAAGAAGGTTAGCGAAGGTCAAGAAACTCTTGAATAAAAATCGAACATCTTGCAAAACGTGAAGCGTCTAGCAGTAGTCGATAGACCTGTTTGCGCATATGAAACTTAGTTGGTTTTAAATTATTTTAAGACACTCTTGTTCTTTTAAATTAATATTTTTGCTATAAAGATTAGTACTGCACATATGATCAGACAACTATATATAACGAATTGGGTTTTATGGTTTGATGACTTGGATTGTGGTAATTCTTCCAAAATATAAATGTAATTTTAATTAATAATTTTCCCATTAATCATTAAACAAAACGATCAAAACACAATTACATACAATTTTCCTGTTTTACTCCTATTATGATCTTGACGTGTTGAGTTTCTGGTGGTAGATTTACTTTCAAAGTTGTATTTTGATAGATATTTTGTGTAATGTTTGTGTGCGATGATCAATACGGGCATTTGGAGAGAATGGATTACTGCCCAGTGTTAAATACTTAAAAGGGCTTTCTTATATTCTATTAAATCGAGTAACAGTATTTGATATTCCGTGTTTCTCTCTGTAATGATTTTCATAGTAAATATTTGATGCACAGTAGCGAATGTGGTTCTGAATCTGGTTTATTCCACTAGTTAGTAGAAGTTGAGTTTTCTGGTTAAAAGGACGCTGATAATTTGCGTAAAGAATTTACACAATTGTGATAATTGATTGATAGATCGGTAATTCTAAAGAACTGATAAATATCCAGTCAAAACTCTAACTCTCAAAAAGCCAGAATGCTCACAAGTTAATATTAAATAACCACTCAATGATTGGATGACTTTGCAAGCCTACCCTAAGAATGAAAGAATGGAAAAAGGTGGCTACGGATAGGGAACGCTAGAAGAAGCATGTTATCGAGCTATTGAGCTGTTGGGCCTATAAATAAGAAGGTTAAACCTCAAATAAATATTACCAGTGACTGCATTGAGAATACTCATGTTAGTTATATGTTTTTTTTCAAATCTTTGTTTTTTTATTTATGGATACATATCTTAATGAAACAACGGAATCGATGCTTAAATTAAATAAATCGATATGTTCATAACAAAATTACACATAAATGAAAGCAAACAGGTTGTGTGGGCGCTACGTGCGTGAGATTTGAAACTTTACGTATTATTATTCTGAAGGGAAAATAGTGAAGATTTTGGTAAACGTGTAATAAAAACTTTACATTATTGGCAATCTGCTATTCAATGGAACATTCAGCAACTAGTAACAGAAGGATAAATTTTATAAGTGGCTCATATCCCCAACTAAAATTGTCTTTATCTTTTCAAAGTCGATAAAAAATGATTTAACACTTATATATATATATATATATATATATATATATAAACTAGTGCAAAAAAACGGGCACTTATAAGAATAAACCATATCAGAGTTCTTTTATTATTATTTGATGCATTTTATATGACGATATGATGAGAATATTGTTATTTATTATTGAGATATCGTTTTTACCTACTTCAGTCATTAAAAATGCGAATAAATAAAAAAACGATGTAAAGTCCACAGACGAGCGTTTTCATACTGGTACATTAAAAATGGCTAAATTTTATTTTTTAATATTTTTTATTAATTTAACGTAAAATTTTAAAATTTAGTACGGCCTCCTCTAGCTAAAATCAATGCGTTTAATCTACTAGGCATGCTTTCGATGACGTTTTTTATTATTTCCTGAGAAAGACGTTCCCATTCAGCTATGATCACATTTTAAGGGCCTGAATGTTTTCTGGAGCTGGTTTTACGGCTCTGACGCATCGTTTGAGATTATCCTATATATGCTCTATCGCATTGAGGTCGAGATTTCTAGCTGGCCAGTCTAACCGACGAATTCCGGCCTCATATACGCATCAACGTCTGTAGAGCGATGGGCACGAGCGTTGTCGTCCATAAAAATGGACTCGCCTCCAACGGCTGTTAATCCGGGTTAGGCATGAGGAATAAGAACCTCTGTTATGTACCTTTGCAAACTAAGTGTGCCATTTTCAATAAAAACTAACTCGGTACAGTCATCTTAATTAATACCAGCCCAAAACATTACGGAGCCTCCACCGTAAGGGATGATTTCCTCAAAGCACACTTCTGCGAAGCGTTCTCCAGGTCTTTGTAAGACTCGCCGACGTCGATCCTCACCACTAATCGATATACGAGCTTCATCGGAGAATAAAACACTATTCCAGTCTTGTTGAGTCCATGACGAAAAATTTTGAGCGAATCTCAATCTGCCAACTCAATGCTCGCGGAGCAATGTAGGGCCCCGAGCTGGGCCTTAGCTATGTATATTGACGGCCTGAAGTCTCCATCTGATTGTCCATAGGCTTACTCGTGTACCTCTGATGTCCTCGAGGTTCTATTTGAGATCCACGTACGTAACTTAAAGATTTCGTAGCGCTTGACTGACTATGAAGCGGTCGTCCCGTGGCTCAGTGCACCGTTTTCTTCCAGAACCAGGCCTTCTACTGGCGGAGCCCGTTTCTTGGTATCGTTGCCAGGTCGTCAACCATACTGAGAACAGCAAACAGAAGTGAACTAATGCAACAGCAAAACAAATAGCAGAAATTTAATTAAAATTTTTTCGTTAAAACAAAAAACGTAACAAATGAAAAAGAACTTAACTACTTAAGAGTTGGATTTCATTTACCGCCAAAAATACGTTTTTGTTAGTGACAGAGAATTTTCATTCAAAAAGAATAAATTTCAAATTTAGAACGTCCTTTTTTATATGCCAGAATACACTATACCTACCAGTAATAATTACAATTAATACAACCTCTTAATAAATAATATTTTGTTAATAATATGACAAAATCAAAAGCGCCCGTTGTTAATGTAAGAGTATATATATATATTACCTGGAATTGCCATATAAAACCAACGTATAAAACTATTTTATTTGATATTACATAAGAAATTCGAAAAGCCTAAAACTTATTTCGAAACCCATCTATATCTTATATTTGAAATAATGTAATCATTTGAAATGTCAAATTAATAGCTCGCCCTAAGTAATAGTAGGTAGGAAATTTTCATGTCTCTGACTCAGAAATCTAACCGCGCAGATGCAATTCATTTCTTGAAATAAGCGAGCTCTTTTATAAAGAAGCCGGAACCGTTAGTGATAGACAGAACTTAGTGTGACAAATGTTTGCAGAGGGGTTTACTTACTTAAAAATAAGAAACAGTACGAAAAAGTCTAAAACTCCGTATAATTCCGATATTCATATATTGTGCACAAATAAAACTTTTGAATAAGAAATTAAAAAATGGCAAAATTTACTCTTTAAAAAATTAATGACCAAAATTACTCGATCAAGTCAAATCACGTAAGACCCTGAAAATAAAATTTGAGCGAAGAGGTGATATGACACTCAAAAAGGAAAACATTTAGACTTAAGGTCTTATGGTCAAAAAGTATCAAAACCTTAAAAAGAAAATCTGAAACGTGATTTATTTTATTTACAGATTCATATACAAAATTTAAAACTATAGTGCATATCATATCATAAAAATAAATTTCTTGAAAACGTAGATACAGTACAAAAAATAAACGACGAAAACAGAAGAAAACTCTAGTACAAATTGCCAATACAATAATTTATCAATCATGAACATCATGTCACATGTAACACACGCGTAATAACAAACAATTTTATCGATTGATATTTAATACAACGTAGGTTGACGTGAGAATGCCCATTTATTAAATTAAATACCTTAAAAACAATTTGTCATTATTTATCAAATCAGCTTTATTAAATATTAAGCACTGATTAATTAATTATTAAAATAGTAATTAAAGTGACTAAAGAATTTTTAAATATTCAAAGTAACGATAATTAAGTTAATTCAGGAGTAATAAATGCACACTCTCACATTCCTGTGTGGACAATGTTGTACAACAAAGTCGATAAAAGTGCGCTCTTTAATTATTGGCATATCAATCGCATTTAAATATTCCTACTTCAGTATAAGCAGAACACTGCTCGTGCCACTGCGTTTGGTATCTTGGATGCCCTATTCAGTCTTTAGTTATCGGTTTCTTTTATATTTTTTGACAGCTTCTATATCTCCATTATATCTTTTTCGGTTAACTCTTTATTTTTAGAAACTTTGTTTATATTAAAATTTATCTTTGGTCTGTGTTTATCTTCATATTTTCTTTGTACTTTAGTTTTGCATAGAGAGATTACTAAGATATTAAATATATTTAGCGTTAATTTTGTAGAAATTCATTATTCACAATTAAATGAAACTACGTCATATAGTATAATTTCTACTTTCTTTAATTTCTTTACCACGACCTAGGTTTTGTTGTACTACAACATCTTCAGGTGGAATATTAGCAAAGATTAACTCTTAGGAATATCCAACAGCATTTATATGTTTCAAACACAATAGCGGAAGCTGGGTTTGTGCGGGTTTTTCCACTGCTTATGTTAGTGAGTTTATTGCAGTGGCGCGGTGTAGGTTTTATTATATTTCCGAGAGTTATACGATATACCAGTATTTTAGTGAGGGTAATAAATTCAATTGTTGTTATTATGTGAGGTTGTACAATGCAAATGTTCCGGTGTATGCAATAAAATTAAATGGAAATTATTATCGGTAATATATTTATACCAAAGCAAGGGTATTTGAAAGTAAGGACAAGGTAATACCACTAATTCTACATATCTACGGTTTTGTTTATTCATATATTTATTTATTTTCATTTTTTATATATATATATAGTTATATTTATATTTATATGTGTATTTGGGCTGAAATTATTTCAGCCCAAATACACATATAAATATAAATATAAGTATATAAAAAAAAATTAAAAGAAATAAATAAATAAATATATGAGGGTTCGATGGGTGCTTCATAGGTTTATCTGGGTGTAAGCTTAAAAGTTTGTTCGCCAATTCAGTTTCCATGTTGAATATATGAGCCACATGATTCATTGTGTAAAATTCTAAAACGCCTCCTCTCAAATGTTTTGCAGCCATACAAAATATATATTACCAAGGCGTTTCAGGTATTCATAGAAATTTTGTTCAATATCTGTGGAAAAAGTAATATCAAATCTATCAAATTTCTTAGCGGGCATAAACTTTTTTGACCTTTTTTAAGGTAAACTTTGCCATTTTTAAAGATTTAGCTACTGAGCGTTTAGATTATTCATCATCGATGAGATGTTACGTATTCATCTTATGTATTATTCTGAGACATATTGTAAATAAACAAAAAAAATAATGTATCTTTAATGGGAATTTAAAAAAATATATTTGTACGTATAAGTATGATCTCTTACACGCAAAAACAATGTGCACGCTAACACATTTATCCTTACGAACAAATACGCTCAATTAGCGACATCCGTTAAAAAATATTGGGTTTTTCTCAGTATCCATGGTTAGGCGAGGGTATAAATAGTGTGGTTTATATCTCCGTTTAACCATGGTTTCACAGAAAAACTCAGCTGTTTAAATATCTACGTAATGTTGGAATAGTAACCATTATATTATAAGAAAATATTACATTAATATTACATTATACGTTATTAAAATATATCAGCATACCTGACTTTTATAATTGAATTCTAAAATAATTACATTTTTTTACAGCAGACTAATCCCACACAAATGACCACCTACATAAGACTGAAGGTTAGCTACTGACGTCAGGGTGAATTAGTGTAATGGTATATACGCTCCCTTATCTCCCACGTACTCTTACGCCATCCTACCCTATATCAAAAAGGGCGTTAAAAAATAATATGATAAACAAATAAATTTAGACTGCTAATTTAACAATATATCGAACTTTCGAAACAATTAAAATGTGTATTAATTTGAATATATTTTTAGGATTATATTTTCAAACATAAATTAAAATGCTCTTGACCATGAAACCATTTATAGATTTTACAACCTTATCAAAATGTAGACCTCTCAAAGTACACAAGCAACGGATTAATATAATGTGGTGAAAATTTCCTCGAAATGTACGAAAACTTAATCCTACCCAGTTTCCAATATTCATTCACTAGTGAGTGTTTTCATAGTTGAATGAAAACTGATTTAAAGATTTGTTACGGTCGAAGTAAATTCCCACTATTAATACTCAGAGAAATAGTTTCTTTCTAAGTTGGTTTATCATGGAATTTCTATGTAAGTATATAGAGATTTAAACAATCTTGCATTGAAAATGTTTTTCCTGAAGAATAATGGGAGTTTATTATTAATTAGGGTATTGAGTAATGGAGTTTATTATTAATTAGATTTTATCAATAACAAATAAAGAATTGCTTGTTTATCAACGTATATGTATTTCTTGTATTTCAAAGGAAGAGCAACTATGCATTAATGGAGATATAAACCGTTATATACAAAGCAGATCGGCCCACTGCAGTGTCAGGATTGGGAAGTTGGCATATGGAGTTCAATGATAGAGTCTCTACTTGAGTGATCTCTACCACATACTAATTTAAAACAGAAAATCATCAAGTTTCACTATTGAAGCAAGCAGTACCCTCACAGTATCAAAACTGAGGAGTAAGAACCCGACGTTTAATGGCAAAGTTGCTGCTTGAGATCCTAAAATAACAATATAAAAATTGCCCATCCTCAATTCTCACGATTTCAGCAGGCAGTACCCCTTAAGTTCGTCCGCGTATGGAAACGATCTTTAACCTAAGTAGGATAGCTTCCATATTATCTAAAATACAAAAATTTCAAAGTGTTTTCTTTGATATGGCAATGTATGTTTAATTTGTATAGGTTTTACTAAATCAAAGCTGTCTGGAATAGTACGCCGGTTATTGAAAGAAAATTAAAAGATCTTAATTATCTGAAGTAAATTAGAGTCTTAAAATCAGAAAAAAGAAAACTTAAAACAAAGTGGTATCAATCAAGAAGCCCATATGATATATCTTTACTTAACAGAGCTACTAGATAAATAACTACAGAAATAAAAAATATCAAATAACTATCGATCTTCAAGGTTCTCACAGAATAATGGAAACAATACAAGACTGATGGAAAATAGGTTCGTAATATTTCAGAAAAAGCAGATGTGTTTGCTCAATATATTGAAGCAAAATTGTATCCAAATGAGGGAGATAATGCTCTGCCACCTCTTCATCCCAATACTTATCCGGTCTGAATTCCACTAGTTACGCCTTAGGAAGTTGCTGATGAAATTAAAAACAACCTCAATGCGAACAAAGCACCTGGATTTAATCTAATTACAGGTGACATACTTAAAGTATTTAGAAAAAGCTCTGGTTAAAATAACTACTCTGATCAATGCCTGTATTCGATTAAATTATGTCCCAGATGCATGAAAAACAGCTGAAGTTATTAGGATATCAAAACCTGGCAAAAATCTGCTGTCTTCTTGGATGTAGCGCAGGCATTTGATAGAGTTTGATACGAAGGCTGTTATACAAATTAAGATCACTTCTTCCTAATCACTTTTATCAACTCTTAGAATCTTATCTGTAATCGACACTTTCGGTTTAAATACGGAGACTCGCATTCAGACTTGAAGCTGATTAAGGCCGGGGTCCTTCAGGGTAGTGTTCTACGCCCAGTTTTTATTATTATAAAATTTGTATAACATTATTTTATATTTGCTAAACATTAATGATATTCCAACAACAATATATAGTACAACAGCCACATTTGCAGATGATACGGCAATAATGGCAGTGGGAAAAACTGCGGAAGGTTCAACTAGGAAATTGCAATCAGCTCTCAACAGAGTAGCCATCTCGAAAAAAAATGGCGCATTAAATTGTACGAATCTAAATCGACACATGTCAATTTTACAAATAAAAAGATAGCACAACAACCAATCTTTATTAATGGCACTCAATAACCATATGCCAACACCGCATATGGTTATTGAGTGCCATTTTTCAAAATAAAACAAGCTTATTTTGTGTAAGCAAGTTTTACGTTCAATTTGGAGTTACGGAATAAAGCTGCGGGGCTGCGTGAGTAAGTCAATTGATAGTAGAAGTAATATTCAATTGATACGAAGATCCTAAAACAAAGAACTTAAGTGTATAGTTAACGCGCCTTGGTATGTCTGTAACTGTAATCTCCATCACGATCTTGAGATTGAAATGATAGATGATACTATTTGCTAGTTCTCACCAAAGATTTGCTAGTTCTCACAAAAAAAGACTTCAAAAGCACATTAATCGAGTAGTATCCAGACTCAAATGCGCAAAATATTATTAGAAGATAAATAATATTAAAACCTTTTGAGCCTACTAAATATTAGGACACTAAGTAATTCAAAGGAAAATCTTAGTCTAGATAAATTAATTTAGAAACAAATTACTCGTTATTTATGTAACTAGTTTTAATAAAAGTTGTAAATATATAAAAACATCCTCAAGTCCCACGCTTTCAGCAGGCAGTACTTCTGCGACATCAGGACTGAGAAGTTAGAATTCAAAATTTTATAGCAGATTTTCTGTATGAACCAACAATACTAATTTAAAAACAGCAAATCTTAAAATTTCCCGATATCAGGATCAAGAACAAGGATCGACATAGGATCAAGAATTGTTTGCCGTAGTTCAATGGAAGAATATCTGCTTTACATTCATAATATTAACATTAAACCAGTAAATCCTTATGTCTTGGGTTAGGCAAGCAGCATTGCTGTAATCCATCGTGTCAATGACAGAGTCATTGATCATTGAAAGAGATCTTTTCAAGCCTCGCAGTTTTGGAAGGTATTATTACTATAGCAACAGGACTGAAGATTTGGAACCCGGAGCTTAATGATAGATATGCAATGCTTGAAAGCCAAAGTACTAATTTTAAAACGGCAGATCCTCAAGACTCACGGTTTAGGTTGGTTGTACCTCAGCTACATGAAGACTAATGATTTGGAAACCAAACTTTAAAGATAAAGCGTCTGATTCAGACCAATAATACCAATTTTAAAACAGGAGATCTTCAGGTCTCATGGTTTAGATAGGCTGTACACGTGCAACATCAGAATTTATGAAAAAAAACCGAAATTGTTATGATGTTATATTGTCACGGGGATTGAATTTCTGATGTCATTTCTGATTTCATTTTTTTCAGTTTAAGTTTAAAGTGTACTTTCATTGTACTTTCATTCTTTACATAGTGTACTTTCATTTTAAGACAAATTTCAACGATTTTTTTAGTCACAATTTTGCAAGTATCGGTTAATGCTGTCCATTCATAAATTTATTGTATACTTGATCTAGCTATGGGCAAAATTAATCTTTCACGTTTACAAATTTCTTCGTAATGTCCCTTATACATGTGTACATATACTCGTATATATATATATATATATATATATATATATACATATATATATATATATATATATATATATATACGTGTGTGTGTGTATATATATACACATTATAACGTAATTTACAAATGATATATATCATGACACAAACAAATTTAATATAAAATATTTTATATCTATTCGGCTCAATTGTACCCTTGTGGTACTATAATTACCAATACCTAAAGATAAATGTGTAATTTATTTAAAAACATTAAACAAGACGCAAATACCGCGGGAAAACAAAAAAAAATATCGAGCGGTCATGGGACGGCTGTCAGAAGGGAAACATCCAAATTTTCTAAATATTCGCCAGATTATAATAAATTCAATAAACGTAGTGCAAACATAGCTTTGAGCCTTGAAATCAGTATAGCGCTGTCTATCAAAAAATGTTCCATACTACGAAAATAATTTAATTTGCAAAAAATAAGCTTAACCATGTATATTAAAAATTGCATGGACCACAACAACAGCCCATCGATTTAGGAAATATTTACCAAGGGTGCGAGAGGTGCCGAGTACAAATCCCGAATGATCCCTATATTTTTATCGCTTTAACGTTTTAAAATGAAAGTAGCCCAAACATAGGTTTGAAACATGCAATTAGTATAGCGCCATGTATAAAAAATTTTTTTTAGACTTACAAAATAATTTTGTTTTAAAAAATAGGCTTAGCCATGTATATAAAAAAGTAAAAGAACCACAACAACAGATGAGGGTATGTTTTTCGTTTAAGGTACGAGAGATCAAATACCGAACTCAATTATAATTATGTAAGTATTTTAACGTTTAAAGATAGTTTAATGAAATAGACCGATATAAATGAGCTGACCGACTTAAGTCAGAAAGAGCCGGCAAGACGCTAAGTGGGCTGAATGACAGATAAGACGCCAAGTTGACCGAATTAACCCAGAAAGAGACAATACAACGAAGCTGGCCGAATGGGAAATTAAGTCGGGAAAAGCCGACAATTCATGAAGATAGCCGAATGTCAAGGCGCGTCTTGTCATTTGAACATTTTAAATATCATCCCAACGCGTCATTAGATGTTTAACGTCAAAACCACATATATAAACAAAAAAAGTAGTAAAATTTAGTAATAACCATACCAATTCCTATGGCATACAATAATCGTTTCTAAGATAAAAAGAATGCAAATTTAATTAAAAACCATTCCGAATGATAGTCGAATAGACTAATGCACAGATATAAAAATTTGCTTTTTCAGAATGTAAATAAATATATTTTTTAATTTAATAAAACATTAATATTATTATATATGACAATATTTCCAATATTAATATTGCTATTAGTTAAATGTAGTAACTCTTACTATTTATTAGTTTATTCATAAACAATATACAAGTCAATAGAGATAGCAATACAGTTGCAAAATAGTCCGTGAAACTGTCATTTTGTCCTTTAAAATATAAATGTACAGGTCTTGGACGGGTTTTAAAAATTACTGAACACAGTATCATATCTAGCTGCGTTGTTCTAATATTAATTAGAACAATTTGCAGATTGTTCAAGAAACCTTATCGCATATTTAACGGCATAGATCGTGACAAGGAAGCAAAAAATGAAAACAAATATATTCTCTGGTTGTATATCATATTACCATATATTATGTTCTATCTTTAGTTATAAAATACAAATACTTTTATATTGACCACATGTTAATTTCAAGCAAGTAACCAATGAATATTATAAAAAATCTAAAGACTAATGAAATTATATCATATTTGGAAAATATTTCAAATAAATAGAAAGATTTGGCTTGGCTTAGTGTAAATATAATAGAAATTCATGTAACTGCTGATGAAGGCGTTGGAAGATATAGTCGTTTGAAGATATTTTTTTTCGAATCGAGTGTTTGTTCTATGCGGCTATAATGATTTTCTTTTTAAATAAATGTATTTTTTGATTTACCTTACAATGATTTTTGTTTTTCTTCAGAGTACGCAGCGAGAATAGAAAAACGTAAGTGTATTGAAGAAAATATAGTAATTTGGATCATTCACTATTATTCAAGAAAGTAAGCAATATCTTTTGTTTCTTAAGTTAATTTAGTACGATTTTAATTGTGTTAATTTCCTTTTATTAATCTCTGGCAATGTTCACATCTTTTCTTTCTTTTTTAGGGCTCCATAACGCAAAAGGAAAAAAGGAACCCTTGTAGGATCATTTCGTTGTATGTCTGTATGTCTATCTGTCAAGATTCTTTCTAATGAAAGCGTAGAGGTATCAAGTTGACATTAATATCAAAAATTTAGATCTACGGTCCATTAAATTTGTAAGGGAGAGATAAAAATCAAGCTTCTAAGTCATCGAAATTAAAAAGCCCTAAATATGTGGCCACTTACATCGTATTTTTGACATTCGCCAGTAAATCAAAACTTAAGGATAATTCCCGTTGACCTAGAATCATGAAATCTGGCAAAAAGTAAGATTTCACAGCTTATATAAAGGAAATAATTCGAAAGTCTTTCATTTATAGATATAATTAAAAAAAATTTTTTTTTAAAGATGTCAATGTATTTTCGTTCTAAGGAATTAATATAGTTTAATATGAATATTATGTAGCATTAAATATTTATAAACGCATAAATTTATGCGGAGTACGTGTTTCACTTGTATTTGACTGGTTTTATATACACGCATTCCTTTGATCATTGTGATTAATGATCAAAGGAATGCGTTCTTCTAGATTTATCTACATTTGCTCGTAAATCTTATTATTCGGTTGATATTAATACAGCCTTGATAGCAAAGAAATCACAAGAGATTCCTCTGTCTAAGTCCCATATAACTACTGAAATTACTTATATCATGTAAGCTCGCGTAGAATATTATTCAAAATTACCCAGTAAATGTAATATATTGTCGCCTTGATAATTACACAAAGGCAATTCTGACTATATTTGATTCAGAATTTAATATACGAAATTGAATTTGGTTGTAGTGTTTTGATTTTGAAATGTGCTTTTGTTATCTTTGATAGTTTAATTAATGATTAATTTAAGTTGCCAAGATTTAATGATAAATTTTAAGGTTTCTGCAATGCGATATGATGTAAATAAAAAAATAAAGACCCACTGAAGTGATTCTTAGTTAAAACTTTATTTACATTTGCCACATCATCTTAAAAAAGAGTTAGAAAATGATTATGGAAAACTATTTCGATCGAAACCAGATAATGGAACCACCTACATCTGACGTGGTATAGAACAAACGTAAATTGGACATTGAATAACATTTGGCGTTAATTTTGTAGAAATTCATTATTCACAATTAAATGAAACTACGTGATGTAGTATTATTACTACATTCTTCAAGTTTTTACCACGACCTAGATTTCGTTGTATTACAACATCTTTAGGTAGGTTTTTAGCAAAGATCTTTGCTAATTTCCCACATGGAGATGTTGTAATAGAATAAAACCTAGATTGTGGTAAAAACTTAAAGCAACTAGAAATAATACTACATCATATAGTTTCATTTAATGGTAAATAGGATGTTACATAATTTACTATTATTTGTGAAGAGTCGCCAGGTCCTGGTGAGATCTAAACGCTTATAAGATAATAATGTAACTTGTTAGTTATTTATTACACGAAAATGATTGATAGTTATAGCAGAATTAAAAAGTTAACTGCAATATTTAATAAAGTAGGTCATTATAGAGATATATAATTCTTATGGAGTTAAAAAAATGATTGTGCGACTATGTTCAGTTTTTCCTCGAATATAGCAAGTACCACACTTTTTTTTCGAATATCTAACTCAAAGATAATTATTTAATTATTGTAATTTCTTCGACTTTATATTGATTTTGAATTATATTCGAAATCATATTTTATAATATATATTTTTAAAATTATCTTTTCCCTCGACTTTTCTGCCTTTTGGCTTTATTTAGAAAGGTTATTTAAAAAAACCTAAATAAATTATGACTATATAAATTAGTCACTGGATTTACCCCTGCACCGTAGATTATGTTCTATGAAACTTCATCGAAAATGGGTTTGATGGTCAAGGGTATTGCTAATGCATTAGAAATGGCGCCATGTGGAATGGAATTTACCACTGCATCAAAGATAGTGCCGAAGGAAACATAATGGAAAATGTAGATATCGTCTAAAATATATTAAGTACGGATTAAAAAGTAAAAATACCGCTTTATGTAGAAACATTTCTATATTTCATTGTATTAGAATGCACGCTTGACGTGTATCAGGTATACAGTATGAGTTACGCAACGCGCATTTATATACGCCACCGTCTCAAAAATGTGTATACACACGTTCACGGTATCCAATACCAAGCCATCACAAAATGATATTACGATAAAACAAAGGCTGAGGTGATTTGGGGGATTTTATGCCAATAGCTTTAGTAGTTTAAGAATTAAATTCGTTCGTACAGACAAACAGATAGACACACTCAACATCTTTTTTTAACATTAGGTTAATTTTCGTATGTAAACAGAAAAATATTTAAAAATTGAAAAACTTAAAGTCACAGAAAAACATTTTAATTTTATTTAACTGTTTGATTACTAGGTGTTAGAAGTTAGGTCGGTCAGAAAAGGTGTTAGCTCGTGTTGTTTTTGGGTTGATCACAAGGCATACGGACTTTGGCGGCGCGGCGGGGATGCAGGTTCGATGCCTGGCTGCTCGTCGAGCGGGGCTAGACTGGTGTTCTGATGAGTTGTAAGAGATTGCTCTGTTAGCAGTAAATCCGCCATGTGTATTAATTTGATATATCAAAGTAGATAAATAAATAAATGAATAAAATAACAAAAATAAATACCAGCAAATGATTAGAGCTTTCAATTAAAGTTATTTTACTTAACTTGTTTTAACAATTTCTAATTTTATTTCTTACATGTTCCGATAGGCACATGCATGGATCTTGAAGCGAAACTACTTAACGGACGTTTGGGATGGAGACTTAACTGAAAAAAAGTGAAACATCACGAACGAGGTGATGAAACGCGTCTCTCACCTTCGTTCTCTTCAATTAATGTGTGTATGTATAGTTGTCCCAACGGGAGAATGGTGCTACACGCAGGAGCATGCAGTAGAAAGAAGAAATCATTCTCTCGCCTGAACCGTTATTTGGCAAAGTTAACCCATTGTGTGTTTTCGTTTTTTGTTAAGTGCTTTTTTATTGTATGACGGATGATTCGGAAATTATTTGTAAAATTTATTAGTCTGTTGATATTATTTTATATTAATTAATAATAAAAAAATTGAATTGTGTATGTGATGCGTAAGAAGATTCGCTTCTGTCGGACGTTTCACGACACCTCGCATCTTTTTTTTAATTATATTTTTTGATGTAATACTTGCATTAGTGATTTGTAAACAGTTAATTAACTGCATATTTTAAAGACTACTGGCAGTGAAAATCAATTTAAAATTAGAGAATTTTTTTAAATGAATGATTAATCACTAAGTTGATTATTGAGGAGCTTTTTTGAGATAATATTTTTAGTTTTATTATCTTAGTTTTCTTTACATAATTTGTGACCCATAAGATCATAAATTATATTTGTATTTAGAAGTAACTCACATCTTAGCGTGAACTTTCACTACTATATATTCAACAATTCCTGTTCAAATAGACACAAACATGATAAACATTATAAAAATATGTTTAACCTTTTAACCAATGTAAGATATGTTTCGGATACAGAGCTAGATTGGGTAATGTATGTTTTTGAGTGGATAACTCTTTTACGCCATTTAAAATACACGTAACCCCATCTATTGACGTACATGCACACATCATACATTTATGCAATTACTATGCGTTGAATAATTACCTAAATGTTAAGTGTATATTATTTTAGTCCAGATTTTTCTTTGTTACTTTTATACTAATGCAATGTAAAATAATTATTGAACATTAAATTCGTATACATTCCGATTGAATCAACCAATTGTGGTAAAATGAAAACGTAGTGTTATCTAAATTGGATTCCTATATTTTCCTAAATTGGTTCACTTCTATGAATTTTATCCAAATTGTGAAAACTTTTTATGCAAAGAACCAAAAAAAAAATTATTTATCTTAATGCATTTCATCTAAATTGCATGCATCCGGTATTTTGCTTCCGAATACTTTCAACGTACTCACGAGAAAATAATAAACCTTGCATAATGGCAAATATGGATAAGTCTACGACGATACGGTACACCGATGTATCAGACATCTGCTTCATTTAATTTCATCGCGAAGCAAACAATCTCCACGAAAGACCGTTTTTAGGCCAGAATTCCCAGACGATTGAGTTCTTCCATAGAAAATTATGTATGCGATTGGAAACTGTTTAGGAGTACTTTTCCACGTAATGACGTCAAAGGCGTGTGAAGAGATTAATTGATATACTAGTGTCTATGATATCAGTTTCTATTTATCATTTGGGCATGATATAACTGTTACCTAAATACGATTTATACCCTGTATAACGAGTAATTATGTAATCATTTTATTAACCTCCAATTTCTAAAATAAATCTAAAAATACCGATACATTTCATAAAATTAAAACCAAACTTCACATTATCGGAGTTTTAAAATATAACTATTTAAAAAAGTTAACAGAACCCGCCCGCGTGGAAGAATTGGGCTGAGAACTAAAAAACAAATAGTGTCAGTAGAGTTGGTGTTAAGAATCATATTCAGGGTATATTATTCCTAGGACTATAACGAAACAATTTTGAGAAATAAACTATTAAAGAAATAAAAAATAGAATTAAAAAATAGAATTCTGTTAATATAGGGCCGAAATCCATGTATTATGCGTATAAATAAAAAAAAATCACAAATTTTTATAAATCAACTGTCCTAATTTACTAAAATAAGAGAAGAATCGCCTTAATCTAAATCCAATATGTTATTTCTAGGACCGAAGCAATAATAATTTTGATCAATTAACTGTTTAATATCACAAAAGCAAGAAAGATAATTCTATTATCATAGAGCTAAAATAAATATGTTACACACAGGGGTAAAATAATGATAATTTTATAGAAAACAACTATCAAAAATCCCTAAAACTAAATGAGAAGCCTGTGAAAGAGAATCTAAAGTCATTATAATAGTATAAAAGAGCACTTCACCACGTCCATTCTCAATGACATGCGTCCTCTGTGTCTATTCGAGTAACTCATCCGACCCTTCTTTACCACGCAAGTGACACTCCTCTACTAATCTAATTCACTTTAAATGATTTCATTTCTATCTCGTATCTTTTTCCGTTTGTTTAAATAATTCTTGTGCTTAATTTTCAGCTTTCTTTAGTTAAACTTTACATAATTAATTATTATTATTAATAGATAATTACGAAGTTACTTATAAACAATTATCAGAAATAAAGTTCGGTCAACTACAAGCTACATTTGCATAATTACTTACACAGATGCCTTATAACATCGCGTATGCGCGGAGCTCAGTAGGAAATTTATCGATTAAACTGATTTCAAAATAAAACAATTAAATTGTTAACGACAATTAATCTTGCCATATTTTTTAATCCTAAAAATTTTCGTTTAATCTGTACTTAATTCTCAAAATTTATGATCATTTTTTAAATTTTTTCTGAACCGTCCTTTTGGTAATAAAGGTGGTAAAATGTTAAGTCATAACCCAAAAATTGTTTAAACTAATTCATTAAAAAGTCCATTGAATATATTTTTGAATTCACTATTCAATCAATAAATTTTTATTTTATATCCTACACGATAACCTTAACAGAAATTTCTTCTCATATTTCAAAATTAAACCCCTGAAATGAAACCCAGAATTAGAATTGAATTTCTTATACTCCATGTCTATAGTTGAGCAACCATGTTTTATTTCCTTGCTAAATTTCAAACTTTGACTTCGATTAGTTTTCGAGAAGATAGTCTGTGACGGGCATCGGACTAATTTTCTGCGAAAATTTTGTTTTTTGTGCATCGTTTTACTTGCATAATCAAGGTTGAGGTTGGGAAAATAATACATAACTTATAATATTACCAACGGAAAACCATTTTCATTAAAACCGTCATCATTGTTCTCATGACTACTGGTATGTTATTTTTCGTTAGATATTTTTTTTCAATGTACGAACTTATAAAAGAAAAATAATATCGGACTTCTCCAGTTCCTCGCAATATTCAGCTGGTTAACCACAAGATTGTGGTCGCACCAGTTTGATTTGTTTATGTTGCAGAGTTTTATTAGTGAAAGTAAATTTGTCGTAATGTGTAATCGTTATCTTTTGTAGTTCTTGTGTATTTTGTATTCATGTTTAATATATAAATTCTTTTCTTTTAATTTGTTAAACTATTAATTGCTTATTGTTATGAATAGTTTACCTGTAATGTATGAATTAATTTATATAAATAAATAAATAAATAATATATTATCAGTAACTCCAACGCTAAGTTATGGGAGTGTCAAGATGGCTGCAAAGAGAATTCATAGTAAAGCATAAACTTCTCGGTAGTTCAGCACGGAATTTGGTGTTGCACTACCGTGCACCAAGTTTAAATATATAAGGTATATTTTTATTACTTGTATTAGTATATTATTACTTGTATTAGTATCATTAAAGCTGAAAGAAAAAGTACCTAGGTTGGTCCATTTAAATTTATTTTAAATAAAAAATTAAACGTTTGTTGACAAAAACGGAAATGACACTAATTTAAGGCATTACAAAAATTAGTGAAAAATGTTCGTGAAATGGAATAATTAAACATTAAAAAGAGTGAACACACCAAAAACAATGCTATGGAAGAATAATATCCCTCTCATTATATAAAATTCTCCGAAGTATTTTAAGGAAAGTAATTCTAAGTTTGAGGCCATTTATGTATGGAAACTTTATATAATATGAAATGGAGACTATATCGTGTCGTTGTTGTGTTCAATTAAAAAAAATAGAATTTCCGTTTTGGTTTAACAATGCAACTGTACAAAATAATGGTTTACCAAATATAGCAGAACTAATTAGCCTCTTTAGTTTTCAATATAAACGGATAAAATTTTTATTTGAGTATCGGGTTTATTTATTAACAGAAGTTTTAAACACTAACTTTTAGAAAATGCAGTATCTATACACTTTGTGTGTTTAGTAATTTATGTTATACTACGTGTCTTTTTTATAGTCCAGATAACAGCTTTCTGCTACTTATATCTTACTAGCGATATTGCAATCAAAAGATGCATCTCTGGAGAGCAGGAAAGAGCATAATATAAAACTTAACAGATAAAGATGACACTAGAATATTATGTAAAATAATATAAATGATAGTATTTAATTAAAATACTTTAAGTACAGCCATCTAGTGGATAATTGTTTTGAAAATCATTGTGTAGTAATCGCTAGTTTTGTATCACACATAAACGAATCATTTATGACATGTATTCATAAATAAGATATAGTTACTAATTAATTAAATAGTTATATTTTTAAGTGTTAATCGATAATAATAATAGTGCATAATCTTTTGTATGCACGCTCTTTCGTCAATTGTCATTCGTGGAGGAGAAGATGACAAACACAATCACATACTATTTCTTTCTGCATTTGCAGTATTTATATCATATAGAAGATGTGATCTTGTAGCTCAACTTCTTTTAGATTTTCCTGTTTATTTTATGTTAAGCATTTTTGTTTCAAATTAGATTAAGTAGGGTAAAGTAGGAATTTAGTATTGACAGGAAAATCTATTTGTTTATGAAAATTAAGTCAGGTTTATTGTCGCATGCGATAATAATAATAATAAAGAAAAAATATTGTCTACATAAAATGACAACAATTTTATTTCTGATACACATTGCGGGAAATCTGCTAGTAAATTCAAAAGCTTCTATCTTTCACAAGATTAATTAGTTATGATACAATTTATCTGGAATGGAAATAAATAAGGCAAAGAGCAGATGTGGCGAAAAGTGGATTTATTGCTGATAAAAATTTTAAAATAAGATCGCCAAGAACATAAGTTATCCAAACTTAACGAATATTTAAGAAGCTTAACAATCAGATGCTAATCTGTTTAGTTTCACTTAATAATAAAGGACCGACCTTCTCTACTGTTTAGAGAGTTTGAATAGATTAGAAGTGAGTTGAATATTTTGGAATAGCTTTAACAAAGCGTATTCATTTTTTTAGAATAACAGTATTTAATAACATGATTCTTAGGATTTAAAATGCAAAATGAAAGATTTCGTGATTCCAGCATAAGCGTGTAAATAAAAAATATAAGAGGAAGAGAACGTAGAATTAAAAACTAAGTATTATAATTGATATATTTATGAAAGGAAATGTTTTTAAAATTTTGATGTAATTCGAAATTTAACTTAGATAGTAGAAACAAATATTTGTATTTTAATTTATTTATTGCCGGTGTCTAATCTAATTCCTGGTAAATTTATTTTTTCTTTTTCAAACAATCAAATTAAACAATACTTTGCTATTTTCCGCATATTAAATAGCTAAAAATATGTTGCCATTTTCCTCCTGACGAATATACCAATTGTCATTCGACGTCAAAATTTCCTATTGTCAAGTAATTTTTCTTTCATTTCCTCTATTTTATTTAACAAACTTAAATCACAACACATTTATCATAAATCTTTCTTTCACTTTGTCGCTGACTTGATTTCTAGTATATCAACTTTCCATTAAAATAGTCACATAACGTTTCTCATAGACTTAAAACATATTTTAATTTCTTAACTGTCGTGTAACATATGTTGCAAATATTAAAGTTAGTTTTATTATCACTTAAAAACTAGTAAATTGAGTTGTAACCGTAAACTGTTTGATAACGAATAATATAATAATTCAACACGAATGGTAAAACTGATAATTTTAAATATAGATATTTATTTGTATTAGATTAAATTAGGACAGTCCTAATCTTAGGTGGAACTTCGAATAGATAAAGCGGTTGAATGGTTGTTGTATCCAAACTTCACACGAAAATATTACAGTAGCGTAATGAAAATTTAATAATTTATCACGAGGTAGCACTAGATAACATCCCCATAGAATTTAGAGAATAACTTATTTAAGACTGTAATTTTATACTTCAACTTTTGAGAGAAATAAAATAATAAACAGGTCGATCAATTAAAATAGATTACATTGCATCTTTAACTTTATTATCATACTCATCGACATTAATAGCTAAGGCAAAATTTTCCTTCGGCGTAAGCTTTATCGCTATAAGAAAAGTTATTAATAAAAGTATATATAAATAAATGTAAAAAATTTTATTATTCAAATTTTTTCTTATTATTAAAAATATGAACAATGAATAACAAGATAATATTAATTAATTATTTTTAAAGAATTCATAAAATATTTGCTATACCTGCCTACATATGCGAACACGCAAGCGCACAGGCTATATACATACGTGAGTTCTGGAACACTCACACTTATTCACATACATTCATCACATACACTCACATATTTATTACGTATACTGGTTCACGCACATGCACGCTTGAGTGAGTGCGTGTGTGTGAGCGAGTGCACGTGTACACACATGTGCATACGTGCACGAATGTCTATAAGCACAGGGATACGACCATACACAAACACGCACATACACTTGCACATACATACACTTACGAAAATGCACTCGCTCACACACACGTATATTCATTACCTTATGGGTTAAACATTTTCTTTGCCTGGATCCTTTTTATATTGTAATTACTTTTTATTTGAACTTTATGTAACACGCGGAAAGATAAAAATTAGCGATGCGTGCGAGCGACCTCCTCTAGCGCGTGCTAAACAGCAACTGATTTCGCGAGCGCCATCGCACTCATGGCAAATTTAGTTAGTACGCGCACGAGCGCGATGGCGCTCGTCGACACTCAAACGGTTAATGTATACTGTACATTGTTTCAATTATGTTTTGCTTTGATTATATATAGCATATATTTAATTTTTTTACTAAATAACATTCTAATATTGTCCAATTTTTCTGAAAATGATTATTTTTGACAACAACAATATTAGTATTTCACCTACTCAACTTCATTTATTAAAAATATCTCGAATATAAGAAAATACTCGAATAAATGTTTAGTCTCAAAAAATGCTTTTTCCCAGCGTTGATAGGATTAATTATATAATGATCAGCTGCTCATTAATTAATGATCAGAAGAATTACGATTTAAGAAATGAAGTAAGTTCAATGTAATTCTCAGAAGTGGTAATTATTGTTTTGAAACGAAAACGCTCCTTGCTTTCATATTCCCTATTATCACAATTAACGAGACCTTCTGTTTAAATTATTTTTTACATTTGAACTATAACAAGTAAGAAGTTACTTTGTGATTTTGTATCATAATAATAACAAGAAACAGTAAAGCCGGTTTCCGTTATTCTTTAGCTTTGAATTATTGTATTGAGTTTGTTTAATTTTTCTCTGTTCGCTTTCAGTGGAAAAGTTACAACTAGGTCATTGTTGTGAATTCTTGAATTTTCCCTATTAAATAAATTTTGCTTATCGGCTTTTCTTGGAGAAAGTTATTATTTATGTTTTGATAACTTTCATTATACTTAAATCACTAAGTTTACTCTTGATATCATTATACGAAATGGAGTTCAGAGAATTATTTTCTTACTTTATTTTGTGAAATGAAATTGAAAAAATAAAAATAATTATTTATTGACTTTAAACTGCTTGTTTTGTTCTATGGCTAAAAAGTAAAGATCTTCCTCAGCAAGCGATATCTTAAATGCAATGTCCACCACAGATCGTCTCACTTTGATAGTATGATTAAAGACATCATCCGTTCATATTGCCAGAATAAGTCAACCGTCGACGAACATTTTTTGCATTAATCCTTAAGTGGTTTAAATGTCTGCCGACAATTAATGAATCCAGAATATCTTACCAGTTGCTCTTGGGAGTCCAGCCCAAAGACTACAAACTTTTACTAAAGACTAATAATAAAAACCAACCGATAAAATTTTGAGGAAGCAATGGTTCGATCTGAACCAAAAGAACAATCAATTGACACAGATTTAGGAGAATAGAGGAAAAACTGTTTTTAAACAAATTTTGAAATTTTGCAGCACCAGTAGAATAGTAGCACAAAGACGGTTTCAATCAGAGGTCAAAAAAGATGAAAAAATAATGAATTTTAAGAAGTAAAACACAATATTAAGAATTGATGTATATTTTGTCACAAGAAAACACGGTGATTTCGGAAAGCGATGCTTGCTGCAATGTTTCAAAAATGGCTTGATTATAATTTAAGATTACAAACACACACACACACACATGTGTGTGTGTGTGTGTGTGTATATATATATATAAATGGTATGATACAGTACTACCTAGGTTATATCAGTAAGTGTATATATCATAAATATAGACAGGCAATAGAATTACAATATGCCGATTGTTTAGTTTCAAATTTGTTTGCCTTGGAGAAAACTTCTATGAATTTTTCTTGACTCTAAATTTGCGTTTTTAATTAGAATTAATATAAATACAGGTAAAGATGAGTAGATTACACAATTTTGTCAGTTGTGCTTATTGTCTATTTCACAATCAACTCAAATATATTAAAAAATTCGAATACGGTAGAATATAATCTCATGCACTGCAACTGCTTGTTTTGAGGAAGAATTATCTTATCTATTAACGGATCATGAAATAATCGGACAGTGGTAAATATATTCCAATTCAGACCGAAATTCAGACGTGAAGCGTTTCGATTTAAATTATTTTTTGGATTCTTTACCCAAAAACGAAAATATAAATTCTTGTAAAATCACTTACGGGTCCATTTGCTCGTTTTTCGCAACAGTCTTCCTCAGAAATGGGTTGACGTGATTACTTGAAATTAGTCATTGACATGAAGTGTATATTTCAGTGTTACCCCGTAAACATTTCAATAGTTAACATACAAAAAAAAAAAAATTTGTATTTATATTTTAAAATTTTAGTTTACGATGAAAAATAAGCTTTATAAATATTTTTCACAGTTTTACGTAGTATACATTCAGAGGTTTACTGAAGAGCATGCAAAAAGCTTCACCCACTTATATCGAAAACTATTTAAGCTTTGAGAAAAAAACAATGAAAAAAACTATTGTGAGAAAAAAAACAATGGTTTTAAAAGCATATCTAAGGTTATGTTGAATACTACATATGCCATCGTTTTTGATATATTCAGGATAATATACAGGACTCACTTAATTATATTAAGTATTATTAAATATTCATTCCTCTATAAAGCCAATATCAGTGATGCCTTATATTAAATAAATTAAGTTTACTTCAAACGAGGTAAGAAAACTTCGATGGGTGAGTAAGGACTTGACCGTTTTTATAATGGTATGATTAATAATAAAATCTGTATCGTATAATAAAATACTATTTACATTATAGAGGAGTAAAGGCCTTTTAATTAAAAATATTTTTAAAAAAAATTTGTTTGAAAAATTACGAATAAGTGTAAAAAAATCGGCGTTTTTAATGTTTCTTTATTTATCGATTCATCACATAAAACATGTTACACGAATTTTAATATTTTCTATATCGTACAGATTAGGGTCTTATAAACCTTGTCAAGGCATTTTAATAACAAAAAGAAAACTCAAGGATAAGGATTATAATACCCCAACAGTTCGACCTGCTGCTGCAAATTTTCTTCTGAGTTTTATTAAAATAAAATATTCCAAAACGTATTTCAATAATTTACGTTAATTTTGTCTTAAGTATACTCTGTAGCAAATTCAATCACTTAATTATTTCTATCTATATATTGCGTAATTAAGAGAAGTTTTGAACAGTTTCATACCAAATGAATTGGCTTATTCGAAACATTTTCATTTGAAAATTATGAACTAAATATATTTTTGTGCGAATATAGGAGGGCGGGGCACATAATGCGGACAAATTTGAAGTTTCGTTAGTTATAAATGAATCCCAAACATCATTTTAAAAGACCTTCCCAAATGCTTCATGCAATTTTTTTTATCTTCACTTGTTAATAAAATGAGGCATGTTAAATGGGGGAAATTTTTTTTCCACTTATTAATTGTGTTTTATCTGACGTATATTCTTGCAGAAAGTGCAAGCGTGTGACAGACGAACTAACGGTTACGTTGACACGATAAAATAAATAAATTTAAGTGTATAATAAACCTTAAAAGAACATTTAAAAATGTGCGAATAATTATAACGAAGACAAAAGAGAAAGACAAAAGGGGTTTTGAACATTTAATTTTTTTTCACTTAATTCGAAGTGTATCCAACGGGTTAAAAGATATACTAAAAAATAATGGGCAAACAATTATAAATTAAGCCCTTTTTAAATGGTATATATTTTTATTAATTATTGCCTCTTAGGTTTTCTAAAATTAAATCATTTCATATCAACATACATAATGCACTGAATGTCTGTATTGCATATTAAAATATCATGAAAAATAAATATATAAAAAATTCTTGTCCATATTTAAATTAAAAATAATTTTAATATTTGAATAGTTATGAAAGAAGATAAAAAGGAACAGAAAGAGAAAAAAAAGAACAAAGTGGTGATAAAGAATTAAGATGGAAACAACTTTTTCATCGATAATGTATTTTTCTATCGATTATGGATTTTTAGTATCTGAATTAAGTTTGTCCTAGAGTTTGGCAATACAAGCAGTGAAAGTTCATAAAGTGACTATCCCAAATTTTCCATACAAGGAAAATTTTGGATAATAACTTTAATTAGTTTGCAAGTAATAACATATTCTTCAGTACAATAGTAGAAATATTTTGTGCGTTATTTAATTTTGGAACGAGAAATTGTGTCAGAATCCCAACGGCGTTTCTCTAATTATTATTTCAATTATAATTATAGTACCATAATTTAACACTGAAATTATTAGTAACATATTTTTGATCCAATACCATTTATTGGCAATTTCACGTACTGTATCTTTGCGTGTATGTATCTCCTTTTGTAAGCCGAACTCAAAGCACGAAGCAATTTTATTTAACGGATTAGTCTTTATTTATTTTTTTTTTTACTTTACTAAAGTGACTAAAATTATTTAGTGTATTCAGTAAAATTGATATCGTGGTAGTAAAGGGCGACTCTAGAATAAAAAGTATCCAAATATTAAACCATGCTTATAGCCAAACAGTATCAAAAGCACCATTGAAATCGGTCCATTAATTTTTGCGAGACACTCAACAGACAGATAGACAAAACTTATTTTTTGATTCCAAGAAACCTAAGATGCATATTCCGGCAATTGTTTTATTATTCCACGGTAATTTAATGATTTCACGATATATGGGATCATTGTCCTATGTGTTTCAAGACATGAGGTTTAAGGACGGGAAAGTAATGTTTGAATTATCTAACAAGGTTTGATGCACGGCCCGTAAGTACTATGTCATTGAAATTTAGTTCCACTTAAATTTAATAACGTGTAGATAGGAAAAAATTGACTGTATGTCAAATCTATTACGCTGTAAACTCTTATTGGTTGCATGTTAATACATGTAAAGCGGTTTCAAGAAAAAATTCGTATTAACATGTTAAGGAGGATAGGGGTTGATGAAGTGTAACGTGCATAACTACTAAGTTCATAAAATAAAATAGTAAATTTCTCTCTATAATTGACAATAACAGACAAAAAAAATAATTTATCGTTTAGTCTGCCGTATACGATATATTTATTGTATTAGAAGATCAGCATTTCCAAGATCCACTATCTTGATTTCTAATATGAATGATTAGTGGATGATCGTTGAGACTTCTATTAAACGTTTGAATCCTATGTCAAATTTCATTAACATCACCATATTTTGAATAGCAATCCAGAGTTAATTTCGCTAATTTAGTATTTTTTTAAAATCTGACTTAATTTAATCGATCTAACACGGTTTTTCTCGTTTCCCATAACCACTCGGGTTTTCAACTTTCTACATTGTATCATTGTTGTCCATTCGTTTTTTCGCAATTTTAAAAGTTTGTCCTTTTCCGCACTGTTTAATGTCTCTGATCCTACTCAAAGTATTTCTAGCAACTTTGCTCACAAAACTTGTTATTTATAATTCATAATTTTTTGTCAGTATCCTGGTTTCTAACCCATAGGCTAAATAGGTTTGACAAGTTTTCCATTTTTCAAAATGTTGATTTTAGAAACGTATTTTGTGATCTCGGAATTTTCCTACCCCATGACAATGGTTGCTGATAAGAGCTACAGTTAACTTCTAATAAAACGGAAATAAAGGTTATAAAGCCATCCTGAAATTGTGTGATTCGATTTCAATGAAGCTGGAGTGATTTTTGCATTAATTTTTATGACAAAGCATAGCTTTTTTTTAAATTCAGTTACCAATCTTGTAATTACCTTCAAGTGTAGAGTACCCATCAGTTGTAATATATCTCTATCATTTGTATTAGCTAATAAGAATATAGAGTTAAAGATAAAATAATTCTGAATATATTTGTTGGAATTCGAATCGACGCTCTTTTTATTATTAAGCAACTAATCTGATTATGCAATTAGTTACATGAAACTCTTCTACATCAAATAAGAGACAGTAAAAACATGTATTTGATTCATATATGCAATTATGTGCATTAAACTAAAAAGGAAATCTAAGGGAAATGTTTGAAAATAATTAAGCCTTTCTAAAAAAACATTGTAAAGTTGCAATTGCAACAATAAAATATTTGCATTTTTTATAGAAACGCAATTCAAATATATAATTAGTATAATGCGCAGAACCACCTGTTTGAATTATAGACTTGACTTTTTTACAATTTGTGCACACATATTTAAGAAATATTTGATAGTTTCTTTATTTCACAAGTTTTAAAATTCGTTCAGTCATGTAGAGCACGACTTAATTATATTCTTTTTATTTTATAACAAGTACGGCTCCACCTTTCTCTATGTTAACCCACTTAAGGCACACGCAATACCGTCATAATCAATAATGACTTCATAAACAGATAATAAACTTACTAGTTTTTATTTATTTTATTTTTGCATAGGGCTTATATACTTAGAGAAATATTTTTGATTGTTTCTTTATTTCACAAGTTTAAAATTCATTCAGTAGTTTAGAGCGCAAATAAATTATATTCCTTTTATTTTTATCACAAATAAAGCTCAACCTTTGTCAATGTTAACCCACTTAATGGATACGCAACAGCGACGTAATCAGTAATGACTTAATTAACAGACAATAAATGCATAAAAATGGGCACATAGTTTGAAATATCATGCACTTTTATCGTTGGTACAACTTAATGCTGTGATCTTTCCAAAACCCATTCATGTATTTTACTTAAAATGTTAATCGTAACCAATAATTCGATATTAAAATTTATTCGTTTAATTAAATATTGCCGTGGAAAATTAACAATAAACTTATTTATATGAAATAGTTTAAATTCTAGCCTGAACTAAATATAGCATTTTGAAGATATTTGCTTAGATTTTGAAATATTTACGTTTGGCCAACTTTGAATTATTTTTGTTCACAGCAACACAAACTTTTTATTAGTTTCAACAAAATTCTTGTTTGAACTACTAAGTGGTATGATATAGTCTCCTTCTGGTATGATATAGTGCCTCTGGTATTGTATACCACTAATATGGTGATTGTAAAAATTTGGATGTTTGTTACCTAATACGCCAACTATCCAAGCAAAAATTCGCTACTAAATTTGGCGTGCAGCAGTTCATGCAGCAGACTAAGACAAAGAATATCTACTAGTCGCGGCGTCGTACACATGGTATATTCTTCCAAGAAAGATGTGTTTTGGTGTTTTTACTTAATCGTGTTTAAGCGGCGCGATAAATTTTCACAAAACTTGACACAGACACAGTACGTAATTACTAAATACTTTTTACTTTTAACATCATTCCTGCCGGATGAAACTCAGTGATTTTGCTCAATAAGATAAATTTAGTACGGCTATATGTCAATACATTGTGGTACGTGTATAGGTAAAGGATTTTACATTATATATTATGGATAGGATAAATAAAATATTGGCTTGAGGCTGTAGGAAACCGTTAGATAAATAATCCATGAAACACATGATAGCAATAAGTAATTCTGCAGACCAAAAAAACTATGTTAAAGAATAAAGAACAAAGCTTATTATTTCACCATTAATTTCATATTTTAATTATTTCAAACATAATCTTTTTTTGCACATCTTATTCATCTCATAATAAAAGAATAGAGACAAGTGTCTATTCACACTCTTCCTAAAACTAAGTTCACATAAAAAGACCTACATTAAATTTCCAATTTTTTTTTAAAAACCACAGTTCCGATGACAAAAAACTGAAAATATTTTCAGAATTTCCCAACTGGAATGTTAGAGTAATTTATATTATTTCATATAAAATAAACATGGTGGTACAGAACAGATAAATTTATGGTATGAGGTCTAATCTCATATTACGATGCATCATAATAAATGCGATTTATAAATAATTTTTTATGACAACTAGAAACTCGTGAGCAGTTTGATATTTTTCAGAGTAATTGATTACTTTTCGTTTTTATCTTTATTTTAATATTTCTGTTAATATTTTTAGTAAATTTTCTGGCAGATGACAAGTTTACCACTCCATGTTTACTCGTCATTTTTACAAATTTAAAGCTTTCATAAAGAAACTCGGGAAACTTTTCCAAGAAGTGGATAATAAATATTTTTATACTCAACGATTGAATGAGTATAATTTTCTCAGAAAAAAGGGACACTGTTTTCAGTTTAATAATATTTTAATTTTTTTTAATTTCTCTCCGTGGTTGCAAATTTATTTCCAGTGGCTTAGTTACTCAACTATAGAAGCTTTGAACGTAATTATATTTTAGTTATTAACATGATGCATAAATCGTACAATTTAGACCCACATAGGAATAGGAGTCTCATCTATAATTATGGTTTAGTTATAAATGTAATGCATAAAAGTCTGTTTTCTGAATGGAAATTTTATTATAGGATGAAAATTAAATATATGCTCATGGTAATAAACAAGAATCATTTTCTCCGTTTTGTGAATATTTTTTTCAGTCAGGAAAAAAATAACAGGTATAATTGGTTTCATATTTAATGAGTTCATATCTATTAATAATATATATTAGCACTAACTATCCTTTGTGTAGTGATATCCAAAATGATGTATTTCTTAAAGCATTTGGTTACGATAAATTCTTTAATGAATTGTTAATTGGATTCTAATTTTAACTTTTATCGTCCTCCAATTATCCATATCGACATAATTTTATAATTGAAAATTACCATACATTAATTTTTGGATTATAACATTACCGTACTTATAAAAACATTTAGATTTAAAAAAAATCTAGTGCGCATTTTACCCTCGAATCTAATTAAATTTAATTAATTCAAATTAAAGAACTTATTTTACTCTTGAATAAAATTAAATACAACTAATTCTGATTGGAGAGCTAACGTTGCTCTCAAACCTAATTCAATGACTTGACTGGAGAGCTCTCTTTGTACTCAAATTTAATTAAATGTTATTAATTCAAATGCCAGGGCTTATTATGCTCTCGAATTTATATATATGTAAATAATTGAAATGGTAGAGCTTACTTTGCCCTCAAATCTAATTAAAACTGGTCAATTCAGGCGCGGGATTATAATTTGAACGCGAATCTAATTAAATCAAACTAATTCATATTGAGGAGTTTAATTTTCTCTTGCGTCTTTCTTTCAAGTCAAGTTTCTCGATTTTTTGCGACTCTAACTAAAATTGACTAATAAATATAGTATGTAATATATATAGGACCTAAAGTGTCAGTACTTGGCTTAGTTAAGTTTCCAACTCCTTACTTGGCTTTCCTCCAAATTTTAAAACCGACGTGACTGAAATTTAGTTAGCGTCGACTGCATTTAGCAATTATTCGAGGAATTTTCCTCGAAAAATCTTTTCCAGTTTGATATGTTTATTTACTAAATACGTGTGCAATAAGTATACTATACGAATCCACGTACGAATGTACGTTTCTAGGTTTTTGAATTTATATATAAAGGTCTCAGTGACGGTATATATTATCAGGATAAATGAGACCGGCAAAAGTTCACATAGATAATAACAAGAACAAAATTTGCACTTTTATGTAGAGAAAAGGAAATAGTTTTATTTAAATCATTAATCTGAAATGAGAAATATTCTTTTTTTTAATAAAAACCATTCAGTTTTCCATAATAATTTCTAAATGCTACACGCATTTCGACGAAAGTCTTTGAACTAGCACCGTGAAACAAACTATATACACGCTCGCCAAAGTTATAACGGTTAGACGAAAACATTTATAATTCGAGATTTACAAATTTAATTTTTACCCGGTTATAAATGGGATGTAGTACCGGTTAATTATTTAAGTCTTACGTTTACGTATTACGGTTTCAAATTTTGGTGTATTTACAGTATTAAATTATATGTACTTTATACGAAGAGAGATTATTAGTTATTGTCAGAACATAAAGTGTACATAACGGCATACGTATGTAACGTATGCCGTTATGTACAGAATTTAAACACATTTTTAAGCGAATTTGCCCATATTATAACGGTTAGCTAAAAACATTCCCGTGCAAAATATAAAAGTCTACTACAAAAGCAATGTATCGAATAACGATATTTGGTTCGACAAAACATATTATAAGGGAGGAAAAAATATTTTTAACAAAGGACGTTTCGCTGAGAACTTGAAAAAAAAGAAGTCGAGCAGTCTACAGTGACTAACTAACTATGATAAATATTGTTTTAATGTTACTAGCATAAATAGTCTAAACTTAATGTTGAATCTCACAAACAAGCGCTAATTCCAGAGATTTGGACAAATTCCTCATATTTAATTTTACATCCAAAAGTACACAAATGATAATTCGTCGTTAAGAATTTTTCAAATGATACAATTTTTATTTAAAAAGTTTTTGCCACCCCTCAATCAAAAAAAGGAAAATTTTCTAAACTCTATATTAATATAACCAGATAAAATATTTGCGCGATGTCCATAAAGCATTACTTCAAATTTATATACTTTTCTTGAAGAAATGGTGCATCTGATTCTTTATATTCATGATTAATAAGTATTAGTGAAAGGAATTGCTCAACCTAAGCCTGACAGAGTTAAATTAAATCATTCGGTAGATGGTACCATGAGTAGAAATGTAACAGTAATATTTTTACTTTTTAAAATTAACACATTAGTAAACATTGCGTTATTTTGTTATGTAAACACCAGTAATTAATTCCCGTGAGGTTTTTGATAAGTATCCATTATCTTTTGAATGATTCCTTCATATTTTATTTTAATAGCAAAGTTCAGATTTCTTTGATGATTAGTGTTGTTACAAATATTTTTATGCTGACCTTCGTTTACTATGAGGCACAATTCACTTCGATGTACTTTTATTTATGTTAAGCCGATTAGAATTTTTTTGCGTCAAAAATGGCCCAGTTGTATACGTAGCCTTCGTATTACCAGTTATTAAATTTACTGATTTCTCGTGTTCATTGAATTTGTTGGAAGCTATAAAGGAGCTAATTTAAATAAAAACCATCGATAGGGAAATGGTGTCTAAAAATAAGAAAAACTTTCAAAAAGACAACAAATGAAATATTTAATTTTCTTCACCTGAAATGATCATTAAAAAATTAAAAAGTCATGGAGCGAGTATCTGTCAACGATTCGGCAAAACTCATTATTAAGCTTGTCGCCAAAGCTCTCGAATAAAATGATATTTGATAAATTAACTACACAAAAGAAAAAGCTCTTTGACAAGCGACATTCTATTCGAGGGACGAAAAAAGCAGCCGCAAAGAATACAAACCGTATTAAAGTCATTTAACACCGCACTGTGTAAATGTTCGCTGTTGGCTTCAGTTTCAATTTAAAACGGAATAATTTTTTCTCACTATTTTTAAGGAAAAGGTTGTAAAAAATATTTTAAAGGTAAGCTTGGAAGAGTTTGTACATCTTTCTTATAATTTCATTATTCTCCCTGCATTATTAATATGTATTCTAGTTGAATTATGAAATAAATGCCTTCATAAAGGTAAAAACATTAGCAAGCAAATTAAATTCATGAAAACAGATATTAATAAGAATATGTATGATTATAAAATAATTATTGGGACTTAGCAAAAACTAGGTCACTATTGGAACTGACGCAAGTACTGTACGAGAGGTAACATTGAAAGTTTTCAGAAATCAACTGATAAGTCTATAATTTATTTGTTGTGTAGTCTCCGTGATCATTTCATTTGACAGAACTACTGAAAGAAGCAGCCGAGTCACTCTTCCATTGAAGTCTTTTCCACTTCTTTTTAGAAAGCAGTCACTGCTTTTTCGCCGTCCAAGAATTATATTTCTAGCAGTTTATTTTTTATACCCGTGTATTTTTTATAACTACTCATAGTATGTAATCGGTGCGAGTTGACCCATAATTTCTATGCCCGATCTTGTTAAAAATTCGGTCATTTAACCTGTTGAGTGTGCAGATACCCTGTCATGAAGAAGGATTCTATGACGAGGATGTTGCTCAAGAAGTTTTTCTAAAACAACAGGCAAAAAATTTGCTAGTTTTCCTGTCTACTGTAATTGTCCTTTTGTTTTATGAACTATTGGCCGTATGAAGAATGAGGTGACCATTTTTTCTATTACAATTCATCCTTTCTTCACATTCGTAGGAAACTCATTTGAAGGAAACACCCCTGGCCCAGAATTCTTCTCAGTTTTGAATTCATAACAGTATATTCAGCTTTCACCAACAGTCATGTGTCTTCCACCTAACGCTGACGCTTAAATGCACATGAAGAATTTCCTGTAAAAAATTGTACATAAACATTTTTTAGACATTAATTTTTTTGGTTGGATTTTTGGATGATTGTCATAAAAAATTATCGAACAATATTTTATTTATATTAATTTCATCTTATGGTGTTTTAACACGGACATAAACATATGAAATTTTGAAACAAGTATTAAAAAGTTCAGTTTTCAAATTGCCCTAATGAAAAATTCAAACTAAACGAGAACCAAATTACGAAAACGTAGATAGAATTATATATATATATATATATATATATATATAATATATAATATATATTTATATATATATATATATACATATATAAAGAGCACAAATATGTCTGCTCAATTGAACATTAACCACGTTTGACACTGACGGCTGTGATGTGTGACTTTTATTTTTTTTGCACATTGCTTTTAATTAAGTAATAAATCCACATTTTTCAGTGCTTATTTTTGTTATTCTTCTTCATATATTTGTTTTTAATGACGTATTTACAAAGACACGCTACTTGAGGTCACAAATTTACTAATCGTAAAATCACTAATACACTCGTCGCGACGCCGCTTGTGGCGTGTAACAAATTCATCCGCATTATCTTGATCTTAATTGATAATTCGACATTATAATTGAAATGAAAATATGCGTTAAATATTTTTTGATATCTTGTTTTAATTATTTTGTCATTAAAATTACGTCAGTACACAATAATATATATTAGTATCGTTACAATATTAAATAGGATTTGATCCATTGACCAGACCTTTCTAATCCACATATTAATAATTGGTGGATTCGAAAACAATATGGGGTACTTTTATCTTGAGAAATCTTATGCTAATATTGTAATTCTAACTAATATTTTAAATGGAAAAGTGTTTTTCTTTGTTTTTCTTCCACGTCGCACCAAAACATTATTTCGTCGTGATTTTTTTAAATTTTTTGCACGAAGATAGCTGGGGTCTAAGTCTCTTTATTTGAAGCACAAAGTAAACAATGGAAATATCGAAGGAACGTCAAAACGGAGGCATAGACAGATGTGATTTTTCAAACGCTTCATACGCAATGTAATAAAATAACAGAAACACTCCCTTCATTCATTAATTTAGAGCGAGATATTTTTATTGTTATTTGTAATATAGCCACAAAAAAAAGTAAACACTTGAGCAAAACCGCGGATAAAAACTAATATTTATGGATAAAACGATCTTTTAAATATTTTGTATACAAATTTTGAATAAATTAGTGTTATTCTAAAGTTTTATTTATTAAAAAACGCGATGTTTTATTCTTATGAAAATATTCGAAATTCAAATCAAAAATAACGAAAGAATGGACAAAATAATTCTAATACTTTTTAAGAGTTTACTTACCATATAATTTACTAAAATTAATAAGTGGAATGCATTAAATAGTCGAATAAATGGAATGAAATTGTAACTGGTAATCATAAGACAGAGATTATTAATTTGACTATGAATGTAGCACTAGAATGACTACGGCAGAGAAACTTTAAAATTAAAGATATACATGCATCTATATAAAATACTTAAAAACCTGCTAAGCACGAATAAAAGACGAGTAGATCGTACTATAAGGGTTCCGTACACATTTAGTTAATTATAAATATTTAAGGGTATATGTTATTCCTATTTACTATTTGTAAATATTAATCTTTCATAACGTAAATATGTTCAATCGTTTCTGTGAATAAGGGAGAATACAAAATGTTTGCATATGTTTGGTATATATTTTGTCAAAATACAATTTATAATACTTGTGTATGAATACCTTGTGTAATGATATCTACAAGGTGCAGAGCTTTAAATAAAATGAAGGCCTTTATTTACCCACCTTTTCATTTTACGTTAAAAAATTTTAAAAAGTTAGTAAAAATATATGAGCCAATAAAATGCATTACTGTGCCAATCTCAAGCTTTTACGTTGCATGATGGTTTCTGAGAAAATCAGTTGGAAATATAGAAAAACAAATATATTGCCAATTAGAGTTTCATAGAGGCAGAAACACTGTTTACGTTTAAAAAATGATAACATGTTGAATCATCGCTATTGTTTTCCCACAGCTTTCGAGTCCTTATTTCCCTCAGCCCTCGAACATTTTAATATGAATATTTCGAGTACAAGTCATTGAAGTGTATACAGGTTAATATATTTTACCTCCATTTCATGTTTTTACGTCGAGCAGTATCTGAGAAAAAACACCTGTAACAGATAAACGTACATACTCATGAATAATCGCATGAGGTCTCCGTCTTTCCTTTCTTAGTATTAGTAAATTAATTACGTCTGATGATATAATAATTTATAAAAAAACATCGTTCAACTGTTAAAAAGGAAATATAAAGCATATTTTATTTAATAGACACTATGAAATAAAACATTTAAGCCAGATAAATTTGTTATCATGGCTGAGAATGGTTAATCCGGTTATAATTAAACTAACAATGCAGAAAACATCGCGAATAGTTTTATTCAGAGCGGCCGAGATACGATCGAATTGGGGCACGTCTCAGGGTAGAGTGACAAAATTTTCTTGAATAAATATTTTTCTTTTTCTTTCTTGCTATTGCGTAAACCTTCATTATTTTATGTGCAAATTAAGGAAGAATAAATAAGCCTTTTACTGCTTTTTGCATTTGAAATTAAAGTATAATTGTTTGAACTGAATCCTCAAAATTTACCCCTCTTTAATAATTTTAGCAAGGAATGAGTTTCAAAAAGCCGATTTCCAAGAAATAAATATATGATACCGATAAAAGTAGCCTACTGGTAATATAAATGAAGATTTGAGCGATTTTTGTACAATATAATCATTATGCTACTTATTCCCAGATTTCAAAGTAAACTTGGAATAATGAAGGTTTTTCATCAAAAATGTAAGTACATTCTTAATTTTTACTTTCATTACAAAAAACGACAACATTATTACGATATTGTGCATAGATTTATTTGATATGGGTACGTAAAGTACGCTCAATTATTTTAACATATATAAAATAAATGCAATGTATAATTGAATGGCAATAAAATAAGAATTCAAAGAAGCGTACGATATCCATTTAAATATAGTCAAATGTGAATTTTATTGCCAGTCGGGACAGATTAGATTATTAGAATTTCTAGTACTCTTTCCTTCATCTATATAACCTTCATCTATAAATATACACATCGAGTTGCAAATTAATGTAGAAGTCATGTAAATACACACAAATAGGAATGTCTAATAGCGCCTACGAAAGAACTTTTGAAAAATATTGTGATTCAATTTCTTATGATCCTTTTTAACTTTCTCATACTAATACTTTTTTCCTGGAGTTAGTATTAACACATGAATATTATAAACAAATTAGCACAGGAATGGTATTAGCACAGAAATATTGATTCTTATTCTGTAATCTCTGGAATAGAATCAAAGTTATTGTACAATTCGATTAAATCTCTTTTGTTTTATTTATTAATGTAACGTAACTTCTTCAGGGACGTTGTTCATACCGAAAGAATAATATCTTGGAAAAATTTACAAAATGCTACAATAGTGCTTCATCACAATTTAAACAGGAGTTAAAATGTAATTTTTATTACCTCCATGTACGTGGCCTGTCACACCTATTTTTTATTTAATGTCACATTGATGTTATTTGTACTTCTGTTTTTCACACATGTACTTTTCCTCTTTTTCTTTTATGTAAATTATTTTTTTGTTTTTTATTACCTGTATTAATAATTGAAAACTACCACAGCACTTATATTTCTTATTTGTTGCAGTGTGGTTGGATGTAACATACTGCCCTGTATTTATAAGTCAGCTGTCTGTGTATTATTTAACCTTCTAAGTTTCAACAAAGTATTTTTATCCAAACACAACTAACAAAACAAAGCATAAGCAAGGCCTGTGCATCAATAAACATATTTTATTGTGTGAAAACTGCTTCCAAACCATGTTCGTTATTGTCAAAGCATTTGAATGATATGAAATATGAAATTTTAATTTAAGAAAATAAAGATGCATTGACAAGTGAGATCTCCTCGCAAAAGTCGAAAGGAACAGTTATGATGTCTAGGGTTGAACAAAAAACATTTGTACGGCTTAACTACCGTATATTTGTAACTAGACGGACTAATCAGTTTTATTAGGAAAACGTAAAATTAGAGTTACTAAGCAGTTTTCTATTTGTATACAATAACGTAATATGCTCTAGTGTTTAGTACGCTAAGTATATATAACCGTATAAATATTCAAGGGAAAGTATATATAACCGTATAAATATTCAAGAGAACGTAGTATAAATATTAAATTAGTTTAAAATATTACTGTTTTTACCACGTAAACCTATTATCTAGTATGTCTCTCATAGACGTAAGAAAAATATTTACGTATATATATAGAGCAGTGATAAACACTGAAAAATATTTGCACAGAAATTTATGAAGAGATAAATTAAGTAATCAATTTTTTTTTGTTTCCTATATCGCGTAAAACAATAATTGAAACGGTATGTAATAAGAATTCAAAAATATTTTTATTAGATATTTATGTGAGATAATTTTTTTACTAAATATGTCCTTCTCTTTCTATGAAAAATTACGTTCTTAGAAGTTTACTAGAAGATAAATGAAATACTAGGGCAATGTTACTCAATCTTATAGTTTTTTGAACACTAAGGAAAGCGAAATTAAAAGAATAAAAATGAAAGAAAATAATTTGGCAACGAAATTCGAAAACAAAAGAGCTATTAAATGAAAATTCGTTATTCCAAACATTTCCTTGGCTGATACAGATGACTTACTAATTTCTTCTCACGAATGTCATCATCTGATTTGGAAATAGATAGAAAAAAAAGACAACACGTCAATAACTTTGAAAGATTATAATAATACGTTATTTTGTCGAAAACCATGGCAGGGATTGCCTTTTTTTTTGGCGATAAGCAATTGATAATTCACTACTTTACAAATTTCAACTTATTTTATATACCCCGAAAGAAATGTATGTAAATATGTTAAACTACCTTCCTTATACCTAAAAGTATCAGCAAAAATATTCTATCACGTCACAATTTCTTTCTACTAAAATTTATTTTTTTCAAAGTACCCTACAATGTTGACGTCAGTTTAATGTTCATTAATTCGCTTCTAACGGCAACTATTTTGTTTTAAATTAAATAAAAATGTCGAGTAGACAGTGTGGACACAGTTCTGATCGTTTTTGCTACGTTTATGGACAGTTTATATTTTCAAAAAAGCGAAGACCCATTGTAGATGCTTTAAAAAGTGCACATCTTCATTATTTTGGATTTTCTGTTTCAAACCAAGATAAAAAGTGGGTGCCGCATGTGTTTTGCGAAAGCTATAGAATTGTTTTACTCCAATGGTCGTCAGGAGAAAACGTACATCTTCCATTTGGTTCAGCAATGCTATGGAGAGAACCCAGTAACCATGAAAATGACTGCTACTTTTGTCCACAATTAAATGAAACTACGTGATGTAGTATTATTTCTACTTTCTTTAATTTCTTTACCACGACCTAGGTTTCGTTGTATTACAACATCTTCAGGTATGATATTAGCAAAGATATCCCACCTGATATCCCATCTGAAGATCTTGTAATACAACAAAACATAGGTCGTGGTAAAGAAATTAAAGAAAGTAGAAATAATACTACATCACTTAGTTTCATTTAATTGTGAATAATGAATTTCTACAAAATTAACGCCAAATATATTCAATATTTGTTACTTTTGTGTTACGAAGACGGCGGGATATAATACAAAAAATAAACAGAATATTATGTATGCCGAAGTTGCGTCTGTTGCTAAGCCTATTTTACATTCGAAGGATCTGCCATATCCAGTTTGTCCCGGTAGTTCGAGTTCAAATTTACAAGCGGAATACGATGCAAGTGATGTTGAAGTCAAATCGATTTCTAGTGATTCTGTCGAGTTGTCTGTTCAAGAAATCTCTCCACATCTAATTAATCAAGTCGACTTAAATGATCTTATAAGAGATTAAAAATTGTCAAGATCTAAAGCAGAACTTCTTGGTTCTCGCTTGCAATAATGGAATTTATTAAAGTTAAACACAAAAGTTACGTTATACAGAAACAGAAGCAAAGTTTACGCAGAATTTTTCAAAAGAGAAGGTGACTATTGTTATTGCACTGACATCCCGGGACTTTTTAATGTAATGAACCAAAAGTATGACAAAACAGAATGGCGCTTTTTCGTCGATTCTTCAAAATATAGCCTAAAAGCGGTATTATTACACAACGGAAATAAGAAACTGTCTATATCAATTGGCCATGCAGTGAATTGTAAAGAGTCCTATGAAACGATGTGCATTTTATTAAATTTAACTAAAGTATAAAGAACACCAATGGAAAGTGTGTGGCGATCTCAAAGTCATCGGTTTATTATTGGGATTGCAAGGTGGCTACACAAAATACTGTTGTTTCCTTTGTTTGTGGGACAGTAGAGCAAGACAACACCATTATGTAAGAAACGAATGGCCTACTCAAAACGAGTATATTCCAGGCAAAATGAACGTCAAACACGAGTCGTTAGTAGATCCAAAATATATTACCCTACATCCTTTACACATCAAATTGGGACTTATGAAAAACTTTGTCAAGACGCTTGACAAAGACAGTGAGGCTTTCCGATATTTACAAATAATCTTTCCAAGCATAACTGAAGCAAAACTGAAAGAGGGAATAGTTGTTGGCCCACAGATACGTAAAGTTATGAAAGATCCTGAGTTTGAAAACCTTTTATCTATTAATGAAAAAGCAGCTTGGAAATCATTTAAGACAGTCGCAGAAGAATTTTTAGGTAATAAAAAAAGTGACCATTATGAAAAAATTGTTGCTGATTTATTGAACAATTTTCAACAGATGGGTGTCAACATGTCCTTGAAGATTCATTTTCTCCACTCGCATCTGAGTTTTTTTCCAGAAAACTTAGGAAGCATGAGTGACGAACAAGGGAACGTTTTCACCAAGACTTAAAGATGTTCGAAGAACGACATCAGGGATTTTGGGATGAAAACATGTTAGGGGATTACTGTTGGTCCATTATAAGAGAAACCGATGCGAGTAAATATAAAAAAGGCAATAATCAGCCATTTTTAATTTTAATTTTGTACTACTATGCCTATTTTTTCAATTTTCAAGTAAATAAATATTTCGAAAACCAGATGCAACAGATTATTATTTTCCTGAATAAATCTTACCTAAATACACAATAAATTAACAAATTTGGCTGGGGTATAAAAACCGTGTAAAGTAGTGATTTCTTTATAGGTACTTCCTTTGTGTTCACAGTTGAGTTCACAGTGCCAGTAGATATAAGAGAACATTGTAGACATAATACAATAGAGGTTATTAGTTTTATTATTGACAGATTTCATCCATAATTTTCATATATATTTAAAATCATCGATTTAATTTTTAGATACTTGCGACCCTATTTTATTTATAAATTTAACTCAAAAGTTCCAAGGTGGGAATTTAGGAACATTTTTAGCAATATTTCTAAAACGTTCTTGTATCAATTTTTTAATAATTTAAAAAAAAGAATTAATTTTTTCATCTTTGTTACTTCCGTTTTTATATCATATTTGGCACCTACGAAATTCTGAGACAAAACTTCTTAGTTTCTTACTTTTATACGAGACTCAAAAGATTCAAATACTGTGCCAAATTTTAACATTCTACGTCAAACAGTTCCTAAAAGAAAATACTAAAATAGACTGAGCGATGTACGCGTGAAATTAAACGGAGTAGAAAATAGTAAGAAAATACATAAAATTTTCCAATAATTTCTAAAAGATCACTGTCAATTTTGCGATTTGAATAATTTTTTTTTCATTTCCTTACAGAAACACGCTTCAGCTATATTCATTTTTATGAATAAAGTCAACTGTATAATTGAAAGGTTCTTTGTTAAGTCGGCACAATACAATTTTAAATTGGTGAAGCTGTAAGCACAACAATAGGTCTAGTGGTTAGATTTTGTAGATGGATAAAAATGGTCTATCAATTTCAAATGGCAGTGATTTAGAAAGTTCAAAAAATAATGAAAAATACGTTTGATAAAAAAAAAACGTTTTGTTAAACCTGTCATCAAGCGAAATATTAATTTGTCAATTTGGATCGCCGAATAAAATAAAATATTAAATATTAACTCTCAAAAAGCTGTCATCAATAACTAACTGCTCATGTATACTTAAAATAAGTGTGGTAAGCAAACCATTACCCAGAGCTAGGATAAATGTTGATATGTATAAATTTCATCTTATTCAATATGTCACCTAAATGACGTGAATAATATTGGCTTCAATTCTAGCAGGGCACCGACACGATACGGACCATTTCTCCAGAACTTAGTATTTTCTTTTGAAAATATCTGCTGCAAATACATTAAGTTTGCTGCTATTTTTGAAATACAAAGTATGAAGTATTAAGGAAATGTAACGTTGCATTCGATTTTCAAAGTGGCATATTTAGAAGTCATTTCCTTAATTTATAGAAAAATGGTTTGTTTTCCCGATAAAGTTTTACAATTTTCATATGAGATTAAAAATATGATTACTTATTAAACACTCTTCAAACAACATACAATTCTCATATTTTTGCGGCGTTGCTTGACTTTAATCCAATAACTTCATCAAACTCACTATGTCATACTTAAATAATCTAATTTTCAATAATTATCACTTCTGCAAAAGTAACAGACATATAGGTGTGAACGCAATACAACAGAATGCAAATACAAAGATACAAAATAATACGAATTAAATAAGTGATACAAAAATATAAGGAACGTAAACAAAATTATTTAACTTTGATTTCGAGGACATCTTACAAGAAAATGAACGGTTAGAAAATTTTTTTAAGAAACTTATTACGTTTCGTCATCATTATTTTTGGGGTCAAATTTTCTTGTTTTTCCAAATATTATTGGCAGCAATGACTTCTTATGTTTTGGTAATTACCATGCTGATTTATATTTTAAACGTTCCATGCCAATGCGATAAAGCAATCACATTTAGGTCGTCGAATAAGCAATATATCGGCATGTTTTAGAAAATAATTAATGTGTTTCTCACTCGGTGGAGTTTTCTCATGAAAAATTACAAAGGTTATGATTAGATCTTTTTACAAGAATGAATTAAATCTGAGAATTTTCTATGTAAAATCGACTAGGTTTGGACATCCAGATTAAATAGTGGGCATGGTTTTTTCTAATAGGTATTTTTACAGCGACTTCTGGGAACTGTATTTAGGATATATTAATATGTATGATAGGTATACAAAGAACAGGTATATGACTTTTATGAATCTTCATCAATCTGTTAAAATAATATCCTATTAATCTATGATTTTTTTGCATTATAAAATTAGAGAATTAAATTTACCCTTGCTTAATATGAAATCTATTTTTATGATGTTTATCTAATGCAGCCATGTGAGTTTAATATCTGTACAGTTAAGTAAACGTTTGTGGCATTTGCAACAGCAATTAAAGATTTATAAAATTAAACTCAAACTAAATTAAATTATAATAACAGCTTATATTACTAATGTCTGATTTAAATAATTTTACTAAGTTCATACACCAATTACACAGACGGTATTTTAAAACTATGCAGTTGGTTTTGCGTTAAAATCATCGAGTTAAAATTGACTTATAAAATAAGAAAGGAGGTGAGATGAGGAGGAAGGGAGGAAAGTGGTAGTAGTGAAAACGCCTTGCAGTTCATTTCAAAGTTTAATGTTTCAGAAACAGAGCTTATGTATAAAAAAAACAATGAGCAAAAATCATCGTTCAAAAAAAAACTATATAATAATAATCGACTCGATAGGGTGTGTAAAAATGTTTTCTCCCACTTTACATGTCTCTGTGGACGGAAAAATTATTTTTTTGATATTCCATTCCATATCAGAAGCATCAATTTTTTAAATTTCACGCGCATTCTCCTAATACTGAGATCTAGATACTTGTTTAAATGAATTTAATTGAATAAATTCAATAACCAAATATTTACACATAAGGAAATTAATTTTTTTTTAAATTTGGCCGATGGAAAAGTTTAGAGACGCAGTAGTTACAAAATATCTGATCATGCCATGAAAAAGAATAATAAAATTGTTTGTTTTTCCATATTTATTGAAATTTCTGATAGAAACATGCTGCAAAATATTGATTGATTATGCAATTTCTACAATCCTCGTGAAAATAATAAACATTCTGTCATAGAAGTCTAAGTTTTGTATGCAGTAAAGAATGTAGTAGGAAACCAATTGGGCATACTTCAATCAGTAGTTTCAATAAATAATAGATAGGTAGATAATAGTAGAAATGAATATCGAAATGTAAAATTTGCTTCATTATGTATGTCTTGTCATTACATTGTTTGGTACATTGATACATTAATCAATGTACATATTTATTTCATTCTATTCCTCCAATATTCTATAATTTACAGAATTATCTTTGGGTAAATAATTATTCAGAATAATAATGTTTAAAATGTTTTGAAGTACTACCCTGTTATTAAACGTTAATAACGTTAAAACGATATTAATTCAGTGTCTTAAAAATATCACAATGCGATAGAAACTCCTACGTATAGTTTTCCTTATATTCCTTGTAAGTATAAATTATCCTTATACTGCTAACTATGACTTTAAAATTATTTAATTTCACACACTATTTTGTATGACCTTCTAATTAAGATCTTAACAAAAATTATGTGAACCTTGTCTTCTAGATGAAATGCGTAGTAGAAATATATCGCTTTTAAGTATTATTATTCTACAACCTTCTTAACTTATTCCTCAAACGTTCAGTAATGTTTTCATGAAACTTTCTACGATTTTGTAGATTCGTAAGACCATAGGCAGTTAACATAAAATGGCATTATTACAAATTACCATGTGTTGCCTAAGCAAAATCGATCTAAATTAAAAAAAATATGTTACGTAACTTTTCGTTCTTCTGATCATTAATAATTATCAAAACTAATGAAGGGGGAACAACTGACGCATAATACATTATTAAACTAATGATTGACGTTTTTCTCTTTACCAAAGGGGAAATTTCCATTTCTCATTCGAAGAAAGTTAAGAAAACTCTTAAGCTGCTAAGTAATTGACATTTCGAGCGCCCAGGGAGGGGCTGAAGAGAGCTACTACCAATGAAAGAATTGCCAAATGGCTCTGCCGCTCGTGCAAAAAACGTGTCATTAAAATTATTTTTTATCCTGACCTAAGTTGGAATTGAAAACTAATAATACGACTTAATTAGCCTAGAAAATAAATCAACCCAGGATTTAATTAAATGTTGGTTGATTCCCGACAGTTAATTATCGCATCTTTCACATAATTCAAGTTTCCTCAAAACAGCTTGAATTAAGTCGAAGCCTTCAATTGGATATTGCATTAAATTCGTCATAAACATGGTATAAAAAAATAGTTCTCTCTTTGCGTTAGAGAAAATCAGATCTTTGTAAATAAAGCTGTATGATATTTTGCTTCCTTTACATAATAGAAGACAAATCGACTGTTTTGTATAAATCTTATCTATGGGTTTAACCTCTAATAATTTGACTGTAATACCACAATTTATTCACTATTTTAGATGTAAATTATTTTTTAATTATTTTATATGATTTCGGTAGAATTAAATGTTGATTAATACTCGACAGTTAGTTATCGCTTCTTTCGCAAAATTCAAGTTTCCTCGAAACAGCAAAAATAAATCGGAGCCTTCAACTGGATATTGCTAACAAATTTCTCGACTTACACATTGCATAAAAAAATTGTTATTTCAATATGTATTTCAATTTTGTCCAGTTATCTCTTTTAGTGCAATAGAGAAACTCGGATCTTTTTATTGCGTTAGGGAAACTCGCATCTGAATAAAGCTGTGTGATGTTTTGCTTTACTTACGTAAGAGAAATTGTATCTATAGATATAATGTTAACCTTTTATATTTTAACTACAATGCCTCAACTTATTAACTATTTTAGATGTAAATTATTTTACACAATAATATGTGATGGGAATAAAAGTATGGGTCCGAGCACACTTTGTTAAAATTGAATATATTGAGAAAATACATGAAATTTATTACGAACTTGATTTTCAATATCATTAATATCGTGTAACAAACTATTCGCGTAGGTTATTAATAAAATATGAAAGTTATTTAAGATTTCTATAAAGAAAATCAATATAATTTCAGGATATAAATCTAAAAATTACGTTTTCATTTTACAAAAATAATGAACAGAGTCATTAACGATAGATAATTTTAAGAGTAACCATAAAAACAAATATTTCACGCCTATTTGGAAGACCAACAAATTTTAAATGGAATTGCATTTTAAATGGTACCTTATGATAAAACATTAATCACAAAAAGATTTTAAGATAATCATGTGAATCGTTTTAGCGATGCAATATTCACAAGAGTTAATATTCACAAAAGTAGAAATTAACCAATGCATATTAAAATAAATCAATGAAACAATAACATATAAAAATCAAGGTTATTTCTAATTTTTTCACTTATACAGAATTTACAAAACTATAATTAAAAATGTATGCTATTATTTTTATAATTCTGGAGAAAGATACTCTTCACCTCTTGGCTCGAATACAGAATCAATGTTTCAATCCTGAAAAAGCTTTGAAACAAAACGAGACCCACTATCTGTCTCTGGCCAGTATTCAATACTTCGAACTCATTGCGCGGAAATTTGTTGACAGAATTAAGAAGGTTAATACCGGAAAGTATTGTTACCATCACGGTTTGAGGACAAAGATATTGAAATGTGATATTGAAGAATTATGATCTTAAAATATACCATTATGTGATGCCCTACGTAGCGTCGAGATCAAATGCCTCTTTTGAAATATCGTTAAAGGGAAGATGCCGTCAAGAGCGAGCTATGCACCCTGAATCGATTATGATTTTTAAATCAACTAGAGAGACCAATGATCCTTAGATCGGCTCGAAATGAAGGGTTGTAGTTATTATTATATGCAATGAGAGTACTTGCAACTATATGTCATAACATTATAATATCTATTTACTTTTCATGATAAATATGGAGCCCTAATTAAAAAAATGTTATAAATTCGTAAAAAGTATGAAAAATGAAACCCAAAACTTTAACATAAAATGTTACATTAATTTAGCAAGTTGCGAGTTGTGACTATATTTTGACTAGTTGACCATATTGTATGTCTGAAAAGGTCTATTTAAATGATCATCTAAAGTATTTTTAGAATTAATATCTTAAAATAAACCAGCATTTACATTGAGATAAAAGTTTCCCGTCCCAAAAGGAGCATTTTTAGTGCCACTTTCTTAACATTCGTTTCAATTAATATTTTATATATGCTATATGTAACATCCATTCCATTTACCAATACAAACTTAATTTCAGTACAATAATGGTCATTTCACTCTTTAATATTATATAAATACATTATTTAATGCTATTGGCAGTACAAAAAAAATAAAATATACCTCTTCAAAATTATATTACTTTTACAAAAAATTTTGGCATGTAAATACCATTACAAATAAAACACGGAAACATAATGAATTGCCTTCAAATGTATCAACTTTTTAATATAGTATAAAAAGGCGCCGAGTTTCGCTAGTCTATTCATCTAGATTCTAAAAATTTAAAGCAATACAAGAGATTTGTGAAGCTCTTTTTAAATTTTGACTTCAATGTAGCTATTACGAAATAGCATCTATAAATTTTATCACAATTTTGATCTCTTTCTAACACGCCTTTATAAGTTTGACTCTTATGTAACTTCGTACGTAAACAAATCTAGTAAGTCGAATTCCACTCCACTTTTCAGACACAATTCTGACAATGCAATGGTACGATATCAGTGAGTTGATCTGATAATGAAAGAGGAAAGTGGTCATTGGAACTTCTTAACACAAACCCATAGAGTTTGGCCTCCTTCGACTCCTATCAATGAGTTCTTTGAGCACACATTGTGACCAGAAGTATCTTATGATGGAGAGACGTATTCATAGGTAATTCTCAATGCCTAAAAGTAAACCCAACTATTTTTGGTTTATTTAGCTTATCACAATTAGTCCTTTTTGCATACTACAATGAGAAGGGTCGCTCATTGTAAAAAGAAGAGTCAGAGGAGGGTGCCTCCTTCCCGACGCATGCAATACGTCGGGACGCAAATCATGTAATTTTTTATAGGAAGATTCGTTTTTAAACGTTACGTTAAAATTGATTACTTGTGCAATAACCCTATTTAAAATAACTTCCCTTATCAAAGTATTAGGTTGGCACATTATTGTATGTAAAGTAAATACAAATACAATACAGTAAAGAATAAGGTAGGTATACATTTTTTCGTTAGGTCTTTGATCTTCACCGTTATTTTTGTGATCGCTAATAAAATGAGGAATTTGATAATTACGCGTTCAAATTTGAAAAATTGGGTATCCGGTGGGAATATAATTTAAATGGCTTTAATTGGGCTCGACCAGCGAAACATTTCTTGTAATGATTTCCCAATTGTGTATTAAACGTTGCACAGGCTTAATATTCTACACTCCCAACTTTTATTAAGAACGCCGCCTATATTTTACAAGCAACATAAGAGTATTGTCTTAGAAATGAGGGCTATATTCTATCACTGTAACCTCACAAATCGGGTTGGGAAATTTTATCGCCGTCTTGAATCCACATTCTGATGAGAATGAATCCACTGAATTTCGATAATATTAGGATGGTCATATCTATAAAGAATGTACCATTTAGGTACAGGGTTTTATTTCTTCGACAAATGACGTTTTATGCTGATATATGTGGAGAATTTACTGAAGAATGTAATGTATTGAAGATTTATGATTTCATAGCTTAAATTAGGTACATAAGGCGGAAAATATTCTGCAGAAAACTTCATCTGCAGTTTATCCCAATTTAATTATCGCCTTTAATTTATTTATTCTGATTATGGAGCCAAGAGGTGATAACATTACTCCTCGATAGCAAAACTTTATTTCGTCTAGTGTAGGCTTGTCTGATTTATCTTGACTAATCCTTTGGAAACAAATGATATCTAACGTTTGATGATGGAGTCGGAATGTGATGACAAAGCGTAATGTGATGTGATGAACTTCTTAATAGTGAGGAGTTTATTCAGTGACAATAATGACAAGTGTCTGATGAGGGAGTTAGAAGGTGAAGACAGGCACTCCTCAGTGGCAAGAAGTTGATACAATGCACTTTCTCTCGTTTGAATTTTGTAGTCAAGAGTTTGGTCACACGTAGTGGCTAGAATTGGATAACGGTGTCAAAATGTGAGAACGGAATATACTATCATATCCTAGTCTTATTCATGTAGCGGTTGGAAAACAAGTTTAATCCAAATAATTCTCGCATAATTCCAAAATGTCTTATGCAATTTCGGTTTGTCGCTGCTTTTCAGAGTTGTGAATATTTTCGGCCTTCATTATGGATCGGTTTTTTTCAAATGAATTTTCCTAGCCCAGTCCAAAAATTATTTTCAAAATTACGACTGAAACGAATTAAAGCGAAAACGCTTTTTCAGTTTTATATTAATTTTGGTAGGTTTATAAGGAAGCCGCTAACAATATAACTGTTATTGTTTTTCCTATTTACTTTCATGTCGGTTTTCAGTTTGACTTACCTTTCCTTCGAGTAGTGACGGATATCGACCAAGCGAATATGCGAATAAAAGTTAGAGCGATATACTTTTGGGAATTAACTCTTTAAAAATAAAATTATATAATTTTTTTTCTTTTTTGTGTGCTTATGATGGATTTAAATTAGGCTAATGTAAATTGTAACTATAGCTACTAAGTACCTCGTTGCAGGCGTAAAGAAATTATAATATAATTATACATAAAAAAGTATTTTATAAAAAAAATATCTTTACTATACGACTACAATACACTTGCTGCATATTCAGTGATCCATAAATTTCCCTTTACCCTGGCTGGAAAGATGTTAGTTCAGAACGATTTTACCTGACAGTATTTTTGATCAACACATAATAAATATCTTCCTCAAGTTCCATTTGCAGAATATTCCTTGTTAAACCCCCGTAGGTGAGATTTGGAATGTTGTCTTTAAAGAAATAGCGGTTTCAGCGTAGCGTCAGCCTACCACCGTTTTTTATTAAATGTGAGCCAATTGAATTTTTTCTTCAATAAAAATCGCTTTCTCAATCCAACTTGCTAATTTGTGGTTGGCCAAGCTTGTCTTAACTGTACTATGTTTTTAGTTCATAAGTAAGCAATATGCATTCAGTTTCGTTCAAATATATCCAGCTATTAAATTAAGTTAGTTTAGGTTAGGTTATCGCCATATTAATATTGGCACGGGCTGAGAGGCGAAAAAGACCAACTTATTTTTAATATTTTTCTGTTTTTGGGATAGAGCGGGAAACCGATCCCATAGCAATGGTTCCTGGGAGGAAAGTATTCTGTATAAATCCGGAAAAGTACATAAGGTCCGAAAGGGTTTTATGTTGTATGGTTGAATTATAATTACCTTACCATTTTTAAAATTCAAATACCCTCCTTGGCTCTGCCCCGTGGGGTAAAAAATAAGTGTGCCGAATTTGAAGGAAGTCGATCGAGAATTATAAGAACCTATAAAGGATACATTTACACACAAGGAGTTATACACATGTCTCCTTCTTTAACGGCACGATAACCTGGGGTAGTCCAGATTGTAGAGTGAATTATTCTAGCTTACAGTATACTAGCTTCTTAATCCAAGAATGTTAAATACTTTTCAAGGTGGTCTGTCCACCTGAGCTTGTATCGCCTTCGGATTTATAGCGAGTTGGAGAAGCTAAAAATATTTTTTTGGTATTTCTATTTTCATTCATAGAAGTATGTAATGTATTTAATTTTGTTTTGAATATATGTCAGTAGATTTCCAGAAATTTATCACAAAAGCCAGAACCCAGATTGAGAGCAAAGTAAATATTTACTTATATGCATAAATATTAAAAAATCATGTAACATTAGAAGTGTTAATTCCATAAAATAGCCCAGTTCTGCAAAACTATATCAACCCCAAATGTGTGCCCACACAAAATGTTAAATTTCATGGTCTGTGGCTTCGTGAACCAGGCACCCAATTTTCATTTAATTTAATCAAGTTCCACTTGAATTGATCCGTATTTCCCCTGTTCCCATTTTACCCTTTGGTTTCATAAATTGCATTAGGGTCTGACCCAAAGGGCAAAATATTGATATAGGAAAGGTGAACTCGTAAATAGGTTAGGTTAGTAACTGTAAACAGGCTGCGGTGAGTTAATTGGTCGGTTGGTCGTTAACGTGTAAGAAATAGAAATAAATTTTAAGTCATTAAGTTGATTTAATTACCTCATAATATCTTAGCTATTTATAAATAAAGGATAAAGGATATTATGAAAGCTTAGTGGAAAATATATCAGACTTCTTCTATTACTACTCACGTTATTGCATTCTTTCGAACCGTGGCGTTTCCTTTATTTATAATTTTATTACTTGAATTTAATATGTTTTATTGCATCATGAAATTGTCAAATTTAAACCAATTCAAATAACGAAAATATACGGATAATATCTCGAAGTTAGAATCATTACCTTGAAAATAGTTTCTGAAAAGTATTTTGTACTTGTATTAAGTATGTAGTTTGTAGTTTGGGTAGTTTTAAATAATATATTTTGTATTTGTACCTGATTTAGTCGTTATATATAAATTAATCTCTGAATCTGATTGAGTTAATACGGATGCCTTTAATTAGCTAAGACTGTAGATTTAAATAATATATTTTGTATTTGTCAGTATCAGCCAGATTTAGTCGTCATATATAAATTAATCTCTGAATTTGATTATCTCTGAATCTGATTGAGTTAATACGAATGCCTTAAATTGATAAGATGGCTGGTTTTTTGAGTAAGTTTTAAAAATATATTTTGTATTTGTAGATATCAGCCTGATTTAATCGTTATATTTGAATATATTTTAATGTTTTTAAAATATATATATTTGAGTCAATTTCTAGAAATTTATCAGAAAACCAAACAGCCAGGTTAATAGCAAAGGCAAATGTTTAGTTACATATACAAAGATTAAAAAATACGAAATCAGAAGTGTTATCTCTATAAAATAACCTAATTCCACAAAATTGTATCAACCCCAAATGTGGCTCCACACAAAATTTTATATTTTATCGCCTGCGGCTACGTCAACCAAGCACCCAATTTTCTATTAATTTAATTAAGTTCCACTCGAATTGACCCGTATTTCCCCTATTCCCATTTCACCCATCGGTTTCATCGATTGCATTAGGGTCCGACCCGGAGGTCGTTTTGAGGCAAAATGTCTATATAAGAAAGGTGAACTCGTAAATAGGTTAGGTTAGTAACTGTAAATAGGTTGTGGTGAGATAACTGGTCTGCTTGTCGTTGCAGTATAAGTAATGAAAATAAATTTTGAACTCATGTGGATTTCTTGGAGGGCAAATAATACTACAATAATACCGAATTATTTATTGTACATTTTACTGATTTATTTACGTCATAATATCTTAGCTATTTATAAATATAAGATGAAGGATATTATGAAAGTCTAGTTTGGGATATATATTAGATTCCTTCTATTACCGTTTATACTATTATATTTTTGGAACTGTGGCTTTCTTTTTGTTCACGATTTTATTGCTCGAATTTAATATCCTTTAACGGATGAGAGAAAATAGAATATTTGTCTCAAAAATAGTTTTAGAAAAAGATTCTTTGTTTTAGTATTAAGTATTTAATATTGTGTCGTTTTACATTGTCAATGTTTTATCCTCAGTTTCCGTAGTACGTTTTTTTAATTTTAAAAGGTGCTGGCGGCACGCTCGGGTCTTCATGTGCGTGTTTTTTATTTTCATGAATTACGTTCACGAACAGTTCTTTTTCAATTGTTCTCCTAGACAATGCACACTAACAAGTCGAAACTTTTAACGTCTTTGTTTCATGGCTAACTATGCTTTATTCAAAAGGTTACATAAACAAAGAAATAGAAAAAGACAGAATTTTTTACTTAAAGTGCCACATAACACCATACCGCCTGAAAAATGCAAAAAAAATATATCTTCAATTAATTCTGTTAAATTATTTATAAATATTAATTTTTTACAACGTAAATATATTGTTTAATATGACTTTCCCAGGCGTAAAAATAAAGTTATGAGATCTATGCTCTAGGAAAAATGCAGCGATTTTTATTGTATTTTTCCTGCAACCTTTACGGACTCAAGTAAAAACTCTAATTTTCTCTTCTCTTAAATGTTTTCTACGTATTTTTCAGTACATAGTAGATAACAAATTATAAAAACTAAGATATTTTCAACATATACATTTATATATATATATATATATATATATATATATATATATATATTATATATAAGAACAGTTTTATTACTACACACAATTTTAAGTTTCTACGTCAAGCGGATTCTGAGAAAAACTGTGAAATACATTTGAGTGATATTTTAAGGATTCCGTTTTCCTTTTAAGGTCTTTTTTAACTTTGGAAAGAATAAAAATACTCATAGAGATCACCAATTTTGATTATAGTAATGGGAACTCTCATTACTATTTTATTAATTTACCAGAATAACGAAAATTCTTGTGTTTTTCAAAACTTCAGTGAGTCTCTTTGGCAAGTATTCATTTAGGTTTTTAGCATAATTTTCTTCTTATTTTCAACTGTCACCTTAAATGGCCTTTTAAATTTTTTGTAACACTGTCAAATTACTTCCTTTTTAAGAACACAGCACGCCCTAGCCCTTCCTCCCATATTTTCAAAAATATTCAAATCAAGGTGCATACTAGTAACTTGAAAATAAAATATACATTATGTTCTAAAAAATAGCCTGTGAATATTACTTCCAAAAAAATAGCATTTAACAATGTTCGCTGTTAATTGTTCAAACACTAACATAGGCTTATTGAGAAATACAGTTGGCTCTGAATTTAAGTTTCAAATTTAGCTAATTGTCCTCAGATCAGTTTAGCATAATTTTTTCTGTTCATTTTTTCAGAAATAAATTTTGTAACTGTCGTTCCATAAAAAACTTCTCCCACCAAACTGCTTTAAATTACGATAATTTACATCCATTAGGCCCGTTCAGGTTAAACTTTTCATCTGAAAACAATATATGACGTCATTTTTTTCAATGTTACATGTTATGGGGCAAATCGTAAATTTTTCTTTTTTCCAGTTAATACCAGTTTGTATGATCTTTTAATTCTTCTCAAATGTCTAGAATTATGCACGAAACGCTAACCGTTCTTTTTATTCATTTCACACTACCTACGAAGAACATTTGCATCGCTGTTCATGCAAAATTTTACGGAATCCTTAAAATTGCTAATCGATTTTTGTCACTTATGGTCTTTAGCCCTGCCTGGATTTTTTATATTTTCAGGATCATTTAAATAATTAATTAATCGTCTTTCTAGGTACTATCATGCACTAATTTGATTGCCATGCACATGACTTTGAAAGTGATTATAACAGAAACCGTTGGGTTTTTTACATTCACAAAAACATTTTATATGAGAGGTATAAATTACGGTTGGTTTTTATATATATGTATATATATATATATATATATATATATATATATATATATATATATATATATACATATGTGCGTGTGTGGATATATATAGATAAGGAAGGAGATATAACAAATCAAGTTATTGGTTTTACGTCTATGGGAAGTATACTAAGCACTATGCAAGTATTTACAACTTAAAAATTATATATATATATATATATATATATATATATATATATATATATATATATATATATATATGTATATATATATATACATATTTATATATATGTATAAAGGATATATATTGGAAATTTGCTATTCTTAAGTAAAGGCAGACATATTTAACGCAAAGCAAGTTCGCTATCCACATATCCTTACCTAAATTCGTTGAATTCGTAGAAAATTAAATTCCAAACATTTATACAATTCTGTCTATTACTAAAAGATATTTTTTCGTATATTTTTATTGAGTCCTATATATTTTTTAATTAAAAAACTGTAAATGAAATTAGGCCTGAGAGTTTTGCTCTTTCATTCACATAAAAACCATATTATTTATGTTATTAACTAATGAACATATAAACATTTCACATATTAACATTAAAATAATAAAAATATGATCAACAGCGCAACATTTTTTTTAAATTATTTGAAACTTGTTAGTAGTTATTTCCGTCGCAAATAGTAAATTTATCATGTACATATAAATAACAAACAAATATTTAATTTTTATTAAATTAGCACAGAAAAAGTAACATGTTCATTGCAACAACGTCAGTAAAAGACTAAAATTATCATTTATCATATGATAGCACTAAAAGAAAGGGCGTAACATGTACAAATAATATTAGATTAAAATATGCCATAACCCAAGCAATCAAACAATACCATAAGATAAATAAAAATACAGCCGACTGTGTAAATAATTTACATTGAGATAAACAATTGAAGTTAATTAATAAAAGCTAGATTAGTCACTAATAACTATAAGCATAAAAGATAAAATAAATTTTTAATCAACTCATTTATGCAAAAAGCAATAAATAAATTTGAACTACAATTTCCATTGGACGAAGATAATTATAACTAAATATATTATAGTTTAAGACCAAATGAAAAATAACAATTAATTTTTCTATTATATTGGCTTGTAAGAAAGGTAGTCGAAAATTTCAAAATATTTATAATGTATAAATAGGCTGAAGACCACTCGACACTTCGCAACTTCGAGAGTATTATATCAATTATTCTGCTCTATAAGATTAAGCTAGTCCACAATTATTGATATTATAATGACAATTCTAATGACTGTAGTAATAAGCGATGGAAAGTAAAAACTTATATGACGTTAATGATACACATTGACGTTAGCCAATGGATTAGTACAAGACATAAAAGTTTCAATATCCAAGCCCGAACTTAATATCGAAAAGTTAATGCTAAGCTTTTAGTGAAATATCAAGGCCGTTTTTTATTGGGAGTTAATTCTATAAAGATCTACGTTGAATGCCGAGGTTCACCGTCAGCAAGTATATAGTCTAGCTAACAAACTGAACAGTAAATATAACTGACCTAATTTTCACCATTATATTGCCAGATTATAAATCATAAGATATACTAGTCAAAATTTAGAATCGTTTGTCGAGGTACTGCTTCACTTCACTTTCACCTTCACTCGATATCTGATTGTTACTTGTTCAGGTCTTTAAACAACCAATTATTAAACAAAAAAATCGATACTGTGAAAGGTCTTCAAAAAGGCCTTGTCATTTTTTTTCAATCTTAGTGATCAGATTTTTACGGTGAAAGTATATCGTCACTATCAGTCAGCCGGAGGTAAGACACAGATAAAGATATTAAAATATTTTTTTAAAACAAGTCGAGGTTAATATTCAAACCAATATCTATTATATTATAACGTTTATATAAACATAACTTATTCAATATAAATATAATTCTAATTTCAATCTGATAATAAAATAAAAGATGCAAAAATAGAAATATTTTTAGTATGTTTCTGTTTTAATAACTTTTCTTTTTCGATACTGTTTACGGAAATTAATCATTGTGAACCTTAATATCAATTAAATTTACCTAATCAAGTATGTTCACGTTATTCTATGTTATCGTTTCCACGAATCAAAAATACTGTGAACCCTTATTGGTAGACGGAATATTCATGAAGCGTGTGTCTATATACATATACATGTTTAGTAGTACATGTACATACGCTTCAGATATAAGTAGTCGCTCACGCATAAGTAACGTTAATTTGAAATAGGTTTACCCTTTTAATCTTCGTAGATGATAAATACTTTTTTATTTTTACGACTTTTTCTGATAGGTTTTTTTTTCACTTGGGTCTATTATTTTCCGTAGGTTTTCCGTCTTTGAATATTCTAATGTTCCGTAACATAAACATTTAATCTTATGAAATTTATTTTTGTTGATAATATTATGACATTTGTCATTTTAAATATAGTATATCGTCATTTTATATACATAATAAAATTATTCTTTGTATAAATTCATTTATGAGTAGGTATATTTTTTTATTATTAATATTTTATTACGTGGCCGAGTATGAATATTTTTTATATGATGAAGTTATTATTAATTATTAGTTGGCTGTATGATTTAATATTAACATTTTGTTTTATGTCGGGGAATTAATAATTTGCTTATGGCTGATTATTAATATTTTGATTTATCTGTATTATATAAGAAAACTATATCTACTCATCAATATCGGTTAGTGAACGGATAGTTTTTAGTGCAAAATATTTGTTTCTGGTCAACGATTAATGTATAATATATCTACTATACCACCACGCGGGTGACAATCTTAAGGGGATTGAGAATAGACTGTATTTCGGAGTTCTCTTTCATTTCACTCTATAAAATACGACGATAGTTATCAATCAAGACGTAATTTTCATTAGATATTACTATGTTGTACAAAATTTTATCCTTTGTTTGTCTTAAAAAAATCTGATAGATTTCGATTTGCACAGATTTCTCCTTTCTCCAAAGTTTTTAAGTGTTGGATAACCATCGAATGATGAACATCGTTCTTTCAAATTTTTTCAGTCGCCAGTCTCGTACTCAGCTTTGCTTCAATTATATCTTTTAAAATAAAATCGTCAATAAAATGTTATACACGCCTGTGGCTTTAATTGTCGCAGTTTATAGTCCCGTAACCTTTCGAACCAAGACATGGTTATTCCTTTATTTGAAATTTCTTTTTAGTGTAAATGCATTTTATTTAAACTAAAATTGCAGTAAATAAAGTAATATGTATTACTGACGTTTGGGAAATGTACTATTAACTTGGCATTAACATAGCGTATAAATACATGAAAACAATTAACTATAGGGGCACAAAGATTATAATACTAAAAACACTCATCTCATTTGTACCAAACTTTTAAAAAGGAGAAAAACGAAGGAAATAACGTAAGGAAAGTAGAAAAGTAGGACAAAAGCCACGTTCAATTTGTTTGCGGGAACTTCGAAGTAGAATATTAAAGCACGTAGAGGATGGGTAAAAACTAGAGAAATATAAAATTCATAAATTATCCAAGAACTTCCAAGATAAAGTAAAAATGTTCGAGAAATATGTCGGAGAGTCCTTGACATCTTCTACAAACACTGAATTTTTTTTAAATAAATACTGAAGGTGTGAGTGAGAGATGGAGGTTTTTTAGAAATGTAGAAGGGTGGACCTGCAGGGCCGCAAGGTCAATTAGTTATAATGTCAGTCAACTGCTGTATGGATGATATTAGCTAGAAAAACTGGTCAAACGCATGTTGGACTAATAATGAGAAAATTGGTCATTTCACAACATGGGAAAGTATATATCGACGAACATATTTTGGCAAACTTATATTGACAAAATTAATTTTCGTTTGATTCTCATCTATTTCTCCGTCATATAATTTTGCACTGCTATTTGATAAAAGATAAATCTACTAAAATCTTGAAAGAATTAATACTCGGGTATGGGAAATTAAAATTTCTAGGCATTGGTATATCCGTACTACAATCAGTTTATCACATAATCACATTGACGAAAGTTGAAAAAGGACAAAATAATTCACTTGTTAGTAATGTTCTACTTTTGATGATTTTGAAAGTAGTTTTTTAAACTATTTTAAACATTATCAATACTGAATAATACGCTTTTTAAAGGCGTATTATTCAAACCATATTTTTCTAACAACCATAAAAAAACAAATATATCCAAGATATCCTTTTGTACACCACCCATTGTTTTTCTATACCGCAGTTCATTGTATATATATATATATATATATATATATATATATATATATATATATATATATATAAAATAAAATTCTCATGTCGTGCTCTAATGCATGTGCCCATTCACATATAGGCTTAACTCACAAGGTACCACTTTCCAACGATATCAACACCACAAATAAAATGTCATCTGAGGAGAATACCAGTAAGTAGTGAGTATACAAATCATAACACGAGCATGACGGTTTTGAAGACAGTCGCGAGGTATGGTAACTTGAGAAATGGTTTTACTTACCTCGCAGCGATTACGAGACGTTCATTGGGAAAGACATTTTTCTCATGAGCTTCTAGTCTCGTTTCGAGATATTTTCTAACTTGATAAATCTGAACTATAACGTATTTGACTTGTTTTAAAATAATTAAAAAACCTATCTTCATAAATTTTCAACAACTGATAAAGTTCTTAAAATTGACTTTTGGTAATGGGATGAAGATTAAGATAAGGTGGTGAATTTGCTATAATGGGATGAAGATTCCAATAAACTCTATTTCGGCGATGCTGCCTTCTACGGCATAACAAAAAACAGAACAGTTGTTCCTCTTCGAAATCCCTTGTAGTATTGGCTGGCTAAGTCAGCCAGTAATGCAATGTATTTCGATACTACAGTAGTTTTATGGGGTGGGTCTTTGGTTCATTTACTCATAGTTCGACTGCATGTGGACCTATGGACCTAACTGTTGTTTTAAAATGGTCAGTTTCTACAACTGCGTAACCACAGAACAACCAAAGTTTTGTGGTTGTGTTATGGTATGTGTGAGTTAAACCTTATAATAAACCAGTTATTCTGATTCGTCTTCTATATTTATATAAATGAACTAGCTTTTTACCTGTACTTTTGTTCGCATAGACCATTCGTTTTTTTTAAACTTCAGTCGAATTTTTAACATACCTGAAAAAAGGAAGTTGTAAATTCGACCTAAATACATTAAATATTATTAAATATGTTAGTCTGCTAAGGCTTCTCAACAAATGCACAAAATTTCAAAAATGTATGTATAATTGTCTATATGTTTATCCGCGTACTTCTCAGAATCTACTAATCAGATTACAACGATTCTATTTTTATTGACTTAAGTATCTATCTACTTAGGGAATAGTGAAAATGTTATCAGAATTGGTTTCGTAATTTTAAAAGGTTATGGTTATGACGATGGTTTAATATTTATTAAATTACTACTAACTTGTATGTTGTTATGGCTATTGTTTATTTACAAATCAACAAACTTTGCAGACGGTGTACACCTAGTTTAAGCAAATAAAGTAGCGAACGGGAAGTTATAATTTAATACAGTACTTATTCGTATACCACATTGGTGGTTGTATTGTTTGGTGCTAAAACAATTAGGATGCTATTGGAACTGACTCTGGAACCCGCCACGTAGAACTGCCCATGTGGGAAGCAATCCTCCCTTAAGTTAAAGCCTGCTATCTTTAATGATTAGACCTGGGGTTTATTAATTTATGAAATAATCTCTAGGGGGAATTGAGCTTTTAGAGAATTTTTGCTTGATTTGAAAAACGGAATCAAATGGCATAAACGATATTCGTAATATGAAAACCGATTCCCGCCGAGCAAGGCCAGTACACACACGACCACGTTTTTGTAGAGTGCTCTTACTCTCAATATAGTTCCATTACACAGCATAGGGAGTTAAGATTGTGTAATAAAATGACATGTGCATGTGTTTCTTCATTTGTATTAAAGGGCATTTATACCAAGTGCTAAGTAAAATTACCCACCCCTTTTTCCCCTCCCCTAAGGAGGGACTCTCGAAAAATGCTGACACATGTATATAAGCTATACACAATTTTGTTTTAATTTTGTTACTAATTTCTAACACGATCTACGTACAATGTTTATAAGCTTATTCATAGTCCTATTCACCCTACAAACGTAATATTACCTTGGCTGATCTCTACATCTTATAAAATACATTGGTTAATATTTGCTACAAAAATCCAAGGAAATCATTTTTTTTTAAATCATACACTAAAGACATTTTCTGCATGTATTTTTCAATATTCAAATGAACTGAAATTTAATACGGAAATAAAAAATGTAATAATATTAAGGCCCTTTAAATAACGAATGATATTTATAAACATTATGATAACAGCCACCACGAATAATATATTAAGTTCGATGAGAGTATTGTCCTAATAGACGAACATTTGGCAGTATTCTATTTATACACGAAATTACTGCATACTTTACTATAAAGCGGTCCTTTGACAGGACAAATATGTCATATTAGACAAGCAAGATAAAACATATCCTGCTATTTACAGCATGATATGTTTTAACTATTAATTATATTGTTAAAACTTATATTGTTTTAACAAGGCCTCACGAAAGTACAAACCTATCATTTCAAAAAGAAGTTTCACTATGAGCGTAGAGTACTCGCATGTTTTTTTGCATTAATGTCAAGACAAAATATTTTGTATCAAATACAAATGATATACATGCCGATCACGTGTATGAAATGTAATTGAAACCAATCTTGACATTATTTTATAAACACAGAAAAAAAAATTAAAAACAAATGAAAATCTAGTTTACTTTATGGGCCGCAAAATTCAATAAATGTTTCACAATATGTGACAAAACCTAAAGCAAAATATTTATCCGTCTCTGGAAATTGGTATTTATTCAAAGAAACTGTTTTCACAAAGTGGCACCTAGCAGTGAGTAATATAAAAACTTCTTTGTGGTGATGCATTGAAAACAATAAGCGTTTCTGTGTTTAACATCTACCGCTTCTATATTTTGATGATAAAATTAAATATTTATTTATAAAATGATAATGAGAATAATAAGGTACATGCGGATTAAACAAGTGATTAATAAAACTATAAATTTAGTGCAAGATCAAACAGACCCAATTTTAAAAAAGTGTAGGTATGCGGTATTCCACCGAATATTAAAAATATGGTCGAATATGCCAAATACTGTGTAATAGTTACACCTCCAGTAAAGGTATTTGAACACCATCTTAGTAATTTTGGTTTCCTGTACTAATATGAGTGGTGAGTGGTTTTCGTAGCATATATTCCACGTATCCCAATGATTCGGTCAAGGTACTATTTCTTTTGAAGCATTTACAATTCTCGGCAAAAATATAATTTGATCTCATAATATATAAAGCTCAACGAAAAACTTTTAGAATGTTTAAAGTCATGTGCTTTCCTTATAAGAAACTATACAAATTGTGTTCGGCTCTCCTTATTTGAAACTCAAGAAAATTAGTGCGCCTTATTCACGGAAAATAATAAAACTTTAAATATACTGCAAAAAGAGGCTCTTATTAATTGCATAATACCAACTAAAATTAAGAAAAATGTAAAATATATTAATATCCATTAAACCGCCCTTCAACTACATTATCGATGCGAACAAAATCGTTGGAACAAGCTAGTACTGTATAAACAAAAAAGTACGTGGGTCATAATATCATCCAAACATAGAAGGCAACTTTATCCAGAGGGATTATTGACGTCGCTCCGAACCGCCTACTCCTAAAATTTAGTTATTAATAACTATCATGTACACTGGGTTTAATTTATGTAACAACATTTATAAACTAAAACTTAACTTAAGTAACGCGAAATATTTCGTGACAGCCTGCGGGCGTTTCTTAAAGCATTTACTGGACTTCTATAATTTCCAAGGTTTCCCCAAAATATTTACTATTTTGTAATTTTAATTAAATTATTATCTATATAAAATTAATAAGAAAATGTAAGACAGTTTGTGAAAGTTTTCTGACTCGTGATAACTTTCATTTCAAGTTATTTTTAATTAATTTCTATCCGGAACCAAGTGTAATTATTTTTAATCTCGTAGCTTTATATATATATATATATATATATATATATATATATATATATATAACAATTCCTTGTTTACTCAGCTGTATACAAATATGTACACAGCCGAGTGAACAAGGAATTGTTCATAGAGACGCTGTGGTTCGTATACTATAGAGACTATGGAATGTATTAATTATGTTCAATGGTTTTTAAGATTTTAAAACCATTTAACGAATATTTATTTTCTATACGTAATAAACCGAAAATTTAAATGAATCCGATTTATAGCTTGGATCCTGTATTATAAATACGGAACTGGATTTTTTAATGGATGCCCTGTAACTCTGCAACCAGGTAATAATCTCTAATGAGTTTGAACTCTATTTCGCATTAAGGAATAATATATAGGTTATTGCGCGCGGCTTCGCTGGCGCGTGATAATTATATCATGCAAAGTTAGTTTGCACATCGTCGACCTAATTCGTTAGTCCACTTTTGGTCAAAATTTACTTTTCATACCAGTCAAAATGTGCAAACTATTATGTACCATGTCGTAAATAAATAACGACTACATTAGCTTAAATATGCAAGAAATACTTTGCCCAAAAAACTGCTTTCTTACCATCCGTCAAGCTCCATAACGAAAACCTGCTTTATCCTGTTGAGACCTCAGTTTTGCACAGATTGTGTTTCCCAACACATGTGCCTGTTACATTACTTTGAATCTAGCTGTATTTTAGTCAAGTATTTAGTTTTATATGGATATGTTAACAACAAATTACGAACAAGGTGAGTTTATTTTATTTTATCTGTTACTTTTTCATCTCATTCAATTCCTAACCTAAACATTAGGGTCTTTGCAGGTTTACGCACTGTAGATATTTTAGGGAAATGGATTTAACAGTTTATTAGATCAATACTTTTCGTTAATTTATTGATTGAATTTGTCAAAGTTTCTAAATTTCATTATCGAAATTATACAACTAAGCATTTTAGAGAAACATAAAGTTAAAGAATGTTTTAAGGCAGTGTAATGTTATATACAATTTATTTTAGTATTATGATTATTTTAATAAAAATGTTTATTCATTTATTTTAAGTTATCTCGAGGAAAAATCATGGTAGATGTGGCTACTAAGCCTTGTAAATTACTAGATGCATCTGAGAATGTTGTTCCAAAGTCAGATTATGATCCTAATAAAAGATTAAGGGAGATATAAAAGAACCTTCCAATGCAAACCGGATGCAAGATTTTTTTACAAACACGCATGCATAAATAGAGGACTTTCTTTTCAGCTTCCATTAATTCTCACCTTCTCTCTGAGATGCGCTTTCAATAGCCAGTATGCACCGGTACACCGGCATACGATTGAACTTTATGAACTACATATAATTTTACGATAAGCAGTTTTTTCTTCATCATTCTTCTTAATATCACCGTAACCTGGCTTGTTGGCTATATGTAATCCACATTAATTGGTGTAATATATGTTAGTTGGAATAGTGTTTCCACTTAATTTTAAAAAAGGAATTATGAAAAATAAACGAAGGAAAAATATTAAAATAAATTTAATCTATTTCAATATTGAATTTCCAGTTACCTAAGAAATATTTCATTCGAAGGTCAACGTAATTTCATTCATAGAATTGGATTACGTTTCCGAAAGAGACATATCGCAAAGCGTCGTCCTGGAAAGCATTTTGCGGACTAATTTTGTAAAGTCCAGGGAAAATACGAAGCATTTTACGCGAGAACCGAAGTGAAGAGAGGCCTTTCGTTCGTGCACTCTCAGGAACTTTTTGTGACGTTTTCTTTGGGTTGTTTATCCAGGGCGTAGTATTGAGGGACTTAGAGGCTAAAATTGACATAGATATAATAACATTTTGACAAAATACAGAGATTTTTAACGTGATTATCTGTTTAGAGCATGATATTTTGACTGTCTGTTATCAAACAGACCTTCCAGCCGAGATGCATATTTCATTCAAGGGCCATACATTTCACGGTGATGTGGTATCTACTTTTAGGATCGTTAATCACAAGTTTATACTGTAAGCCGTTTTTTTTAAGTTGCAGTTCTAGTTTCTAGTTTCTAATTTTTTTTTGTTTATCTCCTTTTCGTGATGATCTTTATTCTACTTGCGTATAAATTTCCTCTGTAATAACCACTTAAAAATGATGGAAAATCATGTGGATGGAAGTTGTAACAATTATAATAACATTATAAAATCGAAATAAGAACTGTGACATGCTACAACAATAATTGGGTTTTTTTTTTCAATAACTTAAAAGTTAGGAAACATTCTCGATTATATTTTAAAACATTTCTTTATCGGTGCCCCACGTGATGGTAGGTAAAGAAAAAATTTGTCTCTCTCTATCTCTATTTCTGCGTTTTTACAGAATTTCAAAAACTCTTCCAAATTGATTGATGACATAAAATGCGAACGGACAAACGAACAGAAGTATGTGATACAATTTATAAAAGAATTCCACGGAACTTGTAAAACGTACCAATACTTATTAAAACATACATCTTGATTTTATACTAACTCATGCTAATATCGATAAAAAGGCGACAAGTTCGAAAATGGAAAATATAATCTTGGAATCACTTCTTGTTATACATTTTATTATTAGATTACATTTTTTTATTTATATCAAAATTTCCTTTATCCTATTATCCCTGTCGTCAATTGTTTCCATCGTATCTTTAGGTAACTTACCTCAATAAACGTACCTCTTTAATTTCCTAGAAACATTTCTCATTTCAAACTAAAATTTACAGTGCCCTTAAGCTCTCAAACTTTTGAGCAGACGTGTTTATAACGGGAATATAAACTGCAGTATGATGTATCCTCTAAGTTTAAAAACGTGTTTGTTTTCTTGCAATATCATGTTACCTTGTTATTTTTCCTTATTGTATTTCATATGTCTGTTAATAAATGGATTTCTCTATAATTGTTATGTTTAACTTGCTGTCAAAAGATTTTAATTTCAACTTTTTGCAGACACTTTTTGAAGCATGGATACTGCTAGAAATTAAATTTCCAAAACCTTAAGCAAATTTGACAGAAATGCACATTCTTTTGACACTAACATTTAATATTTATTTCCTAAACGCTACATTATTTTTTTTAAATAATGTAGAGTTAAAAAATTACACCCAGCACTACAGCACTTGGTTTTATTTTAAACCATACAACCTATATCATCAATATCACCGTATCAAAATTTCGAAAAAGATTTTATCACTTTGTTTAAATTTTTTTACTTAGGTAAATAAATATAAATTACTATTTAAATAATATCTACCTTTAAAATTTTAATCCAGTAAATTGACTTGAATTATGTGAAATATTAATAAGTGTTGTCAATAATTTATCATCATCATCATGATCAAAAGCATAACAGCCCTCTGCTTTTGTTGACTCCAATTAGTTGGAGGTCCTTTTCAATGCCATTCAGCTAACGTGTTGATGGTCATTCTTTTCGCCTAGTTCGTTCAATCTTCAATAAAGTCACTTTTTTGGCTGGAAAAATATCAGCATATGTATAAGATATATAGCATATGATAAGATGACCAAGCCACCTAATACGTGACGCTTTTAGGGTTTTCACAATATCGGTTCCGCCGTATTTGTCGTCGTGTTCTCTTGAATAGGTCCAAAAATCCCTTCTCAAATTTTTTCCTTAAAAATAGTAGTTTTTTCCTCTGCTTTATTGAGGGAATAGCATTGAATTCCATACAGAAGTATAGGCCTGACTAAAGTTTTATACTTGCCTAACTTAGTCCTAGTAGAAATAAACTTGGACTTGAATTGGTTTCTAAGACCGTAAAAGCTTCTGTTAGCCATGAAGATTCTGTTATTTATTTCCAATTTCAGATCATTGTAACATGAGATCAGAGTTCCCAAATACTAAAATTGTTTTATAGTTTAAAAAGTGTAATTTCATACCTTCAGACGACATAGATCAGGAGTTTTATTTGTTGATATTAAAAATTTTGTTTTGTCTTCATCGATAACAAGTCGCATCGCCTTTGCCGCATTCTGAAGCACTAAAATAGAGTCAATAACTGAGCGTGTCAATAATTTACGGATATGCAAAATAGTCACTAACAAATATCGAATTATTAAGGCATACCTATGAGAAATTCATATTATTTATAAATTACAATAACCTGTAACTCGTATTATAGGTTTATTTATGGTTGCTATTTTAAATATATATGAAACTAATTTTTTCATACTTCCCACTTTTGTAAAAGTTATGAAGTTCACAAGTAAAGTTGAAGAACTCTGACAAAATGATTTCAGCCGCTCCCCAGTGTCGCTGCCGTTATCATGCCGTTCACAACGCTTCAACATACGTTAATTTGCTTAAACCTATCAAAGTAGCCTTTTCTAGACTAATTTGTTTTGCTAGTAGATACTTAACTATCACCCTCCGAGTAGTCACATGAAAGAATTTGATTAAATCTGTCAAATAATTGTTAGTGTTTAATTTACATATAATATGCCCAATATATTAAAGTCGCAAGCGTTAGTTTAATTGGTTTAAGCAATTCATCGTGTCCAAAAACACAATAATTTACTTAAACCTATTAAACTAGCTCTTACTAACTTCAAAATTTGTAGTCATACGAAAATTTGGCTCTTGTTTATTTTCTCGCTTTTCAATTATTGGATTACCTTATCTTATAGTAATCCTCCCAGAAACAAGAGTGCAATCTCAAATGGAATTTTTATATATTTTTTTGAATCTTCATACTTTGCACATTATCTGCTTTCATAGAAACGTATCAGTAATGGTAACGTAACTTTTGGATCTGAGCATCAACAACAACATTTTCTGAATTAAAAGAAAAGCTGCAACAAAATCCATTTAGTAAAAATCAAGTTACAAGCAAATAGACAGATGAGGAAACGTTGTGTTTTATACATGTATGTGTGTGCATATGTATATATAAATATATATATATATATATATATATATATATATATATATATATATATATATATATATATATATATATATATATGTATACACACATCTATATATCAAAAATATTATACGATATTTATACTTAAAGCGTATCTAACATTCACAAGCAAGTGTACTGGCTTTATGCAGGAAACAATCGTGACTATACATTGTAACATTTTGACTATACATTGTAAATAATTTCATACAGTTAGTTTTTTAACGGCATTCTAAACGATTTAGTTACTTTTTCTTGATTTAGTCGCAGCGGTGAACTAAAGCCAAAAAAAGTAAGAGCAAAGCTGTGAATTCTCTTTTTAATTTTAAAATAGCTTATTATCCATACTCTACTTTTATACGTCATACATTCACCGAAGCATTATGTGGAAGTCAAAGAAGCTATTTTTGCATTAAAAATAAAAACAAACAAAAAGAAAGTTTCTCTTCATACTATGGTAGTAAATTTACTGTAAAATGAGTTCTCTGATGTTATATAATATTACTGTGAAATAAATTGAATAGGGATCATCTCGAAATTTTTTGTTATCCCGACGCAAAAACCAAATATCAAGTTACACAAGAGATACTTCAAAGTATCATGTTTAGTTGCTCTAAAACGTTTGCTGATCCTACCCTAGTGTACATAAATAGGAACATTCAATATTGTTTTCATTTGAAACATATATTTGTATATGTATAAATTTGTATAAATATATATATATATATATATATATATATATATATATATGTATATATGTGTATATATATATATATATATATATATATATATATATATAGACATATAGATGTGTGTGTTTGTGTGTATGTACGTGCGAATATATGAATTTAGATGTACTAATAATAAATTTATGGATTTAACACAATGACGTTAGATCCTATTAAGGAATACCATTTACTGTTTGAAACAAAGCTTGGACTCTATTTCGTATCCTGAGAGCTGAATAAATAAAACGACATACGAGATATGTCTATATCTCGTAATAGGGAATCATGAAACAAATCGTATGCATCTGTAATATAAACATGCTAACATTTAAAGTACGTTCATAATATTGTTTTGAAGGTAAGTTCTCTATTTAGCACTGTAATCTCTGAGTGGTGCATATTACGTATTCCTTAAAAAATCTTGATTTAAAAATATAATTTAGTCTTTCCATATACCAATGATTGTATTTCCAGACAACTATTTCAAGGACTGTACTAATCCATCAAATTCCAGTGTTATTTTAATAAAGTCACCGTCGTCCACTCTATCTTTAACAATAGTTAATAATCTGAAAAATACCTAGTTGTATTAATGTTATTTATATTATGCATAGAATAATGGAAGTAATTATAATAAAACGCAAGCAATTTGTGAAAAATATTTACAAGGAGACGAAACGGTCGTAGGGAATTTAGTTTGCTATCAATTTGTATGTAGCAATAAGGTAAAACGAAGGTAAATATGTATCTGTAAAAGTTTAAACGAGCACTAACAAGCCGAAGTAAGAAATGAACTCGAGAACTTTTAATAACATCGTATTCGTATATCGTCCACTGTATCTGTTAACAATGGTTCATATTATAAAAATACCTGGTTGTATTAATAATATTTATATTATACATATAATAACGGAGGCAATTATAATAAAGCGACAAGCAATGAAAAGATGTTTACAAGGAGATGGAATTAGCGTGGAAAATTTAGTTTGCAATCAATTTTTATGTAGTGGTAGAGTACGACAAAGATAACTATATATTTGTCAGTTTAAACGAGCACTAACAAGCTGAAATCAGAAATAAAGTCGGAAACTTTTAATAACAGCATATACGTGTACATCACTACGCAGTCGCATAAACAATTGGCCCGTATTCTAATCTTATTATTATGTTAACAAAACTACAAAATATCACTTATTTAATAAATTCAAGTTAAAAAATACTTTTATATTTTTTATTAAATTTTGACTTGCGTAATTTTCTACCATTACTTACGTGCTTCAAGTATATATTTATTGTGGTGTTTAAGAAACTACTATAATGACAACGGTCTTAAAAAAATCAAAGAGATGCTCTTTTGACAATTTAATTATAATTTATTATGAGTCCTGATATTTTAAGTATATCTATTAAGTACGCTGTAAGTAATAGATCTACTTAAAATATCAGGTAATACGTATTGTGCTCATTAAAAAATCACCAAAATTATAACAGTCTTAAAACAACACAATGATAACGATCTTAAACAAATGAAATAGATTATCTTTTCACAATATAATTATGATTTTCCAAAGTAACGATATTTTAGGAAGATCTATTAAGTACATATTCATTGTGTTGTTGAAAAACCACCAAAATTATAACATTCTTAAAACAAATGGAGGAGATGATCTTTCCACATATTATTATTAATTAATCCACATATTATTATTAGAAAAATAAAAGAGGTCAACTTTCGTAATTTAGTTATGATATATCGGATATTTGAGAAGATCTATTAAATACATATTTATTTTGATGGTTAAAACGCCACAATTACAACAGTCTTCAAACGCCACGATGATATTTTGACTTATGACTTATGATTATGCCTTATTAAAATTAATAATATTTTAAGAAGATTTATTAAGTGCATATTCAATATGGTGATTAAAAAGCCACCACAATTAAAAGGGTCTTAAAATAAATAAAAGAACTTAATTATGATTTATTAAAAATACTGATATTTTATGAAGACCTGTTAAGTACATATTTATTGTGGTTATTAAAAATTATTCACAATAGTCGGAAAAAACTACTATCATAGAAAAGTCTATAAAAGAAATAAAAAAGATCATCTTTTGACCATTTAACTACGATTTATTAAAATATATGGCATTTTAAGAAAGGCTATTAAGTAAATATCCATTGCGATATTTAAAAAACCACAAAAATTATAACGGTTTTAAAACAAGTAAAAGATACGATCTTTCGACAATATAGTTTTAATTTATTACAAGTACTGATATTTGAAAAAGATCTTTTAAGTACTTATTGATTATTGTGGTGTTACTATATTATGTTATTAACTTCTATACCCACCACTTCTATGCAAACTTTTCAACTTTTTACATGTAGTCAATAAACTCAATCTTTAATTATATAAGCACCGTCGGTATTTAACACTTATCACCAACGTGTAGGCACAGCTAAAGTTCCGTCCTTGTAGAAAAATTTAGGCATGTGACTGAAAAACTGGTAAAGTTTGATTTTGACATGACTTTGGTCTTTAAATATTCTACAAAATAAATGATCAGACAGAGAGCGAAACAGATAGTAGTAAGATGGCAAAAGATCTGGAGAGTACGGTGGGTGAAATAACATACTCCATCCAGGTGACATTGGTTTTTCATGCGTTACTTTCGTTGTGTGGGGTCGAGCTTTATCATTTATGAATAAGTTGCTTTGATTTGAAGGAAGTATAGCAGTACCTTTGTTCAATTGTTCCAAATAAATAGCTGCAATAGTGCCGTTAGCTTAAAAGAGTACCCTATGAATAACTTAACGAATAACTTCATTCATGCTCCCGTTCCTAGCCACTGACATTTACGCTAAAAATTAAGGTAAGCCACCCACTTTTCATCTACTATAACGAGATGCTTTAGCCTCTCGTTGGTACTATGGGAACTCAGTAGGCCCACGAACACATTAGCTCTCCTCTGAAGTAGAAGAGCTGATGTGGTAACTAAACAGAATATTTCCACTTCTTTCTCAAGGAAGGTGTTTCCATTGCAGTATAAAAGCACGAAAATAGCTCTGTCTAACAATGCGAACTTAATTTGTGATCTGTTTCAATATGGCTTATACATTTTTCTAAATAAATTCTAGGAGGTTTAGATTAGGTTTATAGGACAGGTCAAAATTCCCTTCTTTGAATGTTTTGAACCAGTGCTTGGCTGTATTGTAAGAGGGCATAATTTCAGCCATTGTTGTACATATATTGCGTGATGCTCCACTAGTTTTAACGACGTTCATGAAGACAGATTCCGCTAAGTTCGCTTCGAAAAACTTTCATTTTTAATTTATTCTTAACTCGTCGATTATTCAATTGCCAACTGAACAGAGGTTCGAATTCCGTAGTCTTTATATAAAGATATATAATAAGAATGTACTTGTAAGGTATATACCTTAAAGGTATATACTTTACAAGTACATTCTTATTATACTATATTCTATTATATTCTTAAGTACATTCTTATTTACCTTACAAGAAATATTTTAGTAGCTTCCATAACATTCCAGAAAACGGCTTAAAAAAGGCGGATTTATAAGTTGCCAACCTAATATTGTGACATATTAATATTCTTTTTAAGTATGAATCATTTGTGTACCTGCTCCTGCTTTTAAATGAGGCTTTGGCGTATTTTTGTTAATTTCAAATAAATATAACGTCGTATATATAGACCTGATCTGCATTTGTGTTAATCATCTGAATCGAATAGGAAATGTGACCACAAACATGGTCTCTAACGAATGTACGAATATATATATATATATATATATATATATATATGATGTATATATATATATATATATATATATATATATATATATATATATATATATATATATATATATGTGATGTCCCTGTCGTTGTCTACTACATATGCCATTTACTAGAACTAAACAAGATCTACGAGGATAATGCCTTCTGAATATTTTACAACTTCTAAAGGTTTTCAATTACTAATTTTTCCCTCGTCATCAATAGCCCAATATTATAACATTACATCAAATTAGTGTCGAGCGAAGTATTTTACAATCAGTACATCAAAGAATACCAATTATCGGTAATATTGCTGAGCTGAGGCGAAAAAGATATATGATGTTTATATAAGGTTATAATTTAGTATGCGGTGCACGTTCTCGTATCCTAAATTCAGTAAGTCAATGCACGGATAGATTTATTGCTGGAAAAAATTTCCAATCGTTTCTAGATGTGAACTAGTTCACACGGAATTTCAGTCACGTCAGGTTTAAAGTTGGTAGGTACAAAATCCCCGTTGATTCTGAATTTATTATCTATTCTAGTTCGCGATTTTTTTTCATGTTCATACCGAATTTTGTTTTTGAGTTTTAGATATATAAACCTGAGAATTACGAAAAAATCTGAGAAAAGTTGAACCAAGTTGTATAACAAATTTTATTTTATAAATTGCGGCTGACAACATTCCTATAATTATTACATTTGATGAGAATTAATTTCTTTTTTTTCCAATTTAAGGAAGTCATTTTCATCATTATGACTTCTGTATTATCTACCTGAATAGGTATTATTGTATCTGAAAGTAAAAGTAAAAAGTACGTCATTCAATACTTATTTGTAAGATGTCTATTTTATTTTATAATATAGCGACTGATAAAAATATCTTATTTAAGAATTCCATTGCCGTAGTTAGTCATTCGTCACTAAAAAATTGACTATCCTAGGAAGAAAATTTTTCTTTAATTCTTTTGAAAAATTACAAGCGTCTTTCTTCCTCACGAATGAACATTTCTAAATAATTTGCATTCCTCACGAATGAACTACTATAAATAATTAAATTTTTTATACACAAATCTTGTTTATCGTGAAAATATTAAAATATCTATGAAACCCTTTTGGCACCAATTTTTTCTAATATTATTTGCTTATTTATCGTATTTGCATTACGTGTACCTTTAATGATGATATAACTATAGTCTTTCGATAAATATATTTATTTCAGTATTTCCTAAGAAACGGTAGCGATTCTCAATGTTGATTTAAATCTGACAATAAAATATAAAAATACAGAAAAATATAAAATAGAAATAATGATCATTCGTGCATTCAAATCTTTCTCTCAAACCTCTTTAGTTTTCAATGAAAAAAACTGAACGACAGTGCCAATCGATCTACCTAAGTATGCAAAACAGATAAAACATATGATTTTTTCTCTCACGTAATATACAATCTCACGCTGTTAATAATGATTAACAAACAAGTAGTTGAAGAAAATGTCCAAATAATCAAATAATTTTTGTCCGCATGAGGTGGAGCGAATTATATCGGGCGGGTAGAAAGTGTTAAGTACAACAAATGCGAATTATCTTTGCATTTTAAATTTTTCATTGTTTCTATTATACACACACACTCGCACACGCGAGCATGCACACACACACACATACATGTGTCTGTATTAAAGTAAGGTAATTGTACTGATTTAGCCTATCTTAGCGTAAAACGAAGTTTTGTTATTAAAGTACAATCCATATTATTTATTGTTCGAATATAAATTTCACTATGAGTATTGCATTATGTGTATCACAAACTGTTTTATTGTGTTGGAAATAATTATATTTGAATTTGTTCATTCATTAATATTATTTTGAAAAAGTTTTCAGTGTTGGTGCAATAAATTTATAATTTCATTAATGACTTCCACTCTTAGAATCAGAGTTTTTTAAAGCAAGTTTTCATATTTTAAATGTGCCCAATAAAGAGCTGAAAGTGAATTAAGGGTAAATTTATGCGAACAAAACTAGTAAAAGTAGTTATCTACGTGAGGGCTTTGCCAAAAATACTAATAAGATACCACAAAAACAAACTATTCGGTCTTGTATTACGTTTAAGAGGTAATTTTACACTCCAACTCCATGTTGCTAAGTGAGTACTATTCAATATATTTTTGATAAAATAAAGTAAATAGTATAACTTAAGACTTATATTATTTATAAGTAATAATTTTGTGAGATATTGTAACTCTTAAATTACATATGTAAGTCTTAAATTATTGTCAATTTATACGAATGTGCGATATGCGTGTTCAACACACTGTTCATTGTTTAACAATTATGGAATAAACTAGTCGTTGACTCGTCTTTCACAACCCTTAATAACAAAATTTAACAAAATTTAAATCTGGCAAGGTGCTAAACAAAAATTTGTACTCCCCAACCACAGAGACAAAATAAGAAAGCTATTTATCCTCTTTGTAGAATAAAAAGCTTAAGACAGAGTAATTAAATTAAAAGTTCCTAAAAGTGACGTCATCCAATATTTATTTGTATTAATTTTTTAAAATTATTTCTTGATGTATAATAATGATTGTTGTGAAAAAAAGAAATTAAAAACATTAAGCGAATTATTGAGAATTTCAACGTTGTACTTAATTGTTTTCTTCCATTTAATTATGCCTATGTGTATTTTTTACTGTATGTAAAAATTATGTATGTTACGTAACAACAGCCTCGTTTGAACTACATGATTGATGTTATGTGTCATTGTGTATCTTGCCTCATATTATTTGTTTATGATGTGATGTAAAAATTACTTACTAAAGTAAATAAAGTGCTGTAATTTTTTTTATATTTGTTTTTATACTTGAGAAAAGCATTGAGAATAATTACTAAGGTTATATTTGCTAATCCTTCTCCAACTTAAGCTTCAACATTATAGCAATCTATTTCTCAATTTTCTTTTTAAATCTTTGTAACACTATGCTTTAACAACCTAATTGGAACATTTTTTATTTTATCCAGCAAAATAAACACCTTAATAATAGAAAAGATACAGTTTTCCAAATATTTCTAGAAGATTTTTAAATTTATAATTCGACTATAACAACGAAGAAAAGTAAAACAACAGTGCAAAAAACTGAAAATAAAAAAGTTTTATTAATATTGTCAAAGTTTTATTTGTCGTAAAAATGGCTAGTTTGTAGGAATAAGGGATATACATTTAATTTAAATTTTCCTACATGAATAAATATTATAAATTATCATAGCATATTGTGATAGAATGCCATTTAGTGAAAAAAACAGTTTCGATAAATCTTATGGTTTAAATGAAGAAAAAAACGAAAGTTTAAAACCCTCCTTGTACAGCAATACGACAAGACAAAGATATAGAATGAAGAAGGCTTAGACGAATGCCTTGGAACATGGCTAAAGAAAAATAAAGGAGATGAATATTGTACTTAGTACGACGACGGACATAACATACCATGTATTTGGACATGATTTAATTACGAAATATTAGTTTAAATTTTAGATCGTCACTTCTTATTAAGTGCACTTACTACCTTCTAATTTAAAATTACTACAATAGAAATAGCGACAAGAACAAGAAAGTGTATATCTAAAAGTACGGTAATTATTTACGTCGGTCGCTTAATGGTTGGAGTTTATAAAGCGAAAGAGAAGCAATTACTCTTGATCATTTTCGTCATTATACCCAGTTGAAGTGATAAAACCAACACCGTTAACGGGTGCACTTTGCGATAGTTCTACCTTTTTCAGGTGACCGAATTCCAATTGATAATATACATGTAAATTTCTATTGGTTGTTTTCCAAGGGTTTGCCGGTTTCGTTTATCTAGCAAGAATCGGTAATAAGTATTTTGTAAATGTTTTATTTGCACTTAGAAACTATAAGGAAATTCAAAAGCCAGAAGACATCTCATGTTTTGCAAGTTGTGCTTAAGTAGGCCTCTGGGTGACGAGCATTACTACTTATTTAAGTTAGTAGATACAAAATGAATAAAATGTTATTAATAGTTTAAAATAAAAGGACTAACGTATTATAATCAGATTTTTTTAGACAATTGGGAATTTTTTTTCTTCTTCTTCGATATTAGACCTAATAATACCCATATTTCTTACAATTTCCATAACTTTCATCACTTTATTAGTATGTTCCGATCTCCTTCCTTACAGATCGTTACTGAATGTTATTAAGTCAAACCATACCAACCATCAAACCACACCAAACCATTAGTAACCATATACCAAGCGCTGTATTTTTATACGCATGTTGGTTCGCTGCACCGCACTTTGCTCTCTCCATTATATTAATTGGAAATAAATTCAAAGGCACTTGTGAATACCAATTTAGTTTTAAAGCCCATATTTGCATTCATATGCCCGGAGCACATTATTCTACTTTTTATTATGATTTAACATTCAACATGAAATTTTTGCACGATAGAAGGCAATTATATTAAATTTTTTTAAACCCTTAAACTGCTATTCATTATCGTGTTCACAATTCACATTTCTATCCTTTATATACTTATTTAGCTATAAATACGTGAAAAAGCAATTGATGTATGAGGTAGTTTTAACTGGTGTGACGTTAATGCTGAATCTGATAAATCTAGAGTATGATATGAATGGTAAGATTTTTATGAATAAGGCATTAATTTATTTTTTATTCTGCTCCATTTCGAATGTAGCTTAGTGAAAGGTAATGCTACAGAATCAATATCTTTCAATCAACCAAAATTACAATAATATAAAATAGTAGATAATAAAACTTGATAAAGAAATTTTTGAGAAAAGAAAAAGAAGAAAAAATAAGAAAAAGTTACACGTTGAAAGCGAGATTCGTAGCGGTGTTGATAGGTTACGGGGAGGGGAGGGGATAGAGGGATTGGTAGGTTGGAAAATAAAGGAGGAATTTGAGGGGGCTAGGGATATAAAATTAATATCAAAAGTAAAATTAGGGGAGACATAGTGTATTCCGAGGGACTTTTGAATATTTCACGGTGAAAGTCTAATGTCGGAATGAAGTTTCTGTTACTTGACAGTATGAAAAGTAAACGATTTCTCATAGAAAGAAGTACTTGACAAGGGATAAGCATGAAGAGGATGAGAAGATTCTTAGAATATAGACACAATGGATAGACATATATGGCTTTAAATATAGCAACAACTTAAGAGAAACAATAAGGATTTTTTAACATATTATGTGGCGGCGAAAGAGCATGGAAGCTGTACCCATCACGATTCTCCGTCAAACTCAGTCGCAGTAAAAATTCTGTTTTACCGAAAATTTAACGTATCTGTAGGTATAAATGTGTCGAATTTTGTTAAGTAATTGTTCTGAAAAATCAAAATAGTACACCGTAACTTACATCCACAACCTAATAGAGACAATAGCACATTTATTGGAGTGTTAGATCTATGTAAATGAAAATTTCTAAGTAGATATTTTGTTATACGTAGCAAAATAATCCTTTTTGTAGTGAAAACTTCCTTCGGCTCACCTTGTCCGAAATATTTTTATAGGAAAACATTTACCATTTCGCCTGCCTGCGCAAGTACGTGGCGCGGTTTATTATATTCGTGTGCCTATCGCTGCCGAACGGTTCGACCCTTTGAGTATACTCGGAGCTAGGCCGAGTACGGTCAAAGGTTAGGTAAATCGAGCGGCCGAGTTAGTAAGTATATTTATCCACCTACCCATTTTTAATAATCCCATATTTAATCACCTTACCCACCGAGTCAGTAAAGTGACGAAATGAATTGATTACAAAACGAATTAATGTACATTTGTCAAAAATTTACTTAACTTTACGTCAGTAGTTAGGTGATTTCTGTGCATTCGTTTAATTCAAAAAGAAATTGAATTGTCGGTAGCCTTTGTTTGAATTCCAATACTCAAGTTTTTTTTTGTGTTATTTTAAGATAACATTTTTATTTATTAATAGTACTCAAATAAAACCTCCTCTCCCTCATGCTTTTGGCATACTCAGTACAGTACATAAAGTCCACGTTTATAATGGAGACGTACATTTCACAACCGACAAAAGTATTTATTTATTTTACTTATGTGAACGTTATTTTGTATTTGTAATTATTTTGTAAAATCCCATAAATTCATTGAGCGTATGTGTATGTATTAATATATGATGATAATGGTGATATTATTTGGTGTCAAAATGGATAAAATATATCCATTCAATATACACTGCGCTATCTCAGTTTCTTCACGTGTCTCCGTAAATCTATAGACAGCACCAGTTATTAAAGTTGATTATCTTAATTTTTTAGTTACCAAGTCCATAAATTTCAACATTAGCTGTACAATTATAGTGGTTGCTGACATTTTAATTTTTACACTGGAGTCTTATATATAACAAACTTTTTAAATAGCTCTCCGTATAAGTAAATAGGGGTTAATAACTTTCTTCGCACATATCAAGTCAAGGATTTTATTATAGAGCAATCTACACATGTAAATAAAACTAAAGTATCTGTACGTGATTTCGAAATTAATGATTGGGTGTCTGTCTGCAACTGTTCAATAAAGGAAACTTTATGACATACGTAAATACTGACCACTTTTTGTTGAAATTTTGTTTATTTGTCTGCCCAATTGTTCATCCAAGATAAACTCAGAAATAGTTAATTTTACAGCAAAGTATGTTATATTGGTATATCGAGGACGTAAGGGGTCGTAAGCATAACTAGAAAAGTTTTAAAGTTTCTCAGCTACGCGTAAGTTGGGTAGCACGCTTGTTCTTAAGGAACACGCGAGAGTGAACAGGGCGACGAGGGAAGGAGTGCAAGTCGCCCCGCACGGAGCATAAACTAAACTGTTTCCTATATCTAGTACAAGAAAATAAAATAAACGCATTCAAAAACTGCACTTGAATATTCGAAATCCCTATGAACGAAGTCACAAGACACCACTGGTTTTAAAATGAAATATGTTTACCCCACACCAGTTTTTATTCAATCCCGTTTACACGATATTAGGTATCAAAATAGCTTAAAATATTTTCGCCTCTAAAATTATGCAACAAAAAATCTAAAAAATTCTGTTAGTTGCCGCGTTGCCGAAGGCGCTTAATGTCCTCAGCATTTGATCACAACTTTTAATTAAAATTAGTTGAATTAATTTATATTTAGAATTTCAAGAGATATAGCCAAATATGGAACACTGCTTCACGTGTATTCTAGATTGCTCAGCAAATCAGGTTTTTTATTAATTTGAAAAACAAGAAATAAAATTAAGGCAGATGAAACCTAATTTTAAAAGTACAAAATACAATCTAGGCCGTCTAAACTAACATTTTTCCTTTACATGCAAACAACAGGTGACCGAAGGAGAGCGACTCTTTAAAATATTATGATCAATTTATTTCACAAAAGAACCTAATATATACACATAAAGAAGTAATAATATAGTAAAAGTCATTAAGGAAGATGTTCAAGGTGTGTTCTATATAATCAAATAACAATACGAAACTTATTCTCGAACCCCACACGTATTAACGGAAGTGTCAGTATATTTATAATCTTGACCATTTTTTCCCGATTTTCCGTATGATTCACAGCGTTTAACGCAATAATTTGATAAATGATATGCGCAAAGATAATTTTAAAAACCTCCATCCTCATAACCAGCAAAACCTTGCTACGTATTATTGGTGCCTGAATTCGATATGGAATTTTTCCTGCTTTCTCAAGCAGTCCTAGAAATTTCTAGTGAAGTGTTTCCACCATTTTTTCAAAAAGATGGTTGTACTTCTCCATTTACAATTATTGCTAAATTTTAACTCTAATAAGGTGTGGTCATTCAAGAAAAAAATGCGATTCATTGAATAAAGAACAGTTTTCAAAATAATGTTGTAAACAAAACACAGGAATTTGGGTCATTCTGTACTACCATTGTAGTGAACATGTTAAAAGCAATAATATGCGTATCGTTAACACTTCATTATAATCGTTATGTTAAAGGTCGTAATTATTGGATTATTTTCATATCAAAAGTTTTAAGCATTTTGGAAAAATTCCATACGCAAAATTGAAACATCATCGATCTTTAATATTCCATCTGTATAAGTTATCTACTATTTTAAATAAGGAATCCATAAACCTTAAAAATTGTCAATTATTAAAATCAACGAAGCGTAATTAAAATAAGATAATTGAGCCCATTTCCAGTTGACAAGCGACTCCATGGAACAATCCAAGTTGCCGAAGGCGCTTAATGTCCTCAGCCGTCGTCAGTTTGCAGTATATGGGAGAAGTTTTAATTAGTCCGCTGTCATGTATCCACGATGTTTTACAAACTGAATTTTGAACATTTAATAAACATGTTTATTGACTAAAGATGTAATGAGGAGACTCAGTTGCGTCATCGAAAGTTTTCACAAAATTGTCTGCGGTTATTTACTTCTGGTAAAAGTTATCATGGTTTTGACTGGGCGTTAGTAAATAAACAGGTTTAAAATGAAGTAAGAGTGCCTGTATAGATTGCAATATTAGTTTTAATAATTGTATGTGGTCTTAAAATATGGATTTATACAAAAATAATAAAAATAAGAAGAAAATTTGGTCAGTGTATATGTAAGATGACATGTTTGAAACAGAATATATTTCTAATTAAAGAAGTGATCTGGTGGTCAAACGCAACCAATTCAAATATGAACAAAAGAATTCTTTTAATATACTAAAAATTATGATCATCGTAATACTCATATTAAAATTAAAAATATACAGTTCAAAATAATGAAAAAACCGTGCAAATAGAATGTTAAATAGTTTATATTGTTCGTAAAATTAGAAATAATTTATTGACCCAACTAAATCCCTAACAAAAATCTGTTGAAAATTAAATTTTCTTGTAAAAAATATTCCCTCCACTGAGTTTATATCCACACAAATTTTGTTCTTAAAATACCATATTTCTAATAGTAAAACTAATAATTCAGGAAGTTAGGAGATCTAAACGATAAACAGAACGATAAACAGGCGAAAGGACGTTTTAATTAATAAGAGCAACCGAACCCTATTGCTCCCATTAATCTTCTCATCTATGATTCAATAATTGCTATCTACCAATATTGATAACCTAGAATATTATTCGGCAATTTTATAACTTAATTCGAACCTGTTCTTATGATCATGCACTTGTGAAATCGTTACATGATCTTAAAGATAAAAAGTCTAAAAACATTATGATAGAACCTTTATCTCTCAATAAGTGAACAATGATACGGTAGAATATTATTCGGCAATTTTCTTTTATTTTCATGCCACTCTTTTCTCACGATTGCGCTATTAACGCCTTCGTTGCAAGTAAGCTTTCTAAAGTTTACCGTAATAGCGCCTCTAATTTACTGGCTAGGTGGTTTCAATGACAAACACTTGAAAAAACGTTATGATTAATGAGAGCGATGAAACCTTATTCTCTCGTCAATGTTCTCATCTATGGTTCAATAACGGATAACCATCAATATTGATGACTTAGAACATTATTCTGCAACTTTCCAATTTAGTGCGCTCTCGTTCACACGGTTATCAGACTTACGCCGTCATTACATAAAAATTAATGTAGGAGCATCTCCAGTTTAAAAATTTCAACGACCGACAATTGAAAAGATATTATGATTAATGACAGCAATAGAACAATATTCTCTCAATAATGGTCTCATCTAGAGCATCTATGTTTTTATGTTCATTGTTGACGTAGAACATTAATCGGCAATCTTTTATTTAGTCCGCACCTGTAATCACGATTATGCGAACTGGGCCATCGTTACATGTAAGTTTTCTCAAAATTACGATAATAGCACCCCAATAACCAATTAAAAGCTAGATTTCAATGACAAACAATTGAATGGACATTATAATTATGAGAGCAGCGGGATCTCATCACTCTTATTATTCTTCTAATCTATGATTCAATATTCTTCAATAAGCAATGTTGATGATGTAGAATATCACTCGACAATTTTTAATTTAATTCACTCATATTCTACAACTACGCTACTTGTGTCATCATTACATGAAAGTTTTCTATAAATTACAGAAATATCTAATTCAAAACAGCACAAATTAAAGAACGTCATATAATGAGAAAAATTACTAAACTGTTTAAAATCTACAACTACGTACGTAATCGTTATATTACATAGCTTTTGGGAGATCATACAATTTATAAATTTGATTTTCAATGTGTGAAAAGCTTTATTATCTAAAAGTTATAAACTAATATAAGGAAAGCCTCGTCGCTATGGAAGTGGAAGAATTTTAAATCGCGTAATTGGTTTGAAATATTAGTGGTATATTTTATAGATACCATTTATATAATTTTCGTAAAGGCTTATATTATTTTTGTATTAAAGTCCAAAGTTTGAAAGTTAAATTTAGGCAGCTATCAATTAACGCGGTTATTAGTGTTTAATTAAACTTTGCTATTGATTTAATTGATTTGTACATGCCGTCGCCTGGCGTCCATTTTGCGAGAGAAATGCGATTTAAAAAAATACTTCATGCTCAAGAGTTTACTGTACCTTAATAAAAACGAGTATTTAGAAATGTATTTAGTTTATATTTAGTAATCTTAAGTAATAATTGATTTTTCATGGTTTCTTTCGTTAAGTAAAGAAATCTAATCAAATATTAATTTATCTTAAGGCTATTTCTAACCGTTTTCTTTGGGTATAGATTTGATACTTTTCCAAAATTAAAATCCAGTTACAACATCTAAAAAAGTGTTTTATTTTTGATGGTATTGTACAATAGTACTTATTTATTTAGATTGAAAAACATATAATTGTACAAAAAAAAAGTTAACTGAATTGATTAAAATTTTACTTAGAAATAAAAATATAAAAAAGGCTTAGTACGCAGAAAACAAAGTTTTTAAAGAAATATGCAAATGATAATGCTCAATACGAAGGAAATGTTAGCCAAACAATAATATAAAAATATTCACCTAATGGTAGTCATTGACTTGGTATGCAACGATGATAACATTTTTATTAATATAACAGGATATAATTAAAGAAGGGAAAATATCTAGAAAAATCGATGAAATTTTGCATCGTACAATTGAAAAAAAAACAAGTCATGTACTAATATAATGTCACTACGAATTCTCGCAATCCACTATGCATAATTAAAACAACAGAAAATGAAAAACCTGACCCTAGCCGGCAAAAACTATAGGGTTAGCGGGACACATGCAGGTACGCCCCGCCCTGCACCACTCGCTACCTTATCGTTTGATTATATGTTATAAGAAACTAACCACGTTAAAAGCTACTTAAACAAATTTCACTTAAATCATTTTATAAAAATTAAAACAATTAAAAATATTTGCCATTGCAATTCTGTAGCCATTGGGATATTCCAATACAACTCCATTAGAATATTCTAAACGAACTATAGCAGCGAGTTCATCAAACTAGCTGTTCAAAATTATTTGTCAACAAAACAATATTCAGTACTAATTAATGTAAAACAATCTGTTCACCAACCAAAAAATCATTTCTTTAATTATGATTTTGCGACTGAAAATTGATCATAAATGCAGAGCGATTCATCGATCAGACGACTTTGAACTCATGAACTTTTGAACTCATGGACAAACTCGATCGACTAAGAAACGAATTAATCGAGACGCAGTAAAAATCAATATTATACACGCAAATTTGCTGATGATTCTACAACCTGTTGTTCCGATTTATATATTTGTCGTTAAATATTTCATCAATGCCAAACCTGTGTATATCGCACGTATTCATTAATTTTTTAAACTTTAAAAAAAAATTAGATGCTACAATTATAAATATTATTTGTTTTTAATTTAGATAAAATTTAACGTAAACACCTCATTACACCTTTATCCTTTACCAGGCTCTTGTCGAATTAAATTAGCATCGAACTACTTAGTTATCATCCAAAATATCGATCAAAAATTGAACGTGCCTAGAAATGTATGCAAGGCGGCGTGGTAATTTTGAATTTTTTTTGTAACCTGCTGAATCTTAAATGTAATTGATATTGTAAACTTCTATTCAAACTTACATATTAAATATGATCGTGTAGAATATCTTGGTTAAGAAAATGAATCAATGTTAATCGTAACATTCACATCGCCAACATCACTACGCATTTTTTAAAAAAATCCTTTTCTAAAAAAATGCGTAGTTATACCTATTTACCTAACAGTACTACTACAATAACCAGTGTGCAATTTGGTTCCGAAAGGGTTAAATGAAACGTGCGACTAAGTATTTTTAAGGATAGTAATAATCCCTATAAAATACTTAGTCGCACGTTGTAATTAAGGAGGGTCGTTTATTGCACATAAACTAACAGTTTCTTGTTACCTCTGGCCCGTTCACTCGATCCATTATGTATAGTGCTGGGTTGGGTTGTTACGAATATCGGCTCGGATGATTGTGCGAGTAAACCTCTTCGGATTACTTGAAGTAGTACAGATTCCTGTGAGGAAAATTTTCCATGTGAAATAAAAAAATGTAACAAATTCAAGTAATTGCCTTTGTACATATAATTTTCATGTACTACCATATGGTTGTAAAGTGAAAAACGATTTTACAGATATATTCAGAGATAATCACTTTATGTTTACATACTCGTACATGTAAGAAAATAAACTGGAAATCAATAATATCTAGTCCCAGAGAATAATATTAAAGTAGCAAAATGAAATCGTTTGCAATGGAAACAAATTCGACTAATTTCTGAAGTAAAATAAATATTGAATATATTTGGCGTTAATTTCGTAGAAATTCATTGTTCACAATTAAATAAAACTACGTAATGTAATATTATTTCTACTTTCTTTAAGTTCTTTACCACGAACTAGATTTCGCTGTATTACATCTTCAGGTGGGCTATTAGCATGATCTTTCCTAATAGGCCACCTGAAGATGTTGTAATACAACGAAACCTAGGTCGTGGTAAAGAACTTAAAGAAAGTAGAAATGATACTACATCACGTAGTTTCATTTAATTGTGTAAAATAAATATTTAAGGCTCTTTTTACAATATTTTTCTTTTTATTCGTCGCTATTGACCAAACATAAAATATATTTATTTAATGCATAAATCTTTTACATCAGTCAATTTTATATCAATGACTGTTGGATAGTGATTTTAAAGAATTAATGATTGCCTAATTTTTTTTCGTTCTTATATAATTCAGTGATCTATACAGAACCATTTACCATTTTGAAATTTTTCATCAAATATTTATGACATAAACTTCTTCTGATAATATAATCATTCTATTACATTAACCAATAAAAACATTTATAAAACAATAACTGCCAATACATTAACCTAACGACTAACATTTAGGAACTTGACTCTATATGCCTTATTCATTTCTTAACATATTATCTAAGAAGATACCATCTCGCATAGTTATAATGCGTTAACCTATTCCCACAAGAGAGACTACGAATTCGTGGCAAGAAATAGGTCACCTGGAAAATGTACGTCCATAATCAGAACGATGTTTGCTTCATTATCTTGAGTTGGGATAGGGACGGTTGGGTTCGGGTGTTACAGGCTCCCACCCCGAGTCATAACGCGGTCTAAGGTCAGCATTGTATTGTCGAAACTGAATAGAAATGTGCCCTTGCATTTACGGTTCCTAGCGATATTAATAATATCGAATTAATGGATGGTTTGTGGTGGAGTATTATATGGCAAAGTTATAACTCCATTGTTATATCAATGAATTACCTATTATAATGCTATAGGTTACTAAATATTCTACTATATAATTTTAAGTGCTATACACAATACGAATACAATGGAAATATTTATCTACATAGGTATAAATAATTCACGCCGATCTTTGTAACGAATAAATGTACATTTTTAGATTCATTAAACAATTTTGCAGCCATTAGACGCCTAAGTAATAGTCAAGTAAGTAAGATAAGTAAGTAAGATAGACAAGTAAGAATAGACAAGTAAGTAATAGTCAAGTAAGTAAGATAAGTAAGTAAGATAGACAAGTAAGAATAGACAAGTAAGTAATAGTCAAGTAAGTAAGATACGTAAGTAAGATAGACAAGTAAGAATAGACAAGTAAGTAAGATAAGTAAGTAAGATAGACAAGTAAGAATAGACAAGTGAGTAATAGTCAAGTAAGTAAGATAAGTAAGTAAGATAGACAAGTAAGAATAGACAAGTGAGTAAGATAAGTAAGTAAGATAGACAAGTAAGAATAGACAAGTAAGTAATAGTCAAGTAAGTAAGATAAGTAAGTAAGATAGACAAGTAAGAATAGACAAGTAAGTAATAGTCAAGTAAGTAAGATACGTAAGTAAGATAGACAAGTAAGAATAGACAAGTAAGTAAGATAAGTAAGTAAGATAGACAAGTAAGAATAGACAAGTGAGTAATAGTCAAGTAAGTAAGATAAGTAAGTAAGATAGACAAGTAAGAATAGACAAGTGAGTAATAGTCAAGTAAGTAAGATAAGTAAGTAAGATAGACAAGTAAGAATAGACAAGTGAGTAATAGTCAAGTAAGTAAGATAAGTAAGTAAGATAGACAAGTAAGAATAGACAAGTGAGTAATAGTCAAGTAAGTAAGATAAGTAAGTAAGATAGACAAGTAAGAATAGACAAGTGAGTAATAGTCAAGTAAGTAAGATAAGTAAGTAAGACAGACAAGTAAGAATAGACAAGTGTGTAATAGTCAAGTAAGTAAGATAAGTAAGTAAGATAGACAAGTAAGAATAGACAAGTGTGTAATAGTCAAGTAAGTAAGATAAGTAAGTAAGATAGACAAGTAAGAATAGACAAGTGAGTAATAGTCAAGTAAGTAAGATAAGTAAGTAAGATAGACAAGTAAGAATAGACAAGTGAGTAATAGTCAAGTAAGTAAGATAAGTAAGTAAGATAGACAAGTAAGAATAGACAAGTGAGTAATAGTCAAGTAAGTAAGATAAGTAAGTAAGATAGACAAGTAAGAATAGACAAGTGAGTAATAGTCAAGTAAGTAAGATAAGTAAGTAAGATAGACAAGTAAGAATAGACAAGTGAGTAATAGTCAAGTAAGTAAGATAAGTAAGTAAGATAGACAAGTAAGAATAGACAAGTGTGTAATAGTCAAGTAAGTAAGATAAGTAAGTAAGATAGACAAGTAAGAATAGACAAGTGAGTAATAGTCAAGTAAGTAAGATAAGTAAGTAAGATAGACAAGTAAGAATAGACAAGTGAGTAATAGTCAAGTAAGTAAGATAAGTAAGTAAGATAGACAAGTAAGAATAGACAAGTGAGTAATAGTCAAGTAAGTAAGATAAGTAAGTAAGATAGACAAGTAAGAATAGACAAGTGAGTAATAGTCAAGTAAGTAAGATAAGTAAGTAAGATAGACAAGTAAGAATAGACAAGTGAGTAATAGTCAAGTAAGTAAGATAAGTAAGTAAGATAGACAAGTAAGAATAGACAAGTGAGTAATAGTCAAGTAAGTAAGATAAGTAAGTAAGATAGACAAGTAAGAATAGACAAGTGAGTAATAGTCAAGTAAGTAAGATAAGTAAGTAAGATAGACAAGTAAGAATAGACAAGTGTGTAATAGTCAAGTAAGTAAGATAAGTAAGTAAGATAGACAAGTAAGAATAGACAAGTGAGTAATAGTCAAGTAAGTAAGATAAGTAAGTAAGATAGACAAGTAAGAATAGACAAGTGAGTAATAGTCAAGTAAGTAAGATAAGTAAGTAAGATAGACAAGTAAGAATAGACAAGTAAGTAATAGTCAAGTAAGTAAGATAAGTAAGTAAGATAGACAAGTAAGAATAGACAAGTAAGTAATAGTCAAGTAAGTAATATAGACAAGTAAGAATAGACAAGTGAGTAATAGTCAAGTAAGTAAGATAATTAAGTAAGATAGACAAGTAAGAATAGACAAGTAAGTAATAGTCAAGTAAGTAAGATAAGTAAGTAAGATAGACAAGTAAGAATAGACAAGTAAGTAATAGTCAAGTAGGTAAGATAAGTAAGTAAGATAGACAAGTAAGAATAGACAAGTAAGTAATAGTCAAGTAAGTAAGATAAGTAAGTAAGATAGACAAGTAAGAATAGACAAGTAAGTAATAGTCAAGTAAGTAATATAGACAAGTAAGAATAGACAAGTGAGTAATAGTCAATTAAGTAAGATAAGTAAGTAAGATAGACAAGTAAGAATAGACAAGTAAGTAATAGTCAAGTAAGTAAGATAAGTAAGTAAGATAGACAAGTAAGAATAGACAAGTAAGTAATTGTCAAGTAAGTAAGATAAGTAAGATAGACAAGTAAGAATGGACAAGTAAGTAATAGTCTAAAACTATTACTTACCTGTGTTTTATACAAGTGATTTGATCAAATTTACAATATTTTCTTATATGTTTTGATGTAATTTTATAATTTTTGTCATCCCAAAACACGAGCCGATTGCAAATAAAATACTTAAATATACGAAAGTAAATCATCAAACCTATCGTAATTTTTGCAAAGAATATATTTACTGTAGGGCAGAGGAGAAATGTTAAATTGAATAAAAAATAATAAATAACTTATTGGGTACCTCGACGTGGGCACTTATGACATCTAAGAAAAAAATTATGTATTAACGTAATAACAAAAGTAAAGAATAAATCTTCGCAAAAAGAAAAAACAGTAGCAATATTGCAAAAACGGGATACTTATGATGCCTCTTCAATATCCTTCCTTCCATCAATTTGTCACAGACGATATTCGCAGACACTATCAGACATAGGATTGAAATTTTGCTCAAAGATAAAATATAATTATGCAATATATGTGAATTATGTGAATTATATGATATAAGTGAATTATAAAAATTTAATTCTATCGTAAATTGGAAAATTTTAACGAATTCAATAATGCACATGTTGTATTTTTCTATGAATTCGTTTAAATATATTTCTGGAAAGATGATTATAAATTCCTAACCCCACTCTTATCACCAAAAAATATCGCTCAGAAAAATCTAAAAAAAAACGTGAAAATTGAGAATTAGGTAAAGGTTTATTAGGACCGAAAAATTCTAGCTCAATTAATTGTTGAAAAAAAATTAATTATTAATTTCCTTATAACTGTTATGCCATAGTTTGGGAGAAACTGTGCTTTCAATAGTTGGAGTACCTTACTATCAATCATATAAGTGGGTAACCATTGACACAGAACGCTTCTGCAAGCGTAGCTCGAACTTGAACGATTTTTATAATGATTTATTAATTGAAATTATTATTGCTTCAGTTCTAGAAATATACTGTCTTGGCTTCGTGGCAACTTGTACTAGTTTTCTTTATGTAAATTGGACGGGAGGTTATATAAATAAGTATGATAAAAGGTAAAAATGGCTCACCCAAATAAAAGCAACATATATTGCTCTACGACAAAAATACTCGAGTTTTAGAACGACTTGAGAAATCCATGGATTTTTATTTCATATATTTACTTCTAAATACAGATATCGTACAAGCTTTTTCTTAATTTCTATTTAGTGTCCATTATAGAGGAAATTTATAAAAAAAATTAAGTTCTCAATATTATAAGCTATCCCTGAGATATGAGAAAAACCTCCAAAATATTAAAGGCATCACCGCATGAAAGAAGTTAACTGAAAAGTAAAAGAGAAACGACGAGTTGTAATAGGCTTATATATGAGAATGCTAATAGGGTGCTCTCATATATCAACGAGAATAAATTATCCTCTGGAAATTTACATTTTTTGACATTTCCATCATAATTTGCATTACAGTGATTCTTTGACAACAGACTGGTTTAAGTTTCCTGAAGAGATAGATTATTATTCTAAGTAAATTTTCGTAACAGTCATGGGTTCGCATAATAAATTTGAATGGAATTGAAAAAATCGTATAATAATTTTAATGGAATTGAAAAAAAAATAGCTCTCCTAATATATAGTTTTATTTTTATACTTCTTGTCATTTGTTAGAAATTAATCTTTATAAATTAAAAAGAAAAAAACTTACAAGTGACATGCATCATACCAAACTTTGATTGATATTCGTTTGCTCATTTTTCAAAAATTACCTCAATACACATTGTGTAAACACCACAATTTAAACAGTTGTTCATAAATTCATAAATTCACTGACACATAAATTTCTGAGACGTGGACAGATGTAAAATTTGAAGTTAACTTCGAAATGCGACAAAGTATAATATATAACTCTTCGTATAATATCTAAAACAGTTATGAACGTCAAACACGATCAAAGTAATTCCCAAATATTTTTATAAATGGATTGGTAATTTTTTTCATTTATTTATTTGTTTCCCATTTCACGTGAAAGCTATTTATTTATTACTTTGGTCATAAAATATGCATTCTTCATAGAAACAGAAAATGTCTCTCCTGCAATAGAATTTATATATTTAATTAATTAAAAATTATGAATGGGGGGGGGACATAAGTTTATATATGCCTATGCACATAAGTGTGAAACTAGACATTTTTAGAATACTAAGGCGTGATATTTACAGAGAACTTTATTGCATACCCCGTAAATAATGCATATAGCATTATTATAAATAGATAAGCATACCGGCCTGGAGTTTTTACCATAGACGTAATTATAAATCAGGTAATTTTACAAGTAATTAATTTTTAACATAGCTATTTAAAAAGAGAAAATTTAATTCTAAATTTGCGTTTTAAAAGCGCTAAGGATATCCTCGTTGGTCTCTACGTATTTACATATTTACGTTTGCACATATTTGAATATGTACATATGTGATCATGTACAGTTCGCATTTCATTATCGATTTTATTGATTATCTTTCAATTGTTTGACTATCAAAAGAGAAGCCTACTGATTTTCACAACGGTTTATCAAAAATTTTTATCAACAGTTTTCCACAAAATCTCCCTTTTTCATGCTTGTTGATTGTACCGAGCGTCCTTGGTATACTTTGAATTTTTTAAAATGTTTTTAACTTTTTTGGTTGTTTAAAGCTGCAGCTGGTAATTATATTTCCCGATTTGTTTTCCTATTTTTACCTAATAATTTTCTAAGACATATTCGGTGAGACAATTTGATACTCTTAAAATCACTTTTTTTCTTAAAAAAATCCACAACCATTTCTCCACTTCTTAATATGCTTTTTTATATACTTACTCTAATTGTTAATTAAGGCGGGAGCGCTTGCACGAGATACCTTGTATCTTTAAAGTTCTAGATGTAGCTTTATTTGTACAGATTATTAAATTAAAATTAATGTTGTTTGAGATAAAATGACTTATGATTATGTTTGAAATAAGTAAAGAAATAATTCCTGGCAGTTGTTAAGGAAAGCGTAGGTAGTCGTTGGCATGGAGTATCTATATTACGACCATAGAGAAAAGTGCCATAAATTTACTTCTTGCAAATTATGACATCTTAAATTATAATATTTTTGTATACAAAAATATTTGGTAACCGAGTAGATAATGTGGAATAATTTTTGGAGACACAGTTTTAAAGAATATATTTCGAATCGATTTATGAAGATCGTCTGAATAAATATGAGTACGTGTGCCTGCGTGTGAGCGTATCACAAGCAAACACACAGGTACGTAGTACTATTATTTACAAATAAATTTAAAATATAACTAACAAACAACGTCTATTTTTGTATTTTGAAATTTTAATTGATTGCGGATATGACCAAAAATCTAAACAAGGCAAAATTACACAATCATTATATGCTTTTCAGTCGTAAGTTGTGATTTCGTCTTTTGAATATTCCTTTTTGTCCATACACGACAAGGTTACTAATGTGTTCATGATTTAAACTATGTTTTTAAAGTCTTATAATCTGCGTTTTCTTATTTGTTCATCGATGACCTTATAAGTAGGCGTTATCGATAAGAATGTTTGTTATCGATAAGGATTGTGTAAAATTAGTAAAATGTTAAGATCCACCTACTATTTTGCGTATTGTTTTAGCAAACAGGCAGACCGACATAAAGACAAAAATTTTAGATAAGTAATTTGCAACTCCTCCTACTCGACTCATAGGTATAGGTACAAGTTCATTAGTCATACAATATAATGTTATTTCTTTCCATTAAAATGATAATTATACTTTACTTTCTTCAAAAGATTGCTTAACTTTATTTTTTAAACCGTTTATCGTATTTTAATATTTCATTTTTATTCCATTATAGTTCAATTGAAAAAAAGTCAACACTTTATTTTTCAAAAGGGAATGAGTTATAAAATATAGAAAAAATTTTATATATTAGGATTCATTATTATTTAATTGTTTTTGATCAAAAATTGGAAAAAAATTATGTAAAGTTTATTTTATCAAAAACTTAACTCTTTCTTTTGCGTTAATTACGTCATCCACATTTATGGCCTTTTTACGTAACTCCGCAAAAAGGTGTGTTATATATTCAGGATTCATGTATGTAAATGAGCGAGTTTATTTATTCCTTCATTGTGGTTAAACGGTTTTCAGGTGAAAAAATTATTTAAAAGTCGAACGTAACGATTTTCATCGACTATATTCTGATTAACACAGACTATATGATATTACAAATTAAAATTGCGCACGTAACATTTCAATTTGTAATACTAAAAATATGTACAAGGAAAAATTTATTTAAAATTATCATCAAGAAAGTGTTTAGAGGATTCCAAAAATATAACATAATATAGATATTTATTGGATGACAGTGAAAAATTATTGAGAAATTAACGATAAACGATAGGCCTTAGCTTATAAATGCTTATAGCTCAGTCATCCGGTAGCGTACAAGTCAACAGACGGCCGCGTGCGTGGTGAAGTGGGAAGTAGCGAAGTACGTCAGCAAGTAGTATCCCTAATGGCATATATTGTTGCGAGTGGACATCTTTAAGCACTCTATTTATTTCAGAATTGAGGATGCAAACCTTAGTTCAAGAATTATTTTAATTCGACGTTAAAGTATTCCCGTTTTCCTATTGCGATTTCATGTAGTTGACTGTATAAGTGTCTTATGGTTTTGCTACTAGGGAATAATATGTTGATTTTAGCTTTACATACATTTTTGAAGTTGGACTATTGATTGTGTAAACCCTGTAATCCTGTAAACTATAGTCAAAGGCACATTCAAAGAAAACCAAACATGAACTCTACGATAAAAAAATTTAAAAAATTAATGTAAAAATTAAAAAAATTAGTTACGGCAGATTTTTTATTAAGACTTCTAATAATAAATTATTCTCAACTTTCAAACTTAACATATGGTATTTAACATAGAGAATTTTTTTTTACTGAAATAAGCATCACAGTTTTAAGGCCTACCTGACACGACAAACGAGACTAATTTCGGGAAAATCCCAGAATTCCAAGAAGGTTGACTTATGTATATAAGTATTAATTAACACTAATCCGTAAGGCGAGCGACTTTTAAACAAACGAAGCAAATATAACTTGCAAATTTCTTGGAAAACAATTACAAAAACTCGATCCGAAATATTCACTTTCACTCGGTTGCTCTTTATTCTAAGTAAGGAATCAATGTAGGGCTAACGTTAAATTAAAGCTACAAACTACAGAGATTTACACTCGTTTTGAATTAATTAGTCTAGAACCCAACAGCTAGCGGACTTAACTAGTTTTCCCTATTTTCATCTTATCGTTTTCGCTGAGAAAAGTTTTAATCCGCCCTGTATTATACATTTATTTTAAGAACTTGCGAAGTAATCTCTTAAAATATCCAAATCTGCCTGCAGACTTTTAAACTCTCTTTTATCTTTCAGAATTTAGTAAACATGTTCTGTTCATATTTTTGTATTTGCTTCTTGATGGAGCAGAGAACGTCCACGGTATTTTAACATACCAGTCGATCCTATGTGTCATATTTTGGTTTATGCAATGCTTTTCAACTCTACCATCAGAATCATCTTTCCTTAGGGTTTCCAATTCTTTTTAGGAATGTGAACGTGCTCTAACTAGCTTTAGCCAATCCATTTCCATTAGCAGCTTTTTGCAAAATCTGTTGAAACTTCTAATAATCATTCCCACGATTTTCATTGTAGAGCTTCATACATCTAATTCGGCGATTAATGGAAAATCACCATATAACATTTTTACCTACCTCCCATGTACGGAACCCATGGAGCAACAAGGTTTTAGCTTTATACCAGAATGTGTGGAGTCTCATTTTACATATCAGTTTCCCTGACTGCCATAAGGGGTGGAATTATGGGAAGTTCACTCCAGTTGAACCTGCGCTTTGTGGTAGGTAGTTATATCATTTTTTTATAAATCACTTCATCCATTGTTCTTTATTTTAACATAGGGAAGACGTGATATATTGAAATAAAGGTTTAACCCCAATAATTTTTGATTGTCAAAAATTTACTGTATTTTTATCGGCTATGTTGTCATGTTATATCACAAGGAAAACGGATGAGTCTTATAAAGTCACTCGCGTATCTATCTTTCTGTCTCCATTTCCGAAAATACTGGATCAAAATCATGAAATACACAAAATTGGTACAGTCTGAGTGGAATATTGCAGGAAAATCCTAGGACTTAAATTGGGAAATCATTATATTTTACACCGATGGAACCTTTATTAGGCAAACATACTTTATACCATTTAATGATTAAAGTATTACATAAGTTTAAGCATTTACGTAGTCCTTTTAGTTCTACTACTAGTTATCAGATTATTAACTTTTCGTAAGACATTCAAACATTTACAATCAAAAACATGCCAAACATTTCCAAAAAAAATACTGATGTGATTCATTGTAACCATTCAGTGACATTTGTAGACATTGTAATTAGGAAAAAAGGTTTTCATTAACTAAAAGTTATGGTCACTAAATAAACTTTTTATGTAAAAACCATTTATTCAAGTTACGACTTTGTTATATCAAGAATATTTTTTTTCCTAACTACAATAGTTAAAAAACCTCTCTATATATAAGTTCACGACTAAAAAAGTTGGTAAAAATACTTGGCCTTAATTAAAAAAGAAATATAAAAACCAAGACATTCTTTGAATTTTAAGACAATGCCATTGATTTATCTTTCTATTATCTTATTATTAGCTTTCTCTAAAATAAACATCAAAACACATCATCGGTTTAATTTGAAAGATTCTTGCACGGTTTCTGTTTTTATTTTCCCTTTTCTTCAAATCGTATACTGTCTCTATGTCGTAGCCAAGGTTGGTTTACATGAAATATAATAATTAAAATATTATTTATATGACACAAAAATATTTAATGAATCTCAAGAAAGTTCGCATCCAAAAGTGTCCCTGAATAAATAGAAGAACAGTTACATCATAGAAAAATTTTCAGTTACGGTAAAAACAGAACCAAATATATATATATATATATATATATATATATATATATATATATATATATATATATATATATATATATATATGTAATATATATTGGTAAAAAGAAATATCAGCAAAAAGTATTACTAGCCGTGCAAACTAATGAGTTAAAAGCAGCCAAATGCTTATAGAGCTTATAAAACATATTCACCGCGGCTAAATTCAGTTTTACGATAGATATAATGTTCAATGAACCCAGACGTAAAATTCTGACTCACCCATCAACACTTCTCTTATAAAGCTTCACAAAGACTTGATTATTTTTATCTCGATGTATTTGACGGTTAGCTTTTCAAAGAGAAACTTTACTCTTTTTGCGGTATAGTTTTTGATGAGATTACGCTTTTCTTAAGCCGATTTTATTTAAGGTCTGATATTGATCTAGATATGATAATGTTAACATTAGATCTATATTTTAATATTTGCTTTTGTCTATTATTTTCTTTTTCTTGAACTTTTCAAGATATTGGATTTAAACAATAGACAAAAAATCCTGTTTGTGGATTCTGCTTCATCGGATTAACGTTACTGAAACACCGAATTGATTAAATTAAATAAAAGTGGAACGAGAAAATAGATAACCCGATCTTAGTTAGGGCATAGTTGAGACTACGTCACTGGTTATTGCATACAGTTGTAGAGTATATCACATATATATAGTTTTCAGTGAACGTCCATTCATCGGAACTAACATTTTTAAAGTATTTGAAATCAATCTGTATATTTTAATTTGTCAATTACTTACAAAGAATCCATTTTTCAAAGTCAAAGAATTAATTTTTAAAATGAAACCTCAATCGCAGTTATACAAAGTAAATAGGAAAATTAATGTGCATAAAAAGTTGCTTACATAACGTGACGCAGGTAAGGGATGACTCTGGCGTGATCAGCTCCTTCTTCTGCTGCTTTGATTCAATATACTCGAGGCAACAGAACAAGAAACCAATCAAGGTTGTCTATAAAATAAACTCAAATGAAATTAATGAAAATTACCAAATTCGGAATTTTTGCACGTCCTAATCGATGAGTGGAAATTATGATTTGGATGGAAATTATTATTGTTATAAACATTACACTGGTCTACAAATTTTTACTTTTATTTTCTCTTTTTGAATTTGATAGCTGATCATAGGGTATTTTGTTGCGCTAATTACGTACGTATGTTTTTAGATTTTCCCGATAACCTTCAGTTTTTTTCTAAAAGCCTTATGTACATAATCACAGAAAAGAGCCAAATTTGCTAAGTCAAAATTTATATTATATTGTAATAAACAATTACATGGCTTTAAAATATTATAAATACATTTAAATAACGGTAATAAATAAATTAGAGATATTAAATACTTTTGTGGTATCTTCTACTTTTTTCACTGAAACTCCGTTTGTGAAATTTTCGCTTAAAAGTCCGACTTGAATAATTTCACTTTAGCAACCAGCAATATCTGCCATCATCCTTTTATTACATCTTTCTTGATAGCGACGTTCTATCTCTTTCAAATCCTGATAAAATATTTCACCTTACTTTTGACTTACGCTCCCAAGTTATCAGGAAAGTAGTCCAAGTGCGAATTAAGGAAGGGATATTTAATTCTCACCAAACATCCAATTCTTCCGAAATTTTTTATCATTTTTTCCATAATTTGAACTTTTATGGTTTCCTAGGAAATTGTTCACTACTTCCTTAAAAGATTTTTAATCTTCCAATCCAATTTCGCTTAACTTTTTATCGAAAGTCGTGTCTTTCATCAATTTTCTTATGTTCGAGGCAAACGAAAATAACTTCTTTCACTTTAGGTTCAGATACAGATGGAAAAGTTTGGTGTAGATATTTAAAACCGTCTCCTTATTTATTCAGTGCCTACACAAATTGTTTCATCATTCCCAATTTTAGGTTTAAAAGGGTTAGTAAAACTTTTTCCCGGGGAACATTTTCTCCCACAACATTTTTGATTTCAGGAACTAGTTTAGTTCTCGGTGGCCACTCTTTCTTCCTTCAATATTATCCTCTATCTCGAGTATCCCACTCGCAGAGAAAGCTAGGGTATTTTGTGTAACCACCTTGCTGACCGAGTATTTTTCTAATTATCGCAGCATTCTTTCAAATGTACAGAATGGAAAACTGGCAGTGAAGCATATTTATTGTCATTATGCAAAAGTATTGCTTTCAACCTTCGCTTTGATGAGTCTATGAACAATTTCCATTCGTTCACGTCATATTCTCTAGATCACTAGATCACGATCTTTAGCAAAATGTGGTACAAAGTCTTTTTCTTTTTTGCGATTCTAAGAAAATGAGGTGCCCCTGGTACCTGGTATATTGAAAATAAGACGTATATACGACAATCCTGTCTTACAAATTGAAAACTCAACGTAAATATGACAACTAAAATGGAAATAAGAATTTAATAAATCTAAAAAAAAAGCAATTTCCCTGACACTCTACGACTGCTGATGTACTATTATTTCCTCTGCTCTTTCCTCAAATACGGACACTTTGGAAATAAACAATTTAGAAGAAACAAATAATAAAATTGACTACCAATAACAAATATGAAACTATTTCGAAGAAACAAATAATAAAATTGACTAACAATAACAAATATAAAAATTACAAACAAATGGTTGTAAGCTAATATATCCGAAAATAATATAAATATATCCATAGATGAAATATATCCTAGAATAATAGGTATATTCATCTAATACATTGTGATAATGTATCTCAATACCGAGACAAGGTATATCAATATCATTTGCATTGTAGGAAAGACAAATACGATACTTGTTGCTTTTATTCATGGGTATTAACTTATATGATCGCATATCGAATGTCATAAAATATAATATAATTTTACTCTCGAAATTAGCTTCAAATATTATAAAGTTTCGTAATGTATGTATAAATGTATGTATATATATATATATATATATATATATATATATATATATATATCTCATGCGTGCAATTGCAAAAGTTGCGCCTTTTTCAGTAAAAGTTATTATATTTATAAAGATTCTTATAACTGTTCTCAAACACGCATAATTAAATTGCACTATCCTTTTTAATATTTTTATCTATATTTGCCCATGCTTTATGCTTCATGTGAGAAAAAAAATACTTTAGTCAGTAAAATGACCCGATTACAATAATCATTAATCGTATCGTAGCATGTGATGAACTGTGGCTTTTTTCTTAATTTTTCTACTTCAAGTTTTATAATAAATGACATGGTTAAGTGATATCGGTATTGCAAGGACTGACACGATATAAATATCAGAGGTTGTATTCTAAGCGGGCGGAATGAGATATCCAAAGACTAAATACTGTTAGAACATTTTTTAGTGAATTATCTTTTAAATATTAGAAATATAAGATTTTTCCGTTGGTGCAACTGATTATAATATATTTGTGGACTAATTTTTTTTTTAAATGGAGTCTACCTGATTAATACCATTTGTGAACTCCAACGCAACAACTTAGTTTCCTTTTACTTCTTATTTTTTAAGTAATAGTGATGTATATACTAAATAAACATACTACGTAATATTTTTACGAAGTCATATGAAGATGATATAGCTTATTTACTTTAATATTTTTTAATAATTCGTGTAGAAATACAGAGAAAAAAAAGAGAAAATTTCCACTATATACCTTATTTACAGTCGCCTGAGCTATGTAATTATTTACTAAATGAAAAGAAGGCGATGACAGAGCTTGATTTTTGGTATCACTTTTCAACCTAAAAATGTAATATAGGTAATGTATTGAAAATGGTATTTCCTTTCTTTCTCCTTAATTCAGTATTTTTTTGAATACGTAGACAATACTTCTATGTTTAATACTGAAGACTTGAACATATATATATATATATATATATATATATATAGAAATATTAATTTCCATCACATCCTTTTTATCTCTGTAGAACCACTTTTATTCAAAAACAATATGCGAGTTTCTTCCACGTTTACGTTTCTAGAAGTGCGACCAATATTTTTTTTAAATTTTGTTTGCAGTAATATTTCCTTTGCCTTAAAGTTGGCCAGTAAGTTTATATTTTAAGAAACAAAATTGAGACAAAAAGTGAAACAAATATGACAAGCTACCAGTGGAGTAATCCTACCTTGTTTAAATTTTCGTCATTGCCTCATTAGATGAACTTACACAATACTGATAAGGTGGTGTGGGGAAAAAAGATAAGAGAGAGCTAAGACATATAGCTTCGTCTCTTTTTTCTTATTATGTAAACCTTTTAGATATTAATTCATAGTATGGAGTAAAGATTATAGAGTTCATAGTTTTCCTTTGTTTCTTGTCATATTTTCGTCTCAAACAGGTCTATATTCTTGAAAAAGGTAATTTTTCAATTTTGCAGTCATAAAATTGATTGGTTATTAAAGACAATATTGAGTTCTTGAAGTCTTATTAAGGGTTTTCCATGGACACTTCGATCTGCAACCTAGCTTCACGGGTTTTCATGATAGGCCGCCTGTAAAATATACATACTTCTATACTCCTGTCTCGCTCTCAGATTACATAAATTGTTAAGATAACCCTACTAGTTAGAGTCTTAAAAGAGTAAGCCTTCTGAATGTGATCCATAATTTCTTATCTGTCCATTATTCATAGTTATCTCGTAACGAAATTTGGCATAATTTCATTGCATCGAAAATGTCGACTTTACTACCAATTTCACTTCATAAAGATAACTGATACGTGAATGCCGGTACTTTGGCTTAATTATTTGACAGCTCAAATCTAAAGTTCATTGTGTTTTATTCTAAAGGAATTATATTGCAAAATAAAGAAGTTATTTTCCTTTATTTTTAACAGTTTTAATTTCTATTACTATAATTTAATTCAAAATGATTTTTATTTATATAATTAGAGATATTTAAAAGGTCTTCGTTAAGTGAAAAACAACAGATTCAACTGTAGTTTGTGACGTATTCAATACTTTCATACTAATAAATAATTTTAATCATTCGTCTGAAAAATATTCATAGGAAAGCTTAAAATATTTAATTATGATCACAGCTAATACAGTCCTTGTTAAATAAGTTATTATTACATCTAAATTACCAGGTTGATCATAGATGTTTAATGATATTGTTAACCAATTCTTAATCCAAATTTCTTTAAACTTAAAAGTTACTTAATATTATAGAAGTATCCACATGAAAACATATATTTTATTTAGATTTCTTCTAGAATACTGAAAACACTTCTTGTATTTCTGTGAAAAATTAAGTATATTTTTAAAACTACTCTCCATTTTACTATAAATAACACCTCATTACAAGTCACATGAGGCGGGCTGCATCAAGCCTAAGCCTAAGCCTGTTTCCTTGATGTAGAACTGCATCGAACCTATTTCGTTTAGGTTAATATCTAACTATCAATATTTTTGAGCCATTCTCAGAAAGCAGTAATGTTAAAAAGCCGCATGGATGTTATTGCCTTATATCCATTGAGGATTATAAAAAAGACAAATTTTTTATCAAAACTTTCCAAGTTAAAGTAGTTAAAATTTGTTACTGTAGTCAATTAGAGCAGTTCATGTATAATCAGTCGTCAAATTTACAACTAATTTTATGTGATGAAGTTTTTTACATCACATTCACATTTTTATATTTATTAAGTTTATATTACTTATTACGAATAATATTTTGAAATATACTTATTGTCACAATATAAATTATAGAAATTGTATATCTTGTTGATGTTGATAAGTAGGAGATAAATGAAAGATGAAATAATTATAGTCCATACTAATATATAAAGCAAAAAAAATAGTTTATTTGTTTATACCACACCACGGATTGCGAAAAAAAATTCCGTTAAGAAGATATCACTCCACGATTCATGGCAGTATAGCAGTAATAAAAAAATAGCAGAAGGCAGGAAACAACGCTAAAACGGCAAAAGGCAAAGAAAAAAACGCCTTATTTATTTACCGGTCATCTGTTATATTCGTACCCATATACCCTCGACCACGGTACAATATCTCGTTCCATTCTGGAGAACTTAGCGAGATGTTATATGATAGATATATAGTGATCCCGTGAGTAGAAAGAGCAGCGTTATTAAGATAATTCTACCCCGGTGAAACTACGGGCTACAGCAAGTTGTTACATAAAGCTTCATTTAAGCTCGTAGAACACCCACGTCTAAAGTTCTATCTGGTCTGCGAGTATGGAAAACGTGACAACGCTCTACGTGCTCTATCACCAGTTGTGCAAAAGTTTCATGTTCCATTTACGTAGAACGTGCTTTCGTTGCTGCCATCATGGAACATTATTTAAATCTTATAAATTTCACAGCAATTGTATATGATATCTTTTAGTATATGGACCTACAATTTTAAGAAAACATTTTTATCAAAATTATGTTCAAACCTACGTTTGTAGTTACCTACGACATATCATTAAATATATCGAATTATAAGGAACAAACTTTGATAAATTGTCAAATGGCTTCGAACAACAATAATATTATAATTTAAAATGAAAATATGAACGATTGGAGTTTCGAATAAATTTACATGTAGAATATCTCTATATGTTTTATGACATTTTTTAACGTGTGACTTTACGTCTGTGTTTTATTTACATTGTTATTTTTCGTGTAATTTTTTATTTGAAGTTATCACTTTGTAGCATGGTAAAATAACCATAAATGTTTACATAGATATATGCTCATCACTACTATAATTCATCTGACGAGAATCTATATGAGATGTTCTACTAAAATCTATTTGTACTGAAGGTTATTTTACTTCCAAAATCTTTCCAAAAATAATATAAATTAGCTCAATATAGATAACTGCCGATATTGCTACTGCTTCACTATGTATTAATCGTTATTATATAGCAAAAATAACCAAAATCTTTTTTTGGGTCTGAAATAATTCTATGAAAACGCACTCGAAAATTTATATTAATTTTCCTTGAAACGTATTTTACAAAATTGCGGAGCAATATTTTTTCTATACTTTTAACAAATATTTTTAAGACACTTAAAAAAATATTTGGAAATATACTTCTTTAGTGCGTGTTTGTTATATTATTCTCGAAAATAAGTCATTTTCATGCCATATATAAAAATATTTTCACTGAACTTTATTAAAAACCCACATTTTAGCTTTTTGAATACTGAAATTTCAAAATGAAGCAGTCCGGGGTAAAACCAAAGAAAACTTTTACCAAAGTGGAGGTCAGTAACATTTTAAATCTAGATTTAAAATTTCGTCCCTGATAAAAAAATTAGGAACACATTTTTCTTTTAGAAAATAGGTGATTCAAACTTCTCATAAGTGCTATAATACGACTAGTAACAATATTAGTGTTTTGCTTTTATTTCCGGTAATACTTTCCCGGTTATAACTAAAAATAAAAGATATGAACTATGGACCAATACGATTGGTCTAAATCCAATTGGGTTTTCTTCAGTGTTTTCAGGAAATTGGCTTAAATTTTCCCTAGACATAACACAAGAGGGGAATGGATTTCGTAGCTTGGAGACTTATGGATTTGTTCATTCTACTGCCATATAAAAAAGCTCGCAATTAATCAGAAGCTCCATAAATCATTGCAAGGACATATTTATACATACAAGGAGACCGATGTAATTCCTTTTTATCCACGACTCCCTCTGAAAATGTCTTTCTTTTCTCATTCTCACTGATCCCCTATCGTTGGTTAACGCTATACTTTCATAACTTTAATTAAATTAGTATTTCGTTGATGTATGTGTTTAAAAGAAAATCAACGATTAAAATTATATCATATCTTCTCAATCAGTTATAATTAAAGTAATAAATATATAAACAAAGCAACAAGTCAAACATTAATAAACTCTAGTGACCCGACTAGGTTTAAGATATAGCTAGTATTTTAAATATTTCTTTTAGACGTTACCGTTACTTTCTGTTGACTATTTGTACTATTTTAGTAGAATTTCCGAAAATATTTGTATTTAGATATTATTTTATTTTACAATATGTATTGATTAGGAAACACTGACCTTTATAATATGTTTCAACAACATAAGCGTATTATTTACCTGGTATTTTCTATCTATATTTTATCTCTGACGATTTGATACTTTCAGATTTTTGGAAGTTCGACCAAAATCGAATCATATTAAGCTACCATATTAAGATTATGGTTATTCACTAAATCATAATCTTGATATAAATAGCCAAGCAATATCTAAACGTGGAGAAGAGGAATATGTAAAAATGTGTATAAATGAACAGCCACAAAGGTCGATAACATCGCCCCAACAGTTTGTAGTATCATTTACTTGTTAATGGATGTGTCTAACTGTAAACAAAAAGAGCTCGACCTGATACAACAGAAAAAGGCAAGAGGTGACAAGGGGCAAAGTGACGGCGAGCTTTTGAAAAGCTCATTATTATACTCGTCTCTTGGCGTATAGCATTCCAATAGAGAGAAACTTTTAAAAATGCACTCAACAGGAAAAACTGTCTGAGGAATATTTTTTTCATTAGGCACAAAAATACTACAAGATACATAAACAATATTGAAAATATACAAAATAGAACTTTGTGTATAATTATTTATAATCGTTACCAATATAAATTTATTCGCATATTACTCTCACTTTCCATTTTTACTTGATTTTCTTAGCCTTCGCTAAAATTATATTTATTTATTATTCTTATATATATATATATATCGATATTAATCAAGTTACAATATTTTACATTAAAGAGGGAGTTATAGCTGATCATATTTGTACAATAAATTAAAGGAAATATCAATAATTGAACTTAATAACATTTGAATACATTCTCATTCTTTACGCACATATCAAATTACTCTCGTGAAAAGATGTATAGAATTATATGTATTATTATATGTTAACCCTACTAAACGCATGAAAATTTTCACATTTTCGTGAAGTACTATTTATGGTTCCTTTGTTCAGTTATTTTGCTCAGAAATTGAAATTGGAATTTCATTTCAATTGAATTTCATACAGATGAATAACATTAACTTGCATATGTTTCAACGGATACTGACGGATTTTTATATATTTTATGTATATACGCACACACACACACACATATATATATATATATATATATATATATATATATATATATATATATATATATATATATATATATATATATATATATATATATATATATATATATAATAAACGTTGCCATTTGATGAAGACGTATAAAATTACATTTTGTTATTAATAGAATAAAAACCGTCACCTATTAAAACTATGATTGCAACAACAATTCTTAGAAAAGGAACAGTTGTCGCTCTCCGACAACTGTTCTTCTTAGTTAATACGAGTATTATGAATTATTATTTTGTAATGATGCATTGAAAGTGTTCCAATATTACTTAATTTTAGATAATAAAGTATTTTAATTTCAAATTTGTTGTTTTATTTATACGTGTAAAAGTACATCTGCCATATTGCTGAGCACTCGCAACAGCTTCTTTAATCTATAAAGAAAGTAGAAGTTGTGAAACATCTATACAGAAATTGCTTACTGTGAAAAATTTATACAGAAATTATTTAGCACATATTGTGAAACATGTATACATAAATTATTTTATAGACGCTGCAAAACGCCTATATAGAAATTATCCACAACAGTTTACAAACGTCTACACAGAAATTGTTTAATACATATTGTGAGATGTTTCACAATTAATATATAACAATTATTTAGTTACTTTTGCGAAAAGTCGATAAGATTTCTTTAAAACAAAAAAATTAAATACCAACATGCCTTCGAATATTATTTTATTATATCTTGAGATGTAGGCAGTAAAATTCGTGCAAAAAATACAGACGCAGATAGATTGATAACAACTTATTAATCTATTTACGAAATTTTATCAACATATGTCCAACACTATAGAAACTATGAGGCTAACGGTCAGTCATGAAGGAATTATATTTTATTCATTAGATTATCATTAAATGTCGGAGTAACAAACTTAACACTTTTATTAAGTTTGTTATTTATTTTGTAAGTAATTATTAGATGGTTTTAGGTAATTTGCTGATATCCTCGAGACAATTTTTAAAATAAAAAATTTCAACCGTCGTGGGTCGCCTACAGATATAGATATTTTATATTGTTATAATGAAATAATTATAGGACCTCGTATGTGCAATAAGGGAGTTTGCAAACACCAATATAAAAGAGTAAAGTTGTAAGCGTTATTAAATAAGAAACAATGCTAATACACTAACACTAGTAAAGCAGTGTGTGTAATATAGCAGAGAGGTGTCAAATGGCCTAATTAAATCGAAAAGAGCCAAAGATGAGAAACTGGCCTAATAGCACGTCGCGACGTGCCATCAAGACTTTACTTCCCATCCAAACGCGCCATTAGATGGTTCAGATCAATAATTAGCTCTATGTGGAGCAAAACTAATTATTACTAGGTTTTTCATAATTTTTTCCAAGACTACCAATTTACATGGCGATTACAGTTGTAATCTAAAACCAAGATCTAATGAACCCATTTTCAATTTTAGATTCCTTTTTTACTAAAAAGAAGTCATGCTGCTCAGCCAATGTATGAACCTTTGCCCTGTTTAGAGAAATGTGTACATTTAATCTTTTAATTTCCTCTCTCCCTTTGATTTCTGCAGATTATAGAACTTTATGCTAATTTTTACTGAAAATTGTTTATGCTGCGAAAAAGGAAGAAAATGAGAGTTTTTATATTTAGGTTATCCAAAAACCTACTTTAAATTAACAAAATAATACAAAACTATTTATTGCTAACTAAATTAGCAGTTATTTTGTATTCATCATTATCTGTGTTTCCAGTTTAGATGGCGTACATTTAACATTTCGCTGACGACTGAAATAAAATTAACCCAGTAATAATACATGCCATAAAATGAAGTATTTCGAGCTCAAGAAATATCTTTAACACAAATAAACATTCTAAAATGAAATGTACACCGGTGTATCACCAAATATCAACTATTAAAATTCCACAGTTTATATTTGGAGTTGACGTTTGACAATAAATGAAACGAACACTTTCATTTCAACTTTTGTAAAACGCAATTTTACGAAAGTCAAATTGACATTTCAATACGTGGTGGAGAACAAAATCTGGTATTGTCCTTTTAGTTGTTCATTATAAATAGGCATACAAAAGCATCTAGCAGTGCGAAATATCATTTCTTCCTTAAAGAAATTCTGCTTTCTTAAGCACCGACGTAAATCCGACTTTCCGAACTTATTTTCGGAATCGGCAGAAAACCAATCCCGAAAATAAGACTTTCTCTACCTAGTCAATATCTTATAAATATCATAAAACTTAACAATTAACGTTATTTTTTATTTCTCTCAGCATAAGTAAAATAATTAAACCTCACATCAAAATAAAAAATACTAGCGTGACCCGTGCGAAGTCTTCGCATTATTTATTCCATTATGAAGCTCAGATGACAGATCAAACAAATATTTTACTAAAATTGACATATAGAGGCGCAAGTATCAAAAGCATTGGGCTAAAGCGCCACTTTATTTATACGTGAGTGGATTTGATATTAAACAAAAATTTTACCGACCGTCAATCATATTGACGTTGAGCCGTTAGATGGCAGCATTGCTGTTTTGTATATATAATTTTAATAATTAATTAATTTGCAAAAACAATAGCTATAATAAATTTTTTAGTTGTGGATGCCGGTAGAGCAAGCAATTATCTATAAAATGATATATAATTTATGTGGATTAGTTGTGAGGTTTTTTCTAAAAAGGGAGTGTAACATCTTAACCTTAGCGTATAAAAGTGTTATCGATATAATTTCAACCACGACCAGATTCATATAACCTATTCTGCTTCTTTTCTTTATAAAATGTACTATAAATTCAATAAACATTAAACATCTATAATATTGAAAATAAAATAACACAAACAACCCGCGTTGTGTAAAACAAGTTATTATTCTATTTATTTACTTAAAAAACATAATTTTATATTTAATCATATCTAATTAGGTTATAGAAAATTTTACTACCGGCCTAACTATTCCATTTTAGTTAGATAAATAAAAACAAATGTCCTCAAAGCAAATCTATACAAATATTAAAATATGCATACGATAAACAGAATTTTCATAACCAATGTAAACATTCAGGCCGAGATGCTATCTCAGAAAGGTAATATCACATTAGCGTAATTTGCTCAATATATATATATATATATATATATATATATATATATATATATATATATATATATATATATATTCACAAAATCGGATGCATAATTCGCCTGTATTATATTAATACATCAAAAACATGCCTATTTATGGAGTCATTGTGATAAGTAACGCTGTCGCATTAACTATTGCGAGTTTGTGTTATGTTACAAAATATATTCTTGAATCCTTAATGTGAAAATTCCTTTTAGAAATACGAATCCAATTTTCTTTTGTGAAAGAAAATATCTCATTTGTTCCACTAACACAAGTGTACTAAGCCGACTGTTTCCGGCGAGACTCTTAAAATTTGATTCCTATTCCTTTTCAGTTATAGAAAATAAAGAGAAAACTTCTATACTATAAAAGCAAAGAGGAAAGCTCATTATTGTATTATCTAAACTCATTATTATCATCACTGACTTAAGTAGAAAAGAAGACGTCTTTAAGGGTCGTTAAATAGATCTATCTACTCGTTAAATCACTTAACTTTCGGAGTTTAATATTCGCTTGCGGGAGATGAAATAATGAGAGAAGAAGGACTATTATGAGCAGAAAGAGGGAGATCATTCCTTAAGTTGGGAAGGGCTATCGTTACATTGAAGGGAAAATTAGTATCGAATTTTACCATTTTTCAAAAACTCCCTCTGTTATTAGACTAGACACTTTCTTATAGTGCATATTAATGTTTCCTCCTTTATATTATAAGAATAATTTCTAAAATTATTTTACTGGGGTTTAAATTTAAAAAGGAAAACTTTAGTTTAAATTTATTAAAATACAAATTAAATTTAGCATAATTACAGAACTACGTTGTACTGATGAACGTTATGAGTACTTATTTAATTATGCCGTTTATAAAGAAATAATGTTCGATTAATTCAATGATTGTCGTTTTTTTAAATAAATCATTTAAAGCCATAGATTATTGAAAAAAATTACTATTAACCTGTATTTTCCTCCTGGGTTGATATAGGTTTATGTATCAAGGGACTTGGCTTTATTGCCACATGGGTCAAATAAGTTGTCTTCACATTTTCGTGATAAAGTGGTTGATCAAACGATTTTGGTATCTAACAGCCTTATTGGTAGTACCTCAGTTACTTTTTGAACTACAATTTCCTCACTTAATAATTAGAACGAGATGAGCCAGTTACATCTGCTAATTTTTGAGATGACGTCTAATTAATAACTCGAATCAAGTTTAATCTCAAATAGGAAAATGTTAAGTTACCGAACCATACGAATGGTATTAATGGATTCCATAAACAATATTACAGTAGTTTTACAACTTTGATAGTTAAATATTCTAATGCTTGTGTACATAACCATTTTTGGGTTACTAATGTTCCTAGTATATGTGGTGCTAGTGTAACACAGTCATATTCTCCAGTAAATATTAGAGAAACTAATTTACAAGATTCTATTCCAATCGTCGAAATGAATTCTTTAGATACTGATAGTGATTTAAATAATTTAGCCAGCAATGAAATGAATGTAGCAAGCGAGTCTTTTAGAGAAACTCTATAACTGAAAGATAGCACAACATGCACAAGAGTGTTTGTTTCTTTTTTGTGGGAAGGACCGAAAAAAGATGAAAGAAAAACAATACACTTTGCATCCTCGAAGGATGACAAACTTTATTAAAAAACAATTAAATAGATGACAATATTGAATAATGATCAACTGTCAAGAAGATCATTAATGTAAATTCCGCAAGTGAAAGTGTGTTTTATAATAATTCAAATAAATTATAATACTTGAATAATCACAGTAAAACAGTTGCATATAATGCGCATATTTCTAAATAAAGATACATTGGACAAACTTGAAAAAAATAAATGCTGAAACATTCTCTTGCTTCTAGAAAAAAAACCCATTCTTAGTAATAAAATTGTTGATGCTAAGAGATTTAGTGGTGAAATGTTGGGTACATTTCACAAATTGGTATATTGAAAAAGTACTTACATTTCAACTTAAACCTGTACCAACTTTGTGTGTCATTCTGACGAAACTATTTGCAAAACAGACGAAGCATGGTTATAGAAAAAAGAAATGGATGACAATAACAATCTCCATCTGGTGAATTTCGACTGAGTTATAACAGACTACTTCTTCATATTATATCTCGTGAGGGAAATATCTCTAATATCTAAAAAAATCCTCACTATGACAATTAAATTTAAAGCAAGTCGCATTGATATTGTGTTCGATTAGTAATTTAAGCCCTCAGTAAAGGATTGTTAGCGTAAACTTTAAAAAGCTTCGACCAGCACAGTTTGAATCGAAGTTAGTCCTATAAAACCTCTAACTTTACTGCTGAGCTCAAATATATCTAGTTCAAAGTAGCAATAGTTATTTTTTGTATCAACCATTGACCTACTAATTATGTGGCAGCTTTTATTGATAAAAAGACAATCTACTTAAGTTTACGTGAATGTCATGGTTGTCGTGTTGAAAATAACTAGGTTATTATAACCAAAGGGAATTCACTGTCGTACGAAGAACATGACAAAGCAGATTCTAGGGTTGTATAACATGTTTACCAAATTTATGTTGAGATTAAAGTTGTAATAAAGTGGTAGGACTCTGACATTGTAATTATACTTCTGGCAAATATGTACCATTGACCATTGATTCTTTAAAACTTCGGAAAATTATTGACGTCGGAAATATATCAACATGAATGAATTGTATAATATACCGGACAGATATATATATATATATATATATATATATATATATATATATATATATATGTGTGTGTGTGTGTGTGTGTATATATATATACATATACATATAACGAAGAGATACTAGAAGGGGTGAATTGACTAACTTTTAAAAATTATTTTGCCATATATTTGGAGTCCGTTACAATACCAATGTCAATGACGTCAGGTTTAATTTATTTTTTACCTTGTCGATCCAGAAATTTAAACAACTTGAAAATATTTTTGGGAATTTCGACTTATCCAGCCTACCTCCGTGCAAAGCTGAATCACAAAATAATTGATTGCGCTTTCAATATGTTGTAAAATTTTCAGCAATGCTTATTTAAAATATCCAACATCTTTATCCCCAGAAGCTTATAGTTAATCCATGAACAATAATTAATATGATGTTGTCTTGTTTGTCGGGTATCATTTACCATAACTAGTTGTTGACATTATAGTTGATGGTAAATATTAATTGAATAAAAAATTCTCACAAAGACATGAAAACTTGTTACATTCCATAAATTACTTTTTTCTTTACATTTAGTTAAGTCCTAGAAAATGACGATACATCAAAAGACAATAATGAGGACGATTAAAATATTGCTAAGGATGATACCAGTAATTATGACAATCGCCTAGACGTAATTGAATAAAAATTCCGATTTGTCTTTCATGTATAATTATCACAATATTTTCAATAAACAACTTAATATTTTATTTTGCTAATCTGCTTTCTCTTACACTCTCCATCGCAGCTATCTCCCTCACACAATCAACGAATTAGTGCCCGCGCTCTTCTAACGCACTTATTGTTACCGAGATTTAAATTGGTCTGGCTTCTAATGAAGCAACCGTACTATTGTTCAGCAAATTCTTTGATTAGAGGACAACATGATATTAAAATTTAAATTATACTCAAATTATTTGAAAATTAATTTTTTTTCAATAATTCAAATTGTATTTGACGCGATGTTACCAGTTAAAAATATATATTTCTAAACGGATGTAAAAAATTATGAGGAAAAAATTTTGTCTCCAAATGATTTCAAAATGCACAATTTTCACCTTATACAAGTGAAAATTGCGGAAATTTTGAGGGGATAAGAGCAGGTAAACTCAACCACTCATGGTGCCAGGCGTACCGCATTCCTAAAAAAGGAAGTATCAAAAAACTGACTTAAAATTTGTTTTTTCCAACGTTGCTAGCTCTTACACTAACATATGACATATAGATTTTTCCATGGTCTTTAAAATGTAGACGAAATATTGCTAAATTTTATATATTTCGATGAAGCCACATTAGCTCATATTACAATTCCAAAATTGTAAACAAATATTTCAAAACTGGCCTTTAATCAATATTTTTAACAACATATCGAATATATATGTACGTTATTTTTTTTTCTTTGCATGCAAAATTTCATTAAATTTGAATTGATTTTAACTTTGTCCTTAATCGTTTTACATAAAGTTGATCAGTTTGTATGAAACTATAAACCATGTGTTTTGACCCAACGTGAAGTGTCATTCTATTGTCCGTGTTATTCGATATTTCAATAAATGTACAATATTTTATAGTATTTGTGTGCTCACTAGCTGGAATCACATTTTTTCGTTCGCGTCAAATCTGTATAACGTGTTTATTTATTACTACTTTATCGACCCCAAAGCTGTAATTTTTCTGTCATTTTCGTACCAAATTTGTATCATAAAGCTGGCTACAAGCGTCGGCTTAATAACACTCTTCCACAGAAAGCTAAATAAGAACTAAATACAAATTTTCATATCCTAGTTAAAGATGGGAATTACCTCTTTGTTATAAATTGATTATTATAACAAAGAAATTTGTATCATAAAGCTAGCTACAAGTGTCGACTTAATAACACTCTTCCACAGAAAGCTAAATAAGAACTAAATACAAATTTTCATATCCTAGTTAAAGATGGGAATTACCTCTTTGTTATAAATTGATTATTATAACAAAGAAATTTGTATCATAAAGCTAGCTACAAGTGTCGACTTAATAACACTCTTCCACAGAAAGCTAAATAAGAACTAAATACAAATTTTCATATCCTAGTTAAAGGTGGGAATTACCTCTTTGTTATAAATTGATTATTATAACAAAGAAATTTGTATCATAAAGCTAGCTACAAGTGTCGACTTAATAACACTCTTCCACAGAAAGCTAAATAAGAACTAAATACAAATTTTCATATCCTAGTTAAAGGTGGGAATTACCTCTTTGTTATAAATTGATTATTATAACAAAGAAATTTGTATCATAAAGCTGGCTACAAGCGTCGGCTTAATAACACTCTTCCACAGAAAGCTAAATAAGAACTAAATACAAATTTTCATATCCTAGTTAAAGATGGGAATTACCTCTTTGTTATAAATTAATTACTTCCCATTATAATTTATATAGTATACCCTAAAAACTCTCGATAGTAGACGGAAGTCGCTTCGACAGTAGGATTTTTTGAAACAATTAAAAAGATTTTATTAGATATACTACACAATCTATTTCGTAGGAAAATTTAATAAAAAGTCTTTGTCCTGTATAGTACAAAAGTGCAATTAAATCCCGCACATTTTTTACGCCTTATGCTGCTATAGAAAAAACAGCAGAGTAGCGAGGAACTATCGCCATCTATCCTATATAATTTGTATTATATTCTATTACATTGTGTTAACGGACAATTTCTACTTTGAAAATGGCTACTATGTTTTTTCGTGTTTTTTTTCACTTATCTAATTTAAATTGTTTTTTTTGTTGTATTTTTATTGAAAATAATATTTCATATTGGTAATATTAATATGAGTTGACAACGACAATTTTAATTAATTTCATTGTCTCCATTGCCATAGTATCAAATAAAAAACAGATACCTTTTTAATTTAATTGCACTTAAATCAATTCATTTTTTATTTACTTGTTAATGTAATGTATAATATTAGCTTCATGTGGAAACGTTAGGATATACCACTTTATCCCCATATATGATAAATAACACAAAAGAACATTAAAAAATAAATGCAAAATACTGAGATGACTTTTCAACATTCAAAAATATTCGAATATAAGTCACGGTATGTGACAGTTTGTTCACAAAAACTGTCTTAATCTATGACAATTATCAGAAAAATTAGAAATCAGTATATACGAGTGCCTATGACTAATCAACGAATATACACGTCACGGAATAAGATAATTTATTGCGGATGGACTATCTATGATCTGACCATAACAGGTAATTAAAATGGGCTTGTGCATACATGAAAGAATCGAAACTAGTTGTGTCTATTCAGTTCTTTATCTTATTAACCGAGAATAAGTGGTACAATGGCTTAATTACTTAATACACAACTTAAGTGCTGAATTAATTGTATGGTGCAATGGAAATCCATTGTTAGCTTGGTCATCCAATATACAAAACTTATAATATGAATAGTTGATTGAAAATCATTTTTGCAATCATACAGAAGCACAACCACTTCACGCATGTCTAGGGTATAACTGCAACTACAAATAATAGGTAATAACTCTAGCTACTTCCAGGCAACCTACCGTCCTACACCACAATACCAGAGTTAGCAATTTTACACAAGAACAATCATCGCTAAAATCCGATCTACTCCACAATGCCGATTACACAATGTATTTATATTCACTGACTAGCAATCCATATAGTGATTTCAACTTATCCTGATAATTTTTTTTTCTTTATAGTCCAAAATTTGTAAAATGCCTATAAATCAAATGTCCGTAACATTTGACTTTCAATAATTATAATTATCGAGTAATTTCAGAACTTTCATTTTCAGTAATTCTGGGTTTTTCAATATTAATGTATAGCAGTTTTAACCCAAAACAAAATATTCCTACTGTATATATATATATATATATATATATATATATATATATATATATATATATACACATATGTATATATATATTTATATATGTATGTATGTATGTATATGTGTGTGTGATGATAAAATTTTGTTTAGTCGATAGAAATAACATTGAGATATGCAAAATAAGCATTTCCAAAGCAGACTTCACATGGTAGGAAGTTAAATGCCAACAAAATTATTTTCTGTACCTAATTTGTATTCTGATCATTGCTAGGATATGTTTTATTCTTAAAATGTAACTAATATTTTCTGTGATCATTGTGTCGACTTCTAGTCGTATTTAATACAGTGAACAAACTACCTTCGTTATTAATGTACAAAAGCCAGTAAAATACCATAAGAAAGAAAAAGAACGCCCAAATGCAGTGATTTTTAAAAAAGAAACCTTTAAACACGTGATTATTTTGATCCTACAAAATGAAAGAAGTAAACACCGTAAACAATGTGAGTCATTACTCAAAAAGCTAAAGCTCGTTATTAATATATTAAAGTGATATCAATTATTTATATAAATGATTCAATTCAAATGGCTTAATAAGGGCAAACGTATTTGATATTAACATTATTTCACAACAACGACAAAAAAATCGATATACCAATTTTTCATTAATCACACAGAATTTCTATAAGCGAAATAAATAATGGGGAAGATCTATGACGTAGTAACTTTTTTATAGTCATTTTCAGGTAGACTTCAATGAAATTAAAATTAATTCTGCTAAATCTAATCATATCCTTATATATTGCATTATATTTCTAGATTATAATCAAATACTTCGAATTTTCAGTTATGTAATTTATGTTAAGGAGACACTAAAAAAGCAAAAACTAAAATTTTAAACTCTGCCATAAATAAAATATTTTCAAACGCATTTTGTAACAAATTAATGTATAAAGTCCACTCATTTCAAAACATTTCCGAAAATTGCACCAACGCACATAAATATATCTAAAGTAACTTTATGTCAAAATTGTTCAATACTTAATATTTTTCTTTCCACTAAGAAAAATAAAAAAATAACAAAAAACCATTTCGAGTTTTCTTGAGTTGTGAATATTAATGATATGGTTTTGTACCAACCCACTATATTACTGTTAATGTTAAGAAATTCGAGATTATAAGTAGCACACAAAAAAACTCCTTATTTTGATCTTTACATATTGCTAATATCCTGAATTATTTGAAACACTTGTCAATTGTATGTCTTGATAGATTAAGTCATGATTTTATCATCAAATAATGTAATTGATTAGGAAATAGTGCATAATATCCACTATAAAAACAATTATTGTAATTATTCTCTGATATTTTATTCACTGCCAATTTAACAGCATTTAAAAATACCTCTAACAAGGTGTTAACGATAACTACAGCATCTTTCATTTTGGCGTAAAGAAAGTCATTAATATTAGTAAATTAAACATGATATATTGTTTTATCTCACCATTTCATATTTTGCCCGTAACAAAACTCCTAAACGATTGTTACTATTATTAAACTTTATATAATTATTCCAAAAAAATATAACAGCCATTATCAAATCTAAATTTAGCTCCATTATCAATATGTAACCTATAAAAATTAAAAATAAATATATGAAGTAACATTATTAAAACACATACATAGCTTGAGCGTATGAACACAAATATCCGTCACGATCAACCGGTCGTCTAGACGTATTTACTAAGGAAGCCTGCCTTGGCTTGTCTACAAACAATTAAATTCATACCGGCCTTCCCTTAAGTTTAATTTCCCTCCCAGATATATACGCCAACCCTGATTCATAATATTCATCTCTCACCCATTATAAAACCTCCCTTAAAACAAAGCGAGCCGCTCGAAGTTAAATGATAATAAATTTACTTAACGACTCTAAAAGATGTCTCCTTTGATGGTTTCGATAACAAAAATTAAACGAAGTATTATTAGAGTTTCCCTTAATAGTGGATTGTTTAAGTTATTTCTCTCTACTTTATAACTGAAAGAAAATGGATGACAATCATTACTGAACTTATCACGGAAATTCAGTAATGATTGTCAGTTTAGATTGCTTACCTATCTATGAAATAACAAAAAATAATATTAATTAACGAATGCGATTGTATTCAATAATTGCACTAAACTATAGAATCAAATGTGTCATTTCTCAATGAAAAGTTTATCAAAAGACAATGATGATACCGTAAGAATCATTAAATTACATGCCATTGCCATAAATGCCGAAGTAGTAGGGTACACGTTGAAATATAGTTTGGGACATTTTTCGTTTCCAGTAAGTGATGATAAAAACTTCTTGCACAACAGTAGTATTTGAAATGTTTTTATAATTATATATATATATATATATATATATATATATATATATTTATATTGTGAACTTGGAAACTATTAAGTTAATTTTATCCCTCGACAAAGTTATTATAGATTTTGATCCAAACTATTTTTGTCTCTAGTTACATTCTGATCAAATAATAAATTAATAAATGTAGCATGTAGAGTACATACACATATGTATATATATATATATATATATATATATATATATATATATATCTGTATCTGATACAGCAACTGAAAAAAACTTTCGGGTATATGGGAGAAACACAGTATAGCACGAGCGCCACATATCCCCAGCGTCGAGCCTATAAATAGACCAGCGTACCCAGCCAGTGGCTAGCATGCCCGTTTCTTTTCGCTGCCAATCACCAAATGAAGCAGACTTCCGCGCTTACGCGTGCCGGATCGAATTATGACGTACCGTACCGTCGCTCGCACGTCGACAACGATTATTGACAATGTATTTTTTAGAGCGGCGCTCGGTTTGACGTTGAAGACTACACAGTCTTCAACGTCGATGACGATATTGTTTAGAGCGTCACTTATTTACCGCGTGCTGACTACGCCTTCCTAGAAAATATTACTTTTATTTGATTGTCAAGTCACGTTTCCTTTTGAGAACAGTTTATTATTATATTATTATCACCGTTTGGTAAGTCATTGCAGCTAGAGTTCCATCTCTTATAAATAAAGAACAAGACACCATGTTTTTTGAAGTTACTTCTATCTATCCAGTGTACTGAACATTACATAAAAACTACTAAAGGGTTTTGAATGGAGTTTTCAAATAATTATATCTTGAGATCCTAAAAATGTTTAATAACTAAACGTTTTATCATGGGGCAATGTTTTAATAACAACGTAAGAGTTTGAGTAACACCAAAAAGTGAAGTTTAGTAATGAATATTTTTCCCAAAATGTTATATGTGAAAGGGTATTTAATCCAAAAACACCAAATTGTGGGTGGTTTATTAAAATGCGTATAGAAATTTTAGCTCCATAAATCTCCATATATATACATACATATATATATATATATATATATATATATATATATATATACATGTATGTGTGTATATATATATATATATATATGTATATGTATGTATATATATGAAGATTATATATATATATATATATATATATATATATATATATATATATACATGGCCAATTAACAATAAAAACTAAATTAAAAAGTTCTCTATGGATAAATTTTAATTTTTCCAAAACCATAAGCTAAAGGTTGTGATTTTACAAACACAACAGATTCAATATTTGTTTAAAAAAATTGAAAAATTAAAAATCATACTTTCTGCATAATCGTTTTTTTAATACCAAAAATAGCTCAACCATTGATTTCAGTCTTTACAAAGAGACTTAATATATTTAAAAAGGAGCTAATTTGGAACGTGTTATTGGATTCATAACCTAGATAAGAAGAAACAATAGAAGTAGTTCTCAAATTTATAAAACACGAGAAGAGATTGATAGAGTATAAAAGGATCAATGGTGAAGCAGTTTATTTTACAAGGAGTTATTAAAGAAATTACCAAAGAGGCAAATTGATCAAAAAATATTATTCATACTACGTAACAGTTCTCCAAAATCTGATGTATTGTCGAAAAATTATTTTTTTAAGAGAAGTAACGACAAGTAAAATCACATATTGTCAAGAAGTTGATATGTAAAAAAAGTAAATAGATTAAGATATAGCAAATAAATTAACTCCTAAGAAAACAAAGAAAACATAAAATAAGAAGGCAGTCACAAATATAATACATAAAGATAATGAAATCAATCGATGAGACCGTGACGAGGACCAAATAAAATGTTAACGTTATGAACCTTGATGAAATGATAAGTGCTAATATAAAAATGATAAAAAAAGACTGCACTGTAGACTGCACTAATAAAAGAATACTACACCTTGTGCACTATCACTTTTGGGTGCTCATTCGTAGAAACTAGATTATAAGAGAAAATGAAAAAAACCTATCAATGTCTAGAGAAGAAAGAAAGATTTTCAAATTGTAACTCCTTGCTCGTAACTTTACGTAAACATCGACGAGTTTTAAAAAATGCACTTTCTGTATTTGACCAAAATATTGTTAGTAAATTACAAAGGAGACCACAAAGTGTTTTAGATATTTACAAGCACAACTTTTTTTTAATTAATTAGTTTTGCTGAAAGAATTTTCGTCCAAAATTTGAACAATTTAGGTGAAACAAAAAACCGGTGCACTACATTCAAACAATTAACTTTCTGTGGTAGAAAATCGCACATATGAATCTAGTTGATACATTTTCTTACTCGATATGCATAAATTGTCTGAATATGCTACTTCTACAGCATGCGACACATTCAAATTCAAAGAAAACTTTTTTTTTAAATAAATTCTAGAAATTTTGTTAAAATAGTTTTTTTTTATCAAATAACCATTTTTACTATAAAATTCAGAATTACATTCAATGATATTTTTTAAAAAGTTTACTAAATACATTTCATTATTATCGGTAATTTTGGTCTTAATACTTTTCATCTTAAAATTAATCTTCGCTAACATTATGATACGTGACTTTAAGAGTTCTTACAGTATACATTTTTAAAGAATACTTGAAACACCAAAGCGACAATTAAATTAAAAGTCGAATTCAGATAGACTAGCTCGTTCTAAAATTCTCGCTGCGTATTATAATAAAAAATCTATAAATACGTATACATGAACAAGAAAAATGCGTCGTTAGAAATGGCAGTTCAATTAATCAAATTTTCAAAGGAATGTCACTAAGCAATTTCATTTTGCTTTACTAAATATAAAACTCATACTAATAAATCTTTCATGCGGAATAACAGAAAATAACGAATTAGGTTAATCGTTGGTTAATAAATCAATGCCTATTTAAGCTATTCTTCTATGAATTTAATTAAGAAAGAAATCAATCGAAATTAAAAGAGATTATTTTGGAAACTTTACAACCATGAATGCTACACTGTAAATAATTACACTTTTATCGATCCAAGAAACCAATATCTCATTATGGCCTTGTTTTAGTACGATATACCTTTTTTCTATAATAAAAATGGTGCTAATATCATACAATCTGATGGTAGATTTTTAATTTCAATTTTACGTTTCATTTGTAACACAAAAATTATGCAGCACAAAAAAAATGTCTCTCCGGATTATATTCCTCCCTCTTTCGTTTGCCAAGTATATGCATACATATAACAAGGTACAACCACTTGCTTGAAATAAATGTGCTTCATTATCCGTATTTTGTTACGGTTGCAGACATTAAAAGCACATAATTGAATTAAACGAAGTGAGATAAACGATCTAACGAAATTACCATAATCGTTTAATATGAACGAAATACCAGTTTAAAGTAAAAGAGAGGTTTATTAATTTTATAAAATATATATTTAATGTATATATTTTTGAATACTTAATTCATTTTGGCCCGATTAACAAGAAACACCAAAACCTTATAGAATGGGTTGTTTCGCAGTAATTTCAAATAAATAAGTATTGTTTACAGACTAATGTTTTTCGCCTTACTTATTTCTCAACTTCTTGACGTTATATCAATATAATATGTATCCTATTTTACATATTCTGCGCAATATTGAAAGTTTCAATAAAACGTGTATAGTATTTTTTAAGAACTAACAAAAATCAAACAAACATTATTACGAATATGCTTCATCTATATGTATATATATATATATATATATATATATATATATATATATATATATATATATATATATATATATATATATATTCACATATATAATCAAAAATTCTCCGAAATTAAACTTTTCGAATGGCATTTGCTATCGCTTTTGTTTGATTGCAAATACTTTCATGAATCCGATTATCCACGATTACATATCTTATTCAAAACACCGCTAAAATCAAAACATGTGTAAATAAATAATACGGACAATACAAAGAAATTCGCCGCTAAGACGATATGACCGCAAAGGTTCTGTTAGTTAGACCTCACAAATAGTAAAAATGTCGCAATCTAATTAATTATTTTCCGTAATGTTGCTATTTACCACAGGTCGTATAACAAAGGAGGAATTCCTTATCAAGTCGTACTTCGATTATATATCTCAACAACTTCCTCAGAGGGTTTTACATTCGCTATTTAGTTACAGTGGCTATGATTTTTCTTTATCGATTCTAGAGTTGCATAGTCAAAGAAACAACCTTTGTAACCTTCATAAGCCATATCCGTCTATTATCTATCCCAGCCACACAGCTTCTACACTTCTAGATCTAAGTGCTAAAATGAAAAAAGGATATGAAATTTTCTCCTCGTTCAATTAAACTGGAGGCAATCTTTTTTTCAGGCTCCATCGAGTTATCTACTTCACAATTTTATTTTAAGCGATTTCCGACAATCAATTATTCTCTTTATTGGTGCTGACATTTGATTATATACTTTGGTAATATTACTTCGTTTAATATTCATCAACAATGTCAAGAGATATTCTCTTTATTGGTGCTGACATTTGATTATATACTTTGGTAATATTACTTCGTTTAATATTCATCAACAATGTCAAGAGATATTCTCTTTATTGGTGCTGACATTTGATTATATACTTTGGTAATATTACTTCGTTTAATATTCATCAACAATATCAAGAGACACTAACTAATACGAAAGCTCATTTTGAGTAGATACCGACGCGTATATATACGCCTTAAGTGCTTGCGTTTGATTATAATTTTGAATTAAAATAATTTTGGTATCCTACATCAGCAATTTTAAAAATTATAAACTATTAAACAACCTTATTTTAAGCAGATTCCCATACGAACTTACATAATTTTACTTCATATTTTTACATATATTTTGCCTGTGCAGGCTTTTAAAGCTGGTAACTAAGTTTAGAGCTTGAATTATTTGTTGTAATTTGTGTCACTGCCCAAAAATACGGAAAAATACGTTAAGAAACAATTTTATTATATCTCATTGTCTATAGCCATAGAAGAAATATATTTAATTTTATTTAATGTGCCTATTGGAGCGTGAATCAACGAAAGTAAGTTTCCATTAATTTAACTATAAATCAGATAGAAATTCAGCTGCGTTCAGAGGTGAATCAGTTACGATTTTTGTAGCCTTTTATAATCCATAGAATTATAGGAAAAACGGCCGTCTCGCAAGTGAAAGGTAATTTATATTATATATATAGGTAATTTATATGTGTGACTTTAGGGCGGTTTAAAGGGGAGGTGACGTTAGCACGGAGCAGTAGTTTGTTTCGCTCTCGATTTTTGTATTCTTACCTGGGTGAGTGTGACAAAACTGACACAAGGACTGTTGAATTTCGAATTATTTATGTTTTGTATAAAGAAGTGGTAAAATTATAACCGTAAAAGTAGCTTTGTCTTCTGTATTGAAGAAATATTCGATTTCCAGTAAATAGGAAAGTCCAGTTCCAGTAAAATTCACTTTGTCTTCTCCATTACACGGGCTTCGTGCATAAACTATATATTCTCTATCTGTATTGTGTATTCCTGTCTTCCCCGTATATATACTAGTCAATGTACAAAATATTACTGATAGTTAAGGTTTTTTTTTATAAAGATGCTTTGGACCTTTGAACTCTCTCTGACTTTAACCCCGAGATGTTTCATCACAGTTTCATCTAACATTTTAATGCTAGTAAAAGTACCTTGAAGTCTGTGATAATATTTTAAATATAATTTTTAATTATTTTGATGTTTGTACTTAACAGACTTAACAGATATAAAAGAACCGGCAAGTACAAGTTGGACTTAAACTATTAGTGTTCTTTGCCATTGCATAGAAAATATATTCATGAAATCCATACCCGTCACATGTACAGCGGTTGCAACTTTTGGATCTACAGTATTCACCGAAAACATATTATGTTACCATACTATGCAATCTTTGTTTTATTTTCTTCAAAACTCTATGCCCAACTTACAGATAAACCCAAAGCGTTGGACATATGGAAGAACATTAAAATGAATAGTTCGATACAAGCACACAACACTAACAGGATATGAAAATAGTAGCAATAACGCACAGTAATTCTAATAAATATAATTCTAATTAATGATTAGTCGTGAACCACCAAGCAACTCCATAATCCCATCCTTAAAGCAGTCAATGGAGCAAAAAAAAGTATCTATATTAGATGTATCTCGCAATGCCGCATTTAGCAATAAGAGTGCACGAATAGCAGGTGAACTATGTAGGATATTCGTGTACGCTCTTGGCAGGTGGAATAAACCATGACACCATCCTCCAATAAAGCAGCCAGAAGCATTGAGCACTACTAAACTAAAGATCGAGGGGTTTTCAAGGTTATTATTTAATCATTCAAAAAAATATATGATCAAAGCCAATTCCAATCGGAGTTACAGGGAATTACGGACACCGGTGGGAAGGTCGGACACCTTGCCCATCAGAAATTCAGAAAGGAAAAAATAAGGATAATATTCAATCGTTTTGTAACACAAAAACCGATTGAACTTTTTAGGATGTAAGTAGCTTCATATGGAGTCTGTATTCGGTTCAAAAATGCTACGAATTAAAGAATAAACTAAAAATACGATTGTACCAATATTTTGAAAATCATGACAATGCCATATGACCAATTCTAGTACCTTGCAGGCTTTTTGATAGTTGTGAAATGCTAGATGATTATCCATAATATCATCGAGATCCTACACAAATGTAACTCTTTCTAGAATTGTTCCACCTATCTCAACCAGTTACGTAAGCAAGAGTAGGTGAATATTGCACAAATTAAAACAGATAAGTAGTGAAAATGTAAAAAATTCTATCATTAATTGTTTGGTCTTAACTTAGACATTAATCGTACATTTTCTGAGCAAAATAGAAAGACAATTTTTTTCAGATTTTTGGAAACCAAAATACTTTAAAATTTTAACAAGCTTTAATTTAGTATCCCATACGGCCACCATAAAAAAAATCATCTCTGAGATAGATACCTATTACAAATAGACACATAGATACGAATATCCAAAACGGCAAAAGCTATATTTATTTTTGAAATCACGATAAATAACAAGAATATATTGGTCTCCTTTACGCTTTCTATAGAAATTTTAGAGATAGGTGATGTTTAACTATTGCATTAAAATAAATACTAAAAATACGTTAATAATTTTCTACGCTTTGATATAATAGGAATATTAGAGACTTATAATAAATATTAAATACTTATAATGGGAATATTAGTGACTTACGAGGTGTGACTAGTATATCACGATAAATACCAAAGATACGTTAAGAGATTTGGGGTGTGTACTCAGCATGAACCCCGTAGGCTCTTATATTTTCACTGGACAGGCATTACGAGCGTGTGATTCTAGAAATAAAAAATGTTTTCTTAAGCATGAACTTATGAGGTTCTTTAATGTCGGATGGTAAACCGCAAGAAGCGTTTGATGCCGGATTCTACAGTCCAAACCTGTGAGTTTCTTATACTCATATTTTGGCTGACCAGCTGCTGCGAGCATTTGATGCTATGTTCTTTAACGCGAAACTGAAAGCGTTCAGTACTAGATTCCATACTACCAGCCTGTAATGTTCTTATATGTTGAATGGGAAGTCGGTAAGTATTTCTGTATGTCAAGAGGATGATATTTTCCTCCGAAGCAGTTGCTTCAACAATTTCTTGCGCTGTCCACAATTTTGGAAACTATCAGAAAATTTTGAAGGATGGAGAGAAATAGTAAAATTTTGAAGATATGTTGTTGTTTGACTTTGTGTGTTACGTTGGATACCAATGTCAAACATTATTATGATTTCTGTAATACAGATGCGATGAAATATTACTACAGATGCGTCAATTACTTTAAGAGATGCCTTCATATACAGGGAAAAATGTTTTTAATTTTTATTTTATTTTAGCAATATTAAACTTAACAAAGCGAGTATAAAATAGCAATACCTATGTAATATGAAAATATATGTAAGACAGTACTATTATGTTAAAGTCACATTTTTTGCTTTCCTCTATGCTGCCTAGACTTTATAAATATAATCTAATCAAGCTCTGCGTCCTCTAAATATTTACACAAAAATATTGTTAGTGATAAAGCACTCGGTTTTTATAATAGCCGAAGTCCCTAAAAGATTATCGAAATTTGCCCTCACCCAGACCTTTCTTCATTCAGAGACCTAGCGTGTAATTAATCTGATATCCTTATGGAACGCGGGGTAAATATATAGTAGACAATTTTGAATGATCAAAAGATATTACCTAGTTAATGAAGCAATCAGATAAAGGTAATTACCTAGATCACTCTATAAACTGCCCTGCTTAATTTTGCAGGCAGAATGAAAGCTATTAAAAATTGCACAAATAGTAATTATTAGTGTCAATTGAGAAATAGGGTTCAGGAAAATTTTCACAATTTAATATTTTCCCTCGGTGCAAAATTCTCAAGCGCGAGCTTGTAGCAAATCGTATATCTTTACTGGCAAGTTACTACGAACCTTCAGAACTAGACTTTAGGTCTATTCCTAGAATGTCTCATTTTCCTTTTAGGCATAATGACAAACTAAATGAAATTATATTTAGATGAAAATTACAATATCACTTTCCTGAAATTAATTAAATACTTAAATTTAATTAATTTTCTCAGTGACGTTTTCCAGGTAATATGTGAAAAACAAGCATATCTGTTTTGGAAATTATAATTTGATTACGCTTAATCAAAAATACACCCGCAAAATCTACGGTACTTATTCAAATGTTTTGGAGTGAAGAAAATTATTTATCGAAATAAAATACATTAAACGGAGAATAATTATTTTTTTAGGTATTACTTTTTATTTACTAAAAGGACTCTAGACAGATTTATATATTTATTATTTCTATGACAAAATTTAAAATTTTATGGGTTAGCCTTAGCAAATAGATGCTAACATGGATATTTTTTTAGATCTATTTATTTATGCATTTCTTTCGTGCATTTCTTTCATTTGTATGCATATTTCGCCATGAATGCATCATTTGCCCGAAAGATTATCCCTTGACACCTTTTATGATGATTTGCGTGATTAAAATGGTCATTAGTTACCTTTCTTTGAATATAACTTCATAAAATATAAACTAAATTCATTCTGGAAGACTTGGATACTTACCTGCGAAAAACGTTTTTTTTTCAAATGTTCTCGTGGTTAAATCTAACAAAAAGACAAAAAAACTTATCCCTTTATTATCATAATATAGTCTGTATTCATATACAAAGTATAAGCTAATTAACAATGATTTATTTTACATCATGTTAACAGTTTCCGAGATTACCACTTACAAACAAACAAATTCACAATCTTTACCTCTTTAATATGTTAATATAATGTTTATCTCATCTTTAATATGTTAATATAATGTTTATCTCATCTTTAATATGTTAATATAATGTTTATCTCATCGATTAAAAAAGTGATATGATAATAATATTTAAATGCATTGTAATTTGATGGAAGCGTGAGTTTTATTTACATTTAATACAATTTTTTGTTCCCCCTATGGTCAAAATATCTCAATGAAACAAAGTAATCGACACGTATACTAAACAACTCGAAACATGTTGTGCGAACTAAATAAAGCCATAACTCTCAATAAAAATTGAACTAAATGAAGACATAACTCTCAATAACAATTGAACTAAATAAAGCCATTACTCTGAATACAATTACCATTCCACACTCTTGTTGTTCACTTATATCGACGGTAGCAAAGAACGAACGGCTATCTACAAAAACATGATTTTTCAGTAGAGCGTTTCTAAGACAAAACTATGATAATATATAGAATAACAAAGCTAACTTGTCCCATTTTACAAAGCTCCATTTATAATTCATAACCAAGAAAACGGTTAAGTTATTTTAAGACGTGTTTGACTAAATGTATTTATCTACTTCGTACAAAAAAAATAAACTAAATAAGTCAATTGCCATATATCCGCTTCTGTGTGTGACTTTCTAATTACAAATTTTAAATAATTTAAAATTAAAAAATCGATATTTCCATTCATTTTTTTATATAGCTACATAGATATGAATAAAAGGAAACTATGTTTGAAACCAAAATATTGTAGCTGTTCCAAATTACTTTGTGTTTTAAAAGTTTCCGACATTGTTAACTGCAGATATACTATAAATAGAAGTTAAGAAGTCCAAAGAAACGTATAGATTAAATGAATTTTCAATCATCATAATCAAATAATATAATATTATTTCAATCAGGTGGGATTGAAATGAAGAGTCAGACCATTTAACTTAAAAAATAAAGTACCAAAACACGATAAGGATTCCTTTAGATAAGGATTTTTTTAACATGATTGACCAATATTCTTTTTTGATAGTGAACATCCCTTTGTGACATATCTTTATTTCGCCTTTTTTACATCTTTCATATACTTCACTATTATGCAACGTAGTCGTGGGTAAATTAATTATAAGAATAATTTAAACCATCAGACTCGCGATAAAATGGATAAGTAACTGATATTTTTATTCATAACCCACGAACACGCCGAACGTCATATGTATGTCGTCGCTTCGTGAAACATTGGTGTAGTCTTCTTTAAATATAAAACATTATAATAGAAAAAGATAGGAATTTATGAAAAAAATATCCTGTGATAAAATAAGTTTAGTTGCATTTCCTAATAATTGCAGTTGACTTGTTTTTCTTTGCTGCCGCCGATATATTTTGCAATTTTTTTTATCAATACAAATTTTATTCACATTCCGCTACAAACTAATCATTTTAACGTTAAAATTTAAACCAATTAGGCTTACATCACTGGCGGTCTGCTATTCATTGACATACTGAACGTCTAGTAGCGGATAGGAAACTCTATCCGTTCCCCGCTCCCCCCGCTAAAGATACATTTCCTTTTTTTCCTCTTGATCGCATACGAACTTACATATATTGAGAAAAGAAGTTTGATGTTCAATAATAAATATTTTATGGTTAAACGTCTGCTTTACAATAAAGAACTATGTGAAAAAAAAGAAATAATAATATCATTTTACAAAGGATACGTCCAACAGTAAACGCGCAACTCTTATTCAAGAAACCTAGCTTTATCTTATACTGAAAATAATGTAATCAATTGAGAAGCCAAACTGAAAGCTCCCTCTAAGGAATTATAGGAAATTGAAAAACTTTTCACGTCTCTGGTTCAGAAATCAAACCGCTGTTGGATACAATCAATTTCCTGACATAAATAAGTTTTCTCTCCTATAAAGAAAACTAAAGAGGTAGTGATTGGAACATATTGGTCCCTTGTCTTATTTTGTACTTGTTTTGTTTTATTTTTATTAGACAGAAAATTTGCTTTCTTTAAGTTTTCTTTTGCTGAACGATTTTTCGAATACAATTCCTCATACCAATTAAACTTAATGAAATCGTATTGTTTGCAAATTATTTTCAGTAACGACGTTTTTTATCTAACCTTAGCCGAAATGTTCTCCTATGATTGATCTGGTATTAACAGCGACATACATATTGATACACAAATTTATAGAGATCCTATAGTGTATTTTAGGTCCATGCCTCAAAGCCAAGTTGCGTGTTGATTTTTATAGCCCATCTATATACAGCATAATTTTTATAAAAAGGTTTCCTGTGATATATATTACATGCAAGGTAATAAATTTTAATTAGTTTCGATTTCACGTATCTACGCGGATATGCCAAAACATATATATGGATATGTTTTGAAATAATATCTCGATATGTTAACTATTTTAGTTTGAAAAATTCATTGAAGTGTACATAGTATAGATTTTTGTGCGACTGAGCCACGTGTGACATGTAGTCAATAGTTAATAAAATTACGATAAAAAAAATTGGGTTTTCCACTTTCTAAAAAAATTTTTAAATATTTCAGTTTTTTAGAGTTCCCTTCTTCAAAAGCAAAAAACAGAACTCGTATAAGATCACTCACATGTTCGTATGCCACAACCGTTTTTCCCAGTAATCGCTTGAAACAGAAATTATAATTTTTGGCCTAGAAATAAAGCATATAACATTGAAATACACCACACACATAATATTATATTATCTGATATACACCAAAAATATTTGTATTGAAATTTAAATGAAATTTAATGTTCGGGGAGAATTTTTTAAAAATGTTGTTTATATTATGGAGTATTGCTTCAAGGAACTTGTTAGAATGTCTTAACTCTTTCTTGATAATTTAAGGTACATCTTCAGATGCATTTTAACCAGCTCTTCCAAAGTATATCCCCCTCATCCAACAATTTTAAGAATTTTTATTCGAGTACGTAATTATACACATTCAGGCGTAAAATTTCCCTATAAATATTTGTTTAGTATTAGCTTTGTACTATTTAATCTGTCTTACTTACTATACTATGACCACGGTCTTCTTGCATTTTAAGCAATAAAACGTTTCGCATAATGATTTGCGCATCGGTTACGCACTATAAATGAAAAAAAACACCTGGTTAATGATTCACGCGCTTTCTACCATTTACCAGTCCATCAAAACCATTAAACATAGTGACCTCATGTTTGCCAAATGTTTAATTGCTTAATGGAGTAATAATAAAAATACTTTGTTTACAAATAACGTAATTCAAAGTAGTCGGCTCTCGTAATCAGTGCAGGTGTATTGTTTACTCATTCGTGAAAATTGTTTGTGACCAGTTTGTTAACTAAAATCGTTGAATATTTTTATATATTTTTATTATTTAATTAATTAAATGGAAGTTTTTTCGAGAGCAGTATTAAATTTGTTAATGTTAATACCAAACAAAAAGCGCACATTATTATCAACAATGTTTTTAAATTTTTGAGTAAATTTTAGCAAAATCCTTAAAGTTGAAAAAACTTAATTTAAATAAGACGCAAGGACTTACTGCGAAAATGTGTAGTGTAAGTTTAAGAACAGTAAATAACATCAAAAATTGCGTGCAAATAGTGAAATGATTTGGCCCCGCGAAGAAATTAATAAACGTCTCCAGTAACTAATCTAAATGATACAGAGAACATATTGAAGGTTTTTAGTGTGGAAAAACCTTGATTATAAGTACAAAACAACTCCGGGCGGAAGAACTTAGTTAATGGGGAGGTTTGACACTCTTTATACTCGACTCAAGGTTTTAAAAAAGTTGAAAGAGGGGCGGAGACACGCGCCCAAGTATTTATCTTGACGAAACTTAGATTAATCGGAATAATTTACTTAAACGATCCCAGCTTATTAAAAACCATGAAGGTGATCTAAATAAAAATATTGGAAAACGAGTTAGAATTTTATATAGTGTCAGGTTGTGCAAAATATGGGTTTTTGTCAGATGTCAAATGGGTTTTTTGAGCAGCAAAATGAAATAACAGCGACTATCGTACTTAAATGAAGGCTGAAGTTGGTTTAGTGAGTGGTTTCAGTGATTACCATTGAATTACCAGTTACCGCTTGCAGCAAATTAATCGGGCACCTACATTAGCGTCTAGGAAGATAAAATAATCAAATGGCTTCAGGACAATTGAAGGGAGATGTCGATTAAGGATGTCGATAGTTTTGATAAAGAACGGAGGTCCGATTGCGCATAGATTGGTAGTATATCAGTATAGGAAAAGGAGAGGTAGGCTAATGACAAAGTGGCTCATGACAAAGGTAGGCTAATGTAAATGGATAAACCAAAATGATCATGAAGTTGTTCATTTGCCACTTTATAATTGAGAATATATTGCTTTGATACCGTTTTTCTTTTTGAGGCTGCATTTTAGTTTATTCACGTGAAAATAACTGAAAAATATATAATAAAATTCTAAAATTTATACAATTTCGATTACAAAAATTAATTATTTTCCAAGTAAAATAACATTGTTGTAAATAAAAATAAAGGATCTTTTAGTATAGAAGTAAATTAACCACAATAAACTATCACATATACACATATAACAGTGATGAAGTCAACTACGTGTATTTAAAATTGTTGACTGTATGTGTACTACATTATATGCACTTGCATATAATATCATGTATTATATACGCTGTCATTCAAATAAAAGTATCCTGAAATATGCAGCAATGAGGTTGAAAATAGTACCTAATATGAGAAGGCATGTTTAAATTTCTTTCAATGTTGAACTATCTTCATTAAAAATATTTATCGTCGTATATTCGGCATAATGGATATTACCTTATATCACATACTGTATTATATTCTTTGCCATTACATACGTGTCCTAATATATATAGTAATCAGGGATATTGGAATTAGGAAGGTTACTTTATATTTAAAAAAAATATAACTCAATGAACTGTATAGGTGGAAGTTATTCGCAGCGTTAGAAAAGATCGTGGAATTCATTATCGGTACTGTGAAATGTTTTGAAAATTTGTGTATTTTCAATCGATGCCTTTATACTTTCGGATAAAAGAAATATGTTTTAAGAGTATATTTACATTTTGTTTAATTTTTGTCAAAACGTATATATTTTGCTCTATAGAGCATACCTTACAGAGGATTAGGACTTATACTCAGTAATATAAAAATACCACAAATATTGACATAGGACTATTTCAAAATAAACTAGAAGATATAAGTGCGTAATAAACATAGAATATAAGGATAACTGCACTCGTATATTTATTTCCCTGGTGCCTGTATATAATAACTGATCTAATCATAAACGGAGATTGATGTTGCCAGATACACAATTGTGATGAAAATATCAGTCAAGTGCTGTATTGAAAATAAAAAGACATTTTCACGACACTAATTTTTGTTCGGGATATTTTCGAAAAAATTACTTACGATAGCTACGAACAAGCTAGAGGCGAATTGATCCTTTTTTATTTGTTTTTCAGCATTCGACACCATCATTACGCAAAAATTGTCCCAGTGCTATGAAATTAGAATATAACTAGCTGTATCCTCGACTTCGCTCGCGTGTAAAATTTTATAAAATAAGGTTAAATTAACTTCAGTATTTACACATTTAACATCATCTATTAAATTTAACATAATTTTTTTTAGTCCACTATTTATTGAAACGTTTTCATATCTTCTTTTTTCAATCCTCGATTGTAATAAAACTTAACTCATATTATCTCATCTCAGCAGCATCCACCAGCAAAACTATACCCAAATATTTTTAGCTGCTCTTGCCTGATATAAGTAGTTTTTATATTATGCTTGTTCAAAAAATAAATACACAAGTAGACAAGCAGACAAAAAATTGAAAAATAATATTTTTACGTTCTATTACTTTTACTATATGGCCCTAAAACACTTTTCAAATGTCTCCAAAGTACAAATAGCCAGTTTTACTGTTACATTGTACGTATAGATTTTTTTAAAAATCGATATGTTTTAGATCTGAAACAAATAAACGATTCAGCCATTGACAAAGAAGAAAAAGCAAAAAATTAAATAAACTTTATAACCATTATGCCAAAGAAAACTAACTTCGATAAAAGTGCAAGTAATGTATTTTTTATGTATCATAAATCGTTGATAAAATATAAATATGAAATAAAAATGTATCGAAGCTCATAATATTTTAGTTTCGATTATATAAAGTAGCTTTTCTAATTATATAAAACCGCTAGCTTTTGTTATTTTACCGATAGCTTTTCTAATTAAATAAAAATGAAATTAATAGGTCCTAATTAAGATTAACCCCACACGGTCTTGAGAGTTTCCTAATACGCTGCATCTGTGTATTGGGATGAATACAATGGGCCATAATCTTCACTTTGTTTTATCTTGCTAGTTCAAAGAATTCCGTAGAATTAGTATTTACAAACTGTTTTGAAAAATAACCGGACTTAATGTCTGGTTATCCGGACGTAAAAAACGTACAATGTTTCTCATTTCTCCAACTGACGATTTAAATAACTCTTAAGGGGATTTCTCTTTTATTCTTTATCATTTTCTATAAAGCGCTTTTATATTCTTATAACACCTGGCCAAATACTAATTGAATAATAATAGTAATTGATAATTTAATAGACTAATTGAATAATAATAGTAATTGATAATTTAATAGACTAATTGAATAATAATAGTAATTGATAATTTAATAGACTAATTGAATAATAATAGTAATTGATAATTTAATAGACTAATTGAATAATAATAGTAATTGATAATTTAATAGACTAATTGAATAATAATAGTAATTATTGAATAGACTAATTGAATAATAATAGTAATTGATAATAATAGTAATTGATAATTTAATAGACTAATTGAATAATAATAGTAATTGATAATTTTACTAGTCTATCTTTAAAAAGATTTACTAACTAGTAGAATTTCGAAAAGTAAAATGAGTTACATAACATCTCGGAACAAATATTTGGAAAATAACGTTAATTTGTTTTTGACGTGGTAACGTCTTATAAATCGATTAACACTGGCTGCATGCATGAAAAAGTGTCACGTTCCGCCTGTGCCTGAGCGTGCAAGCGAAAGCGCGGAACAAGTGATGAGAGGCACGATCGGCCCAAACGTCGGAATTTATCTCTATTCTCGCGTGACGTCAGAGCTAGCAGTTGGAATAGTTCAGCTACTGGAACGCCGCCACGCGAACTTCTTCGAGAACTTCTACAATAAGCTCTGCCCACCTCGACAGAAGCCATTATCTGCAACAAGTGTTGAATATGAGACAACGTGTTTTTCAAGACACATTACGCTTGAAACACTCTCCTCGATTTCGTACTTTTCCTATCATCGTCCTATCCTTAACAGAATAACGCAGATTGGAAGATCTTAAATATAGCACATGTATATAAGTTATAAATAAATTGTTAATAGCACATTGTTACTTGTAATTAATCTGTATAATTTAAGTAAACAAATATTTGAATTAAGGAGTGTAAATAAATGTTAATTTATCGAAAAAATTGTAATTTTCAAATAACTCCTTCTTTGTATTATACAAAATAATAATAATTCAATTTAATTCATAAAAGTATGCAATTTTTCATCAATGTTTCTTTATGACTTTATCACGTAAAACTATCGTCCGTAAACCGACTTTCAGACAACCAATTGTTTTTTTATCATTAAATTGCAAAAAATACTAAGCAATTTTATATAGCGTTTTACTATTCGTCTTAAAAAGAAAACCAAAATATGTTTTACTAGAAGGAGAATGGAAAGGACTATTCGAAAAATGAAGGGAAATTTTTCTCATTGAACTTTTTTGGTACAATTTTTAATTTATTTTATTTCCATTTATTTCCGATATTATATGTTTTCCTTTTTATGAAGCCAAAAAAAATATAAATACGTTATTAATCTACACAAAGCCAAAGACAGGAAAAAAATGGTCTTAAATATGAAATGAGTTCTAGGAAATTTAAAAATGTTTCGTATTAGACAAGTCATATATAATTCATTAATTGTAAGTCTAAGTTACAATAATGTAAATTACACTAACAATCAATGAATTAAGAAGTAAAAACAATTGAAATTTAAATGATCATATTTCGACCGTTAAAAATAAATCAACACATACGTCGTCGTATTCATCTAAAGCCATCACAGACAAGTATATCGCACTCTAATCTGATGCAAGAAGACGTGCGATGACATCTGGGTAGAGATATGTAAATGAAGCTGGACTGCTGGAGAACTGATAATGTAAATGACTAATAATGTATAAATATGTAAATGAAGCTAGACTGCTAGACAACTGATAATGTAAATGACTAATAATGTATAAACATGTAAATGAAACAGGACTACTGGAGAACTGATAATGTAAATGACTAATAATGTATGAATATGTAAATGAAGCTGGACTGCTGGAGAATTGATAACGTAAATGACTAATAATGTATAAATATGTAAATGAAGCTAGACTGCTAGAGAACTGATAATGTAAATAACTAATAATGTATAAACATGTAAATGAAACAGGACTGCTGGAGAACTGATAATGTAAATGACTAATAATGTATGAATATGTAAATGAAGCTGGACTGCTGGAGAATTGATAATGTAAATGACTAATAATGTATAAATATGTAAATGAAGCTAGACTGCTAGAGAACTGATAATGTAAATGACTAATAATGTATAAACATGTAAATGAAACAGGACTGCTGGAGAATTGATAATGTAAATGACTAATAATGTATGAATATGTAAATGAAACTGGACTGCTGGAGAACTGATTTCTCACTCACATTTGCAACGCTGTTTTCCTCATGAGTTTTGGCGCAGTAGTTTTGTAAATAAGAGGAGAAATACTGTATTTACCAATGTTTAGAATAAATTTTTAAATTCGTAATTTTAAATAAAAGAAATTCTATTTCTCCTAATAAACCCTTTTAAATAATCTCACATAGTATATGTATTAAAAAATATTAAGACTTTTATTTACCCCCTCTTAAATTTATATATCAATATTTTTTAAAAATTGAGTCCTAAATATGTGGAATTATAATGTACATTACTATACAAAAAAAAATCGGCCTTCTGCGACGCATTGTTTCTGAGAAATTGGTTGTGAATATGGAAAATAGTAATAATTATGAAAATACGGTGAATATTTAAAAAAAATCTACATATGCAAACTTCGCCATTGTTTTCCTACAGCCTTCACGTGGGCTTCTAAAACCCATATTTGTTCATAATTTAAATAGAGTTCTGTTGGAAATAAAGGTGGGGAATATTTTTGTTCTATATTTTCCAGTACATCTACGAAGATATAATACATAAAGTTACGTAAAACATATTTTCGAATTCCTAATAACAATTCCTTTCAAATGATGTACCACCCTACCTATGGAAATAAACAAAAATGTTTGAGTAAATAATAGGCCTCGTCTAAAATTACAAAACAAATATTTTCGAGTTTTTATATAATGAAATGTTTGAGTAAATAATAGGCCTCGTCTAAAATTACAAAACAAATATTTTCGAGTTTTTATATAATGAAATGTTTGAGTAAATAATAGGCCTCGTCTAAAATTACAAAACAAATATTTTCGAGTTTTTATATAATGAAATGTTTGAGTAAATAATAGGCCTCGTCTAAAATTAGAAAACAAATATTTTCGAGTTTTTATATAATGAAATGTTTGAGTAAATAATAGGCCTCGTCTAAAATTACAAAACAAATATTTTCGAGTTTTTATATAATGAAATGTTTGAGTAAATAATAGGCCTCGTCTAAAATTACAAAACAAATATTTTCGAGTTTTTATATAATGAAATGTTTGAGTAAATAATAGGCCTCGTCTGAAATTACAAAACAAATATTTTCGAGTTTTTATATAATGAAATGTTTGAGTAAATAATAGGCCTCGTCTAAAATTACAAAACAAATATTTTCGAGTTTTTATATAATGAAATGTTTGAGTAAATAATAGGCCTCGTCTAAAATTACAAAACAAATATTTTCGAGTTTTGAAAGTTGTGTGTGGGTTAATTTATTTTGACACTATATCAAATTTGAAGTTTCTACATCAAGCAGTTTCTGCGAAAAAGGGCTGCGATAGATGGATGGATAGACAAGTGTACTACATAGTTTGTACTACATTGTGCTACATATTATAAGCCTTGGAAAGCGCACTCGCTTACATATCTATACACAAATATGCTCGCATACACTAAGATTCCGATATGATTAGTGTTAGATATGTTGTTAGATATTATGCTTATCCACTAAACAGACTAAAAAGAACTATTCTAAATTTACGCAGTCTAAATATATGGTCTTTTTATTTTGTACATAATTTCAAGTTTTGAAAATTTCTAAATGGATATTAATTGTTAATATCCTTTTATGATTATACTCTCAAACATAAAATGAAAAGCTCTTTACTGCGAAGCCACTTAAAGATTCGACAATCGCATCGACATGTAGACCTCTCGAATTCATGCTACCACGAAAATTTCCTCCTTCATAGTTTCAAACATCCAAAGTGTACGAAAATTTCCTCCTTCAAATTTCGAACATACATTCATCAGTGAGCGTTTTCATAGTCGAGTGAAAAGCCACGTTTAACCTGCGGTGAAAATTTATTGTTACTGTTAATAATTAAAGAAATAATTTATTTCGAAGTTCATTTATTTATTATGCAATTTCTCGGTAAGCACATAGACCATTTGAAAACCCTTCCATCCTTCCATAAAAAAAGGTTTTACTACAGATTTCTAAAAATTAGGGTTATAATTAATTAAGTATAATAAACTTTAATAAATTGTATTTATTAGTCTCTATATACTAGGAGAAAGTGAGGCCGATGCTTAGTATTTGAACTTTAACTAACCAAGTGTATGTGTATTGATATATGAATGAAATATATACCACGTAGAAAATGTGATAAAAAGTTTTGTCAACCATTTCTTAAGAAATTAATTTTCAAATTTGGGAAACAAATTAACAATTTTTATTGACATTATGTATATATATATATATATATATATATATATATATATATATATATATATATATATATATATGATTTGTGAATTTCATTTACTTAAGATGAAGTATTATCTTAGTTGGATGTATGTTATAACCCCTAAGAGCCGTAACTGTCATTTTACTTTAATTCATGACTCTTTGGACAGACACCAACATCGGGGGGATAAAAACAATTCGATAGAAAAAAGCAGTGGCTCAATAATGAGTCCGACTAGTAATAAGGTCATCAATTTGGATTCATAGAATAACATCTGAGAAGTGGAACTTCTAAATCACACTAGCGTCGACAGAATTTAAAATTCCAGTGCTACAGGATGGGTTCAAAGAACCACAAGCGTGACTGGATTAAGAACAGTCAAAAGAAACTTCCCAAAGATTAGGCATAATGTGGCAAAATCTACCGCCATCTGTGACAAGATGATATGTGGCAAATATTTATGAGACTTTATAGTGAAAACGAAAATATTTTCCAAAAATCTATAGGCAAATTTGCTATGATTTTATTTTACGAAATATGGAAAGCTTTTATGACCTGAACAACATTCCTACCTGTATGTATCTTCTGAAATAAGTTTGCGTCTGTATGTAAAGATTAGGCACGAAAGTGTTTTACTATTGAACCCTTAATTGGAATTTTTTTGTAAATTATAGGATATTTTAAAGCGCTGAATAACCATGTCATAAAGCACTTTGTAGAATATATCGATGTGTAGTTTAATTAAAGAAACCCCATGATAAAACACTTCAAAGGTTCTCTGTAGAACTATACATAATCCATACCTCCCTAATACATAAAGTTTAAAGTTGGTTAAAATGTTCATTCAGAATATATGTTACCATTGCTGTTTAAAAATATCGAAATCAATAATAAATAAAATTTAAGAAACAAAATTTAATTAAGTTCAGAAACAATGATTAAAATAACGTCGCTCCCAATCGACTTGTTTCAACTTCCAACAAAGCCACTCATAAGTTGTCTCGGTACATATAACCAGCACCTCGTTATGACTGGATGCCTAATCCTTCCTTATTTTGGCCCACTTGGCGCCTGTCTTCGAGTTAGAATTGTTATCATATCACGTAGAACGTCTACATCCTTCATAAACCGAGCTTACTTAAGCATTACGACTTGAACGACAACAAAAAGTATGCAGTCATCTTTGATACATCAATACTTACTTTCAGTAAAAGGTAATATTTTAATAAAGATGCTTGTACTCACTATCAAACACGCTTAGTTAAATTGAATTATCATTTATAATACAATTATTACTATACCAACATTTCGACCACGGATTAATTTGCGTAAAAAAAAATATTTGATGCTTTCACGGACTTTCAAGAAATCTTGAAATTCCAAACTTACAATATTGCAAACCTTGTCAATATCTATCGTCTTTTTGTATAATTCTGTATTTCACGGATAAAAAAGAAATAGATATGAATTTCAAAGTGAATCAAATTTTTTCTACATATTTTATTTACAATATATAAGAAAATTGCTGTTTTTTTAAATTCATTTGAATTATTTTTCAGAAAAAAATTTCAGTGACATTTTTACGTCTACACTTCCTTCTTTTTTCTTATATGTACAATAAACGACAGCCAAAATTAATTTTCGATATTTCTTTTGAACTTAAAAACCCAATTCTGGGTATTTTATGGTAATTAAATCTTCTTTCATTTTTCTTAAATTAACATTTCTTTAAATGCTTACGAAATACTCCCAAGCTTAATATTATAAGCCCAAAGTTTATTGCCATTAAACGAGTGGAAAACTTCTTATTATAAATTACTGACTTTCATTATTGCAATCGTTTTACCTCCGAACTTTACGTTCATCGCCAAAACTATATGAGTTTCTTCCCTTATATGGTTTTCAGAGTAAAATATAGATAATTCGAATTCTTCTGCGTTCACTGTTCTAGTGGTGCAACCGGAAGTGTCCTTTTATTTTTGACACTGCAAATTCCTTTATATTGGACACGTAAATCCGTATTTTAAGAAATTAAACTAATAAAACAATGAAGTACATATAACCGCTACAAACTGAATGAAACTATTATATTTAATTGAGAAAAATAAATCATATTGATACAAACTAAAACTTTTATTGATCTTTCATGTTATTTGCATAGTTTTATAAATAATATAATTTTCCAGAAAACTATCAAAAATAAAATAGAAAATACATTTTACATCCTTAAACTTTTCCATTCCAGAAAAAATTTATAGATAATGATGACACTCCAGCAATTAATATTCACGTAAATATAAATATATAATCAAATTAAAAAAAATAATAAATATAGTATTAATACACCGTCTAATATATAATTAAAAAACAAAGTTTTAATATTTCTACGTGATAATTTTTATAAAAAAAAACCCGGAGCTGTTAATTTAGTGACAAATGGAAGTAGTGAGTAAAAATTTAGAGTGAATGACATTCTTTGTATTACCAGTAAAGTTTGAGACAAATTTCATCTAAATTTGTTAACTTTGAGATGCAGAATAGCAAACAGACAAAGAAACAAAGAACCAGACAATCCAATTTTGATTTACGAGTATAACGTTAAAATATTGGTGGGGTTTAGGTGATAAAATGTTTGCTCTCACAATCTAACAAAACATTTAACTACCACAATTCACCGGCAAAAAAGAAATTAACTGCCATTTTTTAAAATACTATATTTGCAACTTTGTTCGAAAAAAAATTTATAAGTATAAATTATCCATTGAATATATTTATATATATCTCACTTCTTTAAACTAATATGATAATTCAAGAAATTAAAGCTATGGAAAGTTTTGTAGTTAATAATACTTAAAAAATAATAAAACACATCTCAATAGATGGAATATTCACAACTACTCGTACATATAGCACATGTTTCAAACAAATCCTACTAGTGTAGTAAAGCAGTAAGATGTTATGTGTTTATTATTAAACCTTTACGATATAACCCGAAGAAATAGGCTACTTTATTCTTCTCTATTACATTAATACATCAAATAACGCACCAGTTTGTAGGGCCATCAAAGATAGTAATGCGGTGTAATTATTCTGAACACGTATGTCAGATATGTTCCGAATAAAACAGTTACTATAAATCTTACACGAGAAAATTCTTTTCGGCCATTTTACGTTCGCCAACGAAGTTTTCTCATTTTCACGCTACGATAAAGGAAGAACATTGTCTTGATGAGCTTTCGGTCGGTCTCCTAATAATAATTGCTACCCATTTTCCCTAAATCTTATGACGGGGAGTAAAAGACTTCAACGTAAAACCATCATGAGCAAAAGAACTATAATAATCTTTATATCTGTTATCGAAACCTTTATTTATTTAAGTAGAAAAGAAGACATCGTTCAAAGGCGTTAAGTACGTTCATAATCATTTTACTGTATGTGTCTTCATTTTCCTTTTAAGGAAAATGAAATAATAAGGAAAATATATAAGGAATATACTCTATAAGGTAGTCGACTGTTGAACGGGCCAATTAGAAATCAGAATTTTAATTAAATATTTAATATTTTATTTAATGCGTTCACGTTATACGAATGTAGTTCTCTTTTAATATTATTTGATTCATTTCTTATAAATTCTATAGCCCGCTTACAGATTGACTTAAACTATTAATACAAAATCTAATAAAAAACTAAAGCTTGGTGCGTTAGGACAAATATTTTTAAAATACAGTACAAACATTTAATCGAATAAACTATTATTTTGATTATATTATTTAATTTGCTATTTGTTTGAGTTTTCTAAACACTTTATATCCCAACCCGAAATATTTAGTAAAAAGCTTTAATAGATGCTATGATGTACGTTACGTCACAACCGACACAACATTTTAATTATTATTTTACAATTTGACTAGCATTTTTCTATAAATTACTAATTACAAATAAAAATTATTTGACTTTTATTTTCATCAACTGGTATTAAACCACTTTTGGACAGAATGAAAATATCTCAATAAAAGGGATGAAAAAAAGATTATATTTAAGATATATCTCACTTCAATAATTTCTATTTGATTACAAATATTTTTTTCATACAAAGCAAATTAAAAAAAAGGTTTTGTTTAAGCAACAGGAATACTGTAATACTATTAAACTCTTTAGTGACTTTTTCTGCAAGAGTATGTACATGTACTTACAGAAGTAATGAAAACTATTCACAAGAAAGCTGGAAAACCAGAATTATTGTTGAAGTGAATAGAAATCTTGACAAAATGGCTAATTATGTGATTTAAATTATACATCTGACCACAATAATATGTAGATACGCATATAGTCTGTTGGATATAAAAATTAATGTAATAAAATATGGAAAAAATTATTGCAATATTTTTTTATGTTTCTTAGGTTTAAAGTGTGATTATATAACGGTTTAATGATTATTTGGATAAAAAATGTTGTTGTCTGAGGTCAGTATTAGTTATATTTAAAAACAATATTACGTAAAATATAGCCGTGATCACATTGGATTCATTAGTTTAAAATTTTATGAATTTATTTTAAATTTTACTATATTTTTCTTTTTACTATTTATGAGTTGTTGTGAAATTCGATGAGTTTTTACATATTAAAAATAATATTCCCAAGTGTGTGTATGAGTTATTATATTAGTAAAATGATAGCCTAGATTTGTGAGTCTTTGGTTTTATTATACTATTATATGATAGTATAATAAAACCAAAGAGTCATCCTCTGGACCGGTATAGGTTCGGATTGTATACGTTGGCCTGCTAATTTCATGAGATATTTTCATGTCTAAGATGTTCGTGTTCTTAAAACGTATTTACGCTGTCGGTCGCGGACGTTAAAAAATGTGTCATGCAGAGTAGATCTCGCACCACGAGGGTTCCGAACATGTTTAGTTACTTATAAATATTTATATGTACAAACTATTTCTATTAAACTTTTTACAAGTATTAATTTTTCCCAGCAAGTATTAATTTTTCCCAACAAGTATTAATTTTTCCCAACAAGTATTAATTTTTCCCAACAAGTATTAATTTTTCCTAGGATGCAGTACGCAATATAATATATTGTACACCTCATCCTTCAAGGTATAAAAATATGATAGATATTTCAAAAAATATAAGATCTAAGATAAAGACCATAATTCTCCCAGAACTATTGAACTGACCTCTAAAAACTCTGATTTATTTCATGATTTTAGATTGAATAGTATCAGAAATAAGGAGATTAATACTACATCTTCAGATATATTCAGTAATATTTCTGGAAATATAGTATTTAAAATTTTGAAAAAAAATGGTTAATATCCTTAAAACTATGTCACTGCTCTCTTAAAGGTATATATAAGTGGTTTATTATTTTATTTGCGGACTTCAATACATGTTTTGTTTTTTTATAAAGTGTGCTTACTTTAACTTAGAAACTAAATGTTCATCTCCTCATATAATTTTAAATAAGTACCGTAATACTGCAGTATCATTACTAGGCTCATTTATATTTAAACAAATAAGACGCTCCGTACTGTTATGTCGAGTTTCAAGATGAGCTTTTCTTTTAAATTGACGGGTATCCTATGTCTTGTATATAGGATACTTAACTTAAACTAAGAGCTTTTACATAATGTATGTATAATTTGTTTGCAAAGACAGACCATCGTCAATGCAAATCTACCGATGATCATTTAATATTGTTTATTCCTTTAATTGTCGGTCAAAATCAAGGTGCAGAGTGTTCAACCATATTTTACAAACCAAAAAAAATTTATTCATTATTTGTTGTCTTTAAATGTTTTAATTGATGGCACATATTATTGAAATAAATTTTAATATTTGTTTGCATCTTCTTCCTGGATTAAGATATACGTGTATGTATTGGGGACTCGGTTTCATCGTGGTGTGTCAAGATGATCAAGTGAACTGTATTTTTCGATTGTATTTGACGAGAATTGAATAAGACGATTACACCATTAGATTAATTTTATGCATTCTTATTCTTAGTAAGTGTTGCGAATTGACAACGACGTATATAATATCAACAAAAACTTAAATTGTTAAAATTCGAAAATAAATAATAATGAAAAGAAATTCTGCTAAATAACACTACAATATAAATAATAGCTCTAGCTGCAACCAGGTAACATTTTACTGAATAGCAGAATCTGCAATTTACACAAGACCGATCTTTATTAAAATTCGTTCTACTTCGCAATGCCAATCAGGTAACATATTTATATTCGCCGACTAGTCACAAGTACTCGTATACACAGATTTCCTCTTCTGATAAGTTTTCTTTCACTATAACTATCGATATTTGGCTTATAGATATTTTCATTTATTTCGCCAGAAGATAATACTATATAGAGAATAATGTAATGATCTTTTTATATTTAATATCACGTCTTTCAATATTACTTATTTCCGTGAAACATATCTAACAGAAAATGAATCAGTCTTTTTGAGTATCTGAAATACTCTCATCTACAAATATTTCTACATTTAGGCTCTAACACAATGATAACAAAAATTAGCTACAAATATGTAACAATAGTTTGAAGCTGTTTAAAAAAAATGTTAGTAGATAAATAGATTCAGAGTACATTGTAGACAACAAAAGTATTTTTCTGTACCTGATTTATGTTCTGTTCATTACTTGAGCATGTTTTATTTTCAAAAATATAACAATTATCTTCTATGTTATATCACTTTGAAAAGCCTGGTTTGTAATTCATTGAATTAGATGTCATTTTTACTTTAATGTACAAAAACCAGCAAAGCACAATAAGAAGAGAAATTAGAAAACGCCCAAATGCAATGATTAGGGAAACGCCAAAATGCAATGATTGTTTAAATAATTATCATGTAAATCATTTGAATAATGTCTGATCCCATAAACTGAAAAATATATCTCACCGTAAACTGAGTAGTCTGTCATTCAATAGACCTAAATCTCATCACGGAAGTCACATCAAAATTAAATATATGTTTTTCATTAAGCACATATCTATAAAACAAAAAACGATAATGCCATTTGCGAATTTGGGTTATTTACGACCATTATCAGGGGAGTTTCAATGTAAATTTAAATGAAGCTTCTAAATTGTTCTTAATCATTGTATATTGTATTACATTTCTAAATTATAAATTAGATTAAAATGCAATAATTAGAATTTTTAATTACATAGATTATATAAAAGAAAAATTAAGAGAGGGTTAAATTACAGTATTAACTTTTATTATAAATATAACATTTTCTAATGCTTTCTAAAAATTTAGTGTACGAAAGCCTTTCATCTATATATACAAAACAACTGTAAACTATTACAACTCAACAAAACACTATTTACAACTCAAGAACGGCTGGACCGATTTTCATGTCCTTTAATTTGTTGGATTTGTCTCCGCCCCAAATAGCAGAATAACTATTAAAACATTGGATAAATACTGGGAAAAAAATTTGTAAAGAAAACTTATTTTCCAATACATTTTGTATGGAACGGCTTTTTTGATGAAATATCCAGATCGGATTAATTGATTTCGATTAATATTTTTTTTTCGTCTAGGCTTCGAGAAGTTTCCTCATGCATCGGAAAAGTAAGAAAATTACAATTTGAATAAGTGTAAAACGTAATATGTAACAAATAACAGAAAAAGAAAAGAAAAAAAATGTCAAAAATTACAAACGCGGCATTCTTTTCAAGCAATTTTTTCCAAGATTCATCAGCGGAAAGTGATTGCAAATAGTTAAGTTAGATGAAGTGCATATTGTGAAACGTTGTGACTTCGAAGATGTTCACTTTGTGAGGTTATGACATTTGTGATTGTGTGCGCGCTAATTGCTTCATTATGTAATTTTGATTTGTCTGATTAATTTTAAAGTGTTATTTACAAGGCCGCGTGCCAAAACATCTAATTTTTCACAAATAATAGTAATGCAATTCGACTTAAGAATATTACGAATCAATCCACTGCAGATGAATAAGAAATCGCACGAGAAGAGCGCCGCGTTAGTATGGCCAACTATCAACAAATCACAAGGCCAATTATTCAGTGTCTATTCCCGGATTTAGAAAATAAATGTTTCTCGCATGGTCAATTGTATGTAGCATGCTCACGTGTAGGCAAACCATACACTTTGTTCATTCTCGCATCTGAGAACAAAATAAAAAATATCGTATATCACAAGGTGCTTCAATGAAGGGAATCGACCCAAATGCAACCCCTCCAGAAAATAGTTAATAGAAAGTAGTGCAACAATGCTACGTGAATAATTTCGATTCACTTAAATACAGCAAATGCCTTGCTGCTACGCGAATTACATTTATTTCAATGTAATTAAAAACAAACACTTTTTATATGAAACATTTTTCATTTTGATTTTAGTGTATTTATTGAACTTTATTCATTCTGAGTATCCATTTTTTCTAGATAAAAAACTGAATTTAATTAATCAAATAAATTAAGACAAAATTTATTAATTCTTTTATAATTTCTTAGTTTGAAATATATTTCTAAAATTCTGCACCAACGCACATTAATTATGCCTAAAATAGTTTCTTGTGGAATTTTTTTCAAGACATTTTTCTTGGGACTATCTAGAATAAAAAAACGAAAAGTAACCAGAATAAAAAAGCGTAATTACAGGTTTACGGGTTTTTTTAAATATTCATTAAAAAGTTTTCAACTTACCGGTACTATCAAAATATTTTTTTTGCAGTTAGAAAAAAATTTAGTGCCGGTCAGAAAACCTTCTGATCACAATTTTTATATGTGGCTAATATCCCGAAATATTTAAAACCCTTATCAGATTGTATCAAGATTGTATTATTAAACAAATTAATTCGTTGAAAAATTACACATAATATCCGTAAAAAAATAATCGCAATTATTTTCTAACGTTAAACCTTCTACTTTTTAAGGGAAAATTTAAAACACTTCTGACATAGCTTTGTCAAAAGAAAGTTAAAAATTTCAGTAAACTAAACAAAATTAAACTGGCCGTATAATCTCATCCATGATTTTTATGAATATAAGGGCATTGTGTTTCGCCCGTAACAAAATACCTCATCTCAAAGCTACTAAAAATTATTAAATATTATTATGGTCTGTAAACCATTTCGTAATTGCCCTGAAAAAATATAAGAATCCAAAATTAAGTCTAAACCGAAAAAACACAAATATCCACTACAGCAAATACAGTCGTCTAGACTTTATTTAATAAAAGAAACTGCCTCAGCCTGTCTGCCAATATCTAAATTCAGACCAGCCTACCCTTAAGCTCTATTTTCCTTTGCGCCCTACGCCCCCCCTAATTCATAATATTTACCTTTCAGCCATTAGATAACCTATATTAAACGAAGGCAAGTCGTCAAAGTTACGTCATTATAAATTTACTTAAGGACTCTAAAAGATGTCTTCTTTTCTAGTTAATCAATGGTGGCTTCCATAACAAAAATTAAAGGAATTATTACTAGTGTTTGTCCTTAATAGTTTATTGTTGAAGTTATTTGTTCCCGCTCTACGGATGAGAGAAAACGGAAGAAAATTATCACTGAGGGAAAGTTAGCCGAAACGAATAAAATTCGCATGTGGGATTATCCAAATGGAAAATTTCGTTCTATAAAAATAATACCCATGTAACAACAGTCGAAAGATTGAAGTTCCTGTTTTTAATGCGAAATAAAAATTTTTTTTCGTAATTTTTAATAATTTCGTTATTATTGTGAGGGATAATATAATAACAATGAAGAAGACGATGTATGGGTGACAATGTTTTGCACTTATGTTACCCAAAAATTAAATTTCATATAGCAAGTTACAATTGAAGAAAAAATTTGATGAAATACATTCATCATTTCAGCGAAATAATGCAACAACTTCTAGGAAAAACTTAGTATTCTTGGTCAATTTTTATATAATTTCATTATGTAAATAGGACAGTAGCATTTTCATTCAGTGAGATCAAAGATATCTATCAAAATGCCATGATGTCACATTACGATGCTGTAAGAATCCCAAAGTTGTAGGTGGATGCCATAAATAAAAATCTTCATTCTGAAATAGAGTTGGGGCGTTTTTTTCCTTCCCCGGGAGGTAACGGAAAAAAAATTTGACAAAAATATTAGTATTTTAAAAATTATTTTTAACCATGTATCATCTTTACAATTCGGGAGAATTTGTTCATATTTTGAATTTTGAATCTATTAAACCCAATTTATACATTTAAGAATTTGGATCAGATTTTGATATAAGCCATTTTTCAAAATCAAATTATTTCGTTACATCCCATATAAATGATATATACATATACATATATTTAACAAAAAATATCGTATATCACAAGGTGCTTCAATGAAGAGAATCGACCCAAATGCAACCCATTCAGAAAATAGTTAACAGAAAGTAGTGCAACAATGCTACGTGAATAATTTCGATTCGCTTAAATAAAGCAAATGCCTTGCTGCTACGTGAATTACATTTATTTCAGTGTAATTAAAAAAACACTTTTCAAATAAAACATTTTTCATTTTGATTTTTTATATTTATTCAACTTTATTCATTCTGAGTATCCATTTTATCTTGATAAAAAACTGAATTTAATTAATCAAATAAATTAAAACAAAAATTTAATAATTCTTTTATAATTTCTTAGTTTGAAATATATTTCTAAAAATTCTGCACCATAGTACATTAATAATGCCTGAAATAGTTTCTTGTGGAATTTTTTCAAGACATTTTTCTTGGGTCTAACGAAAATAAAAAAAACGTAAAGTAACGAGAATAAAAAAAGCGTAACTACAGGTTTACGGGTTTTTTAAATATTCATTAAACAGTTTTCAACTTGACGGTAATATCAAAATATTTTTTTGCAATTAAAAAAAATTTTAGTGCAGGTCAGAAAACCTTCTGATCACAATTTTTATATGTGGCTAATATCCCGAAATATTCAAAGCAAGATTGTATTATTAAACGAATTAATTCGTTGAAAAATAATATCCGTAACAAAGAAATATATATATATATATATATATATATATATATATATATATATATATATATATATATATATATGTATGTATATATATATATATATATATATATATATATATATATATATATGTATGTATATATATATATATATATATATAAATATTTATATTTATATTCAAAACATTGCAAAACGTCTAAACACACACAAATAGATAATACGGACAATGGAAGATTTTCGCCGCTAGAACGTTATGACTGCGAAGACTCGGTTAATTTGGCCTCGCAGAGAGCCTAAATGCCTCCATCAAATCCATTATCTTCCAAATGCTTGTATAACAAACATCCACCTAATAATTCAAGATGCCGAGAAGTAAACGACTAATAATCTTATATTCGCTATTTTGTTACAGTTGTAATGATTTCATTGCCGGCTTATATTCGGCCATATTCGTCGATTTCAGGACACCATAATCGAAGAAGTAATCTTTATAATATAAGTTACGTTTGTTCGTCATCTATCACAGCACATCTTTTCTTTAGTTTTAAACTTATGTGCATGAAACTTTGCAAGCAATGCTACCAACCAATATCTTATTTAAAATGCGGCAAAATATTGAAAAACAGGTTTAATCTGTTTCCCTATTCATTTAAACGGAGACAATTTTATTTCTCCGAGCCCGACGAGTTAATGTTGAAGAGATTTTTTAATATCAGATTGAAATATAATTTTCAACATTTCTCTCCTAAGCTCCGTTTGCAAAATATTGAATATCAAATTGAAATACGATATGTCTCATAGCGCTTTTACATTATCAAAGATGATCTAAAAACAATTCCAAGTAACGTAACTACTACGCTAACGTAAACGTTAAACGAATTCCACCATGCGATTGGTCTCTTTACCTCTTATGACCTCTCTTTATATATTCAAAATTATAATCAAATCCGAGTAGCATTTGATTATAATTTATAATACATATAAAATATAAACTTTAATTAAGATTATTGCAGTGAACTTGCATCAACAATCTCAATAAAAACATGCTAATACCCAATCCTATTTTAAGTGTATTCAACGCGCATTATTCGCATTATAGGTCCTTGCCTATATATAATTATAAATTTTTATTAGATTTACACCGGTTTCCGACTCGCATTTGTCGCATTATAAGCGCTAGCCTTTGATTGTAATTTTAATTAAAATTATTACAATTAAAATTATTTCGATTAACTTACATTAATAATTTCAAGAGTTACGATTTAATATACAACTTTATTTAAAGCGGGTTCTTTTATTTGATTTATATTTTTGCAATTAATCTGCGCACTATATATTTAAAAGTGATAGAGTGGATTAAACATTGAATAGTTCTTCAAAATAAAGAAAAAAATCGTGTCATTTTATCTCATTGTCTATAGTCGACATGAAAATATTTTTGTAATTTGTTCATACGTGTATTGGATCATGAATACACGAAACTAAGTTTCCGTTAACTATAGTATAGATCAGACATAATTTCAGCTATGTTCGGGCTTGCATCGATTATGAATTTGGTAGTTAATTTAAATCCATAAAATCAAAGAGATACGAAAGTCTCATTTGTGCATGGCAGGCTTACCAGAGAGGCCATCGGTTTTAATTTATATGGATACCATGAGGGTAACTTCAGGGGAGAGGCGAATATATCGGGGGCTGCTCACCGTAAAAGTCTAGATTTATATATATATATATATATATATATATATATATATGCATATATATGTATGTATATATATATATATATATATATATATATATATATATATATACATATATATATATATATATATATATATATATATATATATATATATCTGTATGTAATATACAAAACATACTCATCACTATACGACATAATATTGAAAATTTAAATTTTTATTTGAGATAATTTTGGATTTTGACTTTCTGTAATTGCGACATAAAATAAATCTTAATTTGAAAAAAACAGCAAATGAAAGTCGAACTTGGGCGATTGACATTCCGTGTTATTGTGTAGATAATTCATATGTGAAATCCTCACCAGTCTTATATGAAACGGACGCAGCTTTTGGGTCAAGGGCATTAGATCAACATTATAATAAATAGTCAAGTGGTGAAAATATAAAAATTAATAATTCTTTGGATATAATTTAGATTTAAATCAATATATGGATTACAACCAAAAGAAACTATCTCTAACAATGCCACGTAAATGATTTTGGTCAATTAAATAGACTAATTTTATTTATCGCATCCCCTATATATTATAACCTTAAATAACGTTCTTGATTTTTTTCAGATTTTCCTAAGCAAATTCGAACGACGAACATTTTTGAAAAATGTGTTAAAATTTGATTAAAAAATATATTAGCAAAGAAATTATTTTTATTTTTTTGATATCAAACTTTAATAAGCATTAATTTGATACCCATCTCCTAAAAACATTTTATATGCCTTCTCAATCACTTCCTACCAACTTTCCCCCAAAATGCATACCTGCCTTTCTGTACATAAAGTACACAGATATGCCATTATATCCTATCTCTATGCGAAATTTCATCTGTCATTGCCAAATTTTCTCTAAGACCAATGCCTTTCAGAAAAAGATACAATGATGCCAAGATAGTGAACAATAAAAAGGTGAAACGTTACTTGGAATCGCAATTAATACCAAAATGCGTGGAAATTTTAGAGACTCAAGTTCAGTGGCTGATATCTCACGATGCATACTAAAAATACGTTACTATTCCTTCACGCTTTCTCTTAACATTTTAGAGTTTCATAATGGATAACTAGTATATAGGATAAACGCAAAAAATAGACCAACATTTTCCTGCACATCAGTGATAACAAAAGTTCCATGACATGTTCTTTATATCTGTTGATGAATACAAAAAATTCATTAATATTTCTCCCCACCTTCTAAGGAACTATTAGGGGCTCGTATATAATGGCTAGTGTATCTGTTTATCCCATGTGAACTTGTGTTTGGGTGTAAATAATTAACTATTATTATTAAAATAGAAAAGTTTATTGTACACTCATACGGTACATTCATTTTATTGTTTTGTATTTACATTTTTATTAGTTACATTCATTGTAAAATAACATAAAAATGGGTAATCCAAGTGAAACTCAGCTAAACACCCCAAACCTTAATAGAAATTCGACATAGTTTTTCTACAACCCACACAAAGGCTTCTAAAACCCAATTTTTTTTCATAATTTTAGATGGAGTACTTTCAGAAATAAAGGTGGGGTTATATTCCATTTTTTCAGTTTATCTTTGAAAATATAATACTTAAAGATAGAAGAAAAATATTTTTAAGGCCCTAATAACTAGCTCTTTCCTACAATATCCTGTATATGGAATTCAAAAATTATTTTGACGCACTCGACGCCTTTCTTCGACTTAGAAATTGTTATCACATTACGCAGAATTTTCACACCCTTCATAAGCCGACCTTACTTCAGCATTACAACTTGAACGACAACAACAAATATGCAGTTATTTTTGATGTTTCAATATTCACTTTCATTAAATATAATATTTTAATAAAGATGCTTGTACTCGTCATCAAATACGCGTAGTTAAATTGTATTATCATTTATAGCATAATTATTACTACACCAAGTTTTCAACCACGGATTAGTTTGTGTAAAAAAAATTATTCGATGCTTTCATGGACTTCCAAAGGAATTCTGGAATTCCAAATTACTATATTACAAATATAAAGATATCTATGATAATTTTTATATAATTCGTGTAAAAACACAGATGAAAAAGAAATATATATAAATTTCGAAAACCGGCAAATTTTTTCTACACATTTTATTTATAGTCGCCTGAATTATTTTTGCACAAAAAATGTGTAATTTCGGGTTCTTGCCTCGACACTTCCTTTCTTTTCTTTTATATATAGAAGACGATCGCCAAAATTTATTTTTGACATTTCTTTTGAACTTGAAAATTCAATTCTAGGCATTTATTGGAAATGATATCTTCTTTTGTTTTTTTTTAAATTAACATTTTTTTAAATTATTATGAAATACTTTACTTACCTTAATACTACAAGATCAAAGTTTATTGCTATTAAACGAGTGGAAAAACTTGTTATGAATTACTGATTTTCATTATTGCAACAGTTTTACATCAGAATTGAACGTTCATCTCCAAAATTGTTTAAGTTCTTTCCCTTATGTAGTTTTCAGAGAAAATTATAGATAATTCGAATTCTTTCACGTTTATTGTTCTAGCGATGCAACCGGAAGTTTCTTTTTAATTTTTTGCACGACAACTTCCTCCGCTTGAAAAATGTTAAATATCAGATTAAAATACGATGTGTTTGATTGCCCTTTTGCATTATCAAAGATGATTTTCAAAATATAATAAAATAATTTCAAGTAACAATCTTACTTCAAGCCGATTCCGACAGGCGATTAGTCTCTTTATATATACTCGCATTTGATTACAATTTTTTATTAAATTTATTGCAGTGAACGTGTTTCAACAACCTCAATAGAAAAATACTAATACGCAATCCTGTTGTAAATGTAACCTGATGCAAATTATTCCCGTTATAGGAGCTTGAATTTCGTTATAAATTTTAATTATAATTACGCCGGTTTCCAACTCGCGTTTGTCGCGTTATATGTGCTAGCGTTTGATTATAATTTTACAATTAAAATTATTTCGATTAACTTATATTAATAATTTCAAGAGTTACAAATTAATACGCAACTTTATTTTAATCGTTTTCTCTTATTTGATTTACATTTTAGCAATTAATCTACGCACTGTATATTTAAAACTAATAACATAGATCAGACATTAAATTATTTGTTGTCATTTGTGTTAGTTCTTCAAAAGAAAGAAAAAAATCGTGTTATTGTATCTCACTGTCTATAGTCGATAATGAAATATATTTGTAATTTGTTCATACGTCTATTAGATCATGAATACACTAAAGTAAGTTTCCTTTAATTTTATTTTAGATCAGACATAATTCCACCTATACATACACAAAAATGTTGATGTGATTCGTGCTTATCCATTAACTGTTCCTTTCGAAACGTCGTTCTTTCCTAACTTTCATTTAACAACTCCTGGCTACTTCAATAATGCTTTCATTATTGATAGAACAGATGTTTAGAACGAAGTGCAACAAATGCTTGAGAATTTTTTTTGATTGATTTATTACAAAACAATAAATCATACGTAAGGTCTAAAACTATTACATAATTTCGACATCCATCTACGGTGACAAATTTTGACTTTAAGTAATAATTTAACAAACAAGCTAAATTCCAACGCAAAATGGAAAAATTTCTCCTTGGAAATATTCTAATTCAATATTAGTAAAGAGCTATATCAGTCGAAAAAACAATAAACTTCTTACAAGTGGAATGATAGAGTGTAAATTCACAAGATACGCGATAAATGTTCTGAAGATTTGGTGTGGAAAAAAACTTAGACAAAAAAGAAACTATTCTCAATTTAGACCGTCTAAATTTAGGACTCTTTATTTTTTCGTAATTCCAATCATTTCAAAAAATTTAACATGTATATTAGTTTTGAATATATACTTAAGGTTACATTCTCAAACATATAATATAAAATTCCTGACTATGAAGGTATTTTCATATTTAACAATCTTAGCAAAATATAGCCCTCTAGTATTCATACCGTCGCTACACGAGGGGCGGCTTAACATAATTTCGCAAAAATTTCCTCGAGGTGTACGAAAAGTTAATCTTACATAGTTTCGAACAGTCAATCAGAACCTACGTAAAGATTTGCTGCGGTGAAAATTGATTGTTAATATTAAAAATCAGAGAAATAGTTTATTTCGGTTATTCAAGTTCTTCTATTTATTACAGAATTTCTCGGTAATCATATGGACCATTTAAAAACCTTTCCATCCTTCTATTAAAAAGGGTTTTACTAAAGACTTATAAAATTGTGGTTTGAATCAATTAAGTACAATAGACTTTATTAATCAGTATTTACTAGACTTAATCCAGGAAAAAGCGAGCCCGATGCTGAGTATTTGAATGTTAACAAGGCAAGTATGTGTGCGTGTTTATACAGGTGTAACAAAAACATATCCATTATTTATAATGATAATTTTGTACATTCAACTGAGTAGATATGAAGGAACTATATAATATTTTCTCAACAGTTTCCGAACAAAATCACTTTCTAAGTAGCGAAAATAAATTTATATTCTTTTAAAGATACACGATCCGAATATACGTCACCTATTTAGTAATAGACATGTTCGTCGTTATATATCGTCATATATATATATATATATATATATATATATATGTGTGTGTGTGTGTGTGTGTATGTGTATGTGTGTGTATGTATGTATATATATATATATAATTTAGTAGAATAATATGATTCGTGAATTAAATTTATTACAAATGAGGAAGAATTCCCGTAGTTGGATGTATATTGTAATCCTTGAGATGCTTGTCGTTTCACTTTAATTCATTACCCTTTGGACAGACACCAACATCGGAGAGATAAAAACAATTCGATAGAAAAAAGCAACGGCTCAGTAATGAGCCAGATGTAATAAGATTATCAAGTGTAATAAGATCATCAATTTGGATTCATACAATAACATCTGGAAAGTGATACTTCTAAATAACCCTAGCATCTACTGAGCTTAAAATTCCAGTGCTGCAGGATGGGTTCAAAGAGCAACAAGCATGACTAGATAGGGGACTATCGAAAGAACCTTCTCGAAGATTAGGCATAACGTGGGAATATCATCTGTGACAAGATTGTATGCGGCAAATGTTTAAGTGACATTGTAGTTAAAACGAAAATATTTTCCAAAAAGCTGTGGGTAAATTTTTTGTTGTGATTTCATTTTGCTGACTGATTTACGGAATATGGAAAGCTTTTAACTAAAACTTTTTCTAAACAACTGTCCTACCTGTATGTATCTTCTGAAAAGTACGAGAGTTTTTTTACTGTGTAGTCCGTAATTGGAAAAGTTATGTAAATTGTAGGATATTTTAAGGCGCTGGTTAACCATGACATAAAGCACTTTGTAGAGAATATCGATGAGTGACCTAATAAATTATTAAAGAAACTACATGACAAAAAACTTCAAAAGCTCTCCATAGAAATATACAAACTCCATACTTATACATATACCTATTATATAAAGTTTAAATATCATTAAATAAAATCGGAATTTATGTTGCTGTTGTGTTTAAAAATACCAGATTTATTATTAATAAAAAAAAAGAAATAAAATTTAATTAAGTTGAGAATCGATGATTAAAATAACGTTGTTGCCGATTAACTTATCTCAACATCCAACTAAGCCAATCATAAGTTGTGTCGGTACATAAAACGAGAACCACGCTACAATTTCTGTCTGGTTGCCTAATCCTTCTTTATTTTGGCACACTTGGCGCCTCTCTTCGAGTTAGAAAATGTTATCACATTACGCAGAAGTTCTACACCCTTCATAAGCCGAGCTTAATTAAGCATTACGACTTGAACAAAATGAAAGTAAGCATGGAAACATCACAGATTACTTCGGTTATGTTTCAATGCTTACTTTCATTAAAAGATAATATTTGAATAAAGATGCTTGTACTCGTCATCAAATACGGGGAGGTGAATTGCATTATCATTTATAGCATAATTATTACTGTACCAACTTTTCGACCATATTATAATTTGCATAAGAAAAAAATATTTGATGCTTTCATGGACTTTCAAGAAATTCTGAAATTCCAACTTATGATAATTGCAACCCTTGTCAAATCTATTATCTTTTTTATAATTCGTGTAAAAACACAAATAAAAAAAGAAATATATATGAATTTCAAAAAACGGCAATTTTTTTTACACATTTTATTTTATATTTACTATGATGTATATTTTGAATTCATCTTTTAGAAAAAATATTTCATGTCGCAGTTTTTGCCTCTACTCTTCTTTTTTCTTATATGTGTAGAAGACGACCACCAAAGTTTATTTTCTTTGGAACTTGAAAACCAAATTCTAGGTGGGTTTTTTTAAATGATATTTTCTTTCGTTTTTCTTAAATGAACATTTTTTTTAAATGCTTACGAAATACTTCCAAACTTAATATTGCAAGATCAAAGTTTATTGCCATTAAATGAGTAGAATGACTTCTTATTATGAATATTGGCTTTCATTATTGCAACCGTTTTACATCAAAATGTTACGTTCATCTCCAAAACTATTTAAGTTTCTTCCCTTACGTAGTTTTCGGAGTAAAATTTAAATAATTCGAATTGTTCTGCGTTCATTGTTCTAGTGGTGCAACTGGAAGTTTCTTTCTAATTTCTTGACTCCGCAACTTCCTTTGTTTTGAAAATGTAAATTTGTGCTTTAAGAAACGAAACTAATAAGAAAATGAAGCCCATATAACCGCTACCAATGGAATAAAACTATTATATTTAATTTAGGAATTTCCCTTTTTAATTTATAAGGAAAACATAATGTTTTATTATCTGTAAACTTTTATTGACCTTTCATGTCATTTGCGCATTTTTAGAAAAAATTACCATTTTCATAATACACTTTTTTATAATACACTTTTTGTAAGTTTGTTCGCAAATTAATATTTAAAGACACACATAAGTAAACATTTCACATTGAATATATTTATATATATCTCACTTCTTTAAACTAATATGATAATCCAAGAAATAAAAAATATAGAAAGTTTTGTAATTAATAATACTTATAAAATAATGAAATATATCTCAGTCGATGGAATGTTCACACTACTCGTACATGTAGCCCATGTTTCAGACAGGTGCTACTAGCGTAATAAAGCAATAATATGTTATGTTATTTACTACCAAACCTTTACGATATAACCCGAAGAAATTGGATACATTATTCTTCTCTATTACATTAATACATCAAATAAGGCGCTAGTTTGTAGGGCCATCAATGACAGTAATGTGGTTTAATTATTCTGAACGCGTATGTCAGATATGTTCGGAATAAAACAGTTACTATAAATCGTATACGTGAAAATTCTTTGGGTCATTTTATGTTCGCCTCGTATTTTATTTTCTCATTTTTACGCCGCGATAAAGGAAAAACTTTGTCTTGATGAGCTTTTAGTTGGTCTCCTAATAATAATTACTACCCATTTTCCTTAAGCCTTATGACGGGGGCAAAAGACTTCAACGTAAAACCATCAAGAGCGAAAGCGCTATAATAATTTCTGTTATCGAAACAATTACTGATTTAAGTAAAAAAGAAGACATCGTTCAAAGGCATTAAGTAGGTTCGTAATCATTTCAATGTATACAACTTCATTTTCGTTTTAAGGAAAATAAAATAATAAGGGAAGTATATAGGGAATATGAAATATATTCATATATATATATATACTAATATATAAGGTAATATGCCTGTGTAGTCGACTGATTCAGTCGACAAACTAGGCAATTAGAAGTGAGAATTTTAATTAAATATAAATATTTGAATTCATGCGTTCTATTTTAATACTTGTTGATTTATTTCTTAAAAAACCCAGCTTACAGACTGACCTAAAACGATTAATAAAAATCTTATAAAAACCTAATGCTTGTTTGATAAGAATAAATAGTTTTAAAATTTAGCACAAACATTTAATCGCATAAACTATTATTTATATTATATTATTTGATTTGCTATCTATTTGAAATTTCTGAACTAAACACTTTATATCCCAGCCGGAAATATTTTGTAAAAAGTTTTATAGTCTATATTACAACTCAACTGATACAACATTTTAATTATTCTTTTACAGCTTTCTTTTTTTGTTTTATACGCAAATAAGAAACTTCATAAAATTATTAAAATACGTAAGCCGTGACTTGACTAAAACATAATAAATTTGACTGAACCTAAATAACATTATACATAAATTAATAAAATATAGACGGTTTTGCAATCATGTTTTTAAAAGATTGTAGATTATGTATACTGCTCCCTACTTAATGGAAAAAATATGCATAATGCATGATTTTAAATCATGTATTAAAACAATCATCTTGGAGTTTTCAATCCTTTGACCTCAGCGTACGTAAAATCTAGATTTTAAGCAAAATATGTTATACCGAATCATAAGCAAAATATGATGTCGTCGTGAATCATGAACCGAATGATTTCCTAGGAATAGCTGCGTCTATTAATGGGAAATTGACCGAATTGTGTTTTCACACAATCACTTTTATCAGTCATCATTCTACACGGTTCTTGATCATGCCTATCAAGCGTAACAGACACCATTCAAATGTTAAGAATACTAGCTGTTGATATAGATTATGACATCATATTTCATTCTAACCAACAGTGCTGTATGTCTCCAATTTTGGATTTGCACGTTTTGTATATTAACTTCTGAAAATAAATGAAAATGTATTATTAAAACAATGGTCTAGTTATTACATTCGAATATAATAAATATTTGGAAAAAAATATTTGAACCAAATTTAAACTGCACACATATTGTATACTATAACGGATATAGACATTCATGAATGAATTAATACTAACCGGTTTATTAGATTTTTTCCTGCGGATAAATAATACAGTGACTTCATTACTAACTATAAAACTCGGACAATAACGACACATGTTTTCAATTGTATGAAATAAATCAACTACATTTTCCACTAAAATATGAATATTTTAATAATACTTTTTTCTGCAATCATATAGAATTACAACCACTTCACCCGTGACCTATGGTATAACTGCAACTACCTATAGCAATAACTGAATCCAGGTAACATATCAATGAATACCAGAATCAGCAATTTTACACAGGACCGATTTTATTCAAATCCGTTCCATTCCACAATCACGTAACATGTTATATTTTTACCGACTAGTCACAAATACTCATATTTACCGATTTCTACTTCTTCCAGGAATTTTTCTTTCATTATATCCATCGATATTTGGCTTATAGATATTTTACTTATTTCGTCAAAAGACCAATAATTCTTTGTTTTAATTTCACGTCTTTCAATATTACTTTCTCTCCATGAAACACATCTAACAGAAAATGAAGCAGTCTTTTTGAGGGTCTGAAATACTATCGTCTACAAATATTACTATATTTAGGTTCTAACGATAACAAAAATTAGCTACATATTTGTAACAATAGTTTAATGCTGTTTAAGAAAAAATTGTCTGTGGATAAATGTATTCCCAGCACATTTTAGATTATAAAATGGCAAAAAAAATATTTTTCTGTACCTAATGTATGTTCTGTTTATTACTTAGATATGTTTGATTTTCAAGAATGGAACTATTGTCTTCTGTGTTCGTTATATCAGTTTGCAAAGAATTTTTAATTGAATGAACTAAATGCCATTGTTTTAACACACACATCACTTTTATTTTAATGTACAAGAGTCAGTGAAGCACTACAAGAAAGGACAATAACGTCCAAATGCAATGATTACTAAATTAATTATCATGTAAATCATTCGAAAAATGTCTGATCCCATAAACTAAAAGAAATGTCTCAAGGTAAACAGAGTAAGCCATCATTAAATAAACCTTAATGTCATCGTGGACGTCACATCAAATATTTAAATGAAATTATTTTATACATATAATGCACATTATGTATCATTAAGCACATGTTTATATGACAATAAACAATAATGAGTTACGTGAATTTGGGTTATTATTTACGATCATTGTCAGGCGAGTTTCAATGTAAATTTATATGAAGCTATTAAATTGTTCTTAGTAATTATGTATCGTGTTATATTTATAAATTAGAATAAAATTACACAATTAGAATTTTTAATTACGTAAATCATGCAAAAAAGAAATCAACAAAGGGGAAAACTACAGTTTTAAATTTTACTATAAATATAACATTTTCTCATGCTTTCTAAAAATTCTGCACGAGCGCACGTTATTACATCTATAATAGCTTCTTGTGGAATCTTTTCAAGACTTAATCATTTTTCTTGGGACTAAGGAAAACAAAAAAGTGTAAAGAATCATGTCAGGTCTACGGATTTTTTAAATATTTAAAAGGTTTTCAATTTACCGGTACTAAAAAAAATTGTTTTTCTAACTATAATGCAGTTAAAAAATATTTTACTACCGGTCAGAAAACTTTCTGATCATATCACTTATAGCGGCTAATATCCCGAAATATTTCAAACCCTTATTTCATTGTGTCATGATGGTGTCATTAAACAAAAGTAATTCGTCGGAAAATGGCGCGTAATAACCAAATAAAAAATAATCGTTGTTGTTCCCTGTTGTATTACCCTCTACCATTTAAAAGCAATTTTAAAATACATCTAACATGGCTTTGTCGATAATTACCGCGCTTTATATTTTCACGTAAAGAAAATTCACGTTAAGAAAGAAAAAATTTCAGTAGATTAAATAAAATTAAACAGGTTGTACAATCTCACCAATAGTTTTTATTGCGTATATGAGAGCATTGTGTTTCTCCCGTAACAAAATACTCCGTCTCAAAACTATTACAGGATTATTAAATATTATTATAGTCTCGTAAACCATTTCGTAACTGAAAAAATATAAGAATCCAAAATCAAATAATGTATAAAAATAACATCTGATTCCAAATAACTGAAGTAACAATAGTAAAACTCCTACATAACATTAGCGAAAGAACACTAATATCCACTATTTTCAAACACCATTTTCAAGACTTTATTTAATAGAAGCCTGCCCCAGCTTGCATATAAACTATTAAATTCATATCAGCCTTCTCTTAAGCTCAATTTTACTTTCCTGCGCCCTACACCCATCTTTATCAATAATGTTTACCTCTCAACAATTAGATAAGTTGTCTTAAATGAAAGCGAGTTGTCAAAGTTAAATCATTAAAAATTTACTTAACGACTTTAAAAGATGTCTTCTTTTCGACGTGAGCAGTGGTGGCTTCCATAACTAAAATTAATGAAAGTGTTATTAGTGTTTGTGCTTAATAGTTTCTTATTGAAGTTGTTTGTTTTCACTCTATGGATGAGAGAATCAATGTTAAGAAAATTATCACAGAATAAATAAAAATTTACATTTCAGCTTATTATGTAAATTGTACAGTAGCATTTTCATTCAGTGTGATCAAAGAAATATTTATCAAAATGCCATGTTACATGTGATCACTAAGAATCTCAAAGTTGTACATCGATACCATAAATAAAAACATGTATTCTGAAATAGAGTTGGAGGCTTTTTTTATTTTCTCAGGAGGCAACGAAAAAAAACTTCCCAAAAATAGTAGTATTTACAAATTCTATTAAACTCATTTTATACCTTAAGGAAATTGGCTTACATTTTTATATACTTGATATGTTTTTATATAAGCTACTTTTCAGAATCTAATTATTTCGTTATATCCCATGTGATATTTATATATATATATATATATATATATATATATATATATATATATATATTTATATATATATATATGTATTTATATATATATATATATGCGCAAAACAATGCTAATATCAAAGACGAACAAATAGATAATACGGAAAATGAAAGATTTTCGACGCTAGAACGTTATGACTGCGAAGACTCGGTTAGATTGGCTTCACAACGGGCCTAAATGCCCCCATATAATCCATTATTCTTCGTAATGTTGCTATTTATCACCGCTGGCATAATTAATGTAAACATAATAATTTATGATGCTTAGAAGTGAACGACCGATGGTCTTATATTTTCTATTTTGTTACAGTTTATATGATTTTTTGCCACCTTCCACATTTTCAGGACACCATAAACGAAGAAAGAACCTTTACAATTTGTATAAGTTATGTCTTTATGATTATCTATCACAGCCACATCTTTTCTATAGTTTCAGACTTATATGCATGAAATTTTACAAGCAATGCTATCAACGAATATGTTAATTAAAATGCGGCAAATCTGTCTCCCAGATCACTGTCAAAAGATCTATTAAAATGAAATTGAGATTAAATTTTCAACATTTCTCTTCTCAGCTGCGCTTGAAAAATGTTAAATATCAAATTAAAATACGATGTATTTGGTTGCCCTTTTGCATTATCAAAGATAAATAAAATAATATAATTTCAAGTAACAATCTTACTTCAAGCCGATTCCGACAGGCGATTAGTCTCTTTATATATACTCGCATTTGATTACAATTTTTTATTAAATTTATTGCGGAGAACGTGCTTCAACAACCTCAGTAGAAAAATACTAATACGCAATCCTGTTGTAAATGTAACCTGATGCAAATTATTCCCGTTATAGGAGCTTGAATTTCGTTATAAATTCTAATTATAATTATGCCGGTTTCCAACTCGCATTTGTCGCGTTATAAGCGCTAGCGTTTGATTTTAATTTTACAATCAAAATTATTTCGATTAACTTACATTAATAATTTCAAGAGTTACAAATTAATATGCAACTTTATTTTATGCGGATTCTTTTATTTGAATTACATTTTTGCGGTTAATCTACGCACTGTATATTTAAAACTAATAACGTAGATCAGACATTAAATTATTTGTTGTCATTTGTGTTAGTTCTTCAAAAGAAAGAAAAAAATCGTGTTATTGTATCTCACTGTCTATAGTCGATAACGAAATATATTTGTAATTTGTTCATACGTCTATTACATCATGAATACACTAAAGTAAGTTTCCGTTAATTTTATTTTAGATCAGACATAATTCCACCTATACATACACAAAAATTTTGATATGATTCGTGCTTATCCATTAACTGTTCCTTTCGAAACGTCGTTCTTTCCTAACTTTCATTTAACAACTCCTGGCTACTTCAATAATGCTTTCATTATTGATAGAACAGATGTTTAGAACGAAGTGCAACAAATGCTTGAGAATTTTTTTTTATTGATTTATTGCGAAACAATAAATCATACGTAAGGTCTAAAACTATTACATAATTTCGACATCCATCTACGGTGACAAATTTTATCTTTAAGTAATAATTTAACAAACAAGCTAAATTTCAACGCAAAATGGAAAAATTTAACAGCTACATCAGTCGAAAAAATTATAAACTTCTTACAAGTGGAATGATAGGTAGTAAAATCAAAAGATTAGTAGTAAAAGAAAAAAGTTCTTGTCTATGAGGCTATTTTCATGTTTAACAATCGTAGCAAAATATAGGCCTCTAGTATTCATACCGACGCTACACGAGAGGCGGCTTAACATAATTTCGCAAAAATTTCCTCGAGGTGTACGAAAAGTTAATCTTTCATAGTTTCAGTCAATCAGAACCTACGTAAAGATTTGCTGCGGTGAAAATTGATTGTTACTATTAAAAATCAGAGAAATAGTTTATTTCGGGTATTCAAGTTCTTCTATTTATTACGGAATTTCTCGGTAATCATATGGACCATTTAAAAACCTTTCCATCCTTCTATTCAAAAGGGTTTTACTAAAGACTTATAAAATTGTGGTTTGAATCAATTAAGTACAATATATATCCAGGAACTATATCCAGGAAAAATACTGAGTACTTGAATGTTAACAACGCAAGTATATGTATGTGCATGTTTATACAGGTGTAACAAAAACATATCCATTATTTATAATGGTAATTTTGTACATTAAACTGAGTAGATATGAAGGAACTATATAACATTTTCTCAACAGTTTCCGAACAAAATCACTTTCTATATAATAATAATATATATAAAATATAAGTCACCTGTTTACTAATCTACACATTCGTTGTTACACTATACATATATATATATATATATATATATATATATATATATATGTGTGTGTGTGTGTGTGTGTGTACGTATATGTGTGTATGGATATATATAATTTAGTAGAATAATATGATTCGTGAATTAAATTAATTACAAATGAGGAAGAATTCCCGTAGTTGGACGTATATTGTAATCCTTGAGATGCATACTTGTCGTTTCACTTTAATTCATTACCCTTTGGACAGACACCAACATCGGAGAGATAAAAACAATTCGATAGAAAAAAGCAACGGCTCAGTAATGAGCGAGATGAGTAATAAAATCATCAATTTGGATACATACAATAACATCTGGAAAGTGATACTTCTAAATAACCCTAGCATCTATCTATAATTCCAGGGCCGCAGGATGGGTTCAAAGAGCAACAAGCATGACTAGATAGGGAACTATCGAAAGAACCTTCTCGAAGATTAGGCATAACGTGGGAATATCATCTGTGACAAGATTATATGCGGCAAATGTTTAAGTGACATTGTAGTTAAAACGAAAATATTTTCCAAAAAGCTATGGGTAAATTTTTTGTTGTGATTTCATTTTTCTGTCTGATTTATGGAATATGGAAAGCTTTTAGGTCCTAAACAACTTTCTTACCTGTATGTATCTTCTGAAAAGTACGAGAGTTTTTTACTGTGTAGTCCGTAATTGGAAACGTTATGTAAATTGTAGGATATTTTAAGGCGCTGATTAACCATGACATAAAGCACTTTGTAGAGAATATCGATGAGTGACCTAATAAATTATTAAAGAAACTACATGACAAAAAACTTCAAAAGCTCTCCATCGAAATATACAAACTCCATACTTATACATATACCTATTATATAAAGTTTAAATATCATTAAATAAAATCGGAATTTATGTTGTTTTGTGTTTAAAAATACCAGATTCATTATTAACCAAAAAAAGAAACAAAATTAAATTAAGTTGAGAATCGATGATTAAAATAACGTTGTTGCCGATCGACTTATCTCAACATCCAACTAAGCCAATCATAAGTTGTCTCGGTACATAAAACGGTAACCTCGCTACAATTTCTGTCTGGTTGCCTAATCCTTCTTTATTTTGGCGCATTTGGCGCCTCTCTTCGAGTTAGAAAATGTTATCACATTACGCAGAAGTTCTACACCCTTCATAAGCCGAGCTTAATTAAGCATTACGACTTGAACAAAATGAAAGTAAGCATTGAAACATCACAGATTACTTCTGTTATGTTTCAATGCTTGCTTTCATTAAAAGATAATATTTGAATTACTGCTTGTACTCGCCATCAAATACGCATAGGTGAATTGCATTAACATTTATAGCATAATTATTACTGTACCAACTTTTCGACCACATTTTAATTTGCATAAGAAAAAATCATTTGATGCTTTCATGGACTTTCAAGAAATTCTGAAATTCCAACTTATAATAATTGCAACCCTTGTCAAATTATCTTTTTTTACAACTCGTGTAAAAACACAAATAAAAAAAGAAATATTTATGAATTTCAAAAAACGGCAATTTTTTTTACACATTTTATTTACTATGATTTATATTTTGAATTCATCTTTTAGAAAAAAATATCTCATGTCGCGGTTTTTACCTCTACTCTTCTTCTCTTTTCTTATATGTGTAGAAGACGACCAGCAAAGTTTATTTTCTTTTGAACTTGAAAACCAAATTCTAGGTGGGTTTTTTTTAATGATATTTTTTTTCGTTTTTCTTAAATGAACATTTTTTTTTAAATGCTTACGAAATACTTCCAAACTTAATATTGCAAGATCAAAGTTTATTGCCATTAAATGAGTAGAATGACTTCTTATTATGAATATTGGCTTTCATTATTGCAACCGTTTTACATCAAAATTTTACGTTCATCTCCAAAACTATTTAAGTTTCTTCCCTTATGTAGTTTTCGGAGTAACATATAGATAATTCGAATTGCTCTGCGTTCATTGTTCTAGTGGTGCAACTGGAAGTTTCTTTCTAATTTCTTGGCTCCGCAACTTCCTTTGTCTTGAAAATGTAAATTTGTGCTTTAAAAAACGAAACTAATAAGAAAATGAAGCCCACATAACCGCTACCAAAGGAATAAAACTATTATATTTAATTTAGGAATTTCCCTTTCTACTTTATCCTACTAAGGGAAAACATAATGTTTTATTATCTGTAAACTTTTATTGGCCTTTCATGTCATTTGCGCATTTTTAGAAAAAATGACCATTTTCATAATAAACTTTTTGTAAGTTTGTTCGTAAATTAATATTTAAAGACACACATAAGTAAACATTACATATTGAATATATTTGTATGTATCTCACTTCTTTAAACTAACATGATAATCCAAGAAATAAAAAGTATGGAAAGTTTTGTAATTAATAATACTTATAAAATAATGAAATATATCTCAATAGATGGAATGTTCACGCTACTCGTACATGTAGCCCATGTTTCAGACAGGTGCTACTAGCGTAATAAAGCAATAAGATGTTATGTTATTTACTACCAAACCTTTACGATATAACCCGAAGAAATTGGATACATTATTCTTCTCTATTACATTAATACATCAAATAAGGCGCCAGTTTGTAGGGCCATCAATGACAGTAATGCGGTGTAATTATTCTGAACGCGTATGTCAGATATGTTCGGAATAAAACAGTTACTATAAATCTTATACGTGAAAATTCTTTTCGGCCATTTTATGTTCGCCTCGTATTTTATTTTCTCATTTTTATGCTGCGATAAAGGGAAAACGTTGTCTTGATGAGCTTTCAGTTGGTCTCCTAATAATAATTACTGCCCATTTTCCTTAAGCCTTAGACGGGTGCAAAAGACTTCAACATGAAACCATCAAGAGCGACAGCGCTATAATAATCTTTATTTCTGTTATCGAAACAATTACTGATTTAAGTAGAAAATAAGACATCATTCAAAGGCGTTAAGTAGGTTCGTAATCATTTCAAAGTTTACATCTTCCATTTTCGTTTTAAAGAAAATAAAATAATAAGGGAAGTATATACGGATTATTAAATAAAGTGGCTACTATATAAGGTAATAGGCCTCTGTAAGATAATAGACTGATTAAGTCGTCAAACTGGGCAATTAAAAGTGAGAATTTTAATTAAATATTTAATATTTAAATTCATCCGTTCACATTATACGGGTGTAGTTCTATTTTAATACTTGTTGATTTATTTCTTAAAAAATATATACGCAGCTTACAGACTAACCTAAAACGATTAATAAAAATCTGATAAAAACCTAATGCTTGTTTGATAAGAACAAATACTTTTAAAATTTAGTACAAACATTTAATCGTATGAACTATTATTTAGATTATATTATTTGATTTGCTATCTATTTGAAATTTCTAAACTAAACACTTTATATCCCAGCCGGAAATATTTAGTAAAACGTTTTACTAGATGCTGTAGTGTAGGTTACAACCCAACCGATACAACATTTTAATTATTCTTTTACAATTTGACCTCAGTTTACACAATTTTAATACAACTTTCTTTTTTTTGTTTTTTACCCAAATAAGAAACTTCATAAAATTATTAAAATTCATAAGCCGTGACTTGATTAAAACATAATAAACTTGACTGTACGTAAATAATATGCATAAATTAATAAAATATTGATGGTTTGCAATAATGATTTTACAAGATTGTACATTATGTATACTGCTCCCTACTTAATGGAAAAAATATGCATAATGCATGATTTTAAATCATGTATTAAAACAATCATCTTGCAGTTTTCAATCCTTTGACCTCAGCGTACGTAAAATCTAGATTTTAAGCAAAATATGTTGTCATACCGAATCATAAGCAAAATATGATGTCGTCGTGAATCATGAACCGAATGATTTCCTAGGAATAGCTGCGTCTATTAATGGGAAATTGACCGAATTGTGTTTTCACACAATCACTTTTATCAGTCATCATTCTACACGGTTCTTGATCATGCCTATCAAGCGTAACAGACACCATACAAATGTTAAGAATACTAGCTGTTGATATAGATTATGACATCATATTTCATTCTAACCAACAGTGCTGTATGTCTCCAATTTTGGATTTGCACGTTTTGTATATTAACTTCTGAAAATAAATGGAAATGTATTATTAAAACAATGGTCTAGTTATAATATTCGAATATAATAAATATTTGGAAAAAAATATTTGAACCAAATTTAAACTGCACACATATTGTATACTATAACGGATATAGACATTCATGAATGAATTAATACTAACCGGTTTATTAGATTTTTTCCTGCGGATAAATAATACAGTGACTTCATTACTAACTATAAAACTCGGACAATAACGACACATGTTTTCAATTGTATGAAATAAATCAACTACATTTTCCACTAAAATATGAATATTTTAATAATACTTTTTTCTGCAATCATATAGAATTACAACCACTTCACCCGTGACCTATGGTATAACTGCAACTACCTATAGCAATAACTGAATCCAGGTAACATATCAATGAATACCAGAATCAGCAATTTTACACAGGACCGATTTTATTAAAATCCGTTCCATTCCACAATCACGTAACATGTTATATTTTTACGGACTAGTCACAAATACTCATATTTACCGATTTCTACTTCTTATAGGAATTTTTCTTTCATTATATCCATCGATATTTGGCTTATAGATATTTTACTTATTTCGTCAAAAGACCAATAATTCTTTGTTTTAATTTCACGTCTTTCAATATTACTTTCTCTCCATGAAACACATCTAACAGAAAATGAAGCAGTCTTTTTGAGTGTCTGAAATACTATCGTCTACAAATATTACTATATTTAGGTTCTAACGATAACAAAAATTAGCTACATATTTGTAACAATAGTTTAATGCTGTTTAAGAAAAAATTGTCTGTAGATAAATGTATTCCCAGCACATTTTAGATAATAAAATGGCAAAAAAATTATTTTTCTGTACCTAATGTATGTTCTGTTTATTACTTAGATATGTTTGATTTTCAAGAATGGAACTATTGTCTTCTGTGTTCGTTATATCAGTTTGCAAAGAATTTTTAATTGAATGAACTAAATGCCATTGTTTTAACACACATATCACTTTTATTTTAATGTACAAGAGTCAGTGAAGCACTACAACAAAGGACAATAACGTCCAAATGCAATGATTACTAAATTAATTATTATGTAAATCATTTGAAAAATGTCTGATCCCATAAATTAAAAGATATGTCTCGCCGTAAACAGAGTAAGCCATCATTAAATAAACCTTAATCTCATCGTGGAAGTCACATCAAATATTTAAATGAAATTATTTTATACATATAATGCACATTATGTATCATTAAGCACATGTCTATATGGCAATAAACAATACTGAGTCATGTGAATTTGGGTTATTATTTACGATAATTGTCAGGCGAGTTTCAATGTAAATTTATATGAAGCCATTAAATTGTTCTTAGTAATTATGTATCGTGTTACATTTACAAATTAGAATAAAATTACGCAATTAGAATGTTTAATTACGTAAATCGTGCAAAAAAGAAATCAACAAAGGGGAAAACTACAGTTTTAAATTTTACTATAAATATAACATTTTCTCATGCTTTCTAAAAATTCTGCACGAGCGCACATTATTGCATCCAAAATAGCTTCTTGTAGATCTTTTCAGGATATTATCATTTTTCCTGGGACTAAAGAGAATAAAAAAGCGTAAAGAACCATGTCAGGTCTACGAATTTTTTAAATATTTAAAAGGTTTTCAATTTACCGGTACTAAACAAATTGTTTTTCCAACTATAATGCAGTTAAAAAATATTTTACTACCGGTCAGAAAACTTTCTAATCATATTACTTATAGCGGGTAATATCCCGAAATATTTCAAACCCGTATTTCATTGTGTCATGATGGTGTCATTAAACAAATTAATTCGTCGGGAAATGGCGCGTAATAACCAAATAAAAAATAATCGTTGTTCCCTGATGTATTACCTTCCACCATTTAAAAGCAATTTTAAAATCCATCTAACATGGCTTTGTCGATAATTACCGCGCTTTATATTTTCACGTAAAGAAAATTCACTTTAAGAAAGAAAAAATTTCAGTAGGTTAAATAAAATTAAACAGGTTGTACAATCTCACCAATAGTTTTTATTGCGTATATGAGAGCATTGTGTTTCTCCCGTAACAAAATACTCCGTCTCAAAACTATTACAGGATTATTAAATATTATTATAGTCTCGTAAACCATTTCGTAACTGCCCTGAAAAAAATATAAGAATCCAAAATCAAATAATGTAGAAAAATAACATCTGATTCCAAATAACTGAAGTAACAATAGTAAAACTCCTACATAACATTAGCGAAAGGACACTAATATCCACTATTTTCAAACACCATTTTCAAGACTTTATTTAATAGAAGCCTGCCCCAGCCTGCATATAAACTATTAAATTCATATCAGCCTTCTCTTAAGCTCAATTTTACTTTCCTGCGCCCTACACCCATCTTTATCAATAATGTTTACCTCTCAACAATTAGATAAGTTGTCTTAAATGAAAGCGAGTTGTCAAAGTTAAATCATTAAAAATTTACTTAACGACTTTAAAAGATGTCTACTTTTCGATGTGATCAGTGGTGGCTTCCATAACTAAAATTAATGAAAGTGTATTAGTGTTTGTGCTTAATAGTTTCTTATTGAAGTTGTTGTTTTCACTCTATGGATGAGAGAATCAATGTTAAGAAAATTATCACAGAATAAATAAAAATTTACATTTCAGCTTATTATGTAAATTGTACAGTAGCATTTTCATTCAGTGTGATCAAAGAAATATTTATCAAAATGCCATGTTACATGTGATCACTAAGAATCTCAAAGTTGTACATCGATACCATAAATAAAAACATGTATTCTGAAATAGAGTTGAAGGCTTTTTTTATTTTCTCAGGAGGCAACGAAAAAAAACTTCCCAAAAATAGTAGTATTTACAAATTCTATTAAACTCATTTTATACCTTAAGGAAATTGGCTTACATTTTTATATACTTGATATGTTTTTATATAAGCTACTTTTCAGAATCTAATTATTTCGTTATATCCCATGTGATATATATATATATATATATATATATATATATATATATATATATATATATATATATATATATTATATATATATATATATATATTTATATATATATATATATATATATATATATATATATGCGCAAAACAATGCTAATATCAAAGACGAACAAATAGATAATACGGAAAATGAAAGATTTTCGACGCTAGAACGTTATGACTGCGAAGACTCGGTTAGATTGGCTTCACAACGGGCCTAAATGCCCCCATATAATCCATTATTCTTCGTAATGTTGCTATTTATCACCGCTGGCATAATTAATGTAAACATAATAATTTATGATGCTTAGAAGTGAACGACCGATGGTCTTATATTTTCTATTTTGTTACAGTTTATATGATTTTTTGCCACCTTCCACATTTTCAGGACACCATAAACGAAGAAAGAACCTTTACAATTTGTATAAGTTATGTCTTTATGATTATCTATCACAGCCACATCTTTTCTATAGTTTCAGACTTATATGCATGAAATTTTACAAGCAATGCTATCAACGAATATGTTAATTAAAATGCGACAAAATCTGTCTCCCAGATCACTGTCAAAAGATCTATTAAAATCAAACTGAGATTAAATTTTCAATATTTCTCTTCTCTGCTCCGCTTGAAAAATATTAAATATCAGATTAAAATACGATGTGTTTGATTGCCCTTTTTCATTATCAGAGATGATTTTTAAAATATAATAAAATAATTTCAAGTAACGTGTACCATGCAATGTTACTTCAAGCGGATTCCGACAGGTGACTAGTCTCTTTATATATACTCGCATTTGATTACAATTTTTTATTAAATTTATTGCAGTGAACGTGCTTCAACAACCTCAATAGAAAAATACTAATACGCAATCCTGTTGTAAATGTAACCTGATGCAAATTATTCCCGTTATAGGAGCTTGAATTTCGTTATAAATTTTAATTATAATTATGCCGGTTTCGAACTCGCGTTTGTCGCGTTATAAGCGCTAGCGTTTGATTATAATTTTACAATCAAAATTATTTCGATTAACTTACATTAATAATTTCAAGAGTTACAAATTAATATGCAACTTTATTTTATGCGGATTCTTTCATTTGAATTACATTTTTGCGGTTAATCTACGCACTGTATATTTAAAACTAATAACGTAGATCAGACATTAAATTATTTGTTGTCATTTGTGTTAGTTCTTCAAAAGAAAGAAAAAAAACGTGTTATTGTATCTCATTGTCTATAGTCGATAAGGAAATGTATTTGTAATTTGTTCATTCGTCTATTGGATCATGAATACACTAAAGTAAGTTTCCGTTAATTTTATTTTAGATCAGACATAATTCCACCTATACATACACAAAAATGTTGATGTGATTCGTGCTTATCCATTAACTGTTCCTTTCGAAACGTCGTTCTTTCCTAACTTTCATTTAACAACTCCTGGCTACTTCAATAATGCTTTCATTATTGATAGAACAAATGTTTAGAACGAAGTGCAACAAATGCTTCAGAATTTTTTTTTGATTGATTTATTGTAAAACAATAAATCATACGTAAGGTCTAAAACTATTACATAATTTCGACATCCATCTACAGTAATAAATTTTGACTTTAAGTAATAATTTAACAAACAAGCTAAATTCTAACGCAAAATGGAAAAATTTCTCCTTGGAAATATTCTTATTCAATATTAGTAAAGAGCTATATCAGTCGAAAAACAATAAACTTCTTACAAGTGGAATGATAGAGTGTAAATTCACAAGATACACGATATATGTTCTGAAGGTTTAGTGTTGAAAAAAACTTAGACTAAAAAGAAAATATTCTCAATTTAGACCGTCTAAATTTAGGACTCTTTATTTTTTCGTAATTTCAATCATTTCAAAAAATTTAACATGTATATTAGTTTTGAATATATACTTAAGGTTACATTCTCAAACATATAATAAAAAATTCCTGACTATGAAGGTATTTTCATATTTAACAATCTTAGCAAAATATAGCCCAAAATATATATTCATACCGTCACTACAAGAGAGGCGGCTTAACATAATACAAAACTTAACATAATACGGGGGCTTAACATAATTTCGCAAAAATTTCCTCGAGGTGTACGAAAAGTTAATCTTACATAGTTTCGAACAGTCAATCAGAACCTACGTAAAGATTTGCTGCGGTGAAAATTGATTGTTAATATTAAAAATCAGAGAAATAGTTTATTTCGGTTATTCAAGTTCTTCTATTTATTACGGAATTTCTCGGTAATCATATGGACCATTTAAAAACCTTTCCATCCTTCTATTAAAAAGGGTTTTACTAAAGACTTACAAAATTGTGGTTTGAATCAATTAAGGACAATAGACTTTATTAATCAGTATTTATTAGACTATATCCAGGAAAAAGCGAGGCCGACCCAAAAAAAAAAATATGGAAAGTTTTGTAATTAATAATACTTATAAAATAATAAAATATATCTCAATAGATGGAATATTCCCGCTACTCGTACATGTAGCCTATGTTTCAGACAGGTGCTACTAGCGTAATAAAGCAATAAGATGTTATGTTATTTACTACCAAACCTTTACGATATAACCCGAAGAAATTGGATACATTATTCTTCTCTATTACATTAATACATCAAATAAGGCGCCAGTTTGTAGGGCCATCAATGACAGTAATGCGGTGTAATTATTCTGAACGCGTATGTCAGATATGTTCGGAATAAAACAGTTACTATAAATCGTATACGTGAAAATTCTTTTCGGCCATTTTATGTTCCCCTCGTATTTTATTTTCTCATTTTTACGCCGCGATAAAGGAAAAACGTTGTCTTGATGAGCTTTCGGTTGGTCTCCTAATAATAATTACTACCCATTTTCCTTAAGCCTTATGACGGGGGCAAAAGACTTCAACGTAAAACCATCAAGAGCGAAAGCGCTATAATAATTTCTGTTATCGAAACAATTACTGATTTAAGTAAAAAAGAAGACATCGTTCAAAGGCATTAAGTAGGTTCGTAATCATTTCAATGTATACAACTTCATTTTCGTTTTAAGGAAAATAAAATAATAAGGGAAGTATATAGGGAATATGAAATATATTCATATATATATATATACTAATATATAAGGTAATATGCCTGTGTAGTCGACTGATTCAGTCGACAAACTAGGCAATTAGAAGTGAGAATTTTAATTGAATATAAATATTTGAATTCATGCGTTCTATTTTAATACTTGTTGATTTATTTCTTAAAAAACCCAGCTTACAGACTGACCTAAAACGATTAATAAAAATCTTATAAAAACCTAATGCTTGTTTGATAAGAATAAATAGTTTTAAAATTTAGCACAAACATTTAATCGCATAAACTATTATTTATATTATATTATTTGATTAGCTATCTGTTTGAAATTTCTAAACTAAACAATTTATATCCCAGCCGGAAATATTTTGTAAAAAGTTTTATAGTCTATATTACAACTCAACTGATACAACATTTTAATTATTCTTTTACAACTTTCTTTTTTTGTTTTATACGCAAATAAGAAACTTCATAAAATTATTATAATACGTAAGCTGTGACTTGACTAAAACATAATAAACTTGACTGAACCTACATAACATTATACATAAATTAATAAAATATAGACGGTTTTGCAATCATGTTTTTAAAAGATTGTAGATTGTGTATACTGCTCCCTACTTAATGGGAAAAATCAGCGTACGTAAAATCTGGATTTTAAGCAAAATATGTTGTCATACCGAATCATAAGCAAAATATGATGTCATTATGAATCGAATGATTTTCTAGGAATAGATGAGTCTATTAATAGGAACTCACCCGATTGTGTTTTCACACTACTTTTTTCAGTCATCATTCTACACGATTCTTGGTCATACTGGGATGTTAAAAAGGCACTAGGTAAGTAAAATATGGCAAGAGTACTATTTTTGCCTATCAAGCGTAACAAATACCACTCAAAATGTTAAGAATACTAGCCTGTTGATATAGATTATGACATCATATTTCATTCTAACCAACAGTGCTCTATGCCTCCAATTTTGGATATACACGTTTTGTTTATTAACTTCTGAAAATAAATGGAAATTAATTATTAAAGCAATGGTTTAGTTATAATATCCGAATAATATATATTTGGAAAAAAATATTTGAACCAAATATAAACTGCACGCTTATTCCCTACTATAAGGGTATAGACATTCATACATGAATAAACACTAACCGGTTTATTAGATATTTTCCCGCGAATAAATAGTACAGTGACATCATTACCGACTATAAAACTCGAATAATAACGACACACGTATAAACAGAATTTGCATGAAATAAATCAATACACTACATTTTATTACTATATTTAGTGTTAGTTAGTATTTTATTACTATATTTAGTGTTAGTTAGTCTTAGTGTTATTAAAATATATATTATATATATTTTAATAACACTTGTTTCTGCAATCATACAGAATTACAACCACTTCACCCGAGACCTACGGTATAATAGCAATTACCTATATCAATAACTCTAGCTGCATCCAGGTAACATATCAATAAATACCAGAATCTACAATTTTACACAGAACCGACTTTATTAAAGTCCGTTCTATTCCACAATGCCAATCACGTAACATATTTATATTTGCCGACTAGTCAGAATTACTAGTATATACCGATTTCCACTTCTGGTAAATTTTCTTTCATTATAACCATCTATATTTGGCTCATAGATATTTGACTTATTTTATCAAGATATATTACCATATAGAGAATGATCTAATGATTCTTTTTTTTTAATTTCACGTCTTTCAATATTACTTTCTCTCCGTGAAACATATTTAACAGAAAATGAAGCAGTCTTTTTGAGTATCAGAAATACTATCGTCTACAAATATCCCTATATTTAGGCTCTGACATAATGGTAACAGAAATTAGCCATATTTGTAACAATACTTTAATGCTGTCTAAGAAAAAATTGTCTGTGGATAAATATATTCCAAACACATTTTAGATTACAAAGTGCCAACAAAAGTATTTTCCTTTACCTAATTTATGTTCTGCTTATTACTAAGATACGTTTTATTTTCAAAAATTCAACTATTATCTTCTGTGTTCGTTAAATCAATTTGCAAAGCATGGTTTTCAATTCAACGAACTAGATGCCCTTGTTTTAACACGTACATAAACTGAAAGATATCTCTCACTGTAAACAGAGTAAGCCATCATTCAATAAACCTAAATCTCATCGTGTAAGTCACATCAAATATTTAAATGAAATGATTTCATTCATATAACTTAAAAAAAGCAAATACTTTGAGATTTATGTGTATAATTAAGCACATGTCTATATGAAAAAAAAAAATAATGAGTTATGTGAATTTGAGTTATTATTTACGATCATTGTCAAGCGAGTTTCATTGTAAATTTAAATGAAGCTATTAAATTGTTCTTAGTAGTCGTATATCGTGTTACATTTCTAAATTATAAATTAGATTAAAATTACAATTAGAATTACAAATTCAGTAAATTTTCCAAAAAATAAATTAACAAACTACAGTTTTAAATTTTACTATAAATATAACATTTTCTAATGCTTTCTAAGAAAATGAGTGTACGAAAGCCTTCCATTCCAAATATTTCTAAAAATTCTGCACGAACACATTGTTATATCTATAATAGCTTCTTGTGGAATCTTTTCAAGACTTAATCATTTTTCTTCGGACTAAGGAAAACAAAAAAGTGTAAAGAATCATGTCAGGTCTACGGATTTTTTAAATATTTAAAAGGTTTTCAATTTACCGGTACTAAAAAAATAGTTTTTCTAACTATAATGCAGTTAAAAAAATATTTTTAGTACCGGTCAGAAAGCTTTCTGAACATATTATGTATATGTGGCTAATATCCCGAAATATTTGAAACCCTTGTCAAATTGTGTCATGATGGTGTCATTAAACAAAATTAATTCGTTGGAAAATGGCGCGTAATAACCAAATAAAAATAATCGTAATTATTCCCTAATCTAACCCTTCACTATAATCTAACCCTTCACTATTTAAAATCAATTTTAAGATACATCTAACATGGCTTTGTCAATAATTACCGCGTTTTTATATTTTCACGTAAAGAAAGTTGTAAAGTTGTAGACTAAATACAATTAAACAGTCCGTACAATCTCACACATTTTATGAATATATTGCGTATATAAGAGCATTGTGTTTCGCTCGTAACAAAGTAATACACGGAGTATTAATCAAAACTATTAAAGGATTATTAAATATTATTATCGTCTCGTTCCATGAATCCAAAATCAGATCTTAAAACAGCTCAATTGAAACATAGAAAAATAACATCTGATTCTAAATATATTAAGTAACAATAGTAAAACTCCTACATAGCATTAGCAAAAGAACACTAATATCTATTTCAAATACCACTTTAAAGATTTTATTTAACAAAAAGCCTACCTCAGCCCGCCTAAAAACAATTAAATTCATATCAGCCTTCTCTTAAGCTCTATTTTATTTTCCTATACCCACCCTTATCAATAATATTTACCTCTCAATAATCAGTTAACTTGTCTTAAATGAAAGCGAGTTGTCAAAGTTAAATCATTAAAAATTTACTTAACGACTTTGAAAGATGTCTTCTTTTCGACGTGATCAGTAGTGGCTTCCATAACTAAAATTAAAGGAAGTGTTATTAGTGTTTGTCCTTAATAGTTTCTCATAGAAACATCTTCAGGTGGGCAATAGCCCATTGCTAATAAGCAAAGATTATCTTTTCTAATAGCCCCCCTGAAGATGTTGTAATACAACGAAAGCTAGGTCGTGGTAAAGAAATTAAAGAAAGTAGACATAATACTACATCACGTAGTTTCATTTAATTGTATAATAAACAATGCTAATATAAAAACACGTACAAATAGATAATACGGAAAAATTAAAGATTTTCGCCGCTAGAACGTTATGACTGCGAAGACTCGGTTAGTTTGGCCTCACAAAGGGCCTAAATGCCTTCATCTAATCCATTATTCCATGCCTAGAAGTGAGCGACCGATGATCTTATATTTTTTATTTTGTTACAGTTTATATGACTTTTGTCGATTTCAGGACACCATAAACGAAGAAAGAACATTTATAATATGTATAAGTTATGTCTTTATGATTATCTATCACAGCCTCTCAAAATCTATCAAAACCTCAATAGAAACATACTAATACCCAATCCTATTTTAAATGTATTCTGATGCCAATTATTCACGTCATAGGAGCTTGAATTTCGTTACAATTAAGCTTCTTTCGCTTTCAATTATAATTATGCCGGTTTCCAACTCGAGTTTATCGCATTATGAGCGCGATTATAATTTTACAAATAAAATTATTTCGATTAAGTTACATTAATAATTTCAAAAGTTACAAATTAATATCCAACTTTACTTTAAGCAGGTTCTCTTATTTGATTTACATTTTTACAGTTAATCTACGCACTGTATATTTAAAACTTATAACGTAGATCAGACATTAAATTATTTATTGTCATTTGTGTTAGTTCTTCAAAAGAAAGAAAAAAATCGTGTTATTGTATCTCATTGTGTATAGTCGATAAGGAAATGTATTTGTAATTTGTTCATTCGTCTATTGGATCATGAATACACGAAAGTAAGTTTCCGTTAATTTTATTTTAGATCAGACACAATTCCACCTATGTTCGCGCTTGAATCTATTATGAATTTGGCAGCAATTTGAAATCCATAGAATCAAAGAGATACGATTATCTCACTAATGCATGGCAGGCTTACTGGGAGAGGCAAAGTTATCGGGGATTGGAAAAGATAATGGTCTATTTTGCTCTCGATCGTTCTATTTCTACAAGCATAAGTACAAGAAGGAATAACACAAGGACTGTTCCAATTTTATAATAAATATAAAATATCACCTACCCTGATAAAACTATCACCTACCCGCTATATATATATATATATATATATATATATATATATATATATATATGTATATATATATATATATAAATTTATATATATATATATATATATATATATATATATATATACATATATCCATGTATAGAATTCAAAACATTAACTCGTCACTATGACATATTATTGAAAATTTAAATTTTTACTAGAGATAATTTTGGCTTTTGACCTCTCTTGGCTTTCAATGCCAAAATATATCTTCATAATTCCATGCAAAATTTGTAAGGCGGTTTTACCATAAATTCAATGATAATATTTTATATCTAATTTTAATTATTTGGATGTTCGCAGAGGTTGCAAAGATTTTGGAGACTGGAAACTTACTTACCGTTAAAGCAATTTAGGTATTAATGGTAACTAAGTTTCCAATTTCTTATATTTTTACGTAATGATGTAATGAAGTTACATAGGTTCTGACTGACTGTTCGAAACTATGATGGATTAACTTTTCGTACGCCTCGAGGAAATTTTCGCCAAATTATGTTAAGCCGCCCCTCGTGTAGCGACAACAAGAATAAGAGGGGCCTATATTTCGCTACGATTGTTAAATCTGAAAATAGCTTCATAGTCAAGAACTTTCTATTATATGTTTGAGAATGTAATCTTAAGTATATATTCAAAACTAACATACATGTTAAATTTTTTGAAATGTTTGAAATTACGAAAAAATAAAGAATCTAAATTTAGAAGGTCTTAATTCAGAATAGTTTCTTTTTAGTCTAAGTTTTTTCAACACCAAACCTTCAGAACGTTTATAGCGTATCTTGTGATTTTACTACCTATCATTCCACTTGTATGAAGTTTATTATTTTTTCGACTCATATAGCTCTTTTCTAATAGCTCTTTTCTATTTTACATTGGATTTTAGCTTGTTTGTTAAATTATTACTTAAAGTCAAAGTTTGTCACCGTAGATGGATATGGGAATTATGTATTAGTTTTAGATCTTAGGTATGATTTTTTATTTTGTAATAAACATTGGAGTAGAAAAAAAATTTCTCAAGCATTTGTTGCACTTCGTTCTATTTATCCGTTCTATCTAATAATAAAAGCATTATTGGAGTAGCCAGGAGTCGTTCAATGAAAGTTACGAACGAACGAACGACGTTTCGAAAAAAACGGTTAATGGATAAACACGAATCACATCGAAAATTGTATGTATGTATGTTTGTGCATAGGTACGTCAGTATGTGAGCATTCAAATGTTTTAAAAAACCTAAACGGTGTATACAGTTTATTTCAGACTTTTTTATGGTTACCTATATATATTTAGCCACATCCATTTCAACATACAAAACTCAAAAATATTTTTGTTTGAAACTTTAGACGGGGCTTATTAATTACTCATTTTTTAATCCCGTATACAAGATGTCGTGGAAAAGAGCTGGTTATTAAGGCTTAATAATAATTTTCTCCTACCTTTAAGTGTTATATTTTCCAAGATAAACTAAAAAAATGGTACATAAATCTGTTCCACACTTTTATTTCTGAACGTACTCCATCTAAAATTACGAAAAATATGTGTTTTAGAAGCCATCGTGTGGGTTTTAGAAAAACTATATCAAATTACCATTAAGGTTAGGGGTGTTTAACTGAGTTTCACCTGCATTGACCATTTTTACTTAATTTCACAATAATTATAGTTAAAAAATGCTAACACAAAACAATAAAATACGAAAAGTGACAGCACGATAATGAGTGTACAATACACTTTTATGTTTGAATAATAATGGTCAATTACTTACACAATAAAAATTAATTAAGAAGTTTACACAGGGTAAATAGATACATTAGTCATTCTAAATGAGTCTCTAACAGTTCCATCGAAAGGGGAGAAATAATAACGATTTTTTTGTATTAATCATTAGAAATAATATACATGTCCTGAACCTTTTATTATCACTAATGTGCAGAAAAATGTTAACTTGTTATATTAAAAATGAAAAATTATAAAAATGTTATATTTTGCATTCATTGTTATTTATTTTTGCGTCAACCTATTTTTAGTGTGCATCGTGAGATATGAGCCACTGAACATGAGCCTCTAAAATATCCAATGAAAGTGTAAAAAAATATTAACGCATTTTGGTATTAATTGCGATTCCAAAATAACTTTTCATGCTTTTACTGTTCTGTATATTGGCATCAATGTATTTTTTTCTGAGAGACATTGGTCTAGGAGAATATTTCGCAATAACAGATGAAATATCGCATAGGGTGTTTTAGTAAAATGTTTTTAGGAGTTGGGTGTCAAAGAAATCCTTATAAAAATTTGATTTAAAAAGAAAAATTTGATTTATATATATATATATATATATATATATATATATATATATATATATATATATATATATATCCATGTATAGAATACTAAACATATAGTCGTCACTATGACACATTACTGAAAATTTAAATGTTTTCTAGAGTTAATTTTGGCGTTTGACCTCTCTTGGCCTTCAATGCCGATATATCTTCGTAATTCCATGGAACATATCTAAGGCGGTTCTACCATAAATTCAATGATAATATTTTAAATGTAATTTTAATTATTTGGCTGTTCGTAGAGGTTGCAAAGATTTCGGAGACTTGAAACTTAGTTACCGTTAATACCATTCAGGTATTAATGATAACTAAATTTCCAATTTCTTATATTTTTATGTAATGATGTAGCAAAGCTTGTAGAAGAATTGAAATAATAAATAGAAGATGAGAATTTCACACGTAAATTAGAAATTATATAAACTGAGTTATACTCCGTAATTTCGACATAAAATAAAACTTAATTTGAAAAAACAACAAGTGCAAGTCGAACTTGAGCGATTGATATTCCGTGTTATTGTGTAGATAATTAATATGTAAAATCCTCACTAGTCTTATATGAAACGAGTGCAGCTTTTGGGTCAAAAGCATTTGCCTAAAGAAAATTAGGTAAACATTATAATAAATAAATAAATCGTGAAAATGTAAAAAAATACTAGCAATAATTCTTTGGGTATAATTTACATTTAAATCATGATATATTAACTAAAAGAAACTGTCTATAATGATGCTATCTTGATGATTTTGGTCAATTAAATATATTAGTTTTATTTATCGCATCCTCTATATAATATCACCTTCAATAACATTCTTGTTTTTTTTCAGATTTTCCTAAGGAAATTCGAACATTTCTTTGACAATCATTTCTGAAATACTTTCTTCCAAAATGCATACCTGCCTTTCTGTACATTAAGCACGTAAATAAGCCACTACCTCCTATTCCTATGCGATATTTTATCTGTTATTGCCAAACTTTCTCTCAGACCAATAGGTTAACATTTTTCTGCACAACAGTGATAATAAAACGCTCAGGACGTGTATATTATTTCTGATGATAAATTCAAAAAAATTGTTAATATTTCTCCCCACTCTCGATGGAACTATTAGATACTCATTTAGAATGACTAGGGTATCTATCCTGTGTAAACGTCTTAATATATTTTCTTTTGTATAAGTAATTAACCATTATTACTAAAACATAAAAGTATATTGTGTACTCATTATCGTGCTCTCACTTTTATGAATTTTATTGTTTTATATTAGCATTTTTTAATTATAATTATTGTGAAATTAAATAAAAATTGTTAATGCAAGTGAAACTCAGTTTAACACCCCAAACCTTAATGGTAATTAGATATAGTTTTTCTAAAACCCACATGATGGCTTCTAAAACCCATATTTTTTATAATTTTAGATGGAGTACTTTCAGAAATAAAAATGGGGAACATATTTCTATTCCATTTTTTTAGTTTATCTTTGAAAATATAATACTTAAAAGTAAGAGAAAAATATTTTTAAGCGTTAATAACCAGTTCTTTCCCACGACATCCGTACATGGGATTAAACAAATTAGTAATTAATAAGCCCCGTCTAAAGTTTCGAACAAAAATATTTTTGAGCTTTATATATTGAAATGAATGTGGCCTAATATATTTTATTTCTTTGCCAAATTTCAAGTATCTACGTCAAGCAGTTTCTGAGAAAAATGGCTATGATTGACGGAAGGAGAGGCACGTGTGTGACTTTATAAGTGTTCCGATTTTCCTTTTTATGTAGATAACCATAAAAAAGTCCACAATCAACCGCATGCTCAAACATACATACATAAAAACTTTGATGTGATTCGTGCTTATCCATTAACTGTTCCTTTCGAAATGTCGTTCTTTCCTAACTTTCATTGAACAACTCCTGGCTACTCCAATAATGCATTATTGATAGAACAGATGAATAGAACGAAGTGCAAAAAATGCTTGAGAAAATTTTTTTAAACTCAAATATTTATTGCAAAACAATAAATCATACGTAAGGTCTAAAACTATTATCTCGATATCCATCTACGGTGACAAATTTTGACTTTAAGTAATAATTTAACAAACAAGCGAAAATCCAACGAAAAACGGAAAAATTTCTCCTTGTAAACATTCTAATTTAATATTACTAAAGAGCTACATCAGTCGAAAAAATTATAAACTTCTTACAAGTGGAATGATAGGTAGTAAAATCAAAAGATTCGCTATAAATCTTCTGAAGATTTGGTGTGGAAAAAAACTTAGACTAAAAAGAAACTATCCTAAATTTAGACCGTCTACATTTAGACTCTTTATTTTTTCGTAATTTCAAACCTTTAAAAAATTTGACATTTATATTACTTTTAAATATCTACTTAAGGTTACATTCTAATACATATAATAAAAATTTCTTAACTATGAAGCTATTTTCATGTTTAACAACTGTAGCGAAATATAGGCCTCTACATTCATGCTGTCGCTACACGAGGGGCGGCTTAACATAATTTCCTCGAGGTGTACGAAAAGTTAATCCTTCATAGTTTCGAACAGTCAGTCAGAACTTACATAAAGGTTTCCTGCGATGAAAATTGATTGTGACTATTAAAAATCAGGAAAATTGTTTATTTCGGTTATTTATTACGGAATTTCTCGGTAAGCATATAGATCATTTAAAAACCCTGCCAACCTGCCGTTAAAAAGCTTTTACTAAAGACTTATAAAAATTGTGGTTTGAATCAATTAAGTACAATAAACTTTATTAATCAGTATTTATTAGACTATATCTAGGAAAATGCGAGACCGATGCTGAGTATTTGAATGTTAGCAGTGCAAGTACGTGTATGTGTGAATGTTAGCAGCGCAAGTACGTATATGTGCGTGTTTATACAGGTGTAACAAAAAAACATATCCATTATTTATAATGATAATTTTGTGCATTAAACTGAGTAGATATGTAAAAACTATATAATATTTTCTCAACAATTTACGAACAAAATCACTTTCTAAGTAGCGAAAATAAGTTTATATTCTTTTACAGACACACATCCGAATATAAGTCACCTGTTTACTAATAGACACGTTCGTTGTTACACTATATATATGCGTGTATGTATATATATAATTTTGTTAGAATAATATGATTCGTTAATTAAATTTATTACAAATGAGGAAGAATTTCCGTATTTGGATGTATATTGTTATCCTTGAGATGTGTAATTATCGTTTCATTTTAATTCATCAACCTCTGGACAGACACCAACATCGGGGGGATAAAAAGAATTCGATAGAAAAATGCAACGGCTTAGTAATGAGCAATAAGATCATCAATTTGGACTCATACAATAACATCTGGGAAGTGAAACTTCTAAATAAACCTAGTATCTACCGAGCTTAAAATTCCAGTACCGCATGATGGGTTCAAAGAGCAACAAGCATGACTAGATAGGGAACTGTCGAAAGAACCTTCTCGAAGATTAGGCATAACGTGGGAATATCATCTGTAACAAGATTATATGCTTGATATTGAATATATTTGGAGTTAATTTTGTAGAAATTCATTATTCACAATTAAATGAAACTACGTGATGTAGTATTATTTCTACTTTCTTTAAGTTCTTTACCACAATTTTGTTGTATTATATCTTCAGGTGGGCTATTAGTTGATATCTTTGCCCACCTGAAGATGTTGTAATACAACGAAACCTAGGTCGTGGTGAAGAACTTAAAGAAAGTAGAAATAATACCACATCACGTTGTTTCATTTAATTGTGGCAAATGTTTAAGTGATTTTGTAGTCAAAACGAAAATATTTTCCAAAAAGCTACGGATAAATTTATTGTTGTGATTTCATTTTGCTGACTGATTTATGGAATATGGAAAGCTTTTGTGCCCTAAACAACATTCCTACCTGTATGTATCTTCTGAAGTAAGTTTGCGTCTGTATATAGAGATTATTTAAGTAAGTTTTTTTCTATAGAGCCCGTAATTGAAAACGTTAAATTGTAGGATATTTTAAGGCGCTAATTAACCATGACGTAAAGTACTTTGTACAGTATATCGATGAGTGGCCTAATAATTTATTAAAGAAACTATGTGACAAAAAACTTCAAAAGCTATCCTAGAAATATACAAACTCCATACCTAAACCTATTATATAAAGTTTAAATATCATCCAAATGTTCATTCAGAATTTATGTTGCTGTTGTGTTTAAAACGACCAGATTCATTATTAACCAAAAAAAGAAACAAAATTTAATTAAGTTCAGAATCGATGATTAAAATAACGTTGTTGCCGATCGACTTATCTCAACATCCAACAAACCCAATCATTAGTTGTCTCGGTACATAAAACGGGAACGTCGCTACAATTTCTGTCCGGTTGCCTAAGCCTTCCTTATTTTGGCGCACTTGGCGCCTCTCTTCAAGTTAGAAATTGTTATCACATTACGCAGAAGTTCTACACCCTTCATAAGCCGACCTTACTTAAGCATTACGACTTGAAAGACATGAACAAATTTACAATAATCTTTGATATTTCATGGCTTACTTTCATTAAAAGATAATATTTGAATAAATCTTTATTCAAGCTTGTACTCATCATCACATACGCATAGGTGAATCGCATTATCATTTATAGCATAATTAGTACTATACCACTTTTTCGAACACTGTTTAATTTGCGTAAGAAAAAAAATCATTTGATGGTTTCGTGGACTTTCAAGAAATTCTGGAATTCCAACTTATAATATTGCAACCCTTGTCAAATCTATTATCTTTTTTATAATTCGTGTAAAAACAGAAATAAAAAAAGAATTATATTTGAATTTCGAAAAACGTCAAATTTTTTCTACCCATTTTGTTTCCTATGATATATATTTTGAATTCATTTTTAAAAAAAAAATATTTCATGTCGCTGTTTTCGCCTCTACTCTTCCTTTTTATTTCTTATATGTGTAGAAGACGACCATCAAAGTTTATTTTCTTTTGAACTTGAAAATCAAATTCTAGGTGGTTTTTTCAAAATGATATTTGCTTCCGTTTTTCTTAAATGAACATTTTTTTTAAAGGGTTACGAAGTACTCCCATGAGTAATATTGCAAGATTTTTTTTAAATGATATTTTGTTCCATTTTTCTTAAATGGACATTTTATTTAAAGGTTTACGAAATACTCTCAAGCTTAATATTGCAAGATCAAAGTTTATTGCCATTAAATGAATAGAAAGACTTCTTATTATGAATATTGGCTTTCATTATTGCAACCGTTTTACATCAAAATTTAACGTTCATCTAAAACTATTTAAGTTTCTTCCCTTACGTAGTTTTCGGCGTAAAATTTAAATAATTCGAATTGTTTTGAGTTCATTGTTCTAGTGGTGCAACTAGAAGTTTCTTTATAATTTTTTGGCTTCGCAACTTCCTTTGTCAATAAAATATTATGTAAAACTATAATATTTAATTTAGGAATTTCCCTTTCTACTTTATCCTAATAAGGAAAAAATATTTTTTTATTATCTGTAAACTTCTATTGGTCTTTCATGTTATTTGCACAGTTTTAGAAAAAATTACCATTTTCCAGAAAACTAACAAAAATAAAATAGAAAATACATTTTACATCCCAAAACTTTTCCATTCCGAGAAACATCTAACAGAATGCTATAAAATTTGATAGATAGTAATGACGCTCCAACAATTAATGTTCATGTAAATATAAATATATTATTCAACTAAAAAAAATTATAAAAATAGTATTAATACTATACAATCTAATATATAATTATAAAAAAAAGTTTTAATATTTCTTTGTAACAATTTTTACAAAAATAAAACAAACTTATAGCTGTTAATTTAGTGACTAGTTGTAGTGGTGAGTAAAAATATAAAGATTGTGTGACATTCTTTGGATTACCAGTAAACTTTGAGATAAAATTGATCTAAATTTGTTGATTTCGAAACAGAATAGTAAAATAAAGAAAGAGTCAGATACTCCAATTTTAATTTACAAGATACCGAAGAATGCTTCATCTTAAAACACTTCGTGCCAAGCTATTAAAAAATGTTAGGTGATAAAATATTTGCTTTCATAATCTAATAAAACACTTACCTACCACAATTAACCAAAAAAAAAGAAATTATCTGCTATTTTTGAAAATACCGTTTTTGAAGATGTCTTCATTTTCGTTTTAAGGAAAATGCAATAATAAGGAAATCATATAAATCATATCCTCATATGATTTCCTTATTATTTCATTTTCCTTAAACGAAAATGAAGACATATACAGTAAAATGATTACTTAACTCTTTTGAACGATGTCTACGTTTCGATAACAGAAATAAAGATTATTATAGCGCTTTGCTTTTGATGGTTTCATGTTGAAGTCTTTGGGCCCTGCCATAAGGCTTAAGGAAAACGGGCAGTAATTATTATTAGGAGACCAACCGAAAGCTCGTCAAGACAACGTTTTTCCTTTATCGTAGCGTAAAAATGAGAAAATCTCGTTGGCGAACGTAAAATGGCCGAAAAGAATTTTCTCGTGCAAGATTTATAGTAAATGTTTTATTCGGAACATATCTGACATACGCGTTCAGAATAATTACACCGCATTACTGTCTTTGATGGCCCTACAAACTGGCGCCTTATTTGATGTATTAATGTAATAGAGAAGAATAATGTATCCAATTTCTTCGGGTTATATCGTAAAGGTTTGGTAGTAAATAACGTAACATCTTATTGCTTTACTACGCTAGTAGCACCTGTCTGAAACATGGGCTACATGTACGAGTAGTGTGAACATTCCACCTATTGAGATATATTTTATTATTTTATAAGAATTATTAATTACAATTATTAATTTCCATAGTTTAAATTTCTTGGATTATCATATTAGTTTAAAGAAGTGAGTTATATATAAATATATTCAATGTATAATATATACTTATGTGTGTCTTCAAATATTAATTTACAAATAAACTTGCAAAAACGGTATTTTCAAAAATAGCATATAATTTCTTTTTTTCGTACCAAAATGGAAGTGTATTTCTCAGATAGTTTAATTTTTAAAAATGATTTTCCCCAAAATCCCCACTTGCCTGTGCGCCTTCTTCCTTCTCCCTGCCCCCAGTTTTTAATTATTTCTTTTTAACTTTCCTTGAATTTTTAAATATGATGTGTGTGTTCTTCTGGTTTTGCCAATGATTTATGAGTATTACGCAAACGCAGTTCAGAACCAAGAACATTTCGACAATTTCTTTGATACCATACGAAATAATATCCATTAAAAACGACATATTTAAAGAAAATTTTGCATTTTGAATTTTTACAAAAATATATTGTAAATATGTCGAAAGAATAAATACAAGCCCAGACCAGACCAGCCCAGACCAGCTCATACCAGCCCAGACTAGCCCAGCCCAGCGCAGCCCAGCAAAGCCCTGAGCAACCCAGCGAAACCCACTGCAGCCCAGAGTAGACCAGCGTATCCTAGCACAGCCCAGCGCAGCCGAGCGCAACCCAGCACTGCCCAGCGCAGCCCAACGCAGCCCAACGCAGCCCAACGCAGCCCAACGCAGCCCAACGCAGCCCAACGCAGCCCAGCGCAGGCCAGCGCAACCCAGCGCAGAAAATAACATCCAAATTCAATGTTTAATAAAAGATTTATCATGTAAATCTATCGAAAATTGTTTGATCCTATAAACTATGAAAGATATGTCTCACCATGAACAGAGTGAGCCCTTATTCAATAAACATAAATCTCAGTGTGAAAACCTCGTAAGTGATATTAAATATATAAATGAAATTATTTTATTCATATATCTTGAAAATAGTAAAAATTTTGAGATAAATGTTTTTCATTAAGCACAAGTCAATAAGCCAAATATATGTTTATATTTGGCTTGGTATGTGAACTGGTATGTGAAGTTGGGTTAATTATGATCATTGTAAGGCGAGTTTTACAATAAATTATCTACATCATCCTATATTGTATTATATTTCTAATTAATATATAATATTAATATTATTCGCTCAGAATTTTCAATTATATAAATTGTATTAATGAGAAATAAGAAAGGTAAAAATAATAATATAAAATTTTAAAATAATTGTACGAAATTAATTCATTTCAAATTTTTATAAAAAAATTTATGCCAAGGCACATTCTTTCTTGTCAATTTTTTTGAAACACTAAAAGGGATAAAAAATCATAAAGAACCATATCAGATTCAAGGGGTTTTTTTTAAATATTAATTTAAATATTTTCAACTTACCAGTTGCATTATAGTTTAAAAATATATATTTTTATTACCGGTTAGAAATACTTGTTATCATAATGTTAAATGTGGCTAATAACCTGAATTATTTCAAATGCTTGCCAGATTGTGTCATGTTGTCAGATTAAGTCATGATTATTTGATTAAACTAATTCATTAGGAACATATAGGTTATTCGTTATCCGCTATAAAATAAACCGTAGTTATTTACTAATTTTTTAGCCTCCACCATTTAAAATAATTTAAAAATATCTCTAACATGGTCTTATCGATAAGTACTACACTTTACCTATATTTCCACGTAGAGAAAACTTTTAATTTCAGTAGTCTAAGCAAAATTAAATATGAGATGTAATCTCATCGCAATATATTCATAAAAAGCATTTTATCAATATATTGCGTATGTAATGACGCTGTATTTCGCCAGACACAAAATAGACTATCTCAAAACAACTAAATGATTACTGAATATTATTTTCATTTCGTAGGCCATTTCGTAATTGTTCTAAAAAGGCTGTAAGAAAACAAAATTAAACATGGAAAAGTAACATCTGAATCTAAATATATGAAGTAACATTAGTAAAACACCTACATAATTTTGGCCGAAGAAAACAAATATCCACTACTTCAAATACCCTCGCCTAGACTTTACCTACTAAGGAAGCCTACATCAGACTGTCTGTAAACAGTTAAATTCAAGCGAGACTTCCCTTAAGCTTGATTTATCCTCCCATTGCCCTGCGCCCACCCTGATTCAAAATATCCACCTCTCACCCATTAGATAACTTCCCCTAAATAAAAGTGAGTCCCCAAAAGTTAAATCCTTATAAATTTACTTAACGACTCTAATAGATGTCTCCTTTTCTATTTGATTAAGTAATAGCTCCATAACAGAAGTTAAAGAAAATTTAATTAGTGTTCGTTTTTAATAGTTTATTGTTTAAGGTGTTTGTTTCGCTCCATGGATGAGAGAAAATGACAGAAAATTAATACCAAGGGAAAGTTTGCCTAAGAAAAGAAGCCAATGTGGGAGAATGCAAATAAGGAATTTCTTTTCAAGAAAATAATAAGGCTCATTAAATGCCAGTCGGAAGATTGAAATTGGAAATATAATAATAATAAAAAGCGGTGTGCAGGAGACAACGTTTTGCATTTATGTTATGCAAAAATTTAATATAAACTTGTATTGTATTATAATTCTAACTTTGAATCACGAAAAAAATTTATGATAATAAATTTATTATGTCAGTGAAATAATGCAACTTCTGAAAAACTTCAATAGAAATTTTTATTATTTTTTTACTTAAATGACCCAGTGACATTTTCATTCAGTGAGATTTTCTTTAAGAATTACACTTAGGTATAAAATCAAATGTACCACTTATAAAAGAAATATTTTTCAAATGCCACGATTTTACACGACTATGCAGTAAGAATTTCAAAGTTGTATATCGATGCCATAAGTTAAAACTTACATCCTGAAGTAGAGTTGGGAGAATTTCTTAATATTTTAAACTTTGAAACTATTAAGTCAATTGCATCCCTCTATGAATTATATACCCAAACACACACACACACATATATATGTATATATATATATATATATATATATATATATATATACATATATATAAAATAATGTCTTGAAATCCTAAAAATGCCTAATACTTTCAAATATTTCATCTTAGAACAAAATTATTGGGAAATTAATTTTTCTTTTATTTGAGAAGGATAAGATCAAAACTGACAAATTTTATCGTAGCTAGAAATAAATAGATATCTATCAAAGAAGGTTTATCGTAAAAATCAATAAATCAATTGTAACTGAGAAATATAATATATACTGTGCAGTAATCGGAATGGAAATACTAGAGTCTAATCTCCCGCCCTAGAATTGCTTGTTAGCATAGAAAGATCATATTATAAATAGTTATACCCAATTTATAAAGAAAATAAATCTGAAGCTTAGTTTCTTATTTCTTTACTAATTTGTTATTACGACAAAAGTTAAAGTTAAATTCTATCCTTTATGGACAGATCATTTAAAATAAAATGATACTTTCGACAGTAACATTTCTCAGGCTATGAGCCTTGACAATATCAAGTATAAAACAAAACGGATGCCCCAAGTTCGAAAAAGTAACAAAGTTTTATGTTATTTAGTATCAAGCCTACACGATATAACCCGAAAAAATTGAATGCATTCTTTTTGTCTATTACATCAATATATCAAACAAGGCAGCAATTCCCACAACCATCAACGATTATAACGCGGCGTAATTATTTCGAACTGATATGTGACGGAAAATGTGAAATACTTCAGCGAATAGCAAATTCCCTTTTTCCCACAACCGTAAGCTAAATCTAAAGCTTTTATGGTGTCGCTCAAGTAGACTGAACGAACTTCCGACTCGCGGCTCAAATAGATTAAATGGACTTCCAACTAGCCCCATAACAATAAACACGTTAATTCTCTCTCAGTCATGAAATAGAAAACACTAGATACTGACCACTTAAATAATTGTAAGCACTTCTCTCCATTATTGTTTTCGAAACGTTGTTTCGTTCGTTGATCGAATGAAAAGGGGAGACCACTTATAGTCATATAGTAATATATCAAGTTAATTTAATTTGTCTATTATTAAACATCACCTTTTTAAATATAATTTCACTACTGTGCATGGCTGTTTATCTGCAACCGATGGAATGTCAAATGGTTTTTTCATTTCGAATCTCGATAATTAGTAGATTCTTAAACTTCTTTTTATAGCTCCTTATATTATCCTGCGTTATACTTGGCTCGATCTGCGCACTTTCTTTTTTCAACTCAGCTTCAAATAGTCAAGCTTTTAGTGGCAGTATGTTCTAAGTGGCCAAGTTGTAATGATATTTTCTTTTTAATTCAACTGTAGTTTCTATCATATTATATTTTCTCCATGTAATTATTTTTACTCTTGGGAACCTTATTTGAATCTTTAAATTCAATTTTAATATTTATCTTATTATTCGATATTATCCTGACTCAAAAATTAATTCACAAACACAAACTTCAATCTGCAAACGACACAAACTTGCACAATCTTTATAAACAATTGCATGTATCAACTAAGTGTTTTAAATACCATACGTCATAACACATTATATCTAACACCGAAATTATTAACATTGTGATAAGCAAACGAGTAAATCAGTATCAACAAAAATTTTCGTAATATATCACCACGTATCTCGACTAATAATTGTGGTAAATAATTTTTTTACAACATTCAATGGCATTATTTTGTCATTTAAAATGAAGTTTGTAGAAGACTGTGGATCTGGGAAGGAAAATTAATTTTATAAGTAAAGTGATAATAATTTTGCGATTTGCAGACAGACCAATTGTTAGGCTGAATTTAACAGTAAATAAAATGTAGTGAATATTTGTGACCTTTAACCGATATCAAAATAGCATTTATATACCGTATGTACATAACTGTAGATGCAAGCAAATTTATGTAAGCAATACACTGCTTATAATTTTATTGTAAAAATCATGAATGCTTGTGCGTTGAAAATAAAAAGGCATCATTAAAATTAAAGTTTAGTCAACTAATCCTTTTCACTAAGCATTTTCTTTTACTAATTAAAAAACTCATTTTAACAAATATTTCATACGAGATAACAGAAGAGAACGGATTATAAAACGGTGGTTTATAAAATCTGTAGCTTATTTAGGCTATCCTTTTGTCGATTTAACACACAAAGAAATCAATCGAAATTAAAGTTAATAGGTTTCAAAATTTTACAGGCAAAAATCCATACACTTAAATAATCCAACAACCATGTATCGTAATAGCCACTCAAAAATTTCTCATCCTGGATAGAACCCCTTTGCTCCTTTTGTCTTTATACATGTATATATATATATATATATATATATATATATATTCACATTTTTTTAATAATCATTATTTACAAACTAAAACTTTCGCTTTAGTTATTACCTATTTTTTGACGTATTATCAACATAATACTTACTGCATTTTACTTTTAGGATTATATGCTACACAATATTCGCAGTTTGATTAACATTTATTCAGTATGTTTTATTTTAAATGATTTAAAGTGAAAAATGAACAAAAAGAAGTATGTTATAAAATATCTTTCAAAAAATCATTAAAAAAAAATTGGTACTAAAAAGTAAAAAATAATTTACTCAAAATTGATACCCACTTATTCGCAATAACTAAGTTACATATTTTTGAAGTCGGTACCAGCAGTATTAACTAACTTAAACAAATTTATAATTTAATTTATAATGTAAATTTCAAACCCTAACTTCTATTGTACTCACACTAGTAAATAGATTAATAAAGAGCATATTTATGATAAAAAAATTACGTTTTTGAAGTTGATCGGCGGTGCTGGCAACGACTTCAAAAATAAGTAACTTAGTTTGTTATTGCGACAAAATAATTGACTGAAAATTGGTTTGTATTGTACCAATTTTCAGTCAATTATTTTTTTTCTTTTTAGTACGTGTTTCTTTTAAATCATTATTAATCATCGTATTATCTCTAAAGTTCGATTATTTAATACTTAGCATATTGTATAATTATTAAAAACTACTATCTAGATAATTTCCTCTTTGTCCAAAGATGGTTATCAACTACACATAGAAATGAAGCAATAGTAGTTGCCGCCTGTTACTACAATTGCTTCACTTCTATGTGTTGTTCATAATCAATTTTAGACAAAGAGGAAATATAAAGCTGTTGATCGTTGAGGACTCCGTTCTCCGTATTCAAGTCCAATATCAAATTTTACAAATTAACAATCTACCCCTTGACGAGTTCCATTCGCCACATCCGAAATCCAGATTTTTCAAAGTATTAGCTAAAGTAAAAACCAACCAGTAACACCACGATAGATTTACTAGCATCCGTTAAGGAATTGGAATATTCATCTTCAGAACTCATCATCAGATCATAACCTAATCGATGGTGCAGTTATTGTGCAATGTAAAAACTGTCAGTAGCAAATACCTTGAATCACGTTCAATTTACTACCATTCGTTAAGGAGTTCCATTGTTCATCTCCGGAACTCATTAACAGACCTCGACCTGGTCGACGGTGTAGTTTTTTTCTAAAGGAACAACTACTAGTCGCAAATATCTTTAATCAAGGTTGATTTATTAACATCCCTTAAGGAGTTCCATTGTTCACCTCCAGAACTTATCATCAGACACTGACCTGGTAAGCTTTGTAGTTATTTTACAAAGTAACAACAACCCGCAGCAAATATTTCGAATCATACTTGATTTACTGCATTTCATTAAGGAATTCTTTCGTCAATTTGGACTTCATCAGCATATTTATATCATTTAGTACCCTCTTTCAAATAACAAAAGAATCATCAAAATCGGTCTACTCGGTAATGAATTATCGCTTAAAAGACATAAAAAAAGAAATTCCGACAAATGGAGAACTTTCAACTATTTGAAGTTGGTTAAAAACAAATGGTTAATGAAATTAAATACAAGATTAAAATAATATAACAGAAAATTTAAAAAAAAATAGGATTTATAGCAGCTTATGATTAATAATGCTTATAGTACCTTCTCTATTATACCAACCTTAAAGTATCGTACTCATTTGAGTACGATAATTTAAGATTGATAATATATAGAAAGTTATTACAAGAATTATTAAATTTTGTTCTTTGAACTTCACATCACAGGTAGGAAGCCTATTTGATACTACACTAGTTCATATTCTTAAACATAACATAAATCAGTAATCATACAACTCGGTTTACATAACATTTCAACCGTATCCAGTCGATTCGACTGCAACCATTTTGCTTCTGTTATTTACAAAATACATATTAAACAGTCATAATATTGAAAACATATAGATGTAACCTAAATGACCATTTGTAAATAAAAAATCTTTATCCTATTTCCTAAGTAACGGCGCCATATTTTAATTTAAATGTAATTTTGTATTAAATCGTCATCAATTACGATAGAAATAATTTTCTATTGTCAAAAATATTATGTTACATTGAATTGAAGTTCGTATGTTTTAAGCATGCTTATAAAATAAAATATGTCTCCGATAAACAATATTTTAAGTTAAGACTTTTTTCGTATAAACATTCTAACAAAAATAGCATTTCAGAAAGATTAAATGAAATTAGTATGATTTATACCTTCACTATATAAAAATACAAAAATGGGTGCATAATATTCCGGTATTATATTAACACATCAATTAACATGCCGTCTAATATGATACAATAATTCCAATTATGTATGCCAAGTATGTTACAAAGAAATCGGTTACCATAAATACTGAATAAGAACATTTTTAGCCACATTATTTCAATTTAGTTTTGTGAAAGGAGATATCTCATTTTCCACTACCAGAAGCAAACTAAATCGATTGTTCGTGTTTCCGGCGAGACCCTTAATAATAATTGCTCCCTATTCCATCTCAGTTATGGGGCAGAAAAAGAAAACTTCTGTACTAAGAAAGGGAAGACAAAGGCGCTAATAACACTTCCCTTTATTATGTAATCGAAACCATCATTGATTTAGTTACAAAAGAAATGGTCCTTAAGAGTCGTTAAGTAGATCTATAATCATTTAACTTTAGAAATTTCATTTTCGCTTGAAAGAGATGAAATGAAATAATGAGGGAAGTCGGGCTATTATGAATAAGAAGTAGGGGTAATGTCAGACTAGGAAGGGTTAACATCCGGAAGAGAATACTGGTTAAAGTTCGAACGTTTGCCGAAATGTTTCCTTTGTTAATAATTACACGGCATTGGAATTTGAATTAGAGAATATTAAAATTTCCTCTCTTTTGTTATAGTAATGTTATCTATAATTATTTTCCTGAAGTTGTAACCTGCTACGAAATGAATTTTCATGTAGCCAAATTTGCTTTAGATTTTTCCTCTACAATATTTTAGAATTAATATAATAGAAATTTGAATGTAATGCAATTACAAAACAACATTTTTTTGATGAAGTAATTTAAAATTTGGTTAATTATTCCATTTTTAAAAAAATTAATTCATTGTTTATTGTGCTTTAAATGTTTTAATTAATGATATATGTTGTTGAAATTAATTGTTTAATCTTTGCATGCATCTTCGTTCTGGACTGAGATAAAGGCATATGTATTGGGGACTCAATTTCGTTGCAGTATGTCAAGATGATCAAGTAAATAGAATTCTTCCGAATCTCTTTGACGAGACTTAAATGAGACGGTTACTTCATTAGATCCATTTTATGTACTCTTAATAATTGTTGCAAATTGTCAACAACTTATATAATATCAGCAAAAACCTAAATTGTTGCCAAAATTCAAAATAAATAATTTAAAAAATTAAGCACTTTCGACGTATTTTAAATGAAAACCTGTCAAGCGCTAATAGAACTCGCACTGTAACGACCTCGTACACGTTAAGATACACACAAACGTTTAAGATTATTTCTATTAAACTATTTACACACATTAATTTTTAACAACCTAAATATATTATCTACTACATCTTTCAGAGGCTCAAAACATAGTGCCTATTTCTCTATCCAGTGTATATTTTTCCTATAACCTATGCATAGGTCCATAAAAACATTTTATTTTTACATAACTGTATGTGGGGCACTTAGGGGATCACATTTTGTTTGCATATCTTTATTGCTAACCCTATCAAACGATATCTCCCGAAATAAATATAATTTTTAAAAAAATCGACTTCTCAGTTTTCCCACATGAAATTACAACACTATAATCCTCATCCCCCCTCCCTTGTAAAGATGCGGGTTAATACGTTTCAATAATATATTAAATTCCAAATTTCTACGCAGGCGATTTCTTATAAAATTGACTGAAACAGACGGTTAAACATTTTATAATAATTATTTTCATCCTTATGACAAAAAGAACCTAAAAATATACTCGGTATCACAGCAAAACCTTTCATCGGTCTTTTCGTAATTTTTAACCCTATTTTTACTATAATTATTTTTGGACTATAATTATCAATTACCTGTACTTGTTATATACATATTACCAATTATTACATAATTTCATATTATATCATATTGTTAAAATTATGAAGCACTTGTATATATATGTGGTTACCAAAGTAAACCCACAAAACTAAGAAGTCGAATGGAATAATGTCTGTATAAATATTAAATACTAGTAGTCATAAGGATTACTGTGTAGTAACTCTATACACCCTTAAAGGATTAAACTTCATATATACTTCAGTTTGTACACTGGTTATGCAAACTGACGTATATATAAAAGTTTAAAATTATAAAGGTGTATGGAAATACTACGTATGCTTGAGTGTTTCAAATTTCTTTTGTTAAATTATTGCGCACCTCATGGTTTGTGCTTTATTATTGACTAGATTACCAGCCCGAGTTTTTATGATGGAAATAATTATAAAGCGAGTAGTTTCACAAATAAGAAACTTTTAATACAGCTTTTATTAATAAAACAAACTGTGCTCTTGGGGGATCCCCGTCAGAGACAAAGTTCCATACGTTATGTTTTCAACTCTAAACGTGTTTTAATATGTGGATTTCTATTGATTATATTAATATATTTTTGTCACGCCAAAAAGTGAAACTATCTTTTATTCAACTGTCTCTCTCTCTCTCTAATTTCTATATTTTGTTGTTTTTTAAAAAAATTTCAAAGGAAATTAAATATTTAAATAAAAAATTTCGCTTTATATTTTAGGATAAATAGTTATTTATTAAAAAAATAAATATAAAATAGTGAATTATAAATTACATTTAAAAAAAGAAATTTTTAGAATAATAAATATAGTCACATTAAAAATGAATTGTTAAATTGTTTAATCAATCTAAATAAAGTTTAATTAATTAATGAAATTAAATTAATATGCTGACAATTGATGGTAATTTATTATTTAATATATAATAAAGTTATAATGAAAATAAATGAATTTACCGAAATTTTAAAATTGTTAATATTTAACATATGATATGGTAATAATTTATAATTTATAATGCAAATAAATACATGCCGAATTAGAAACGGTCTGGCAGATGACTGACTTACAATAGAATAAAAAAAATAAGTTTAAAAAATATTTACGTGTTCAAAAATGAGGTTATAGATCTGACCGCGCGTAATGCTTGCTGCTCGAATTTCAATACTCGCACGAACACACACACATACAACCGTTTATAATAGAAAGAGAGGGAGAGGTCGCCTTGAGGGGGTATAACGCTTTTTCCTTATGTGACGATTTCTGCTAGTTCGCTCTACTGTAAACCCCGTAGAAGAACCTGACGAACGAAAGAAAAAAAATTTATTACTAAATACATTTTCTTGTCAAAAATTATATTCTTTGTCAAAGTAAAAAATTATATTTATCATTTGGCCTGTAGGTTTGTACAAAGTATACATGTATATAAGAACATGTTGTAGATTTATTTCTGGATCAATTTTGAATAATTTGGATAAGTACCAGAACGGAAACGTATTGATTTTCACAAAATTCAAATAGTTTTTCACAAAATACAAATTTCACAAAACTCAATAGATTTCAAATAGTTGACAAATCAATGTAAAAGTCAATACGTTTGTAGTAATAACGAAAGTAAATTAATTAATATGTAGCAGTTACACTTTAGACGTTAAAAACTGGTAACTTAAAAACTGATAAATGTGTCCATTTGTCAGTTTGCCGAGCAAGAAAAATAATATCTGCACACTAAAATTATTCAAATTTCGTCATCAATAATAAATGTAAGTATCGTTGCTTGTTCTCACTGGTTAGGAAAAATAAATAGTGTGAGACTTTAGATAGAAACTGAGAAAAATATTTGTACAAATGGGTACTAAATAAATGAAGTAAACTACAAAAATTCCCAACAATGACGTTACATTATATAGCCACCTGCATTCCAAAAGTGGTCTTCATAAAATGGAATAAATATCCTAAATTTACTCAGATTTAGTTCGTATGAACTGCGACTCATCGTGCATTGTTGTCTGTTATCACTACAACAAAGTGTTTTATTTACGCGGTCACCGCCATAAAGTTAGGAGGAGTAAGATTTGATCCGAAAGTACAAGCACGTAATATTTTATTTTATTTTCCTAAGATAGACAAGAGTAAGACAACGATAACGACGACACAATATTCAGTTGGTTTTGTCGCACTTGAACTAAACTAGACTGAATTATATGGTTTAAAGATGATTACCCATTATCTATAAAAAATTAACTAATTCTATGAGTCCTACCAATTCACTGTCCCAGTCACACATATATCTCATTAGCTCGTCACATAGTCATAACTGTTCCTTTCATACGTTATTTTTTTTGACACGACGTCTCATTCTATTCAATATTTTACTACGCGCAAAACATTTCATAGTATTTAAGTGCTCATTATCTGGATTCATACTTTTCGTTAATTTTGTAAGTTTAGGACGTGTTTGTGTAATATAACGTCACTGATATCCAAGGTGATATTATTTGTATTACTTCCAGATAAATGGTCATCTTAAGTAAATCTTACTGTCAGTCTGATTTCATTTTATACATGGCATACAGCAACAAGTATGATGCGCAAATTTCATTTTACTGACTATTAAAATTCGATGAAAATATACTACGAGAAGGAAATAGTTAAACCAAACTGCCAACGTTTATATATGTTTCTTCAGTAGGCAAGCTAATAAAGTATATATCACTCGTAGATTGCATACTACGCGTCATATATACTGCACATAAAGCAGGCAAGAAAACTACAGGCTTCACATTGATATTTTATTGCTGATCGGAATCCCAGCAATGTTGCTGCGAAATTGAGTTTGCTAACGTGTATTCACCACGGGCTATAAGCGACTGTCTAATAACACCGCCATCTTCCACAGAAAGCTCTATTTGGACCATAAAATTTAAGTTTGTTCTTAAAACTTTATACGCACTTTTGTAACGTGACCCGATACTATATGTTCAAATTACCTCTTTGTTTGACTTTATTACTTCCATCCTAATTTACATTAATTTTTATCTACGTAGTATATTATGAAGCTCAATTAAACTTCACACCATTTCAAGTCATATATTTTTTCACAGAAGAAACAAAGTGACTTGCAAGAAACTGACGCCATCTATCCAATTTCATTCGTATTAAGTTCTATTAAAATACATTATTAATCCAGTTCTGCGTTAAAACGACACGGTTGGTACAATTTTTTTTTCTTTTTGCTGATTGTCATACTTTTCTTTGTAGCATAATTCCAAACAAAAAAAACATTTTATCTTTAATTTCGTTTCATTTCTTAAATTATTTTTTTTACAAAGCAATATGATTAAAAATATTAGCTTCGTCTGGAAATATTAGGATCTACATCTTTTTCCCCATATATGATAACTAACCGAAAATATCAATATAAAAAAAGGCAAAACACTAACACAATCGCTGCCATTTTGTGCAAAATTTTCAACATTCAAAAATAGCCGAATATATTTCGCAGAATTAAAAGATTTCACAGAATTGAAACGTACAGTACTATATTTTATCTATTATCATATTTGGTACTTCAGTCAGTTTACTATCACTGATCTAATGGCAACTATAACCGATTTACGCACACGTAAATGAATCGAAACTGGCCGTGTCTGTTTCATTTTTTACTTTTTTAATATGGATAATTAGTCCAATATTCTCGTTAATGTCTATAAACTCTGACGACAACAGCAGACATTTAAAAAGCAGTTCTGTAAAATAAATCAATTCCATTTTAAACCATAATATGAATTTATTAGCTATTATTTCCGTAATCATACAGTACAAGAACCACTTCACCCGTGACATATGGTATAACTGCAACTGCATATAATAAATAACCTTAGCTGCATCCAAGTAATATATAGTTCAATACTTTTCTTTCACTATAACTATCGATATTTGGTTTACAGGTATTTAACTTATTTTATTAAAAGAACACTTTGTATAGGATAACGTAATGATTATTTTTATATTTCAACAGTTTTACTTCTTTCAATATTTTTTTTGCATCCTTAAGTCACATCTAACATGAAATAACCCAATCGTGCTGACTGTCTGGAATACTTTTGTCTACAAATATTCAAATATCTAAGCTCTAACGTAATGGTAACAAATATTGTCCGTGTATGGAAATAGCTCAATATTGGGATTTGGTTAGTAGAAAGGTAGGTCCGAAACACATGGTACGTGATAAAGTGCTAACTAAGTATCTTTATGTACCTAATTTACGTTCTGTTCATTGCTTAGACTTATTTTATTTTCAAAAATGTAACTATTGTCTTCTATGTTCTTTATGTCGGTTTGCAACGAATGATATTTAATTCAATGGAATAGTGTTTGCTTTGATACACAAGTAACCTTCATTTTAATGTACGTCATTAAACTCTTTTATCTCACGAACTGAAAGATATGACTCACTGTAAACGGAATAAGCCATCATTCAATAAAACTAAATCTTGTTATGAAGCTCTCTGAATTGCATCAAATATAGGAGTGAAATAATTTCCATTGAAAAGGGCAAAAACTTTGGAATGTATATTTTTGATTAAACACAAGTCAATAAGACAAATGGACAAAAATAAACCTAAATAAAATTATGTTAATTATGATAATCGTCACATAAGTTTCAATACATAATTTAATGAAGTTTCCAAATTGTTCTAAATCGTTCTGATTAATAGATTAAAATTATCTGTATATGAATTTCAGTTACATAAATTATATTAATGAGAAATTAAAAACGGGAAAAATATTTGTATTCATTTAGACTATATATATAATAACTTCAAATGCATTCTGAAACAAATGTACAAAATCCATCCATTTCAAATACCTCTAAAAATGATATGCTAAGGCACAATTCTTATTGTGGAATCTTTTGAAGACTTAAACATTTTTCTTGAAACTAAGTGGAATGAAGGAAAGCGTAAAGAACAATAAAATGAAAGAATTTTATATATTTATATATATATATATATATATATATTACCGATCAGAAACCATCTTAAATGTGGCTAATACCCTGAATTATTTGCAACGCTTGTCAGATTGTGTTACGTTGTCAGATTATGCCCTGATTGTATGATTAAACTAACCACTACACAAAATAGTCGTGATTATTTCCTAATTTTTAAATTAAAATTAATATTCCTTATCCACTACACAAAATAGTCGTGATTATTTCCTAATTTTTAAATTAAAAATACCTCAAACATGGCCTTGTCGATAATTACTGTACTTGACCTATATTTCCACGTAAAGAAAATTATTAATTTCAGTAGCCTAAACAAAATCAAATGTGCTGTATAATCTCGTTCATGCTTTTTATGAAAATATTACGTATATAATGATGTTGAAATTTGCCCGAAACAAAATAGATTGTCTCAAAACTACTTAAAGATTTATGAAGTATCAACAATTACTAAACATTAATATCATATCTTAAACCATTTCGTTGTTGGTCTAAAAAAGACTATAAAAAGACAAAATCCAACCTAAACAGAGCTTCACTGAAATATTATTATATTTAACGTAGAAAAATAACATCTGAATCTAAATATATGAAGTAACATTAGTAAAAGCCCTTAATAACTTTGTCGAAGGAATACAAATATCCACAATTTCAAATACCGTCGTCTAGACTTTATTTACTAAGGAAGTCTATCCCAGCCTGTCTGCAAACAGTTAAATTCATGCCAGCCTTCCCTTAAAATTCTTCCTCACAGTGCCCTACGCCCACCCTGATTCAAAATGTTTACCTCTCATCCTTTATATAACCTCCCTTAAACGAAAGCGACCCGCCAAAGTTAAATCATTATAAATTTACTTAAGGACTCCAAAAGATGTCTCCTCTTCAATTCAGTGATGGCTTCTATAACAGAAATTAAAGGGAGTGTAATTAGTGTTCGTTCTTAACAGTTTATGTTTTGAGGTGTTTGTTTTACTCCATGGATGAGAGAAAATAAAAGAAAATTATTACAACATGTGGAAGAATGCAAATGAGGAATTTATTTTCATTAAAATAATAAGGCTCATGAAACGCCAGTTGGAAGATTGAAATTGAAAATATAATAATAATGAAAAACGGTGTACGACAAATTGTCTTCGCGCTCTGCATTTATGTTATACAAAATACAGTTTTAAATTGAAACTTTGAATTTAAGCTATTTTTGTATGAAGTTTTATTTCGATCGAGAAATAAATATGACTTGTAGAATCTTATAATTTCCTTGTATATAAGCTGTCCGTCGCACTGAACATCACGTAAAAACTACTAAACGGGGTTTTAATAGAATTTTCATTTAAAACTGTCTTGAAACCCCAGAAATATTTAATACTTAAACCAGAAATGTTTAATGTTAAAAGTTTTTCAAAAATTATGGTTTGATAATAGACATTCTTCCTATAAACTTAAATTAACTAGAAAAAAAATTCACCGAAAAATTCTGAAAATTGGGAACGACTATAAAAATGGGTGGAGAAATTTTCCACTTCATATGAGTTTTCATTACAAAATAATTGGGATTCCTATACTTCTTAGTAAAATTAAACCATGAAGGCTTAGATTATACTGCGTTATTCTCGGATGGATCTGTGCACCTTCTTTTTTCAACTCATGCTCTATTAGTCAAGTTTTTAGTAGCAGTTCTATGTGACCAAGATTTGCTGACATCTTTTTAAATTGACCTTGGTTTCTATAACACTATATTTTCTCTATATAATTATTGTAATCTTCGGGAAATTAACTCCAACAAATACTTCGAAATAATATAATTTTCCAAAAAAATTAATTTTATTATTTATCTTAATTTTCGCTATTGTCGTAGTATAAAATGACATTAACAAAGACAAATTTTGTTAATGATTTTTTTATACTAAAAGAAGGACACAAACTTGTACAAACTTTATGCACAGTTGAATGTATCCGCTAAGCTTTAAACAGAATGTACTTACAACATATTATATGGGACGTCAAAATTATTAACACAGTGAGAAATAAACGAGTAAATCAGTATCTACAAAATTTCATGAAATTTAATTACCAAATTTCTCAGCTAATAATTGTGGTAAATAATTTTTTTTACCAATCTCAGCCTCATCATTTAGTCAATTAAAGTATGTGTAGATTTTGGAAAGAAAGTCGAGTTTATAAGTAAAGTGGTTATAATTTTGCGGTTTTCAGATAGACCAATCGCAAGACTAATTTCCACATTAAATAAAGTGTAGAGAACATTCATAACCTTCCATCGATCTCAAAAAATATTAAAATACTCTATGTATGACACTGTGAATGCATTTAAAATGTTATTTTAAGTAGTTTTCTTCGATTTAGGTTTTTATATATTATACAAGAAATTACAAAATTATTAAAGAATGCAGGTACTTTTGATTGCTTTCAAAAGCCACTAAACTTTTTTTGGAAGGAAAGGGAAGTATAAAAAATATTTTTTGTTCGGGTTGAAAATTACAACATTATTAAAGAGTACAAGTACTTTTGATTGTGTCCGAAAGCTGGCGAACTTTTTATTCGAAATTTCCCAACATATAAAGTATTTTCTTTGTTTTGCTCAATTTATTGTAGTTACGAGGTTAATCGTAATCTAAATCTACATCAACGCTTAATATTAACCTGCAAACACTTTTTATTGAATTTTGAAAAGTATGTCCACAAGAAAGCAAGTAAGAAGAAAATTGATAGAGTACAAAATCAACAGTAAAACAAAAATCGCAATTTTAAATTTATTCAATCTGCTTTGCAGATTATGTTTATGTAATGTGACGAGTAAAAAATATTACAAATCTTGATGGCATGGTGAATGTCTATCTTTCGTTTGAAGTAAAGGATTACCACGATTGCGGACGAAAAATGATAAGAAACTTTGCGTGCTATTACCTCGTACCAACTATGACTTGCATAGTAACTACGAGGTAATTTTTAAGTTTTGCATAGTGTGTAGGAAGACTCGTTCAGGAGAAACTGGATTAATAGTTAACACAGAAAATGAAACAAAATTTAAGAAAAAAGAGTTTCATACAGTTTTAAAAATATTTTGATGAATGTCAAGCCTTTTATGTTTGACAAAAGAATCAATTGTACACTAAATAACCTTTATAAACAAAACCACAAAGTATTTTTGCAATTCACAAAGATAAACTTTTTTTCAAATTAATTGGCTTTATTGAAGACTATTTATGAGAAAAAAATTCACTAAATGAAAATTGTTATAAACATTTGGTGTTAGTCTAGTCTATAACCTTTTTCAGTGAATTAGGAGCAAATTGTTTGTATCTCCTTTGGATAATAATGACATATTAAGTAAGTCTATCGATCAAGTTCTACACATGTTATTAAGTTTATATACACAATTTGTTACATTTTAAATACTTTCACAATAGTTTTTATCGAATTCACTCACTCAAATTCAGAATTAATTTACACACCGAATTTCAGAATTGTTCTCAATGACATCTCAAAAAAATTTACTAAATATATTTCATGATAACAGCTAATTTTGATCTTCAAAGTTAATCAATTTTTTTCTGTAACCTCACAATCTATTATGTATAATATTTTCGTCTCTTGTAACACTAAAAAAATATTTTTAATAAATATTTTAAATAACAAGATATACATTAAATTGAAATTCCAATTTAGCTAAATTAGCTCAGTTAAAAAAATAAAAAATAAAGGAAACCTTTTCAATTCATACTGCTTATTGTTACAAAAATACATGAATGCGTGTACATTGAAAAGAAAAAATTAAATTTTTCAAAAGAGTATCACTAAGCAATTTAATTTTACTCTCATACGAGACGATAAAAAATAACGGGTTATGAATCGTTCGTTAATAAAACCTATGGCTTATTTAGACTATCCTTTGGGGACTTAACACGCAAAGAAATGAATCGAAATTAAAATGATAGATTTTCATATTTTGCCGCCAAAAATTCAAATATTTAATAATCTAATATATATATACATATATATATATATATATATATATATATAAATATATAATCCAAATATTAACGATTACATATAATTAATCGTTAATATTTATATTCACAACATAACTATTCTCTGAAAAGGTACAAATAGATAATACTGACAATAAAAATATATTCGCCGCTAGAAAGTTATGACTGCGAAGGCTCGGTTAGTAGAAGGCCTCACAAATAGCATAAAGCCTCCACCTAATACATTATTCTTCGTAATGTTGCTATTTATCACCGCTGGTATAACAAATGTTCACCTAATAATTTATGATGCCGAAAAGTGACTATTTGGTAATGGCAATTCCTTACCAAGTCGTAATGCGATTATATATCTCAACTATTTGCTCTGATGGTCTTATATTCGCTATTTTCTTACAATTGTTGTGATTTTTATTGCCAGCTTTCACATCTGTCGACTTAACAACACCACAGTCGAATTAGAAACTTTTATAATCTGCATAAGTCACGTTCGCCTGTCATATCTCACAGCCACATCGTTTCTACAGTTTCAGATAAAATTTTGCAAGCAAGTGCTACTAATGAATATTTTAAATAAGACGCGACAAAATATTGAAAAACTGGTTTAATCTGTCTTCCTATTTACGTAAACTAGGAAAAATTTTATTTCTCAGACCCCACCAAGTTGATATTGAAGAGGTCTTTAAAATCAGATTGAGGATATATTTACTAAATATCTTTTTTAAGCACTCTGCGATAAATTAAATTTCAAATTGACCTGCGATGTGTCTCATCGCTCTTATACTTTATCAAAGGGAATTTAAAAAAATTTAATATTTTGTAAATCAAGTTAACTGGCATTTGATTATATTTAATCAAAATTTCAAGTATTGTGACTAGTATATAATCTTATTTTATGCGGATTTCGATAACCGATTAGTCCCTTTAAAGATGCTAAAATTTAATAATAATTTTGCATCAAAATTATTGCCGTTTATTTACATAAACAATTTCAATTGAAACTAACTAATACACAACCTAATTTTAAATGTCTTCTGACGCTCAATATTTTCTTTATTAGTGCTTGCATTTGATAAAATAAATAAATGAATTTTAATTATAATTATGTCGGTTTTCAGCTCGCGCTTATTAAAGTTAGAATATTTATTATAATTTTGCAATTAAAATGATTTCGATTTACTTGAATTAACAATTTCAAGAGTTAGAAACTAATATGTAACTTTATATTAAACTGGTTCCGATACGTACTTGCTCGTATTTATTAGTTTATAGTTTTGCAGATAGTATGTATGTAAACGCACTCTGTTTTAAAAGGCGGTAACGTAGACGGTACTTGTTGTGTTGGGTTAGTTCTCCAAAATAAGGAAAAGAATGCATCAAAAAACCTTGTTACCATACCTCAGTATTTATAGTCTATATAAAAATATATTTTTAATCTGTTCATGCGTCTATTGGATCACGAGTATACGAAATTAAGTTTCCGTTAATTTTTCTGTAAATCAGGCATAATTACTACGCTCAGGCATAACTCGATTATGATTTTGGCAGTCATTTTAAATCCATAGACTCAAAGAGATTCGATAGTCTCAAGTACGTAAGGCGAGCTAACAGACACCACGAGGACAGCTTAGAGAGGAGGTAAATTTAGCGGGGATTGGAAAAGATGATGATCTGGTTGTAGCGTAGGCGTAAAGAATAGCACAAACGTCACTTGGACAGATTAGTCCTAACCTTTAAATAATTGTCAGATTAAATAAATTATAAAATATTAATTTCAAGTAGCTAACGGTATGATCGCCGCTCATAAAAAAAAGAGCATTCGAATTTTAACAATTGCTCTCACAACTAACGATATTCGCCAACTGAAAACACCAAAACGAATTTCGTGAACTTCTGCAGTTCCTCCAAATGGTGAACTGCAAAAGGTGTATGAGCGCAGGATCTTGTTACCATAGCAAAAATGCCTTATGAAAAAGATGCTCAATACTACGACTAGTCATTATCCATAGTCCACGTCCAGTTATTTTATTTTCAATTTTTAAACTTATCGGTGCTATTAAAGAACAACGATCGAAATCAGTGAACCATTTATTGATTCTTGTCGTATTATTTTACAAAGATTAGTCGTAACAAAGACAGATTGCACGATATTTTATGATATGATATTTATGATAATATATTTTGCACGGTTACAGAACTATCTCAAGTGTTCCACTACTATTTATTTGTCGCGAGAATCAGAAATGCTTTCGTAATGATTTATAACTTTTGTTAACATTTTTAAGAACTAAACAAAAATAATCCCTCAAGCCAGAATGTATTATTGTTCTTCTGACTTTCAATGATTCGAGAGTCTAATAACAAATTATAGGTGTTCTTTTGAAAAAAATCCAAAAGACTACAGAAAAACTCTCTCGGCTTCTTGTTACAATTAACCAAATCATTTTACAAATGACGTAATCATTTAACAAAGCGCCAAGTTTTTGAAATGCTGTCGGTCATACAGAAGGCGGTAAATATAAATAATTTTTTAAGAAAATTTTTTAATATATCGATTTACTAATAATAATTATTACATAAAAAATAATAAATATATAATTCTAAATTATCACAATTTTCATCCAAGTCGGTTTCGCTCTCGTTAATTCTATTTGTACAAGCAGAAGTACCAGAAAAAATGACATAAGCATTTTTAATAATTTTTATTTCTTAAAGGGAAGAGATAAAAATTCTCACTTTCGTTGTTCAACTTAAGTCTCTGTGGCGTCCCCATTAGAGGGGATTCATATATATAAATCTCCATGTTTAGAATACAAAACATATACTCGTCACAGTATGACATATTACCAAAAATTTATATTTTTACTACAGATATTTTCGACTTTTGACCTTTTTGCCTTTAATGCAGAGATATGTGATCATAATTTTATCGATTCTTTTAACTCGGTAGTGTCATATATTGAACGACAATATTTTTTAAACTATAAGTTTATCACTTGGTCACGTTTATATATATGATCCACTTTTCAAGTTTGAGAGGGTATGGACTTTTCGTAGACCTATTCTTCCTACTATAATGAAAATGTGCTTTTTTCATTTACAATTAACAGAATTTTTTTTTCTGATTCCACTATACGTGTCTTAATGAAACAATGAAATCAAGGCTTATTCCAAACAATTTACACGTATGTAATATATATATATATATATATATATATATATATATATATATATATATATATATATATGTATATATATATTTATATATATAAAACAATTGAAATGCCAAACTGACCACTCAATCTTAGAAATGATAGGAAATTGCGGAACATTTCACGTCTCTGGTTCAGAAATCAAACCGCCATTGGACACAATCCATTTCCTGACAAAAATAACTTTTCTCTCCTGTAAAGAAACCTGAAAAGTTATTGATCGAAACACATCCGTGTCCCATTTCATTTCGCACTTGTTTCATTTCATTTTTATTTTACCAAAAATATCTTGTATATTTTCTTTTGCTGGTTGATTTTTTAAACATAATTCTTAACATCACTTTACCATCACAAAGATGTTTTTTAAATTCTAATCATAAGAAATATCTTTTTTTAATTATTTTCAGCGGCGATATTATTGAGCTGATATTAACCTCAATATTCTCATTGATCGATTTGATATTGCAATATGCTTATTGATGCAAACATTTTTTGACGTTCTTATTCGTGTAGTGGTTTTTAGGTCTATGCCCGTAGGTGCTAACTTACTTACTTTTTATAAAGTGTATTCTCAAAGCCAAGTCGCATATTGATTCCGATATATAATTATGATTTTTATTTATTATGTTCATATTTAAGTTTATATTTATATTTTATATGCAAGTAAGACTTTTCAAACTTTACTTTATTTTGATTTCACCTAGATATATTTGTTAATAATTTTATTTTACACCTAGGCAGAAAACATATTTGGTACGAACTTGTTAACTGCAACTATGCTAGGGTATACTACTCGGTGTAACCAATCGTTAGTGACAATTGAATATGCGGTCAATGACGAACGAAGTTATGTTAGAAAGAATTTTAAATCTGAAACTCTCACATAAATTCTGACGAAGTTTTCCAAGTGGCAGATTTTCTAGAGGTAAATAAAGCTACGTACCCTCTTACGTCAAGAGTCAGGAAAAATAGCGTTAATTTGTTATTGTAACTCGTACCTCGTAAAAATTACCAAGACAATTGGAATAGTGCCTCATTGTTTCACTTTTTCTTATAAGGAAAATCATTAGTATTCTTTATTCGAACTACTTTACAACGCTGCCAGAATTAAAAAAAACGATTATCTGCCAAATAATTAATTATTCCTATTTCATTCTGTAATTTTATTTCATTTCACTTTTATTAATCTTGTGTTTTCATATTTTTACAAAACTAAAAAAATGTCAACGCAATAGTAATACACGTAAACGCAGACCTACGAATAAAATATTTCCAAATGTAGTGAAAGGAATTTAAGAAAATTGGAAAATACTTTGTATTAGACAAGTCGTAGCTATTTCGTATTTTTCTCATTTTACCTAAGTTAAGTTAGACACGCAATTGATTTATTGAAAAAAATTAATTAAGGTTAAAATGCATACATCTTAAATGTAAAAAATTAGACGCAAATATACCAGGTAATTTTTAGTCACAAACACCGCAAACCATAAACTATATTTACCTACTCTAATCTGAAAGAAGACGATATATGGAAAATACTAATAAGGAAAAAGTCCATAGACATGCTCTTTTAAATTTTGCGAGCCTTTGAAAATGAAAGACTACATACTCACTTACGTACTATTATGGATACTTAAATAAAAGAAGAGAAATTTACTTAAACAATTTATTAGTAAACAGTTGATTTTGAAAATAATTTATAGTAATAATTATTACACAATAATTGTAGTGGTTCAGGAATTAACACTTTAGTTCAAAATAACTTCACTTTAAATGGCTTTACTTAAGTAACTTTAATAAACTACGCTTAGAAATAGTAATGGAACTCGGACTGAACTCGAAGTGGATTTGAAACTTGAATTAAAACTGACTTGAATTGGAACTGACTTGAAGTGAAACTTGAATTAGAACTGACTGAGCTAGTTCCAAGTATCTGGTTTAAATAGACATAAAAGAGAGCTTTTTGGAAATTCCGTCTCAGCAATGGAGCTTTCTACGAAGTGATTGCGTCAGGCAATATTAGTGTTGTTGCTAACAGAGCAGGGGTATAACAATACGCGCAGATACACAAAAAGGCTATCATGTGATTTGTGCTTATCCAATAATATTTCCTTACTTTTATTGACCCCTGATGTCCCACAGATTAATTACTAAGAGAGAAATAGAACAAAGTGCGACAGATGCTTGGAAAATATTTTATCAACCCAACTACTGAGTTAAAAACATTAAATTATACAAATATGTTAAGCTAAAATATTCAAAAGCTGTGTAATTTGTAGCATCTACGGTACATGCGATCAGAGCTTTAAATAATAATCTAACAAAGAAGGTAAAATTCGCTCTTAAAAAATTAATCAAGTCAAATAATAGACATCACATAAATTGATAGAAATAAAAGCGAATGGAGAGACGATATGAGTCAACGTGTGGACTAAAGATTTGGTCCTTAAAAGATATGAAAAGCTTAGCAGGAAAACATAAAATTTGAAAACTTACAAACTTACAAACTTCAAGCCCAACATACAGGCTCACCCAAAGCGTTAGATGTTGCACGTACCACAAATATGAATTGCTTGGATCTAAAAGTATGGTATAAAAAAATAGACTGAGAATATATAAAAACACAGTACATTAAATCCAGGGAACAGTGGTTAATAATCATCATAAACTACCAAGAAACTTCATGATCGCATTCTTACAGGAGTCAATAGAGCGGAAATTATACGGACTGGCCACATATAATTACATGATGAATTAGACGACACAACTAGTGTCACAAATAACAGATTATCCATAAACAAAAAAAAGGGAAAAGAGGGAGAGGCAATTGTCCAAAAATCGATTTATTTTTAAAATACAGAAAAACACGTTAATGATAAAAAAATAAGGTTTACACAATTTCAAACATATAAAAAAAATATACAATATGCATTAATTTTTCATGGTTTGTATTCTCAAATATATGATGAAAAGCTCTCGATTCCGAGGCTACTTACAGATCAAGTAACCATATCGAATCGTAGCCTCTTGAAATCAGGCTGCCGCTACACAAGAGGCGCCTTAACATGATTTGCAAAAAATTTCCTCACAGTCTTCGAAAATTCAAACCGTCACTTTCAAATATTCGTTCACTATTGAGTGTTTTCATAATCAGGTGAAAACTGATTTGAAAATTTCCTGCGGAAAAATCTCCTATTATTTATATTCATATAAACATTTTATAGTTAAGTAATTCCTTACTATGCATATAGACCATTTAAATACCTTCCATTAATAAGTTACATAAACTCTAAGATAATCACTTTATAACGGTGATTGACCCTGACAAAAAGCGTTTCGCAAAAGGACAAGGATAAAAACTTGTAGAATGTAGTGATCTGTGACATGTAACCTTTATACATTACTAAAGAAATTAATACGTATTCAAATACATCTCTATTTCTCTCTAGACATAAATATTACAGATCTGCCCACTGAATTACATTATGGTTCGCTATAATATTTATGCGAATGGCAGCTCTTTAAAAATACACCGTATATAATTAAGTCCACAATCGACGATAAACATAACGTTATTGTTAATCGACTTATTTTAAGTTTCAAAAAATAAATTTATAAATCGCCTTTCTCTACTCAACCCAGCTTACTTGGATATTAAAACTTGAATGACAAGAACAAATATACAACCTTCTTTGATGCTTCAATACTTACTTTCAGTAAAAGAAAATATTTTAATAAAGATGCTTGTACTCACCTTCAAATACGCATAGTTAAATTACATTATCATTTATATTACAACTATTACTATACCAACTTTTCGACCATGGATAAGTTTGCGCGATAAAATAAAAATATTTGGTGTAGGGACATGATATACATATACAAACACACTTGTATATTACTTTATATATTTATATACTATAAGCTTACGATATCGAAAACTTTGTCAAATGTATTTCATTTTTGTACTACTCGTGTAGAAAAACAAATAAAGAAAAGAAATAGGAATAAACATAAAAATCAGAAACTTTTTTCTACACATTTATTTATTGTCGCCCGACTTGCTTTTTATTGATTTTTCACTTTTGAACTTGAAAAACTAGTTCTAGGTTTTGTTTTGAAATGGTGTTTTCTTTTTTTTCTTAAAGACATGTATTTTTTTTTAATTATTAGCCAATACTCCTAATTTTAATATAAGAAAGTTTACTGCCATTATACGATTGGAAACATTTCTGATTGTGAATTTTTAACTTTTATTATTGTGACCGTTTTACCTCCGAACTTTACGTTCATCTCCAAAAATTGTATAAGTTTCTTCGCTTATAAAGTATTAAGAGAAAAATATAAATCACCCGAATTCTTTCATATTAAATAGTCAGTGTGACCAGAATTTTTTTTAATTTTTTGGAAGTGAATCTTCTTTTGTCTGCGAAATGTGAATTTTTATTTCAAAACATTAAATTGATACAAAAGGAGAAACACATAAAACCGCAACCGGTGGAGTAAAACTATTGTAGTAATTTAAAAATTTCTCTTTAAAGTTTATCTCAAAAGTTTTAACTGATTTTTATCAATAAGATAATAAATCATACTTATAAAAATCAGTTATATTATTGAGATTTTATGATGTTTGCACACGCGTTTCTTTTTTAGAAAAACCGCATTTTCCAGAAAACTAAAAAACTATATTTTACAGTTTTCGACTTTTCCAGTTTGGGAAACATACGACAGAGGCCCTAAAGTTTAATAGATGTGAATGATATTGCAGGTATTATTATATATGTAAATTGAAATTTATTATTCACTTAAAAAATTATAAATATATTATTAATACCACCGTCTAGTGTATAAACATAAAATTAAGTTCCAGTGTTTCGACGTAACAATGTTTAAAATTAAACGAAACAAATGTCACTTTTAATAAAATGACTAGTTATAGTGGTTAGTAAAAATGTGGAGTGCGTTATATTCATTGAATTACCAGTAAACTTTGAGTCAAACATCCCCTAAATCTGTTTATTGATATTCCTCGATATGCAGATAGCAAACACACAAAAAAGTCAGACATTTCAATTTTGATTTATAACATTTCTAAGTTGTCCACTAGATTCCGAGGGTTGCTTCATCTTGAGGGTTGCTTCATGCTGATAAAATATTTGCTCTCATAATTTAATAGAACAGTTACTTACCAAAATTCACAACAAAAAATTAGCTGCCATTTTGTTAAATAATCTTTTTGGAAATTTGTTTGTGAATTAATATTTAAAATCACACATAATTGTATATAATACATTGCATATATTTGTATAAATATCATTTCTTTAAAAAATATAATAATCCAAGAAGTTTATAATTGATCGAATGTTCACAACTACTCGTACATATAGCATATGTACGAGTAGTAGACGTATCAATATAACCCGAAGAAATTGGATACATTATTCTTCTCTATTACATTAATATATCACATAAGGCCCCAGTTTGTAGGGGTATCAAAGATAGTAATGCTGTCTAATTATTCTTAACGCGTGTGTCAAATATGTTCAGAATAAAACAGTTACAAAAATCTTATACGCTAAAATTCTTTTCGTCCGTTCTACGATCGCTAAGGAAATTTTCTCATTTTCACGCAACGATAAAGGAAAAACTTTGGCTTCATGAGCTTTTGACTTGTCTCTATAATAACTGCTACCCTTTTTCGTTAAGCCTTGTGACGGAGGCAAAATACCTCAATGTAAAACCATTAAGTTCAAAAGCGCTACAATAATCTTTTTTCCGTTATCGAAATCATTATGGATTTAAGTAGAAAGGAAAACATGTTTAAAAATTGTTTAATAGGTCCGTAATTATTTAACTATGAGTGTCTTCGTTGTCACTTAAAAAAAAAACAAAATAATGAGGAAGTACGAGTATATAAGGAATATTAAACAAAGTGGCTACTATATAAAGGTAGTATGCCTCTGTAAGGTGGTCGACTGATAAACTGGGCAATTATAAGTCAGAATTTTAATTAAATATTTAATATTTGGTTTCATGCGTTCATATTACACAGATGCAGTCCTATCTTAATATTTTTTGATTTATTTCTTCAAAATTCTATGCCCAGCTTACAGATTCACCTAAAATGTAATTTTTTTTAAATGTATTACAAAAATTTTATCATATTAGCATGGCACTCACTAACTAACGACCAAACATGAACTAAAAAGCAACACCATAGCCGCATTTATGACACAATAAATATAACATTAAAAATACCGATTGCGTTCCGCAATATGACATTGATCTATGTGAGAGCACGAAAATAGGTGAGTGTCACCGGATATGGGTCCTATGTACGTGAATTAAACTATAACATCGTGTTCTCTTCTCACAACTAGGAGCACAAAACACCGACAATTGTTGTCAATACAATTATTCTGTGCTTGAACAAAACGCCTGATCAAAAGCTATCCCAGTCGAAGTTGAGGGGAATTACACTGAAACATTCCTGTTATAAAATCTAAAAGGGAAAACTTATCGGTATTGAAGCTTACGATATGAAAGAAGGTTCATCCTTTCTAATATTTACTCCAACATTAGAACATAAACTGTTTCGTTCAAGATGCAGGTCTGTGTACGGTATTCTTGAAAAAAATTATTACAATTGTTACTATTTTGGAAATAGTTGATGAAAATGTTGTATATTTCGTTTCATTAACAAGGCTGTTCCCCCACGGGCACGTTCGCAGGATGAGTAGTCCAGTAGGCGCTACATCCTTTGATTTTAATGTGGTTCTTTTGTGAGGAATGAGTTTCAGATATTAGTGCGAAATCTAGGTTTTTAGTGTACATGAATGCGTCTAGTTCTTGAGCTCGTTGGGTAACCCCATTTGTTATAATTCATTTTCAGGTTTTATTGACTTTTTAGTTGATGGCCTTTAGAATTCTTCCAATTTCATTTCAATTTAATTTCAACCTGAAATGAAGTGAGCAATTACATTATGTCAGCGATGGTAGGTTATTACCATTACATATTCATCTTTTCAGACCGTTTTGTGTTCTCGGTTTGCATTCTTTGAACAGCAGATATTTTCTTCAGTTGCAGAGCTTTCAATTTCTTTTGATATGCTGGACAACCCTTGTTTACCAGATGTCCTCTTTCGTTACATAGCGCACATATTGCTACACTGTTGCGTTGTTTTTTGCACTGGGTAGTGTGATGATTTCCAGCACATTTTACGCACTTTGGTTGCTTATTACAAAAATTCTTGGTATGTTCCATTTGCTGGTAATTTGTGCATAATTTCAATAAGTGTACAATTAATAATTTATTCAGGTGAAAATTTTTAGATAGATTTATTTGATGTGAACTTTATTAGAATTGATATTTAATGCTGAAGAAGCACCACGACAAAGAAAAGAAGTTTGTATTTTAATGATTTTTAAATTACCTTTCAATTGCTAACAACTCGAGCTCGAAGAACTTTACAACTTGAGACTATTTCGTTTATTTTAGAACTGCATCGAGTCAACTTTGTTCACCTGAATATTTAACTTACAACTATATCGCTTAGCCATAATAAAATTCCTCATGGAAATTACTCTATATGCTCAGGCCTAACAAACGTCAGGTTTGTATGAATCTGTCCTGGTACTTGATGGATTTATTACTATTATCAATTTCTGACTAGAAGTGAAATGTGCGAGAGACTAGAAAATATGGATATTCTTAAATCAATAGGTCTTTCAATACACATCGTTATACTGTATACTTCAGTTTTACAAATAATATTTTGCTTTAAACATATTGTCAAATGATATATTATACTATTTGCTATAAACATATACATATATATATATATATATATATATATATATATATATATATATATATATATATATATATATATATATATATATATATATATATATATATATATATATACATTGATGTTTAAAAATAAAATTCAAATGAAATATTTATTTATTATAATTTATCCTGATGTATGAAGCAGAAAATTTGTTTTTTATTAACGCTTGTCTCTGGAACCATACATCTAATTTAAAAAAATATTTTTATATTAGATATCCTGTACCTTGAGGGAATTTATATATTATTAATGTACAATTTATAAAAATAAACAAGGGATAAAATACAATTAGCAAATGTGGGGAAACACTGGTTAAAGAGAACATGGTATATCAGATTATTGATAGAAAATATTTTTAAATTGAACGCTTTCCTCAAAAATAAATTTATCCGTTGGTAAAAATAGTACTGAGAAAATTAATTATGTATGGATGTATACATACTTTGTATTTACTTTTATTTACTTTTTGTGTCAACCCAGCTGTTTATTTCGTAAATAATTTACAAAATAAACAATTTTAATTTCAATTTATTTTTTAACTCGTATCTACCGTCTATACTTTATATGTATTTTATATCCAAAGATATTGATAACTGTATTCCACATTCAAGGTTTAGGTAATTCGACCGAAATTATTCACAAAACCAGAATCTCGAATCAAGGCTGCCAAGCAAAATGTCGAAACATGTACCGGAGAAATATTTAAATACGGAAAGAGTTACAAATGTTGTACCTAACCGTGTATTAAAAGTCTCGACCAGATACGACAATAAAAAGAAAAGTTTGAAAACAAGTGAACTTGAGAGGAAAACCTTTTTGACAAGTGTTATTCTCTTTCATAGAGTGGGAAAACGATGAAATAAAAGCAAACAACATTCAAAACATACAAAACAGAACTTTGTGTTTTTCGTATCTCATCACACCCTTTGTGTTATTTTGTTTTCATTTTGACGTTTCGTAGCTTTTATTAAGTTTGTTTATAGTTTACATCATATTTGTTTATTATTGCGTATATATATATATTTATATATATATATATATATATATATATATATATACATCAATAAATAATAAATTACATACTTATAAAAGAAATTATAATTGGAAGTACTCATAGAATAAATGAATATAAGTACACTTTAATACTTTTTAATTTTCCTCAGACCTTTCATATGTTGTACTCTCGTGCCGTTATTAATCAACGTTTTGATAAGGTTTCATACCGAAATAGATAAATGAAGGCATGTTACTGACGATAAAAGAATCTGCGCCATCCCATAAAATTTCCGAAAAGTGGTCTCTTCAATTTAAACGTGGTAGACAGAGAATCGACCCTGGTACTAAAAAGCCATCAATAGTGAAAACTAAGGAAAACGTTGGAATAATCTGCAATTTATCCAGGGAAGACCGCAATTAGAGGGATTCCTGAGATTTTCTGAGATATACGCAAGTTGGGTACTGAGGCTCCTAAACTAACTGCTATACCCCACGCTAGTATAAAGACATGCTTAGCGAAGTGCTGTATCATCACAGTACTCCACGCATATACGATTCACCTTATTTCAAAACATCTACACAGACAAAACACGAGTCTCAGATAGAAAATGTAGTTTCAAGTTAGTCAGTCAGTCCTCGTCCCCCGGGATTTGTAGACAGTTTCCAATTCCTTAAGAATTATTATATTTTATTTCATATGCTGTTTTATATTTTGATTAAAATAAATAATAAATTAAATTAAATTAAAGCGTTTTGTAAAACTATATATTTTCCGAATCCCGTAATAAAAACGTTACGGGGTAACAGCGATAAGGATTTTTGAAATCAAGTTACGCCTCGGATAATATAATAATATAATATAAAACAAAATCCGCTGCATTGAAATTACTTTCAACAAGTGAAAAATAAAAAAAACTGTCCACACGATCATTCAACTACGCTCAACACAACTCCAATTATTCAATCGCTCAACGACTGAGTCCTGCCAACACGGGCATCAGCGATCAGCACCATCGCCTTCCCGATCTTCTGCCCTCTGTGCAGTAAGCGGCGTAGCGTACCAGCCCGCCTCTACGGAGACTGTCCAGAACTAACAGAAGATCATGAATTCATGAATATTTTGCTTAAATATAATATGACGTCTACAAGTCCCGCTTAAATATAATATGACGTCTGCAAGTTCCTGAGTTTCCAGTTTGAGTGATTTTAAGTGCGTAGACAATATATTTAGTTCCTAAGTTATACATATCTATGCATTGTAAATCTGTACATTGTTTAATATTTATATTTGCATTTTATTTTACAATTCAATTACATTTGTTCAATGTTAGTCCTTTGTAATCACGACTCGCTCAAAGAACAATGCAAGCCAGTGTTATTGACAATTACCGTAACAAAATTTTATAAAAAATGCAGCGCCCGCGACGACAATCCTATCTATGTCTTTATTGTAACTCAAATAGCGACACTCCGCACAATAAGCTTTATCCCGTGTAAGCAATTTCAATGTCTAAACGTGAAGACACAGTGACCACCAAATAGATTTATTTAAATATCTTAACGACATTGATCAGTAAATTTGACGGAAACCGCGACAGGTTATATGCATTTTTGAACAATTGCAACACCAACATAAGAAAACGTATTTCTAAAATATACCTTAAGCCAACTAAAGAGTCGGGCAACTAAAGAGTTTGAAAACTGGGTGCAATTAGAATCTTTTCTAAAACACAATTTGGAGAGAAAAAACACTACGCGGCTTTGCCCTATGACTTGCAAGAAAGTCGCCAAAATTACAACAAAACAGTTTACAAATATGCTCCACAGTTAAGTCATGTCTTTCAAAACTTCTCACGGAAGTGAAAATATACACCCCGACAAAAAGAAAATCAGAATTGGTCTTCATTTAATAATTATTCTAAACATGAACGAGAACGGTCTTATCTTCAATCATCGCTAAAAAATTATAATTTCAAACCTAGTGTTCACGTCACAACAGGAAATACATATGCAACGCCCCGACTGTTACCTTATGCTGATTTCTCGGAGCCATTTATTCTTACATGTAACGTGTCGAATTACGCAATCTGTGCTATTGTTTCCCAAAGTCCAGTAGGTAATAACCGCTCTATTGCACATGCCTCTCGTAGATTAAATAAATCTGAATTATATATAATTATACCGTAACCGAAAAAGATGTTTAGCAATAATCCCTATCTGTACGGACATCGCTTTAAAACCGTCAATGATCACAAAACACTTAAATGGCTTTTCAACTGCAAAGATTCCAGGTCGAGATTAGTGAGATGGCAATTGAAATTAGAAGAATTTGAATACGAAATTGAATATAAAAAAAGAAAAATTAATCAACGCAGATGCATTATCTCGCTAAAGAGTCAAACTGGGAAGGGCTAACATCCTGAAGGAATACTGGTTAAAGTTCGAACGTTTGCCGAAATATGTTCTCTGTTAATAATGACATGGCATTAGAAGTTAGAGAAATTAGCGAATATTAAAATTTCCTCTCTGGTATTATAGTAATAATATCTCTAATTATTTTCCTGAGGTTGTAACCTGTTATGAGATGAATTTTCATATAGCCAAATTTGCTTTAGACTTTTTCTTTACAATATAAATTTAGTACAATTACAAAGCAACGTTTTTTTGATGAAGGTATTTAAAATTTGTTTATTTAGTCCATTTAAAAAAAATGATTCATTGTTTGTTGTGTTTTAAATATTATAATTGACGACACATCTTTCAGAACTGAGATATACGTAAATGTATTGGGGACTCCATTTCGTTACAGTATGTCAAGATGATCCAGTGAATTGTATTCTGCCGAATCTATTTGATGAGAATTAATTGAGACGGTTACGTCATTAGATCTATTTTATGTACATTTATTCTTAATAATTGTTGCAATTGACTTATATAATATCAGCAATAACTTAAACTTTTGTCGAAATTCAAAATAAATAATTGAAAAAATTAAGCTCATTCGATGTATTTTAATTGAAAACCTGTCAAGCACTAATGGAACTCGCACTGTGACGGTCTCGTAAAAGAAAAGATAAAGTAAAGTGAAGAAAAATGTAAAGTGAAGATTTAAATCAATAAATTTAATTTAATATTTTAGGAGAAATAGTCATATACTAGTGACTATTTCTCCTAAACCATAGAATAGTGAATTACAAATCATATATAAAAAAATGAATTTTTGGAATAATAAAATTTCGTGTTAAAACTAATTTTAAATTTAATTCAATTAAAAATTGAAATTTAAGCATTTTGAATTAAAATATATTTATTTTAATTTTTTCACAATAGAATTAAATTTAAAATTAATTTTATTATTCAATCAATTATTTTTTCTTTTTTTATTATTTTTATTATTTTTTATTAAATCAATAAAATTTCGTTTAAAATTTAAATTTAACTATCGTAAAAATTAAAATTTCATTATTTATATATTTTTAAGATAAGTTATTCAAATTTTTTAATGAATTAATCAAATAAAAATTACTTTCAGAATTTATTTTAGTGATATTAAAAATTAAAACTTATTTATTTTATTTCAAATTTAATATTTCAAAAATTTAAATGAATATAATGAATATTTAAATTTACTAAATAAAGATTAATTAATTATTGAAAATAAATGAATATGCTGACGATTTATTGCAATTTATTAATTTTATTTAATAAAGTATTAATGAAAATAAATTAATTTGCCGAAATTTGTTTGTAATTCTTAAATTTTTAATATTTAGTAAATGATATAGCAAAAATTTATAATTTATAATGCAAATAAACACTGGCAGATGATTAGCTTACAATAGGAAACAAATAGACATTTTCATTATGGCATAAATTTTCTTGTGAAAAATTATATCCTCTATGTCATTTGGTCTGTAGGTTTGTACGATATACGCACGTATATATATAAGAACATGTTTTAGATTTATTTGTGGATCGATTTTGTATACTTTTGAACAATGGTGTTACATTATATAGCAGTAAAGTAAGGAGGAGTAAGATTTGATCCGAAAGTACAAGCGCTTAATATTTTATTTTATTTTCTTAGAATAGACGAGAGTAAGACAACGATAGTGACAAAACAATATTTAGTTGGTCTTAACGTACTTGAACTAAACTAGACTGAATTATATCGTTTGACAATTATTTTTAACATTCGTAAAACACGTACATCATTTTCGCGAAGGAACACAAATATCCACTATTTCAAATACCCTCGTCTAGATTTTATTTACTAAGAAAGCCTACATCAGCCTGTCTGCAAACAGTTAAATTCATGCCAGCCTTCCTTTAACTCAATCCCCTCCCAGCGCCCTAAGCCCACCCTATTTCAAAATATTCACCTCTCACCCAATCGATAACTTCCCTTAAATGAAAGTGAGTCGCCAAAAGTTAAATCATTATAAATTTACTTAACGACTCTAAAAAATCTCTCCTTTTCTGTTTGATTCAGGGACGGCTCCATAACACAAATTGAAGGAAGTTTAATTAGTGTTCGTTCTTAATAGTTTATTGTATGAGGCGTTTGTTTCGCTCCACGGATGAGAGAAAATGAAAGAAAATTAATACCAAGAGAAAGTTTGCCTAAGAAAAGAAGCTCAACATGAGGGAGAATGCAAATAAGGAATTTCTTTTCACGAAAATAATAAGGCTCATGAAATGCCAGTCGGAAGATTGAAATTGGAAATATAATAATAATGAAAAACGGTGTACGGGAGACAACGTTTTGCATTTATGTTATGCAAAAATCCAATTTAAAATTTTAACCTCGATTTGTTAAATTGAAGTTAATAAATTCATTACTTCAGCGAAATAGTACAACTTCTGAAAAACTTCATTAGTAATTTTGATGAAATTTTTATTATTTTTGCTACTTAAATGACACAGCACCATTTTCATTTGGTGAGATTTTCTTTAAAAATTTCAGTGAAGTATAACATAAAAGAAATATTTTTCAAATGTCCTGATTTTACATGACGATGCGGTCAGAATTGCAAAGTTGTATATCGAAGCCATAAGTAAAAACTTACATTCTGAAATATATTTGGGGACATTTTTTATTTTACCAGCTGGCATTGGAAATTTTTTTACACGAGGATAGTTGTATTAGAAAGAAATATTTAACCATGTATCATTACATTTTTGGAGAATTTGTTTATATTTTAAATTTTTAAACTATTAAGCCAAGAGCTTGGAATTTAATTTTTCTTCTATTTGAGAAAGAAGAGGTTAAAACTGAAAAATTTCATCGAAATTAGAAATAAATAGATATTTACCAATGAAGATTTATCGCAAAAACTCAATAAAACATTTGTAACTGAGGAACATAATATATACTGTGCAATAATCGGGATGGGAATACTAGGGTCTAATCTCCCGCACTAGAATTGTTTGTTAGCGTAGAAAGATTATTTATGAAAAAAAGAAAGCTGAAGCTGTTTATTATTTCTTTACTAATTTGTTGTTACAACAAAAGATAATGTTAATTTCTGGCGTCTGTGGACAGAATATTCATAATAAAATAATAGTTTCGATAGTAACATTTCTCAGGCTTCAGACTTGACAATACCAAGTATAAAACAAAACGGATGCCCCAAGCTCGGAAAAATAACAAAGTTTTATGCTAGTTAGTCTTAAGCCTACACGATATAACCCGAAAATATTGGATGCATTCTTTATCTCTATTACATCAATATATCAAACAAGGCAGCAATTCCCACAGCCATCAACGATTATTACACGGCGTAATTATTTCGAACTGATATGTTAACGAGAATGTGTAATACTTCAGCCAAAAGCAAATTCTCTTTTTCCCACAACCGTAAGCTAAATCTAAAGTTTTCATGTTGTCTCTCAAGTATACTACACGAACTTCCGACTCACGTCTCAATTAGATTAAATTGACTTCCGACTAGCCCCATAACAATAATCACGTTAATTCTCTCTCAATCATGAAACAGAAATAAACAACTAAAACACTAGATACTGACCACTTAAATAATTGTAAGCACTTCCCTCCATTATTGTTTTCGAAACTTTGTTTCGTTCGTTGATCGAATGAAACGGGGAGACCACTTATAGTTAGTACTATCAAGTTAATTTATATTTGTCTATTATTAAACATCACCTTTTTAAATATAATTTCACTACTGTGCATGGCTGTTTATCTGCAACCGATGGAATGTCAAATGGTTTGTTCATTTCATATCTCAATAATTAGTTGATTCTTAAACCTCTTTTTATAGTTCCTTATATTATCCTGCGTTATACTTGGCTCGATCTGCGCACTATCTTTTTTCAACTCAGCTTCAATTAGTCAAGCTTTTAGTGGCAACATGTTCTAAATGGCTAAGTTGTAATAATCTTTTCTTTTTATTGCCACTGTGGTTTCTATCATATTATATTCTCTTCATATCTTTATTTTTACAGTCGGGAAACTTATTCCAACGAATACTTCTAAATATTGTCATTCTGCCTAAATTCAATTTTATTGTTTTTCTTATTATTCATTATTATCCTAATTTAAAATCAATTCACAAAAACAAACTTCGATCTGCAAAGCACACAAACTTGCACATACTTTATACACAATTGTATCTATCAACTAAACGTTTTAAATAGCATATGCCATAACACATTATCTCTAACACCGAAATTATTAACATTGTGATAAGTAAACGGGTAAATCAGTATCAACAAAATTTTGCCCAATTTATTACTGTATATATATATATATATATATATATATATATATATATATATATATATATACAGTTCTGTGATAAACTACAGCCAATCACTCGAAATAAACGTGTTTCACTCTCGTTCTTTGTTACGGTAATAGACATTAAAAGTACATAATTGAATTAAATGAAATGAGATAAACAATCTAAAAAATTAGCATAATCGTTAAATATAAAGGTAATAACAATTTAGTGAGAGTGAATGAAAAATTACCGATTTTGGTACATTAAATATATATTTTTTTTTAATAATTAATTTTAGCCCTGTTAACAAAAAAACGGAAACATTATAGTATGTAGGGTATTTCATAGTAATTTTGAATAATTAATTATTGTTTACAGACTAGTACTTTTCACTTTGGTTATTACCTATTTTTTTTGACTTGTCATCAATATAATACGTACCATATTTTACTTTTAGGACTATATGCTACACAATATTCGAAGTTTGATTAATATTTATTCAGTATGTTTTATCTTAAATGCTGCTAGCCTTTAAAGTGCAAAATGAACAAACAGAAAAATGTTATAAAATATCTTTTAAAAAATCAACTTCAAAAAAAATAGACACTAAAAATAAAAGACAATTTTTAAAGTCGGTGCCAGCACTGTTAAACAAATTTATAATTTCATTTATAATGTTCATTTCAAAGCCTAACTTCTATTGTACTCACCATAGTAAATATATTCATAACGGACGTATTTATGATAAAAAGTTTACATTCTTTAAGTTGATAGGTGGTGCTGGCACCGACTTCAAAAATAAGTAACTTAGTTATTGCGAATAATTGGGTACCAATTTTGAGTAAATTATTTTTTACTTTTTAATACCTACTTTTTGAAGTCAGTTTTTTAAAAGATATCTAGTTTTAGAATTTTTAGTGATAAACATATCCAATATTAGATTTTGCAAAGTAACAGTATTTTGAATCGTGATTAATTTACTACCATTCCTTAAGGAGTTGCAAAATTCATCTTCAGAACTCATCATCAGACTCTATCTCTGGTGCAGTTATTGTGCAAAGTAAAACTGTCAGTAGCAAATACCTTGAATTACGTTTGATTTATTACCATCCGACAGGGAGTTCCATTGTTCATCTCCAGAATGAGTCATCCGACTCTGACATGGTTAATAGTATAGTTAGTTTGCAAAGTAACAATTACCCGTAGAAAATATCTGGAGTAACGTTTAATTTTGCTATCATCCGTTAAGGAGTTCCACGGTTCATCTCCAGAATGAGTCATCCGACTCTGACATGGTTAATAGTATAGTTAGTTTGCAAAGTAACAATTACCCGTAGCAAATATTTTAAATCATACTTGATTTACTGCCTTTCTTTAAGGAATTCCTCCATCGTTAATTCCTGGACTTCATGATCATATTTACATGGGACCACACCCATGGTATTTTCTTTTAAATAACAAAAGAATAATCAAAATCGATTAACTCGGTAAAGAATTATCGCTGCACATAAAAAATAAGATTCCGACGAATGGAGAACTTCCACCTTTTTTTAAGTCGATTAAAAACAAATAAAATTAATGAGTTTAAAAACAATATTAGAATAATTTAATTAACATTAAAAAAATTAGAACTTAAAGCATCTTATGATTGACAATTCTTGTTAGCTTATGATTGATAATTCTTATTAGCCTTCTCTCTAATTTCAACCTTAAAGTATCGTACTCATTTGGGGGAAGTTTGTGTTCTTTGAACTTCACATCACAGCTAGGAAGCCTATTCGATAGTACTTTGATTCATATTCTTTTGAATAACATAAAACAATAATCATACTAAAATTAAAACACACGTGTAAACTGGTTTATATAATATTTCAATCGCATCTAGTCTTTTCAACCGCAACCATTTTGCTTCTGTTATTTATAAAATGCATATTAAGCATTCATGATATTGAAAATATGTGGAAATAACATAAATGACCATTAATAAATAAAAAATCATTATCCTATTTACTTGCTAACGATACCAGATTTTAATTTACTTCACTTACAAAAATGTATTTGTTTTAAGCACGCTTATAAATTAAAACATGTCTTCGATAAATAATGTTTTCGTATAAACATTTAAACAAAAATAATATTTCAGAAAGACTAAATCAAATTGGTATTATTTATACTTTCACTATATAAAATTACAAAACTAGACTGGGTGCATGATATTGCGGTATTATATTAATACATCAAGTAACATTCCGGCTGATGTGATGCAATAATCCCGATTATATTTGCCAAACATGTTACGAACAAAGCGGTTACCATAATACTAAATGTGAACATTTTTTTAGCCACACTGTTCCAATTTAATTTTGTGAAAGGAAATATCTCATTTTTCATTACCGCAAACAAAATAACCCAAATGTGTGAGTTTCCGGCGAGATCCTTAATAATAACTGCTTCCTATTCCTTCTCAGTTATGGGGCAGAAAAAGAAAACTTCTGTACTAAGGCAGTGAAGACAAAAGCGCTAATAACACTTTCCTTTATTATGTTATCGAAACCATCATTGATTTGGTCACAAAAGAAAAGGTTGCTAAGAGTCATTAAGTAGATCTATAATCACTTTACTTTAGAAGTTCCATTTTCACTTGAAAGAGATGAAATGAAATAATGAGGGAAGTCGGGCTATTATGAATAAGAAGTAGAGGTAATGTCAAACTGGGAAGGGCTAACATCCGGAAGAGAATATTGGTTAAAGTTTGAAAGTTTGCCGAAACGTTTCCTTTCTTAATAATGACATGGTATTAGAATTTGAATTAGAGAATATAAAAATTTCCTGTGTGGTATTATAGTAAAACCTATGATTATTTTCCTGAGGTTATAACTTGTTATATAAATTTTCATGTAGCCAAATTTGCTTTAGCCATTTTCTTTATAACATAAATTTAGCGCAATTACAAAACAACGCTTTTTTGATGAAGATAGTTAAAATTGGTTTAATTATTCCATTTCTAAAAAAATTGATTCCTTGTTTATTGTGATTTAAATATTTTAATTGACGGCACATGTTATAGAAATTATGTTTAATATCTGCTTGCATCTTCGTTCAGAACTGAGATATACGTATATGTATTGGGGACTCCATTTCGTTACTGTATGTCAAGACAATCAAGTGAATTGTGTTCTTCCGAATGTATTTGACGAGAATTAAATTAGACGGTTACGTCATTAGATCTATTTTATGTGATTTTATTCTTAATAATTGTTGCAAATTGACAACGACTTATTCATATCAGCAAAAACCTAAATTATTGTCAAAATTCAAAATACAACAAACATTGTACCATATTTTATCTCTTGTCATATTTGGTACTTCAGTCAGTTTACTATCATTGATCAAATGGTAACAGGCAAATACAACCGATTTACGCACACATAAATGAATCGAAACTGGCCGTCTCTGTTTCGTTTTTTACTTTTTTAATGTTGATAATATATACAATGACGTCGTCACTTTCTATATTACTCAGGCGACAACAGCAGTCATATAAAAAGGAATTCTGTAAAATAAATCATTTACATTTTTAACCATAATATGAATACATTAATAACTATTATTTCTGCAATCATACATAACAAGAACCGCTTCACCCGTGACGTATGGTACGACGTAACCACAACTATATATAATAACCGTAGCTAAGGTTATCTAGGTAATATATCGTTCAATACTCTTCTTTCGTTATAACTAACGATATCTGCTTATAGGTATTTTACTTATTTTATTAAAAGACAATAGTATGTATAGGATAATGTAATGATTGTTTTTATATTTCAACAGTATTATGTTTTTGAATATTTCTTTACATCCGTAAGTCACATCTAACATGAAATAAAGCAGACGTTCCGACTGGCAAACTGAAAGATATGTCTCACTGTAAACAAAGACTCATCATTCATTAAAACTAAATCTCATTATGAATCTCTCTAAGTTAGGTTAATTATATGAATGTAATAATTTCACTCACATACATTGAAAAGAGCAAAAACTTTGTCAAGTCAATAAGACAAATAAACAAAAAATAAAGCTGAGTAAAGTTAGATTAATTATTATAATTGTCAGGTGAGTATCAATTTAAATTTAATGAAGTTACCAAAATGTTCTAAATCGTTCTGAATAATAGATTAAAATTATCTGTTTAGGATTTTCAGTCACATAAATAATATTAATGAGAAATTAGAAAAGGGAAAAATATTTGTATTAAATTATACCATAACTATAATATCTTCAAATATATTCTGAAAAAAATATTGTACAAAATCCATTCATATAAAATATTTCTAAAAATTATACGCTTATTTTCATTACAAAATCCATTCATATAAAATATTTCTAAAAATTGTACGCTTATTTTCATTACAAAATCCATTCATATAAAATATTTATAAAAATTGTACGCTTATTTTCATTACAAAATCCATTCATATAAAATATTTCTAAAAATTGTACGCTTATTTTCATTACAAAATTCATTCATATAAAATATTTCTAAAAATTATACGCTTATTTGCATTACAAAATCCATTCATATAAAATATTTCTAAAAATTATACGCTTATTTTTCGAGCAAGATTATATGGCACATTTCTTATTGTGGAATATTTCGAAGACAGGATTAAAGGAAAGCGTAAAGTACCATGTCAGATTTACAGGTTTTTTAAATATTATTTTCAACTTATCAGTTGCATTAGAGTTGCAAATATATTTATTTTTATTAACAGTCAGAAACCTTCTAATCATAATCTTAAATGTGGCTAATATCCTGAATTATTTGAAACGTCAGATTGTGTTATGTTGGCAGATTATGTCATGATTGTATGGTTAAATTAATTTCTTAGGCAGATATAGGTTACTAGTTATCCACTATACAAAATAACCGTAATTATTTCCTGATTTTTTACCCTCTACCATTTAAAATAAGTAAATTGAAATTTCCTCTAACATGACCTTGTCGATAACTATTGCACTTTATCCATATTTCCACATAAAGAAACTTATTAATTTCACTAGCCTAAACTAAATTACGTGTATGTGTAATCTTGCTCACGTTTTTATGTATATATTACGTAAATAATGATATTGTATTTTACCCGAAACAAAATAGACGGTTTCAAAACTATATAAATATATGTGAAGTATCAACGATTACCAAACATTATTTATATCATAAACCATTTCGGTATTTTTTTGAAAAGAACTATAAAAACACAAAATCAAACCGAGCCTCATTAAAATATTACATAGAAAAATAACATCTGAATCTAAATGCATGAAGTAACATAAGTAAAACCCCTAAATGACTTTGGCGAAGGAACACAAATATCCGTTATTTCAAATACGGTCATCTAGACTTTATTTACTAAGGAAACCTACATCAGCCTGTCTGCAAACAGTTAAATTCATGCTAGCCTTCCCTTAAACTCAATTCCCCCCTAGCGCCCTACGCCCGCCCTGATTCAAAATATTGACCTCTAACCCATTCGATAAATTCTCTTAAATGAAAGTGACTCGCCAAAAGTTAAATCATTATAAATTTACCTAACGACTCTAAAAGATGTCTCCTTTGCTATTTGATTCAGTGATGGCTCCATAACAGAAATTAAAGGAAGCGTAATTGGTGTTACTTCTTAATCGTTTATTGTTTGAGGTGTTTATTTCGCTCCATTGACGAGAGAAAATAAAAGAAATTTTTTACCAAGGAAAAGTTTCTTTAAATTAATAAACCTAGCATGTGAGAGAGTGAAAATGAGGAACTTATTTTTAAGAAAAAAAATAAGGTTCATGAAACACCAATCGGAACATTAAAATTGAAAATATATTAGTAATGAAAAACGGTGTACTTGAGACAATGCTCTGTATTTATGTTATACAAAAATTCAATTTTAAATTGTAACTTCGAATTTGAAAAAAAAAAATTACGATAAGAAATTCACAATTTCAGCAAAATAATACAACTTCTGAAAAACTTCATGAATAATTTTATTAACGTTATTAAATTTTATTTTTTATTTATCTTTTTTATGAAAATGACAATTATTTTCATTTATTGAGGTTTTCTTTAAGAATCGCTTTAAGTATAAAATCAAATGTACCATTTATAAAATAAATATTTATCAAAATGCCATCATATTTTATAACGATGCCGTAAGAATCGCGAAATTGTATGTCGATACCATAAGTAAAAACTATATTCTGAAATAGAGTTGAGGGCATTTTATATTTTCCCAGCATGTGTTGGAAAAAGCTTTTTTGACAAGAATAGTGGTATTTGAAAAAAAAATTATATTTTTGAGAATTTGTTTATATTTTAAACTTTGAAACTATTAAGCCAATTGTATGCCAATATGAATTTTGGTTCAGATTTTGATCTAAGCTATCTTTGTATGAAGTTTTATTTTGATCAAGAATAAATGTGATTTACAGACTCCAATAATTTCAATGTTTATAATTTGTGCGTAGCATCGACTTTACGTAAAACTGTTGAAGAAGTTTTAATAGAATTTTCATTTGAATATAACTTGAATCCCCATAAAAGTTTAATACTTTCAAATATTCCATCTTGGGGCGACTAAAAGTTTTTCATAAATTATGGTTTCTTAATAAACATTCTTCATATCAACTTACATTGCCTAGAAAAAATGTCAACCCAGAAATTCTGAAAGTCATGACCAGCTTATTAAAATGCGTGGAGAATTCCATTTCATATGAATTTTCATGGCAAAATAATTGGAAATTTCATTACAAAATAATTAGGACTCCTGTACTTCTCTCGTGGCTCCTTGGATTATCCTCCGTTATACTTGGCTGGATCTGTGCACTCTCTTTTTTCAACTCACGTCCCATCAATCAAGTCATTAGTAGCAGTTCTACATGAATAATCTATGACGACATCTTCTAAATTCAACCTCTCTATCACTCTATATTTTCTCCATATAATTATTTGTATCTACGTAAAATTTTCTCCAACAAATGCTTCTAAATAAAGTAATATTCGGAAAAACTTCTTTTTATTATTTGACTTGATTTTCGCTATTGTCCTTTTATAAAAATCATTAAAAAAAACATTGATCTGTAAAGGACACAAACTTGCAAAAACTTTATGCAAAATCGCATTTATTTGCTAAGCTTTAAATAGCATGTACTTATAACACATTATATGGAACATAAAAATTGTTAACACTGTGATAAGCAAACGAGTAAATCAGTATCGAAAACATTTCGTGAAATTTTGTTACCAAATTTTGTCAGCTAATAATTGTGGTAAATTATTTTTTGACCGGACTCAGTGTCATTATTTTGTCATTTAAAATAAAGTTTTGGAAAGAAAGTCAAGTTTATAAATAAAGTGGTTATAATTTTGCTGTTTGCAGATAGACCAACCGCAAGACTGATTTCCAGATTAAATAAAGTGTATATAACATTCATGACCTTCCACCGATGTCAAAATAAACATTTACGTACCACACTCATGTAAATATAACAGGGCAGATACATTTAAAATATTATTTTGTTTAGTTTTCTTTGATTTGGGGCTTTGAAAAATTACAAAATTATTAAAGAGCACAAGTACTTTTGATTGTGTCCGAAATCTGCCAAACTTTTTATTCGAAATTTCCCCATGTAAAAAATATTTTCTTTGTTTTGCTCAACTTTTAGTAGATATGGGGTTAATCTTTTCATATTTGTATACGGACTATGAAATGTTTCTTATTATTTTTCAATATCCTATTAATTGTTGATATAAAGTTAAGTGATTTTGATGTTTAAAAAATTTACTGAATGATAAAATTAAATACAAAAGTCAGATTTAAGAAAACGATTTACATTAAAGGAGATCAAGATGAAATTGAGGAAGAGGCTAATTTAAAAAATAATATAATTCTAAAAGGGTGTAACAGTCCTCCAAAGTTTTAATGTATATATCCCAAATGTGTTTTCAAAGTTTGTCAAACTTCTTAACCACTAATTTGGCGAAACATTATTCTCATAGAAGTTATTATGTAGCAAAAGCAAAAATTCTTTCGTGTTTGTTATATAACGAATATAAAAAAGAAATTAAAAACAAAAATAAAAAAGACATCAAACAAGAAAACGATCGCAGACCTAATAAATGGATACAATGCAAATCAACCAATGAGACCGTAACGAGTACCAAATACAGTATTAATATTACGAATCTTGATGGCATGGTAAATGCCTATCTTTTATTTGAAGTAAAGGATTACCACAATTGCGGAAGGAAAAGTGATAAGAAACTTTACCTCATAGCAACTATGGTTTTTGCGTTGTACACACGAGGTTATTTTTAACTTTTGCGTAGTGCGTAGGAAAACTCGTCCAGGAGAAACTAGATTAATAGTAAACACAGAAAAATCATACAAAATTTAAGAAAACACTGTTTCATATTATTTTAAAAATATTTTGGTGAACGTCAAATTTTATTGTTTGACAATGGAATCAATTGTACACTAAATTAAATTTATAGACAAAACCACAAAGTATTTTTGCGATTCATAAACATACAGTTTTTTTTCAAATTAATTGGCTGTATTGTAGACTAATATGAGAAACACAAAACCCAATACATAAAACAACTTTCACTGAAAGAAAATGATCATAAACATACCATATGTTTATGTGTAGTATATTTTGTGAGTCTAGTTGATAGCCTTTGTCAAATATAATTAGCAGCAACTTGCTTGAATCTCCTTTGGATAATAACGAAATATTAAGCAAATCAATCAAGCAAGTTCTACACGTTATTAAGTGTATGTACACAATATGTTACATTTTTAATACTTTCTGATGTTTCTCACAATAGTTTTTATCAAATTCACTGACTAAAATTCAGAATTAATTGACACATTTGAAATTGAGAATTGCTTTTAAGGACATCTTAAAAAAATTTACTAAATGTATTTCGTGGTAATAGCTAATTTTGATCTTCAAACTTTAGCTAGAGTAGCTCAGTCTACAATTCTTGCTGTTAATTGTTACAAAAATACACGAATGCGTGTACATTTAAAATAAAAAATGCGTCCAAGAAATAGTAGTTTAAACAACCAAACTTTTCAAAAGAATATTACTAAGCAATTTCATTTTGTTTTACTTATTAAAAAACTGAGACGAATCTGTCATACAAGTAGATAGAATATAACGGGTTATAAATCGTTGGTCCATAAAACCTATGGCTATTTAGGCTATCTTTTGGCGACTTACACAAAGAATTCGATCGAAATTAAAAATAATAGATTTTTATATTTTACAGAGAAAAATCCAAATACATAATAATCCAATAACCTAATTTTTAAATATGGTCCTGTTTTAAGAGGATACACAGACATATATATATATATATATATATATATATATATATATATATATATATATATATATATATATAATCCAAACATTCACGATTACATATAATTATATTCAAAACATAGCTACTCTCTAAAGACGTACAAATAGATAATACGGACAATAAAAAGATATTCGCCGCTAGAAAGTTATGACTGCAAAGGCTCGGTTAGTTTGGCCTCACAAATAGCATAAAGCCTCCATCTAATACATTATTCTTCGTAATGTTGCTATTTATCACCGCTGCTATAACAAATGTTCACCTGATAATTTATGATACCGAAAAGTGAACTATTTGGTAAGGAGCAATTCCTTACCAAGTTGTAATGCTATTATATATCAACGATTTGCTCTGATGGATCCTTATATTCGCTATTTTCTTACAATTGTTATGATTTTTATTGCCAGTTTTCACGTTTCACGTTCAACTATGGCATTATAGTTGAATTGGGAACCTTTATCATCTGCATAAGCCGCGTTCGCTTGTCATATCTCACAGCCACATCGTTTCTACAGTTTCTGATGAAATGTTATATTGAAAAACTGGTTTAATCCGTCTCCCTATTCACGGAAACTGGTAAAAATGTTTTTCTCAAACCCCAGTAAGTTAATATTGAAGAGGTCTTTTAAAATCAGATTGAAGTTTTACTTAATAAATATCTTTTTTAAGCTCTCTTTGCGAAATATTAAATTTCAAATTGACTTACAGTATGTCTCATCGGTCTTTTATTTTATCAAAGGGGAATTTAAAGTCTTAATATTTTGTGAATTAAATTAGCTGGCATTTGATTATATTTAATCAAAATTTCAAGTATTGTGACTAGTATATAATCTTATTTTAAGTGTATTTCGATAAGTGATTAGTCCCTTTAAAATGCTAAAATTTAATAATAATTTTGCATCAAAATTATTGCCGTTTATTTACATAAACAATCTCAATTGAAACTAACTAACACACAGCCTAATTTTAATTGTCTTCTGACGCCCAATATTCGCTTTATTGGTGCTTGCATTTGATAAAATAAATAAATAAATTTTAATTATAATTATGTCGGTTTTCAGCTCGCGCTTATTAAAGTTAGAACATTTATTATAATTTTGCAATTAAAATGATTTCGATTTACTTGCATTAACAATTTCAAGAGTTAGAAACTTATATGTAACTTTATATTAAACGGGTTCCGATACGTACTTGCTCGTTTTTATTGGTTTATAGTTTTGCAGATTATATGCGTGTCAACGCACTCCGTTTTAAGAGGCGGTAACGTAGATCAAACCTTGAGTTACTTGTTGTCAGTTCTCCAAAATAAGGGAAAAAATGCGTCAAGAAATCTTGTTATCATACCTCAGTGTTTATAACCGATATGAAAATCTATTTATTATCCGTTCGTGCGTCTATTAGATCATGAGTATACGAAATTAACTTTCCTTTAATTTTGTTGTAAATCAGGCCTAATTTCAACTACGCTCAGGCGTAAATCGATTATGATTTTGGCAGTCACTTTAAATCCATAGAATCAAAGAGATACGACAGTCTCAAGTAGGCAAGGCGAGCTAACAGACACCATGAGGATAGCTTAGAGAGGAGGTAAATTTAGCGGGGATTGGATAAGATAATGGTCTGGTTGTAGCGTAAGCGTAATAAATAGCACAAACGTCACTCGGAAAAATTAATCCTAACCTTGAAATGATATTCAACTCTAAGAGACAATAATTATCAGATTAAATAAATTATAAAATATTCAGTTCAAATAACTAACAGTATGACCGCCACACGTCAAAAAAGGAGCATTTCAATTTTAACAGTTGCTCTCACGACTAACTATATTCGCCAACTGGAAAAACCAAACGAATCTCATAAACTTCTGCGGTTCCTCCAAACGGTGATTAACAGACAACTATGAGTGCAGGATCTTGTTACCATAGCAAGGTGCCTTATGAAAAAGATGCTCAATACGACGACCAGTCATCGTCCGTAGCAATAGTCCACGTCCAGTTATTTTATTTTCAATTTTAAACTCATCGGTGCTATTAAAGAAGAACGATCGAGATTCGTGATCTGTTATTGATTCTTGCCGTATTATTTTACAAAGATTCGTCGTCACAAAGACAGATTGCACGATATTTTATTATAAATTTATAATTGTTTTGCACGGTTACAGAACTTTCTCGAAGGTTTCTTTACTGTTTATTTGCCGCCAGAATCAGAAATGCTTTCGCTATGATTTATAACTTTGGTTAAAACTTTTAAGAACTAAACAAAAATAATCCCTGAAGCCAGAATGTATGATTGTTATTCTGTTATTCTGGCTTTCAATGATTCGAGAGTCTAATAAGAAATTATAGGTGTTCTTTTGAAAGAATTTCAAAATATTAGGGAAAAACTCTCTCGGCTTCTTGTTACAATTAACCAAATAATTTTACAAATTACGTAATCATTTGCCAAAGTGCTAAGTTTTTGAAATGTTATCCGTCATATAGAAGGCGGTAAATATAAATAATTTTTAAGAAAATTTTTATAATATATCGATTTATTAATAATTATTATTACATAAAAAATAATAAATATATAATTCTAAATTATCACAATTTTCATCCAAGTCGGTTTCGCCCTCGTTAGTTCTATTTGTATAAGTAGAAGTAGAATTTTGAATCATTTTTAAAAATATAAATTTATAATAATAAAAATTCTCACTTTCGTTGTTCAACGTAAGTCTCTGTGACGTCCCCATTAGAGGGGATTCGTATATCTCCGTGTATAGAATACAAAACATATACTCGTCACTGCATGACATATTACTGAAAATATATATTTTTATTAAAGGTATTTTCGACATTTGACCTCTTCTCCTTTAATGCCGAGATATGTCATCATAATTTCATCGATTATTTTAACTCGGTAGTATCATATATTCAACGATAATATTTTAAATCTAATTTAAATTTTATGGATGTTTGTAGGAGTTGCTAGAATGGTAAATAACTTTCCAACATTTCCTTTTTTCGTTATATTATATAATATTATAACGAAGTTTTTAAAAGAATTAAAATAGATAGAAAATTAGAACTTCATAAGTAAACGTCATTAGAAAATTTATAAATTAATTTATACTCTGTGAGTTCAACATAAAAGAAACTTGATCTAAAAAACGCCAAGTAAAAGTCAATTTGAGCGATTAACATCCCGTACTATTGTATAATGCATGTGTAGAATCCATCGCCAGTCTCGTGTGAAGCGGGCGCAGCTGTTGGGTCAAAAGGTTGGTTAAAATAAATAGATAAACAGGAAAAATATAAAAATACTGCTATTAATTCTTTTGTTTAAATTGAGATTTAAATCAATATATTGACTACAATAAGAAGGAACTATCTCTAATAATGCCATGCTGATAATTTTTGGGCAATTAAGAAAAATATTCCCGGTTCTTTTCATATTCTTTCGTAACCGAAAACATTAGTCTTTCGATTTTTAAAAATGTTTCAAAATCAAGAATACATTTTTCAATATTTTAAATTTTTGCAGGATCGAAAATATCATTTTTTTTTATTTTCTATTAAATTTTTCAAAATCGAATTCAATAAAAAATTCGAACGACATTAATTTTTCGAAGATTTCTGAAAATTGTTTAAAAAACAAATTGAATAACTAACTCAATTTATTTTTTTTTAATGACATTTTAATAAGCTCAACTTTGACACCAAACACCTTAAAACATTTTAAGTACCATCTCGTATATCATGATAAATATTAAAAATACATTAATATTTTTCTCCCTTTCCCAGAAAAATATTAGACGATCATAATGAATGACATAATGATATCACGATAAGTACCAAAGTAGGTTAATATTTTTCTAAACTTTCTATATAAATAAAAGGCTCATGATAGGTACCTATATACGATAAATACACACACACATACACACACACACACACACACACACACACACACACACACACACACATATATATATATATATATATATATATGTATATATATATGCATACATATTACGATCAATACTTAAGTTACGTTATGGTTTCAGAACGTTTCAATGCTGCTTTAATTATTACAAACTTGTGAGGTTCTTATGTTTCGGCTGTCAAGCCGCTGAAAGCGTTGGATGCTAGATTCCCTTAAGCGAACCTGCGAGATTCTTATATTTCATCTGTCAAACAGCTGCAAACGTCCGAAGCTAGATTCCCTAGCGCGAACCAGTAGTCTTATATTTGCCTGGTAAGCCGCTGCGACCATTCAGCACTAGACCCTTCAATTTGATGCATTCTAGCTAGGTAATGTAATTAAGATTCCATACCTCAAAAGAAAAACCTTTAGAGATCAATCATATGTACCTCTGTAACAGGTGTATTTTTTATTTTGTTGTTAAAGATATTTTTGAAAAAAATATTTCGTAAAACTATAAATAAACTATACAGGAGAAATCGATACTTCTTTTAATTTTAATTTTGTTCACTACGCTCTCATCAAGCTGAAATTATAGCATAAATTCTGATGAAGTTTTCCAAGCAGTCGATTTTCAAGGAGTAAAGTAAAGAATTTGGGAAAATAATGTTTATTTGTATTGTTTGTACCGCATAAAAACTACCATGGAAATTGAAAAAGCGCTTCATTTTTTCACTTTTCTTGAAAACAAATTTTAAGTTTTTTTTTTCAAAGAACTTTACAACGCTATTAGAAATAAAAAAGATTATCTCCGAAATAAAAAAAACACTTTTTGATAGTCAATTGTTCATGTTTCATTCTGTAATTTTATTTCATTTCACTTTTTTTCAATCTTGTATTTTCACATCTTTACGAAACCAAAAAAATGTCAATACATTAGTAATCCACGTAAACCCAGACCCGAAAAAAATATTCCCAAATATAATGAAATTAATTTAAGAAAATTTAAAAATACTTTGTCTTAGATAAATCGTAGCTATTTCTAATTTTTCTTATTTTACCTAGGTTAAGTTAGATTCGAAAATGCTTTACTGAAAAAAAAAATTTTATTAAAATGCTTACATCTTGACGGTACAAAATTAGATTAAGCCATACCAAGCCATTTTCCCTCCCAAACATTGCAGACAGTAAAGTATACTTACTGTTATCTGTAGGAAAACGATATATGGAAAAATACTAACGAGGAAAAAGTCCTTCAAATTTTGTGAGCTTTTCAAAACGAAAGACTACGTGCTCACTTCGTATAGAAATACAAAAAGACAAACATGTCATTCGTGTTTACCCAATAATATTTCCTTCGGAAACCTCGTTCTTTCCCCACGTTTATTCCCCCTGGTGACCAGCCGATTAATTACTAAGGACAAATAGAACAAAGTGTGACAAATGCTTGGAAATCACTCAGTTAAAAACAATAAACTGTACAAACAATTCTAAAGCTTAAATATTCAAAAGCTGCATATTACCTCATATCTATGGTACACGCGACCGAAGCTTTACATAACAATGTAAGAAGGAAGCTAAAAAAATTAATCAAGTCAAATAATAGGCATCATATAAAGTGATAGAAGCAAAACGCAAATTGAGAGGCGATATGAGACAACGTATGGACTAAAGATTTCAAAAGCTCAGTGGGAAAACCTAAAATTTAATTAATTTATTTCTTAAAAACCTCAAGCCCAACGCACAGGCTCACCCAAAGCGTTAGACGTTACACGTACCGTAAATACGAATTGCTTAGATATAAAAGTATAACACAAAAAGATAAACTGAGAAGATAAAAAAATATAGCATATTAAATTGACAGAACAGTGACTAATAATTATCAGCAGAAACTACCAAGCAACTTCATAATCGCGTTCTTATAAGTCAATGAAGCGGAAAATATACAGACTAGGTACATCTGATTACGTGATGAATTAGACGATACACTTAGTATCACATGTAATAGATTACGAATAAACAAAAAAGCGGATATAGTGGGAAAGGCAATTGTCCAAGAATCGATTTATTTTTAAAACATGGAAAAGCGCTTTAATTAGAATCAAATAAATATTCACATGCTTTCAAACATATCAAAAAATTTACAATATTTATTGATTTGTAATAATTTTTCAGGGTTTGAATTCTCAAATATAAGGCGAAAAGCTCTCAAATCTGAAGCCACTTACAGATCAAACAATCATATTTTCAGGCTGCTACTACGCGAGGGGCGGCTTAATATGATTTGGATAAAATTTCCTCAAAGTGTACGAAAATGTAATCCATCACAGTTTCAAATATTCATTCGCAATTGAGTGTCGAGGTAACGTATTCAAATGTATCTATTTCTCTCTAGTAATATATATTACAGATCTGCCTACTAAATAACATTATAGTTCACTATAATATCATGCGAACCGATTGCCCTTTACAAATACCAGTTATATAAATAAGCAAGAATAGGAACTAAATTTAATTAAGTTCACAATCGACGATTAACATAACGTTATTTTTAATCGACTTGTTTTAACTTTCAACAAAGTAAGTCATAAGTGGCCTCGGTGTACCGAGGATAGATCGTCATAATTCCTGACTCGCTGCCTAATCTTTCTTATATTTCCTCGCTCTGAGCCTCCCTTAGGCTTTGAAATTTTTACCCATATTACGTAGAAATTTAATAAGCTTCATAAATCCAGCTTACTTCGGCATTAAAACTTGAACGACAAGAACAACGCTTTTTGAATAACGTAAGGGAAACGTTTTTTGATACTTCAATACTTACTTTGAGTGAAAGATAATATTTTAATAAAGATGCTTGTACACACCATCAAACAAGCTTAGTTAAACTGATTTATAGCATAATTATTAAAATACCAACTTTTCGAACACGGATCAGTTTGTGTGAGAAAAAAAATTATTTCGTGCAGTGACATGAGATACGTAAACAAACATATATTACTTAAGAATTACCCCTCAAATTTCAAGCTTACAATATCGCAAACTTATCAAATCTACATCATTTTGTATCTGTAAATCTACATCATGATGTTCTGGTGGATATATAATTCGCCAGTTATATTATAGTTTTTTTTTTATATTTATTATGTTTAAAGTTTACTTACCTAATCGTTTAATGATTATTTGCGTCACAATTGTTTATACATAATGAGCCTTAGATATATTTCAAAACAACATTAGCTTGATCGTTATATTTTTACTAGTCATAATTTTTTTTCAATTCAGTTTTAATTTTAAGTAAATCAAAATTTTACGAAATTGATGAGTCGTGGTGAAAGTAAAAAAGAGTTTTGATATATTAATAAAAATATTTCCAAATGTGTTTATTAGTTACTACATTAATAAAATTACACCAATAAAACCAAAGTGTAAAATTTCATATGGATTGTTCTTAATACACATTCATTTTATCGTGACATACGTGACGTATGTTAAAAAACATTTCAAGGACGAGTAGAACTCGCACTACGAGGATTCCATAAACGTTTAGGCACTTACAAACATTTATGGGTACGTAGTGTTTCTATTAAACTATTTAAAAGTAATAATCTCTTCCGACGTTGCCTACTGCAGGAGTCACAAGTGTAAAAACATGGTACTTATTTTAAAAAATTATAAGATTTAGGATAACGTCTACAATTTTTCCAGAACTTTTACATTGTCTTCTAAAACTCTGACTTCTTTTATAATTTAGGTATATTAATTTCGTAACAAGGTGGACACATTTTTGCATATTGTCTAGTATATAGTATATTTTTATAAAAATATAGTATTTAAAATTGTTAAAATAACATAATTTTTGACAATAAAAATAGGCCCCGCCCCCTCCCTAATAATGCCCCACTAAAATATATATAGAGAAACTCACTAAAATATTTTTGAGTATTAACGTTGATGTAAATGCGGGCTAGTATGTTTTATTACTATCTACACGAGCCGTTACAGATACCGACACAACATTTTTTTATTCAATTAGCTAATTTCGTTTTAAAGATTCAATAACTGTGCTTATATTGTCTATAAGTACTTATAAAACAATAAAAAAGTCAAAATAAATAAATTATAAACAAAAATTCCGTAAACCCGCACGTACTTTTTGGTAATTGTTTGTAGGTGTGTCTTGATCATACATGCGGTAAATCCCGGGGTGATCAAAGGTATTACTGGAACCATTCCCATTTTAGTATATCTGTAGCTACATTAATGCTCTGCTATAGCTAGTTACATCTATATCTTATCATGTGATCAGTCACTAGACTTGCTAGTTAGATTATTATTTTATTTACAGACTTCAATACGCGTTTTATTTTTTTGTTGTTTAAATTAACTTAAATATTTGATGTTCACCCCCACATACCATTTTAAATAAGTACCGTAATACTGTAGTATTGCTACTAGGCTCATTTATATTTAAGCGATTAACACGCTCTATATGTTTATGTCGAGTTTGAAAGTGATATTTTCTTTTAGCATTATGGGTACCCTATGTACAGGTATATAACTTATTTAACATAACTAATTAATAATAATTAATTAGATACCTCAATTTATATAAAAGCTATGTATTTTTATTTTTGTTATATGTAGCTTTATCGTGTATCTTCTATGTTCTTAAATAGTTATTCACAAAAAAAAGAAATGCATTTTTGGAGCAATTATAGAAGCAGATACCTCTCCTAGCCTCCATCTCCAAAACTATGCACCATAGTAAAAATGAAAACTTAAACAGAGAACTGTCACATGGTATACATATAGATGGAACGCACAGACAGGCAAACGTCCATTTAAATCTACTAATCTTAATCACTATATATTAATGTTATTTATTCATTTAATTGTCGATCAATATATTGGTATAATGATGATAAGATATTAGCTATGCAATTATATAGGAGTTTTAACATATTGATAAAAGTATGTCCACGTACATATACAAGTTATTGCAGTTATAAAATGATGCAATGAAACAAAAGAAACATTCACAAATTCAGATTTCTTTATGCGGTCTTTTTCATATAAACGATCAAGAATGTTAAATATTTCTACAATTTTACATTTCATGTTACCTTTTGGCATTGAATTTATTCTTTATGATATTTTTAAATTGCTCTTTTGTTAGCAATATTTCCCATAAAATATACTTCCACTTTTATTTTCGAAAAAACTGCGCATAATACTGTCGAGAAGTACCTTGTTCATAATAGGGATGAGTTATAGAATATAAAATCGAAATAAGCTCACACTTAGAGAAATAAGTTATGGCATAATTCATTCAACTTATACCTTAAATTCAGTAACTTTCAAAACTGTTCGTAATGCACGCAGCTTATCCTTAACAGGAATATTTTATGGCATAACTTAGAACTTGGTTCTTAAATTCCGCAAAGCAGAAAAACATGTGAAACTATGAGGAGAGACAGAGCTTTCTCGTAACAAAAATTATTCAGGAAATCAACCTTAACATGTAGCTTGTTCTTAAATCCGCGCTTGTAGTTTTTATATGCCTTTATTTCGGCAAGTACAAATTAATTTAAAAGGATATACGAACAATTTATTTTAAGATTCATGCGTATTGCTAAGAACGTTACATACTCTTTTTTGGAGCTCATCTTTAAATAGTGAATACTTAAATTGTGGATATAATTCGAAGTACTGACATATCTCAATTTTCGTCCTAATAATTGAATATTTCCAAAATTTATGGTCTTCCACAATTTATGGTCATTAATAAAGACAAATTTCTACACTGCGCATTACCTAAAGGTTAGTTTACAGTACGATTTTTATGTTTAGATGTATTTATAAATCGAGTGTTTATGTCTGTGTAGTCTACATAAATTAGTTGCGACGTATATTACGATTTTATAATCAGTAAATCAATGTAATCACATTTATAATTTTTGAAAACATCATACTCAACCCATTACTTAGCTAAAACGTTGATGATATTGAGACTCAATAAAAACAAGTGATGACAGAACATAGTACAAATAATGAAAATTCACATGGTAGTCCCACTAAATATAACTCTAACTAGTGATGAATCATGAATCACCAAACCAGTTCACAATATCATTCCTGAAGCGGTTAATACATTTTTGAGCTCAGAAATTCTTTCCGCCCTCAGTCATGCCAACGAAAATATCAAACCTATATCCTGCAGAAATTAAAAAAAAATAATTACATAGGAAAGGACATGCCTATTCGTATTAGTCCGTAGATGGCGCATAAAGTTATTTTGTTATAACTGGAAATATGGTAAAAAAAACTATTTTTTTTTCTTCCATACACTGAAAAGTTACTGACAGGCCACGCACATACAGTAGAAAAAGTTTATTACTCCTTTAATACCGTTGCTTGACACGGCGCATATTCTTTTCAATTCTAGAGAAATTATATTATAAAATAACCAAACAAAGACTTTTTATTTTCAATAGTTTTAAATATTATTTCATTAAAATAACTTTTCTTTCCGGAATTAGAAATAAAAAAGTCTTCATTAAATAAATAACAACAGATTCAATTGCTGTTTCGAGAGTTATTCAATTTTTTGATAATAAAAAATAAATATTAATCGTCTGACATATATTCATCGAAAAGCAATTTCGGATACTTAGTTACCGTTACAATGAATGTCGGCCTAGTCAAATTATTCAATATGACATTTAAATGAAAAGGGCTGATAACGTTTAAAGATATTGTTAGTCCATTTTTACTACATAGGTTTCGGAACTTAAAATTCACTTCATGTTATAGAATTATACAAGTCAAAATATATATTTACATCAAATTCTTCTAGAATAAAAACAGAATTATTTTTGACACAAAACAATTACTATGGTCCTTCTATAACATATTTTCATTTCATTACCAGTAACGTCTCATTTACATGTCACCTGAGGCGGACTGAATTGACCCAACTTTATTCACCTAAATATTTAACTTACAACTATATCGCTTAGCCATAAAGAAATGTCTCATGGAAGTTATCAACCATTATGTGCTCAGCCTTACCGATCGTCATATTTTTGGTGAATCTGTCCTGGTATTTGATGTATTTATTACTATTATCAATTTCTGACCAGACGTAAAACGTGCGATTGACTTGAAAATATATATATAAACATATATATATACATATATATATATATATATATATATATATATATACATATATATATACATATATATATATATATATATATATATATATATATATATATATATATATATACGTACATATTGATGTTTATTAATAGAATATAAATGAAATATTGATTAATTTTATCTGTGCTTATACATAAAGCAAAAAATTCGTTTTTTTATTTACGCTTATCTCTGGAACTATACATCTGATTTAAAAAAAAATATTTTGTATTAGATATCCCGTACTTTGAGGGACTTCATACATTATATATTAATAAAGTACAATTTATAAAAGTGGAGAAGTGATAAAAAAATTTGGCAAATGTGGGGAAACACTGGTTAAACATAAAATGATTGATAGAAATACTTTTAAATTGAACGCTTTCCTCAAAAATATATTCATCTCTTGGTAAAAACCGTTAATTACTTACTCAGAAAATTACTTATGTTCGGATATATACTTGCGGCAGGATATGTTTTGTCAGGCCAGCTACAATTTATGAAATAAAGAATTTTATTTGTCTCAGCAATTTCAATTTATTTTTTAATTTGCATTTACCGTTTATACTGATCTCCAATTGTATACTTTATCTTCACCGGTATCAATAACTGTACTCCATATTCAAGGTTTAGGTAATTTAACCGAAATTATTCACAAAACCAAAATCTCATATCAAGGCGGCCAAGCAAAATGTCGAAACGTATACCGGAGAAATTTTTAAATTCAGAAAGTGTTTCAAATGCTGTACCTAACCGTATATTAAAAATCTCGACCTGGTAAGACAGTAAAAAGCAAAGGCTGAAAACAAGTGGGTGTGAACTTTTATATTTTAAAAAAAGCTCGTTGTTAAGCTTCTGTCTTGCCGTCAAGCATTTGAATGAAGGGAAACTTTTAAAAATGGACTTGAGAGGAAAATCTTTTTGACAAGTATTATTCTCTTCCATAAAGTGGGAAAACGATGCAAGAAAAACAAACAACATTATAATATAATGTTAATGTCGTTCTCTAATTCCATTCACCAATTCTTTAATAGTCAACGTGTAAAGTTTCATTCCTATTTTGGTTTTTGTTCCGCATTCATACATATTTAATTAGTGACAAGGATATGGTTAGAATTGAACATCGTGCCGATATTAAGTAAATTTTGATGAAAGGTTTAAGACCGAAGCAGATAAATAAAGATACGGTGACGATGACAGAAGAATCTGCGTCATACTATAAAATTGTTGAAAAGTGGTCTCTTCAACTTGAACGTGGTCGACACGGAATCGAACATGATCCTCATAGTAAAAAGCCATCAATAATGAAAACTAAAGAATACGTAGGAAAAATTTTCGATTTCGATTTCATGTAAGACCGCAATTAGAGGGATTCTTGAGATTTTCTAAGATGTATGCAAGTTGGATTCTGAGTTTCTCCTTTCAATCGAACGAAAGTGCAACTGACTCACTATTTCCCGCCAAAGTTTGGAATAATTCGAAACTAAAACAAAAAAAATTGAACAGATTTGTTACTACTGGTAATCTTGGATCCACTTGGATCTACTATATTCCAGATCAAAATACCACCGAAAAAGTAATGAAGGACGGAGTCACCATCCCTAAAAAAGGAAAGGGTGTCAGATTACAGTTAATTACCTACCAAACGGTAACACCATAAAACACACTGCAATATTTTACGTTGCTTTCGTAGTGAAATAAGGGACAAGTGATCAGGGATATTAACCAAAAGGGTCAAAATCAGGATATAGCGCAAGGTACGAATTCTTGGAAACCATGACTAAAATCTATAATTAAAGGTTTGAAATACTGGCTCACGTGGATACGAAATATTCATCTAAACGGGCACTTCCGTTTCTTTCCCGATGTGAAATAAATGTTTGTGTCTACAAATTTCACGAATTTCGCGATGGAGCCGAAGCTTCAGTTAATATTTATTTTGAAGGAAAGATTGTTTAACGTACGTACGTAAATATGTACGTATTATTTTTGATGACAAAGTATTTTAATTCCCAACTGACATAACATACAAGAAAATTATATCTGCCAAGTGGTTGGCTCCTTAAGGTAACTTATTTAATCTATATACTAAGGGAATACAGAGAGTATTTAGGATTTGTAATAAACACGTTTCGTTAAACGAACTATTAAGAACTATTTTCTTTAAAATTTTAGATAATTCTATACATGTGGTTAAAAAGTCTAGATCGTATTTTATAGAAATCGCTTTAAATAGAAACTTTAAATTTAGCATAATTACAAAATATATTAACCCATATATATTACAATAACCAAATATTTATATGGTGACTTAATGTGGGACAAATGAAGTTTCTTATTGTCATATCTCGTGGATCTAACGTACTCGTATATGTCAATTGAGGGGTTTCGGAAATAACGCTTGGAATTTTATGTAAAATATTATCGTGTGTATTGTTGAGAATACCCTAATAAAATATTAATATATTATATTTCACAATAAGCCTAAGAAACATTGACTTAACGTAAATGTACATTATGAACACATATTTTCGGATATTTACTTTATAAATACATTAATTGTTTCACCAAATATAACTGCTATATTTGACTTATTCTTATAAAAATCAAATAATGAATTAAAATAAAAACACGAAAAAACCACCTTTTAACCTTAAAATATAGTATTCATTTGAGGGAAGTTTATGTTCTTTTTACTTCATATCACAGCTAGGAGGCCTATTTGATACTATACAAGTTCATATTCTTAAGCATAACATAAAACAGTAATCATACTAAAATTAAAATATATGTATAAACCGATTTACATAACATTTCAACCGCGTCCAGTCTTTTCATCCGCAACCATTTTGCTTCTCTTATTTATAAAATGTATTTAAGCGTTCATAATATTGAAAATATATGGAAATAACATTAATTACCATTGATAATTAAAAAAATCATTATCCTATTTGCTTTCTAACAACGCCAGATTTTAATTTAAATCTAATTTTGAATTAGATTGTCTTCAATCTGTTAAAGAAAATTGCTCTAATACCCAAAATATTATGTTGAATTGAACTTAAATAATTACAAAAAATCGTATGTTTTAAGCATACTTATACAATAATATATATCTCCGATAACCATATTTTTTTATAAATTCAATATAAACATTCAAACAGATATTCTATTTCAGAAAGATTATATCATATTAGCATTATAAATACTAATATAACTACACAAAAATAATAAAACTACACAAATAGCAGCATGATATTCCGGTATTATATTAATTCATCAAGATATTCCGGTATTATATTAATACATCAAGATAATCCGGTATTATATTTATACATCAAGATATTTCGGTATTATATTAATACATAAAGATATTCCGGTATTATATTAATACATCGGCTAATGTGATGCAATAATTCCGAGTATGTCAAATATATAACGAAGAAAGCGGTTAATTTTGTGAACGGAAATACCTCATTTTCCACTACAACAAACAAACCAGGCTAAATGTGTGAGTTTTCGGAGAGACCCTTAATAATAACTGCTTCATATTCCTTTTCAGTTATGGGGCAGAAACAGAGAACTTCTGTACGAAGACAGTGAAGACAAAAACGCTAATAACACTTCCCTTTATTATGTAATCGAAACCATCATTAATTTAGTTACAAAAGAAAACGTCATTAAGAGTCGTTAAGTAGATCTATAATCACTTTACTTTAGAAATTTCATTTTCGCTTGAAAGAGATGAAATGAAATAATGAGGGAAGTCGGGCTATTATGAATGAAAAGTAGGGATGATGTCAAAGTGGGAAGGGCTAACATCTGGAAGAGAATACTGGTTAAAGTTTAAACGTTTGCCGAAATGTTTCCTCTGTTAATAATGACATGGCATTCGAATTTGAATTAGTGAATATTGACATTTCTTCGCTGGTATTATAGTAATATGCCCTGCATATATTGTAACTTGTTATGAGACGAATTTTCATATAGTCCCGAGTTGCTTTAGACTTTTTTTTACAATATAAATTAAATTCAGCGCAATTATAAAACAACGTTTTGTTGATGAAGATATTTAAAATTCGTTTAATTATGCTATTTCTAAAAAAATTGGTTCATTGTTTGTTGTGCTTTAAATGTTTTAATTGACGGCACATGTTATTAAAATTATATTTAATATCTTCTTGCATCTTCGTTCTGGACTGAGATACACGTATACGTATTGAGGACTCGGTTTCGTTGCAGTATGTCAAAATGATCAAGTGAATTGTATTCTTCCGAATGTATTTGACGAGAATTAAATTGAACGGTTACGTCATTAGATCTATTTTATGTACTTTTTAATAATTGTCACAAATTGACAACGATTTATACAAAATCAGCAAAAACCTAAATTGTTGTCAAAATTCAAAATACGTATTTGAAAAAATTAAGGACCTTCGATGTATTTAAATTAAAACCTGTCAAGCACTAATAGAACTCGCACTGTGACGGTCTCGTGCACGTTAAAATACACACATTAATTTTAACAACCTAAATGTATTATATACTACATCTTTCAGAGGCGTAAAAACATAGTGCAAATTTTGAAATTATTAGATCTAAGGCAATCGCTGTATATTTCTCCAATAATCTACGCGTAGGCCTCTAAAACATTATTTTTAGATAATTTTAAATAAAGCACTTTTGTAAATAAGGAGATCGCGTATATTTTGTGTATTTTTCCGAAAATCTGAGAAGATACAACACTTAAAATTATGAAAATTTATTTTTGAGGTTTTTACTGTTAGCCCTACCAAACGACATCTCAGTTTACCACGTGAAACCATAATCATCACCACCACCATCCCCCTCACCCCTCCGTAAAAGGTGCGGGTTTAACAATATTACGTTTTAATAATATTGCAGTTTAATAATATGACAGTTTAAAATTTACAGATTGGTAACTGAAAAACAGACTGACAATGTGTGGAGACATTTGTCAGTTTGCCGAGCGAAATAAAAAAAATGTGGACACTCTTCGTATACGAAACCCTAAAAATCGACCTAATAATGAAATTATTCAAATTTCGTTATCATCAATAAATGCAGGCATCGTTACTTATTCTCACTAGTTAGGAAAATTACATCGTATGAGACTTCAGATAGACATTGGGAAAAAATATTTGTAATATAATATTCGTATAAATAATATAAAAAAATAGAGCAAACTAAAAAAATCCTAACAATGACGTTATATTATATAGTCATTGGCGTTCCAAAAGTTGTCCTCATAAAATTGGGAAACCACTTTAAATTTACTCAGCCGTAGTTAGTATGAATTGCGACTCATTATGCGTTGTTGTCTGTTGTTACTGAATTACTTTACAACAATATTCGTCAAAACGCCTTCCTGTCATACAATGAAGTATTCAGTTTAAAGGGCACATCATAAAGTGACAAAAAATAAGATTAACACAGTAATAATAGTAACACAATAATAATGAGAAACGAATATTTAGTTATTATTGTTACACTTGAACTGAACCAGACCTAACTTCTTCGTTTAATGATGATTCACCGTTATCTAGGGAGAATGGACTAATCGGATGGGCCTTACCGATTTGCTGTGCCATTCATACATATATCTTACTCGCCACAGAGTTCTAACTATCCCTTTTTTATACATTCTTTTTGTTGACTCGACATCTCATTCTATTGTTCTTGTTATTCAATATTTTACGCGCACAAATTTTGGAGAATTTGAGGGCACACCAGCTGGAACCATATTTTTTGTTCATTTTATAAGTCTTTTCATTTGTATTGTTTACAGATAAATGGTCATCGTAAGTAAATCTTACTGTCAGTCTAATTTCATTTTATACATTGCGTACAGCAACAAGTAAGGTGCTCAAATTTAATTTTACTGACTATTCTAATTCGATGAAAGTATACTACAAGCATGCAATAGTGCCAACGTTTCTAAAACTGCCAACTCTGCCAACGTTTCTACATGTTTCTTCAGTAGGCAAGCTAATAAAGTATATATTACACGTAGATTGTAAACAACGGGTCATATATACTACACATAAAGCAGGCAAGAAAACTACAGGCTTCATGTTGATATTTTATTGCTGATCGGAATCCCAACAATGTTGCTGCGAAATTGAGTTTGCTAACATGTGTTCACTACGAGCTACAGGCGTCTGTCTAATAACACTATTACTGCAGAAATTTACTGCAGAAAGCTGTATGAGGAGCGGGAAATTTAAGTTTTTTCTTGAAACTTTGTATGTACTTTCGTAACTTGGCTCGATATTTTAGCTTCAAATTACTTCTTTGTTTGACTTTGTTACTTCCATCCTATTTTTTTAATTTACATTAATTTTTGTCTACACAGTATATTGCGAAGCTTAATTAAACTTTACACCATTTCAGGTCATACATTCTTCTACAAGAAACTAAAACCATATATCCGATACCATTCGTATTATATTTTATTACAATACATTAGTAATGTAGTGCTGCGTTAAAAGTTACGGCACGGTTGTTATAAAGTTTTTTTTCCTTCTTGTTAATTATAATTGTTTTTTATAGCATAATTCCAAACAAAAAAAACAATTTTTTTAAGTTCCCTTTCATTTATATAATCAACTTTTTTGATAAATCAACATAAATTAAAACATTTTCTTCATCCGGAAATGTCAGGATCTTCATTTTATATGATAAAAAAAAAAACAAAAAAAATCAATATAAAAAATGCAAAACACTAACATCATTGCATTTTGTGCCAAATTTTCAACTTTCAAAAATAGCCGAATACATTTCGCAGAATTAAAAGGTTTCACGGAATTGAAACATACAGTACTATATTTTATCTATTATCATATTTGGTACTTCAGTCAGTTTACTATCGTTGATCTAATAGTAACAGGTAACTATAACTGATATACACATACATAGATGTATCGAAACTAGTCGTATCTGTTACGTTTTTTTTTCTTTTTAATGTGGATAGCTCAATACAATGACATTATTATAGACTATATAATTCAGGCGAAAACGACAGACATATTAAAAGAAGTTCTATAAAACAAAGAAATTACCATTTCCACATTCCATTCCACAAAGAAAACCATTTCCTAACTTTTACCCCTACCACTTAAAATAAATTAAAAATACCTCAAATATGGCCTTGTCGAAAACTACTGCATTCCACCTATATTTCCACACAAAGAAAATTATAAATTTCAGCATCTTAAATAAAATAAGATATATAATCTCACTCATGCTTTCCATGAATATATTGCGTATTTAAATACGTTATATTTCACCTGAAACAAAATAGACTATCCCAAAACTACTAAATGAATACTAAATATTATTATCATCGTAATTGTTTTAAAAAAGCTATAAGAAGCCAATATAAAACCTAAACAGAGCTTCACTGAAATATAATTATATATAATGTGGAAAAATAACATCTGAATCTAAATAGAAGGAACACAAATATCTACTATTTCAAATACCATCGTCTAGACTTTATTTGCTGAGGAAGCCTACTTCAGCCTATCTGCAAACAGCTAAATTCATCTTAGCCTTCCCTTATTCTCAATTTCCCCTCCCAGCGCCCTACGCTCACCTTGATTCGATAACCTCCCTTAAATGAAAGTGAGTCACCGAAAGTTAAATCATTATAAATTTAATTAGCGACTTTAAAAGATGCCTTCTTTTCTACTTGATCAATGATGGCTCCCATAACAGAAATTAAAGGAAGTGTCATTAATGTTAATTCTTAATAGTTTATTTTAGAGTTTTTTATTCCGCTCGATGGATAAGAGAAATTATCATCAAGGGTAAATAGTAAGCCTAGCATGTGGTAGTGTGCAAAAGAGGAATTTTTCTTCACAAAAATAATAAGACGCGTAAAACGCTAGTCGGAAAACTGAAAATGAAAATGTAATAATAATGAAAAACGGTGTGCTTGAGATAATGTTTTGTATTTATTTTATACAAAAATTCAATTTTGAAGTTGGAACTTTGAATTGCAAAAATAAATTGACCATGATAAGTACACTGTTTCAGCGAAATAATGTAACAACTTCTGAAAAATTTCATTAGTCATTTTGATAAAAAATGTATTTAATTTTATTATCTAAATGACATAGTGCAATTTTCATTCAGCGAAATTTTCATAAAGAATTACACTAAGTGTAAAATGAAATGTACCATTTATAAAAGAAATATTTATCAAAATGACATCATATTACGTAAAATTTGCGAAGTTGTATGTCGATGCCATAAGTAAAAACCTGTTCTCTGAAATAGAGTTGGGGGCGTCTTTTCTTTCCCCAGCAAGCATTAGAAAAAACTTTTTACACAAGAAGTATTTGAAAAGAAATGTTAACTGTTTGCCATCTTTACATTTTTGGAGAATTTGTTGGTATTATAACTTCGTAACTATTAAGCCATTTATATCCTTATAAGAATGTTGGTTTAGATTTCGATCTAAGCTATTTTTGTGTGAAGTTTTATTATTATCAAGAAATAAATGTGACTTGTAGAATCTGATAATTTCCTTATATATAATTTGTCCATCGCACCGAACTTTACGAAAAAGACGAAGATCAAAAGTGTAAAATTTAATCGAAACTAGAATTAAATAGATATCTGTCTCCCGTAAAAATTAATTAAATCATTTAGAACCAAAAAGCATCATATATAGCATGTAACAACCGGCCAAGTGCATGACAGAATACGCACAAACTGTTTTCAAATCCAGATTTTTAAAATTCATGCTTCAATAATGAAAGGAGTACTACATTCTTTTTCCATATCTGGTATCTGGGCATAACTAAACTGAGGCTCAGTTTCTGTTTTTTTGCTAATTTATTGTTACAGTAAAAGTTAACTCCGTCAATCAAAATGTTTATAATAAAATAACAATTTCGACAAAAATATTTTTCAGTCTGTGCCTTATCTATATCAAATGTGAAACAAACCGGATGTCCCTAGTTCGAAAAAGTAACAAGATATTATATTAGTTAGTATCAAGACTCCACGGTGTAACTCAAAGAAATTGGCTGCATTATTCTTCTCTGTTACGTTAATTTATCAAATGAGACAGCAATCTATACAGCCGTCAATGATGCAGCGTAATTATTCCGGGCCCGTATATCAAATACATTACCGAGTATATTTAACAAACGCCATATTTTCCATCCAAATGTATCCTTTTACTTCACCAAAAGGCAAATTCGTTTTTCACACAATCACACGCTCAATGTTGAGCTTTCGAGTAGTCATAATAATTACACTCATTGCCCATCAGTCATGGAACAGGAATAAACCACTAAAATACTAGAATATTGAGCATAAAAGTCATTGGAAGCACTTTTCGAAACAAACATTGATGGAGTAGAAAAAGAGAAACCACCTATTGTTAATATTATCAAGTAACTTTATATTTGTCCAATTTTAAACATTGCGCTTTTTAAAATATTATTTCACTAGCATGAATAGATATTTGTCTGCAGCAGATAGACTTTTAAAAATTATTATCATCTCGTATCTCGAAAATTATTAGGTTCCTATACTTATTTCCATAGGAACCATGGAAATAAGTATGGAAAGATTATCCTGCGTTATTCTCAGCTGGATCTGTGCACTTTTTTTTCAATTCAGCTCCAATTTGTCAAGATTTCAGTAGCAATACTTTCTACATGGCCTAGCTATAATGACATTTAATATTAATTTTCGTTATTGTCCTAATATAAAAATTCATCAACGAAACAAACATTTATATTTAAAGGACACAAACTTTACACACAATCACATGTATCCACTAAAAGATTCATATAGTATTCATATCATAACAAGTTATATCGTACACCGAAACTGTTAACATTATGATAACCAAACAAGTAAATCAGCATCAAAAAAATTTCGCGTAATTTCTTTACCACATCTCTCAGTTAATGAGAATTAAAAAACGAGAAATTATAAATAAATGATATTTATAAACCACAATTAAATGAAACTACGTGATGTAGTATTATTTCTACTTTCTTTAAGTTCTTTACGACGACCTAGGTTTTGTTGTATTACAACATCTTCAGGTAGGCTATTAGCAAAGATTCAGGTGGGCTATTAGCAATCTTTGCCAATAGTTCACCTGAAGATGTTGTAATACAACGAAACCTAAGTCGTGGTAAAGAACTTAAAGAAAGTAGAAATAATACTACATCGCGTAGTTTCATTTAAGTCGTTTTTTTAAAAGATATTTTAGACTTTATCGAAAGTGAATTTAAAATATCTCAATATTTTATAGATTAAGTTAACTTGCATTTGATTTTAATTTTTAATTATAGTTACCTCGTGATACCATTTGGTTATAATTTTTCATTATTACCATATTTTTGTATCAACAATCTCAATAGAAACATGTTAATATTCAACCTTATTTTAAATGTGTTCTGACGCTCATTATTCGCTTATAACTCTCATTATAATTATGTCGGTTTTCTGCTCGCGCTTGTCGCCTCATAAGTTCTAGCATTTTATTAAAAATGATTTCGATTAACTTGCATTAACAATTTCAATAGTTAAAAGTTGATACTCATCTTTATTTTAAACGGGTTCCGATACGCACTTACTGGTTCGTATTGATTTATATTTTTGCTGTTTTTGAAGCTGGTAATATAGATCATACTTTGAATTATTTGTTGTCATTTTGTTGTAGTTCCCCAAAATAAAGAAAAAAATGCGTCAAAAAATCTTGTTATTATATCTCAGTGTTTATAGTCGATATGAAAATATGTTTAAAATTTCATGCGTTTTTTGATGAACACGCAAAATTAAATTTCAGTTAATTTTACTACAAATCAAACATAATTTCAATTACGCTCAAGCATCAATCAATTATGATTTTGGTAGCCGTTTTAAATCCACAGAATCAGAGAGATACGACAGCTTACCTACGCAAGACGAGCTAACCAGAGAGGCCATCAATATTAATTTATATATACCATGACAGCAGCTTAGATTAGGGTTAGCGAGAACTGGAAAAGAGAATAGTCTGTTTAGCTCTTGACCGTTCTATTTGCACAATCATGAGTACCAGAAAAAATAACACAAGAAGTATCGTATATTCAACAATAATATTTTAAACCTAATATTAATTTTCTGGATGTTTATAGGGCTTGCTACTGTAACTAAGAAGAATAATAACTAAGTTTTCAATCTCTTATAATTTTATGCAAAAATATAATTTTTCAAAGATTTGTGAAAATTTGTATAAAAAAAATGAAAAAGTAAATCAATTTCTTTTTTTTTAAGTAAAATTTTAATAAGCTCAAATTTGATACACTACACCTTAAAACATTTTATATTTCGCATGAGGTATCTCAAGAAAAACACAAAAAATACATTAATATTTTTCTCCGCTTCCTAGTAAAATATTAAAGGCTCATAATGAGTGACATAATGATATCACGATAAGTACCAAAAAATGAAGGGTTAATATTTAATAATTAGGTTAATATTTTTCTAAAATTTCTATGATAATATAAGTTCAATGATATGTACCTTGTATATTACGATAAATACGAAAAATCATGATGGGTGACATGTATATCACGATGAATACTAGAATAACGTTTATAGTTTCAGAATATATCGATGCTGGTTTCCTTAGCACAAAAAAAAGGCAAGCCGCTGCGAGCGTTGGGAGCTAGATTCCCTTAAGCAAACTTGCGAGATTCTTATTTGTTGGCCGGTACGCCGCTATAACTGTTCAGCGCCAGACACTTCAGTTTGACTCATTCTAGCCACCCTAGCCTGAGACGTATTTATGGAAAGTCTCGATTTTCTTTTATGCATGACGTCGAAATTAAATTAAGTTACTTAAGTGTAATTTATATTTTGACTTTCTTATAATTAACTGAACACGTGAATATCATTAATTTTCTATGCAATATGAAAAGAAATAACGACAACCATGACGCGATATAAACCCGCATATTGTGTCTCGGAAACTATCCTTAGTTAAGTTTACTAAAAAATATTCTCGTAAAATCTAAAGTACTTGTCCAAATATTTTGGCGATAGGATAACATTCAACTGAACAAAACGCATTAAACGACAAGTTTATCACTTGGTCACATTTTATATTTATGATCTAGTTTTCAATTTTGTGGTTCAGACTTAACAAAAGGCATTTGCTGGTATGGACTGTTTGTAGACTTAGTTATGTTACACAATTTTTCTATACCATATTTGTGTACTTCTTTTACTCTAAAGACATATTTTACACGAATGTCAACCGCTTAACCATTTTTACGTTGAGTAGTATAATTTAAATTGTCACTGAGTACATTTTTTTGTATTATAACATCATTAACTACAGTCTATATTAATTCTAAAAGCCTAGATCATATATCCAAGAAAAAATGTTTTTAATCGAAACTGTAGTTTCGGCAGATTGGTTTTAGATTATCTCCAACAGTTAAAAAATTTCATTAACTTTATCTCTTTGTTATATTAGATTTGATTATAATTGGGTTAATGAGTCCAAAATAGGTAATGTTTTCTTTAATATAAAATATTTTTAATTCCAACGAAGTGGGGAATCTTTGCAGCTAGAGTTAAAATCACAATTGACCTGTTTTTATTTTGAATTTTTACTACAAATGAAAAAAACAAAACTGGCCTCTTTCGTCACATAAAACGAAAACATATTTTTGAAATGAGAATAATATATGAACGCAAGAAATTTGATGAAGATATGTCTTTTTTATTCACATTTAACAGAAGTTTTTATTCTGATTCCCCTATAAATATCTTAATGAAACAATGAAACCAACGCTTATACAAAACAAATCATAATGAAACCAACGCTTATACAAAACAAATCATAACGTATTATAGTTACTCAATAATTACGAATATTTAAAATAAATATAGCAATAGTTACACGTATATAAAAGCAAGCACTTTACGTGGCCTTAGCGCATTATATTAGGAACTTGTTCACGATTTATAATTAATATAAAACAAGACAATTTCATTCACACAAACATATATATTTTTATTTTGAAACGTAACGCCCTGAAACGAACAAAAACATTTAAATGAATTATTTCGACATTTTGAAAACATAAGAAAGAATATGACCAATATAATTACTGATGGCATAAAAATGTCAACAAACTAGGCTATTTTTTTACAGTCTCATTTCTCAACATGCAAACTTACGCAATAACGGGAAAAGACAATTCAATCTCCAAAAATAAATATTTCCCACCGATATAAATATATATATATATATATACATATATATATATATATATATATATATATATATGTATGTATATATATATATATATATATATATATATATATACATATATATATATATACATATATATATATATATATATATATAACAATTGAAATGTCAAACTGACAGCCAGGAAATTATGATACTTTTCACATCTCTGGTTCAGAAATCAAACCGCTATTGAACACAATCTATTGAACCTACCAAAAATAAGCTTTCTCTCCTGTAAAGAAACCTGAAGAGTTAGTGATTGAAACATATTCGTTTGGCGTTTTATTTCACACTTGTTCCATTTCATTTTTATTTTACTAAAAATAATTTGTATATTTTCTTTTGCTGGTTGATTTTCCAAATATAATTCTTAAAATTACTTTCTCGTAATAAAAAAAAGTATCGTTTTTAAATTATTTTCGGCGACGATGTTATTGAACCGATATTAACCTCAATATTCATTTGATTGATTTGATATTAAGAATAATATTCTCGTGTAGCAAACACATGTACTTTGACGTTCTTATTCATGTTGTGGTTTTTGGGTCCAACCCTCTAGCACTTACTTACTTTTTATAAAGCATATTTTCAAAATAAAGTTGTTTATTGATTCCTATATTTATTTATCATTTTTATTAAAGGTTTCGTCTGATATTTATATTTTACATACAAGTAAAACTTAAAAAAATTACTTTGCTTCGATTTCATCTAGATAAATTTATTATTTTATTTCAAAATTAGACAAAAGCATATTTAGTACGAATTTTTTAACTAAACTTTTTTACAAATAGATTCAATTAGTCCTTACTATATTACTCAATTTAATTAGACGATGCAATATGTGGTTAATGGTTAACAAAGTTGTATTAGGAAGAAGTTCTAACTGTAATTGAAAATATTTTAATTTGATTAGGGTTCCGTACCTCAAAAGGATAAAAGAAACCCAGGAAAAAAGATCACTCATATGTCCGCCTGCCACTGCTGTTTTTTTTGGTTTTTATTGTTAAGAATATTTTCATAAAATGAGAAATCGATATTCTTTTAATTTTTTTTATTCTCTCTCATCAAGCTGAAACTATTGCATAAGTTCTGACAAAGTTTTCTAAGTAGTAGATTTTCGTACCATCTCACATTAAGAATTTGGAAAATAACACTAATTTATTTTTCACTTGTATCACATAGAACTGCCAAGAAAATTTACATGGCTTTTCATTATTTTACTTTTTCATGAAACCAAATCTTAAATACTCGTATATTTTATTCGAAATATTTAAAACGCTATCAGGATAAAAAGAGACTAACTGCAAAATCAAGAAATACCTTTTGCCAATTAATTCTTCCATTTTCATTCTTTAGTTTTATTTTATTTACTATTTAATCTTCAATTTTTACATTTTTATGAAACCAAAAAAATGTCAATACATTAGAAATCCACGCAAACATAGACCCTGGAAAAATATGACCAAGTTTAATGAAAGTAGTTTTAAATTACAATATATTACTTATTATAATAGAAAAAGATATGCAGAAAAATTTAAATGAAGTAAGAGTCCATAGTCAATCGGATGTTGCTTTAGATTTTGTAAGCTTTTTAAAATAATGAAAACTACTTACGTATTTACGTACATATAAATGTGGTTATTAGGTCCGTGATACAAATATTATAAAAGACTCCGACGTGATTCGTGCTTATCCAATAATACTTCCTTAAGAAACAACGTTATTTCGCTACCTTGATTTACCCTTTGTGGTCGGCGAGTTGATTATTAAAGGACAAAGTATGACAAATGCTTGGGAAACATTTTATCAACCAAAGAACTTACTTAAAAAAATTTTAGAAAAATCTAAACCTAAAATATTCAGGGTCTATGTAATTCCTCACACCTACGGTGCACGATTGAGTTTAAATAACAATCTGACAAAAAAAAATAATGGGCATCCTATAAATTGCTAAAAATAACATGGGAATTGAGAGTCGACACTAGATAACGTATGGACTAAAGACTTGGTCCTCAAAAGATATCAAAACCTCAGTAGGAAAACCTAGAATTTGATTTTGTTTATTTCTTATGAACGCCAAGCCCAAATTACAGACTCACTTGGATATTGCATGTATCGCAAATACAAATTGCTTGAAGACAAAAGTATAATGCAAAAAAATAAACTAATAATATATAAAAAAGGGTATTTTAAATTGACAAAACAGTAACTAATAATCAATAACATACTACCAAGCAACTTGATGATCGCGTTCCTAAAGGTGTCAAATGGAGCGGAAAATATCCACAATGACCACATATGTTATGAGTTAGACGATATATAACAGATTAGTAATAAATCAAAAAGACAGCAAAGGGAGATTATTGTCCAACAATTGATTTATTTTTAAAACATGGATAATTGCGTTAACTCTAATATTAAATAAATAAATATTTGCAAGATTTCAAACGTTTCAAAAAATGTACAAATATATTGAATTTTAATATTTTTTTAGTGTGTATGCTCAAATATAAAATTAAAAGCTCTCGACTGATCTCGATGATTGTTTGACCTGTAAGTGGCTTTAGACACTTATAGGTCAAACAATCATATCAAAATTTAGCCCCTTGAATTCAAGCTGCCGCTACACGAGAGGCGGTTAAACATAATTTGGTTAAAATCTCCTCAAACTGTACGAAAATTTTACCAATAACAGCATCAAATATTCATTCACTATAGAAGGTTTTCATTATCGAGTAAAAACTGATTTAAATATTTGCCGCGAATTTTTTTTTTATTATTTATTTTCATTGAAATAACTGATTTCAAAGATTTTATCGGTTAGGAACTTCTCACTAAGCACATAAACTATTTAAAAACTCTTCCATTAATAAGTTACATAAACTACAGGAGACCACTTTAAAGTGATAATTAACCACAATTAAATGAAACTACGTGATGTAGTATTATTTCTACTATCTTTAAGCTCTTTACCACGACCTAGGTTTCATTGTATTACAACATCTTCAGGTGGGCTATTAGCAAAGATACTTAAGGTATATCAGTTGGGCTATTAGCTAATGGTCCACCTGAAGGTAGTGTAATACAAAGAAACCTAGGTCGTGGTAAAGAACTTAAAGAAAGTAGAAATAATACTACGTCACGTAGTTTCATTTAGTTGTGAATAATGCCAAATATATTCAATATGCGATGATTAACCTTGAAAAAAGGAGTTCGCAGTGACACAAGGATCAAACATTTTAGATTATAGCTGTTTGCGAATTGGAGCCTGATACTTCATTAAACAAAACATACGATGAAAAAGTATTAAGATAACTTATTCCAAACTGTCTATATCTCTGTCTCCAGAAATATATATGTCAGATCTATCTATTAAATAACATTATAGTCCATTACAATATTCATGTAAAATATATGACATAGTGGATTTTTAAAAATACCAGTTACATAAATCACCAAAAATAGGAACAAAATGTTATTAAGTCCACAATCAACAATTAACATAACATTATTGCTAATCGACTTATCTTAACTTTCAACAAAGTCAGTCATAAGTCGCCTCGGTACATAAATGGGTTCATAGTTATAATTCCTAACTCGTTGCCTAATGTTTCTTATTTTGCCTCACTCGGCGCCTCTCTTAGACTTTGAAATTGTTATTCCATCGTACAAAACTTTCACACGCTTCATAAACCCGGCTTACTTCGGTATTACAACTTGAACGACAAGAAAAAAATAAAATATACTTTGGTGCTTCAATACTTACTTTCAGTAAAAGATAATATTTTAATGAAGATACTTGTACTGACCATTAAGTACGCATAGTTAAATTTCATTATCATTTATGTTATTTATTATAACAACTTTTGTCCACGGATTAGCTCAGGTATGAAAAAAAGTTCAGTAAAATATTATACATAATAATGATTAATTAATCGTAGTCGCAAATAGAGTAACTTTTTTATTGATTTTTCTACTCCAATTGCGAACAGAATGATTAAAAGATATGAGTGTTTCAAGGACTGAATGAATATAAGCGTCTGTGGTTATATTTTAGGCGGGCAATAAGGTACTGAAAAATTAAAATAATTTTTACAAAATTTCTTTGCGAACAGTGATTAGGAAGTATATTTCCGTAGATGCAGCTAATTAAATTTTCATGAAATAAAATACAAATTTTATTAAATTAATCTGATAAATACAATTTTGGACTTAGTTACAACGATGGAAACTTAGTTTAAATTTCCTTCCTACTTTTAATAAAGAGTGATGTTTCAACTAAACAAATACGCATCACATGATTGTTTACAATTCCAGATATCACAATTCCAGAAGAATTTTGGATTGTCAGCTATTCAATATTGAAAACCTTAACCAACACAGGAACCATTTTTGCATAGTTCATGTAGAAACAAAGATAAAGAAAAGAAAATTATTAGTATGCTTTATTTAGACGCTTGAAATATTTTTTCATAAATATATTTAACGTTGAACTTTTTGTCTCTAATATTTCATTATATATACAGATCGCGATCGCCAATCTTGTTTTTTTATTATATCAATTTCACTTTTGAACTTGAAAACTCAATTCGGTATACTCGTATTATAATATTTATCAGACAGACAGAAGTATACTGCCATTAAACTATTGGAAAGATTGTTTGTGTCGACTGTTAATTTCCATCGCATCGATTTTATATCCGAGGATTAAACTTTACAGTTAAAAATTATACGAATTTCTGCTCTACTCATTGAAGCTCAAAATCTAGTGAGATTTCTTTTGCGTCCACGATGTAAATTTACAAGATTAAAAATTATATCAAAACAAAAATGTAAAAACATATAGTGTTTAAATGTTTGTTATGTTTAACGTTAGCTACCAGTGAAGAAACACCACCTTGGTTTTTTTTCGTACCTTGATAGAGAGAGGGGTAAAGAAGACAAGAGAGAGTCAATAATGGTGCGAGTCAGAGAGGGAGGTAAGGAAAAGAGAAGATATAAGGTAGACAGAACTGTTTTCTGTAAATAACAGTGCCTTGTCGGTCTCTTTACCAACTGAAATGGTAAAGACTGAATTGGTTAAATAAGGAAGTTATCCAAGTAGATCAATATTTTCAAGTGATTAGTGACAAAACAAACATATAAAATATTAATTTAAATTAAGTAATTTATTTTTCAAAACTATTTAAATAATCGAAAACAAATCAAATCAAATCTTTTAAATAGCAGATTTTTAATTAGCTTTCTTTATATTTTCTCATTACATGTAAACATAAAGGAAGCTAATTAAACAATCTTCTATTTAAAAGATTCAGGTCAATGTAAATTTACATTTTTACAAAGCTTAGCAATTTTTAAATAAAATTTAGAAATGGTGATTTTCTTCCAAAATCTTTTAATTCATTTAATTTTTTTGCGAGTGAAGAATGTCTCCTTTACATTATGTGTCGTTTATATTCCACCGAAATTTTTGCAAAATATCAAAAAAAAATATTTTCATAATCTGCAAAATAAATGGAAAAAAGTTTTATTTCCCTAAAAATATTAATAACAGGACTCTCGATCTTACAATGAGCAAGGTACTTAGCGAGGATTTCCGTCATTCTATTGTTCTACTCACAATTGACTGCTGTCCAAAAGTCGCGATGAAAAAGGCAGACATCTCACAATATAATTATCGTAAATGCGGCTACAATGCAATCAATATTCCATCACCCTTTAGCTACCTGCGCTGTTGACAGATTCTATACAATTATTTTTGATATTACTAACAAATTATCATCAAAAACACCACAAAAAAAACAAGAAATATGCGACTTGACATACTCTCAACTTGGTTCAAACAAAAAAACGAAAACAAAAATTCTGGACAAAATGGAAAATATATAGTACTTTGTCAAATTATTTCGAATTCTCTAAATGAAGATGTCAATTTAAGGAAATATCTCGGTATTATTTTTTGAATTAGGTCCAAAAGACTGAAAAACTCATTAATAATAAGATAACGGTTTTCTGGTCGTACGTTTCATTCCTAAGAAGTCTGGAGGACATCCATTATCAATTACTTTCCAAGGTTATAAATCAAAGGATACTCAAACATTATATCAAATGTTTTCTAATTTCTTACAATCTACATGTGAGTAGAGTCCACCCTTCAGTCTGAATAATATTTGTGAAGCTATCGAGCAAAACCTACCTACACAACATAATTAAACACTCCAGACAAGTACGAATGTCACCTACCTGCTTCCAAAAACATGTCATATTTAATTCTGTCAAGAAAATTAATATCAGTAAAGGATCAGGTCGAATCGAAACTATATTTCTAAAAAAAGAAACTCAACAGAATGTTTGTTCCATTTACTCTTATATATATTATTTTATATGCGTATCGCAGAGAATACGTGTCCCGGGTGCTGCAAAACTGTTCACAAAGTACCAGTACATAAATCTAGCAGCAAACAACCTATAAAAAATGATCGATCAGTATCCATTTTGTCAGCAATATCTAATATATTTGAAAAATTTGTACATGATAGGGCGACATTGCGTTCGTATGCAATTCAAGAGCAACATGGTTATGTACGGAACCCATCAACACTAACCGACCTATTATTGTGTACGCAATATTTCATTGAATCTATGGATTGTAAGATACAAATTGACCCCATCTACAAAGATTTAAAAAAATCTTTCGACATGGTTGTTCATATCATTCTCATAAAAAAACTCGTTTAATGGCATAAAAGGTAATTTACTTCGTTAGTTCTTCTCTTATCTCAGCAGCAGGCAACAAGTAGTAAAAATTACTGCTTTTACATCACCGTGTGCTCTTATGATTTCAAGAATACCTCAAGGTTCTATATTGGGCCCATTTTTGTTTATCATGTTTATAAATGACACCAGTAGTTGCTTCAAATACAGCAAATTCCTATCATATACTAGAAACCTCAAGATTTTCTCCAATATAAGAGATTCTACTGATTACGCAAAGCTACAAGAAGATCATAGTAGACTAGATGCACAGACGAATAAGTTAGAGTTAGTGTAAATCCATCACGTTTTCCAAAACAAAATAATCAAATCTCATATCTGTAACACATATGGCCATACTTTGAAATCCGTTAACTGTATATGCGATCTAGGTGATATTTGATCGTAACTTACGTTATAATACTCACTTTAAACAGATTATCTCGGAAGCTTATGCTTTGCTGAATTTTGTCTTAAGAACTACCAAAGCCTTTAAGCAAACGAGAACGTATCGAATCCTCTACGCAACTCTTGTGCGACCACAACTTGAAGATGTTAAAATCTGTAATTCATACTATATCACTATTTTGATAGGTTCGAACATAAAAACGATTTTAACGCACATTGCTATATCGCTTCAATACGCCCAAAAAAGGCTATTATGATGCATTGAATACCATACTTTCCACGAAGTCATTTAAATACCGTAATTTCCACAAAACCCAGGTAATTATGTAACAGCTGTCAAAATTGTTACAATTGCAAGTTACATTCAGGAAAAGCGACCCGTAACTCCGCGCTTTGCTACTTGCCTATCGCTCTCAACAATACCGGTGCCCACGCATCACTGCACAGCCTTTGTGATGATCGCAGCAGAGTATTCCATTTTCTAGACATATTCACGAGCTCGTTATTGCAATACAAACAGCCAATTACACGGATTCTATGCAATCGTTATTTCCTTTAAACCACGAGCTATATTTTTTTATAATAAAATTTTTAGTATTTTTCTTCTCTTCATAAGCAAAATTTTGCATCTTATTTTATTTTTGTTATGTTTGATGTGATGAATTTTAATTGTTATTATAGTTATATTATTATTATTTCTTATCATCTTGACATGGTTATCGTAAATTTTGAATGATTGATTTCTATAATTATTTAAAACGATATATATGTTTTATAATTTAATTTAATAAATTACAATCTAGAATAGTTCTTTTAATATATATAAAGAGTATGTCATTCTAACTTCTGTTCAGTTTGCAATTGAGTAAACGGCGAATAAAGAATAAATTAAAAATGGAAGTATTTCGAAGTGGAATTTGAGGACTCTTTCTTCATGAATGTCGTTTAAGCCGAAAAACCAGCTATGGGTGAAGTTATGCCCCCTTACGACACAGCCAAGCACCGGTTACAAATATTCAGGAATTTTGACCTGTCCGATAAAACTCATCCAAAGCGACCTCCTACAATTTATTTACAAAAATTTAAAAGCCATATTGAAACAGATCCCTAATTAAGCCTGCATTGTTTCGCAAAGCTATTTTCATGCTCTTAAATAACTGTATCGAAAAACGATTAAATGCTTTGAGAAAGAAGTGGAAATGTTCCGTTTGACTACCACATGAGAGAATGAAAAATGGGTGGCTTATGTTTTAGCGTAAATGCCAGTGGCTAGGAGCTGGAGAAAAAAGTGTACCTAGACCAAAATATTATATTGGATAAAAGATACTTTTGATTGGATGGTGGGGTATAAATGAAGTTATTCGTTGAGTTATTCATTGGAAACTCTTTCAAGCTAACAATACAATTACAGTTAAGATTTATTTTGCAATATAACTAAGCAAAGTTCCCGCTAAACTTCGTTCAAATCAAAGCAAAGTTTATTTTGTACATGACAATGCTCGATCCCACATAGCAAAAGTAACACGTGAAAAACTAATTTCATTTAGATGGAGTATGCTACTTCACCCACCGTACTCTCCAGATCTTTCGTCATCTAATTACCATCTATTTCGCTCTCTGTCTAATAATTTACGGGATAGAATATTTAAAGATGAAAGTCATATGAAAATCGACTTCACCAGTTTTTCAGTCATGGCGGGTTTATAAGTTGCCAACCTAATATAAAATAAAATAATAATATTTGCTCATAAAACAGAGGTCGCTATTAGTTAAATAAGTAGTAATAGTAGTAAGTATAATAAGTAGTGCCGAGTAATAATGAGAGCAGTGAGTAACATTTCTTGAATTACCAATAAGATTTGAGCCAAATTTCATCTACATCTGTTCGCTCCTTGAGATGTAGATGGCAAACACATACAGAAACAAAGAATCAAACACTATATTTGTTTCCGATGAATCAAGCGATACGTGATCTTAAAATACCTTTTGAAGAACGTCACGTAACGGTTTTTGCTCGCATTATTTGATCCAACATTAATTATCTACCATTATTTACAATAAAATAAAAAATAGCCGCCATTTTATCCGATACATCTATTCAAACTTTAATATCTCACAGTAGAATGATCACTACTACAACACGTACCACTGACGTAGAAAGATATTAAGATGTTATGTTCGTTGGTATTAAGCCTTCACTCGCGATATAATTGGATGCATTATTCTTCTCTATTACATTAATATATCAAATAACGCGCCAATTTGTAGGACCATTAAGGATAGTAATGCGGTGTACATTATTCTGAACGCGTATGTTTAATATATTCTGAATAAAACAATTACTATAAATCTTGCACACGAAAATTCTTTTCGGCCATTTTGTTTTAACCAATAAAATTTTCTCATTTTCGCGTTACGGTAAGAAAAGAATGCCGCTTGCTTAAATTTCGGTTGGTATCTCATTAATAAATGTTGCCCATTCTTTTTAAAACTTCCGAGGGCGGCAAAATATTTCAACATAAAACCATTAAGGGCAAAACCACTAATAATAACTTTTATTTCTGTTATCGAAACTATTTTTAAATTCAGTAGGAAACAAGACATCTTTTAAAGCCGTTCAGTAGATCCACTATCGTTTAACTTTGAGTGTCTTGAATATATAAGGTGGGCCGATAAGGTGAACTGTAGAAAATCGGGATTTTATTTAAATATTGAAAATTGAAGTTCTTGCATTCACATTATATGGATATAGTTCTATTTTAATATTCGTTTTATTACTTAAAAATCTCATAACCAACTTACAGATTGACTTAAAATTAAGAATATGCATGTTTCCTAAATATTACCACTGTTACTAATAAAAAATGCTTAAACTTAAGTTATACTACTCTTATTCTGAAAATACTTATACCGTTTATAAAGTTAGTATAACTAAGGTACTAATTGCTACTAATAAACTCAATAAAATGATAGAATAACTATTCCGCAGTTATTTCCAAAATCCAATGCGGTTTTGCCAAGTCACGTTTCATAGACAAAGAAGTAAAATATGAAGTTTTGTTTGTGATTTTGAATACAAATTACGTCTTTCACATCAGATGACATTTTTAGAATATCGTTAAAATTTATATCATTCTTTGCTTGTGTCCATTTTTATTGAATTTTTCTCTTTTTTCCTGTCATAAAAGAGCATGAGATGCTGGGAAAAGTGCGCAAGTTACGCACGAAAACGTCATTAGAACAGCAAAAATAATGGTTTGGCAATTTTGAAAAAATATCACAATTCCTCTTAAAATATTCAAGCAATAAAAGAGAACATTACGCGAATTTTATTTAATTTAAAAATTGCCATCAATCAATATTGCTCTTGGTGTAGCTCTTACCGAAACTTTTCGATGATGGTGAAATGCGAGATGGTCGTTTATGAGATGGTCTATTATGTGAAGCTATTCATATTATGATGTAGACTGTTGCTCAGACTCCACAGCAATACTAAGTCAATATGATGTTGGAAAAATTCGGAGTTCACCATCAAATTCCTGACCTATGCTGACAAATAATTTCAAATCATTGGCATATAAAAGGCGACGTGCAATATTAATAACTGAAAGTAAACCATTGGTCATAATGGGAAAAAAGAGGGTTTAAATTATTTCATTTTGAGACTGTTTAACTATTATTTTATCACTCAATGCATTTTACTTATCCCTTTATAATTTGATCAGCGTATTTCAAGGAATTGGAAAATTAAAAAAAAATTATTTCCTTTCCGCTTTCATCGACTACTCTACTTTTGATTAAAATCGTAATGAATCAGACGCAAAATACAAATTTGGGGCAGTTTATAAAAGCATTTCCATGTAAAAGGTAAATTTTTCATTGTATTTGAAGGTAAAAATTAATCAGATACTTACACTTGAATGTTCTAGTTATGATATTGCTTTGTTTACGCTATTTAACAGCTCAGATCAAAAAGTTTATTCATCTTTATTCTAACAGAATTATATCATAAAATAAACAATTTTATTTTGTTTCCAATATTGTTGAATGTGATTTTAATTTATTACAAGTAATTTTTAATCCCAAAATTACTCATGTAAAAAACTTTTCAATACAGAATAACAACAGTTCCTTTTTGTAGTTATTCGATTCGTTCATGAAATCTAATAATTATCAATGTCCTGAGAAACATTTATTGGAAAGCTTGACGTACGTAGTTATTAATAGTTACAATAAATACGGAACTTTTCAAACAATTTATCATACTATTTAAATTACCAAGCTGGCCCCAATGCTTCAAAGATATTTTAAGATTTTCTATTTAATTTACATTTCTATTAATTATACAATCTTTACATTAATAATAGTAAATTTTCTATATTCATCTTTGTATAGGTTTATTGTAAACCTCTTTTAAAAATTTTTTAAATTTTTATTTATACTTATAATCACAACATAAATTATAATATTTGCACAATTAAATGAAACTACGTGATGTAGTATTAATTCTATTTTCTTTAAGTTCTTTACCACGACCTAGGTTTCGTTGTATTACAAGATATTCAGCTGGGCTATTAGCAAAGATCTTTAAAGAACCTAGATCGTGGTAAAGAACTTAAAGAAAGTAGAAAAAATACTACATCACGGAGTTTCATTTGATTGTGAATAATGAATTTCTACAAAATTAACGCCAAATATATTCAATATAATATTTGCTCCAAATTTAAAAGAATGTGCAGTTATAAGATTATTATTATATTTTATGAATCGGTCATATCCGTCTTGACAAGGGCAATATAAATGAGAGGTTTGTTTATTAAAAATAAATTTAAATAAAACTATATTTCAATATTTTAGCACATAATACTAAGTGTTGTCCTGTAAGTCCTGCGAATCCTTTCTGTGAGAGTAGAAACTTTACAACATCGTACGTGCTCTGTCACCAAATATGCAAAAGGTTCCATCCTCCATTTGTGTGGAACGTGCTTCTTCGCTACCATCTTAATACATAATAAATTACGTTTTATTTATCATTTATATTTCACTGCAACAGTAAACATCGTCAGTTAGTTCAAAGACCTATAATACTAAGACAATATTTTTGTTTCCAAATTTATCATTGTCTGCAATATACATATATTGAATCCAAGTTTGCAGTTGCCTGTAATATAAAACTAATTACGTCGAATTACTAAGCACGTAGTAAATATTAGAACGTAGTAAATATTAAGAGGAATACTTAGGACGTAGTAAATATTAGGAAATTACTAAATGGTTTGAATTATGGCAATGCTATAACGTATATTGAAGTTGTCACCTGTATGAGTTTTGAATACTTCAAAGGTAGAATCTCTCTAAATGTTGTCACGTAACTTTTTACGTGCTTTCAATTTTATGCTGTACTTACATTGCTATATTCCATATAGTACAGTATTAGAGTCATAGCTTTATGGAATTGCCATCCTAATTTAACGTTATATATTGGCTTAGCTACGTGCTTGTCATCGTTATTGTTCATCTAACAAGAACCCGTGTCATGGCTAGTACCCATCTGGCAAAGTATAATGTTAATGTTCGCAGTGCGTGCACAATGAACTTGCTTGTTTGTTTCAAACATGTATAAAGTACTTTGGTAGTTTACTAAAACCTATTTACACAGAGGGTGATTTTAGTCTTTCCAAAAATGACTGCTAGTAGTTCAGTGTCTACTTAATGATATAATTTAAATGGAATAAACTGCGACCGAAGAGAATAAAAATAATTAAATTTTTCTCAACTAAATTAAACTACGTGATATAGTAGTATTTCTACTTTATTTAAATTTTTAACCACGACCTAGGCTTCGTTGTATGACAACATCTTCAGGTGAAAAATATAATATTAATGAATTTCGACAAAATTAACGCCCAATATGTTCAATAGGATAAAAATAACAAATAATAAAAGAAGACTCCCGCTTGGAAGAAGGTAACAAGCACAAACAAAATAATGACAAGAAATCCATCATCGACCAAAGTAAATCGATATTCCATAGCGGAAGCAACAAGATGTTTTGTTTACGCATCTGAATAATATAGGTGTAATGGATTTCCGAACTGGGAAACAACATTTTGTTCGTTCCACTGAAAACTAAGAATTAAAAACGTTCGTAGTCAATCGGATGCTCCGTTCATACTTTACAAGTCTTCGAATAAACACATACCTTCATACGTATGCACGCACATCCATACCACAAACATACATACATGCCGATTCTGATGTCATACATGCTTGTCCACCAACATTTCGACACTACAAGATTTCCCACGGGTATGCTTTAAATACAGACATTATTTGAAGTATTTCATTAGTTTATAATGATACATTAAGTTTCTCTCCTTCAGTTGCCAGAACGAAAATATTATCTTTAGATATGACGTCTGATAGGGCCACGTACAAATGGCCACATGAAAAATATTAAACGATTCTAAGGTCTTAACGATTTAATGTTCAATACTGGTTTTTAATGATAATTGAAAAACAAGTGTTACAAGATTCTGGAGTCATTTTAATTCTAACGATAAGTCAATAAAAACGTCCTTATGAACACATCAGGTAGTGGTGCGAGTTTGCTACGCTTATTCGGAAACCCTCGTTAAATTTTAATTATTCATGGTTCATCGAATGATCATGGAATTATTTGAAGCGAATGATAATTTTCATCTGAATTCAATAAAACGATAAATGGACAGAATTCGATAATGATTTAATATTTCCTAGCGAGACGACTCTCGTCAGTTGAAGCATTTCGTGACTCTTATTTTAAAGACCAATTTTTTGATAGTGTTTGTTAAGCGTAACAGACATACTCCGGAAATGTTTCTGTGGAACTGTTTGAGGTGAATAATCTTGCTATACACTGTTTTTACTTATCTTTTCTTCTTTTTTTCACGGCACCAGCAAAGAAACCTCCTTGACGATTGTTTTTTTGTAATTTTTTTTTAGTTGATACAAAATATTTACAAAATTAAACCTACGTCAATAACAACTTGTAAATTGATGAAATCCGTTTAACATTTACTGACGAAATCACTTATCTATATAAATCCAAATACGGAAGAGAACTGTATAATATGTATAAATTGATTATGAAACGAAGGCTTTTATAATTTCACCTTATTGTTTACTTTGCATTTACTATATATACTTTGTCTCGTTTTATTATCTTTAGATATCTGTATTAGAATATTCAGCATTTACGGAATTTAACTGAAATTATTCATTAAACCATAATATTACAAACCAATCAAAATGTCTAAATATGAAGGAGAACGATCACAAACATCCTTCAAAAAATATGTAGTCCCATTTACTTCCCGATGGATGTACCTAAGCATAAATAAAAAGGCTCGAAGAAAAAAGGAAGGAGGCTGAAAAAAGTAGCCCTGAGCTTTTATTCGCCAAAAGCTCGTTATTAGACTCGTCTCTTGCCGTCAAGTATTCAGATGAAGAGAAACTTTGGAAAATGTACTTGACAGGAAAACTTTTTGACAAGTATTGTTTCTTCATTAAGCGCGAAAATACTGCGAGAAAAAGAAACAATGTTTAAAATATATAACATTAAACTTTGCACTTAATTTCTTCTCATCGCTTTTAAATTTAATTTAATATTATAGTTTCTTTATGTTTCCATTTCATTATTTAGTTAAAATTGGGTTTATTTATCATTTATATATTTTGAGGCAATCATTTGTATATTTAGAGATAATTTGCAATTTACAAATCTTTAAAAATATAGAAATAAATTGAAACTGCATATACTCATATAATAAATTTAACAGAATCACATAGACCGATCACCCCCTTTCTCAGATATATTAAGGACATTGAGATATTATCGATTTAAAATAGCAGATGCATAATTTTCATATTTTATTAAAGTACTTTTTAGGAAAAAAATACCTCAAATGGAAAAAATAGCAGATAACTCAATAGAGATTTGTATTATTTTTTAACTTCATACGTCATATGACATGTGGATAAGATAATTCTTTTGTAAGATAATTCCAGTAATATTGGTAAATAAATTTTCACGCGTAACGCGTCATTTTCAGTGGGAATCGTTAAAAAAATATTAATCTAAATATATTTCAATAGACAACACATAAAAATTAAATAAATGAAAATTTTATGAGAGGATTTTTTTTTATTTTATATATCATATAGTCTATATCATGATAAATCAATTCAAAAAAGTTTTTCAGGATTTTATGAAAAGATAGTTTTGGGGATACTATTGAAAAGGTCCGGAGAAAAAACGCTGGTGTGTGCTTATAACCTCGTGATAAAAGTCAAAAACTAAAATAAAAAATACAATGACTTTCGCGTATTATGTTAAATTACTCTCAAATAAAATATTAAACACCAACTGCATACTTTGAAATATTACACTGATTATATACAATAACATACGCGCATAATGTTAAATTATACTCAAATAAAATATTAATTAAAAATAAAACGTAAATCTTGCAAGGATGAACTCCGTGTTCGACAATGAACTCGCTGGTCGACGTCGAAGAGAGCCGAGTTATCCGAACAATAAACTTACATTGCCAATGCCAAAGAGATTAAAGTTTACCCGATTCGGCATCATCGCCCCGAACGTGACATAGAAAGAGTGCACACGGAAAACCTAAAGAAGTTTTTACTCCAAAAAATATAAATATTATATTTAAAAACATGGTCACAAGACATTGACTTGACGTAATCGTACGTTATGCTATTCTACAATTTCATTAAAAATATATCGCAACTCACAACAGAAAGGTGACATGACCAATTTTCCTATAGACCTCTACCTAGATGCTGATTTCAACGCCCAACAAAAATGTTTACAAAATATTTTATTATCCAGGGTATCTATAAATAAATAATAAATAACAGGTTCCAGATGCTCAGAATTTCGTCATAAGAAAATAAATAAATAAATATATATATATATATATATATATATATATATATATATATATATATAAATATATATATATATATATATATATATATATATATATATATATATACATTTATATACATACTATAAATATCTGTTTCTTTAAAAAATAATATGCACTTTGTCAAATAATTTTAAAAAGTCACGTAATATTAAGGGGTAATAAAAATGTTAGAAAACGGTACAAAAAATAATATAGTAGACTCAAGTGTCTACTATATTATTTTTTGTACTTGTTTGTGTAGACTAAAGCATTTATTAAGGTTTTGGATTAATAACCGTTCTAAAATCTCTCCCATCAACTCTATGAGTGAATCAAGGGATTTTTGGGAAAATGATAGAAATGAAAGAAATTTTATAAAAAATCGAAAGACTTTATAAAAGAAAACAGTAATAATAACATTTTATCATGTAACATCATATATTTAATAACAGCGTTTTGCTGTTAAACATATTTTTAGCTATGTCGGGGATAGGCTCAGAAAAATTGAAAATAATGGTTTTTTTATTTCTTACGACTAAATGCTAAATGTTTTCTCGATATTTTTTTACTGTCAAATATATTGATAACAAAATAGGGGTTGGGAATATGAGTTTAATATTGGCATCCTTGGCGTAAGCCAAATCTGGAGTGTTTGCATCGTGAACTTTCCTTTTTTATAGCGCAAATAAGTTACATAGATATCAGGTGAATTGTTTCTCTCTTCCAACACTTGGCAACGTAATATAACTTGTGTTTTTTATGCAAATTTGACCAAAACATAGTGTCGATAAAGGACTCATAAGTAATTCTTCTGTAATAAGGTTTTCCTCGTCGCCTAACCAATTTTCATCATCCGGTGAGTCATCTGCTAATATTACATCACCATCGTTTTCGCAACCACTTCGAAAAACTTTTCAAAAATGCTTCTTAGATTTAGGATTCTTTCTTTTTTTTATTCCTTTTTTATTCATTTCAATCTCTTCCTCCTCTAGCGTATCGGTTGCAATAAGACTTCTGCCGGATTTCCTTGGCTTTCTCTTTCCACTTCTTGCGAAAGCTTTGAAAGACTTTCGAAATTATGCACCAGAAATAGTGTAGTGTAGTGTAAGTAAGTAATGTAAGTGTATTAATCCGTGAAATGTACAAGCTTTTGAGGTCGTCGATATGCTGGTATAGATGTTAATATATTCTTGTATAGATTCTGAAGTGTTAGTTTAAGAAGTAGGTCGAGTGTGTGAAATTCAGGGAGACTGGACTTGGGGAATGTGATTTAATGTCCCTTTTATGGCCACTAAATATAAAACTTTCGGAGAAGGAGGCCATTTGAGGAAAGAGGTTCTTGCGTAATGTCGTCAATGGCATAGATTCCAGCAGAATTTGCAACAACCTTTTCGAAGAGTGCTGTGGATAGACGATCTACAGACTCTAGAAGAGTTTCTAGTATGGAAAAACTTGAAGTTTTTATATTTTGATCTAATATTTCGAGAGTAACAGTTCTTCACAATGTAAGAGAGGCCTGGTAAAATTTTGCCAATTTCCGGATATGCAGCTATAAATAAATATAATTCAACATTCTTCACACACGATTATCTAATCCCAAACTAGGCATTGCCTGTACTATGGGTACTAGACAACTGATAAACATACATAAATAAATAATTAGACACCCAGACGTAGAATAAATATTTGCGCTCGTCACACAAATATTTGTCCTCTCGCGCAACCCCCGGCGTAATGGTTAGAGTTACTAACCGTTACACCAACGACGCAGTTAAGAAACAGATAGTTTAAGTACAGATAAAACGCGTAGTTCGGATGAAAAACAACCGGCTAAGTGCCGGAAAAAAATGCAAACATTACAAAATTGTACCTACCTAATGATTCACTCGGTCTATTCGTAACAATACTCGCCATAAAATCTTCTTCCGTAAAAATATACCCGTCAAAAGGGTATATGCCCGTTTGTTTAAAGAATTTTTGGTGTTCAATTGGTCTTCCAATGTCATAGATTGTTGCAGGGCTACCAGGATTAAACATTATCCATATAATAAGTTTTAAATGAGCCATGAATGCCGACTACTAACGGCTGTAATTTGGCCGAGTTGTGTGAATGCCTAGTGAGCACAGTGAATCCGGGGTCTTTCGCCAAGTCGAGGGCTTAGATAGATAAGTGAGATTCGTAGTTATCCATGATCAGTGCTGACGGAAAATCTTTTGATGATGCTGATCATTTTATGAAATGTTTTATTACCTCTACAAATAGCTCGCTATTGATCCATCCAGAGGGGGATGCTAGGATTAGCCAACTGGTTGCTGATCCCACTTTCATCTGAGGGTTTAATTTCTTTCGAGGGAACACTATTGCAGAAAGAATTTCCTTGGCTCCAGCACTTTTAATATTGCATGTAGTGTAGAGGTTTCTTTTTTCGCCATTTGAAATTTTGCAAATGTTTCTTCTTCCCTTCGACGCCAGAACTTGGCGATTTCTTTGAACGGTGCTCGTTGTGATTTCATCTAATTTAAGTATGCGTGTTCTATCTGAAAAAGCTGGGTTACGGCTGAGTACAGTTTCAAAGTTGTCAAAAAATGTTCTTACAGTTTCCTTGTTGAATGCTGTAGCTCGGGCCTAACTACAATTTTTCGGTTTTCTCAGGGACATACATGGGAATCGTGTTCTAAAGCCTCATAGCCAGTCTAATTCCGGCCTTTTCGGCCCTTTCCCAACTATCAGAAATCCTTACATTATTCAGTTTGGCCATCTCATAAGCTACGGCACTGCAATCTTTAGAAAGTTTAACCATAAAACATTAACGCGCATTTTGTGTAATAATTATTTAAGACTTTTTCTTGATCATCCGTAAATATTTGCCTTACAGCATGATTAAGTGTAAGCCGGGCAGGATTCTCTAGATCACTATAGTTTTACAAAGTTGTGAAAAGTATTCTGTTTTCTTTTGAAGCTTGTCTGATGCTTTTTCTGTCTTTAATAGCTTTTCACGTTTCAGAGTCTGCATGGTTACCTATTTTTCTGGTTCGATCTGCAGTTTTCTTCCGCGCTATTCTGTAATAGGACATTATACGTATTTACTTTTATCAATAAAATACTTAAGTATACAATAAAATATGTCTTTCGTGTCCTCTACATGCAAACAAGTTTTCGAATGATATCTACTTGAATACAATATCTACTTGAATAAAATGCAATACCTAGCAGGTTCACCACAGTTCTTGCAATTCACGAGTGCACTCGGCCCTTGAATGTGGTAAGTAATGTAATATGTACTATGTGATAGTGTGCGTGCCCGGCGAAGCTAGCACGCACACTGCCATATGTGCATGTACACGTCTTAATACAAACAAGGGACAAGCGCTCTCTCGAATTGCAAGATCTGCACATATTTAAAAGAATTATAATTAAGTTTTATTAATTATCTACACAGTAAATTAATGAATTCATCATCTTAAGCATCACCACATACCTATAGTACAGATCAACAGCTGATCAACTGGGTACACAGACGATCATAATGAACTACTGAGTACCCAGTCACTGAGATCCACTGATGACACTGAAATTTTTTTTTAAAAGACATTTATGAGTCAAAAGCAATAGGTTAAGCACAAGAATCGCTTGATTTGGTTCTATAAATAAAACAATGATTATATTACAGTAAAAAATCAAGTAACTGAGAAAATAAAATCAAAAATTTGCTAATTTTTCAATGCGTAATTTTGAATTGAACGTTTGAATTTAAAACTTTAATATTTTAAAAAATCTATGGTTATCACAAATTTAACTTAAGGGAAGATGCATAATGAATGTAAACTTAATTGTATTTCACAAGCGGCGTTTATGAATGAAAAAAAAACAAAAAGGAACATATTTTTATATTTAAATTATCTATACAATAGTATCGCAATCTATCTGATGAGATTCGCAAAAAAATAGTTTGAATATTAAATTTTACTTTTATTTTATTACGTACTAACTGAGTTCTCTACATCTATTTACAAGTAGGTCTGAACTCTGTTCAACACCAAAAATTCTAAACAGTAGCTACATATTGGTCTACACTGAAGGAGGACGAATGGATATCACAAAATTATAATGGGTTTTCATTTTGCTAAAAAAACTTAAAATATCTCTACATATTTAATATTTTCACTATTTTTTAATTAATTTTTCAAATTATATTTTAAAGTAAGTAATTTATCGATATCCGTTTTATAATGATTTTAAATACTAATACTGTTTACACTGTAGAAAAACATAATAATAATAAATCATGTACAGGTAAGAAACAGTTAGTATATAATTTATCCACTTTTAAAGTTCTAAATAATATAACGATATCTAGTGCTGACTTAATTGGCAGTTCGCTTTGTTGTTACAACGTTATCTTCGTATCGAATAAAGATAGCTTACATATAAAAACACACTGACCATGGAAATAAGGTAAACCCAATTTTAACATACACAACAAAATAAAATATTTTTATATATCAGAAATATGTCTCATAACAAATTAGCCATGTAATTGTATTTCACAATTTTATATTATAAATACCACAAAACTAAATATTATTATTTTTATGTTTTCATAAGGAAAATGAGGTGATTAAATTCCTTCAGGTAATTTTAATACAAATGTAAACGGACTTAAATCTATTTCAAGCATATCCAGTTTATTTTGAACTATTTTGCTTCTTTCATTTATAAAATGTGTACTAAACATTCATAGTATCTAAATATTTTGGAAATAATACAAATAACCTGGATGGTTGCTATATACTATTTAATTTCTCAAATACAACAGATTTTAATTTTAACATCTTAATTAATTTTGATATTACACAGAACATTTCTATATTGCCCCAAATTTTATATTAACTTGATTTTTGGTAATTACAAAAAATCGTGTCTTAACAAAAATCAAAATATATCTCCAATGAGCAGCATTTTCGTATTCAATATATACCTTCAAGGAGGGCTGTCTCGATAAGATCCATTTTAGTGTCATGCTTTCACTAATTAAATCACAAAATTAGATATATAATTCTCTTTCATCACATGAATACATCAAAAAGGTAATAAACTGGTTTTTGAATGAATTTGCGGTTATTATGAATAGTAACACGACATAATTATTCTGAACATATGTATCAAATATATTACAATGAAAACAATAACAATACATTTTAAATGCGAAAATTCTTCTTTCTTATCCAAACCATCCTTGATTTATGAAGAAAAGAAGACATCTCTTAGTCAGTTATTACTTAGGTCTCTAATCACTTAACTTTGCAAATTTCATTTTCGCTTGAGTGAGATAAAATAATAACATCAGGAGAACTCTTATGAAGAAAAACTAGGACTGTTGTTAAGCTAGGAGGACTATCACACTGATAGACTTTCAGAGGTATTGTTGACAATGAGGATTGGTTTGAGTTTGACCGTTTGTCCAATTATTACCTCTGTAAATAATGACGACATTAGAATTTGGAAAAGTAAATAAAATTTCCAGTCTTATATTGTGGGAGCAACCAAATAGTTATTTTACGGAGATCGCAATAATACCCTGTTGTGGTGATGAAGATATTTAGTGATTGTTTACTTATTATATTAAAATTTGTTATTACTTTAGAAAATGTTTAGTTGATTCATTCTTTGTTGTGTTTTCAAAGTGTACTTTATTAAAATAATGTGTGTTATTTGCCTGTTTGTTCCTCCTGTATCCATATATACATACATATAGGAGGGCTGGGCTTTATTGAGGCATTTCAAAATCATCATAATTGTCTTCTTCTTAACAAAAAGTGACATATATATATATATATATACATATATATATATATATATATATATATATATATATATATATAAAGAATTATTCTACTAATAATGCTATAAAAACATAAGTAAATTTTCGTTTTGTCGTCACCGTGGTGTGTTGGGTTGATCACAAGGCACGCCCTTTTACGGCACGGCGCATCATTATGACCCGGGTTCGATTCCCGGCCGCTTATTGAGCGGGTCTAGACTGGTGTTTTGATTGGCTGTAAGAGATTGCTTTCGAAGCAATAAGTCCGCCATATGTATCAATCAGATACATTAAAGTATATAAATAAAAAAAAATTTAAACAAAATTTAAATGATTTAAAAATATAACAAATTCAGTGAATTTGAAGCAGCAAATATATTTGGTTCGATTTTCGTAGCAAAACATTATCCACAATCGATTTTTGTGTTTTGAACCCCTATTGATTGTGTGGTAAAATACGAAAACCGGTGCATCTCTATCCACTTGTAATGTGCTTATGTACGTAAGTATTATTGTTGATAAAAGAACGAGAGGTCACAATTATTAACCGATTTTGATGATTTTTTTTTGCTGTCGATTGTTTAACTATGAAAATAGAAGCCAATTTATTTTCCTTTTCAAATTAAATCAAACAATATCCTACAAAAACACCCTTATTTGCGTACTCGGCACTATTCTCTATCTCAGTTTTGTGGGAATCTTTTTGTCCCTTCTTTCTGTTACCTCCCATTACCATCCTTTATATGTTAAATTTTGTGTTCGCTTTTAGTCAAATATTTTTCTATGTACTTTAAAAATAGAAGTGGATTGCTTATTTTTCCTTCATTTCGAGGGACCACGGGCTCAAATTATAATTTATAAATGTTAAATAAATAATTCCAACTCGCCTTATAGTTCTTTTCCTTGCCACATATCGAATGTATTATGTGTTAATTTTTTTCGTTCTCGTTTTCTACATACTGGAGCCCGCTGAAAAAATTGTGCCCCAATTAGTTTTATTACATAAACTGTCAAATGTTATACATGCGGTATTTATAGTTTAGAAGTTATGGTTTGGTGTCGAGAGAATAAGGTTCTATTCGAACTATCTACGTATTAAATCCCAAAAATCAACTTAATAATAAAATTAACCAAAGTTCGTCATCAATATCAAATGCTACCATTATTACTTATTCTTCATAGGTAGGTAAACTATACAAGAATTTAAAAAATTGTTTTATAAATAAATACTAAATTAACAAAACAAACTAAAAAAAAATAATAAAGTCAGAGGCAACGACGTTATACAGTCATAAGCGCTTCAAAATGCTCCTCAAAAATAAGAAAACTATCCTTTACTTACATAGCTGTCATTAGGCTGAATTGTGACCTGCAGTACTCATGTGGTTGTTTGCGATCATTGTCCCATTTTACGAAACTAGCCATCAAAATACATTTTTGCACTGACGAAATATTTGTCAATCGGCTTCCGCCAGTCAATGACCGGGAATAACATTTGATCAAAAATATTTTATTTTTTACATATAGTTACATGGCTACAGCCAAAAAATAACCGAAACAGTATTTAATCAAAAATATTTAATGTTTTTACGATATTCAGTTGCACGGCTACAGCCGAAAAATGAATATGTTTTTACCTTGTCATATTTGATCGAGATCAAATTGAATTCTGTCGTTTTAGAGTGATCCCACAATCATCTATGGATCTAGGAACGGACTACCTTATCAATTGCTGATTGACCTTATAGATTTTCTGTTCCATTCACACATATGTTGTACTCACTAACCATTCAATTATGTCTCTTTTGTATTTCGCATGTGTTTATTTGACTCAACATCTCATTTTCTTGTGAGTGGTAATTAATATTTCAATATAAGTACAAAATTGCATCGTATTGATGTGTTTGGAAGCATATTTTTCGTCCATTTTAAAAGGGTGACCCTCAAAAAATAGGACAACTGTTCTATATCTACTTCATTGCCATTAGTATGAATTGTGTCTCATGGGCGGTAGTCTGTTGTCACTGCCTTATTTCCTTGATTTAATAAAAAGTGTTTTAATTACATCGTTCAATGGTCACCACCAGGAAATGACCCAGAATAATATTTGTTCCTTAACTACATGCAAATAATATTTTGTTTCTAATCTAATTGCTCTTATCGATTTGATATCCCATTCACACATATATCTTACTCGTATGTCTCATAATTATAACTAACCATTTTTATGTGCTTTTTAACTCGGCGTCTCATTGTTTTGCCCCATATTATTCAATATTTAAAAAAATTTTCAGCAATTTCATAATATTTATGTGCTGACTAACTGGAACCATTTTTGCTTCTTTTTATATGAGTATAGCATATATATTTAATATAACCTCAATGACCACAAAAATGTTACTTTTTTCCGTCATTTATAAATAAATCTGATTGTCAGACCTGAACAGTGCATACAGAAACAAGTAAGATGCTCGAATTTAATTTTACTGACTATTAAAATCGGCAAAAAGTGTAATACGAGAAGAGAACTGTTAAATGAAACTCGTTATTTAAATCGGCAAATAGAGTAATACGAGAAGAGAACTGTTAAATGAAACTCGTTATTTAAATCGGCAAATAGAGTAATACGAGAAGAGAACTGTTAAATAAAACTCGTTATTTAAATCGGCAAAAAGTGTAATACGAGAAGAACTGTTAAATAAAACTGATAGCTAACATTTCTATGTATTACTTCAGCAAGCAAACTTGACTGCTTTCCCTGCCGCTTCCTTGCACTCTTCATTGCATAGTATGAAATCGGAGTCCCAGCAACTTTGTTGCGAAATTAATTTTGCAAATATATCTTTACCACAAGCTACAAACATGTGTCTAATAACAGTAATAATAATCTCCTAAAGAAAATTTAATTTGAAGCGCAATATTTAAGTTTTTAGATGTTAATACGCACTTTCGTAAGCTAACTTGATATTAAAGGTATTTCTACCTTTAGGTATTTCTGCCTCTTTGTTATAACTGCGGTCTCCATTATAATTTATGTGATATATAGTTCCAAGAATTTCAATTCAATCAAATTCAACAGAATTTTATTACTGTATCCTCCTATAAAACAAAAAATTAAGTCGCAAGGAACTAACGCCATCTATCTGACACCATTCGTATTTATGTTCTGTTACGGCGTATTAGCAACGTAATTCTACGTTGGAAGTTGCGGCACAGTTGCCGGTATGATTTTTATTTAATTTTTTTAATTACCATAATTTGAAACAATGAAACACATTCTTTTTTTATTTTAATAAAATTTTTATTACTTAAGTTTTTGATAAAGTTACGTAACTTAAAATAATAGCTCTATACACACACAATGCATATGAATGTAAAAGAAATACAAAATACTAATGAGATTGCTAAAAATGGTCAAACATAATTCATAAAATTTAAAGGTATTGTGCCATTATTATTTCTATCGTCGTATTTGGTGCTTCAGTTAATTTATTTTGAATACATGACCTTTGGTCTAATTATAAAAGTCAAATATAATATACATGGGCATACAGGAATAAATCGAATCTAGCAGTGTCCATGGGGTTCTTTATTATGCTAAAATGTATAAGTGATAAAATGGTGTCATTACTTGCAACAATCGTCTAAGGAATCATAAACACTTCCCTGTTCCCTGACATGGTATAACCGCAACGGCATTCCCATACCCGTAATGAAACTGCAATTTTTTTCTATCTATACGCTGAAGAAATTTGGAAAAAAGTGATTTAATAGAACGCAAAAATATTCTTTTTGGAGCTTTTGTCTGTCCGCAAATCTATTTATTTTTTAACGCATTATACAGTAACCACCAAAAGGGTTATTATTAAAATTTCACTGATGGAATTTAATGTCTAAGATAACAAGCAGACTTTGTTTTTTTTTGCAATTAACACATTAAAAACAAGGATAGGGTGATTTGTAATTTTAATAACTCATTTACTTAAAAAGAAAACCTTATTTTATAATTATAATAGATGTATTTAAAACTTCAATCGGTTAATTTAATAATATTTTCTAAATGTGCACAGCTAATATAACAAAAAATGTAGCCACATATAGATAACATAACGTCTAGCTTAAGAATACAAATTTACATTTTTCACTAAATCCGGTTTTCGTCATAATACCAATCACGCAATGTATTTTTTTTCATTTTAAATAATTATACATCTTTCAGAATTCCTTTATGCATTTAAGTTATAGTTAACAAGAAGCTAAACAGTGGTTTTGGGTATCTGGAATACTTCCGTGTACAAATATTCAGATATATAGACTGACATAATTATAAAAGAAATTATCTTTATGTAAATTACCCTAATAAAGTTTAAAGCAAACTTTGTTAGCAGATAGAATAAATATTAAAAAACATGAAATAAGCAATTCATAAGAAGATTTCAAATGGTAGGTGATAAAATAGCAACAAATTTTTGTCCTCGTCATTGCTAAGATATGTATTATTTCTAAAAATATAGTTTTTTCTGAATTCATTATGTTTGTTTTACAATAGTTACTATTTAATTTAATTAATTAACTGCCATTCTTAGTAAGGTCTCCAGATGGCATCAACTAATTGAATGAAATGACTTCATTTATGTAAAAAGTAGCCCGACAAGTTTTCACGAATGTTTTTAATTTAACGCCAAACAGTATATAAGCAAAATAAACCACAATGAAGATTAATTCAATTGTATTATATTTTAATAATAAATTAAAAATTAAATTGAAATCATTTTCTTCCAATTTATGTTATAAATTGTAGAAAGAAGACATCAAAGAAGTAAAAAATATGTTCTAAATTAGTAAATTCGTCTAAAATAGTTCTTAGAATTCTATGCCAACATAAGTTAGTGAATCTAAAACATCTTCTTTTCGCATTTTTTTCAAATCTTAAAAGTTGCTATTTTTCACTAAAGAGATCAATAGAAATCACTAGGAATCAAATTGGGCTCAATTATATTAAAATTTTAATCGTATAATTGTCAAATTACTCCTTACATGAAAATAGCTGCGATTACGTTGAAAATAATAACTTATATATTAAATTGAAGTTACATACTTTGATTTTTTATCATAAATTGTAGGAAGAAGACATCAAAAAAGTAAATAGTAATAAATTAGTATAAACTGTCCATTTATGTAAAACATTTCTTAAAATTCTACGCCAACATTTATAAAGAAGTATAAAATAGTTTCCTATCTCATATTTTCAAGTAGTTTAGTAGTTCAAATAGTTTCCTTTCTCATAGTTAGTAGTTCAAATAGTTTCCTATCTCATAGTTAGTAGTTCAAATAGTTTCCCATCTCATAGTTAGTAGTTCAAATAGTTTCCTATCTCATAGTTAGTAGTTCAAATAGTTTCCTATCTCATAGTTAGTAGTTCAAATAGTTTCCTATCTCATAGTTAGTAGTTCAAATAGTTTCCTATCTCATAGTTAGTAGTTCAAATAGTTAGTAGTTCAAATAGTTTCCTATCTCATAGTTAGTAGTTCAAATAGTTTCCTATCTCATAGTTAGTAGTTCAAATAGTTAGTAGTTCAAATAGTTTCAAATAGTTCAAATAGTTAGTAGTTTAAATAGTTTCCTATCTCATATTTTCAAAAAAGTAAATAGTAATAAATTAGTATAAACTGTCCATTTATGTAAAACATTTCTTAAAATTCTACGCCAACATTTATAAAGATGTATAAAATAGTTTCCTATCGCATTTTTTCAATACTTAAATTTAAATTCAAATACTTTGTTTTCATCACTAAAGATAACAATAGAAATTGGGGAATAAGGAACGAAATTGGGTTCAGTTAAGTGTAAATATTAATTGTAAGATTTTCAATTTACCCCTTTCATTATTGTTAAAAAATAAAATATAATTACCGGTCGGAAAACTTTGTTATAATTTTTATATATAGCTAACATCTTGAATCCACGAGGAATTAATACATAATATTTATTACAATTAGCATTATCATAGTTCCTTCTAATAGTTTAACGTTTACCTTAATTTAAAAATATCCCCGATATTAATTGTCGCTAACTACGGCACTTTTTATTCTTACGAAAAAGAAAATTACCAATTTCCCTGGCAATGAGCAAAAAGAAACGCGCGTATTATATGTATTCTCGTATCATGATATTAATTAATGAATATATTACTTATATAAAAGAGATGTTTCACCCGTAACAAAATACTATTAATAAATAAATATTTAATTAAAATAATTTTATCGCATAAATCAAGCTTCCTTAGTGATTAATATTATAGAAATAGTATCTTTGTGAGTTGTTCCCATTCTTATTACTATTTCCCACCGAAATAAATAGCTTTTTGGTTGAATTATAAATTAAGTGAAATGTCTCCGTCGATGAGACGTAACCTCATCGAAGGACATATTACACTTAATTTATAATTCAATAGAAAGGCTACTTATGTCGGTGGGAAATAGTAACAAGAATGAAAACAATTCACAAAAATACTTCCATAATACGTAAACAAGTGACTAATTACGGGTCTATAATCTTTGAGACGTTGGTCAATATTTCCCTTTGGTGACTTAAATAGATGTGATAGATATTATTGGCAGGTTCAGTACAAAGAGAATGTCCACTTAAGCCGGAGCCATACACTAGGACAATTGGAGTTATATCGTTGCTTAATAGTTTGAGATTAGATTTTCGTATAATTTTTTTGTTTTATCGATTCGTCGCTGCTCAGTGAAATTAAATCACTTGGATCAGCTACTCGGTGAAATTAACTTTAATCATTTAAAAGAATAGTCGTTACCAAAAAAAATAAATTCATAAAAATACTAACGACTTTTAATATTTTTTCAGTCATATTTATTTATTTATTCAACGGTTTACAACACAAGTTACATTCACATAAGTATATGATGAAGGGATCAGAGTATATAACTTCGACTATAACTCTGATTATGCATGCACAGAATGATTAGAATACTTATGTATACATTTTTGAGGGTTACTAACACAAGTAAAGTGAATATATTTCGTAATGTATTGATCAATTAATAATATTAGTTTTAACTAAAAATTTACTTATATTATCTTATTTTATACATACAGAACATACAGTCAATTCTATTTAAACTAGGCTTTAATTTATAAATAATATATTTTGTATTTCCTTTTTAAATGTTAATGATTTCCATTTAAAAATGTCTAAAGAAATAATATCATTATGTATTGTACAAAATTAATTCAAATAATTTAGTGAAAACAGGCAGGATATTAATAGGACTGTAACTCTTACATGGGTCTTTGTCACCTAATTTGTGGATAGGAACAATATATGCAGTTGTTCAGTGGATATGAAATATACCTATTTGAATAGATTTATTGAATAGGATGCAAAGTGATAAACTTAAATTATTACCACAGTTTTTTTTTTAATTTCAGTGAATCCCATCGAGGCTAAGGAGTTTGTTGTAGTCGAAACTTTCAATTTTTATTTAATAGATTCCCTACTAACGTAAATACCACTCAAGACATGGAAGAAAAAGAAAATATTTGAGGTGTGCTAGAATAGACATGCTTTTCAAAGATAAAACTGAAGTGATTGATAGATATTTCACAAATCTCGTTAACATCTTGCGTATACTGCGCCATCGTATACTCAAGATGTTAACGAGGTTTGTAAAATGTCATGACCATTGGAATTGAGGTATGACCTTTTTTTATGTTTTATGTCGTGTTTAATGCATTTTTGGAAAAATGCCAGTACAAATTATAGCACTTATCGATGAGATTTTTGCTCCTGACTCGTAGTAAGTGAAATGAGTCACAATCAAAGGGATTACAATGTGCCTTATACCGTTTGTGATATTTACGTTTTTCCTTAAAGATTATGTCAAGGCGGAACTAAACCAAAAGGAATAGTTATTTGATATTACACTTTTCATGGAGATATGTTTCTTGATTATTTCATTTAATTTATCACAAGTACATAAAATAATTGAACGGCAATATTAATATTAGGATCCTTCAAAAGTTGTATCCAATCAACAAAATTTAGTTGCTGCGAATAACATCGAACTTACATTTATTAAAATTGGGTCTCTTGCTAATATTAGATTTGATGAAACTAGATGACGGGTCTAAAAATGGAATATGTTTACATAGTGTGGGGTGATGTTTATCCATGTGCCTTAACAGAGCAGCACCATATACATTTACACAAGTAAGTGTAAATAAAGTAAGATCTGGAAATAGTTGGGGTAAATTGTTGAACTGCGTAAGTTGCATAAAGACATGGTTTCAAACATGAATTCATATTTAGTTTTATATGCTAAAAAAAGTAACATGCAAGTTGAATTGGTGTGCGTGATACGATAAATATTGGGGGTATTAAAATCACCGATATAAACAAAGTCGTGTATAAACAAAGTGCTTTATTTAACAGAATAAAAAGATTCTTCTTTGACAGAATAAAAAGATTTCAGATGAACTCAATCTATATATAGTGGTAAATAGTAAAGAAAAAGAAAAAAATATGTTGTAAACACTGTAACACTAAGCCAAATGTCCTCAAGTTCACTCTTCCAAGTAGTCAAATGGTTCACTGGGAAGTGTTCTTTTTTTTTCAGAGCAATCGCTACTTCTCTGGCCTTGTCCTTATTCATGCTCGTTGAGTGCCGGTACCTTCGACAGACTATATAACGGAAATCTGGGAACTCAGCGTCCAACATGATTTCATTAAAATTTGTTTAACATGGGCAAATTATACCATGTACATTTAGCTATCGATCTCTTAATTTACTTCTAATTCTGATAATAAACAATCATTATATGATAATTAATAAAATAAAGTATTGAATATATTTGGCTTTAATTTTGTAGAAATGCATCATTCACAATTAAATGAAACTACATGATGTAGTATTATTTCTACTTTCTTTAAATTCTTTACCACGACCTGGGTTTCATATTACAACATTTTCAGGTGGGCTGTTAGAAAAGATTTTCAATGTTAATATAAATAAAATATATAAATATAAACAAATATAAATATAAATAAATAATAAAGTAAACTCAAATATAAATAAAAAAGGTTATTGACAAAACAAAAATAAACAAATAAATACATATTTCATTTTTGCGATTGCCTTATCAATCTACATTTTTTATTTGAATAGAACTTGATCCATCGTTTTTGCGCACATAAATTCTATCAAATTATACCATACATATTTGAATTGGTGCTTTTCGGCCTCTTTTCTTGTTTCTGCACAAATTTATTTACATACAATGCAGATATGGTTTGTGTCTTAAGTTCGCGTCTTTTCACTGATGACTCCAAGGTCAGAACCTTTAAGTAGTTCTCCAGGGTCCCTTGTCTTGGGTTTGTTGTGGCGCCTCGTCATTGTTAAAATAGAGTTTCGGAGCTGAGAAGAAGATAGTGTCGCTAGAATATTCCATGGTCTGCTAGACTTTGTATCCATTCTGGTCACCATACGGCAGACAAGCATATTTACATAAGTGCTCAGACCTATAGTAAAACATAGTTGTTTAAATATCTGCAGTACATTCATTGATCGTCTCTCAGAAATAATTCGCAATTCTATATTGTGTTGCTGCGTTAAATATTTTCGAGGTTTGCGATGTGGTCGAAAATCAGATTACAATTTACTCTTTTCACCTTCAAATTGTTTAATTGTTTCATATTTGTCGGAAGTTTGCAATTGAAGAACATTTTGTTTCGTGGTAATAAAGTCATTGTTGGCGTAAAATTCTTTTCAAAATCTTTTACATCCGGCTTGGTTTTGTACTGGGTAATTTTCTTTAATATCTTCTAGAATAGCTGTACGAATAATATCCATAAAGATAGTGAACGAATTTGTCAGTTTTTCTTTGAGAACAGTCGGTACCGAGATCTGAATTATTTGGTGGTGTAATTTATTTTCATGGTAACAAACTTACTATCGTCACGTAATGAACCTCTCGACAGTTTCATAAAATATTGGCTGTTATTAGTATTACGAAGTTACTTTTATCAAATGATATGTTCGTGCTGAGTTCCGCAGAGGGTAATTAATGTTGACTTGGCTGCGAGTATTAATGTTCTTGCAGCTTGGGCATAACCAGGATGTAAGAAATCCTTGTCCAAATGAAACAAACTACTATTTTTAATAATCAAGCATTTACGACAATATTTTCCAGTGCTACGATGACACTTCATAGTGACGTCAGAAGATTTAGTCTTATTTCAACATTTTTAGCTACACTACACCATTCAATTTTTAATAAATGAAATATCAGTAGTAAGCTGTAATTTAGTATTGGTAATTGCAGACGTCAGTTATGATGACTTTTTATTTAATTTCAAATGAATACTCCAAAAAAGTCCACTCGCTGTTCCGGAACCCGAGAAGCGCACACCGGGCACTGCACGCGGCGCAAGCGTTCCATTACGCTTCGAAAGTACTGTGCATCACTGCGAAAAACAATTCGCAATATTACGCAGCGTGAGGATAGGTGTAAACAGATGAAGTTTGTGAACAAACATTTTCACCTATCGCACCGGTTTACAATTAATTACCTACTTTTTATTAATGTTTGATCACTACTGCAACTATGATGTTTACTCTTATTGTAATTGACGGTGATTTACAAATGAAAAATATACTCTTTTCACGCTATTTACTTAACTTACTTAACGCAAATATTGCTATAACAAGGAAGACCCTTTGAAATATTTATTTTTAAATGATGCGCAAGCTGCCTTTCTCACACGATTGTAATTTTTAATAACAATTGATTTTTAAAGAAAATTCTTATATACATATACACTGTTTTTGCGCTTTTCGAGTTCGTAGCACATAAACTTGCCGAATGCGTATCATTATTCCAAAGAAAACAATTTAGAATTTCTTTTTTAATTATGCGGAATTAATAATCGCGGAACGGTTAAGCAATTATAATTTATTATACTAGACAAAAATGAATTACTAAGCAAAAATAATATAGTTTCATATACTAGACAAAAAATTATGTTTTTATGATGAAATGCTAGTGCAAAATTGGTTCTTGTAAACTATAACGAGTTAAATTTCAATTATTTTATTATTATACTATTAATATATCGTAAATCATCCCTGTAAACTATAACAAGTTAAATTTAATTATTTTATCATTACACTATTACTATAAAGTAAATCGTCCTTGTAAACTATAACAAGTTAAATTTAATTATTTTATTATTACACTATTAATATATCGTAAATCGTCCTTGTAAACTATAACAAGTTAAATTTAATTATTTTATTATTACACTATTACTATAAAGTAAATCGTCCTTGTAAACTATAACAAGTTAAATTTAATTATTTTATTATTACACTATTACTATAACGTAAATCGTCCTTGTAAACTATAACAAGTTAAATTTAATTATTTTATTATTACACTATTAATATATTGTAAATCGTCCTTGTAAACTATAACAAGTTAAATTTAATTATTTTATTATTACAATATTAATATATCGTAAATCGTCCTTGTAAACTATAACAAGTTAAATTTAATTATTTTATTATTACAATATTAATATATCGTAAATCGTCCTTGTAAACTATAACAAGTTAAATTTAATTATTTTATTATTACAATATTAATATATCGTAAATCGTCCTTGTAAACGATAACAAGTTAAATTTAACTTCACCAAAATGTGTTTATACATAACACAGAATAATAACACCTCAGTATAAACATATGAAACAACAATAACAAAAATACCTACATATCATGGGCCAAGAAATATAACAATCCACTATTTGAATTACCTTCATCTAGACCTAATTAACTAAGGAAGCTTACATCAGCCTGTCCGCAAACAATTAAATGAATCCCAAACCACCAGTAAGCTTACCTCCCTCCCCTCCGCCCATTGTCCTACGACCCCCTGATTTATAATATTCATCCATTATATCATCCCTTAAATTAAGACGAGGTGCTCAAAGTTAAATGGTCATGACTTTTCTGAACGGCTTTCAAAATGTCTTCTTTCGTGCTTGGTTAGTGATGGCTTTATTTCCATTCAATGGTTGAAAGACAATGGACTATTTTTTCCACAGTGGAACATAGAAGTTCACCACAGTAGACCTACTTCGCATATGAGAACGTGGAAAAGAAGAATTCCCTTTGCTAAAAATAATAAGGCTTATTAAACCCTAGATAAAAAATTTTTAATTCGTATGGTCTTTACTTATCTACCTTTGTGGTTAACATTTTTAATAAAACAATCAGAGGAATAACGTGTTAAATTTAAGATACCTAAAAATCCAATTTCAAATTCACACTTTGATTTTCTAATAAGAATTCGTGAAAATAATTTTGCCATTTCAAGAACATTATAAAATGACTTCCATTATACACTTAGTATGTTTAATAAAATTTACATTTTATTTAATTGTGTAAATAACACAGTGTCATCTTCTTATAGGAACTAGACTAGCGGTTAATTTCTTTCTATAACGTTACTTACGTATATAGTTTAGATGGCGTACCTACCTACGCCACTTAAAAAAAAATTATATTAATCATTACGTAAGGTTTTCTTTAATAATGTTACTAAAAGATAAAATAAAATCGATCATTTCTTCATTAATTGACCACTATTATTAATTAAAGATGTGGTCTGATAATTACCGAGATATGAGCTGAAAATGGTTTCGAGATGAATAAGTTTTTTAATGGTTCTTCTGTTGCAACTAAGTGTCTCATTAACTATGAATGCTAATGAAGTGACATTTCAAAAAGCAAGGTGTTTAAAGTTGGATAAATATAAATTTATTCAACAAAATTGATAATCTGTGATATCTCCTTTTCTATCCTGTCAATGATGGTTTCGAAAACAATAATAGAGAGAACTGCATAGCGCTGCATGAGCATTCAGTGCTCAATATTCTTGCGGTGGAATCATTAGTTCCATCTCATGACTATAAAGTGACCTTTAAAACATCATAAAGTTTATAACTACGCCATCAGTACCGTAATTATCAACCTGTATGCTGAAATCCAATATGGTTTTATCGGTCGTAAATACAGAACAGAACCCCATGATTATCGTAACGTAATAACGTCGTAACGAATACGACTTAAAAACTACTAAAGGCATTCTGAATGGGTTTCTAGTATAATGGTATATGCAGATCGTAGAAATGTTTAATACATTTAAATATTTCACCTTGGGGTCATGTTAAGAGTTTGAAAAATAACAAAATATTGTGGGTTCATATAAAAACCTGGGCAAAATTTAACATTTAAACACAGGATTGAGTTTAAAATAAAGTAATACAAAAAAAATCTTCAACCGACGAACACTTAAAATTCTAATAGGATGATCTGAAGTATGTGGAAATTTTCCACTTCTGATCAATTTTCCTTTTAATTTTCAGATTAATCTTCTTACTGAATTGAAGAATACGTACACTAGTAAAGTGTTTTGAATAATTGATTACTTTCCCTCATTATTTTTCTTATATTTGTAAAATAAATAAGTTGAAACTGAAACTAACGGATATTTATTAAAAATGATTTAAGTTAAAACTAAATCTTATGAAACTAAGAAACATAACATAAAATATGTAATAACGAATAAAACGCATGTCGGAACATTTATGAAATAGACAACTGTCTACAAATTATTGACCTATATTAACTAAAATTGCATTTTAAAGTTCTTACGAAATTCACGTTTCGAGGATATTTCCGTGGATTTTTCAGACGAATAATTTAATCCTAATGGGGGACTTTCTACTCCAAAATCATGAAAGATAGCCAAAGCTTCGCCGCCCACCTAGTAATTTTTATTTGTATGAATATTAACATAGTACATATACCTGTATCCACTTAACAATAACACTAAATATAAAAAAAGAACTAGAGCTTGGAATATTATTTCTTGACTTATTTACTGGTACTGACAAAATGTAATAACGCTATCAAAAAAATATTTATAATAAAACTCTTAACGAAAGAATATTTATAATAAGACTCTTAGCGAAAGAATATTTATAATAAAACTCTTAAATTATACTCTTAACGAAAATATTTAGTCAACTCCGCCCATATCTATATAAAATATACAAGAAACCTGATGCCACTAATTGAGAAAGATAATAAGATTTTATATTATTTAATATCAACCCTTCCCGACATAATGCGAGGAAATTGAGCACATTACTCTTCTCTATGACATTAATATATCAAATAAGGCAGCAATTCATACAGCCACAAACGATAATAATACGGCGTAATTATACCGCGCACTCATGTCAAATATGTTACGAAGAAACCAATTACTTTAACAAACCTTATATTTTTTTATCGGAATGACTGATTTTACTTATGCGATTGGCAATTTGGTTTTTTCCCACAATCCAAAGCGAAATATTGTTCTTTCGATTAGTCAATCAATTAAACTGGACGAACTTTCGACTCATCTTTCAACTAGATTAGACGAATTTCCGACTAGCGTATCAATAATAATTACCGTAACTACATTCCCTCAATTGTAGGATGAAAATAAACAACTTCAACGCCAGAACACTGAGAACTGAAAGTACTCTAAGAACTTGTCACTATTATTGTTTCAAAAACTGTAAACGAGTAAAAAAGGAAATGTTAGTCATTGCTGGCCTTATTGAATAAACTTATATTCAACTAAATGTAATATTTAAATGTAATTCACTAGAATGCCTAGTTTACCAAATATTTCTCTGTAATATATGAAGTGTTAAAAAACTAATTGTACTGAAATATTTTTTAACTCATATCTTGATAACTATTAGATTTTAAAGATCTTAAAACTTCTACTTGTTTTATAAATTCTTAGCCTACGAAATCCTCGGCTGAGTTTGCGCCTTCATTTTTTCAGCCTACCAGTCAAATTTTCAGTATGAGAACGTTCTACTGACCGATCTATGATGGCACTTCAATTTATTGGAACCGTAGGCTCTTTCGTATTATATTCACTCCATGTAATTGTTGCATATTTTTGTAGAATTTAATTCATTATGTTTATGATTCAAATTAAGTAACAAGAGCAAACGCACATGTACATTGTTATATAATCACATCTATTCAGCAAGGCATATAGTATATGCCATAACATATTTTACCGAATATCGAAATTGTTATAAACGAATATAACAATATCAACAAAATTTCGCATAATTTCTTTATCACCTTTATTCGCTAGTAATTGTTGTAAATTGTTTTTCTGTCACCAAACTCGGTCCAAAGATACTGTCACATAACATGGCAGTGGAGGATTATGTGGCTCTGGGAAGGACAGTTGAATATATAGAAAAAGGTTATAGTTTTACTGTTTGCAAATATAATAATTATAATTCTACAATAAATAAAATACAGTTAATCTTCATGATTTTCACCTATATTACAATTCACTTTACATACCATTACTATAACGGTAAATGCATTTAAAATTGTTATTTTTCACTGATTACTTTTTTATACTGTTATTTTCAATGCAAATCTCTTCAACATTTTTAAGCAATTACATAATCATAAAAGATGACAAATATATATTGTTCGTTTCGGGAAACCACTAACTTTTTTTATAACTTCTCTGTGTAAAAAACATTCTTTGTGTCACTCGATTTTTATCGAAGTGAATATGGGATTAACCGTATCATTGTCGTCGGTAGAATTCTTTACATGTTAGTAATGAAAAAAACGGTTAATTAATTTTTGGGGTTTAAGGAATTGACTGAAATATAAAACTTTATATTTTAGTCAATTTAATATTAGTTTAAACAAAGCATTTACAATATTAAAAATAAAATATAATCTTTAATTAAGAAAATTTTCTTCGCAAGAAACTTTTTTATCAATATAAAAAATACCTCAATATAAAGTTTCAGTTTTTGTGAGAAGACTTATCGTCATCTAGAAAAAGAATAGTTTAATATATGCAAATAGATTCATCTGGATTTAATACGACAATGGAAACTTAATATAACCTAAATGTACAACAAGAATTGGACAGTTTTTTATGAATTACCAAGTTTTGTCCACGAGAAAAAGAAAGACTGCTGATAGGGTATAAAGAAATTAAAGTTGAAATAAAAAATCGCGATTTGACACTTATGTTTGTAACTATGGAAACAGTTATTATTCAAGGATCAAAAGATGAAATTAAAGAAGTTTTTTTGTTAAACTAAATCGTTCTGGAAGAACGACTTTTTCCCAGAGTTTTGATATAGCAATCCATATGTGAACACAAAACTTACCCAAATTTCTTAAATTGGTTAGAAAGTTATTTCAAAAGAAGTAATTTAAAAAAAGAAATGAGAAATTCTTACGAGTTTGCCATATCAGACAGAAAATTAATTAGTGACAAAAGCAAAGAAGAAAGCAAAGGATGTTATAAATGTAAAACTCGTGTTATAAATGTAAATTGCTAGGAAGTTATAAATGTTTGTTAAAGTATTTTTTAAGTCTGAAATTGCTAGTTTCTTTCCAGATTCACTGGAATCTAATCGAATCTCATTTCTTAAAGCTTTCAACGTATCGAATATGTCGGTGTACGAACACGAATCAAAATGATGGACTTTAGTGAATAATAAGTAATAGGTTTGTCATTTATTTTAAATGAGGAGTGAAAGTGTAGTACTCTTTTAAACTTCACTATTTATTCAGAATTTTGGTGTTTTTTCATCATCAAACTTTCAGGATTTCTTTAATGTAAGATGCATATTCGTCCAAACCTAAAGATATGGAAATGACAATCAATTTCTGTTGTCATTTCAGTAGGTTATCCTTACGTCCAATTATTTTTGTGTTGTATTTGAGTTTTAAGCGAATGATTTCATGAATTTGGAATATCTTCGCTAAAAATATCATGGTTTTCGAAACTGGACGGAGGTTAGACTATTAGTAATTCGGGGGATTGGAACTGGTATCGAAGTATCTTGTTTTTTTTATTATGAGCCTCTCATCGAATAGAGTTTACTAGATGGTGAATAACGCGAAAGGCGCGAAAGGTTTCGACCACGGATTTTAATTTCCTTTTCTATTAATAATTTTGTACTCGTACTTTTCTAATTGTAAAACCCAACATTGAAGCTTACTGCTTGGATCTTTGCAATTAAAAATCCGCTTTAAAGGGCGATGATCGATGACATGTCAGAAAGTCTTGAAGCCAAAAATAATGGCCAGTAGTTCTTTTTTTGTTACACTTAAGTGCATTCACTCTTATTTAGGGTTCGTAAGCCCTGCGCCATGAGTCGATCTTTCCCAATTTCTCATTGTGAGAGAATGGCACATACTGCGTAATTGGATACATCAGAAGTTAATTTGATTTTAAGAGTTTTGAACGCTAGTTGTTTTTCGTCATTCCATAAAAATAGTACATTCTTTTTAGGATGGTTGTGAATGATTTTGATAATTTTGAGAATTCAGGTATGAATCTATAATAATAAAATACGAGACTAAGGATAGAGTTTTAAATTAAAATTTCCAAGTTTTCTCTATGTAAGTTTAAATCGTGGGAAAAGGCAACAGTCATCAAAATAATATAATACTATCATAGTCAAAATTGATCTTACTAACTACGTGAAATTAATATTAAATTAACGATTGATTATCGGGATATAAACGTAGATCGAATGTTCCTATGGTAGCGGCAAATTCGTTACCAGCATCAGTGACATTTGCAATGCAGTGCAAATTGTTGTGTTGGCTTAAGAAGTGTTGATCGAAGTATGTTGTGAAGCTTGATGAAAAGAAATTCGATTTTGAAGAGCTCATTAAGTCGGGCGATTTGGCTTGATTTGTTTTCGGCTTAGTTCCTTTTACTCATATTGTGCGGAAAAGCAAAATATTCTGAGGCATCTCCAGGATTTTTGTTCGAAATGCCTTAAGCTGCCACCAAATTGTTATAATAGATTTGTTAAAACATCTTTTGAAAACAATTTTATCGTCAATATTATTGACCATAAAATTGAAATTAATTATTATAATTTAATTATAATTAATTTTAAAATTAAAAACACTTTTGAATATAATTATTACAAATACTTTCTAATGTGTTAAATATAATTAAGACAGAATTGGACCGTCGACTGACTTGAACTGGGATTACGGACTTCTGAGTTGAGTGGTGCTGGTATCCGAGTTTTATAAAGAATAAAAATGCTTATTCATCTGGGAATGTTATTTATTGAGGTTTCGGCGGACAAAGCCTTATCTCAGGATATTGAGACGCTAGGGACTGAATGGCGTTATCATGTTAATATTCTTGGGGACGTTGCTGCGTAAGCATTATGGCTGGCAAGTTAGGGGTATAACATTTCCATCGTGATTGGTTTATATCATAAGAATATATAAAAACATAATATTTTAAAACATTAATTTACGTTGTATTATTACAATAATTACAAAGAAGATACTCGACGAGCTGTGAAATATGTAACGTACGTGTGTACGTCAATACGTACGTGTGTAGTAAATTATTATGTACGTGTGTAGTAAATTATGCTAATTATTTTATTGATTATTAATTTATTTAAAAAATTAAAACATTATGTAATAGGCTGTTTCTTAGTAATTTTAAGCAATTAAGTTTTATTCATACATAAATGCTTTCATCTTTTTAGATGCTTTTCAACTTTTTGACTTAGTATCAATATAATAGTAACGCATTTTGCTTCTATGTCTATATGCGATATGATATTAATTTTGATAGACGGACAAAACTTGTGAAAACAGTTGATTTCTTTTTTATCTTTCTATTTCTTGAAAAACATATTTTACAAATGCATGGATGTAATTATTATTAAAAATATTTCGCAGACCTATAACTTTCTACACACAAATTTTATTTTATAAATTTATAGTATAAAGTAAATCATTAAATTTAATTTAACGTATATGTTCACTAGTTTACCCGCTACGTATCATTTTTAATTATTTAAAAAACTGTTGGTACATTCAACAGCAAAAATGTGCTCCTTTGCTTTTATGACCTTCTAACGTTTTGCTTAATCCGTTTGCAAAATTTAGGTTGAAACTTGTCAAAGCAACTCACAGTTAGTATTACGTGTTTCATTTCGGATGTAAACCTGAAAAGTTATCCCTTCTGAACTTTGCAGCATGGTTAATCAAAGTTTCTCATTACGAGTAAATGTACAAAACTTACAGAACATTTCGGCCTCGGATAAAATTTATTATTGTACATGGCAAATTATGTATTCCTAAATTTCGTCGCAAAAAATTCATTTTTATATTGAAAGAAAATTAAGTGCAATTGCACACATGCACTGATATATGCTTTATTATCAACTAGTGAGCCAGTATTGAGTTTTATTGGTAGAAGTAGTCATAATTCAGATAACTTAAGTAATAAACATTTAATATAGTTTTTTTGAAAGTTAAAATCTTCCTCTAAACAATGCCACTATTTTTATTTGTTTTAAATATTTATTATAATTCAAATTTGCGTTTAAACTTTACATCCTTTTGTCTGTCTGTATGCCTACATGGAAACATGCTGCAGGTCATATTATTGATCGATTTGGATGATTTCTTTTTCTATCGATAGATTAACTATCAGAACAAACCTATTATTACGATTTGCTATATAGTTTAATGTTTGTAAACAATTTTTTTAAACTCGTTTTTCGTGCTCATTAACTGTACTTGACTTCCGTTTTGTGCGGAACTTCTTGTCTCTCTGTCGTCTCCCTGCAATTTTAAACTTTTTAATTTTTTACTTTTTCTTGTCATTGTATTATTTAATAAATAATAAGAAAGTAGGGGTGCGTACTTTTGGTTTTACAAAGATGCTTCAAAATTGACATTGAATACGTTATTAAATTAGTGTAGTGTAAATTCACATAAGAGTCTAATTTAAAAAATTTTAGGTAGTGAATTAAATTTATGCAAGTAGCTTAGACGCAATTTCTATTATATATTATATAATATGTCCCATATCATACAAATTTCTAAGGATAATACATATTTATTTAACGCAGATTAAAATACACAACTTCTGTTCTCAAATAATTCGCCATAATTATATCATACAATCAAAATAAAACCAAATAAAATCAATATTAATGAACACATAAACATGTCGAAAAAGTTTGTATCTATAAACATTACATACATACAATTTTAAATTTCCTTGGGTAGTCTGATTATCTCTTGGTTCAAAAAAGCCACCATTTCCACAAACATGTCATATCATTCAGGTATTCCACCATTTTTATATTATGATGAAATATTGTTAATCAAAAACGATTATTAAGTATTTCCATAAATCATATGACTTTAAGAAGTAAAAAGAATTTCAAGTTAGGATAACTTGGAATTCTTCACATTACGCGCACAATTTTAGAGCTAAGACTGTCAGTCGATCACCATAAAGCTATAAGTCTTAATCACATTTTCTTTATTTTTAGTTTTGTATTAACATAAGATAATTTCTTTTTGACTCGAGGAAAAATGAAATACGATCACGCTGCTGATAAATTTTAATACTACTGATAATTGTAGTCACCGTGGTATATTGGGTTGATCACGGCTTTGACGGCTCGGTGCATCCCGGGTTCGATTCCGGCTGCTAAATTTGGGCTGGACTGCTACTTTAATTGGCTCTAAGATATCGCTTTTATAGCAATGAGTTACATTGAGAAGTTGATATTACAAAAAACAGTCATGTTTATAAGAACATCGGTTTGTTACATCAATACTACTGTAATATACATTGAAATACATCAACGAACACAGATTCACTTCGACGTTATTTTAATATTCTTCAAGTGCTTATACCAAAGTAAGTGACGAAACTGATCTCCGAAACAAAAGACTGTAAAGAACATTTTTTCAGTATATATACGAAATAGAATATTGTATATAATTGTATCTCATCGCTATAATTGTATCTTATCAATACTACTGTAACATACATTGAACACAGGTTCACTTGGACATTATTTTAATATTCTTTAAGTGCTTATATAAGTAAGGGAAAGAACCGATCTCTGAAACAAAAGACTGTAAGAAAATTGTTTTTCAGTATATATTAAATAACAGAATATTGTATATAATTGTATCTCATCGCTGTCAATTCAAATTTAGTTCTATATATTACACTCCCGTTCTATTTTTATATATGTATGAATGACAAAAGCTGGGTGTAGTAAAACATAAATACATTTTCATTCTACACAGGGACGTCACTTGAAGTACTCTTGTGAGATAGTGTCTAGTATTATGTGTAAATTATTATGTCAAAAGTTACTACACGCAATGTAAGAATTTACACATTTTCATAAACTACTGCTTATGGCTCCATACCTGAAAGAAAATTGGAACCATTATGAAATCACTCACCTGTAAATTCGTTTGTCTGCTATAATAATTTTACTCAGGAAAAGTCAGACATTGAAATTTTAAATTTCATATGGATGGAGGATACTTGCCTCCAAACATTTCAAGTACGTAATACTCAAAAATATTTGCATACAAAATCTTAAAATGGATATGGAATTATAATAATATATGTTTGTGTATGTACATGTGTACATGTATATATATATATATATATATATATATATATATATATATATACATATATATATATATATATATATATATATATATATATATATATACATTTATACATATATACATATGAACAAAAATATGTTCGCTAAATGTTTTTTGAAGTAATTGATTGTACCTCTTTGTTTATCTGTTTTAGAGCTTTATACGAGCAACACGTAAAAGGTACTAAAGGGGATTTATTGTAATTTTAATGTAAGGACACCTTAAGATACTAGGAAAATTAATAGGTTGATTAATATCAAAAATTGTAATTTATTCATTTTTAATTAAGTAAAAAACCGGAGCAACACTTTTGTATGTGGGATATTACCTTGAGCGTGTGTAAATTAGAATAAATTAGAATCACATAAAAAAAAAAACAAGTTTAGTCTCTTCCCTATGATATTCTTAAATGAATGATTAATTCTACTATTCTCATATCAATGATTAGATTTCTACCAGAAAAAGAAACTGATCTGTAGAACAAAAATGTTAAAAAAATTAGCAAAGACTTTAATATTTTTCGTCGGCTAAACGATGATATAAATATTAGGAAACTGAAAAAAAAAACATTCAACGAATGGCTATTTTACAATGGATAATTTCAATTGCAAATATAAGTGAAGTATAATTGTATAATAAATAATCTGATATTATATTAAAGAAGATTTTACTAGTAATTATTGAATAAAACATATTTCCGTTTCCATCGTGCCCAATATAAACTCTCTGATCCATTTTAATAGCTTCATAAATGTAATCCTGTAAAAATAATATCATATTATATAGTGCATTCACTGCATATCCACAAAATTGCATGCATAATTCTCCTTTAGTGCATTAATGGGTATACTTTATAATAAGCCGATTTGTGTAGTCATCACATATTAAAGTGTATCATCACATATTACGAGCGTGAATGTATGTTACGACGAAAGCAGTAACCATTTATCTTCAATGTGTAAAATCTTAGCCATATAATTCCAAATGACATTTGTGAAAAGAAATATCTCATGTTTCTCTACCACAAGCGAACTAAGCTGACTGTTTCTTCGGACTTAATAATAATTGCTCCATATTTCTTATCAGTCATGAAACAGAAACAGAAAATACGTGTACTAGAATAGCGAAGACAAAAGCGCAGATAACGTTATAGAAGCTATCATTGATTTAAGTAGAAAAGAAGAATCTAAAGAAAAAAAAGAAGAAGAAATTTTTGCTTGAAGGACATGGTATAATGAGAGAAGGCGAACTGTTTTGAATAAAAAGTAGGAGAGACGTTAAGCTGTAATAGGCTATCATAATGAAGGAAATACAGGTTTCAATTTGAAGGTTTGTTGAAATGTAACCTCTGCAAATTATATTTTTACGCCAGAATTAATAAATAGTTAATATTAAAATTTCGTCTGTCATATTATGGAGTTATTCCCACAGTTATTGTATTGGCGTTATAATTGGGCGTGTTGAAGTGAATTTTCAAGGAGTTAACTATAACTATACATTTTCCATCTTCTAATTTTCTGTCGAAAGAAAATTAAAATATCTCTATATTTTAATTTTCTTTAGTCGTCACTTTAGCATGAAATAAAGTCTTTAAAAAAAAAATTAAGCCAAATTTGAATTCAACTTTAACTTTGGTTTATTATTTTAAATAAACTCTGCAACTACTACGAATAAAGTGTTTGCAGTCTAGACACTGGTGACTGACGGCAAACGCACGAATAACGAAGCGAGGAAAATAAGGTTCTCTTCGATTTTTTTGTGCACGCAACCCTAAAAATCATCTAATAATAAAATTATTCTAATTTAATTATGAGACCCAAATGCGAGCATCACTACTTATAACCCTAGCCATAGGTTAAACTCTTCTACGGTAACATAATATTAAATAAGTTAACACTAATATAATATTAGATTGAAAATTAAGCCTAAATTTAGCTCCATCGAATATGCTTTTATATAATTTAGTAATATAACAACTCAGTCTAAAATTATTACTCAATAATAGTACTATCTACAAAGTATAAGCACATGAACACAAACATCCACTATTTAAATACCATCGTCTAGATTTTATTTTTAACGATATTTACCTCAGCCTGTCAGCAAACAATTAAATTCACACCAATTCTTCCTTAAGCTCAATTCCAACCCCTTCGCTTATGCCCACCCTGATTCATAATATTTACTCTCCCCCATTATATAACCTCCCTTAAATGAAAGCGAGTTGCTTGAGGTTAAATTGTTATAAATTTACTTAATGACTCTAAAAGACCTAGAAAGTCTTCCTATCATTGATGTTTTTCATAATACAAAGTAAAGGAAGTGTTTTTAGTGTGAGTTATTCAATTGAAGTTATTCAATTCCGCTTCACGGCTCCGGGAAAATTGAGGGTAATTATTTTCAAATCAAACTTGCTGCGCGTGTGGAAGTGTGTAGATGTGCAATTTTTTTTATAAAAATAATAAGGCCATGAAACGCCAGCAAACAAAATTGATATTCGTATTGTCTTTGTTTATTCACACTTACTGTTTATATTGTTAGGCAAAAAAAATAATAATGTAAAGCAAGGCACTGGCGAAAAGTGTTTTGCATTTATACGATAATCATATTTTAAATTATCACTTTGATTTATGAAAAAAAATCATGCAAATAAATTCATTATTTCAAGGAAATATAACAAAAACTTCTATGTAAAATTTGCTTGATTTTTTATATATTTAGCTAATTTTATCGCCATTGAAGTTAATAGACACACGCACACATACACACACACACACACACACACACACACACACATATATATATATATATATATATATATATAAATATATATCATTATTTAAATGAATACATTATTTTAATTAATTTTTATCAATATTTTATTAGGTTTTTGATTACGTAAAATAGAGACGTATTCGAAGTGATTCACGAGTTTCCCTGATTAATTTTTCTTGTATTTGAAAGTTTGAAAATCAAATTTGAATCAAAACTGCATATTAATATATATCCGCCAATAGAGGTTAATTGTAAAAATATCTAATATATAATAATTTAGAATCATAATATGTATATAATATGTAATTGTGTCACAACTTGCACAAAGCAAGGTTCCGTAGTTATCTACGTCTCCTGAAATTTTTTACGTAAGTTAACTAAAATAATTCAATTTAAAAGTTCTAACTAAATACACATAGCTAGATTTTTTCATATTCTACAATCGCAAAATTACAATAATTATAGGAGATTACCTTCCTTCCCTATATCATAAATTGTAGCCATAGTCGTAAATTTAGGTTAGTATGAGAATGAACTCATTACATATTTATGTCCAATTATAAATCAAAACTAAATTCTAGGAAACTAACTTGAAACTCAGTTTTTTATTCCTTGGTCTATTGAGTGTTAGTGTAAAATATAATAACACTATAGATAGGGCATGTATTGTGAAATAACCCTCCGGACAGAAATCTCGATCTACGGCCCTACCCATATCAAATATAAGATGAATCTGACGCCCATAAGCTCAGAAATATAATAATATAAAAGTTAGTATCAAATCTTCACGATATAATCCAAAGAATTGGATGTATTATATGTTAACATTATACTACAATATCAAATAGCGCAGCAGTCCCTAAAATGCTCAGTACCAGCTAAAATGCAAATGTCCGTTCCAGTGTTAATGCAACCGCGGCCTCTTTCACAGTATATTCTTTCCACAATATCGTTTGCCTAATTTGTAAAATTGTTCCAAAAAAAATTCTAAATAATCTCGTTTTCCTTTAACTTTTAATTTTTTATCTCAATGTTTTCTTTGTTCTGTTTTAAAAATTAAGGAAAAATGGTCTCCTACAGAATAAAAACACATATGTACGTTTTTATATAATTGCGTGGGTATACGCATAAACAATATTTTCTCTAATACATTTTATCGAACATCGAAATTATTACAAACGAACTTTCAAATAAATAAAAACAAAATATCTGGTATTTTCTTTGCCATGTCTTTCAGCCAGTAACTGTGACAAATAATTTCTCTTTCACTACGCTTATGGGTTCTAACATTTTGTCAGTTACTGTCGGCAGAAGATTGCGTGATTCTGAGAAAGAAAATCGAGATAATAGGAAAAGTGATAAGAGTTTTGCTGTTTATATATATATATATATATATATATATATATATATATATATATTACTGATCGTAAGACACGTGTAAGACTGACTTTCTCAACGAATAAAGTGTAGTGAACATTCTTGATCTTTCGGCTATGTTACAAGTTTACGTAACGCTGCATATGTACTTATATCACTGCATAAGCATTTCAAATTGTTATTTCGAGTTTCTTTTAGTTTGATCTTTAACTTCCCAACATTTTAACCGATTTCACGACTCACCTTTCTTCCACTTCTAATTATCGTGTCGATTTGAAAACTCGGGCATATCTCATGACAATACAAATATGCGTTGAGCTGATATAATGATGCATGAAGTGAGCAAGTCACAGAAACTTCTCATTCATTGACAGTAAACCCATTAAGTTTGGACTCTTCTGACTTATCTCCATGAATCTTTTGATTACAAAGGCGTGTTTAAATTTTTTTGAACTATTAATTTTGCTTATTCGCTACGAATATTGACTAAAATATAATTTTATGAACTATCTTTGATTTATGTTTATTACGTACTTCATAAACCAATTAAAAAATTCTAAAAAAATTTGCAATTACTTTAGGATACAAGTAAACAAAAATAACCTATTTAGTGTCGTCACTTTTTTTCGGAGCTTCCCTGCGTGGAAAAACATTTTCCTTGCTTGATTGAATTATTAGTAAAATTGGGTATATTCGTGTCGTAGTCGTCAGTAATGTGTCAAATTTTGTTTTAGCATCCTATTAATTATGAACAAATAGTTAAGTGATTACGGAATATAAGGAATTTACTTAAATGTAAAACTAAACATAATCAACAGTTTCAATATTTGTTTACAAAAAAATTTAGCGTTATCAAAAATCTTAAACACAGTCTTTAATGAAAAAATATTCATCCCAGTAAATTTTTCTCTCAAAAACTGTTTTAATATAAAAATACCAAATATTTAGTTTCATTTTTGCAAGAAAAATTATTATAGAGAAATTTTTTTTTTAAAATTTAATAAACACTATTGTATTCAAATGAACTGTAAAAAATAATTTTCAGTAAAGAAATATTATTAAAAAAAGATTAGAAATGTTTATGTGAGAAATCTTTATGGCAAAAAAATGAACTAATAACAAAAGCAAAGAAGATATCATATAATAAATGAATATTGTGAAAATCAATAAATAGACAGTAAACTTTCATCAAATACGGTAATAACATTGTAATTACATATTAATGATACGATAATTTTCTATGATTTTTTTGGATTAAACGGATTTTATGTCATAAAAGTTATGCAAAACTTATGCGTGATTATTATTATTTTACTTATTCCAATGCATGTTTATTTAGAGGGATTAGATTAGTAAAATTTAAGAAAAAGCTGTTTTCAAATCGCTAACTCCGGCTCTTAATTCCATGTAAAAATCATTTAAAGTTACAAAAATGATCCTAAACTAAACGAAATTTATAAATAAAATCACAAATAATTTTTAAAATTTTTCAGCCTTTTCAAATTGATTACCTGTGTTCTCAAAAAAATAACTATTCAAGAGAAACTGAAAATCCGACACAGAAATCCGAAAATCATTATTCCCATATGTCGTGGGGCTAGTTAATAACCTTTTTCACTCAATAGGTAACAAATTGTTTGAACCTGCTTTGGATAAAAAACGAAATATTAAGCAAATCAAAGTTGTACAACGTTGTAAACACGGTTACAAAAATGTACTCCTATCTGGCTGTTACAAAAATAGATCTTCGACAACTAACCAAAAAAAACAGCAAAATTGTGAGAAATATTTTCTAAATTCTTGTTTTAAATTTAGTTATGTCTAGAAACTCAACTTTCATTTTATAAATTTATTTAAAATTATATTATAAAGCAAACCATTAACTTTAACAAATACCAACCTGTTTATTATGGACCCTCTACCTACCATTCCTATTTATTTAAAAAAAAACATTGGTTCATACAGCAGCATTCAATAGTTAGAAATATGCTCTTTTGGTTTTATGATCTTCTAAAGTTTTAAATATTCCGTTTGCAAGCGAAATTTAAGTTGAAACTAATCAAGGTAACGGTAACTTAAAATTAATATTACGTGTTTCATTTCGGCCTTAAACTTTAAAAGTTGTCCTTTATGGACTAAGTTCTAGCAGTTGACAGCGTGCGTAGGAAAAGTTTTTCATTACGAGTAAATGTACAGACTCATAGAATATTTCGGCCTCAGGTGCAATTTAATGTCATGCCTAGAAATTTATGCGTCCCTAAGTTTCGTCCAAAAAAGTCAATTTTTATATTTTGAACAAAATTAAATTTAACAGCACACATTCGCGGGTTTATTATCGAAATGTAAGCTAGCACAGAGTTTTGATTATAGAAGTAGATATAACTGAGGCAATTTTATAAGCAATGCCGATGAACCCAGAAATTATTCTACGGGCGCTTTATCTTGAACATGATTTGCACTTCCTTAAATTTGACCAATCTGCGCAAAAGGAAACTAAGACAAAAACGTAGCGGAAATTAGTCAAATTATGATGAATATTATAATAATAGCATAAAATAATAACATTAACTGTGGGGTTAGTACTTTAAATAATTCTGCAAATTCGATTTTTCTTCTACTTTTGCTGCGCAACTAATTTTTACACCACACGAAGTGCATTTCGCGATATTTTTTTCCTCTTCAAAACCAACGCTAAACTTGTGACTTTATCCCGGAATTTTGCGTGGTTGCTTTAGTTCACAAGTCTGCAAATTCTAACTTATATTTTCCCTTTTTGAATTTGATAGCTGATATTAGGGTACTTTGGTGCGCTGATTACGAATATATACTTAAATTTTCTCCATCACCCTCAGTTTTTTTTAAAAAAGCCCTATGAAATATAAAAAAAGCCAATTTTACCAAATAAAAAAATTATATTACAATAAAAAAACAATTACATATGTCTTTAAAATATTATAAATACATTCAAATAACGTTAATAAATAAATTAGAAATATAAAATAATTTTGTGGTATCTTGTCTTTTTTTTCACCGCGGCTCCGATTGTGAGATTTTCGCTTAAAAGCCCGACTTGGATCGTCTCGCTTTAGCAACCGACAATAGACTGACATCGTCCTTTTATTTCACCTGCGCAGATAGTGACATTCTATCTCTTCCAAATCCTAATGAAGTCATTCCCGTTGCTTTTCACTTATAGCTCCCACGTTATCAGGAAAATAGTCCAAGTGCTAATTAAGGAAGTGAAGTTGAATGCTCATCAAACATCCCATTTTTCCGAAATGTTCAATTATTTTCGTCACAATTCCCTCATAATTTGGACTTTTATGGTTTCTTAGGAAATTTCCAGGCTAATACAATTTCACTTAATTTTTCATCGAAAGTTGTGTCTTTCATCAATTCTTATGTTCGGCCCAACGAAAATACCTTCTCTCAGTTTAGCTTCAGACAGAGACGGAAAAATTCGGTGTAGATATTCTAAACTTTCTCCTTCTTTATTCAGCGCCTTCGCAAATTGTTTCAAAATTCCCAGTTTTATGTGTAAACTGGGTAACAAAACTTTTTCCCGCGGGACTAAATTTTCTGTCACATTATTTTCGGTTCCAGGAACTAGTTTAGTTCTTGATAGCCACTCTTTCATCTTCTAATGTTGTTCTCTGCCTCGACTATCCCACTTGCAGAAAAAGCAAGAGTATTTTGTGTTGCCACCTTGTTGACCGAACAGCATACTTATAATTTACAGACCATCCAATCATGTTGTACGTACATAATTGTTTCCAACACATTTTTCAAATTGTCATAGTATTCTTTCAAATATACAGAATGGGTGACTGGCAGTGAAACGTACTTATTGCCGTTATGCAAAAGGACTGCTTTCAAACTTTGCTTTGATGAACCTACGAACAATCTCCATTCGTTCGCGTCATGTTCGATGTTAGATATTTTCACTAAGCCAGGAATATCTTTGCAATACACTAGGTCACGACCTTCAGCAAAACATGGTACAAAGTCTTTTTCTCTGTTGCGACACCAAGATAATGAGATGTCAGGAGCAAGCATATTCTTTTCCAATAGTCTTGATCCGAGAAGTTCAGCTCCATCTTTTGGCAGGCTTAGATCTCTCGTTAAGTCGTTCAGTTTTGACTGTGAAAATAATCGTGTTTCACATGCACTTGGCTTATATTGAGCTTCAGGTTGAGATATCTCTTCGACATCACTACTCATATCTTCAGCTTGTACCGATTTCAAGTATGGAGGTGGCGGCGATACAACATTTGGATCGCTATGCATGCGTTACCGATTGTACGGTTGGATGTACCAAGTACTTTTTTGTTTTAGAATTACAGCCCGTGGTCTTGCAACATCAAAAATAAAAGCCTTCAGTCTAATTCTCAGATTCTCTTCATAATATAGGCATTGCTCTGCCTTTTTCACCACTTTCGAAGTTCACGAACTCATGTCACACAATCTTTATGTGGGACCAACTGCTTGTTTTGGTTAGCGATTACTTGGCCGAATTTACATGTTATAAACGTTGCTTGTGAATTGAGTAATGGTATCTTGCTGTTTCATCAGCATAAACTGCCCATAAAAACAACGACGTCATATTAAGTTCATCATCTAAATGACAAATGCCAACTTCAAAACATTGGGTTTTTCGGTACGAGGGTATTCCCCAAACAGATATTAGAAACATATGTGCCAGCGCTTATAAATGTAAACTCGGTATAAAAATCTGGTCAGTTTTCTTGTTTTCTTATAAATTGTAGAAAAATCGTTAGATTTCGGTAGAACCCTTACCTATATAGGTAGAAAAACTAAAAATGATATTAATTATTACTAAAAATAATTTTGGCAATTAATTCGGCTATTCACCGTAGGGACTGCCAAATAATCGCTACCAAATTATCCGTCATAACAATTTTCCGGCATTTCCAATATATACTAGCATATACTGCAATTACTACAAATAAATATGTTTATTTGTTTTGCTGTAACGGATATTGAAAGCATACAATTGAGTTAGGCGAAATAACATAAACGATCTACTGGATTATCATAAACGTTTTAATATAAAACCAATATAAATTTAGAGTAAAAAGAAGTTTATTGACCGGCTAACTTTTGCTCGCGACTTCTTTCTTATGATCTATTAACACACGTATCGATGAGGTTAACTTGTGTATAGCGTCATCTATTGGAGCCAGTCGGGAGCAATATTAAAACTTAATTAAATTTTTTTTTAAATTACATATTTAGCCCGATTTATCAACAGCCAAAATAGTAAAGAATAAATTTCTTCGTAGAAATTTTTTAAACAATTAAGTTTTTTTTAGACAATACGCTTTTTCCTTTAGATACTTTTTCAATATGGTCTCAGTATAACAAGTACCGCTTCTAGATCTATTTGTTGTAAAAAGTTGAAGTTTCATAAAGTCTTGCGGTAGCTTTTTGCAATAAATGCGCCTAAAGAAACAAAGCAGAGGGTCTTATAAACACCACTCCAGCCTCGCCCGTCGTGCCGCCTAGAATAGAACCAGGGCATCGCGTTGCGCCACACCATCAAAGGATTATATAATTGTGATTAACCCTACTCACCAGGGCAACGACATATTGAAATATTAAGAAAACTAATATTTCCTCTTCGCTATTAAAAATATTTTTACGGACAAAAATTTTTTTGAGAAAACGACGATGTTATTCTTAAAAGTTTTTAATATACTTATTTTAATACCGACTAAAGATGGCTTGTCACGATCAATTTAAAATTAATATCCTTTGAACATGGTCGAAGTGACTTAACAAACCATCCTTAAATAGACTTTGTACGGCATTAAGACTTCTTAAAACTTTGCCTCATGAAATATATTCTAGGTAACTTAAAGATAAGGGACATATGTAAAAGAAAAATTCTGAAAGTGGCATGGTTTAAAGTGACACAAGCTATTGTTTTTTTTTCCGGATTACAGCAAGTTTGAAAACGAAAGCTTATGATTTTCGCTGTCTATGTAAATATTTTCACTGTCTATCTAAATCATTAAATTAAGTTTAACATGCACTAATCTGCTCACTTTTCGCCGCTCTACATACCATTCATATTTATTAAAAAAAAGTTTGGTTTCAGTTCATACAACGGTATTTGTTAGTCAACACCATAAAGTCCACTCTTGTTTTTATGATCTCCTATGGTTTTACTTGCTCTATTTGCAAACAAAATTCAAGTTGAAACTTATTAAGCTAACACCAACTCAAAGTTAATATTATGTGTTTCATTTCGAATGTAAACTCGGAAGTTTTCCTTTATGGACTAAGTTCTCGCGGTTTACAGCATGCCTAGATAAAGTTTTTCATTACGAGTAATGAGTAAGCTTTTCGGACATTTCGCAGTCGTATAAAATTTAATATTGTATATAGAAAATTATATGTCTCAAAATTTTGTAGAAAAATTACATTTTGACATTTTAAAAAGGAGTCAGTTAAATTGTATACCCTCACAGGTGTGTTTTTTTATTGCTGACTAGAGCGTCAGCCTCAAATTTTGACGATAGCAGCAATTATCTTCGGATTATTTTATTAATAATCAACTATTCATATTACATGATTAAAAAATAAACCTTCCTCTAAGAAATGATACTATTTTTTAATTTTAAAAATTTTACTATGGTCTTAACTTGCTTTGAAAATTGAAATGCATCTCCGTCAATCTTTGGCGAATCTTTCTTCTGTCGATTGGTTAATTGTCAGAATAGAAACCTTTATGACTCATAATAATTTTCCAAATAGTTGAATTTTCACAATTAGTTTTCTAAAAGAACTCCTTTTTTCATGCTTGGTGACTGCTCTTGACCTCCGCTTTGTGCGTATCCTCTTTCCCCTCTCTCTGCCCCCTGCTATTGTTAAACTTTTTTCATTTTCAGCATTTTCTTAAAATGTTATATTTAATAAACATTAAAAAAGCGGAGTATTAACTTTTGGTTTGCAAAGAATTTCGTTAAAATTTACTAGCTAACTTCATTTAAAAAACAAATTTTGACATTTATGTAAATTCACTGCAAATGTGGACTTTACAACACTGTTACAAAGAAATTATCCTAATTTGAGATCTGTTAGTTAATCTATAGCACTCCACGCTATAGATTAACTAACGGATTCAAAAATATTCAGAAGCTTAATTATTAATAAAGTCAATTATATAATGATATATATATATATATATATATATATATATATATATATATATATATATATATATATATATATTCAATACCGAATAAGGAGTGCGTGGCGTCATGTCAATTATATTTTGCATCGCGATGTCCTATGTGCGTATTATTAACGTTGGCAAAATATTTTTACGATACATACATATTTTTGGAAAATTTATTACATGGTTTTCTTTTGCAGTTATATAATTTATGGCAATTATTGTCCAAAATTACCCTGATAACAGTTAGCCATAAATTCATAAAAAAATTTAAAACCTAAATAATTTGAGTATTCTTTCCATAAGTTTTATATGCCCAACATTATGAATTCCGTTAATTTTGTAATAAATGGAAAAAAATATTAATTTTAAGATTTATTCTAGTCTTACCTGGGCATCTTTCTAAAAAAATCGCCGTTTTCATTTTATCGTATTGGCCTCACACATGGACCTAATAACCACGTCCATGGCCTCATATAATGAATATAAATAAAGAGTAAATATTTTAAGATAAAACATATAAAGAATAGACCTTAAAAAACCAGATCAGCGTAAATTTCCGTGCGATTTTCATTTCAACAATTTTAGGTAACTAAGTAAACTAGTGGTCACCCTATACTATAGTAGTAATTACTAGGTAGTAATTACTACTATAGTATAGGGTAATAGCATTCAGTCAATCTAACATTTTAAAATTCTTTAGCGACAATCTCTACTCTGTGCGAATGTTTGAACAAAGAATATTATGCGTTTTATATTGACATTATAAACATGGACAAGGAATCTTTTAATGTATTTATAATATATAATTTAACGTATTTGTAACACAAATGTGTAAGTTTTCTTTCTGCACTCCTTCTCCATATAAACTTTACCAAATCTCTCTGCTCCGTATGCGCAATACGCTTATGAAGGGGAACAAAGTTTTCTCTTGACGTATTAATATATATATATATATATATATATATATATATATATATATATATATATATATATATATATTTGTTTAAAAGTGTACCCTCCTTAGAATTTTGATTAGCCGCAATATGTATTATATAATATATCTGCATCATATAAATTTATAAAGAAAATATATATCTATACAACACATATTTTAATGAATTTCCTATATTTTCAAATAATTTAGTACTTATACCAAATAAGCAAAAGAAACCTTAAAATTAAACTTAAATGGTTTACACCATATAAGCAAAATAAAACCAAAAAATTTGTCAGCACATATATTATATTGGAAAATTCAAAATACGAGAAATTAATTAGGGGAAAATTTTTCTTTTGTAAATATTAGTTACAATAAATTTTTTATTTCCTTTTAATTAGACGGATAATCTCGTGGCTCACAAAAACGCACCAATTCCAAAAACGTGTCAAATTTAGGCACTTCCCCCTTTTTATGTTGTGATATAATATCGATGATATTCAAAGAATAATTGTTAAATATTTTCGCAACTGATTTCACTTTAAAAACCTCAAAAGTATTTCATGCTATTCTCCTACTTAAGCTTAGAGATAAAGCTTTCCATCTGTAATCGACGTAAAACTGTAGTCTAAATTTTCTTTCTTTTCAGTCGCTTATTCTTTTAAATATAACACTGCCCTAACAAAATGTCATTTCCTTTCGAACCAGGGAAAAATTAAACACCGTCAGGGTACTGATAAATTTTAAACATTTCTATGCCCTATTGATGAAATACCTTTGGTTGTGCGACAGTTAATCTTTCCCTTTTAAGTTGAGATAAATTTAAGAATTGAACTTATACCCCAAAGAGCCATCTGCAAAATATTGTTTAAAATATTTTTCTAATTAATATCACAAAAACAATAATGTTGAAAAGCACATCAGTTTATTAAATCAATACTACTCTAACGTACATTAGAATACAGTAAGAAACATAGGTTTACTTGGACAATATTTTAATATTCTTCAGGTGCTTATATCAATCTAATGGACAGAACCATCTCTGAAATAGCCGTTCCGAATTACTTTATTAAACATTTTTCTACCATATTGGAATTGTCCATACTGGAATTGTTGAAATTTAAAGACTATTTGACTCACTAAATTACATTGATTAGTAAGGAGTAAATACGGTTCTATTATATAACATGCGGGTATAATATTGATTATGCTATTTCTTTCTACGTCACAATTAATATACATTGGAATTATATATCAGAATTAATTAAATATAATTAATAATGACACGTATATGAAGTGTTTAATTTGCAAATAGTGGTACAATTACTTAAACAGAAAATAATGTTAAATGAACACTTAACTTTTATGTAATCCTTGTACTAGAGCCAGTTAAAAAATCTTAGTATGGATTTTTAATTTTCTCATTAAAATGTTACATTTGGTTATTGACAAAACTACATTTCAGAAATTAATCGATTCTGAATAATATTCTGAAAGATTCTATACACGAAATAAGTTTTTTTCAAATCGACTGTCACATTTAATAGGGCGTAAAAATAGTGGAAGCCATTACACTGATCTAAACCCTATCCTAATATAAAGACGCAATTTTGTAAAAGGCTATTTTTTTTAATTCAGGTAAATGACACAAACTACAAAAAGATAAATAAATACTTTTTTGTACCTATTTTACAAATTAAGGATTACTTAAGAGTATCTTAAATATATTGAGATAAGTAATAAGTATTTTATATCGCCGTATGAACGCAATATTACTAGTGAAACCTTATGTCATCTACCTCATTTAACACGTTTAAATAATAACTTATTTGAAGAATAAATATGATAAAATAAATTCAATAATGAAATTTACAAAGAAAGCGAAAAAGGGCTCTATATATTTTTTCATTATACAATCATGCGTTTCCAAAATCTGAATCGAAATTCCCGAAATATATTAGCTTTGGAAACCGAGCATTCATATGCTTACAATGACATTATGTACGTATCTTAGTCCAATACACGACATACTGCATTATCCTAATCCATTTTTACGATAATAGCAATTAATTACCGTTCAATAATACAAGCAATTGGACCGCAAATTTACAGGATGCGTGCCTTATCCCAAATACGTATCGATTGGGAAACAAAGACTTTTATAATTGGTTTTGGCAATAACAACTCATTTATCTTGCATCTACCATCTATATTATATTTACAACGATTTGATGACGGAATTACACTCCCATATTTTCGAAAATCCAACCGAAAGTATTCACTAAACCGTAATCTCAACATAATGGAGCCCAGTAAAATGTCTAAACATGAAGAAGGGGAATATTTACATACAAAGCCAAATACAAAAGTTGATCGTGACATCAATTAAACAGTTTATAGTCTCATTTCCTCACTGTTGGATGTACCTAACAATAAACAAAAATGCTCAATCAGATGCAATAAGGAAAAAGGGGAGACGCTAAAAATGTGTAGCCGCGAAGTTTTACTAGAAAAAAAGCTCATTATTAAGCTTGTATTTTGCCGTTAAGAATGGACTTTACAGGAAAAACAATCTGCAAATTGCTATTTTTTATTAAGGGTGAAAAGAACTTAAGAAAAATAAAATAATATTGATAAATATGCATAAAATTGTTTGTTATTGCTTTCAATCCAAGTTTGGTTGTACGCTAAATTTCAGTTCTATTTTTGCATTTAAACATCTTGCGTACTGTAAATTAAATGGTATTCCATTTAACAAGAACTGAATACAATAAGACATATATATATTCACCTTGTATGCAGAGACGTCACATAAAGTACTCTCGAGAAAAGGTGTCTTAGTATTACTTGTAAGTTATTATTTGAAGATTACCATGTACAATGTAAGAATTTTCACATTTTCTTAAACTACTTTTTATGGTTCCTTACCAGAAAAAAATTGGAACCTTTATGAGATCACTCGCCTGTAAATTCGCCTGTCTGCTACAATAATTTTGCTTAGGAATTATCTGACATGGAAATTTTAATTTTCAAATATAATATGCAAATATAGGCAAGGAAATATTTCAGTACTTAATACTTAAAAATATTTGAACAGAAATTTTAGAAAGTGTGTGGAAAAATTATAAGCGATAATTTTTAATATGTACAAAATAAAAATAACATACAATTTAATAAAGAAGCGAAGAAATAGTTTTGTACCTGTGATATTACCTTGTGCGTGTGTAAATTAGAATCACATTAAATAAAAAAACAAAGTTAGTCTCTTTAGTATGATAGTCTTTTACGAATGTTTAAAATATTCTTAAATCAATAATTAGACTTGTACTACAACAAGCAACTGATTTATAAAACAAAAATATTAAAAAATTACCAAGGGTTTTAATATTTTTCGTTACCAAAACAATGATTAGATTTCAGGATAACACATTAGGAAACTGGAAACAAAAAACATTTCTTCATCGAGTAGCTAATTTTTTACAATGAATAATTTCAATTATAGGTACGATTGAAGTATAATTTTATAATAAATAACATGCAGTTGTGTTAAAGAAGACTTTGCTGTAACACATATCTCCGCTTTCATGGTGCTCACTACAACCTTTCAGTTTATTCTTATTTATCCAATATAAATCTTCGGAGGTGTTATCCCGTAAAAATAATATCACAATAATGTTAGTATTTACTGTAAATTCACAAAACTGGATGCATAAATCTCCTTTACTACATCGATATACCCAATCATTAGCCGGGTTGTGTGGCCACCACATAGTAATGTAATATAATTATTCCATGAACATAAAATATGTTACGACGGAAGCAGTAACCAAATATCTTAAATATAAAAATTCTTCTTAGCCATATGATTCCAATTTACTACTGTGAAAAAAATATGTCATCTTTCACTACCACCGGACTATTTCCAGCGAGACCCTATCAATAATTGCTCCATGTTTATTTTCAGTTGTGGAACAATAACAGAAAATACCTGTAGCAAAACAGCAAAGACAAAAGCACTAATAAAAAAATAAAAACCATAATTGATTTAAATAAATAAAGAAGTGTTATTAAGTAAATCAATATTCACTTTGGAAATTTAATTTTCGCTCCATTGAGATGAAATAATAAGAAAAAGTGGACTGTTTTGAATAAAAAGTAGTAGAGATGTTAAGCTGTGGAAAGCTACATTATTGAAGGGATAACTTGTCTCATAAATATTTTCGCTGAAATATTTGTTGTACAAATAACAACCCGACGTTTTATACAATTAAAATTATAGTTTCGTCTCTTTAATTACAGCAGTAATTCCCAGTTATTGTACCGAGGGTTGTAATAGGATTTATTAACAAGAATTTTCATACAGTTAATTTTGGTCCAACCCAAAAACATTGTTGACAATTGTGATCAGCTTATTAAACTGAGTAGAGAAATTTTCCACTTGATGTAAATTTTCATTCCAATTTTCATATTAAGCGTCTTTATTAAAGTTTGGAATACATTCTATAGTAGAGTGTTTTAAGTTATTTCCTTGTATTTGAAAAAGAAGATCAGTGTGTGCGTATGGCAAATCACATAAAGCAGGGATTCGTAGATGTCCATTTCTCGTGAAGCTTATTTACTTAAGTTAATCAAAATAATTCAGTTTTAAAGTTCCAATGAAATGCTATTAACTAGATTTTTCCTATGTTTTACAAACTAAAACTTAAAATCAGTCAAAAGTTAATGGAGATTACCTTCCTTCCCCCCATCAAAAACCGTAGTCGCGGGAGAAATAGCATGGGCGTTTGATGCTGTGCTCTAAAATTTACGTTAGTTTAGGAATGAACACATTACAGCTATTTAAATATCAAGCTATCAATTAGATTGTGAACTAGACTTGACAAGCTTCCGACTTGCTCCCAACTAAATTGAATAGACTTCCGGCTAGCCTCTCGATAATAATTACACTCATACCCTCTCAGTAGTGGGATGGAAACAAACATCTCCAACTCCAGGATACTGTGCACCGAAATGACTGTGAGCGCTTCTCTCCACAATCACAGATAATAAGATCACATCACTTGTCACAAGTATCGTTATATAAATATAAATTGATCTAACTTTGAACGTATCGGTTTTTTAAAATGTGGGTTCATCAGTATGCGTTGCTTATGATATATTTTTAAATGGGTTACTCAACTCGTATGTCGATAATTAGCAGATCTAAATGTTTTCAATGTCTCTTACATATGTTTTTATGACTTTTTAAAATACCTCTTTTTTTACTGCGTTTACGTACTTTATTTTTTCAACTCGGCTCCTGCCCTCAAATTTTCGTTACCAGCTAATGTGCAAATGTCCGTTCTTGGGTTAATGCAACCACGGCCCATTTCGCAGTATTATCTTTCCATAGAATTGTTTGAATAATTTGTTGAATTATTCCAACAAAAACTTCTAAACAATCTTGTTTTCCTTGAACTGAATTATTTATCTCAACACTAGTTTTTATTCTGATTTAAAAATTAAGGAAAAAAGATCTACTTTAGTTTCGACAGGATAGTAACGTACACGTATGTTGATATACAATTGCATTTATCTAAAAGAACTTTAAACAATATTTGTTAGTTTTAGTTTTGTAAGAAGACTTGTTATCTAGAAAAAAAAAATAATTTAATAAGTACTCTATAACTCAACTACAAATAATGATAATATTTACAATTAATTACTTTGAATTCATGTTTAAAATACTGAGATGTAATTAGAATTTTGTCTTAATATATTTATTGCTTGCATTGGGGCTTGAATTTATTTTGTTCTTAAATTATGTTTAAATTGTTTAATTATATATTTTCTGATTAATTATATCTAATTATAAGTTTAATTATATAAATAACGTAAAGTCCAATACATTGGCTACATGTATGTTCTAAAATGGTATTCTGAGAATAAATAGCTTATTGTAATGTCATTATCATTATTGTTGTTGTTATTCTTGTTGTTGTTGTTGTTGTTATTGTTGTTGTTATTACTATTATTATTATTATTATATTCAACTAAATTTAGAAAGAAACGATGGAAACTAAGCTAACCTAAATATATAATAAGGCTAAAAATGATTTTCTAACTGTCCTTTATGAACTACCAAATATTTGCTCAAAAGCAAAAAGCAAACTGCTTGTAGAGTATAAACAAATCCAAGAGTGAAGTAAAGAGCAGCAATCTTCCACTGAGCCCCTTTTGCAGGGTATATTTATGAAATGAGTTTATATTCAATGATCGGAAAATAAAATTAAAGAAGACGTTTATGACAGTGTTATTCTGAAAGGATGATAGTTCTCCAAAATGTTGAGGTAATAGTCCATATGTAATCAACACACAAGATTTATTCAAACTTCTTAATTTTCTTAGGTTCCCATATGAGTAAAAAATTATTTCCGAAGAATTCTTACTAGTTCTTGCGAAGGAAAATTAGAACGAGAGAAACTCATGTGATGCAGAAAATGATTTAAGGACAAAAACAAAGACGATATCACATGAGAAGTCATCACATAAGAAGACAGTCGCAAAATAGTACATTAAGATAGCGCAAGTCTATAAATAAGACTGTAACCTTCTATCAAATACAGTACTAATATTGTGATTGCGTCTTAATAGTACGATAAGTGTCGATGTTTCATTTGGATTAAAAGGGTTGTCAAAATTGCGGACACGAAAGTTATGTAAAACTTATTGGTACTTGTTATTTCCTTATTTACTCCATTGTGTACTCATTTAGAGGTATTACACTAACAGTGAAAATGAAACAACCTCACAACGTTTAAGAAATTTTTTTTTTAAATCGTGAGTTCCTGTTCGGAATTTTATGTAAAAATCAACAAAATTTCAAAAATACACTCTTTGAGTGCAAAGTATTGAAAAAGCACAAAGTTTTTTTAAAAATCAATTTGCTGTATTCTCATTAAATTAACTATTCAAGTGAAATTGAAAACCTGATAGACTACATTCGAAAAATCATATTATATCCATATGTTGTGAATCTAATTGATCACATTTCATACTGAATAAGCAACAAATTGTTTGAATTCGTTTCAGATAATAATGAAATATTAAGCAAATCAATCGATCAAGTTCAACGTGTTTGTGATATGTGCATGTACATATTATATTAAGAAATATACACACTGCGTTTAAATTCATTTAAAGATTTGTTTAATACTTACCAAATATTTATTACATTAGTTTTGTTATCAACTAACAGAAATTAGGAATTACATTCAATATCAATTTTAAAATACTTGACTAAATATATTTCAAGCTGAAAGGTGATTTCGGTAATAAAACTTTCTCAATTCATTTTCTGCAACATCATGATGCGTGACATTGGTAGTTCTTGCAATGTATCATATATAACTCATCACCTGTAATATAAACAACACATATTCTTAATGGATACCTCAAATATTAAAACGTCTATAATATTTTAAGGCGAATATAGACAGAATAGTTTTGTTTATATTTCTCACTACATATTGCAATAAAAAATACGTGAATTCATTACATTAGTTTTGTTATCAACTAAGTATTTATATAATGAAATTCAGAATTACATTCAATATGAATTTAAAAAAAAAAACTAAATTTATCTCTTGATAAAAGATAATTTCAATGATAAAACTTGCTCACTTTAATTTCCGCAACAATTATAAATATTTTCGTCTCTTATAATATACACAATACATATTTTTAATGGATAACTCAAACACCAAGATGTCTATTACATACTCAGCCGAATGTAGGTAGAATAGGCCTCGTTACGTTTCTCACTGCTTTTGATTTAAAAAATACATGAATGCATGTTGATAAAAAATATGTGTCTGTGTTGAAAGACTAGGCCTTTTTTTCATTTAACACACAAGAAAATCTATATTGATTAAAAGTGATAGGAATTAAAATTATTCAGACACAAAATTTAAACAACAATTGAATGTGTCGAAAAAGTTTCATCTTTAGAACTGTCTGTAATGATGACTCTTTTGTAACTCGAAAATAATGCAGCACCAAAAAAATCTTTCATCTGAATCAAATCCTAATACACACACATACACACGCACATACACACACACACACACACACACATATATATATATATATATATATATATATATAAACATTCATGTAGCAGGCTACAGCGATTTACTCGAAATAAATGTACCTCGGTATCCTCCGTTTGTTACGGTTCCAGACATTAAAAGTATGTAATTGAATTAAATTGAGATAAATGATCTACCGAAATTAGCATAATCGTTTAATATAAAGAGAATACCAATTTAAAGTGAAAGAGGAGTTTATTGACCAGCCAGCTTTTGCACGTGGCTTCTTTTTTATGAACAGTCAATGTACGAATCGATTTCGAGAAAATTAATTTACGTGTAGCGTCATCTATTGGAGCCGTCCGGAAGGTAAATTAAAACTTCATTACTTATACATTTTTTAAATAGTTTATTTAACCTGAATAATAAAAAAATGAAAATATTACAGAATAAGTTGTTTCATGCCAATTTATAACAATTAGCTTTTGTCTATAGACTAATGCTTTTTCCTTTAAGTAATTCTCAACTTTTTGAGGTAGACCAATATAATAAGAACCGCCTTCAACGTTTAGCTCTAAATGCTGTACAATACTGAAGTATTATTAAAATTAGTCTAGTGACTTTTACGTTTTTACGTTAAATGCGTGCAAACAAGCAGAAAAACAGACAAGAATTTGAAAAAAGTCGATTTCTTTTTGTCTTTCTTCTTTACCGAAAATATCTTTTAGATATATATATATATATATATATATATATATATATATATATATATAATCTTGCTACAAAAGTACGATGATCATATTATACTGTTAAAAAACGCCTCAAACTCTATTTCAACCTCATGTAAGTTCAAATACAGTTACTCACAATTCTTGCTTTATCTCAGTACAATGTGATTTTACTGTGAGAAACGACATATTTGATTCCATATCTTAAAGTATTCAATAATAAACATATCATTAAATAATTAATTATTAATTATATTTTCTTATGTGGCTTAAACAGACACGTAATTTAAATGTAACAAATAGATAACGTCATACAACAAAATTAACCCCTTACCAAGTTTCTAACAGAAGTCGGCACTTGGTTATTTATCCAAGAAAATTACATTTAAATTTTATTAAGTAATTTATTTTTTATTTATAGTTTCTGTTAGAAGACAATTAAACTTTATTTTTATGTATTTTTACGATTTCTTTTCAATATTGGTAATCCAAAAATCTGCAAAATTCACTATTCTGAATATCATTTTCCATAGACTTTATTTAACTGCAAACACTTTCATGAATCCGAATATTCACTACCACACATGTTTAGATTCAAAACGAAATTTAGTATCTAAACACATACAAATAGATAATACGGCCAATGACAAGATACTTGCCTCTAGAACGTTATGATTGCGAAGGCTCGGTTACTCTGATCTCATAAATAGCCTAAATGCTTTCATCAAATTCATTGTTCATCGTAATGTTTCTATTACTGATGATTGGTATAACGAATTTCTGCCTATTAATTGTAAAACCAAGTTTCTTTAAAAAAATATTAACTAATCTCTGACTTATTTCACTTTTAAATTTTTAACCATGAAAATTTATCAAAATTGTGTATGTATAGATGTAAAGGATGAGGGTTGATTGAACAAATTTAGACAGCAAAAAAAAATTATTTAAATATTATTTACGAAGAAGTTAATAAAATTTCACAAAAAAATGGCAAAGCATCTGTCTTGTTTTTTTAATTCCAATACGACATCGACGTTTACAGTTTCTTTTCAGTCTGTAAAATGTCTATCGATTCTGTCCAATTTCTGCTATCGCCAGTTAAATTTTTTGGCAAAAATCTCGTCCATTCTCGTGCGTTCTTGGGTGTAAAAGATTTTTAAAATAACCGTAGATGAAAATTATCATTAGGGTTTAGGTCTCTGGATCTTGAAGGTCAAGTTATTGTACCACCGCGGCTGAAACATCCGCATATGCTGCACTAAGGTGCTCACTTATTCTTAGGGTGAAATGACACATAGTGTCATTGTACTCCAGTGTTCTTATACATTTGATGGAAAGTCGTGGCCGAGAAAGTTTAGCAGCTCATTTTATAAACAGTTTAGATAGATACCTACATTTAAGCGATATGGTAATTCATAAGGACTCACTAAATACATGTTTCTTGTGAGATGATGTCCGCGAGACCGCAGTCAACTTTTCCAGGTTTTCGACCACGAAACCTAAGAACCACTCCAGCCAACAATAATTATATAATCTCGTAAGAAGGAGGTGGTCCGAAAAGCGTCTGTTGGCTAGGCGTGGTTGACTTTCAGAAAATTCGCGATAGAGCATAGCAGCTTCTCGCGAAACATCTCTTGCAATGCAGTAAATAATAATCATATTGTTAGAAACGTGGGCAGCATAAGCATTAATTGTACAAAGGTTTAGCATGTTATAAAATACGCACATGGTCCATATTTTATTTTTTCGATTAGTACAAATATTCGAACACATTTGATCAACCGTATCAAGTGCACCTTTTGTACTGTTATAAAAGTGTATTATCTCGGGTTTCTCCGTATGTTCGTTGATATTCGGTTGATCGTAAACTGTCGACGAAACAAATATAACTTTGATTGATTTAGCTTTATACGAAACTAATGTCTTATCACGATCTTAATAAAACAATAAAGTATCAATTCCGCGAGACTTTTAAATCTTCATTTTTTAACGAATTTCGCGTTTACTACTCCTCAGAGTTCTCGTTAAAGTCAAATTATAAGGTGCCTTCGACAGCTCTTCAGCCAATGGTATAGACGTGCCCACTATTGTGTTATGATTTACGCCATGTAACGAAGATGTTACTCCGTTTATAAAAACGTAGTCAATGGTCATTTCTAAGGATCTATTCCTTTTTCCAAGTACGGAATAATACTTATTTCATTTTTGCTGAACATCTGCAGTCACTACAAATTTTATTCCGTATTTCTTTGCTTTGTTTGCGTATATATTCTGAAGGTACGTCTTCCACACAACCCAACAAGATATTTATCCACGGTGATTTACGTTGCTGGTGTGTACCGCTTTTGAAAGTTGTCTATCGTTTTTTGCCACAGTTGGCACATGTGCGTAAACTTATCAACTGGTCATCTTTCATCTCTTGTTTGTTTTTCATGGAATTAGAGGAATTTTATAAGAAAATTGAATATTTATATAAATAGAAATACTCAAAACATAAAATATAGCCTTAATAATTATAGACGAAACTTGAAAATTTAGGAAACTTTTTCCACACCTTGACCAAACGTAATAATTAAACTTTCGTCGAACGGACGACGGGATGGCCTTAGATAACCTCCTAATTAGCGTGGGACCGCAAGCGCGTCACTCGATGCACTATTCACTCCTAATAGAAAGATATAAAAAGAGGTGAGGCCAGGGGTGAATGGAAGTAGGTAAACTCGACTTTCGTGTAGAAGTGCGTCGTCGAGAGAACAAATGTTTCGTTTATTTAGAGTTAAAGGCGCTCTGTATATCAGAATAATTTTACCCGAACATGTTTTATGTTAATTAATGTTAATAAAACTTGTTTTACGAATAATTTAAGAAAATCCGAACTAAATTGATGTTTCTCTTAAATGTAACACACTTAGTTGTGTTAAAATTGCGATTATGGCAGAAATTTCACATTTTATCTGTAGTGACTTAGTGCATACGATTAAGTCTGTAGTGACTTAGTACTGCGATTTTTTTTCTAGACTATCACCATATCCTAAAGTAGTTTTTAAGATTGCAAGAAAATGTCTAGTTGCACAGATTTTATTACAGGGATTTTTTATGCATTTTTTTTGAGTACGGAAAAAATGAACAAAAAGTTTAAAAAAATAAAAAAAGCTAAGAAAAAAATAAAAAATCACCATTGCGTGCTTTTTATACGACGATTCTACTTTTAAACCAAATTTTATGCGATTTAATGCTAATAATAACTTCTGAACTTTATTTTTATGGAAGCCATATTTTTTTCTTGTTTAATAACTAGTTACAATGTGCTCTAACTAAAAATACAACTTATTGATCACTGTAATTGGGCCAGCCTCTACAATTTAATCTATTTTTTTTCTGTAACACCATATTACCTGACATTGACAGTTCTCGCAACGTATGAGAAATACATAACACGATTAATTAAAACTACGTGATGTAGTATTATTTCTATTTTCTTTAAGTTCTTTAAGATTGATCTTTTCAAACAGCCCACCTTTCTAAGCCCCAATCTTTGTTAACAGCCCACGTGAAGATATTGTAATACAACGAAACCTAGGTCGTGGTAAAGAACGTAAAGAAAGTAGAAATAATACATCACGTAGTTTTGATTTAATTGTGAAAAATGAATTTCTACAAAATTAACGCCAAATATATTCAATATTTAAATATATAATAGTTTTGTGTCTTGTAATATAAAAATAAATATGTTTAATGAATATCTGACTAGTGTCTAGTACTTTATCAGTCAAATATAGATAGAGTAGTAGTGTCTTAGAAGAGTAGTAAAATTTAATTAAATAAACATTTTTTTAAATAATTTGTTTCACTCGATTAACAAACAATGTAAATTTATAAAATAGGTCGTTTCATAGTAGTTTGAAACGACGGACTTTTGATTACAGACTACCGTTTTTTCCTTTGGATTCTTCTCAACTTTTTCATCTAGTGTCAATATAATGCAAGTATGTAACGGGTTTTCTTCTAGGACTATGTGCTATACAATATTGAAGTTTCGTTAAGTATATAGATTTCAAATTAAATGCTTGCAAACAAACAGAAAAAAGACAGATAAAATTTGTTTCGATTTGTATAATGGCTTTCTTCTTCGCTTTCTTCTTATATATATATATATATATATATATATATATATATATATATATATATATATATATATGCATATACTTCACAGAAAAACATCAATTATTTACCTTATTACCTTTACTAAAATATTTGTATATCATATAACGCTCAGAAGTATAAGAAAAACCTACACCGCTTTCCTACAATAAACTCACTAACATAAGCAGTGGGAAAACTCACACAAACGCGGCTTCCAATATTGTGTTTGAAACATATAAATGTTATTGGATTTTCCTAAGAGTTAATCTTTGCCATTACCCCACCTGAAGATGTAATAAAATGAAACCTAGGTCGTTGTAAAGAACTTAAAGAAAGTAGAAATAATACTATATCACGTAGTTTAATTTAATTTTGAAAAATTAATTTCTACAAAATTAACGCCAAATATATTCAATACCAAATAATTATGGTGTTAAATTCAAAACGTCCCTAAAATCTAAACACGTATAAATAGATAATACGGATTCCAAAAAGATACCGCCGCTAAGTCGATATGAGTACGAAGGCTCAGTTAGTTTGGTCTCACAAATGCTCCCATCTAATGCATTATTCTTCGTAATGTTGCTATTTATCACCGACGGTATAACGAATTTCCGCCTAATAATTTATGATGCGGAGAAATGAAGGTTTTGATAAAGGGGAATTCCTTATCAAGTCGTATTGCGTTTATATATCTCAACAATTTGCTATTTCATTACAGTGGTCATGAATTTTCTTGCCAGTTTTCACATTTGACGGTTTTAGAGTACCATAGCTAAAGAAGGAATTTTATAACCTTTAAAAGTAACATTATAGCTACGCAATTATAAACACTATTCCAATCCTGCTTATAGAAAGGTCGAGAACGAACCCAGGTCCCCGCAGTGCGTCACGCAGTCAAAGGCTATTAGCCTTATAAATAATCCTTTACACCACAGCGACAACAAATCAAAATATTAAAGAAAATTACTAATATTTCCCCTTGGCTATCTAAAATATTTTAACAGAGAAAAGTTTCTTGAAGAAAACTACATTGCTCTTTTCGAAATGATTTAATATACTGAGTACAATAACAAATAATGACGACTTATCACAATCCATTTAAAGTGAATAACCCAATAAACATTCTCGAACACACTCGACATAGCAAACCATCTCCAAATGGTCCTTGTACAGCGTTGAGACTTGACAAAATCGTGTAACATATTCTGTGTAACTATTCAAGCTAAGGGAGAAGTGTGAAAATAAAATTTAAAAAAAAACATTTTTCAAAGTTAATACAGAGCATTGTTGGTTTTTATCTGAACAGAGAATGGCCGAAGCGGAAAACTAATGATTTTAGCAGTTTTGTATGTGGATATGTGGATGTAGATGTTCCTTCCATCTTTGTACTAAATTATACTAAACCGGACTACCGTGCACCAAATGCAATAAAATAGGTCTTCGACTACACAAAAAAAAACCACTTTATTGTAAAAAACTTTTTTTATACCCTTATTTTAAATTTTATAACATCTAGACCGTAGTTTATTTACCATAAACGATCTTGAAAGTTTTTCGCATATTTTTGAATTCATATTTTTGGTTTTATTTTTATTTTACTGCTCGATAATAGTCAATGTAAAACGATAATAGTCAATGTATTTTGCAGACATTTGATTATTTACATCCATATTTTATTTTATAAATTGTTAGAGTAAAGAAAAAATATTAAGTTAGAATTAACGTACACCAGTCTACTCACTGTTTGATCCTCTACCTAATATTCTTATTTATTTAAAAAAACAAGATGATATCAATTCATTCAGCAGTATTCGACTGTCAACACTGTACTTTCACGATCTTCTAAAATTTTGCAACTCAAAGTTAATATTATGTGTTTCACTTCTGTTGTAAACTTGAAAAGTTATCCTTAATGGACTAAGTTCTCGCAGTTGACAGCAGGCGTAGATAAAGTTTTTCATTACAACTAATATACAAACTTATAGAACATTTTGGTCTCGGTTAAAACCTATTGTTATACATAGAAATATACTTATCCCTAAATTTTACAGAAAAAAATTACTGTTAAATATTTTAAAAATAATTCAGTTCAATTGCACGCACTCGCAGGTGTGTGTTTATTACCGACTAGCACGTCAGCCCCAAGTTTTGACGATAGCAGCGCTTGTACTTTGGATAATTTTATAAATAATCGACTTTCCATATTTCTTTATTAAAAAAAAGAGATCTTCCTCCAAGGAATGTGGCTATTTTTTAATTGTTAAATTTTAAATATGGCCTTAACTTGCCTTGAACAATGAAACGCATTACGGTCAATTATTGGTGAATCATGCTGAATATTTCTACTATCGATTGGTTAACTATAAGATTAGAAGTCTTTGATTTTCACAGTGACTTACCAAAAATGTTTATAAACAATTTTCTACAAAAACTCCCTTTTTCCTTGCTCGGTAACTATCCTTGACCTTCGCTTTTTGCGCATCTTCTTCCAATTCCGTTTTGCTCCCTGATGTTTTAACTTTCTTTTATATTCAACTTTTTCTTGCAGTTGTTTATTTAATAAGCAATAAAAACGCTGGATATATACGTTGGTTGTTAGAAAGGAGTTCTTTAAACTTTACTAGTTAAATATTGGATACTTAATTTTAAGACACATTTTGATATACACATAACAACACTTATTAAAACACATTATATATATATATATATATATATATATATATATATATATATATATATATATATATATATAAATGCACTGTAAATATGGAGTCTACAATATTCATGAGGGAAAATTTGCCACATACTGAGGTTTTAAGTACTCTAAATTATAGATCAGCTGGCAAATGCCACAATATTCAAAAGCTTAAATCTTAACTGCATTAATTATATTTTTTTTTTATTTTAAATATTTTTCACAAATTGCTAATTTTATAAATTTCTAGTTCGATTTTAATAGCTGCTAGTGACATCGTCTTCATCATTTAATGGTGCACACGAGTTAACTTATTCATTTATTAAGACAATTTTGATGGCGTGTTCCAGTATTTCATCATATTTTATAAATCAACATTAATATTTTAACCAAATTTTCTTCTAACCATAACTTATCATTCTTTTCTAGACTAGAGTGATATAAGTGTAATAAAAGCGAATTTAAATCGTACCTCGTCTCAATTTTATATTAAGGTGAGACGGAAGAATAAAATTTTACATATGTGTCTATATATATATATATATATATATATATATATATATATATATATATATATATATACATATATATATATATATAATAAACAACATGTCTTCAATTATTCACATTGTTGTCCTTTGCAGTATTTTATAACAATGTTTGCACAAAATACCTGGATAAAAGTTACCAATAATTTCCCACATAATTTAAATATTTTTTCCGTAATATGTGTATACGCTCAAAAAAATGTAGTACCGTTTATTTCATAACATATAAAAAAAATTATTCAAGATTTATTTCAATCTTATCTAGGGGAATACAAAAATAATATTGAAATAAAATCTCCGAAAAAAATAAACCGTTCGCTTTTAGAAAAACATTTCCGATTCCATATTATCATAAATTCGCATGTGAGTGTCATTCAAATAATTTTACATAGTTAAGTATATTTATACAAATAGATTAGCCTTAATCTTTATTATATATTATATAATATATAATATGTCCCATATCATACAAATTTCTAAGGGTAATATTATAATTATTAAAATAAAAGACCTCTACACCCGACTCAAATAATTTGACATAATTCGTTTATATAATACAAGTAAAATAAAAGCAAATAAAATAAAAATTGAGTGAGAAGATAAACATGTCGTGCATGGAAAAATATGAGAAATTCAAGGGTAAATTTTGTATCTGTAAATATTACATATATCATCATCATCATATATATTAATACGCTAAGGTTAAGATGTTACACTCCCTTTTTAGAAAAAACCTCACAACTAATCCACATAAATTATATATCATTTTATAAATAATTGCTTGCTCTACCGGCATCCACAACTAAAAAATTTATTATTGCTATTGTTTTTGCAAATTAATTAATTATTAAAATTATATACACAAAACAGCAATGCTGCCATCTAACATTTTTGTTTAATTTCAAATCCACTCACGTATAAATAAAGTGGCGCTTTAGCTCAATGCTTTTGATACTTGCGCCTCTATATGTCAATTTTAGTAAAATAGAATAATTAATGCGAAGACTTCGCACGGGTCATGCTAGTAAAATTTCTAATTCTCTTGATTAGTTTGATTTTCTCGTGGCACATAAAAAGATACCACTTCCAAAAACATGTTCCAGGTTTTTCCCCCTTTTAGTATTGTGATGAAATATCGGTGATAAACATCGAAAGATTATTAATTATATTCATAAGTTTTAAGATTTTAAAAACTAAAAAGAATTTCATGCTAGTCTGTCATTTTAAGTACACAAATTTAGAGACACACTTTCCATCGATGATCGCCTTATAGCTTTAAAACTGATAAATTTGAATTACATTTTCTTCCTTTGGGGTCCTGTAAGGAAAGTTGTGAAAAATTAAATTAAAATTAATTTTTACGAAATTAAGCCCAAAAATATTCAATGTTCTATAATCAGTTAAATTCAATACTGCATTCACAAGAGGTCAATTCTTTTTGAAAGAGAGTAAAACTAAATACCGCTGCTGATAAATTTTAAATATTTCGGTTATCTTTTGTCCAAATATTTTTAATTTTGCAATATTTAATATTTACCTTTTCGTTAAGATAAAATTAAACTGGATCTTGTACCCTAAAGAGCCATTGACAAAATATTGTTTGAATTCCTTTTTTACTACACTATTCTACTCTATATCACAAACAACTATCATGTTTATAAGGTACATCAGTTTATTATATCAATACCACAGTAAAGTACATTGGAACACATCAATGAACGCAGGGTTACGTAGACGACTTAGTAGTATTCTTCAACGCTTATATCGAACTAATAGACAGAACTAGTAGCGGATCCAGGATTTAGGTTTAGGAGGGTCTTGAGCCAGATATATATCGGTGAATATTCGAAAACATGGCTTGTAACATGGTGTATTCTGATGATTTTGATTGAACCTTTTAGCCCTCCCATCCATAAATCATCTACTGGACAGAACCGATCTCTGTAATAAATATCCCAATAGACTGTATTAAACATTTTTCTGTCATATCGGAATTTTTAATAACTATTCAAAACATTGAATTACATCGATTATAAGGAGTAAATACGGTTCAAGTTAATGCAGCATGCGGGTAGAATATTTATTACGGTATTGAGTACGGTTACATATACATTAATGAACATTGAGATGGTAAGTTGGCACCGATTAAATATAATTAATAATCCACAATTAAATGAAACTACGTGATGTAGTATTATTTCTACTTTCTTTAATTTCTTTACCACGACCTACGTTTCGTTGTATTACATCTTCAGGTGGTCTATTAGCAAAGAATCTTTGCTAAAATCCCCCCTGACGATGTTCTAATACAACGAAACCTAGGTCGTGGTAAAGAAATTAAAGAAAGTAAAAATAATATTACATCACGTAGTTTCATTTAATTGTGTATAATGAATTTCTACAAAATTAACGCCAAATATATTCAATAATTAATAATGTCACGTGCATAAAATGTTAATTTGCCTTAGATTTTTAATTTATTTATTAAAATTATATATTTGGTTACAGATACATTTATATTTCACGAAATATTTTACAAAATTGTAAGCTAAATAAAAATAAATCAAGCAAAATGTCAAAACATAGACAAGAGGAATATTTAAATACACAATTACAAAAGCCGATCGTAAACTTCATTCCAACAGTTTGTAGTCTCATTTCCTCAGTGATGGATGAACCTAACGTTGAACAAAAACGCTCGACTAGACACAATAAGGAAAAAGGAAGAGGCTAAAACAAGTAGCCGTGAGGTTTTATTGAAAAAAGCTCATTATTAGGCTGGTCTCTTGCCATTACGCATTCAAATGAAAGGAAATTTGAAAAGAGACTTGCAGGAAAAACTTTCTGACAAGTATTATTTTCAGTGTTAAACGCGAAAAGGTTGCAGGTAAAACAAAATAATATACGTAAATACATAAAACAGAACATTGCATACTATTGTTTCTCATCGCTTTAAATCGAAATTTGTTTACTTATAATATATTACGTTCTCGTTCTGTTTACATATTTACTTTCGCAGCGATTATTAAAACGACATATAATTATTATCAAGTAAAGAAGTAAGTTATGTTTAGATATTTTGTATACAATAAATTAAATGACAAGAATTGAATACAATAAAACTTGAATACATTCTCATTCTGCATTGACACGTGACATGAAATACTCTCACGCGAAGGTGCCTTGTATTATAGATGTGAAGGTGTATGTGTTTATGTAAAATATGAGAATTTTCACATATCTTATAGTGCTTCTTATGATTTCTTACATCATAAAGGTTTAAAAATGTAAACTTTTATGAGATCATTCATCTTTAAATTCTTCTGCCCACTACAATCATTTTGCTAAGAAAAAGTTTGACATATAAATTTTAAAAGGGAAAAATAATGTAAATATTGAATTATATATATATATATATATATATATATATATATATATATATATACACATATATATTTATATATGCTTGTCTAAATTAGAATAAATTAGAGGCATATTAAAGAAAAAGTTAAATTTATTTTCTTCCCTAGTAACATGGGGAAACTGAAAAAAAAATATCTTTTCATCGAGTGGTTGAAAAGTGTTTTTTTTTAAACAAGAGAAAATGTCAATTGTAGGTATAATTACATGTTATGGTATAATTAATCGTCTGTAATTATGTTAACTAAGATAAAACAAATCTTCGATTTTATATCTAGTGTAAACGTTCAGATCCATTTTAGTATCTAAAATAAAATTTCAGAGATATTATCTCGGAAAAGTAACAACAAATCAGTGTTATGCTTTCATTGTAAATTCACAATTGGATGCATAATTCTCCTGTACTACATTGATACACCTAATATTAAGCGGGTTTGTGTGGCCATCGTAAATAAAAAATGTGATATGATTATTCTGAGCATGTATATAAAATATATAACAACGAAAACAATAACCGTATATCTCCGATGTAAAAATTATTTTTAGACATGTGATTCCAAATGACTGTTGTGTAAGGAAATATCGCACCTTTCACTACAATTAGCGAACCAAACCGACTGTTTCCGGCGAAACCCTTAATAATAAATGCTCCATATTTCTTTTCAGTTGTGAAACAGAAGCAGAAAACACGTGTACTAGAACAGCGAAGACAAAAGCGCGGATAACGGTATAGAAGCCATCATTGAGTTAAGTAGAAAAGAAGAACCGTTTATTAGAACTATAATCGCTTAACTTTGGGAATTACATTTTTGTTTGAAGGAGATAAAATAATGAGAGGAGTCGGTCTACGAGAATAGAAAAAGATGTTAAGCTGTGACTTTAATAATAAAGGGAATACTGGTTTTAGTTTGAATGTATGCCAAAATATTTCATCTAAAAATAACACCTTGACGTCAGAATTTGAAACAATTTATATTAAAATTTCGTCTCTCATATTACGGGAGTAATTCCTAGTTATTGTACAGAGGTTCTAACAGGGTTCATTGATGTAAATTTTCATAATTAATGTTGGTCCAAGTTTTTTGTTATATTAATCTAATTTAACGCAATTATAGAACAACGTTATATGGATGAAGATATATAGCATGTATTTATTATGTCAATTCCAAAAAAAACAGTTCAATTGATTCATTGTTTGTTGTTTTTTATATGTGTCAATTAATTGAAATAAAATTATACTATTTACGGTCTTTGTCCTGGGCTGATATAAATGTATATGTATTAGGGGATTCGGCATTATTGCGGTGTGTATCAAATTATTTTTTGATGAATGAATTATTTGTGAAATTTTTGTAGCGAAAGGGGCAATTATTCTGTTAGATTTATTAAATATGTCCTTGTTTGAACGAAATTATTTTACGCGGCTTACAGTAGAGCGAACTAGCAGAAATCGTCACGTAAGGAAAAACCCTTAACCCCTTCCGGGCAACCTTTCCCTCTCTTTCTCTCAGTCTCTTTCTATTATATACGGTTATATGTGTGAGTGTTCGTGCGAGTATCAACATTCGAGCAGCAAGCATTGTGCGCGGTTAGCTATATAACCTCAATTTTAAACACGTGTAAATATTATTTATACTTGTTTTTTGGAACCTAGTTCTTTTATGCGGCTTACAGTAAAGCGAACTAATTAAAATTAACTTTAAATTTCATTAATTTATTAAATAAATTTTAAAATAATAAAATGAGAAGAAATTAAAATTTAAGAATAATAAAAATTAAATTAAAAATTAATCTTAAATTTGTTTATTTTTGAAAAGGACATAATGATTTTAACAACAACATGTCAATAAAACACGTTGATTTTCACAATATCATGCCGTGTAGTGATTTTAACACTTGAAATGTATATTTAAATATATTTTTAATATGAATCTTTAATTATATATTTCGGTCTCACTTTGGCGCGAAATATAATTTTTTAGCGAAAATTTTAGCTAAATTTGAACTCAGCTCGAGCTTTTGTTTATTATTTTAAATAAACTATACAAACTACTGCGAATATAGCATTTGCAGTTAAGACACTGGTGATTGACGACTGACGCATGGATAACAAAAGGAGGGAAAATAAGTTTCTTTAAGGTTCTTTCAGGTAGGAACCCTGAAAATTGACGTATCATAAAATTATTTAAATATTGTTACCCGAGCCAAATGCGTGCATCGCTGCTAATTCACCGGCGGGGGAATTAAACAGAGGTTAATTTCTCTGGTTATAGTATGATATTGAATTTGTTAACAATAATATTGCAACAGTTAAATTGGAAACCAAGCTTAAATAGGGCTCAACTAATTATGCTTATTTGTAATATTGGACAATAACAACTCAATCTAAACACATGAAATAACAATAATAACACCCACAAAACCTGAGCGAAGGAACACGAACATCCACTATTTTAAATACGATCGTTTAGATTTACTTTGTAACGAAGCCTACCTCAGCCTGTCTGCTAACAATTAAATTCATAACAGCTTTCCGTTAAGCTCAATTCTACCTCCCACCGCGCTACAGCAACCCTCATTCATAATATTTACCCCTCTCCCATTACAAAGCCTCCCTTAAATGAAGGCATGTCGCTCGAGTTTAAATGATTATTAATTTACTTAACGACTCTAAAAGAAGACATCAGTGGTGTTTTCCACAACAGTGCTGTTGGTATTTGTCCTCAATAGTCTATTATCGAAGTCGCTTGTTTCCACTCCATAGCTAAGAGAAAATGGAGGACTAATTATAACAGAGGGGATCACGGAAGTACGTCAAAGTAAATGGACTTCACATACAACTTCACTACAGCAACTTGTATGAAAAACTTTATTAGTGTTTTTAAAAAAAATTATGATTAACACTGTGCCATTTAAACGCACGCGCATACGCACACACACACATATATGTGTGTATATATATATATATATACAGATATATATATATATATATATATATATATATATATGTATATATATATATTTATATATATATATATACACAAAAAAATTGTACATATAATATTTAATAAGAAATTGATTTCTTCACCTCTAAATACAGAAACCCATGCCTCTTGGAATTTAACCTTGTTGTCTATCCTACCGAGCATCACGTAAAACGTGCTAAAGGGCGTATAATGTGATTTTCTTGCAAGGACACCATGAGATACTAAAAATATTTAATACTTTTAAATATTTCATCTTAGTGCGTTGTTAATAGGTTAAGTAATATTAGAATTTGTGGTTTCGTAAAAACGTCTTTCCCAAAAAAAGATATTATGTAGAGACAAAATATTCAGTCAAAAAAAAATATTCAGTCAAAAAAAAATATTCAGTCAAAAAAAAATATTCAGTCAAAAAAAAATATTCAGTCAAAAAAAAAATATTCAGTCTTATTAAAATGAGTGGCGAAATGTTCCACTTCAAATTAATTTTTATTCCAATTTCAAGTTTAATCATTTTATTAAGTTTTTGATAACATGTTATAGCGGCGTATTTTAAGTGATTCATGAGTTTATTTGATTAATTTTTTTATATTTGAAAAAGAAAACCAAAATTTAATCAAAACTAGAAATAAATACATGTCTACCAACGGAGATTTTTGATACATTTAATTAGATCATTAAAAAGCGTAATATATAATATGTAATAACTAGCTAAGTGAATGTGGCAATTCGCACAAAGTATGGTTCTGTAGTTGTTTATATCTCCTAAAATTTTTGACGTAAGTTAACAAAAATAGTTTTATTTCAAAGTTCTAATTGAATGAAAGAAGCTAATTTTTTCCGTATTAGCACAAATTATATTTAAAAGTCAAAATCGTTAGTTCCTACTTGTTTATGTAAAACGAATAAAACTTTCAAAAGTGTACTCTGTAAAACATTGATAGTGCACTAAATGAAATTTACATTTAAAAACACAAATTATTTTAAAATTACACGCAACAAGTTTTTTTTCAAATTAATGGGATTATTCACAAAAAATTAATTTTTCAGGAGAAACTGAAAGTCCGGCATTAAAAAAGTTAATTTTCTACGACAGACAATCATTATACCCATATGTCGTCGCGAGTCTAGTTGATAACATTTTTCACCGCATAAGCAACAAATTACTTAAATTCGCTTTGGATAAAAATTAAATATTAATTAAATCAATCCATCAAGTTCTACGCACACACATATTATGTGAGGAAATATACTCTTGTATGCGACGCATTCAAATTTATGCAAATATGTTTTAAAAACTTTCTGTAAGGTTATTACATTAGTTTTGTTGTCAACTGAATGTATATAATATATATATAATATATATATATATATATATATATATATATATATATATATACATGTATATAATTAGTTGATAACAAAACTAATCTAATAAACATCATGATACGTGACATTGGTAGTTCTCAAGATAAATCATGTAAAACATTTTCGTCTCCTGTAACATACGAGATACATATTTTCTAATGAACAACTCAGACATCAAGACGTCTATTACATTATCAGCCGAATGTAAATCGGATAGTTCCGCTTAAGTTTCTTGCTGCATATAGATACATGAACACGTTTGCGTTAAAAAGAAAAATGTTAATATGTTGAAAAGTCAGGACTTTATTCAATTTAGTAAAGGAATCCATTGTAAGTAACACGAAGTCAGCTCGAAGATTTATCAAAGAAAATTAAATTTTAAATTTCACCAAAAACTAACTTAATTTCTATTAGAAACCAATTATATGCTTTTTCTTATTTTAATTTTGTGTATTTTTTACGATTTTCCTTTTTTTTCAAAATTCACCATTATAAATGTCATTTTTCATCGACTTTATTTGATTGCAAATACATTCATGAAACCGAATATTCACAATTACATATGTTTTTATTCAAAATACAGCTAATATCTAAACAAGTACAAACAGATAATACAAATAAAAAATACTCGCCTCTAGGACGTTATGACTGCGAAAGCTCGGTTAGTTTGGCCTCAAAAATAGCATAAATGCTTTCAAATAATATATTATTCTTAGTAATGTTGCTGTTTATCACCGCTGGTGTAATGAATGTTCACCTAATAATTTATGATGCCGAGAAATGAACGACTTCGTAAAGAGAAATTCCTTACGAAGTCGTGTTGCGTTTATATACCAGTACAACTTGCTCGGTAGAATTACACTCGCTATTTTGTTACAGTTGTTATGATTTTTTTCCAATTTTCACATTTATCGATTCTAGAATTCAATAGTTGAAGAAGGAACCTTTATAACCTGTGTAAGTCGCTGCCATCTGTCATCTATAACAGCCACGTTGTTTTTACGTTTCAGACGTATGTGCGTTAAATTTGGCAGCCGAAAGCCACGATTAATACCTTAATTAAGATGCGGCGAAGTATTGAAAACAGGTTTAACCTGCCTCCCTTCTATTCACGTAAACCGACTAAACTTTTCTTCTCAGATCCCGTCAAGTTAACGTTGCAAAGATCTTTTAAAATCAGATTGCGGTTTCTTTTAATTAATTTATTTTTAAACTCAGTTTGCGAAGCAATAAACATTTTATTTTATCAAACATGAACTTGATAATCTGGCAGTTTTACAGTTTGGTCTGAATTAAAATTCTTTGCTAAAATTGTTCAACTAACTTACGTCAATATTTTAAGAAATATACACTAGTAAACAACCTAATTTTAAGCAGGTTCCGGCAAGCACTTAGTCGTTTTATATATGCTAGCATTTGACTATAATTTTTATTTAAAATTATTTTGATCAACTATATTTTATAACTTTATTTTAAGCAAATTCCGACAAAATTATATAAATTTCTTTTTTAAGCGCCATTTGTGGAATATTAAATAATTCTCTTTTATTTTATGTAACATGAACTTAATAAATCTGATAGTTACAGTTTGATCTTCATTATAATTGTTTGTTCAAGTTGTTTCAACTAACTTACGTCAAAAATTTTAAGTATATTTCTTACTAGATTTTAAATAAAATCATTAAGGTTGTTTACTAGATTTATCAACAATAATATACAAACTTATTTTAACCTTTTACGAAAGACCGGGAACCGGGTCGAGACCGGGTCGAACCCGGGTCGTTAGTCCTGTGATTAACCTGACACAACACGGCGACGATTTACCAAAATATTAAAGGATAACCCTAATATTTCGTTTTAGCTGTTTAAACATTTTTATCAAAGAAAACTGCATGAAAAAAACTATGTTTCGAAATTATTTCATGTACTGAATATAATACCGACTAAAAACGACTTACTACGATTAAATTAAAATAAACCTCGCGGAAATATTCTATGATAAAGGTTCTTAAATCTATTTTCGTAATGTTTCATAGTAGATTTTCAGTTTCTTTTTAGAATCGGGTTTTAGTTCCTTTTTTATTTTATTAGATAGTAAATATTTACGTGATAATTGCTATTGTAGAATATTTTACAGATCTTTCCCTACGTACAGATACATTTTATTTTATAAATGAAAGCGTAAAGCAAACAATTAACTTTAATTTAACCTTTGAAAGCCTTTTAAAGTTAACAATTAACTTTAACTTTTTTTAATTTAGCCTAATTTGGCCTTCTTCCTACCCAACCATCTTACTTTAAAAAAACTTGGTTCATTCATCAGCATTCGACAGTCTTTCCCTTTTATGATCTTCTAAAGTTATGCTTACCTCGTTCGCAAGCGAAATTTACAATGAAACTTGTCAAGGTAACAGCAACTCAAAGTTAATATTACGTGTTTCATTTCGGATGTAAACTTGAAAAGTTGTCCTTTATGGACTAAGTTGTCGCAGTTGACAGCGTGCTTAGATAAAGTCTTTCATTGCGAGTTAAATTTAATATTGTACATAAAAATTAATGTTTCATCAAGAAAAAACCAATTCTAATATTTTAAATAAAATTAAATTTAATAGCACAGACTCGCAGGTTTATTTAATAGCGCGTCAGCGTTGAGTTTTGTTTATAAAAATAATTATAATTCAGGTAATTTTATAAGCAACACGGTGGGATCCTGAAATGATGCTGTGGGCTCGTTATCTTGCCGAACATTAAATTTAGTGAGAAGACACACTTCCACATAGTGGAAGATTTCAGATTATAATAATAAAACAGACAGGGCCGGCGGGACAAATATAGTGAGGCCCACAATTGTCCATGTGTGCGTGTCGCGATGTAAAAACGTCTATGTCATTGTTTACGAAATATTGCCAGGATAATGAAAAAATGTTTCTCGCAATTGATACAGTATTTTATTTATTTAATTACGAAGTAAAAATAATTTTAACTGAATATAAATACAATAAATTAAATCATAAATATACATTAGAAACCTATGTTTTTAATCAATTTTTTATAATTATTTAATTATTCACATTAATTACCATGTTTTAATTGATCATCATAGTTGTGGAAAAAATTATTAAAATCTTTATATGTGAACCTGCGCACTATTTCTGTACACTGAACAAACATGAACAGTAACGCTAGGATTGATGACACGTTACGCTCGGGTCGCTGATGCTGAATATAGTAATCCCTTCCAAATTAAATATTTAGTGAACCATTTTTTAAGTACACTTTTCACCTTTTTTAGATATTTAACTAAACTTGAATCTAAGGTATTTACATTTCAATTTTCATAAACTTATTGTTTCAATCTTACAGGTAAACTCGGCTTCCTTCGGCATCAGCCAAGCGAGGTCATTGTCTAACACGGAATGCATCTTTACAAAAATAACGATTACTTTTTGATTATAATATAATATTAAAATATTTTACTTATAATTATAATATATATAATTATAATATTTTATATATATAATTATAATATTTATATATATTTAATATATATAATTATAATATTTTACTTGGGACTGATTTTATATAATACACGTATGCCATTGTATTTTAAAATATGAATCGTGCATTGCTCCTGATTCGCCGAACTAATATTCATCACATATTTTCAATGAAATTATTCTTATACAATATATGTATATCTATATATATATATATATATATATATATATATATATATATATATTAAACGTTTTCACATATATGGTACGGTAGTAAGCACACACCTGATTTTTTTACCACATAAGAATACACAAATAATGAAAATCTTTAGAACAACACCGGCCGTTACGCTACTAAAATTTAGCTTAAAATAAAAGATTCGGGTTAGAGACTTTAGGTTTGAAAATATTCGACTTATTATAATAAATTTCAGAATATGTTAAGTGATAAAAAACCTACAATACTAAAATTATTAACACACGTAAAAATTGTCTTTAAAAAAAAGTAAGTGAAAATATTGATAAAACGTGAGAAAACAGAATTCATCATAATTGCTAATACAAAACCTGTCATTTCCTAATTTTACTTGAAAATATTGAATTTTATAAATTGATAGGGTAAAGAAAAACCATTAAATTATGTTAGTCTGCTTCCTGTTTGGCCCTGTGCCTAATACTTTGATTTATTTTAAAAAAAGACGATCTCAGTTAATTCAGCAATGTTCGACTGTCAACACTACACTCTCTTGCTTTTATGGTATTCTAAATTTTTGCTTATCCCGATCGCAACTCAAAGTTAATATTACGTGTTTCATTTCAGGTGTAAACCTGAAAAGTAGTACTTTATAGACTAAGTTCTCGCAGTTGACAGGAGGCGTGGACAAAGTTATTCATTACGAGTAATATACAAACTGATAGACCATTTTGGTCTCGCTTAAAACCTAATGTCATACACAGAAATTCATGTATCCCTAAATTTTACTGAAACAAATTACTTTTGATATTTTAAAAAGAATCCAGTTCAATTGCACGCACTCGCAGTGCGTGTTTTATTACCGCGTAGCACGTACACCCCAAGTTTTGACGATAGCAGCACTTGTGCTATGATTAATTTAATAAATAATCGACTTTTAATATTGCGTTATTAAAAAAAAGAGATCTTCCACTAAGAAATGCAGCTATTTTTTAATTGTTAAATTTTAAATATAGCCCTAACTTTGCTTGAAAAATGAAACGCATCTCAGTCAATTCGTGGCGAATCATGGTGAATATTTCTGTTGTCGATTGGTTAACTATAAGATTAGAAGCCATTGAGTTTCACAATAATTCATATATATTAATACGCTAAGGTTAAGATGTTACACTCCCTTTTTAGAAAAAACCTCACAACTAATCCACATAAATTATATATCATTTTATAGATAATTGCTTGCTCTACCTGCATCCAGAACTAAAAAATTTATTATTGCTATTGTTTTTGCAAATTAATTAATTATTAAAATTATATACACAAAACAGCAATGCTGTCATCTAACGGCTCAACGTCAATATGATTGACGGTCGGTAAAATGTTTGTTTAATTTCAAATCCACTCACGTATAAATAAAGTGGCGCTTTAGCTCAATGCTTTTGATACTTGCGCCTCTATATGTCAATTTTAGTAAAATATTTGTTTGATCTATCATCTGAGCTTAATAATGGAATAAATAATGCGAAGACTTCGCACGGGTCACACTAGTTTACCAAATAATTGAATTTTTACAAACAAATTTCTTCAAAAACTCTTCTTTCGTACTCGGTGACTGTTCTTGACCTGGGTTTTGTGCGGAACTTTTTATCCCTTTTTCCTGCTTCCTGCTATCTTTTTATTTCATATTTTAATCCTTTTTTCTACTTTTATTTAATAAACAGTAAATAACGTACGTGGACTTTTGGTTTTACAAAGGATTTCTTTAAAGTGCACTAGTTATGAATTGGATACTTGATTTTAAAAACAAATTTTGACACTTATACAAGTTCACTGTAAATATGGAATGTAGAAGAGTAAAACAAATAGTTATGAGGCAAAATTTTTTTTACGAAAAACTGTCGGTGATTTTGTCGTCATTTTCTGATCTAAACGAGTTTACTTGTACTTACATTAGAATAATTTCGATGGCGTAATATCAATTTTAACATTTTAACAAGTTTTTCTCATGACCGTAATTTGTCATTCTTTTGGGGATTAGAGTGATATAAGTATAGTTAAAGTGAATTTAATTCGCATCTCACTTCAATTTTATGCTCAGGTGAGACGGATATATATATATATATATATATATATATATATATATATATATATATATATATATATATATATATATATATATATATATATATATATATTTATATATATACACATACAGACAAAATATTTTCACAAATTTTATTACTTGGTTGCCTTTTGCAGTAAATTATAGCAATTATTGTCCAAAGTACCTAGAGAGTTTTCAATCATTTCCCAGACAATTTGATTATTATTTCCGTAATATGTGTTATTTTTCGAAAAAAAATCTCTGATTTCATATTGTCATGTTTATCTTATGTTTTAAATATAAATAGGAAATAAAAATGTTTTAAATAAAAAAAATATTCCGCAAAATATACACTACAAAACCTTAAAACTCCAAATCAGCGTAATGTCGCTTGTGAGTGCCATTCAAATAATTTTATATAGTTAAGTAAATTTATACAAATAGATCTGCCGCGATTCTTATGATATATTACATGATATTATAGATATAAGGATTATGTAATATGTAATAAAGATCGCGGCTAATCTACTTATATAATTAAATTAGCCTTAATATTTAATAATATATAATATTATACGTATATCATACGAATTTAAAATCCTATATCATACAAATTTCTAAGGGTAATATATTTTTCCACAAGGCATGTTAAAATACAAAACCTCTCAAATAATTTGTCATAATTGTTTTATATAATACAAACAAAATAAAAGCAAATAAAATAAAAATTGAGTGAGAAGATAAACATATCGCACATAGAAAAAAGTGGGAGAGAAATTCAAGGAAAAATGTTGTATCTGTAAATTTTACACACATAAAAAGTTTAATTCCCTTGATTAGTCCGATTATCTCGTGGCCCACAGGAAGACACCACTTCCAAAAACATGCCATGTTCAGGTTTTTCCCCCTTTTAACATTGTGATGAAATATCGGTGATCGAAAGATTATTAATTATTTCCGTAAGTTTTATGACTTTAAAACTAAAAAGAATTTCATGATATTATGTCACTATAGATACAATACACAATAGTATATTGAACATTTTACTGCCATATCGGAATTTTTAATGACTATTCAACACATTGATTTACATCGATTATAAGGAGAATATACGGTTCCATAATGTAACATGCGGATAGAATATTGATTATGGTATTTCTTTCTACATATCCGTTAACGAACATTGAAAATATAAGTTGGCATTGATTAAACGTAATTAATAATATCACGCACATAACATGTTAATTTGCCACAGATTTTTAATTTATCGTTAAAACGTTATATTTGGTTATGGATATATTTAAATTTCACGATATTTTTTACTAAATTGTAAGCTAAATATAAATAAGTCAAGCAAAATTTCAAAACATAGTGAAGAGGAATATTTAATTAGACAATTACAAAACGGATCGTGAACTTCATTCCAACAGATTGTAGTCTCATTTCTTCACTGATGGACGGACGAAACGTTAAACAAAAAGGCTAGACCAGATTCAATAAGGAAAAGGGGAAAAGGCTAAAAACAAGTAGCCGTGAGGTTTTATCGAAAAAAGCTCATTATTAGGCTGGTCTCTTGCAATTAGGCATTTTAATTCAAATGAAGAGAAATTTGAAAGGAGACTTGTAGGAAAAACTTTCTGACATGTATTATTCTCAGTGTTAAACGCGAAAAGGCTGCAGGAAAAACAAAATAATATACGTAAATACATAAAATAGAACGTTTTATGCTATTGTTTCTCATCGCTTTAAACCCAAATTTGGTTATATATTACGTTCCCGTTCTGTTTATATATTTACATTTCACATCGATTATTAAAACGACATATAATCATTATCAAGTAAAGAAGTAAGTTATGTTTAGACATTTTGCATGCAATAAATTAAATGACAAGAATTGAATAATACATTCTCATTCTGCACAGACACGTCACATAAAGTACTCTCATGAGAAGGTGCCTAGTATCATAGGTGTTATTACATGATGGTGTATGTGTTGATGTACAAAATGAGAATTTTCATGTTTCTTATAGTGCTTATTATGATTCCTTATTATGATTCCTCAAACATTCATCTTAACATTCTTCTGTCGGCTAGAATCATTTTGCTCAAGAAAAGTTTGACTTATAAATTTTAAATTTTCTAGTAATAGAAAATACTGGTTCTCAAAAATTTCAGCGTACAACAATTAAATAATATTTACATAGAAATTCTAAAAAGCAAATATAATATAAAAAATTAATTATTTAGATATATATATATATATATACATGTATATATATATATTTATATATATATTTACATTTATATATGTATGTGAGTAAATGTTATTATAGCATAAATTATTTTAATCTAAATTCTTTTAGATAATAATGAACCGTAGAAATAGTTATGTACGTGGGACATTACCTTATGCGTATGTAAATTAGAATAAATTAGGGGCATGTTAAAGAAAAATCCTACATGAATGATTAGAATACTATACAAGGAACTGATCTGTAGAAAAAAATGTTCAAAAATGAGCAAGGGCTTTAATATTTTCCGTCAGAAAAACAATAATTAAATTTCAGTGTAAAACAAGAGGAAACTGATTGTTTCAACGAGCGGCTAATTTTTAAACAAAGGAAAATTTCAATTTTACACTTTTGTTTAAGAAAATGTCGCACCTTTCACTACCATTGGCAAACTAAGCGGACTGTTTCCGGCGAAACCCTTAATAAAAAATTCTCCATATTTCTTTTCTGTTGGGGAACAAAAACATAAAACACGTGTACTAGAACAGCGAAGACAAAAGCTCTGATAATGTTATAGAAGCCATCATATGAACAAGCATATATAAATCAATGGGTTAAAGTAGAAAAAAAGAACCGTTAAGTGGAACTATAATCACTTAACAATAATGAGAGAAGTCGGACTACGCGAATATAAAGAAATGTTAAGCTGTGAAGGACTATATATAATACTATCATAATAATGAAGGGAATACTGGTTTTGGTTTGAACGTGTGCTGAAATATTTCATCCAAAAAGAACACTTTGACGTCAGAATTTTAAACAATTTATATTAAAATTTCGTCTCTCATATTACGGGAGTAATTCCTAGTTATTGTATTGAGGTTGTAATAGGGTATTTTGATGTAAATTTTCATAGTTAATATTGGTTCAGGTTTTTTGAAACGTTAATCTAATTTAACGTAACTACAGAACAATGTGATATGGATGAAGATATATAGCGCATATATTTTATTCCGTTTCCAAAAAATAGCTTAATTGATTCATTGTTTGTTATTTTTATATGAAGTAATGTTTACTATTTACCTACGTCTTTGTCCTGGGTTGATATCAATATGTATGTATTAAGGGATTCCGCTTTATTGCGGAATGGATCAAGTGAATTGTTATCAAACGAGTTGAAACTGAATTTTTTGCAGAGAAGGGGGGCATCTATTCTATTAAATTTATTAAATATAACCTTGTTTTTTATCAAGGGTTTCTTTATTTTTACGCGTTGATGATATCCTTTCGAATATCGAAAAAAATCGAAGTAGATATTACAACTAAGAATAAATTATTGAAAAATTAAAGCACTTTCTAAAGCATGAAAAATAATGAAATGAAATTTCACTTTCGTACCAAAATTGTTCATCAACCGGTTTTTCTATTATGTTTTTAATTTTCTCATTTCAACGTTATTTCAATATTATTTGAATTATTGAGCACTTTACGTACGTGTGCACTTTATATTTTAGTACAGTAAATAACAATAGTAAAGAAACTGTTTATTCCTCAACCACAAAATAAGCTTAATAATTATCGTAATAAGCCCGCGAAATTACCGTGTTGATTAGGACAATATTCAAAATAGTCTAATAAACCCATTAAATACGAATTATTATACAGATTCTGGGCGAATTTAGATAGTCACAAAAGATTAATCATTTTATAAAAGATTAACATAATATTACTCACGCTTAAAGGTTTTGAACTTTTTTTATCAAACTTGTACGGGAGAATTAAACTACATGATAAATTCTTCTATATAATATTGAATTTGTTAACAATTCATATTATAACAGGAAAATCAAGAATATGGCTCCTAAATATGGCTTCACTGATTATGTTTATATGTAATACAAACCAATAACAACTCAATCTAAACACATGAAATAACAATAGTAGCACCCACAAAACGTGAGCATTTTAAATACCATCGTTTAAATTTATTTTGTAACGAAGCCTACCTCATCTACCTGTCTGTAAACAATGAAATTCATAACAGCTTTCCGTGAAGCTCAATTCTACCTCCCATTGCACTGCAGCCACCCCCATTAATAATATTTACCCCTCTGCCAATACATAACCTCCCTTAAATGAAAGCAAATCGCTCGAGGTTAAATGATTATAAATTTACTCAACGACTCTAAAAATGTCTTCCTTTCTACTTGATCAATTATGTTTTCCACAATAGAAATTATAAGCAGTGTTATTAGTATTTGTCCCCAATTGTCTATTGTTGAAGTTCTTGTTTTCACTCCGTAGCTAAGGGAAAATGGATGAGTAACTAGGGCAGAGAGGATCACGGAAGTACGTCAAAGTAGATATACTTCATATACTACTTCACTATAGCACATTCCATAAGAAACTTTATTAGCGTTTGTAATGAAATTTATATTTAATTGTATTACATAAATAACATAGTGCCATTTAAATTCAGTGAGGTATTCTTCAATAATAGCATTTAATATAGAATCAATTGTAACCTTTCACAGAAAAGTATTCACCAAAATTCAAATACATTATACATAATACCGAAGAGTCGTTAAATTGTATTCGGAAGTCTTAAGTATGCAGGGCGAATTTGTTTACATTTGAACTTTCAAAGTATTTGACAAAATTTATCCCAGTGAGAAGATAAACCACACACACACACGCACGCACACGCGCACACACACACACACACACACACGCACACACACACGCGCACACACACACGCGCACACACACGCGCGCACACACACTCGCACGCATGTACGCACACACACACACACACACACACATAAACACACATGTATATAAACAAAAAATATATCCACTAATAATATTTTGAAGAAATTGATTTCTTCACTTCGAAATACAGAAACCCCCAATGCCTTTTGGAATTTTACCACGTTGTCTATTTATTTATCGTACCGAGTATCACGTAAAAGTGTTAAAGGAAGTTTAATATGATTTTTTTGTAAGGACACCATGAGATCCTGAAATATGGTTTGTAATAAACATCTTTCCCAGAAAATGATATTACTTATTAATGATATACTCAAGGACACCGAAAATTGTGGTCATCTTATTAAAATAAGGGGGCAAGTTTTCCACTTCACATTAATTTTTATTCCAATTTCTAGCTGAATCATTTTATTGAGTTTTGAATAATATATTATAGTGACATATTTGAAATGATTCATGAGTTTCTCTGATTAATTTTTTCTTATATTTGAAAAAGATCAAAATTTAATCGAAACAAGAAATAAATATATGTCTACCAACGGAGGTTTATTATATAATATGTAATGGTATACGTTTTGATATATAATATGTAATAACTGACCGAGTGTGTGTCGTAACTCGCACAAAGCATGGTTCCGAAGTTATTTACATCTCCTGAAATTTTTTACGTAAATGTTTCAAAGTTCTAAATGAAAAAAAGTAGCTAATTTGTTTCCATATCAGCACAAATTATTTTTAAAACTTACGCGCATCAAGTTTTTTTTTTAAATTAAGGGGCTTCTCTTCAAGAAATTAATTCTTCAAGAAAAACTAAAAACCCGACATTAAAAAAGTACATTTTCTATGACAGACAATCATTATACCCACATGTCGTCGTGAATCCAGTTGATAACCTTTTTCACCGCATAAGCAACAAATTACTTGAATTCGCTTTGGATAAAAATTAAATATTAAGTAAATCAATCCATCAAGTTCTACGCACACGTATTATGTGAGGAAATATACTCTTGTATGCGATGTGCTCAAATTCATGCAAAATTTTTTTAAATACTTTCCATAAGACTATTACATTAGATTTGTTATCAACTAAATATATATATATATATATATATATATATATATATATATATATATATATATATATATGTAGATGTACATATACATAGTTGATAATAAAGCTAATCTAATAAACATCATGATACGTAACATTGGTAGTTCTCACGATTCACTATATATAACATTTTCGTCTCCTGTAATATACACGACACATATTTTTAATGAACAACTCAAATATCAAGACGTATGTTACATTGTAAGCCGATTGTGATTGTTTCATGCTGTAATAAAAAATACATGAACACGTTTGCGTTGAAAATAAAACTGTCACCATGTTGAAAAACAAGCCCTTTATTCAATTTAGTAAAGAAATTCATTGCAAGTAATACTGATAGTTTTCAAATTTAGAAGTAACTGTAATAATGGCTCTTTAATCAACCCAACACCCGAGCACCTCAACATAACATACATAACATACACGGTGACACGGGTGTATATATATATATATATATATATATATATATATACATATATATATATATATATATAGACAAACAATCTACCAAAATTAGCATAATGGTTATATCTAATATAAAATAAATTGCCATTTAAAATAAAAGTGAAATTTATTGACCAGCTAGCTTTTATCCGCGACTTCTTTCTTATAAACTATTAAGAAACGGATCGATTTCGAGGAAGTTAATTTACGTGTAGCGCCATCTGTTGGAGCCACACGGGAGTTATAAAAAACTTTATTACATATACATTGCTTAAATAATTTATTTAGCCCGGTTTATAAAAAGCAATAATATTATATTAATTTTCAACTTTTTGACATAGTATCTGTATGTTATAATATATACCACAATTTGCTTGTAGTACTAAATGCTATACAATATTATAATTTCAATAAAATTTGTCTATTACCTTTTACGATAAATACCTGCAAATAAACAGAAAAACAAACCGACAACAATTTTATAAAATTTATTTCTTTTTAATCTTTCTCCTTCTTGGAAATTATCTTTTACTTATAAATTACTCACATATACGCTTCTGACAGTCACAGAAAAAAACACACGGACACACATACACACAAACAAACCCACATATACTCGCGCGTGCACGTACACACACACAGGCGTCTGTTAATTTTTTGTGTAACTTAAAGAAATACGCAATTTAAATTAAATAAATAGATAACGTCAAATAACAAATTAACCCCTTACCAAGTTTCTAAAAAAATTATAATTTATGAAAATTAAATTTAAATTTCACTAAAAACTAAATTTCTACTGGAAACCAACTAAATGCATTTTCTTATTTTAATTTTGTGTATTTTTACGATTTTCTTTTTCAATGTAGGTGATACAAAAATTTTCAAAATTCTACATTCTAAATGTCATTTGCCATCAACTTTATTTGACTGCAAAAACATTCACGAATCCGAATATTCACGATTACATATGTTTATATTCAAAATATGGCTAATATCTAAACAGGTAATACGGGCAATAAAAAGATACTCGCCTCTAGGACGTTATGACTGCGAAAGCTCGGTTAGTTTGACCTCACAAATAGCATAAATGCTTCCAAATAATCCATTATTCTTCGTAATGTTGCTATTTATCACCGCTGGTATAATGAATGTTTGCCTAATAATTTATAACGCCGAGAAGTGAACGACTTGGTAAGGAGAAATTCCTTACGAAGTCGTGTCGCGTTTATTTATCTCTACAATTTGCTCGGTAGTATTACATTCGCTATTTTGGTACAGTTGTTATGATTTTTTTCCAATTTTCACATTTATTCATTCTAGAATTCCATAGTTGAAGAAGAAACCTATATAAGCTGTATAAGTCGCGGCCATCTGTCCTCTATAACAGCCACATTATGTTTACAGTTTCAATTTGGCAAGCGAAAGCTGCGATTATTATCTTAATTAAGATGCGGCAAACTATTGAAAACAGGTTTAACCTGCCTACCTTCTATTTACGTAAACCGAGGACAACTTTTCTTCTCAGACTCCGTCGAGTTAACGTTGCAAAGATTTTTTAAAATTAGATTGCGGTTTCCATTAATAAATTTATTTTTTAAAGCTCCGTTTGCGAAGCAATAAAAATTTTATTTTATCAAACATGAACTTGATCAGTCTGGCAGTTTTACAGTTAGGTCTGAATTAAAATTCTCTACTAAAATCGTTCAACTAATTTAGCATTTGAATATATATATATATATATATTTGTGTTTATATATGTGTGTATATCGTTATATATATATATATATATATATATATATATATATATATATATATATATATATATATATATATATATATTGTGTGTGTGTATTAAAATTAAAAGTTTTCACATCTATCGTGCGGTCGTAAGCACAGACCAGATTTTTTTACGACATTAGAGTATACAACTAATGGGATTCTTTAGAACACGACCGGCCGTTACGGCACTAAAATTTAGCTTAAAATACAAGATTTACGTTAGTGATTTTAGGTTTGGAAAGATCTACTACTAAAATATTAAGTGATAAAAAACCTATAATACTAAAATTGTTGACCCACGTGAAAAATTTAGCTTTAAAAAAACGAAATAAAAAATATTGATAAAACGTCAGAAGACAGAATTCGTGATAATTGTTAATATAAATTAATTCTCAATAATATGTGATAATTGTTAATATGAAATATTTCCCAATATTACGTGATAATTGTCAATATAAAATATTTCCCAATATTACGTGATAATTGTCAATATAAAATATTTCCCAGTATTACGTTATAATTGTCAATATAAAATAATTCCCAATATTATGTGATAATTGTTAATATAAAATAATTCGCACATCTTTAGATATTTACAGCCATATTTGATTTTATAAATTGATGGGTTAAGAAAAAATCATTACATTAGGATTAACCCACACCAGTCTGCTCACTGTTTGGCCCTGTGTCTAATACTTTTATTTATTTAAAAAAAAGAGGATCTCACTTCATTTAGCGGTATTCGACTGTCAACACTACACTCTCTTGCTTTTATGAGTTTTGCTTATCCCGATTGCAACTCAAAGTTAATATTATATATTTCACTTCGGATGTAAACTTGAAAAGTTATCCTTAATGGACTAAGTTCTCACAGTTGACAGCAGGCGTAGATAAAGTTTTTCATTAGAACTAATATACAAACTTATAGAACATTTTGGTCTCGGTTAAAACCTAATGTTATACATAGAAATATATGTATCCCCAAATTTTACTGAAAAAATGTTGCTGCTGATATCTTAAAAAGAATTCAATTCAATTGCACGCACTCGCAGGTGTGTGTTTTATTACCGACTAGCATGTATCGGTGATAATGATCGAAAAATTATTAATTAATTCCGTAAGTTTTATAACTTTAAAAACTAAAAAGAATTTCATGATATTATGTCACTATAGACACAATACACAATAGACTGTATTAAATATTTTTCTGCCATATCAGAATTTTTAATGACTATTCAACTCATTGATTTATATCAATTATAAGGAGTATATACGGTACCATAATGTAACATGCGGATAGAATATTGATTATGGTATTTCTTTCTGCATATCCGTTAACGAACATTGAAATTATACGTTTGCGTTGATTAAATGTAATTAATAATATCATGTACATAAAATGTTTATTTTAAAATGTTACATTTGGTTATAGATATATTTAAATTTCATTATATTTTTCATTAAATTATAAGCTAAATACAAATAAATCAATCAAAATGTCAAAACATAGAGACGAAGAATATTTAAATACACAATTACAAAAGCCGATCGTGAACTTCATTCCAACAGATTGTAGTCTCATTTCATCACTGATGGATGAACCTAACGTTAAACAAAAACGCTCGACTAGACACAATAAGGAAAAAGGGAAAAAGCTAAAAACAAGTGGCCGTGAGGTTTTATTGAAAAAAACTCATTATCAGGCTGGTCTCTCGCCATTAGGCATTCAAATGAAGAGAAATTTAAAAAGAGACTTGTAGGAAAAACTTTCTGACAAGTATTATTTTCCGTGTTAAACGCGAAAAGGCTGCAGGAAAAACAAAATAATAAACATAAATACTTAAAACAGAACATTGCATGCTATTGTTTATTCTGTTTATATATTTATATTTCACATCGATTATTAAAACTACATATAATCATTACAAAGTGAAGAAGTAAGTTATGTTTAGACATTTTGCATAAAATAAATTAAATGACAAGAATTGAATACAATAAACACTTGAATACATCTTCATACTGTACAGACACGTCACATGAAGTACTCTCGTGAGAAGGTTTGAGTTTATGTACAAATATGACAATTTTCACATATCTTATAGTGCTTCTTATGGTCCCTTACCTCATAAAAGTTTAATAATTTTAACCCTTATGAGATCATTCACCTTTAAATTATTCTGTCGGCTACAATCATTTTGCTCAGGAAAAGTTTGACATATAAATTTTCAATTTTCCAAGAATAGAGAATATTGGTCCGCAAATAATTTAGCGCATAACACCCAAAAATATTTACATCGAAATTTTAAACTGGAAATACAATATAAATAATTAAATATAGCTATATATATATATATATACATATATATATATATACATATATATATATATATATATGTATATATATATGTATATATATATATATGTGTGTGTATATATATATATATATTGAATACAATGCATACGGCTTTTGGCGATGAGGCGCACCGTGGGACTCGGGTTCGATTCCCGGCCGTTCGTCCAACGGGGTTAGACTGGTTTTTGGTTTGCTGTAAGAGATTGCTCTCGTAGCAATAAGTCCACTATATGTATCAATTAGATACATAAAGTAGATAAAGAAATAAAAAATAAAACATATCTTCGATTTCGTATCTAATATAAACCTTCAGATCCATTTTAATATCTAATGTCTTATTTCAGAGATATTATCTCGGAAAAATAAAATAATTTCAGTGTTATGCTTTATTGTAAATTCTCAGAATTGGATGCATAATTCTCCTGTACTACATTGATACACCTAATATTAAGCGAATCATTGTGGCCATCGTGAATAAAAATGTGATGATTTTCCGAGCTTGTACATGAAGTATATTACAATGAAAACAATAACCATATATCTTTATAAAAAAAATTTTTTAGCCATGTGATTCCAAATAACTTTGGTGAAAGGAAATATCACATATTTCACTATTATTAGCGAATTAAAGCAGACTGTTTACAGCGAAACCTTTAATAATAAATGCTCCATATTTAATTTCGAGTCGTGGAAGACAAACAGAAAACACGTGTACTAAAACAACGTAGACAAAAGCGCGGATAACTGATTAAGTAGAAAAGAATAACCGTTAAGTAGAACTATTATCACTTAACTTTGGGAACTACATTTTTCCTTGAAGGAGATGAAATAATGAGACAAGTCGGACTATGAGAACGTAAAGAGATGCTAAGCTGTGAAGGGCTGTAATAATGGAGGAGATACTGGTTTTAATTTGAACGTCTGTTAAAATCACAACACCTTGACGTCAGAATTTTAAACAATTTATATTAAAATTTCATCTCTCATATTACGGAAGTAATTTCTAATTATTTTACTAAGGTTGTTCATTAATATAAATTTTCATAGTCAATGTTGGTTCAGGTTTTTTATTATGTTAATCTAATTTAACGCGATTACAGAACAATGTTATATGGATGTAGATATATAGCACGTATTTATTATCATATTTCCAAAAAAAAACAATTTAATTGATTCATTGTTTGTTGTTTTTTATATATCTCAATTAACTGAAATAATTTTACTATTTACGGTCTTTGTCCTGGGCTGATAAAAATGTATATGTATTAGGGGATTCGCTTATATTGCGGTATGAATCAAGTGAATTGTTATCATACGAGTTGAAACTGAAATGTTCGAGGTGAAAGGGTCAACTATTCTGTTAGGTTTATTAAACATATCCTTGTTTTCTATCATCGGTTTCTTATTTTTAGGCATTATCCTATCGAATTTAAAAAAAAACCTTAATTAGATAATACAATTCAGAATAAATTCATGAAAAATTAAAGCACTTCCGAGTAATTTTAAATGAAAAATAATGAAATGAAATTTCATTTCCGTACCACAATTGTTCATCAACCGGTTTTTCTACTATGTTTTTAATTATTAGAATTATTAAGCACTTTATGTACGCGTGCACTTTATATTTTAGTACAGTAAATAACGATAATAAAAAAACTGTTTATTCCGCAACCACAAAATAAGCTTAATTATTATTGTAACATATCGATCAGGACAACATTCAAAATAGTTTAATAAAACCATTAAATAAGAATATTTATACAGATTCTGGGAGAATTTAAGTAGTGACAATTTAAGTAGTCAAATACCCTTAAATGTTTCGAACTTTTTTTGTTAAACATTTAAACCCATCACTGTGTCTGCTTATCGACTAAGGCGCTTGCCCCGAGGTAAATTTGGGCGTAGAAGTAATCATAATTCGGATAAGTTTGCAAGTAATTAAAGTAATCAGATTCTTAGAAAGTTAAGACATTGTTATAAAAATGAATATATTATTAATTCTTTTAAATATTTATTTTGATCTAAATTTGCTTTTTAAAAATGCCACACGTCAGTTATGAGTACGAACGTATGTACTTAGGCACATGCTCGCATGTCAGTATGAGGACAATGCTAATACATGGAAATTCTGACCGATATTGGTGATTATTTGTTCATTTTTTGGACACTATTAAAACAGAACGTCATGATTTTCACAACATCACACCAAATAGTAATTTTTCTACAAAAATTGCCTTTTTCCTAGTTCACGACCATTCTCGGCCTCACTTTTATAACGATCGTCTTGTTCCTCTCGATGCTTGCTGCTGTTTGTAACTTTTTGCTTTAGACTTTTCTTTACAATTAAAAAAAACGACACAAAATACGAAATTTTAGTTGTGCCAATGATTTACGAATATTATTTCTTTCACTTTATACATATATCACTATATGAAATACGTTATAACAATAATTTACCATAAAACATTAATTAGATGGAATTTCCGGATTTTTCCATCTATATCAATATAGAAGGAAGATTGCTTATTTTTCATACGTTTTATGGAGCACGGTCTTGAATTAAAATCTAAAACCTTACACAAATATTTCCCGCCTCGTCTTTAAACGCTCTCTCCAACATATTGAATGAATCTTTCAGTGAAAATCTTAGTTAAATTTGAATTCAGCTCTAGCTTTGGTTTAATATTTTAAATAAACTGTGCAAATACTGTCAATGTAGCACTTGCAGTTAAGACACTGGTGAATGACGGCAGACGAACGGATAATGAAGCGGTGGAAAATAAGGTTCTCTTCGGGCTTTTCGTGTAGGGACCCTGAAAATCGACGAATTATAAAATTATTTAAATATTGTCACCCGAACCAAATGCAAGCATCGCAGCTTATTATACTTTAGCGGTAGAATTAAAGTATAGATTAAATTCTTCTATTAGAATATAATATTCAATTTGTTAATAATAATATTATAGCAGGTAAGTTGAACATCAAGCCTAAATAGGTCTCCATTGATTACGTTTGCATATAATACGGAACAATAACAAATCAATCTAGACACATGAAATACCAATAGTAACACCTACAAAACCTGAGCGAAGGAACACAAACATTCACTATTTTAAACACCATTGTTTATATTTATTTTGTAACGAAGCCTTTCTCAGCCTGTCTGTAAACAATGAAATCTATAACAGCTTTTCGTTGAGCTCAATTCTACCTCCCACCGCGCTACAACCACCCTCATTAATAATATTTACCCCTCTCCCATTACAGAGCCTCCCTTAAATGAAAGCAAGTCGCTCGAGGTTAAATGATTATAAATTTACTTAACGACTCTAAAAGATATCTTCGTTTAAACTTGATCAGTGGTGTTTTCCATTGTAGAAATCATAGGCAATGTTGTTAGTATTCGTCCTCAATAGTCTATTGTTGAAGTTGCTTGTTTCCACTCCATAGCTAAGGGAAAACGGATGAGTAATTAATGCAAGGAGGATCACGGAAGTACGTCAAAGTAAACAAACTTCACACAACACCTTCTATGAAAAACTTTATTAGTGTTTTTAATCAATTTTGAATTTAATTGTATCACATAAATAACCAGTGCCATTTAAATTCAGTGAAGTATTCTTCAATAATAGCATTTAATATAGAATCAATTGTAACCTTTCACAGAAAATTATTCACCAAAATTGAAATACATTATATAACGATATCGTAAGAATCGTTAAATTGTATGCTTGATTTTGATTGTTGAAATTGTATGGAAGTCTTAAGTATGCATGGCGAATTTGTATACATTTTGAGCTTTCATCGTATTTGACAGAACTTATCCCCGTGAGAAGATAAGCTACACATACACATACGCACGCACACGCACACACGCGCGCTCACACCCATGTATATAAGCAAAAAATATATCCACTAATAATATTTTAAAGAAATTAATTTCTTCACTTCGAAATACGGAAACCCCCAATGCCTTTTGGAACTTTACCTTCTTGTATATCTATCGTACCAAGCGTCACGTAAAAGTGTTAAAGGAAGTTTAATGTGATTTTCTTGTAAGGACACCATGAGATACTGAAATATTTAATACTTTTAAATATTTCATCTTGGTGCGATGTTAATACTTAGAATAATATCAGAACTTGTGGTTTTGTAATAAATATCTTTCCCATAAAATGATATTATATAGAAAAAATATTCAGTTCAAGGACACTGAAAATTGTGATCGGTTTATTAAAATGAGTGGCTAAATCTTCCACTTCAACTTAATTTTTATTCCAATTTCCAGTTTAATCATTTTATTAAATTTTGGATAATATGCTATAGTGACGTATTTTAGGTGATTCATGAGTTTTTTGATTAATTTTTTCTTATATTAGAAAAAGAAGATCAAAATTTAATCTACACTAGAAATAAATACATGTCAACCAACGGAGATGTATGATAAATTTAATTAGATCGTTAAGAAGCGTACTGTACAAAATGTAATAACTAGCTAAGTGAATGTCACAATTCACACAAAGTATGGTTCTGTAGTTGTTTATATCTCCTAAAATATTTGACGTGAGCTAACCAAAATAATTTTGTTTCAAAGTTCTAATTGAATGAAAGTAGCTAATTTTTTTAATTATTTTATTATTTTTCCGTATTAGCACAAATTATTTTTAAAAGTCGAAATCGTTAGTTTCTGCTCGTTTGTGTAAAACACTAAATTAAATTTATAAATAAAAGCACAAATTATTTTAAAATTACAAGCAACAAGTATTTATTCAGGAGAAACTGAAAATTATTAAAGCATTAAAAAAGTGAATTGTCTACGACAGACAATCATAATACCCATATGTCGTCGCGAGTCTAGTTGATAACCTTTTTCACTGAGTTCGCTTTGGATAAAAATGAAATATTAATTAAATGAATCCATCAAGTTCTACACACACATATTATGTGGGGCAATGTACACATGTATGCGATGTCTTCAAATTAATGCAAACATTTTTCAAATAATTTTTGTACGATTATATACATATATATAATTAGTTGATAACAAAACTAATGATGAACATCATGATACGTGACATTGATAGTTCTCACGACTGATTGATAGTTCTCAAGCTGTTACTTTGTAAGCCGAACGTAAATCGAATAGTTCCGCTTAAGTTTCTTGCTGCATATTGTAATAAAAAATACATGAATACGTTTGCATTGCGTTAATGTAACTATGTTGAAAGGTTAACTCTTTATTCAATTTAGTAAAGTAAAATGGATTATTTTAAGTAAAATTGATGAGTTTTAAAATGTTAGACGCAAAATCATAACCAAAATTTAAACAAAAACGAATTATGCCAAAAAAGTTTTTTAAGTAACTGTAATAATGTCTCTTTAATCAACCCAACACTCGAGCATCTCAACGTCACATACACGGTAAAAGCTGGTTAACTTCTCCACAGCCTTTGGGATAATGTCATGCATTTTGATGGCAGTTTTTTTTATTTCAATTTTAATTTTTTGGAACGCGAAAAGTATGCTGCATTTAAAAATATTCTCACCCGAATTATAAAGAAACTTCATTACATATAATTAAAATAATTTATTTAGCCCGGTTTATAAAAAGCAAAAATATTATAATAATTTCCAACTTTTTGAGGTAGTGTCTGTATATTACAATATATACCGCATTTTAATTTTAGTGTCGTGTTAAATTGACACTTTAAATTTGTTCACATTAAATGCATGCAAACAAACAGAAAAACAGACCGACAACAATTTTATAAACAGAATTTCTTTTTAATCTTGCTCCTTCTTGAAAAATATATATTACGTATACATTACTTACATATACGCTTATGACACAGTCACAGAAAAAGACACACATGCACAAAGATACATACACACACCCGCACACGCGTACACGCACACGCACAAACACATACACACATACGCACAAACAAAACACACACACACATACACGCGCGCACACACAAGCGCACGCCCGCACTCGAACCCACACGCACACACACGGACGCACACGCATACGCCCGCGCTTGAACCCACACGCACACACACGGACACACACGCATGTATACGCACACACGCACACATACGTGCATACACACACACACATACACAAACGCGAGCACTCGTGCGCACGCGCACGCCCGCACACTCACATACACACACACACGCCGGCAAATGCACCCACCCGTACGCCACACACACATTTGGTTGTTAAAACACGCACAGCGCCGCACACGTACGCACACGCCCTCTCGCGTAGACGCGCGATCTCGCACGTAAACGCCCGCATACACGCACACAAATTAAGCGCTCCAAGTTTCTCACAGAAGTCAGCACTATGTTACTTACTAAAGAAAATTAAAAATTTCACCAACTTAACTTAAACTAATTTGTATTAGAAACCAATTGTATGCTTTTTCTTATTTTTATTTCGTGTATTTATTACGATTTTTTTTTTTCAATTTAGGTGATTCAAAAACCTTCAAAATTAACTATTCTAATGTCATTTGCCATTGACTTTATTTGATTGAAAATACATTCATGAAACCGAATATTCATGATTACATATGCTTATATTCAAAATACAGCTAAGATCTAAACAGGTACAAACAGATAATACGGACAATAAAAAGATACTCGCCTCTTGGACGTTATGACTGCGAAACCTCGGTTAGTTTGGCCTCACAAATAGCATAAATGCTTCCAAATAATCCATTATTCTTAGTAATGTTGCTGCTTATCACCGCTGGTGTAATGAATGTTCGCCTAATAATTTATGATGCCGAGAAGTGAACGACTTCGTAAGGAGAAATTCCTTACGAAGTCGTGTCGCGTTTATATACCAGTACAACTTGCTCGGTTGTATTACATTCACTATTTTGTTACAGTTGTTATGATTCTTTTCCAATGTTCACATTTATCGATTCTAGAATTCCATAATCGAAGAAGGAACCTTTATAACTTGTATAAGTCGCTGCCATCTGTCATCTATCACAGCACAATGATTTTACAGTTTCAGACAAATGTGCACGAAATTTGGCAACCAAAAACTGCGATTAATATCTTAATTAAGATGCAGCAAAGTATTGAAAACAGGTTTAACCTGCCTCCCTTCTATTTACGTGAACCAAGAAAACTTTTCTTATCAGACCCCGTCGAGTTAACGTTGCAAAGATCTTTTAAAATCAGATTGCGGTTTCTTTTAATAAATTTATTTTTTGAACTCCGTTTGGTAAGTAATTAAAATTTTATTTTATCAAACATGCACGTGATAAATCTGGTAATTTTACAGTTTGGTCTGAATTAAAATTCTTTGCTAAAATTTTTCAACTAACTTACGTCAACATTATAAGAAATATACACTAATAAACAACCTAATTTTAAGCGGGTTCCGGCAAGCACTCAGTAGTTTTATAGATGATAGCATTTGCCTATAATTTTTATTTAAAATTATTTCGATCAAATATATTCTGCAACTATATTTTAAGCGGTTTCGATAAAATTATATTGGGGCTTCATTTATTAAATTTCTTTTTTAAACACCGTTTGTGGAATATTAAATAATTCTCTTTAAACATGAAACATGAACTTAATAAATCTGACAGTTACGTTTGATCTTCATTATAATTTTTTATCAAAATTATTTCAACTGACTTACATCAACAATTTTAAGAAATATACACTAATAAACAACCTAATTTTAAACGGTTTCCGACAAGTACTTAGCTGTTTTACAAATGCTAGCATTTAACTATAATTTTATTTAAAATTATTTCGATCAACAAAAATATAGAACCTTATTTTAAACAACTTTCAACCCGCACTTGGACGCTTCTATTTTGTTTACATCTTCACATACACTGAATATCATACCGACGAAAAACGACTTGCCAGGATCAATTTAAAATAAACGCCCTGGGACCACTCTCGAATCAACGTAACAAATCCTCTTTAATCCTGCCTCGTGGAAATATGTTATGTTAGTTATATAACTAATGGAAACATGTAAAAAAAAATTTTAAATATTATGTTCTAAGTCCGTAAAGACCGATGTTACTTTTTACCGGACAACAGCAATGTATTGTACAGCAATGTGGGGAGGGATCGTATGTCAGTATTATAATCTTGTATCGAACGTGGCTAACGTGCACCACCTGTCACAAAAACAGATCTTCGACTGAACAAAAAAGGAACATAATTTGGAAAAACATTTTCTACTTTCGTGTTTTAAATTCTATTATGTCTAAATTTTATTGATTACAAAGATTCTTACGGCTATTTTCGTATTGTTTTAGAATTGGGTCTAAGTTCGTTTTTATTTTATTTGATTGTAAATATTTGCGTGATAATTGCTATTGTCGAATATTTTGCAGTTGTTTCCCTACCTACAGATAAATTTTATTTTAAAAATTGGAAGCATAAAGCAAACAAATGACTTTAATTTAACCTATACTAATCCATTCAGTGTTGGCCCTCTTCCACATCAAACTAACTTCCTTTAAAAAACCTTGGTTCATTCATCAGCATTCGACAGTCTTTCTCTTTTATGAACTTCTAAAGTTATGCTTACCTCGTTCGCAAGCGAAATTTACATTGAAACTTGTCAAGGTAACAGCAACTCAAAGTTAATATTACGTGTTTCATTTCGGATGTAAACTTGAAAAGTTGTCCTTTATGGACTAAATTCTCGCAGTTGACAGCGTGCCCTTGATAAAGTTTTTCATTGCGAATAATGTACAAACCTAATAGGACATTTCGGCCTCGAGTTAAATTGAATATTGTAAAAATTTATTTTCCCTAAGTTTCGTCGAAAACAAAACCAATTCTAATATTTTGAATAAAATAAATTTAATAGCACACGCTCGCAAGTTTATTGTCGACTAAAGCGTCAGCATTGAGTTTTTATGACAGAAGTAATTATAACTGAGGAAATTTTATAAGTAATACGGTGGGACCCTGAAATAATTATGTGGGCGCGTTATCTTGAACATGACTTGAGTGTCCATAAACTTGACAAAAATTATCTGCTGAATATTAAGTTTAGTCAGAAACGTAATGCAAGATCTCAGATAATAATAATAAAACCTACAGCGCCAGCGGAACAAATATAGTGAGGCCCACAATTGTCCATGTGTGCGTGTCGCGATGTCAAGACGTCTGTGTCATTGTTTGCAAAATATTGCCAGGATAATGAAAAAATATTTCCTGCAATGGATGCAGTATTTTATTTATTTAATTACGAAGTAATAATAATTTTAAAGGAAAATAAATACTTTGTGCGAGTTGCGACATGCACTTGGCCAGTTATTACGTATTGTATTTTACGCTTCTTAACGATATAATTAATTTTTACCGTAAACCTTCGTTGGTAGCCGTATATTTATTTCCAGTTACGATAAAATTTTTATCTTCTTTTTCAAATATAAAAAAAATTAATGAGAGAAACTCACGAACCACTTAAAATACGTTATATTACTCAACCAATTAATATCCCACCAAGGTGACATATTTAAGAGTATTAAATATTTTTAGGATCTCAAGGTATCCTTACAATAAAATCACGTTAAACAACCTTTTGGTACTTTTTATGTGACGCTTGATACGATATATAGATAGACAACAAAGTAAAGTTCTAAAAGGCATACTGTATTTAGAACTGAAGAAACAAATTTATTTAAAATAATATTAGCGGACATATTTTTTGCTTATATACATAGTGTGTAGCGTGTAGCTTATGTCCCCATGGGGTGAGTAATTGACCAAATACTTTGAAAGTTCAAAATGTAAACAAATTCGCCATAAATACTTAAGACTTCCGCATAAAAGGTAGCGATTCTAACGGCATCCTTATATAATATATTCGAATTTTGGTGAATAATTTTCCGCGAAAGGGAACAATTGATTCTATATTAATTGCAATTATTGAAGACTATCTTACTGAATTTAAATGGCACTGTGTTATTTATGTAACACAATTAAATACATTTTTAATAAAAATACTAATAAAGTTTTTCATAAAAGGTTCTGTAATGAAGTTGTATGTGAAGTTTCTCTACTTTGAGGCACTTCCGTGAGACACAGAGAGGATTCTCTGCAATAATTACTCATCAACTTTCCCTTAGCTATGGAGTGGAAACAAGCAACTTCAACAATAGACTATTGAGGACGAATACTAACAACATTGCCTATAATTTCTGTTGTGGAAAACACCACTGATCCAGTAGAAAGGAAGACATCTTTTAGAGTCGTTAAGTAAATTTATAATCATTTAACCTCGAGCGACATGCTTTCATTTAAGGGAGGTTATGTATTCTAAGAGGGGTAAATATTATTAATGAGGGTTGCTGTAGCGCGGTGGGAGGTAGAATCGAGCTTCACGGAAAGCTGTTATGAATTTAATTGTTTGCAGATAGGCTGAGGTGGGCTTCGTTACAAAATAAATCTAAACATATATTTAATAAATCTAAACATATCTATAATAAATCTAAACATATATTTTAATTCATATATTTAAAATAGTGAACATATTTTAATTCATATATTTAAAATATACGAATCGATTTCGAGGTAGTTAATGTATGTGTAGCGTCATCTATTGGAGCCACTCGGAAGTTATAAAGAAACTTCTTTACGTATAGATTGTTTAAGTAATTTATTTAGCCCAGTTTATAGAAAGCGGTAATATTATAATAATTTTCAACTTTTTGAGATAGTGTCTATATACATATATATATATATATATATATATATATATATATATATATATATATATATATATATATATACATACACGTATATATATATATATATATATATATATATATATAAACCATTTTGATTTTAATAGTGAATGCTTCACAATATTATAGTTCCATTAAAATTTGTCTATTACTACCTTATACGTTAAATGAATGTAAACAAACAGAAAACCAGACAACAATTTTATAAGCAGTATTTTTCTTTTTAGTTACTTTTTAGTTTATTACATATATATACGCTTATGACACAGGTACAGAAAAAGGCCACGTAGGAAAAAGCACACGTACACACATGCACACCCGCCCATGCGCCCACGCCCACAAACAAACGTGCATGTTCGCGTCTTCACAGGCGCGCTCTCACACGCACGCGCACACACGCGCTTATGCAAGCACATACGCGCACATACACGCACATCTACGCATACGCACTTACACATTGAAATACACCCTCGCTCATGCACCCACACGCTCGCACACTCAGATACACGCACGCACACGTACGCTCACACTCACAGCAGACACACACACGTGCGCACAAACAGACACACAGACACAAAGAGCACACACACATTAATCCCTTAACAAGTTTCTAACAGAAATCAACACTGTGTTATTTATCGAACAAAATTTAATTTAAATTTCACCAAATATTAACTAAATTTCTATTAGAAACTAATTAGATGCTTTTTCTTCATTCAATTTTCTGTATTTTTACGATTTTCTTTTTCAATATAGGTAATTCAAAAATCATCAAAATTCGCCATTCTAAATGTCATTTGCCATCGACTTTATTTGACTGCAAACACGTTAGCAAATCGAAATATATGCACATGTTTATATTCAATACAGGTATACAGGTACATACAGATAATACGGACAATAAAAAGATACTCGCCTCTAGGACGTTATGACTGCGAAGACTCGGTTAGTTTGGCCTCACAAATAACATAAATGCTTCCAAATAATCCATTATTCTTAGTAATGTTGCTGTTTATCACCGCTGGTGTAATGAATGTTCGCCTAATAATTTATGATGGCGAGAAGTGAACGGCTTGGTAAGGAGAAATTCCTTACGAAGTCGTGTCGCGTTTACATGTCAGTACAACTTGCTCGGTAGATTTACATTCACTATTTTGTTACAGTTGTTATGATTTTTTTTGCGAATTTTCACATTTTTCGATTCTAGAATTATACAGTTGAAGAAGGGATTTTATAACCTGTATAAGTCGCGGTCATCTGTCATCTATAACAGCCACATTGTTTTTACAGTTTCAGACATATGTGCATGAAATTTGGCAAGCAAAAGCTGCGATTAATATCTTAATTAAGATGCAGCAAAGTATTGAAAACAGGTTTAACCTGCCTCAAACCCTAACAATTTAAAACATGCCTAACATTTTTAAATTATTCGAGAGACAAATAAAATGCAGAATCTAAAAATAAAAAACTTGTCTTGGAGGCGCCGGGTATCGATCTCGGTACCTCTCACATGCTAAGCGAGCGCTCTACCATCTGGGCTACTACTTTTGAACTACTTTTTTAAGAGCCCTATTAAAATATTAAGTGAACCATTTTTTTAAATCCACCATGCGCACTTTTTTGAGATATATAGCTAAATTTGAATCTAAGGTATTTATATCAATATCAATTTCCATAAACTTATCGTTTCAATCTTATGGGTAAACTTAGCTTCCTTCGGCATCAGCCAAGCGAGTTCACTGTCTAACACGGAGTGCGTCTTTACATTATATATATATATATATATATATATATATATATACATTAAAAGTTTTCACATATATCGTGAGGTCGTAAGCACACACCAGATTTTTTTAAGACATAATAATACACAAATAACTAAATTCTTTAAACGCTACTAAAATTTAACTTAAAATACAAGATTCCGTTTAGTGATTTTAGGTTTGATAAAAATCAACTTATTATAATAATTTTCGGAATAAGATAAGTGATAAAAAACCTATAATACTAAAATTTAAACACACGTAAAAAATTTAGCTTTGAAAAAAGGAAGTAAAAAATATTGATGAAACGTCAGAAGACAGAATTCGTGATAATTGTCAATATAAAATATTTCCCAACATTACGTGATAATTGTCAATATAAAATATTTCCCAATATTACGTGATAATTGTCAATATAAAATATTTCCCAATATTACGTGATAGTTGTCAATATAAAATAATTCCCAATATTACGTGATAATTGTCAATATAAAATATTTTCCAATATTACGTGATAATTGTCAATATAAAATAATTCCCAATATTACGTGGTAATTGTCAATATAAAATAATTCCCAATATTACGTGATAATTGTCAATATAAAATATTTCCCAATATTACGTGATAATTGTCAATATAAAATATTTCCCAATATTACGTGATAGTTGTCAATATAAAATATTTCCCAATATTACGTGATAATTGTTAATATAAAATAATTCGCACATCTTTAGATATTTACATACATATTTGATTTCATAAACTGATCGGTTAATGAAAATTAATTAAATTATGATTAACGTACACCAGTCTGCTCACTGTTTGGCTCTTTACGTAACACTTATTTATTTAAAAAAAAAGACGATCTCAGTTCATTTAGAGGTATTCGACTGTCAACACTACACTCTCTTGCTTTTATGATCTTCTAAAGTTTTGCTTATGCCGATTTCAACTCAAAGTAATGTCGCTTGCGAGTGTCATTCAAATAATTTTACATAGTTAAGTAAATTTATACAAATAGATTTACCGCGATTTTTGTGATATATTACGTGATATCATTGATACAAGTATTATGTAATATATAGTAAAAATTGCGGCTAATCTATTTATATAATTAGATTAGCCTTAATATTTATTATATATTATATTATATGTACATCATATGAACTTAAAATCCTATAGCATACAGGTTTCTAAGTGTAATACATATTTTCACAAGGCGTATTAAAATACAGAACCTCTACGCCTGACTCAAATAATTTGTCATAAATGTTTTATATAACCCAAGCAAAATAAAAGCAAATAAAATAAAAATTGAGTTAGAAGCTGAACATGTCGTGCATGGAAAAAAGTGAGTGAGAAATTCAAGGGAAAAATGTTGTATCTGTAAATATTACACACATGAAATGTTTAATTCTCTTATTATTTCGAGTATGTCGTGACCCACAGGAAGACACCACTTCCAAAAACATGTCATATTCAGGTTTTTCCTCCTTTTAATATTGTGATGAAAATCGGTGATCGGAAGATTACTAATATTTTCCGTAAGTTTTATAACTTTAAAAACTAAAAAGAATTCCATACCATTATTTCACTATAGACACAATACACAATAGACTGTGTTAAACATTTTTCTGCCATATCGGAATTTTTAATGACTATTCAACACATTGAATTACATCGATTATAAGGAGTATATACGGTTCCATAATGTAACATACAGACAGAATACTGAATACGGCATTTCTTTCTGCATATCCGTTAACGAATATTGAAATTATAAGTTGGCATTGATTAAATGTAATTAATAATATCACGCACATAACGTTAATTTGCCATATATTTCTAATTTATTCGTTAAAATGTTACATTTACATATATATTGTATATTACGTTCTCGTTCTGTTTATATATTTATATTTTATGTTTAGACATTTTGCATAAAATAAATTAAATGACAAGAAATTAATACAATCAAACTTGAATACATCTTCATACTGTACAGACACGTCACATGAAGTGCTCTCGTGAGTAGGTGCCTAGTATTATAGGCGTTATTATATGAAAGTGTAAGATTTTATGTACAATATGAGAGTTTTCACATATCTTATAGTGTTTTTTATGGTTTCTTACCTCATAAACGTTTAAAAATTTTAAATTTTTCTATTTATGAAAAAAAATCTGTGGGTGACTTTTATAACCTTTAAATTCTTCTGTCGGCTACAATCATTTTGCTCAGGAAAAGTTAAAATTTTAGACGGGAAATATAATATAAATAATATATATATATATATATATATATATATATATGTGTGTGTGTGTGTGTGTAAATATTAATATGTCGTATATTATTTTAATCTCAATTTGTTTACACAATAAAGAGGCGTAGAAATAGTCCTGTGCGTGGGTATTCTAAGTTACATACGCATAAGGTAATATACCTTATGGGTATGTAACTTAGAATAAATTAAAGACATGTAAAAGAAAATAATTAAACTTAGTCTCTTCGGTAGGATATACTTACATGAATGATTAGACTACAAGGAACTGATCTGTATAAAACTGTGTAAAACATGACGAAACTGGAAATACAAATTTTTTTCAAGGGAGTGGCCGATTTTTAAAAAAAGGAAAATTTCAATTGTGTGTATAATTAATGTTTAATAGCATAATAAACCGTCTGTAATTATGTTAACTAATATGTTACTATTAATTGTGCAATAAACAATATCTTCGATTTCGTATCCAATGTAAACCTTCAGATCCATTTTTGTATCTAATATAAAACTTCAGAGATATTATCTCGGAAAAATAATAACAAATCAGTGTTATGCTTTCATTGTAAATTCACAGAAATGGATGCATAATTCTCCTGTACTACATTGACACACCTAATATTAAGCGGATCTTTGTGGCCATCGTGAATAAAAATGTGATATGATTATTCTGAGCATGTACATAAAATATATAACAATAAAAATAATAACCATATATCTCCAATGTAAAAATTATTTCTTGCCATATGATTCTAAATTACTTTGGTGAAAGGAAATATCGCACCTTGCACTACCATTAGCGAACTAAGCCAACTATTTCCGGCGAAACCCTTAATAATAATTGCTCCACATTTCTTTTCAGTCGTAGAACAGAAACAGAAAACACGTGTACTAAAACAGCGAAGACAAAAGCGCGGATAACGTTATAGAAGCCATCACTGATGGAAGTAGAAAAGAAGAACCGTTAAGTAGAACTATAATCATTTAACTTTGGGAGTTACATTTTTGCTTGATGAAGATGAAATAATGAGCTCTGAAGGACTTTAATAATGAAGGGAATACTGGCTTTAGTTTGAACGTGTGCTGAAATATGGCATCTAAAAATAACACCTTGACGTCAGAATTTTAAACAATTTATATTAATATTTCGTTTCTCATATTGCGGGAGTAATTCCTAGTTATTGTAGAGGTTGTAATAGGATACATTGAAGTAAATTTTCACAGTTCACATCCATCCATTATCCATCTTTTTTTTTTCATATGTGTCAATTAACTGAAATAATTTTACAACTTACGGTCTTTATCCTAGGCTGATATAAATGTATAGGTATTAGGTGATTCGGCATTATTCCGGTTTGTATCAAGTGAATTGTTATCATACGAGTTGAAATCTAAATTTTTGGGGCGAAAGGGTAAAATATTCTATTAGGTTTATTAAATATATCCTTGTTTTTTATCACCGCTTTCTTTATTTTTACACATTGATGACAGCCTATCAAATAATGATAAAAACCTAAGTAGATAATACAATTAAGAATAAATTATTGAAAAAATAAAGCACTTTCGAGGAATTTTAAACAAAAGTCAAGAAATGAAATTTAATTTTAGTACCAAAATTGTTCATCGACCGGTTTTTCTATTATGTTTTTAATTTTCTCATTTCAACGTTATTTCAATATTATTTGAATTATTGAGCACTTTATGTACGTGTGCACTTTATATTTTAGTACAGTAAATAACAATAGTAAAAAAACTGTTTATTCCTCAACCACAAAATAAGCTTAATAATTATCGTAATAAGCCCGCAAAATTACCGTGTCGTACCGTTATCAGGACAATATTCAAAATAGTTTAATAAAACCATTAAATAAGAATATTTATACCGATTCTGGGCGAATTTAGATAGTCACGAAAGATTAAACATTTTATAAAAGATTAACATAATATTACGCTCCCTTAAATGTTTTGAACTTTTTTTGTTAAACTTTTACACCCACCACCGTGTCTGCTTATCGACTAAGGCGCAACCCTCGAATCTGTGCGTAGAAGTAATTATAATTCGGATAAGTTTGCAAGTAATTAAAGTCTATGCAGATTCTTAGAAAGCTGAGACATTGTTATAAAAATGAATATATTATTAATTATTTTAAATATTTATTTTGATCTAAATTTGCTTTTTAAAAATGACACACGTCAGTTATGAGCACGAACGTACGTACTTAGGCACATGCTCGCATGTACAATGCTAATACATAGAAATTCTGACCGATTTTGGTGATTATTTGTCCATTTATTGGACACTATTAAAATGGAACGTATTAATTTTCACAACATGTCAATAGAACATGTTGATTTTCACAACATCACGCCAAATAATAATTTTTCTAAACAGTTTTCTACAAAAATTGCGTTTTTCCTAGTTCGCGACCGTTCTCGGCCTCCCTTTTATAAGGATCGTCTTGTTCCTCTCGATGCTTGCTGCTGTTTTTAACTAAAAGGCATTGTGTCGTTTTTTAATTGTGCCAATGATTTACAAATATTATTTCTTTCACTATATACATATATCACTATATAAAATACGTTATAATAATAATCTCCCATAAAATATTAATTAGATGGATTTTCCGGATTTTACCACCTATATCAATTTAGAAGGAAGAATGCTTATTTTTCATACGTTTTATGGGGCTACAGTCTTAAATTAAAATTGAAAATGTTATACAAATATTTTCCTCCTCGCCTTAAAACGCTCTTTCCAAGAACATATCCAATGAATCTTTAATTATATATTTCATTCTCATTTTAACGTGTAATAGAGTCTTTCAGCAAAAATGTTAGCTAAATTTGAATTCAGTTCTAACTTTGGTTTATTATTTTAAGAAAACTGTACAAATACTGGGAATATTGCATATACATTTTAGACACTGGTGATTTACGGCAGCCGCAGAGAAAACGAAGCGAGGGAAAATAAGGTTCTATTCGTACTTTTCGTATAGGAACCCTGAAAATCGACGTAGCATAAAATTATTTAAATATTGTCATCAGAAGCAAATGCGAGCATCGCTGCTTATTATACCTTGGCGGAAAAATTAAACTGTGGGTTAAATACTTCTATTTAGTATAATACTGAATTTATTAAGACTGTAAGTTTAAAATCAATACTAAATAGAGCTCCATTTATTACGCTTATATGTAATATGGAACAATAACAACTCAATCTAAAGACATAAAATAACATTAGTAACACCCACAAAACCTGAGCGAAGGAACACAAACATTCACTATTTTAAATACCATCGTTTAGATTTATTTTGTAACGAAGCCTACCTCAGTCTGACTGCAAACAATTAAATTCATAACAGCTTTCCGTGAAGCTCGATTCTACCTCCCATTGCGCTACAGCCACCCCCATTAATAATATTTACCCCTCTCCCAATACATAACCTCCCTTAAATGAAAGCATGTCGCTCGAGGTTAAATGATTTTAAATTTACTTAACGACTCTAAAAAAAGTCTTCCTTTCTTCTCGATCAGTAATGCTTTCCACAATAGAAATTATAGGCAGTGTTATTAGTATTTATTCCCAATAGTCTATTTTTGAAGATGCTAGTTTCCAATCCATAGCTAAGAGGAAATAGAGTAGAAATTGTTACAGAGAGGATCACGGAAGTGCGTCAAAGTAGATATACATCACGTACAAATCAAATTCAAGTATATTATATAACAATGCCGTAAGAATCAAATGCCTTTGTCTTAATATACATGGCGAATTTGCTTACATTTTGAACTTTCAAAGTATTGGCCAATTTTATTCCCGTGCGAAGATAAACTACGTACACACAGGCGCGCGCACGCGCGTGCTCGCGCGCATGCATTCACACACACACATGTATCAAAGCAAAAAATATGTCCATAATAATATATTAAAGAAATTGATTTCTTCACTATGAAATACAGCAACCCACGCCTTTAGGAATTTCACCTATTTGTCAATCTATCTATCGTATCGAGCATCACGTGGTGAAAAGTACTGAAGGGAATTTAATGTGATTTTCTTGTAAGGACACCATGAATCCTAAAAAGATTTAATACTTTTAAATATTTCACCCTGGTGCGATGTTAATAGGTTGAGTAATATCAGAAATTGTCAGTTCGTAATAAATATCTTTCTCGGAAAATGATATTATGTCGAAAAAATATTCAACTTAAGGACACAGAAAATTGTGATCGCCTTATTAAAATGATTTCAGAAATCTTCCACTTGAAATTAATTTATATTCCCATTTTCAGATTTATCTTTTTATTAAGTTTTGGATAACATATTACAGTGGTGTATTTTAAGTGATTCATGAGTTTCTTTGATTCATTTTTTCTTATATTTGAAAAAGAAGATCAAAATTTAATCAAAACTAGAAATAAATATATGTCTACCAAGGGAAGTTTATGGTAAAAATTAATTATGTCATTAAGAAGCGTAATATACAATATGTAATAACTGGCCAAGTGCGTGTTCCGTAATTGTTTACAACTCCTAAAATTTTTGATGTAAGTTAAGCAAAATAATTTTGTTTGGAAGTTCTAATTACATGCAAGTTGCTAATTTTTTTGCATATTTGTATATATATATACTATAAATTTGGCTTATTCGTTGAAAATATCAATTAAAATGTTATTTTAGAAATAAACTTTATTAGGTTGTTGCGGGTCTGTTTTTCTGTTTGTTTGCATGCATTTAACATAAAAGGTAATAGACAAAATTTAATGAAACTATAATATTGTGTAGCATTTAGCAGTAAAGTTAAAATGCGGTATATATATATATATATATATATATATATATATATATATATATATATATATATTTTGGGAATTTATCTTCGATTTATGTTTCTTGCGTACTTTATAAAGGAATTAGAAATTTTAAATATTTCGTACATATAGGATATTTTTTTGCTCTTGACCTAAAGTAATTGGTATGGGGAGGGGTTCATATTCAACGATCGGGAAAGGAAATTAATGAAGGGGCTTTTTTACAGTTTTATTCTGAAAGTGTGGTAGTTTTCTAAAACGTTAAGGTGGCAATACATACGTAATCCCAAAACTTATTCAAACTTCTCTAAATTATTCCATTGCATACTCGTTCAGGGGAATTACACTAAAAGTGAACATAGAAAACTATGCCAAAATTTAAGAAAAACATGTTTTCAAATCGTTAGTTCCTACTCGTAATTTTATGTAAAACCAATAAAACATTCAAAAATGCACTCCGTAATACATTGATCGTGCACTAAGTGAAATTTATGAATAAAAGCACAAATTATTTTTAAAAGTCATACCTACCAAGTTTTTTTTTCTTCTCAAAACAAATAAATATTCAGGAGAAACTGAAACCTCGGCACTAAAAAACTAAATTTTTATGACAATCATTCATCCATATGACATGAGTCTAGTTGACAAACATTTCCGTCCCAAAGATTTTTTAAATACTTTTTGTAAGATTATTACATTAGTATTGCTATAAACTAAATATATATATATATATATATATATATATATATATATATATATATATACATCATATATAACATTTTCGTCTCCTGTAATAGACACGACACATATGTTTTATGAACAACGCAGACATCAAGATATCTGTTACATTGTAAGCCGATTGTAAATCGGATAGTTCCGCTTAGATTTCTTATTGCATATTGTAATAAAGGAAACACGAATATGTTTGCGTTGAAAAGAAAAATGTTACCATGTTGAAAGACTAGCATTTATTCAATTTAGTAAAGAAATACATTGTAAGTAAAATTGATAGGTTTTAAAATTTTAGATAAAAAACTATAACCACATTTAAACAATAAACAAATGTATCAAACATGTTTTCAAGTTTAGAAGTAACGGTAATAATGGCTCTTTAATCAACCCAACACCCAAGTAACTCAACATAACGTACACGGTGAAAGTCAATTTCTCCACAGCTTTTGGAATAATGTTATGCAATTTGATGAATAATGTTATGAATTTTGATAAAAACTAACACTTGTCTTCACCGACTTAAAGACAGGACTAAAGACGATTTGTTACGTTGATTCGAGAGTGGTCCCAGGGCGTTTATTTTAAATTGATCAAGTGCAAGCCGTTTTTAATCGGTGTTATACTCAGTATATCAAATAGTTTCGAAAATAGTAATATAGTTTTATTCGTGCAATTTTCTTTGTTAAAAACGTCTTAACAGTCAAAACGAATATTAGTGTTTTCCATTAATGCTCTGATAAATCGTTGCCATGCTGTGTCACAGTGCTAACGAGCTAGAAGTACGTGGCGCACCGCACGGACACGGGTTCTACTCACAGCCATTCGCAGAACTTGTATGTAGGGTAACAGGTGCGAAAAACTACTCACCAACTTTTTTTAAAATAACGTTCGTTTACACACTTTATATTTAAAGATAAAAACAAAATATAAGCTTCCAAGTGCGTGTCGAAACTTATTTGAAATAAGGTTGCATATTATTATTGATCGGGATAAATTTAAATAAAAATTATACTCAAATGCTAGCATTTATAAATTACCTAAATTGCCGGACATCGTTTAAAATTAGGTAGTTTACTAGTGTATATTTCTTAAAATTGTTGACGTAAGTTGAAACAATTTTTACAAAAATTATAAGATCAAACTGTAATGTTACATTTATCAAGTTCATGTTTCATAATATATATATATATATATATATATATATATATATATATATATATATATATATATATATATATATATATACAAAAATACATTATATATACATTAATAAATGTGCTTCTGTATCCTACGTTTGTTACGGATACAGACATTAACAGCACATAACTGAAGTAAGCGAAGTAAGACAAACAATCTACCAAAATGAGCATAATCGTCATATCTAATATAAAATAAATTCCCATTTAAAGTAAAACTGAAATTTATTGACCAGCTAGCTTTTATCCGCGACTTCTTTCTTATAAACTATTTATACACAAATCGATCTCGAGGAAGTTAATTTACGTGTAGCGTCATCTCTTGGAGCTACTCGGAGGTTGTAAAGTAACTTCATTAAATATACTTTGTTAAAACAATTTATTTAGCCCGGTTTATAAAAAGCAATAATATTATAGTAATTTTCAACTTTTTGTAGTGTCTATATTTTATAATATACACCGTATTTTAACTTTAATGCTAAATGCTACACAATATTATAGTTTCATTAATTCAAAAATCAAAAAAATAGATTCAAAAATATTCAAAATTCACGATTCCAAATCGACTATATTTGACTGCAAATTCATTCATGAATTCGAATATTCACAATTACATATGTTTTTATTCAAAATACAGCTAATATCTAAACAGATACAAACAGATAATACGGACAATAAAAAGATACTCGCCTCTAGGACGTTATGACTACGAAAGCTCGGTTAGTTTGGCCTCGCAAATAGCATAAATGCTTCCAAATAATCCATTATTCTTAGTAATGTTGCTGTTTATCACCGCTGATGTAATGAATGTTCGCCTAATAATTTATGATGCCGAGAAGTGAACGACTTGGTAAGGAGAAATTCCTTATGAAGTCGTGTCGCGGTTATATGTCAGTACAACTTGTTCGGTAGTATTACATTCGCTATTTTGTTACAGTTGTTATGATTTTTTTTGCCAATTTTCACATTTTTTGATTCTACAATTCAACTTACGTCAACAATTTTAAGAAATATACCCTAGTAAACAATCTAATTTTAAGCGGGTTCCGGCAAGCACCTAGTTGTTTTAGAAATACTAGCATTTGAAATAATATGCAACCTTACTTTAAACAAATTTCAACACGCACTTGGTCGCTACTATTTTGTATATATCTTTATATACAATAAACCGACACATCACGGCGACGACTGTTAAAACAGTCGTTTTGGCTGTTAAAACATTTTTAACAAAGAAAATTGCATGAATAAAACTATATTATTATTTTCGAAATTATTTCATATACTGAGTATAATTCCGACTTGCCACGATCAATTTAAAATAAAAGCCCTGGTACCACGCTCGAATCAACTTAAATCATCTTTAATCCTGCCTCGCGGAGATATTCTATGTTAGTTTTAAAACTAATGGACACATATAAAAGAAATTTTTTTAAAAAATTATGTTCTAAGTCGGTAAAGACCGATGTTACTTTTTACCGGACAACAGCAATGTACAGAAGGATTTTATTGTACAGCAATGTGAAGAATGATCGTATGCCAGTGTTATAATTTTGTAACGAACGTGACTAACGTGAACCATCTGGTAAAAAAATAGATCTTTGACTGAGCAAAAAAGGAACATAATTTTGAGAAACATTTTCTACTTTCCTGTTTAAAATTCTATTTCGTCTATATTTTATTAATCGCAAAGGTTCTTACAACTATTTTCGCATTGTTTCATAATCGGGTTTCAGTCCCTTTTTATTTAATTTGATATTAAATATTTACGTGACAATTGCTATTGTAGAATATTTTGCAGATATTCTACAGATACATTTTATTTCAGAAATGAAAGCGTAAAGCAAACAACAAACTTTAATTTAAACTACACCAATCTCTTCAGTGTTGGCCCTCTTCCTAGCAAACCAACTCACTTTTAAACTACACCAATCTCTTCAGTGTTGGCCCTCTTCCTAGCAAACCAACTCACTTTTAAACTACACCAATCTCTTCAGTGTTGGCCCTCTTCCTAGCAAACCAACTCACTTTAAAAAAACTTGGTTCATTCATCAGCATTCGACAGTCTTTCCCTTTTATGATCTTCTGAAGTTATGCTTACCTCGTTTGCAAGCGAAATTTACATTGAAACTTGTCAAGGTAACAGCAACTCAAAGTTAATATTACGTGTTTCATTTCGGATGTAAACTTGAAACATTGTCTTTATGGACTAAGTTCTCGCAGTTGACAGCGTGACTTGATAAAGTTTTTCATTGCGAGTAATGTACAAAACTTATAGAACATTTCGGCCTCGGGTTAAATTTAATATTGTACATAAACATTTATGTTCCCTAAGTCGCGTCGAAGACAAAACCAATTCTAATAGTTTGAATAAAATTAAATTTAATAACAAACGCTCGTAGGTTTATTACCGACTACAGCACCACCATAGTGTTTTGATTATAGAAGTAATTATAAATCAGGTAATTTTATAAGTAATCCGGTGGGACACTGAAATAATTCTGTGGGCGCATCATCTTGAACATGACTTGAGTTTCCATAAAGATGACAAAAATTATCCTCTGAATAATAAATTTAGTCAGAAACGCAGCGGAAGATCTCAGATTACAATAATAAAACCGACAGCGCCAGCGGAACAAATACAGTGAGGCCCACAATTGTCCATGTGTGCGTGTCGCTATGTAAAGACGTCTATGTCATTGTTTGCGAAAGGTTTCCAGGATAATGATTTAATTACGCAGTAATATAATTAAATAATAATTTTAATTGAATATAATTATATTAAATTAAATTATAAATTTAGATTAGATACCTATGTTTCTAATGTAATTTATTATATTGAATATATTTGGCGTTAATTTTGTAGAAATTCATTATTCACAATCAAATGAAACTACGTGATGTAGTATTATTTCTACTTTCTTTAATATCTTTACCACGACCTAGGTTTCGTTGTATTACAACATTCTTATTTTTTTACTTTTACGTAAATCTTAAATCTACTATAACTTTTACGTAAATCTTTGCTAATATCCCACCTGAAGATGTTGTTTAAGTAATATTCACATTGATGAGCATGGTTTCAATTGATCATCATAGTTATGGAAAAAATTATTAAAATCTTTATATGTGATTAATTTTTGACGTGAAAACGTCTTATGGCACACCTACACACTTTTTCTAAACAGTGAACGAGGATGAAATGCAACGCTCGGATCGGAGGCGCTTCATGTTCTTGTCGATAATCCCTTCGACATTGGCCAAGAGAACTACTTTCTTGGGCGCCCTATTAAAATATTAACTGAACCATTGTTTAAGCACACCATGCGCTCTTTTTTTAGATATTTAACTAAATTAATATAAATACATTAGATTCAACACATTTCAATTTCCATAAACTTATTGTTTCAATCTTACGGGTAAACTTGGCTTCCTTCGGCACCAGTCAAGCGAGGTCACTGTTCAACGCAGAGTGTATCGTTACAAAATTACGTTTCATTTTTGGTTAATATTTTATTTAGGAGTAATTTTAAATAATAAACGTATGTTATTGTATTTTAAAATAATTATCTTGCATTGTTCCTGATTCGTGGAACTAATACACTTTGAATTATATACATACATACATGCGTACGTACACACATACATACATATATATATATATATATATATATATATATATATGTGGATATATGTGTATATATTAAAATTAAATTAAAATTACAAGTTTTCACACCTATCATGCGGTCGTAAGCAAACATCATTTTTTACGACCTAAGAATACACAAGTAATGGGATTCTTTAGCACACGGCCGGCCATTACGCCACTAAAATTTAACTTAAAACACAAGATTCCGGTTAGTGATTTTAGGTTAGAAAAAAATCTACCTATGATAATAATTTTCGGAATGTATTAAATGATAAAAACCTATAATACTGAAATTTTTGACACACATAAAAAATTTAGATTTAGAAAAAGGAAGTGAAAAATATTGATACAAAGTCAGATGACAAAATTCTTAGAAATTAATAATCAAGCGTTTAAATTATACGTATTTATCCTGGTTAAGTTCCATAATAGCGTCTATTTCAGCTGCAGTATAAAACAAATCTAACGATACCTTATTAGTCTAAATCGATTCAGTCGCTAGAGAAATAATAACCAATTTTTCGAAAACATGCCTTAAATACTATACTTTGAAAAATAATCATAGTTTTCAAATACATCTAATTTATTTTTATACATTCTGGGACACAACCCCACACTATTTTTGGCTTTCTCCTTTGTAATTAAATCTATCTTTATATACTTTATTTACAGGGAAAATATTTCAATGCAATCTAGCAACATTAAGAGATTTTAGTTGACGCTTCGTTTTTGAATTCTTCTGTAAAGATTTTAAATATAAAAAATATAATGAAACAGTTAAATATAAATAATTAGGAAACAATATTCCATATCCGTTCTTCTTTTTTTGGGAAAAGTTTTTACTATCTTTAACAATACGAGATGGCATTTTTATAAAGAAAATTGATGTACGCACAAGACGGGCGTCAGCAGAGCGCTCTGTTTCGTAAAGACTCAGGTTTGTATTTGCTTTCGAAATTGTATTTGCTTTGTTGGCCTCACACCCGTGTCACGTACGCTCTATTTGTCTTATTCTGTAATTTTAGCGGAAGGTTGTCAAATTACAACAAATATTACAATGGTATATAAGAGTAACTATCTAGGTGTTTGTACTTCAGATGATTCTGCAAAATGGATATTTCTGCTCTTTTTGCTGCGTGACTAATTTTTACGCCACACAAAGTGCATTTTGCGCTATTTTCTTCTTCTTCAAGTAATGCTAACCTTGTAACTTTTTCCGGGATTATGCGTGGTTGCTTTAGTTGTTTGTTATATTTAATTAAACTATAATCACAAATTCATTATTAGATACAAAATTTTACTCAAAAATAAAATACTCGTTACGATGAAATACTCAAAAATGAAATACTCGTCCGAGTGATAAATCAACCAACTAAAGATAAGCAAATTCCCTTGGGAAATCCCCTAAAATAAAAACGTTAAGTTGTACGAAACAAGGGTATTCCCCAACACATATTCAAGACCAAAAATCCTTAATATTTTACCTGCGACGTTTTTCCCTTAAAACATATACAAAAAAGGGTTGCCGATATATAAATCTGATTAATTTAATTGTTTTCTTAGATCACCTAGAACCGATATAGGTAGAAAAACTAATAATTTTGCTAGGTTCGAGACCACTAGAGGCATGTTACGATTATTTATTGGTAATTATATAATATTACTTTTGATATCGAATAATTTTGACGAGTACTTCTACTATTCACCATAGGGAATTCCAAAGAATCGCTAACCAATTATTTGTAGCATCTCTAATATGTACTAATACAAACCTATGGTAAGCCATATGCACTTGCCCCAAATAAATATGTTTCTGTTACGGTAACAGACATTAAAAGTGCATACTTGAAGTGTCATAAACGATCTACTTATGATAATTATTTTCGGAATAAATTAAGTGATAAAAAACCTATAATACTAAAATTTTTGACACATGTAATAAATTTAGGTTTAAAAAAAAGGAAGTAAGAATATAGAAAAATCTCTTACTATTTTTGGGTTTCTCCTTTGTAACTAAATCTATCTTTATTTACCTTGTTTACCGGGAAAATATTTCAATACAACCTAAATTAAATGATTAAAAAACCTATAATACTAACGATCTCCCGAAATTAGCATAATACATCTATTGGAGTCAATCGGGAGAAATATTAAAACTTCATTTGACATACATCCCTTTTAATAATTTATTTAACTCTATTACTCAAAAAGCTAAAACATTGATAAAAAACGTATATAAATTTAAAGTAAAAAGAAATTTATTTACTGGCTAATTTTTGCTCACAACTTTGTCTTTATGTGCTATTAACACACTAATCGATTTCAGTAAAGTTAACATACGTATAGTGTCATCTATTGGAGTCAACCGGGAGAAATATTAAAAATTCATTTAATATACATCCCTTCAAATAATTTATTTAACTCGATTACTCAAAAAGCAAAAACATTGATATAAAATGAATATAAATTTAAGGTAAAAAGAAATTTATTACCGGCTAATTTTTGCTCACAACTTTGTCTTTATGCACTATTAACGCACGAATCGATTTCACTAAACTTAACGTACGTATAGCGTCATATATTGGAGTCAATAGGGAGAAATATTAAAAATTCATTTAACATACATCCCTTCAAATAATTTATTTAACTCGATTACTCAAGAAGCGAAAATATTCATATAAAACAAATATAAATTTAAGGTAAAAAGAAATTTATTTACTGGCTATTTTTTTCTCACAACTTTGTCTTTATGTACTATTAACACACGAATCGATTTCACTAAACTCAACGTACGTATAGCGTCATCGATTGGAGTCAATAGGGAGAAATGTTAAAACTTCATTTAACATACATCCCTTTAAATAATTTATTTAACTCGATTACTCAAAAAGCAAAAACATTGATATAAAATGAATATAAATTTAAGGTAAAAAGAAATTTATTACCGGCTAATTTTTGCTCACAACTATTTATGCACTATTAACGCACGAATCGATTTCACTAAACTCAACGTACGTATAGCGTCATCTATTGGAGTCAATCGGGAGAAATATTAAAACTTCATTTAACATACATCCCTTTTAATAATTTATTTGACTCTATTACTCAAAAAGCTAAAACATTGATAAAAAACGAATATAAATTTAAGGTAAAAAGAAATTTATTTACTGGCTAATTTTTGCTTACAACTTTGTCTTTATGTGCTATTAACACACGAATCGATTTTAGTAAAGTTAACGTACTTATAGTGTCATCTATTGGAGTCAATCGGGAGAAATATTAAAACTTCATTTAACATACATCCTTTCAAATAATTTATTTAACTCGATTACTCAAGAAGCGAAAACATTGATATAAAACAAATATAAATTTAAGGTAAAAAGAAATTTATTTAGCGGCTATTTTTTTCTCACAACTTTGTCTTTATGCACTATTAACACACGAATCGATTTCACTAAACTCAACGTACGTATAGCGTCATCGATTGGAGTCAATAGGGAGAAATGTTAAAACTTCATTTAACATACATCCCTTTAAATAATTTATTTAACTCGATTACTCAAAAAGCAAAAACATTGATATAAAATGAATATAAATTTAAGGTAAAAAGAGATTTATTACCGGCTAATTTTTGCTCACAACTTTGTCTTTATGCACTATTAACGCACGAATCGATTTCACTAAACTTAACGTACGTATAGCGTTATATATTGGAGTCAATCGGGAGAAATATTAAAACTTCGAAATAGTGCGAAAATATCAAACGATGAATTAGTTTTACGCCGTAAAAGGTTAAATGCCGAGAGAGTTCGTGCGAAGATGAAGTTAGTGATCAAATAATCGAAATTTAAAATAATTCAATGATTTATATAAATATTGATCTACGTTTTTAATATTTTAATATGTATATATATATCATACCGAACATTGTATTTATTTATGTATTTATGTATTATGTACTTTAGTACGCAGAGTAAAATAAACATTCATAGTTATATATCTTGTCTACTATTATCATTTCCTTTTTCATGTCTTAAGTTAATATTACTTTTAAAATCCTAAATCAAGTAGCTTTCGAAAAATTCTCAATTAAATGCCTACAATCTGAAAAAAAGTTTCACTTTCATCGTGGTTTCCTAAAACCACACAACTTGTTTTTTATTTTCAAATGTTTCTTGCAGTTATTCGGCAACGCGGAGTGTGTATCCACTGTAGTCCACTGGTTAAATATTAAATAGTGGATTTTAGAAACAAATTTTGATATTTAAGTATTGTAAAGCCTATATTTATATTGAACAAATTTTGATATTTAAGTATTGTAAAGCCTATATTTATATTGAACAAATTTTGATATTTAAGTTCAATATAAATATAGGCTTTACAATACTGGAACATTTTGCCACGTATTGAAGTTTCTAAGTATCCATTTTGCCGCATATTAAAGTTTCTAAGTATGCCAAATTATAGGTTGAATAGCCGATGCCAAAATATGTTTTACAACATGCAACCTTTTGCCGCACAATGAAGTTTCTGAGTATACTAAATTATAAGTTGGACAGACGATGCCAAAATATACTTTACAACATGCAACATTTTGCCGCATATTGAAGTTTCTATGTATACTAAATTCTAGGTTGGACAGCCGATGCCAAAATTTACTTTACAACATGCAACCTTTTGCCGCACATTGAAGTTTCTAAGAATACTAAATTATAGGTTGGACATCCGATGCCAAAATATACTTTACAACATGCAACAATTTGCCGCACATTGAAGTTTCTAAGTATACTAAATTATAGGTTGGAGAGCCGATGCCAAAATATACTTTACAACATGCAACATTTTGCCGCATATTGAAGTTTCTAAGAATACTAAATTATAGGTTGGACATCCGATGCCAAAATATACTTTACAACATGCAACATTTTGCCGCACATTGAAGTTTCTAAGTATACTAAATTCTAGGTTGGACAGCCGATGCCAAAATTTACTTTACAACATGCAACCTTTTGCCGCACATTGAAGTTTCTAAGAATGCTAAATTATAGGTTGGACATCCGATGCCAAAATATACTTTACAACATGCAACATTTTGCCGCACATTGAAGTTTCTAAGTATACTAAATTATAGGTTGGACAGCCGATGCCAAAATATACTTTACAACATGCAACATTTTGCCGCACATTGAAGTTTCTAAGTATACTAAATTATAGGTTGGACAGCCGATGCCAAAATATACTTTACAACATGCAACATTTTGCCGCACATTGAAGTTTCTAAGTATACTAAATTATAGGTTGGACTGCCGATGCCAAAATATGCTTTACAAGATGTAACATTTTTCCGCACATTGAAGTTTCTTAGTATGCCAAATTATAGGTTGGCAGCCGATGCCAAAATATTCAAAATCTTGTGTCTTAATTGTATCAGTCATATAACTATATAACTTATTTTTAATGTTTCAAAAATTTCTGAAATACGTTAAAAATAAGTTATATCGTTATATGCTCATGCAGTTGAGACCTAAGATTTTGAATATTTTAGTATCAGCTATCTAACCTACCATTAAGCATACTTAGCAAATACAATGTTTGTCAAAATGTTGCAGTGTTGTATACCCATTAAAATATTTTTGGGTGTATTCAAATGTACACTCTTTATATCAATATTAACCCTTTTACCATATATATATATATATATATATATTGGGTGCCACGACTTCAAATTAAGTTTGATTGCGAATTTGTTTATAGTTAAATGTATTGGGGTAATATGCTTTTCGAATTAATTAATATGTTTTACAGCAACTAATATGGTTCTCTCAAAAAAATCCAAAATATACATTTTAGGATTCCGTAATCTTCGTCGCCCCAATTTGACTGTTTGTATTGGATAAAATATACTGCTCAGAAAATATGTGCACCCTTAACCGGCACCCATTACGTTAGGTAATTACGTTAAACTTCTATGTAAATGTATTTTTCTTTCAATTTTTTCTCATGGGAACTAATAAATACTACTGAAAACAACCAAAGTAATTTAAAGTAAATTTTAAAAATTCCTTCAAAACATAAAGTTTTTATTTTTCGTTATATTAAATGTTCACACTGTCTATCATTGGCTCTAATGATCGTGCAATATCAAAATAATAAAGTAATTTAAGGTAATAAAAATAATAAAAAATATTTTTAACGAAATAATTTTAACTTTAGTTAAAAATATGGAGACTTAAAAAATTGTTAAGATATTTTTTTAAATGGCGCCATGTCAGGATCAAATATATGAATACGTGGAACGATAAATACGTGTTATTCGTTTATGTGTTTGAAGAATATTTAGAATTTTTCTATGACGGGATTATCTAAAATTCTTTTTTTTAAATTTACCAACTATGTATTTACATATATTATATATGTATATATATATATATATATACATACACACACACACAAATATATATATACATATATATATATATATATATATATATTCATTTGAAACTTACCTTAATAAGTAAACTTAAAGATGATATTCTGTTAATAGTGAAATTATGAAAATTGAAAATCTTTATTAAGAATAGTGCAGAAATAAAAAATGAAACACAAACTGAAATTTTCCATTGAATTTTATTGACATCGACAAAACATCTTTAGGATATAGGATATAGACTACATGTTTTTAGAAAATGTAATACATGGTTTATTTTTGCAACAATTTGTAGCGATTACTACTCAAAAGTACTCAGATGTGAGTTATAAATAACTTTGTAGACAAAATTAAAACCTAAATAATTTTATTCTTTCCATTCTAAGTTGTTTGTTCTCAAAATTATAAAATACCAATGCAAAAAAAAACATTTATTTAAGATTTATTTCAATCTCAACTAGATATCTTTCGAAAAAATCTACGATTCCAAATTATTATCTTTACCCTATATAATAAATATAAATAAAAATTAAAAATATTTTAAATTAAACAAATGATAGACAAAATATAAATTATAAACCTTAAAACCCCAGAACAGAATAAATTCAAATGCGATTGTCGTTTAAACAATTTTAGGTATTAAAGTAAATTTATACAAATACCCTCCTTAGAGATTTGATTAGCCACAATCTTTGTTATATATTATATAATATATCTTATATCATACAAATTTCTGAGGGTAATACATATTTACACAACGCATATTATAATACACAACCTCTATGCCCGACTCAAATAATTTGGTATTATTGGTTTATATAATATAAGCAAAATAAAAACAAAAATTTAATAAGCATATAAACATGTCACGCATTAGAAAACTCAAAATAAGATAGAGTAATTAAAAGAAAAAATGTATTTCTATAAATATTGTATACACAAATTTGTATTTCCATTTATTTAGTCTGGTTTTTTCGTGGCTCTTAAGAAGGCCCACTACCAAAAATCCTACCACCCACCAAAAACATGTCATATTCAAGTATTTTCTGCTATTTATGATGTGATAAAATATCGGTCATAATCAGCGAATGATTTTTAATTATTTTCTTAAGTCATGTGATTTTAAAACAAAAAAAAATCTCGTACTATTCTCTTACATTAAGCCACATGTTTAGATATAAGGCCTTCCATTCTTTCTACTCGTATATATAGTTAAATGAAATAATGCCTTAAGAAAATGTTATTTCCTTTTGACCCAGAGAAAAACTAAAGACCATAATGTCATTGATAAATTTTGAAGAACCTTTTTACTTATCAACTAAATACTTTTGATTCTCTGAAGTTTTGATATTTCCCCATTACGTTAAGATAAAATTAAAACTTGAACTTATACCCTAAAAAGCCATTTGCAAAATATTAATTTAAATTCCTTTTCTACTACGCTATTCTACTCGATATCACAAAAACAGTCATGTTTATAAGAACATCGGTTGATTATATCAATACTACTGTAACATACAATGGATTACATCGACGAACACAAGTTTACTTAGATAATATTTTAGTATTCTTCAGGTGCTTTTACCAAATTAAGGACAGAACCGATCTCTGAAATAATCCTCCCAAAAGCATGTATTAAACATTTTTTTCTGACATATCGGAAATGTCCTTACAATACATTCATGTTTAATGACTATTTGACACATCGAATTACATTGAGTAAATACGGTTATATAATGTAACATGCGGTTATAATATTGATTATGATATTTCTTTCTACGTAACCATTAATGAACATTGAAATTATATATTGGCATTGATTAAATATAATTAATAATGACACGCATATAAAATGTTTAATTTGTGAATAGTTATACAATTATTTAAATAGAAAAACATTTTAAATAAATACTTAACTTTTATATTATACTTATACTAGATTCAGTTAAAAAGTCTTAACATATATTTTTAATTTGTTCATTAAAATGTTATATTTGGTTATAGACATCATAATGAGCATTTTCCGTTGTTCAATAGATGACAATATTCTCATGAATAATATACACGAAATAATTTTTTCTTAAATCTATTGCTATATTTAATTGTGTATTAAAATAGGGGATGTCTAAAAAGGTCACACTGTTCTGAACCTTTTTCTAAAGTAAACACGTTAATTTTATAAACATATATTTTTTTGTTTCCTTTAAATAAATGAATGCCGATAATTTCCAGATTCACTTTAGGAAAAATAGAATATATTATGGTGTATATACGTATTAAGCTGTTAATTTCTTACATTGGTTAATTAAGTTTACATTTTTAAGATGCGACCGTAGTATTTGATGTGATCTCAATTATACTAGTAGATATTATCCACTATAGCCAAATAAAATAACTTGAACACGAAATACATGATACTACAAACTATGCAATAAAGATTATTATTAAAACCTTAATGAGACAAAACAAAATAATGGATTTGCATATGAAATATATCATTAATGAGAATCAATTCGCTTACTGCTGCTGAAAATATAACATTGATATATGGTGTAACCATCTAGAAACTAACAACAAGGTTTAAAGTTTTTATAAAATATTTAATTATGTTAATATGCATCTCCAGTTATGTGTGGATTTATAAATAAGCGAAACACGAATATCTTTTAACTCTCGTTCACCATGTATTTTCTTTGACATTCCAATTTAAATTTTTACAGATCCATAATCCCTTCCTAAGTTTTATTCCCGGACAAAAACTGGTCCCACATCCAAAGAGCATATACGAACAAAGTTATCTATATTCATGTTTAAAAGTTTCTATTTTGCCTATTTTGGCACAATTCATTTCGAAGATTTTCTGCTAAAAGATTTTTTCTTTTATCATTAAATTCTAACCCAAACCCTTACAAATGTTAACTTAAAAGTAAAATTTTTGTTCACGTTAATTGATATAGACTACAAAATACTTAAATGAAACCTTTTCTGACACTCGTTTTAAACATTACGGGTTTTGAGAGTACCATTAACATGTTGAGATACATGACAGTAAATTTTACATTAGCGTATGAATCAAATAATGCTAGTGGAACTCTGTTACATCTTTGGTATTAAACACAATTAATTAATAACTTATTTAAAGAATAAATATGATAAAATTTACAGAGATTGGAGGTGCGAAATAAAAAAAGACTCAATAACGTTCTCCATTACGCATTCGGACTTATACAAAGTGTGAAGCGCTTTAGAAAATATTCGTTTAAGAAATCAGATACTCTTAAATTGGTATTTACAGTTCTTTCATATTGTTTACCTCTTATTCCTACAATGATATACTGGACAATTTTTGTCCAATACTCGGGCCACTTTATTATCTTAATCCATTTATACGATAATGGCAATTAATTATTGTCCGCGTCCAATATTACAAGCAATTCGACCGGGAATTTACAAAATGCGTTCATTATCTCTTCCTCAAACTAAACAATTAACTTAGAATATCGAGCAACCTGGTCTCCTGAACAGAGCCAACTTACTCGTGGCCACAGCTATCCATTCGTTACGCGATGAATCAAACCAAGTCAAGCCTAGCCTATATTTACCGTTTAAATTAACATGTTGACAATGCGAAAACCACCAGCCGCCCTCGTAGTTTCCGGCGCAGTGCGTGTTCGAAATATCTCTGTCGCGATCGATAGCAGAGAACTCCATTCGGTTATGAAATTCGAAGGCGTCGCTTGCGTTGCCGCTATATCCGGATATTTGTAGTTTGTAACCCGTTTCCGGTGGCCCCACAACGATCTGTTCGTATTCAGCGAACCATGATATCCCGTATATATCAATCATGTCGACGCGAAGGGAAGAACAATTTTCAGCGGTCAGTCGATTGAGGGCTAAATTACCTATCCAAAACTCTCCGCCGGGTGATCCAAAACTGTTCTCATAATCCTTGTATTTTCTATTGAACTCTACGGAGCCGTTGTAACGTTGCTGGATCAATGTGGTCTTATCCTCACACCAAGTAGCAATAGGTGAACCAAAACCTGGCGCTATCAGATATTCGCCAGCGGGCTCATTGACACTGGAGCAATCGTGAGGCAGGTGACTCACAAGATCTTCGTACTCCTTATGGGGTCCTTGTAAGTCTTTTACTTCGTCGATAAGGGCTGGCAGCTCGCCGTAAATTGTCTCATTGATCTCATAAGTATTCGATTCACTCTGCAAAATAAACTTTAATATAGACCTTTACCAGTTAAATATTAATTGGACTAACAAAGAACCTATTTAGAACCTAAAGTGTTATGATATCAAATTTTTAACTTTCCTTGTCGCTGTGATTTTAAATTAATTTCCTCGTGTTAAAAAATAAACTTGCAAATGAATACCTTTGACTTTCGAGAACTAATTTATAGGAGATCCAAGGCCTACAAATGTTAAAGCCGACTTTGAAAGATTAAATTTTGCAACAACTTAAAATATAAGTACTGTTGACTAAACAAATCTTCCAAATGGAAAATGTAATTTAATCTCAAAGATAACGAATCGCACTCTTTCATCATAGTCACACGTATTTTTCTTCGTTCATTCATTACAAATTTTCTCCCTTTTTAAACTTAATTTGAAGTGAAATTCAAATCAAGTTCCAATTTCTTACAGAAACTTTATTTTTTGTTTCTTTCTCTGTCTTATCTCCAATAGTCTATGGAAGGTAATCTAAGCACTTTTAATTTTTCAAAACCCCTTCCTTTTATCCCATCATTTTATAACAGCATTTGTTTTTATAACAGCATTTGTTTTTCGAATATTTTTATTTTATGACTTTGTGCTTTACTTTGTGTATTATTTAAAGAAATAGAAAAACATTTATTTAGTGTTGTTTCGTTCCTTCTTACTTCTTTCTTAGCTATTGAAATGACACTGTCGACGTCATTGGTATAACACATTATCTCGACGAGCTTTCTTTCTTGGACTTAGCATTCTCATCAAAATTAATTATTTTTTGTGCAGTTATCTACATTCTGATGATCTACCCTAATGATCTTTTTTAATAGAAAAAAATTAGTTTTAATAAAATCATCCTTATACACACATAAATTCACAATAAAACTGTATTCTTTCCAATAATTATTTGTTCGCGTTTACATACATCAATTATAAATACAGAATATTTCTTATTCCTATGCCCCATTAATCATTATACATTTTATATAATATAAACAACTCTCTTTTAAAATATAAACTTACCTTAAGAATATGATCATTGAGTCGATAAAAGTGTTGCTTACTAATATGCTGAAGATGATTGACAGTTGCATTCATTTCGGCAAGAGTCTTGTGATCGTGTTCAGACTTATCCATCATATTTGAAACGCTCACCGCAATAGCCTTAACTGATTGACGAATGTTCTGCTGGTCTTCCTTCAAATATGCATTCTGTGAATTGACCTGAGCCATATTCAAATCCAATTTCGATATTTCTTTTTGAAAGTCAGGAACTGTTTTGTCCACTTTCGCTTCTAAGCTCTCTACGTTCTCCAGAAGCTCGAGCATGGAACTGTGCAGCTTATCAAAATCCGTCGCCTGATTAGTCAAATTCTGGGCCTGTTGCTGTTGAATTTGATATTCCTGAGAGAGTATTTCGAATTTTTCAGATAGAAGATTGTAATCGGGCATATTGTCAAACCTGAGAAGCTTATTTTGGATTTCTAAAATCTGAAGTTGCAGCATTTGCTGCGATTCTTCCAGTTTATCTTGCGAGACGGCCATATCTGCCAACTCCTTGTGAAAATTGTGCATGTGCCTTATTTTATGCACTTGCGTGGGTTCTGATGGCGTTTCATTTTCCTCCTCCATGTCAGAAGTTTCGATTATACCTTCCTGTAGTTTAGCCTTTCGGACTAAATTTTTCAAATTGATTTTCCACTGTATTTGAGACTGCTTCAGCTGAAACAAATAAAAAAGATATATTTATAAATGCAATATTTTTAATCTGTACCTTTCAATGAGTAAATTCAGATCGGATCATAAATTAAATAAATGATATAAGAATAAACTTTACGACAAAACTTTTACGGCCATTTCGTAAAGAAGTTTTCAGCTTCCAATGAAAAATGCGGCAGCTTTCATTCGGCCCTTATCCGGAAGTAATTTTCCAGTAAATATTTAGATAAACAGGTAAATATATATCCTATACCTAAAAGGAATCGAGACTGCCTTTCGGTTTACGAAATAAAATCTATGTTAATATCTTGAAAGAGTTGCCAAGGGAAAAGTTGTCAATGTTGGGTTCTTTTTTGTAAGTTAGCCAGTTATCAAGGAGTGAATTTAAATATTTTAGAATACATTTATCCTAATTTAACTCAGAGACTTTCGTTGTTATTAAACGTTAAACGTAAAGTTTTATACGTGTAGTATATACACTTAAGGTATTATATACTATGCATAAGTTCAACTATGTAAATTTATGCCGAATATATTAAAATTCGATAAACTTTTAACAATAATGGCTTGTATATACATTATATAAACTTAAAAACTTCTAATTAATAAAAGCATAATATAAAGGTGCTCCCACGTTTATGATTTTATATAAAGATATTATATAAGGATTGTAGTTGTCTCTATTTTTTCATTCCAATCAACGGACCGTTGAATTGTGAAATTTGTAAAAAAATATGTGTGAGTATCGAGGAGACTTTCACTTTTATTAAACTTTGAACGTAAAGCTTTATACATGTAGTATATATACTTAACCTAATATGTACTGTGCATAAGTTCAACTATATAAATGTATATGGAATATATTAGAATTCGATCATTTAATCAGAATAATTAGCTATACCTAAATCATAGAAACTTAAAACTAATGAAGGCATAATATAAAGGTGCTCTCGCGTTCTTGATCCTATGTAAAGGTATTACATAATATGAAAAATTAATGTACATACATAATAATATGATTGATAACTAAGTAATATACATTTTAAATCTATTAAAACACTTCATTTTACTGTATATATATGTATGCCTGTCATAACCTTCTTTTGTAATAAATGTTCAAGGCATTTTGCTCCTCGATTACTACGAGTTAAAATAACCGGTTAGGGGACATATTTTGTGGCGTTTACAATTTTAACCCAAGCTATCCAGCAAGCTTCTCATCGCGCAGACACCTGCTTCGATTGCTTCGGATAAACGCATAGGCAATCAAAGTACTCGCTTTGGAACAAAAATCACTGCACCATGTATTCACTCGTGATTGGTAACAGTATAGTTCATGTTTTGATATGTTTAGGATATGTAATAATGAGACTTTACCATAGTAAATAACATGTGTTTATACAAAAACAGATCTTTAGATAACAAATATCTTGATTGTGAACAGTTGATATATGGACAGTTTACGTTTAAAATGGTAAAACGTGTGGTCGATAGAAAAAGAAACAATAAATTTAGTTCAATTTGATAAAGAAAGGACCAAAAGACATTATCGAAAAATAAAATTGTGGACATATACGTATACACATTATTACCTTAATTAACATAAAAATAAGAGAAGGGAAATATTTACAATTTAAAAATCATATTCTGCCCCCCCCCCCCCTTATTGTAAATGGGAATGTGTTTTATACATTAAATAAATTATATACGTAATTAAAATTTAATAAATATTTTAAGAAATAAATTATACTCCACGTGTTATAAAATAAACAAATAGGCAAAACGTTATGTGTTCAGTGAAATTATCTGTTTAAATTACATGCTAACCATAATGTTCTCGTTGAAATTTCACGTAGATTATATAGTTTTGTTTATCATATTTTGTATTTTTCTTAGGGAAATATTTATAACGTGTCAATTAAATTTGAGTTAAAACATTTTTAGTTTATTATTAACGTAGCACAGGAAAAAATAAAGTTTGTTCAAATTGTCTGCTTATTTTTAGCAAGAGACGTAATATAGATCTGATAGCGAGCAAAGAATGAACATAGAATTTATTAGAAATGTATATAACAGTCAATATATCCAAATAATTAATCAGAAAAATATATATTGGTAATAATCACTTGATAAATATTAGACGACATTTTGCGAGAATTACACACGTCAAAATCTGAAGTATCCCTCACCTTATCCCATTTTTAATGAGGTAACTGTTAACTTCGAGAACTCATCGTAAAGTTCAAAAGTTTATCCGTTTCATAAAGACATATGCCACATACTTAGTCTGCTCGTTATTCCATTAAGGTAATAAAGATGCAAGGAATACGTACTCGTTGTAACTAGTCGGAATTTACCAGTGTGGACATTAATATCTATGGGCATCATTCAGTTATTGATATATTTACATTATTCCACTGCACAAAATATGAAAGAACTCGTACACTGCCAGGTTTCCGTATAAACTTAGGAATATTTTGATGCATAAGAGCACATAATATTTCGATTAAATCACTTACAAATATTAATATTAACTTTCACGATGCAAACATACTGCTTACCGTATTTTCCACTGGTGTAAAAATATATACTGAATATCGTAAAATCTATAAAACTTAGAATCATCGCCATAGTTTTTCGGTAAAATTTAAGTAAACATCTAATATGCATTTTCGGCAATACCCAGACCTATCTTATTACATAAAACGCCGAAAAATGTAATTTGGAAAATCTTATAACCTTCTCTCTCTCACTATTAATGCAAGACCGAGGTTAGTAATGCAATACCAAGACTGTTAATGTAAGTCCAACACTGTTAATGCAATACCAAGACTGTTAATGTAAGTCCAACACTGTTAATGCGATATCAAGACTCTTAATGAAGACTATAACTATTATTGTAAGACCAAGACTATTAATACATGACCAATACTATTAATGCAAGACGAAGACTATTAACGCAAGACCAAGACTAGTCATGTAAGACCATGACTAATAATGCAATAATCATATTAATGCGAGATGAGTACTATTAATGCCAAACTAATACTCTCTTTCAGCGAATATCACACAGGGCATGAAATAAAAAATATGATAGTTTTGATTAATATATTTATACAAAAAAATATATTACCAAAATAAATTTCCAAATATTATGAGTCGAGTATGTTTGTCCAATATTTATGAATATTGATATATTGTGGGCTAACGTGCGTTATCACTATGCTTAATTTCAAGTTTCAACATCAAAGGCTTTCTGAGGCAGGCGGCTATGAAAGACGAATAAACGTAATATATATATATATATATATATATATATATATATATACATATACATATATATATATATATATATATATATATATATATATGTGTGTGTGTGTGTGTGTGTGTGTATAATTGTAATTATTATTTTAGGACTATAAATATTCCCCTGACGTTAAAGCCATCATGAAAAGCTTGCTGTTTATGACAACTGACATTTTTTTCTATAATCTTAAGCTCTGTTATTATTGTTTAAACTGATTTAAAAGTTTACATTGAAAAATTTCACTTACATAAAACGAATTAAGAATTGAATTTAACGAGATTTTGTTTTATTATTAATTAAACCTGTTGAACTATACTACTATCAAAATATTTAAATGTGTAACCGCTAATATGTAAATTCATATCATATAAAGGTACTATTTACAGTATACCTTAACAATTTCACAAAAGTAAATACAAATCCCGAAACAAAATTTATCGAGAACATTTTCCTTGATAGACTAAAAAAACAATAAAGTAATGCGATTTAGATACTTTTCTTTCACTATTAACCTCATTAATGATTTTGTTGCTGTTTTTCAGATTTTTCTAATTGATAATTTTCTTTATTTATTTGAAATTTTAATATATACATAATACATACATTTGGCGCACTTATTGCTATATCGGCAATCATTTCCAGTCAACCATTTTAATTATGTGAACATTTTGTTATGTGGAAGAATACAAAAGACATTAAAAAAATAAAAAAGAGAAGGAACAGAAAAAAAAAGTTAATTATAAATCTTGGCATTGTTGGCTTCGGACAAGAAAAAGGGAACAAAATGGAATAGGGAAATGGAAAACTAAGGCATTATGAGAAGAAGGACTTTTTCGAGCGGTATTTGAACACATTTATTCATGGTATCCGGTTTCAGTCGATTTCAAGCCTTATAGTTTGAACAGTGAACAATATTTTGTGTTCCCGTGAACACACTACGTACATACAATTATGACGAAAAAAGTAATAAGGTCCATTGACACGATAACTTTGTAAAATTATGTTTTGATATGTAAACTTATGTTTCGGTATATTTACCAAAAAATTAAATGACTAAATTTGCAACGCGTGTAAATCAAGACACAAATTACAGTAAAGCGTGAAGATTTCAAATATATAGTGGAAATAAAATCGTTTGGCCCAACATACTACTTTAATTCTCATCACTTGTAACTTTATTCCGTCTAGATACGAGAGTCTAACATAAACTTATTCGCACAAATATATTAACTCTACTTCAGTATTTATTCGCTGCCATTCACTCGCATCAATCTTAACGTGTACACACGCCTTCGTTTCACACACACCATGTGTCTCAGTGTACGTTTATGCGACCGCAAATTGGCGTAATCCGATATCTGTTAGTCGAAAATTTAATCACATTGGCTAAAACGAAATACACAATAGCGTGAGACAGAGGAGTGGCATTCTTGTGGGAACCCCTGATTCGTCTTGGGGTTGGAACTCGCTCGACATTGCGAAAGCTTGTCCTGAGCGCTTTTGTGCCATCTGTGAAAGCTGTGTACGCGTATGGTTAAATATTTGTGCATATATTTACTTAAGTACAATATCAGTGGGTTTGTATTTACGATATGATTAACCATTAGCCCTTTAGAACTTATATTTATTGCACAAAAAATCTTAAATTTTCAATTTCAAGTAATTTTGAATAAATTTGGCGTTAATTTTGTAGAAATTCATTGTTCACAATTAAATGAAACTACTTGATGTAGTATTATTTCTACTTTCTTTAAGTTCTTTACCACGACCTAGGTTTCGTTGCATTACAACATCTTCAGGTTATTAGCAAATATATTAGCAAAGATTCAAGTAATTTTATATTTATAACATTTATATTTATAATTTTATTTTTAAATTCTTAAATGCTTGTATGATTTATATATGCGTAATGGTACAATCTTCTTAACTGCTTGTACAAATTGTATAATGGTACGTGATTCGTAAGTGCTTGTATGAATTGTATATATGTAATGGGTACCGCTTTCTGTATATATATTGTCCGTGTGAAAATAGCAATATCTAAAGGTAAGGGCGAGTTCAAACCTATAACAGTACGTATCGACAAAGTTGTCGTGACTGATTTATTAATTTCGAATGGAGGAGTTGAATTATTTAAGCTTTTAAAGCATTGACTGGACCATAAAACTAAAGCTAAAAACGGAGACATGTTTTAGGTGGAGCGAAGTATTAAAAAATGATAAATACTCTTTACAAAATTTTGCTGTAAACAAATTACGTCTCAAATTTTGTTTTCTTTACATGTCTACTTAATTTTTGTGCTAGACTCTAAACAATAAATACTATTATACATTTGTACAGTGATTTTTGCGTGGTACTAGTTCATTCAAACAGACTGATAAACGTTACATTACTTGGTGCTAAAACGATCCTATTAAAATATCCTCCTAACAGTTTCATAATTATAATTTTAGTTTTGATTAGTTTTAATTAATATTATAAAGGCCAAAGTTAGTTTTTTTATTAGTCTCGCTTTCATGTCTCTACTACTTAGTCCAGCCTGCAGCCCACGAGTCACATGTTCCGTGCTTATCTGTTTTATGTAGCCAGACCCGAATATCCTGATAACGCACACAATCATTATATTAATAGATAATTTTGCTTGCAATACCTGTGTTTTAAATTACTTCGCGTTTTAGACGATTACGTAAACAACAGACTTCAGGATTTAGAAAACATTAAAAATTGTCGCCGGCAACTTTACATGCGGACTATGGGAAATAGCAACTGAAAAACGATTATGAAAAGTTAAATGTGAAATATAGTTTAATTTATTCAGAAACTATGGAAATGCGGATATTTTTTTGAAAGAGAACAAACGCGTGGATTTTTTTTTCTTCATCACCTATTATTTTGTAGCATATTATATTACAGCTCGCAGAATGAAAACAAACTGTTTGTATGACCTACAATAAAAATGGTTAATTATGGCTGACTAAATCGCACTGTGTGAAAGTTGTAAACATGTGGCTTATGGAGGAACACAGGATTTTATTAAGTTTTTACTTAGCCATTTCCACTGCCGAGATCTAATATCTTCACAAAAACATCATTTTTATATTATATTTTTTTTTCGTTTTCCGAAGCTGCGCCTCAAAGTTAGTTAGCACTTTATATTCCTTGTATTCTTCAACTAAATACTAAAAGTTTACGAAGAAACATACGCACAAACAAAAAGACAGACAGGCGAAAATTACAACAACATTCTAATCCTTCTCTATAGTTTTCCATGAGAAAATGAAGCAGCAGAGAGCACAAAGAAGGATATCGGCAAAAAACCAAGGCCAATATTAGTGGCCGAGCATGGAAAAAGAAACTTTTAAAAACTTTTTACACCAATTAAATTATTCGACAAAAAGTTATAAGAATGAATTTTTAATTTCTGATAATTTAAACGGTTCCTACTCTGATAGTTAATCGGTAGTTAAAAGAATCACTAAAATCTGTCAAGAATATCGACTTGTAGAGTATCTTCATGCCTAAATATGTACATACGATGAGATCAACGAACAGAGCGGCATGTTATTTTCCAATGGCAGATTTAGATAGTAACAGATTTTATAATAACAAAAAATGCTATCGTTTGTTAGAGGAAGATTTTATATTTCCAGGAAGCTATGTTAAAAATTATTTACCCAGTAAATCGTCAGAACTCAAGGGGTATGCAATATAATCTAAGCAAAACATATGATATCTATTTGCCAGTAAACACTTATATTTAGATTTTACATTAACGTTTCCGGCCGTTACACAATATCCTGAATGTAAATATTGTTACACAATTGGTTCAATGCTCTACATTGTTGAAACGTTGGCCATCTGTCAATTACGATCAATTAGAAAGAGACAAAAGCGCGTACGAACGTATTTCACAATCCCTCATTAGAGGAATTAGCCATGTTACATGAGTAGATACATCTGCTTAACCGGTGTCAATTACAATTCTACTTCCTGATGCAAGGCATTAATGCGTTCAATTGTGCTTTCATGTTTAAGGGCAAGCGAGAGTAATTTCGGTCTATAATTTCTACAATAGAAAAAGATAATATTAAACTATATTGTGTGTCTCACTAATAAAGTCATTTATTATGCATATTCTAATATGACGTTATTCTCGGTGATAAGTCGTCTAAAGATTCAACAAGTCTTGGTGATAGTTACTGCTAACAAATAAGCTGTGATGATGTACAAATACTCGAGTCTTAGATATCGGATGTCCTTTCTATATATCAAATAATTTTCGCTGCAGTACACTGTTGCAGATATTCAAAGTTTTGAGTTTCAAGATGATTTTAATACATCATCGCTCAGGAAGTCATATTTTATTTTCGTTCGGTATGAAATTTAGTACAAAAATAGTGTTAAACAAAATCTAGATTGAACTTTCGTAGATAAACAACATTTTCAAAATGGTGGTAGTTTAAAAAATAAAAAATTTGCTAAAAATTCATATCTCAATCAAAGTATATTAGGAAAAAGAAGTTTTGGGATATTACAGCTTTTGTCCCAAATAATAATGTCATTTAATTATGGTAAATATATATGTACTTAAACAGGACATTTGATTCTATAAATTAGTGCTTTCGTTAATATTAATATTTACTTATTATTAATATTTACTTATATTATATATTTATTCTAAAAATATTTAACATTTACAATTTCTCCAATACCTACCTGCGCGGTAGATACGCCGACTAACTAGTTTAGTCGGTAATACAAAAGTCTAGTTTAGACAAATGAGTTTCTATAAATTTACTATAAAGTAGTGCTGTGTCATTTATATAAAGAAAATTATTTTATATTTTATTAAAAAAATATTACTACAAGGTATGCTTTTTTTTATTTTAGTATTTCTTCAAATATTTTTTCGTAAATCGAAATGTTAATTCAGAAGTGGATTTTTGAATAACTTAAATGCTCTATATTTACATTTTCACCACATGAACCAAATCAAAATACTGCCTACACTAATGAATTCGGTCATAAATCAGTATTTAAACAAAAAAATCGAGATTACCAGCTCATGTAGAGGAATATAATAACAAGTCTTCAGCTTTTTGAAATGAAACTTTTTAGCGAGATCTGAGTTATTCTGTAACTTTCCAGAAAACAAAATCCGACTGCATTGCGACCGATGGCGAAAATGATCGAGTATGAAAAACATGGCGACCCAAATAGCGCATAGGGAAAAACAATGTCCTAAAGTTTATTATGAATTTACAATATATGTTTAATATATTTCATAAACTGACGTGAATCGTGAAAATGATTACGCTTCCTTTATGACTTATGTGGATGAGGCTCACAAATTTTTGTAAGTCTCTTCTACTATGTAAAACCATATATGCAGAAATTACATTAGGTACATAACCATCTTTTTTGCAAGTTCAAACACGTCCTTAAATATGACCAAACAAGTTCTAACCAGTTGTAATCGAAGTTCAATATTGCGCGCTCAAAGTTTTTTTTTAACTTCACACAAATATTGAGAGTGCCTATATATTAAAGAACCTAAAAGTGTCCACGCTCTCATAATCATTTTCGAGATCGTAAGTTTGTGTTTAACGCTTCAGATAACTTACTTGACAAGAGACTAAGCCATTAACACTTTCAACTTTTCTAAAACTTTACATTATAAAAAAACGGAAAGCAAAGTGTGTATGCTAATATAGCAAGCTAAAACGCCTACAAAAGCATAAAATCTCAGTTTAATATTATGCAAAAGCTATTTGAATAATTTTCTGCCACTAGGTAAGTAAAAAGATCTTAAACATTTCCATGTTGACTAAGCATATTTTTATATAAGCGACCCTTTTTTATATTGCCCGGCTTATATACGCAGTTTAGGTTACTTATAGATATATAATGTATTTGTATCACAGTTATGCCGACGGTTATGGACTGTTAGATGAATGTTTCAAAACAAACTCAGCCGTGATAATGTAATCGTGTTTTATGAAAATGGGTAACAGTTATTGTATAAGATGGTAAAATGTAATTTTCTTCTTTCAGTGATTTATGTTCCTACTTAAATAAATATTATTTCTTAGTCGTTCATTACGTAAAGTAACTGGTGGTGTATTATTCTTGAATAACTCTATCTCGGAAATAAAACGTATTGTTAGTACAATGAGTTTTTGTTTAGGATGCGCAACGAATTTATGTCACGGAAGTACTCTGCAGGTTTAAATTTTATCAAATAGCATTTCCGGTAGTCTATATAGTTCATCGAGTGTTTCCTTTACAAATTGTGTGATAAAATTACATATACGCTATGTATTTAATTGTAAATTATACAAAAACGGGTGAAGATTACACAAGTGTAACGTTGTGTTAAATATTATACAAGGGTAAAGTCGCGTGCGTCAATAAACTTTATAAAATGTATTTTATAATCCATTTAATCCTGTTAAAACCCCAATGCTTCAAGCTTCAGCGACTTAATTGCTTCCAAAAAAATATTTTATATAAATCTAGTAATTAATTGCAGAACAATAGGGTGAAAAAAAATTTTCTAAGTAAAATAAAGGACTTTCACTTCAAATGTGCACCAAAAATGCGGTGTCCCAAAAATATTGTCAAGCTGAAGCAGAGGTAGAAAACCTTAAGGCCCATCCACAAAAAACCCTATGTTTAGCAATTTTTTATGTTTCTAAGTTATAGTTTTTTATATTGTTTTTTTAGACATACTCAAGTTTTATAGATTGACATTAAAATTTGTAGATTGAAGACAAGATGTTTATTTATAGACAAAATTGTGATAGAAACTTGTTTCTATTTTAAAAAATAACATAATTTTTTCAAAAATTTAAAATTTCTTTTTCGAAAGAAAAGTTTTTCCTTCAGTTTCCTTTATATTTCTTCAAAATTCCTCCAAACGGTGTCTTTCTTTGAATATATCAAATCTTGAGGACAAGTCACTTGCATTTTAATCGGGAGACTACAGAGACCAAGCTATAGGTTCACGCCGCTCTATTCATTTCCCGGGGAATCTTTCATTTACTCATAAATCATTTCTTACATTGAAGGTATAGTTACATAAACTGAAATAGCAAGCTGTGTGTTATTGTTAATTATATTATATATAATTTATTAATTATATATTTATATATATATATATATATATATATATATATATATATATATAATTAACAAATTATCTATCCCAAATTTTGGAAATCCGATTCAGCATTATACTATTTTTACATTTGTCGATGGGTCTCTTTCATCCTGATCCTTTAAGATTAAACGTTGACCAGGGAACTGCTCGGTTTATCCACCTCTGCGTTCTATATATATCCTGTACAATATTGTTGCTTCCGAGTTATTCCAACTCACGTAACCATAATAAACAAATGTAGTGTCACCATAATTTTAAAAGCAGGCAGATAAGTGAAACATATTTTCGACTTGCTTGGCCTGTACAAGCTGTAACACGAACATACATAGGGGATTTTCAGATAGGCCTTGATATTCTCTGTCCCTGTACTTCAGTTTGACACTGTTTTTGTGACACCTGTATATATATATATATATATATATATATATATATATATATGTATATATATATATATGTATATATATATATATATATATATATATATAACTTATTACGTTCATTGTTATTTTATTTTCTTAACTTCATTAAAAAGCTCAGTAATGCAGAAATTTCCGTTTACCTTATTTCCGGATACTTAAAAGTTTTTTTTAATATTACCACAAGTACAGAAGTAATTTCATTTTGAAATACTCAACAAAACCTATTTCTGGGATTGCTGCATGATACATAGTCTTATTTTTCTAGATATGAAAGAAGGGACATATAATGCAAACGACTTTGAATCTTTCCTAATATTTCACAAACGGGGCTAAGAAGTGAAAAGTCGGAAATAAAATCTAAACGAAAAGACCTTCGTTTTAAAAGACATTTCAAGCAATACTCCATACAATGGGGTGCACTAAAAATGTTTCGTTCATCCCCACTTCCTAATATAGGGAAAAAAGTTTAGCGGGCTATTAATTGAGATATCTACCTAAAGTACATACTTGATCAATTTCGTAACCATAGATCTTAAACTGTAGAAACTACGAGAGTGTGACAGATGGATAGATACACAAACAGACACGACGGGGTTACCCTGCTTGATTACAGGATCTAAGAAAAAAACGAAGTACGTTCAGCTTTACCCTGGATGGATAAAAAAGATAAAAAATAAAGAAGCCTTTAAAAACTTCTAATTAGTAAAATCTAAAAAAATCGGAATAATCAAAGGTTTAAAATATAGGAAGTAATAACTGTAATAAACATGTATATAAAAACAAATAATAATAAACAAAAATAACAAGGCAATTTTGGCTTTGGCTCCATATGTAGTGCCAAATTCTGGATGTTACTATGATTGTCACGATTATATAATATTAACAACAACTGCAATGAGTTTTTTCTGAAACAGAAACACTGAAACAGAAATTGAATTATCTCCAAAATAAGGAACAAAGTCTACACTTACAATACACTTGTATCTTCGTCACTTTACCAAAAAATTCTGAAATCTCTTTGTATTACAGACATCGCTGTTAAAATTCTTATTTAAAAAATAATTCCACTTACTAATACAGGTCGAAATAAAAAAAACACAAAAGTATCTTGCGCGTGTCGCCAATCAAGAAACATCGCTAGCAAAAAACACAACGCACCCCGTGAAGGCTCTACGCATTTTCTTTTTGACCGGGTGGAGTCTTATTTTTACACACAGGAAAATTTTAGAGGTTCTCTCATTAATATTATAACCGTTTCTGTAACTGGCTCTCACGGCGGCCGCGTTACCCTCCAGCGCCCTATTATTAAGCCAATCTTATTAAAATACGTCCATAAACAGGGCGGGGGCTGTGGGAGTATGGTTTCACCTTTATTTTTTCCCTCCGACCGCCTTTGGTGATAAATTTTTAAGGTATTTTCGTGTAACCCGCAGCTGGTATCGACCGAAATCATTAACGCTACTCCGACTCGAGCCAAACTTTGCATTTGAATGAGAATTTGAAATGTTTATTCTCGTCGATATTCATAAAGAAATTCGCATATGTGCGATACCTGAATAGAATGAATGAATGTACATAAACACGAAACATAATGATGATTAAGATAGTGCAAAGTAAATGTCGTTTATGACTGCCAGTAAAGACGATGGTCACACTTTCAAACTGTAAAATATGTTTCTAAATCGAATAGTATATTTGTTTGGAATAAAATTTTCATGGAAAATAGTCAGATTTGTACAAAATCATTCTAATAAACCAATGGCTTAACAAAATTTAATTTTATTGGTTACATTTGAACACGAAATTTTGTGAGGATTAAAAAAAAGGCGATGTATTTCTATTAATATTAAAAACGAATTGTAGTTTGTTGATAAAGCAGTTGAATTTATGAGAAACTAGAGAATACAGGTATTATTTGGTTCTACAAGTGTGGCAAAAGTTGATTTTTGTGAAAACGTATGAAATAATGAGGTAAAATAAATATAAGTTTGCTTTAAACTTCCTGATCTAGAATTGTTTGTTTCTTTTAAGAGTTGAAATTAAATTTCATATCCGGAACGTCTCTTCCGAGAATGGAAATCTGGAATACGTAAGAAATAGGAAAGGAAAGTCACTGTATACAGATATAGATATCTCTCTCTATACAGATATAGAGAAGTTTTTTTGTACATGTTCAATTATCAACCTATAATTGGCTTCATTTGGACTCCGAATAATCATACCGGATTCTAAGCAGCTTTGCTAAAATGACGTGTATAGTAAACGTATTAAAAAAAACCTTTGCAATGGAAAAAAACATGCATTGAAAAAACCTTTAATTATGCAAATTAAATCCTAGTTTTCTTAACTATTTTTCGCTATAGCCCACGAAACGTCAATCGCTAACAATATCAAACACTCAAATTAAAGAGTTCGTAACGAGCAAAGGAACGCTTATTTCAAACCGGTTTTCAATGTGTTGTAAACTCAATATCAAAAATTCAGCACAACAAGACACCCTATGTAAGAAGTATCGCGGGGGCGTTAAAAATAAATACATAATCGAGTTAGAAACGGCATTATAATAATACATTCCACGCTGCCACCTATAACCACTATCCCGCGCCCACGAACATAAAAATAATGTTAGGACGACGCAAATATAACACATTTCCGGGACTTTTCGCGTAAGAGATTCTCGTCCTTGGGGATTACGCGCATGGCGGGTACACTCGTTCCGGTTGTTGAGTAAGCAAATAGTTTTCATATTGACGCGAGCGAATAATGGATGGACGTGGGGAGGCGTCCCAAGCGTTTTAAATGAAGCATGCAGGTTTGTTTTATTTATGAGAGAAGGGTATAAAACTTTCTCTTGTTTAAAATTTTGTCTCATTTTTCTCGGCGTCTACTCTTCTGATGAAGATCGGCAGTCATTACTTATTAGAGGCTTTGAATCTGCGCACAATAAAGGAGAATCATCTTCATCTTTAAAATGAATCTTTTGAATATATGAAATTTAATAAATTAATTAATTAAATAGATCCTCTGACCCAATTTTTCCAACTTTCTTCGTACACGGCGCAAAACTTTTTTTTGTTAAATTATTTTACGAAAACACAATCGTGACAATACCAAAGTGTTTTTTGTTAATTATCTTTCCAAAAAACAACAGACAGACAATTCGCGATATACCAGTCTGCGGTAAATGTATTTTGTTTTCCAAAACGATCATTGTGTAACAACCTGTCCGTCCAAAGATAGAGGTGACAATTGTTTTTCCAGCACATCTTTCTTTCTTCACCTTTGCAAGCAACTCTTTAGAAAGAAACACTCACTGCTTAGACTGTTTCTAAGTTTTGGGTTCATAATAACATATTCAGCTTTTATCACCTGTGTAATGATGTCAAATGTTTATTGGATTGACCATCATCTCCATTTTTAACTTTCGTGACACCAATCAAAGTAAAGGCATTTTTGAGCTTCACTTAAATCGAAAAGGTAATGACGTGGCGCAAATTTTTTCTGACGCCCAAATGCTCATCTAGAATTTTCTATGCCTTCCGTACTCCATTATCAGTCTTTATCATGAGTCACAAAGCCTTTATGTTATTTGCAGTTGTCACTATTAAGAAATGTCCCTTTTGTAGATCATCGTAGATTGCTACGACCACGTTTGAATTCCTTAAATTAGTTGTGAACAATAGCACGATAGCTCCACCTTCATCTGAAATGCCAATCAAATTTGGTCGTAACTTTATTATTGATTGAGACCACAAAGAAACCATAAATAATTATTGAAAAGAAATTTCTCTTCTTAAATGCATCTTGAAGTGGAGAACACAATTTTAAAATTGCGCCTAATTTGTAAAAACTATTAACAGATTGAAGCAAAGTTCATTATACGAAATATGATTTCCGAAATTCGAATTTATTTTTATTACAAAATTTTACATATGGCCGGTTCTGAAAAACTTTCACAGCACACTCTTGCATTAATCCGAGAGATAATCATTGCCACGACTTAGTGAACTCAATAAGATTTTTAATAATATTAAAATTTAAGTCAAGAGCCACGAAAAATATTTCTCACTTGTGACTAAAATTTAACGGAAAATGAAAGGCTCTACCTCTTAACAATAATTTCAAAAAAATTAAGTATGAGAAGTTATTACTTCCGGAAACATGAAATCTAAATTAAAAGAGGGAAACTTTAATATCCAAGGCAAACTGATTAGTTACAGTAACTTTTTTTTAAACTCAATCGCTACAAACAAGGAAATTAAATTAAAAGTTATTATTATTATTATTATAACCATTTTATAAAAATTCCTTTATAAAAATTTTCTAACGCTTGTTCAAATTATAAATTTTCTTTTTAATATTGGTTTTTGACGATCTTTGGCAGTCCTGAAAACTTTATAATTTCGATATAGTGTTTGATGTATGAAAATTACAAAACACTAGTCTTAATAAAAAAAGAAAACTCTATACTCCTGAGCGCAATAATAATTGTATAAAAGTAAGTGTACCACAGAACTTCATTACAAAATTGCAATAAACATTTACTTGAATTATAATGTCAGTTTATTTAAGAGAAGAAGAAGTTTTTTTTTCAAAGTGAGCTAAATATTAAATAGAAGGCTTCCACTTTTTAAAAGTATTTCTTCCGTTATTACAATATTTTTCATTTAAGAATGTTGATATGAATTGTAACGTAATGAACTGACTAAAATTCGTAATTCGTTGATACACAAAACGTTTACATATTCCATGTGGAATTTAAATCCAAACTACGTGCCTAGGGTAGACTATTTAACCGTAATTTGCACTCATAGAGAACAACAATTAAGCCAAAAAGTTAATGGTAAATTAAAAACCTAGTAACTCGATGACGACATAGTGATACTTTTGCAGCAACCCCTTAATCGATACAAGCGATCTTTCTCTCTCCACGGCCAGGGCCTGTCGCCATAAAAAGGTCTCGTTACTCTTTCGTCATACGCATAGTGGTTAAGATAACACCTCTAGGGAAATACGCAACACGGAATAGAACGGACGGGGGCAGCTACATACATACCTACGTCCGCACCGTTGTTCTACGCCGCTACGGTTGCCGGTTAGTTACACAGCAACTATGCCGACGTAAGTCGTTAAAAGTCATGTTATTGGAACCTTGGGACAAATACCAAAAGCGACGTATGTTGTCATCTGTTCTGAACTTTATTTACGCTCAGACCGAATGTTGACGAAGGTCGCACTATTAAAGCTTTTCTTTTAAGAATGAGGTTTTACTATCGACTATAACACGTATAGTCACGAGGTATGTCGTCTCTAGCTTTACAATCGCATTCATAACAATACAGAGAGCTTTAAACATAATAATATGTATATGGCTCGCTGTATAAAAATAAAAATGTGGAAAATGATTGATAATATTCTGCCATTCGGAGGCTCTTCCCAAAAAAGTCTGAAAAGGACTTTTAAAACTTACAACAAATTAAACCATTTGGAAAAAATACATCTTACAGTGTATTCCAGCAAATATAGACATTTCTGTTCATAAACCAGCCAAGAAGGAACTAGAAAAAACGATCCAATTATCTTCACAGCTATTGATAATGTAGTAGTAATAAGATTGAGACCCGGAGAAAACTTGATTGTAAAAGTTTGTAAAGTCTGTCGGATTAATGAGAACGGGAACGTTACTACATGGAAATAATTAATAATTGGAAGAACCAAAAATTATTTTTTTAGAAACAGTCCAAAAACGGAACTTCAACCAGCGCTTTACATGCTTTAACTAAATTTCCTAGTTGTTTTAAAAGCACTTCAAAGGTTAGATCAGTTTTCATTTAATTGTTAATTATACTTGTGTAAATCAAACTTAGTGCCAACTGCTTATTATGAATTAATTTTGTAAATAAACCAACCAAATTTTATTTTTGGAAATGATGACATTTTTTTAATATGAGTATGTTGAATGTTTTTCGGGAACATTATTTAATACAAACTTTGAAAAAAAATATATATAAATATTTTAAAACTCTTAATGTAATTGAGGTCCGAACTCGTAGGAATATTGTCAACAAAGTTAATATGAAAATTTTAGTTTCACAGCGCATCGATAATGTTACTAATTTATATCGTTTATTAATATGTAATTTAACTTCACTTTGTCAATGGATTTTAAATATTTGGATCTATGGCATTAAATGAAACGATACAATAGGACTGCTTCAAGTGTTGCAATAAAGAACGACTGTGCATACTACATCTGATAATGTACGAGTATACGCTTTAACAATGAAGTACCTTAATTAATAGTCAATATTTTTGTAGTAAGTATCTTTTCTCTTTAAATTGAATCATGTTTTACTAATAATTTACTACGTTTTACTAAATCAAATCACTGTGTTTTTCAAAAACTTAGATCGTACAACAGTATGTATACTGATAATAGTAATAAACTAAATAAAAATCGAACGTCACGAATATGTATGCCCAATACGTGAAGTTCTAATTAATGAAACTTTTAAGCAAGCACTTGGACCGATAAAACTTGCTAATTCTTTAGCCGAACTCATTATCTTCCAACACAAAACAACGAAAGGCATTAATTGCAGTAAAAATATAGATTACAAATATATATGCCCAATACGTTAAGTTCGGATTAATGAAACATTTTAAGCAAGCACTTTAACCGGTAAAACGTGCTAATTCCTTAGCAGACTTCAGTACCTTCCAATACAAGACATCTATAGGCAGTAAATTTAGCAAAAATATAGATTACGAATATATATACCCAATATGTTAAGTTCTGATTAATGAAACATTTTAAGAAAACACTTTAACTGGTGAAACGTGTTAATTCCTTAGCCAACCTCAGTACCTTGCAATACAAAACAACGAAAGACGTTAAATTTGGCAAAAATATAGATCACGAATATATATTCCCAGTACGTTAAGTTCTGATTAATGATACCTTTTAAGCAAGCACATTAACCGGTAAAACGTGCTAATTCCTTAGCCGACCTCAGTATGTTCCAATAAACGACAACGAAAGGCGATAAGTGTACCAAAAATAAGTTAGCGTAAACAAAACAAAGAGATATCGTTAACATTTTTTGCAAAAATAACAAAGCCATAATAACGGTCTCTTCGGATAAATGCGGGTAGCTACTCGGATGCGGGGTGCGTGGAAATGTCACGGGGACAAGGCGGCAAATGTTCTGTGCGCCATTCCCTAATGCTTTTCTATTCAAATTTCCTTTTTCCTAACTTCGCTTATACAGGCTGCGCGTTTGGCTAATATCGACGAAAGATGGCAAAGAATATGGGCAGCTGCGGTTAAGAGGGGCTATGGAGTGAAATAAATTTGTTGAAAAATGTAGGTTCTTAATTCACGGCACGGTCGCATAGTTTAAGCCAAATGGGCCATCTCTGCGAAAAGTTTAAATATCTCGTGAACAGTTGATATTATGACAAAATTATTTTTATGGAGCACTAAAATTTGTATATTTCCCTATCATATTTTCAGAATCCCCCCTCCCTCTCCGGGACCGTAATCGTACAAACTATTATATAGGAATTATATAATATTAAAATTCATAAGTTAAAATGTCAAGTGCAAGTCTTTTAGAACACTATAGTATCAATATTTTTTTTCATAAACGCTGCTTTATCAAAAATTGGAAAAAGAACTGTCAAATATCTCGTCGTCAAATAATTAAGTACCGCATAAAATATTATAAGATAATCTTGTTAATAATTATTTATGCCAAGTAAAAATATGGAATTGTCATTTTATTTAGTATTAAATTGTTTACAATTTTAGTTTTATGTAACATTTCGCATTTTTACATCTCAAAAATACTTAATTTGTCACACGTGATCAATGATATCTGACAAATATTAATTTTCATAAACTTTAACCCATTATGACTTGTAAACATAAGTGGTACGATGAAAAGACATACTGCCACAAAAATTTAATTAGAATAACCATGCAAAAAATACAATTTTACTTATTCATTGAAACTGACAATAGAGCTAGTTTTAACTACTTTTCTGAGTACTTTATTTTAACTAGTACGTTATTAAATTATTGGACACCACATTTTCTTCCAACAATCGCGATACATAAGTACATTTCTTAACACTCACATTACAGGATATATTATATATATATATGTCCATAGAGTATAATTTAACTTTACCGGAACATTATATTTTCTCAAACTTTGCTTTTCTTAAATCAAATAATATTCATAAAAAACAACATATTTAACACTTATGAAGGCTGCTCATGATTTTATTACCTAAAAATAGATATAAAAATAATTTTCACTTCTCGTTAATACCAATCAAATATTAAATTTTGGAAGACTTTTCAAACAAAAACTTCACTTTTTATCTAATTTGCTTTGATTTTAATGTTAATTTTAATTATTTATATATTAATTTGTATATTATGTGTTTAGAATTATTAGTTTTTATATTAGAATTATAGTTATTATTAGTTGCAAAAAAACTTTTTATAGAAAATATTTTGCAAACTTCGTAAGATTTTTTATATATAAGATAAATCACAAACGACCGTAGAATCATAACTACGTAAACCAATTAAATAGAGTGTGGTTAACGTGTCTTTATATATTTTGCCTACTTATAATTCGAAGTATTTTTCCAAAAACACATATTAGGTATACATATTTGAATGTATACTAACGATCTCAATTTTCAAACTATGAAAATATTTAATTAAACAATAGAAATTTTCCTTCAGTTAAATTACAGTTATTTCAATTTTAATCTATATTCAAATTATTTTAAAGTACCTACTCCGCGTGCAAGTATTATCTAGATTGATTTAATAATAATTTAATAAATTTCTATACAATGGATTAGGGTTCTTCGATCCTTTGGAATCCGAAATAATTTCCCAGCGGACACATTTACTCGACTGACCCTAATCGAAATATCGTTTTGGATATCATTCCGTGAAACAAATGGCTTTATTACTGTGTGATCAATGTAGGTAATAGTGACCGATCGTTTTTGACTTTCAAGCCAATTTTGTTTTGGATATTTTATTTTGATTTTTTGCTTGTAATGCTTTTGAACAAATTTAAAACTATGGTAACAGGCAAATGTAGTGTTATATTTTTTTTAATTAAAATTATAAATAAAACTTTTTGATCTTATATCCATATTACAAAAGAAAATAAATATGTCATTTTTGGAATATTATAATACTGCAAGAATGTTTTTAATACTGCAAGAATTGCATATTATAAAATTTGCATATTAAACAAATTTATATATATTGCATATATATAAATTTATTAATCATACGCCTTTTATTTATTCTAGCTGCGCCCGTGACTTCGTTCAAATAAAACTTTAGAAAATATTAAGTTGCATTCAAGACCGAATGTTAAAACACACCTAACGCCATTTATAATAATTATAAAATAAAATTTGTTTCGTACTAAATACGTTTATATCGAAATTTAAGATTACCATAGCTTCATTTGTAGTAGACTGATTACAATGAAACATAGTCTATATTTTATCTCAGGTCTGACAGAATCTGTTAGTTAGCAACGTATTAGAAACTCTTTAATGGCTGCTGTGTAACACGTGAACAGAACATAAATAAACAAACAGACAACAATTCAGGAAACAATATTTATATATATATATATATATATATATATATATATATATATATATATATATAAACAATATTTTTTATTCTACTGCTTTTATTATATCACCTTAAATCATTTATACGCAAATATCTTAAAGGTACACACACGCTACTCCTACAATGTTTTTAAATATGTATATTGTCATTAATAACTATGAACAAACAGATAACATGAAAGGGAAAAAGACGACGCGAGTAACTACTTGCATAAGTAATATTAAACAAACACAACACCCTCAGTTTAATAGCGAGATGTTGTTAAATATTTGATTTATAATTTACGAGATAAATTGTTGCGGTGAACCCGCCATAAGTCAAGCGCGAGTTCAACAACCTGTAGCTGTGACAAATGTTTGACATTCGAGTACAACTTTTCTTTATTTTCACTCTTCCTTGTAACTTAACACTTCCGCTATACCTCGTAAGTCTAATGGATTTTTTCCGGAAAGTAAGTTTCGGTGTGTGTGTATATATATGTATATATACACATTTTCCCCAGAAACGGTAAACCCACTTTTTCCATCTCTTAATGTAAAAATAGGTTGTGCATATTTATACAAATATCTAACACACATAATTTAAAGATTGCGCCATTGGTTCTCCATTAATTTCTTTTTTTTTGTTTTGTTAGAATTATTATTCATTTCTTAGTTACGTAATAAATGTTTGATGGAAAAATGACTAGCGAAAAGTGATATGTCTATATCTACAAGGTTTAGTAACAAAGATACACTATCTTTATTAGAAATACGTGTAGGTAATTGTTTAAGCCCTTTTCTCTGGAACTGGCGATAGTAAGACATTGGGTATGATACTGTCCAAGAAATTGTTTGTCTAACTTAACTTTAAAACTAATGTCGATATTGATCCGATGCAGTTTTTAGTATAATTTGTATTCTAAATCAATTTCATTTTTCAATACTAATTATTCCAATATTAAGATTTTTATTCACTTGATAAAATAATTAGATTATTTTATCAAGTAAATAAAAATCTTCTTAATTCAAAATTTAAGGTACCGCTTTTCATAATAATCTAAAAGTTGGAAAGCCGTCCCAGTTTTCTGATTTACTATTTTAATTTTTTAAATTTATTATACTTTCTTACAAACATTTATTCACGACACTTACATTGAATATAATTTTAATCATACTGATTAATAAATACGAACCTAAATACTTTAAAATATCCTGTTTCTGACAGTTTAAGTACATTAACTCTACGCAATCATATACCTTTTAGCATTACCACATTAAACTACATAATATGTACTTAACAGATGTAATTTCTTGAACATACGTGTGCAAACAAAGTGACAAACTTTAATAATATATTTTTGCAAAAGCTCGAGACGAAACCAATATTACGTTCCTACGCTCAATTAAATGCATCTCCCCATTGTTCTCGCCAAAGCGTGACAAAACATGGCTTTGCTTACCGGCTGGCATGACATTCTCTCGCAAGCCACGGAACGAAGAGCAGCCAGCCTCTCTTCAAAAAAATGCCCCCGACAACAATTGCAATGTAGCCATTATTCCTAGAACCTACTCTCTGCAAGTTACATTCAGAGCGAAATTCACAATGGGTCAGCGTATCGCGACGTCCTGCTATCATACAATCGGCGCTTGCGTCTCTCTAATTATGTATGTATGTCATACGCGACACGCGGACAATGGCTAACTGCTTGTATTATTCATTTAAGGCCTTTGTTGGGTGCGGTATTGGGAACGATTGGCATTAACTGCCGATGAATGTTGCGAGCCGAGTTAGGGAAAGTGTGGTAATATTGCGCGAACTTCCAGAAATACAGTCAGGGAACGCGAATCTGACTAATGGGAATTCTGGAGTTATTGCACTGTTTTTTTTGCTTTGAATCTATACTTTCCTCACTTGAAAAAGAGTAAAATCTACAGTCTAATGTGCTCTTTCCTGCTTAATTTCGGTCATCGATGAATAATGTGAATGAATGAGAGGTGAACGCTGCAAGAAGTTTGTGTACGCTATATGCAGTTGAAATAAACTAGTACTCTAATGTAACAGTCAGGAGCATAAAGCCCTACTAAACTCTGGATTTAAAAGTTATTAATATAATGGTTTATTCATTAAAAAGAACATATGATTAAAAACAATTATTGTCGGATTTGAAGGGAATTATATCCGATTAGTCCCATTATTAGATAAGATGGAAAAAATAAAAATAATACGCATATATTTTGCAATATAAAAATCTACTAAACTTTTTAGTATATCATGAGAATTCTGTTCAACTTTTTTGTTAACCATCATATTTAACATACCACTATATTATCAAATGCTAAATCACTTCGAAATAAATTTACAAACTAATATAAAATACTTTTCGTGATGGGCATACTGAATTGGTCCATGAGAATTGTTTTTTTTTATATATTGATATTATGATGTTTTCTGTATATGGTACAGAGATGGAAAAGTGTATTTATGAACTAATTTTTTAAATTGATATAATAATATAAGTTTGGAACCTGAACTATACAGTTTTTGTAAGGTAATACTTCGAAATACATTATGTACATATTTCAATATAGAATAATTATTAAAAGTTATGTGAGAGAACCTGGGTACCCTTAAAAATGTAGGATAATTGGTAAAACAAAACAAATGCAAATCTAGTATAACTACGGAGATGAGAAATTTAAATTATCTTAAAAAGTTTATGAGAAAAATTAGTTAAAAACACCTTCGTACGTAAAATCTAAAAATATGACATGATAATAAAAACATCTCTAGGAGCCATTTTACAATTAATATAACGCTAAATCCTTTGATTCTAAGTCCCTCAACACTAACTTTTTGAGAATCAATTCAAGCTTGTCGAGAGTTAAAAACATGTTAATTAAAATTTAATAAACTTGTTGTACACAAAGCAGCTCGTTTCCGCATTTTTCAATTACACCTCCAAGTTAATGGAAAACGGCAAATTAATTTAAGACTGCATACTGCCTTTGATCTATTATATTTTCATATTTCAAAACGAATTTATTTAATTATACACTCCGCTTGAGTTAGAAACGCGAAAAACAAAAGCGGCAATCTTTGCACGAAGTAAATTGGAGCAAAAAATTGTTGCTCAACGAAACATGAACAAGTATCCTGGGCTACGCCGCGTTGATATCAGATAATTTCGATAAAGGAACTTCGTATTACGTCATTCTTTCTTTGCCTATGAATGAGCCTGTGCCTTAAAAAACAAAGTTTTTCCACTTTTCTTGGGATGTAAAAAAATCACTTTATCTATTAATAGTAATCAGAAATATTTGCTTGTATGTTTTTGATAAATTCTATCTATCTGAAAATAAAATATTGCATCATTTCTTATCGAAGCGAAGTAACAAGTTACGATGAAAGGGCAGATGATACAAAGTACAAACATTTAGAATTGAGACTCGCAAGTTTAATTATATAACGCAAAGCCTTTTTAGTATATCTTAAATAATTGAAAGAAATTAAAAAATGGTGGAAGTAAATAAATTACAAATTATATTATAAAGTCTTTACTTGCATCTAGGACTTTATTGTAAGCAATATTAGTAATATTAAAACGATAAAATAATTTTGGTACGATAGGGTAGGACTGTTTTATAAAATCCAAGCATTGTAATATATTTTACATAATGTACAGCTTCATCAGCGCAGAGCCATCAGATCTCCATCTTAGGAGAATCTATGTTACAGGAGAAAGAATTTAAGTAGTTTAGAGCCACTATCAGCAAAGCCGGAAAAAATCGAGAGGACTTAAATAGTAGGGTTGGAACAGCAAGGAGGGGATACGTAATTTTAAACAGATACTTCAAGCGAACCAAATTGGTAATTTTTTACATTGTAACATATCGATGCAACTCATTGACCCCAAAAATATTTTAGCCGGATTCAAGCTATGTGGATGTGGGAGTTATGTGGTGCGGTAGCCCATTTTCGGAGCGTGCTTAAGGGCTGGAAGTTTCGCCCTTTAGAAATTTCTCGAACAGTTCAGAACATTCGAGAGTATTCCACAACACTCCAGAACATTCTGGAATTTTGTTGAATGCGTGAGAATAATCTGGAACGCTCAAGAACATTCCCGATCATTGTGGAACATTCCAGAACACTCTCAAATGTAGTGGAATGTTCTGGAACGTTGTGGACCATTCAAAGCCTTTTTATGTGGTAGGGATTTATAATACTTCCTTCCAAGTGAACGCAAAACCTAACTATTATTTAAACTTTCATCCACTTTAGTCCACGCTCGATGGGATGAAGCTGTGTTGGTTTGGTCATATCTCACAGATGCCGCCTGAAAGTTACCTCACCTCTCTGTGGAAGTCAGGTCAGTAGACAAAAGTTCCAGAGGTCGCTGAAGAACCACTTGGATAGATACTTTCTAGGACACTTTGGGGAAGAGGGGACTGGATTCCCAGACTGCTCATCTAGAAAAGGACAGTGCCAGCGTAACTCAACACCCAGCAAGGGCAGAAGAGGGACTCGTTAGATGTAAAGAATCGTAATTGGTGTCCAAAGAGCCCATTGCTTAATTGAGTGAATAAGTTAGTCTTACATCCTATTCTACGAATTGCATATTCTATACTATTTCAACGATTTTTTGGACATCGATTACCCATGTTTAAAATGTTTTTATCGCTTTACAATAATATTAATAAGTATAAATAATAATTTACTTATTTTTATCATATCATTTTTCTTTTTGACTATTAATTAAAATTATTAAGTTATGATACTTTTTTATTTTTTGTATCAAATAGTAACTCTGTCACTGGATTATAAAGTAGTGAGTTCCCTGTAAAAACAAGTGATTCCTATTATATTCAATAAATTTAAAGCCATAAAATTAATATATTCATAAACTCCATAAAAGAAACTTACTGTCAAAATGCTTTAGTTTTAAGCTAGCGTATATTATTAATTCATTCTACGTATCCAAATTATGACAATAGATCTTTCCTATTTTATTTTCAAAATATTTTCCAGAAATATCATCAGACATTTATTTTATAGGAAAAAAACACGCTTTTTCAATTGAATACGCCTTAATTTGAATAAAACTTTATGGAACCATCATTATACAACAGAAACTGTTTAACGCTTAGTTAGACTAGCCACGACTTTTATTTTATAGGAAAAGAACACGCATTTTTAATTGAACACGCCTTAATTTGAATAAAACTTTAATGAAACCGTCATTATACAACAGAAACTGTTTAACGTTTAGACACGGTATTTATTTTGTAGGAAAAGAACACGCATTTTTAATTGAACACGCCTTAATTTGAATAAAACTTTAATGAAACCGTCATTATACAACAGAAACTGTTTAACGCTTAGTTTGACTAGCCGGGCGGCGCCCTACAACCAAATCTTAACCAATAACATGAAACAATAATAATTACAACTCAACTCAGACAAGAACACAAACAACAAACTAACCTTAAGACCGCCCGCGGCCTGCATTTATGCTCAGTTATAATGGACGTAAAGTCAATGTTAATACAAAACAATTAAGTTTACAGATTCAATTTAATAAATTTAGTATCTAAATTGTATATCGTAAATAGGTCACTGTCACGTAAAACATCTACTAATATAACCCTTTTCATTTGAGAAATGATTACAATATAAAGGAGAACTGGAATTAAAATGATAGTGACATGTTAACAGCACATTAAACAACTTAATAATTAACTTACAAAAAAGTTTTATTGAAAGTATGATATTATTGAATCAGACAGAACAGATTTTTAAATACCATGTTCTTTTTATACTGTAAGTTTCGAAAATATTCTGGAAGTCGCTGGAAAATTTTGCTACTTGTTTCTAGTTAATATCATAATATCTCAAAATTAAAATGAATAATCAAGTGTAAGTTTCACGATGATCGAATAAATTAAAATATATGAAATTTTTAGGACATAAATATTTTCTTAATGTCGGTTACCATTAGTGCATGTGAATGTGTCATGTTAAATAGCATATTATAGAAAGGTTGGAAGAAAAAAAAACTTCAAAAGAAACTAATAAGTACAAATACTATGTTCAAAGCGGTATTGCGCAAACGTGAAATCAATATTCGCTGTTCGTAAATATTGCCACAAAAAAGCATATTACAACTACATCGCAATAGTCACAAAGCTTAATATATATGTATAACTTTTCACAAATATCGCGGAATACCAATTCAGACGCCACAGAAACCGACATTACGAGGAGCTTAACATTATATTTCATTCCCTTGAGCGGTATAAATGGTAATAACGGTTCGCCATAAACGCTCGCCTTCTTGATTGATATAATCCCCTACAATTTCCACCGACAAACCACTTAAGCCTTCATAAGCTGCGCATGCATACCTTAAGTTTAATATCCAATATATATAAGAAGCGATTTACCTCTTTCTTCATCTTGCTGCAAGCGTTCTGCACTTCAGTAGCTATATTCTTCAACTGCTGGAGTTCAAAACGGATCTCGGCTATCGTGGCGCTCTGTTCGTCCAAGCGGCCGCTATCCAACTCGATCTGCTTAGCCAAACCTGCGGTCTCTGCAAGAACCATCTGAATCTGGTTCCTCAGAATCTGCTGCTGCTTCAACCATTCCGATGAATTGACCACGGCGCCTATTTCGTGCATTTCGATACGAAGTTCCTGAAGAGCTGTCTGAGCCCATTTTAGAGTGAGTTGTTCGTTTCGATTTTGGTTGCCTGAGGGTAATTGGCTCAATTCTTGCCTGTAAAAAGAAATATTCCTTTAAATACTAACTACCCTTAAATAAGTGGGAAAATATATAGTTTATATTAATTGCATTCTTTTTAGCACAATAATAAATGTCCAGTATATGAGAAACAGTTAATTTTAAGAAAATGTACTCCGTGCTCCAACTGCTGACGAAACTATAAAATTAAAATTAAGTTTATTCATAACTAAACTTGTAATTTTTTTCACTAAATTCTAATAGTAAAAGAAACAAAACGGAGTTGATTCCAGGTGGTTCAGGTGGGTTATTAGCAAAGACGATAGCCCACCTGACGATGTTGTAATACAACGAAACCTAGGTCGTGCTAAAGAACTTAAAGAAAGTAGAAATAATACTACATCACGTAGTTTCATGTAATTGTGAATAATGAATTTCTACAAAACTAACGCCAAATATATTCAATGACACAAATATATTCCGATTATTTTTGAAACAGACAGCAATAAAAATTTAAAAAGCAGATTTATTAACTATTTGTCAATATTATTGATAAAACACATAAGATGTTTTTAAATAATGATATAGTAAAACCAAAAATACCCTGATTGAATAAAATTTATTAAATCGCTAATAGTACTATAAATAAATGAAAACGTAATTAATCGAAAGCTTAATATTCATTGACATGTGGTTGTTATAATAATTGATATGCGCCGTTTAATGGTCGCGTGATATAATTAATATCGAGCAGACGTGTGCGATGCCAAAATAATCGGCCATGCAATTAATTAATCAGGTATTGTTATCATAACGAAAGCTTTAGATCATTATCTGGTACACAATAACAGATGTTAATGCCTGGAATCAATGTGTAGTTTGTGTTTGTAATCATAGTAGTTTAGTCCCTAACCCGCTATCTTAATTCTGTAAACCTCTCTGTGTTTTGGACATTGGATATGAATAACATGCAACACAGATGACCGACCATAATCAATGCGGTAATAATAGGAGAATAATATAATGTTTAATACTCTTTTCCTACAGATGATTGGAACGACTCTGGCCGACTCTCCAATTCAAAAGTTACGAGTTAAAGCGTGCTAATGCCAATTTACGCTGACGCTGACAGTAGCCATTTAGTCGATCCACCGGCCGACTACCCATCGACTATTGAGTCGGTGGAAGGCTGGCCATCGACCTTGTCTAAAAAAGTCGACAGGTGTCGGCCGCCGACTCACTCAATAATCTATGGAATGACTTAGAACAAGTCTTCCTTTGTTCTAAGTCATTCCATAAATTATTCCACATTTATATACATAATATGTCCCCCGCTTAAGCTCAGTTTATATCCCAATTATCTCACTGACTTCTCCATTGTTTTTTTTTATGGTGTCATCTTTTAAGATTTATTTTAGGTAATATTTTTTATAATTTTTCTGTCTTGAAGATCTTATCCAGAAATTTTAATGCCATAACACATTTTCCTCCCATATTATTTGGCAAAACGTCTTTCTAGCAGTGTTTTTTCAAAGTCTTTCATCGCTAACTACAGCTATTTCCAAGCTATACCCAATAATATGATTATACTTTACTGACCATACTTTTTAAAAATATTTCGTAACCTAATTAAAATAACGTATAATATTTACGAGAATAAAAATATTTTTTCGACAATGTATAGAATCATACAAAGAATGTTTGACAAATGCACTGTATTATATTAATTATAACAAGTGTCCCCAAATTTTCATAAATTAAACAGATGCTTCGTTTTCAACCCGTTGAACTGCTTATTGTTTTTAAGTAATTAAATATTCCTTGCGGAATAACGGTGAAAATTATTCAGCAAGAAATGATCACGCGAATATTGTTTAAAAAACATAAATAACGAGGCAACAACATTTTAATCCAAACGGAATTTATTCGACGAATAAATACGAGCGCGCAAAAACGCTAAACCTCTACGCGTGCAGAATCACGGGCGAAACAAGCGAAATAAACTATCGATATTTGATCAAGCATGACTCTCACGATTGCAATTGCAAATTCACTATCAAAACTCCATCGGGGACAGCATATTGCATTTGCGATGCAAATATGCACACGTTGAACGAGCATTTTCGATTCAAATCAATATGTATTGACATTGGCGTGCTCTCGTAAACCAATCGTAGCGCATTACGTGACTTGAGCAAATAATACGAGGTCGAGATCGTCATGACGATTAATCTGGTGCCTCCTTGGCAACGATCAAGACCCGAACAACGCAATTCGTATTTTTACTTCCCATTTATGTTCTTACGTCATACCTCTACGATAATCAGTGATGTCATCCTAATTGAGGAACCCTTTCGATACATCAATGCTAGGTGTCCATCCGTCGATATTATATTAATTTTCATGTCATCTGCAAGCAGTGATTGGAATTATATTATGTAAATTATAACGTAATTAATCATGCTATACCACTTTTTAGTCTTGTAACAAAAATTTGTGTATTTCGTATTGTTTACATGAAGTGTCAAAAATTGTCGCATTAGTAATTGTACACCAAACGTAATTATAAATACATGTAATAAATAAATGCCTCACATCCAACGATGAAAAAAACCGTCCTCGAAATAAAATTTAATTTATTTTTTAATACAACTTTGCATTCTATATGGATATCGGGCCAAAAAACTAAATAATATGCATAAAACTTAAATCTATATCTTGGGAGCAAAGAACCTCTATATAATGCACATAAAATTTTAAAGGAGACTTAATTATGGTACTAAGTCACAATCAAAGACACAAAGATAACTAATGACATGATGAAAGGTTTTAACAAATGATGGTGACTTCATAATTATTGTGTTTTATTATGCAACAGACAACTAATGCATCATTGGAGACGTACCGATAACATTGTTAAAACATAAGTGTTTAATGCGAATATTTTGTACTAGGAATTATTAAAATGTTCAATATATTTTTGATATTGCATTTAAATTAAATTTCAAAAGAGAGCTACGTTAACAGCTAGGACCTTTAACTTCCCAAACGACTTCTTCACTTTATTGGCCTCTTCCTCCACGGTCCCCTTACAAGATGACTTCGACTTGATTCTTTTCGTCTTGCCCTGAATTTCTAGGAGAATACTTGTTACTTTATCGTATTCTAACTCGTTCGGAAAGTATATTCAATCCATCTCCACTTTCTGTTTTACCTCCTTCCCTTATACGATTTTAGTGCTCGTTGTTTGATGTCATATCTTGGAAACCTTCCGTGTAATGAAGTTTGTAATATTTTTAGATTCTAAACTTAAATCCAAATTCCCGCGATTTTGAATTTAATCCCGTTGTTCAAAATTGCAACGAAACGAACAAAAATTAAATAAAATTCAATCTAATAGACGTTAAGTTCAAAAAATTCAATTCTTAAACTTTTCCTGTAAGCTTAAAAAAATATAGATGTTGAATATTACAATATCGCTCCAAATTCTGTTCAATCACTTTTGTCTCTCTAGTTAACGGCATTTCGATAATAATTGTACTTATTTTGACAACAATGTTTTTTGCTCTCTGCTTAAATCTTTCATCAAAAAATATAAATTAAAAAAGTACATAACCTTTTAAATAATATGCTGACACTATTGACGTTAAAAATAGCTTCCAATAAGTTTCCTTTCGAGCAAGTTGAAAACAATTAATATAAAAGGATACTCCTTAAAGTTAGACATATTTCAAACGTCATAAAAGTTGATGCAAACGTCAAATTGTTAAAGAAACTCAATTTTTACTTGAAAAAATGTCGGCTGTAAGAATGTCCTTGCCTTGCCCTCGCCCCACGAGTAGGGGAAAGTGTATGTATTTTAAAACTTCAACAATATCACTGGAAGAAAGTAAATTATTATACATTACGAAAGTAAGAAAGTATTGAAAATATTTTGTATGGTACAGCAATATTGTACGAAACTTTCCTCGTTACATGCAATGTAGCTTTTAAGGCACATGTCAAACTTTTACTTAAATATTATACCCAAATGGATGCAGAATTTAAATATGGAAATACCTTAGAGTTTAGTATGATTAAGTTAACATTGAAATTAACTGAAAGTAAAAATAATAAATTATTTTTGATAAATATTATTTAATATACAAGTATTATTTTGCTGGCAAACTATTCTTATTTCTCAATTAAGCAATATAAAATTATGTTTGTGATTTAACTCGCAGTTTAATAATTTGTTAAATTCCAATATTTCTGAAATATTATGTTGCAGAGTATAATATAAATTTAGTGATTTTACATGCATTTTAATTACTCTTATCAGCTTCTATAACTTTGTTGAATACCTCGGATCGATCTAATTATGTCCTTAAAATTACAGAAGATGATTTTCATCATTTTTAGGTTCCTGTTATTTGGAGACAGAATTTTGACTCATTGATAAAAAACACCCGAAAATTAAGTTGTTTAAATTAAATGGAAATATATCAAAAACTTAGTCATTTGGTAAAATTGACAGACTTGTTAAAGATATAAAAAGACTTATTTGTTCTGTAACAAAATATAAAATTATGATTATACGTTTATTTTAATTAAAAAAAAAAGGTATATCTAGTTATACTTACGGACGTTTGCACGTAACAAAGTCGTTTTTTTTCCCAATAACCTTAAAAGTTTATATTAAATTTGTATTCTACTAATACAAATTAGAAGTATCTATAAAATCTGTATAATTATCGTTGACATCGTAAAGCATTAAACGGAAAATATTCCGACTTTCATTTTTCACACCGTTTCTGCAAGGGTCTGTTTTATTGCCCGTATCTGCATTTATCCTTTATTTTGATTGTAACAAAATCTATTCGGCAATTTTATATCTTTTGATGGTCCCTATGCACTGGGTTTTGTTCATATTCTGCTTCCGTTTAAAGGGCATATTTCCCTTTTTTACGACGGAAACGACGGTGGCAAACATTAAAATGGCGATGTCTATTTAAAATATTATGTAAAATTTCGATATTACCTTGTTTTAATTATTGCCTTTTAATTTATACCTTCATGAATTCCTTCTAGTAGATCCATTGGCATAAATATTTGAGTGTCATCGATTCGGTCATAGTTATTTGTATATATATATATATATATATATATATATATATATATATATATATATATATATATATATATATATAATTTAAATGTTTGCCTAATAAATCAAACTTTTAGGCAGTCATATTTTCAAGGAATATGTTCATTTAATTTGTTATATTACATTAGGGCAAATTAAAATTTGGTGAGGACTTAATTTAGGTGAAAATTTATCACAGACAACACCTGAAATTTTGTATTTCAAACGCAGTCATAAAGTTCCTCACATAAATATTTATGCCAATGAATATTCCAAAAGGAATTCATAAAGGTATAAATTAAAAGGCAATAATTAAAACAAGGTAATATCGATATTTTACAAAAGTCATAAAAATTTTAAATCGATATCGCCATTTTAATGTTTGCCACCCTCATTCCCGTCGTAAAAGAGGAAAATATACCCTTTAAACGGAAGTAGAATATGAACAAAACTCAGTGGATAGAGACCATCAAAGATATAAAATTGCCGAATAGATTTTGTTACAATCAAAATAAAGGATAAAAGCAGATACGGGCAATAAAACAGAACCTTGCAGAAACGGTGTGAAAAATAAGAGTCGGAATATTTTCCGTTTAATGCTTTACGATGTCAATATTATTTATACAGATTTCATAGATACTTCTAATTTGTGTTAGTAGAATACAGATTGAATATAAACTTTTAAGGTTATTGGGAAAAAAAACGATGTCGTAACGTGCAAACGTCCATAAGTTTAATTAGATATGCCTTTTTCTCTTTGTTTGAATTACAATAAACGTAAAACAAACATCATTAGTTATAAACATAAATGGAAAACAGATGGCTTACAAAAAATTATGTGCCAGATAAAATGTTTGATAAATTAGAATACGAGAAAAAATTTACACGCAACGATGTATTTTGTAAATATCGTCTCATTGTCTCTGGGTCGTTATATTTCTTAATAAAACATGTATGTGTACATTAATTTTATATATTTCATTTCACTATTCAATCTTTACAAATAAATGTCTACCATTGAATATATTTCGCGTTAATTTTGTAGAAATTCATTACTCACAATTAAATGAAACTACGTGATGTAGTATTATTTCTACTTTCTTTAAGTTCTTTACCAGGACCTAGGTTTCGTTGTATTGCAACATCTTCAGATGGGCTGTTAGCAAAGACTCGACACTGTGGGTCTGCCTTAGGTGGGCTATTTTTTTTAGATGAGCTTGTATTATGTTCGCGTATGGGACGATTTATTTGATTCCGCAGTGGCCCTGCAATTATTTTTTCTTCAAAATGGCTTTATTGATCTTTGCTAACAACCCACCTGAAGATGTTGTTATACAACGAAACCTAGGTCGTGGTAAAGAATTTAAAGAAAGTAGAAATAATACTATATCACATAGTTTCATTTAATTGTGGAAATGTCTACCAGTTAAATAAGTAAGAATAAAAATTCGTATAATAACTATCACAGAATATTATTAAACTCGTTTTGGAAACAACTTTAATTTTTTTGCTTTTTTAAATATGTAATGTCACTACTCGGTTAAGTTAACAGAGATTTCATACAAAACACTGAAACCTCCCTGTCTAGGGTTGAAACAAAAACATAATATGTAGATTTACGAAACACCTTAGTACATCCCTTTGGTCACATAACAACAACGGTTGTGGTCTTCATCCGTCGACTCCATAAATAGGCCTCGCGCCCAGTGCGAATCGCCGGATGTTATTTGCTGGTCGTATAAACCGCTACATCCATCAAGTTCCAACGAGTTTACACGAAAGTACGCAGCATCTTACGCGCCCGCAATGCACGGCCGACTAAATCAGAACATGGAAAATTTTGAGGCGCAATTAGGTACGGCAGGCATATCCTTCCGGGGACAATCTCATCAATGTTACGGGACCTACGTCGCTTTCCGAGCACGAAGGGTCGACTTGGGACTTATATAGTTTATGCGGAGTAGAATATCCTTCCCCACTGTTTGAGGTTGCGGTGAAAATTTGTCAAAGCGACGGCGGCGTTCTGCGCTTTGTTTTGCGGTAGCTCTGCCTTAGGTGGGCTATTTCTTTTAGATGAGCTTGTATTATGTTCGCTTATGGGACGATTTATTTGATTCCGCAGTGTGCCCTGCAAATATTTTTTCTTCAAAATGGCTTTATTGATTTTAAATTTATCTCGTGGTTTAGTTTCTTAACGTTCAGAATATTCACTCACTTTCGCTTTCTTTATTCGTCGAAAACATAGTTAATTTACAAATTTCAACTTGTAATAATCTGGTTATACGATCTATTCGATTCCACCTTGTATGTGTGTGTATGTGTATGTATTTATATGTATATGTACACACACACACACATACAAATATATATAATGACATCAGACAAGTGGCAGAAAGGACTTGGAACAGAGTAGCTCATGATCGAACAGAATGGAAAAGGTTGGAAGAGGCCTTTGCCGACTGGCAAACGGATCTACAGAAAATAAAGAAACAGGAAATATTAAATTAATAAGATAGGATTATTTTAAGTTATATTTTCTTTCATTTTAAGTTTGGTTATATAAAAAATTGTATAATAGATCCGAATTAAAGGGCTATATTATTATTATTATATGTACATTTGTGTGTGTGTGTGTTTGCATGCGTGTGTATGTGTGCGTATAAATACAGTATAATTAGATATAACGAACGAATAAGATAACACACACAGTGTTTATCTTATTCGTTCGTTTTATCTAATTATACTGTATTTTAACACACTTATCTAATTTATAGCTTTCTTTGTCACACCACTTTTTTCTACTTTCTCACTTCTTCCGTCTTCCTTCCAAAACTTTTTTATAATTTATAAAAAAAATGATTTTATTTCTACTACAAACTACACAATACATAATTAACGTGTGCGCTTTTACGAATATTTACAAAGAGACAATAAAATTTTTTACAGTTAAATTAAACACGTTAACACGACACTTGATCATATACCTCATCATTCTTTACCTTACGTACTTATTATAACCAAATCTGAACCTAACACCTTCTGATAATAAGTCACGATTTTTTTTCTCACGAAGCTACTGGGTAAATTAGAAAAATACCTCCCTTATAATTTGCTTAAACGTCGCCTTTGCGAATTTATTATTTTTTCACCCTTCATTATGTTCTTCACAATAAATAATATAATTCCTCGTAAATAATAAACTTAGGTCCGAGTCAATGAGGTCACAATATATTCAATATCTTATCCGCCACCCGACCCATTTTCCTGCAATATTGCGTACGCAAATTTCTGAAACGTGCACTCGAATAGGTTTCATGGGGGGTGGAAAGATATTTATATTAACGTCTACTAAGATAATTGCCTACGTAATAATGTAGGACACTCGCTTTGCGAAGAGGGCACGTCATATATTAGGAAGCTCATTATCATTCCACCCTCCGCCGAAAACCAGCTGAAACTAAGCTTTCGCTAGTACGATAACATTCCCCTGATGCAATATTAATTTTGCAATTGCAAGGGAGGCATGGGGCTTATTAAAAGCTTACAATTAGCTGTTAAGGGGAAACAATTAGTTATTAGCAATCTACCGTTGCAATAATTACGGAATAAATAGAGTTTCTGAACGGTAATGAAAGATTAATTTGAAGAACCCGATTAGTTTAACATAATAAAAAATATTTCAAATGGGCAGTTTTGAGGAGAACGAATCGAATGTTAAAAACCATGAGCCTGTGGAATTTTATTTCACTAGTTATTTTTCTGCAAAACTATTTTTTGACGTTATTCAATTATCTTTTGCTTCCACCGAGGCCCCATCAAATTTTGCTCGCCCAATTTTCATGGTTTTAAATCTTTAAACATAAAACTAATTTCAATTATCGGCAAAAATCTAATAATAATTTTAATTTCATTATTACCTTAACATATCTACTTTACCATTTTCATATGTACAACATATTATATGAGGCACTTGAATTCAATTTAATATCTCCAACCGTCATTACCCATATACTTCTACTAGAATGCCATCTCTTTTCCTACATCAGACATATTGTACTCGTCTCTTTAAGTGGATTGTTTCTCCCCTATGACGGATATAAATTTTTTCCTTGCCTCCCTTTCCCGCTGTCTCTCCGTCGACGCTTGAAAATGTACTACCTAAACCCTCAAACTCCCTGTTAAAGAATTTGATCTTTTTTCCGAAATCAATTTTAAATGCAGTTTTCAAACTAATATTACATCAGTGCCTCGCAATCTGGTTAGCGAGGGAGGATGTGTAGGTATGATGGAAAATATGGGAAGGAAATTGGTTTGAATTTTTTCTTTAAATACTTATATCCATTTATACACGTGTACTTGGCTATGCTCGTAGATCTAAAGTTTATGTGTTTTATTTGTAGAACATTAGTCATCTATTTTAAAGGCTTTATATTGTTTACTTGATACCAAAAATAAATATTTAGGTACACCATTATATATTTTAAAAAATAGCTTAAATTCAAGACTTTTTTAGTTTTATTTTATTTTTTATTTATTTCTGTATTACAACGCTTTGATTAACTTATTATTCTGGAAGCTCAAAATAAAATCTAAAATAAGTTTACCTCAAATGCTCTTCAGAAATTTCCAACCAAACGGACTAACAGTTTACACTACCAATGTTACAATTGGTGGTGTAAACTGTTACGGAAACCTTACAGAAAATAATTTATGGAACCCACACATAGCTTTGTATATTATTAGCCGAAGTTGCACTAACTAGTTCTGCACAAGATTTAATTATGACTTTCTTAGACACCTCTGCTAGCTTTTAAAAAAATATACAAACGAGCCTACTACTTCCAGACACCTATTATTAAAGATTGAAAATGCAATATCCAGAAAATCCATCAAACCAAAGGAATTCTGATTACGTTTTATGTAATTGTGAAATCATATTATTTGGACTTTTACAGTTGAATTATGGACATGATATTTGTCATTTGAATAGAATTTCTAAAACTGAAGCTAAAAGAATTACAGAAAATTAAACAATTGGAAAAGTACTCGTGGAAAAGTACTTCGTCGTTTGTCAAAGCGACTCATTAGCACAGCATTAATGTACAAGAGTTAAAACCGAAACTAATGGGCTTAAATTACGGAATTATTTTTGTGACCAAAATGAAACATAAAAATCTTTAATCTTGTGTTGAGTGTAGCTAATAAAAATAATTTTTCATTAAAACTATTCCAAAAATTAATACATTTTCATACATCACTATGTGCTCAGTTTTCAACGTTAACCATCAGGTTCGAATAGCCTTATTTGTACTTGTAAAATTTATTAACTGAATTAGTCTAATAATTATATTTTACCACTCGAAATTTAAACACATCGATTTAAATCGGCAATAAAACACTAACTAGATGGCGCTAGTAGTACAAGTACACTACACAAACAAAACTAACAGGTTAAACAAGATTCTACAGTGTGGGTACAATATACAGTTAGTTTTGAAAAAATATGACGCTTTGTTATATAACGAGCGAAGCTCATTATTGTTTTGAATATTTTTTCCGCATAGTTAGGTATTAATTAAAAAATAAAAACAAGTAAAGGTGTATTTTGACATTCAAGTAAACAAAATCTCCAACATCGTAATCTACCTTATTTGGCCGTGAAAAACATAACATTTTAATTTTGGTATAACATTCGTGCACATAGGTAACAAACTAAAAAAAATAGTACGCAGATGATCGTGAATGCCAAAAGGTCTCACCCCACTTCAGCTCAGTCCCCTTCTCGCTCGACAAATCTTGCCCGGTACACACAATAGCGCCGTTTGTTTGCAGCCAGACGTTCACCCACACTGCAGTACCTTGTTTAATTATTATTATCGTGTGCAATAGTGCTTGTCACCCCACCCGCACGAGCTTCGAGCCATCGGAAGTGCATTGTGACCGTTTCCGACATGATCACATCTGCGTCTGTCTCGGGCGGGGTTGCTATATATGGTAGTTGAAAATAACGGATATCTATTAACGGTGAGGAGTAGAGACGATGTAGGAATGCAACGTTGAAACGTTTGTTGATCATTATTACAATGTTTCTATTAAATTTTTTTTAAATAAAAATAAGTAAGTATAGATGGTTTAAAAGAAGTAAATATGAGTGGTTAATTTAACACTTGATCATAATTTCAATTTTTCACTCAGAGAAGAAATCTTGGTTTCAAAGCCATCTTTGTTACCTATAAAAACAAGCAGTTGAACATTTTAAACAACGCATAAATTTATAATTATTTTTAGAAAATTTAAAATTACAAAATAATATAATAAACTGTTTTCGTTGCAATCGATTGAGACGAAAGTGATTTAAATGAACTAATTTTTATTGAATACATTTTTAAATCGGAATTTTATAATACAAAATATTTCTTATGGAAGCCACTTAAAAATTACATCGTATCTAATTATCTTATCTAAACTATCTTAACTAGCAATTATCGTACCTACTAACTATATCATCTACTAACTATCTCCTCTGCTAACTATCTTACCTACAAAGTATCTTACCTACTAGTTATCTCACCTACTAACTATCGTAAGTATTAACTATCTTACCTACTAACTATTTTACCTACAATGTTATTTTTAAGTAGTTTCTGTAACAAATATTTTTTCCATTATAAAACTATCATAGTAATCGTAGTCTATTTTACCGCAGTCTATCTATATTTGAAAACCATTGAAAATAACCCGATCGTTGCACCAATCATTATTTCAAATCAATAATAGACATTTTATTTTATTAATGTACTTATATATCTGTATGTTTACGCGTAAGATATATGTATACATAATTAAAATTTTATTTTTGTCTGCGCTTTACGATTTTCGCTTTACAATTAGGTTGTATTTTCACATGCTAAGTAACATTTAAAGTAGAATTTAAAAAAAATCAAATTAATAGTTATTTGTCTGTATAAATGAGCCTAAATTATTTATTAGTTGCATGTTCCTTAAACTTAATCATAAAAAAAAGTTATGGGTTTCTATATATATTTAGAAACCTAAAAAAAGAAAAAGTGAATAAAATATTTTCACATTATAAAAGTACCACCATAATGTTGGTCAAACTGTGAAAAACTTAGTATTAAAAAAAATTATTTATTTACTAATTAGGTTAATTAACGCGTATTGAATAACCGCTGAAGTGAAATAAGTATTTAAAAAGTAATATTTTCAAACTTATTCACCAAGAAGAAATATTAAGATTGCTTTGCTGCTATTATAATAGCATTTTATAGTTAAAATAGCTAATAGATGACCCCGACGTTTAGCAGTCAAGTAGGCTAAAGCCATTTCTAAGTTGTAAACAAAATTTCTAATTGATTGTTATTTAACTTAAAGAAATCTCAAGAAGTTTTAATTTATATTCATATCAATTAAAGAAAAAAAATTAATATGGAAAGACGAAAATAAAAAATTATTTCTTATGTTTACTAAACTAAATGCGTTTCAACAATAAAGAGCAAAGTCGTGTGTCGCACGACAACAGCGCCATATAATCAATGAATGTATACAACAAATAAATCTAAAATGATAGGAAAACGACATAAAATAATTGCAATCTATTGTATATATTTTTTTTATTTAGTTACATAATTATATGGCTTTTATTAAGTTGTATTTGATCTTCGGGATGAAGTAAATAAATAATATTTGATAGACCACCTAATTAGAATATGATAAGATGGATTGCGCAAACTCGAACATGAATCTGATTTCATTTAAGTTTCTTCGCGACTTGCGAACCAGCAGCGCCTCTTTTCCTATCCAAACTAGCTATCTACGAAACTATAAATACTAGCGCTACCTAGATAGCAATTTTAGTGGTTGTCCTATACTCGATATTTAGTTTCAATGTTAAAAAGGTGTACGAGTGAAAAAATATGTTTTTTAATACTTAGTATTTTTTGGAAAATTACCAAATAACAACTTTAGTGATTGTTCGATACGCGATAATTAGCTTCTTTGGTAAAAATGTGAAAAAAATGTGAAATAAATGTGCAAAAACTTTTTCTCTTCGTCTCAAAAGTTTAAATTTTGATATCTTTTATTTCATTACTTTGAAATATTTTGTTATTTACCTGAGGTCAATCAGATTAAATGATAAACACTTTTAGCAAGATTGAAATTTATAATTTTTTAAAAATTAACATTAACTTTCTAGTTTGAAATGTTGAAAAATTTTCATGGACAACTAAGAAGCACTTTTTGGAACTCGACATTTACAAAATGCAAATTCAACAGAAGATATTTTGAATTATTGGAAAATAACTGGTACTTATTTCTTATAAAAGTGGTATGAAAGTTACTTCTGTATATAAATACACTTGTATTTTGCCTTAAATTTTTAATACTTCTTTTTGCTTTTATGTTACTTATTTTTATGGTATAATATTTTTAGTAAAATTACTCGGAAACCTCTGCTAAACTAAAGTTTTTCAATCTGACAAATATCTATTATTTGATGCTAAAAATTGAATAATCAATTTCAATCAGCTTAGACATAGAACTTAAATTCAGAAAACAAAGAGTCCTAATGCATCGAAAATTAACAAGATATTTTATTTATAAATATGAACAATAATCGATGCAGGATGAAATATTTAAAATTTAAAGTGGATTATTTTTGTTTTTAATACCCTTGGTATAACAATTAGATCGATGGATAAGCGTTTTCAATCACTTTCTCCTTATAATAATAATTCCGCGACCTTATGTAATATCACAAAATTTAACAATATTGCTATTTCCAAATATTCATTATGATCTTTTCACTCGCATTTTTCATTTTTTTACATATCTTAAAGAGAGATTTCTAGATAGCACAACTCGCACTGCCACCTCATCGGCCACAAAATAAAAATTGAAAGAGACAACCAATCTCTTTACACTGGCATAATTACAATCCTAAAGCCCAAAAAAATCGAGAAAATAACCGTATTTTCGAATCACCACCTACATACTGCCTCTTGGCGTTGTGCCAAAAAATATATGAAAATATTGGAAACGCGCTTTTCCTTTTATCTTTGCTTTTACGACGTCTATCGATATTTACACATCCACTACTGCCTCTTGAGGCTGTATTTATTTAATTCAATACAATATAGAGAGAAAAATCTTGTCTACGAAGAAAATAATAATTCATTTTATTACCTTCGTTGCTAACAAGTATGTTTATGTATTAATATCATATGTCACAACAGTAATATGTCCTGTATCCTATAGTTACGACACTACTAGCTGTTCGTTGGCTGTTTTGTATATTGTTAACAATATTTCACGTATATTGTTAACGATATTTGCAAACTATATCTACCTTTACCTGAAATGGCCTAGATACTTATCTGAACCCTAAGTTTTATTTCATTCAAGATTTCATTCAGCAAAGTGAAATCAAAATGAAAGCAAAATCAATTTTTAAGAAATAAGACCCTCAGGGAGTATGTAATTGGAAAAAATTAAACTAGCTATTTATTTGAACCTCAGATAACATCCCATTGCAAATTCAACTGGAATAGATCTAGCAGTAACAGTCTGAGTGTACAAAAATACCCATTATAATATCCCCTCCCCTACTTCTCACCCTATCCTCACTCAATATGAAATAATTTTACATAATAATATCAATTTCTTCCAGCAACTTCTTCCACGTGGACTACAGTGGAGTGATCTATATGTCAATACAGATTATAATTTGTCTTTGTCATAATATTTTTATTTAAATCCGATCGCATTCGCTAGTAACATCAAGTTTTAAATATTGAATATATTTGGCGTTAATTTTGTAGAAATTCATTATTGACAATTAAATGAAACTACGTGATGTAGTATTATTTCTACACTCTTTAATTTCTTTATTCTACTTTCTTTAATTACTTTCTTTAATTTTTTTTCGAAATTAAAGAAAGTAGAAATAATACTACATCACATAGTTTCATTTAATTGTAATCACGTTTTAAAATAAAGAAAATTTTGTGTGACATCCCATATGAACGACTCCCAGATTTGGGAGTCAGGGATACAAGGTATGAATTAGTAAATGTTAATATCAAACTTACAGAATTTCCCTTACAAACAGTAATTCGTAATCATGCAAAAACCTAAAAAACTTTTTGAAAGACGGAGGCTAACTTTCAGGAAATATTTCAAGTTTCGGAATAGAAAGAAGCCTATATATTAAAAAAAGACCTAAAAAAGAAGATTAGTCCAGACCGTAAACTATTCACAGTTCATATAAACACGTTCAGAATTTACTGAATTATATGTTTATGATAAATATCGATTCTTACATCCAGACTTTAGCATTCATAATATTAGTTAGAAATAATATGATTGTAAGCCTTCCAAAAATAGTTATATTTTATACTATTATTTTAGGTTATTATTGGAGAGTAGATATATATATATATGTATATATATATATATATATATATATGTATATATATATATATATATATGTATATATATATATATATATATATATATATATATATATAAATATATATATATATATTTCTACTCTCCAATAATAACCTAAAACAATAGTAATACAATAAAGTCATTGCACTTTCTCCTAAAATTTCCACAGCGGACCCTTCAAATCGTTACGTATATATTATTTGTCTTGTGGATACCCCATAAAGGCATTACGCTACAAAATTGTACATAAAACCTTTTCCTCCTATAAATATATGTATATATATATATATATATATATATATATATATATATATATATATATATATACATATATATGGGTGTGTGTATGTGTGTAATACTCGACATAATGAACTAACAAACTAAAGACGACGGAGATTAATCGAATTATCAGTAAATTACAATTCTATTCCAAGCAAATTAGATAAAGCCTGTAAATTGACGTACATATATACAACATGTACAAAATTAAGAAGCAATTCTCAATCAAAGTGGAGGCCTGTTAGTTAAATGAACGTGTATAAACAAATAAGAACATAACTAAGCGGGAGACTACAATAATTTATTTCTAGAGTCAATAATGAAGCAGTAAGTCACAGAACTACCACGATCAGTTTTAGCGTCCAAATTTAATCACACTAAAACCCGCCGTGACTGAGCTGGCTGGCATAAATTATTTCTTTCATTGCGGGACGGGTTTCGTCTTTTGCGTTTGCGGTAGTTTTTGATACGTAAGAGAGAAGTGGCTTGGTGTTTTGTGCGGGTCTACGCGTAAGGGGTAAGGACTGGAGCGTGTGGCGACTTTCTTCAGTTTTCCCGTGGGCGTTGCTCTTTCCATTCGCTTTTATTGTTTCGCTCGGATTGCAGCTTTGTTTTAAATGAAGTGGCTCTCATTTTGCCGCGGCGGCGTCATCAGATTTCACCAATAACAGTTTCTAGCCGCTCCCCTCGGCGCGGTTTCGGCGAAGTGGCGCGTAATTTTAGATGATGGTAACATTATATTCGAGGGAGCCGTTTGTTTTCTTTATGCAAAATTGCGGGCGAGGATCACTCGTTTGCGGGGAAAATCTGCAGATCCCTGCTATCTTTAACAGCACTAATTTGTATGGTTATATCTGATTTCGTTTTGGATTCCGTATAATTTTTAAACGTGAGATTTACATTTTTGTAATTTACAAAATGCCTGTGACATTTAAGCGTTTACTTACTTGCAGATCGTTATAAATCTCGCTACAAAGATACCAATTTGTATGGCTTAACATATTAGCTACAAAGATACCAATTTTTGTTACAAATCTCGATACACAGATACCAATTTGTATAACTTATCTCGTTTGATTTTGCTATATTTTTTGAAAGCGAAATATATATTTTGCTACCAAATTTACAAAATATGTATGAAGTTTAAGCGTTTAATCAGTTGCTACTTTTTGTTATTGTTTTAATGCGGGTTTTTAATGAAATTTTGACCTAAATTCGGATCATAATATTTTTTTTACTTGCTATAATCTAATTAAGATATACATATTATTCAAAGATACTTCCATAAATAAACCACATTCTACTTATCTTCTAAACTACTTCAACGTGCTAGTATTTGCTTTTTCCAGCATAGAAGAAACATCGCTCTTGTAAAATTTATATTTCGATTCTTAAAGACTTTTCTTCTCCATGTTGTTGAATGGATCTAAACCACATAAACGTTAGGGCAACTTTTTATTTTTTGTAATAACTACATCCAGAATGGAAATTGAAATACATCCAACCACGAAACCTAACCGTAATGGTATTGAAATTTTATTTATTTACGATTACCAACAAGAAGCTTATTGAAATACTTTTTCTATTTTAAGTGTCAATTGTTAATATTATCAATTATTACTGAAATATTTTATTGTAATAATTAAAGAAATTATTATATTGTTAATATTTCCATTAGTTTTAAACCTCATAATATCCTATATCGTGAAGATAAATATAAACTACTTTTTCCTGAATAAATTTTTGTTTGTTATTAAAAACATTACCGCATTAAAGACAAGAGCTAAATATAAGTGTATTTACTTAGCAAATTAGTAATATCATCGTAATCGTACAAATAATCGCACCACAGTTTTTCACTTTCCCACGCGTGAAATAAAGTCGCTTTTTAATTGGTGTTTGATGATTACGCACTGCCTTTCTTACGAACACCGAGTTTTTTCTATTATAAATATCTTCACTTTTCACAAGAAATTAACAAAATAAATCATAGAAATAACTTACTCAATTTTATGGCTTCACACAAACACGTTTCTAATATATCCGTAACGGCACCGACCAATCCCGCTCTAGCGCCAAGCACATTAAGGTCGCGACTGTATTTAGTAGGTAAATTTAATTTGGACGAAACACAAAGTTTGCAACTCGTGGTCGGAGTAATAATTTTAAAGGTTATATTTGCTGTCAACCGGCGAACGGCGCTGAACTTACGTCCGGACGTGACTAATATTGTCGGGACTTTACGGTTGTTTAGAGTGCGCGCGGCCCGCTTCGGGGGTCGAACCCGCTAGGTGAGTGTGTGCCCGAATTGTTTGTTTGTGCAAATAGTATGGGCGAAATGAATATTAAACTGTGCGATCTTGGGCCGGAATTATTCAAAATTTCACCCGGGATCGCGTAGTTAGGGTTACTTTTAATGTGTATCTTTCTTTGTTGAGCGCGGTTGTTGGTGTTTGTGTTTTTGATTGGCGGTCCGTCGGCGAGCCTTGCTTTCAAATTATGAGCGATTTATACATTGTCTGATAACATTTTTATTCATTTCAAAATATGAGATGGGACTGTTTATTTTATCGAAACTTTGTTTTACACACATTTCAGGCATAGTATATTTCGGAATACAGATGCTATCTTTGTGTTTTCTTTCATGTGGAAGACACGGAGTCTTGTGCTGTTATCACTATTGCTCTTTTATGTGTTATTATGCTAGTATTACTACTGTATTTTTACTATGATCACTACTGCCCTTGAGCCACTATCATGATTGCTATTGACAAACAATTTCCTATCAATTTACGTTCTCAAATCATGATTTTGTCAATTTCAATTATGTTATGGATTGGGTAAATCGACCATCTTCATTGTTTGCACTTTCACAAGTGGTCAGTTATTTATAGAATATCTGCGTGCATTTACATAACGAGTCTTTAATACTGAAATCTGAATTTTCAGAATACATAAAAAAGTTGATATAGCTCCAATTTTAAACCTGATTTGTGACCACTTTTCACACCATATCAAACCTGATTTTTGACCACTTTCCACACCACAGGGGACAGAATTGGTTTTTATTCCAAAAAATATTCATTTTTGATTATATAAATGATGTTCTCAATATATTAAACCGATAGGATACTGAAAATGTTTGCGTAAGTAATTTCTACTCAAAAATATGCATATAGTAATTCGCCTTGATGGCCACATGACAAATGATACTAACCCTAATCGATTTTTGATAGATAAAACAAAATTGGTTCTTAATAGTATAATTTAAGGAAATGTGTCTAATTTTATTCAGAAAGAAATGTGTCTAATTTTGTTGCTGGCAAACATCTGGGATAGAGGACTCAAAAATATTGAAAAGTGTCCTCATCTTTGCACCTTACGTAATTACTTTATTGTTGAAAATAATTTTTTGCATCCCACATCCAAAAATGATATTAACATATTCATGGCTTAAAAAAGGTTTTACAGTCTTAAAATCTCCATTATAATTGTCCATCAGTATTTAAAAGTGGGCCTCATTAACTGAAACTGTTCCCCGGGCCCCTCTCTAAAGTCATTTTTCTAAGCATTTTTCAAATGTTGACGTATCTAAAAACATATACAAAAGTATAAAATGGAATTATTGTATATCTTAATGTATATTAAAATATATGTTAAAATATACAATAATTCCATTTTTTAACGAAGTATGCGAATAAGATATAATTCCATCTTTAAACGAATAGAAGAAAAACATAATATGGAATCTCTCTCACGTACGGAAAACCAAAATAAAAACGAAGAGAATACTTTAAGCCGAACAAAGTCGTAAAAAAACTCATAGAACCGTAATCCGGCAAGCAGCCCGCGAACATAAAGCGCGCAAATAATAAACAAATATCCGCCATAAACATAAATTATATAACTAATATATAAATTATATTACATAAACATAAATTATGTATGTAATATATAAATTATATTACATAAACAAAAATTATGTAGGTCGAGATAACTGTCGCTGGAACGGGGGGCGAAATTACGAGTATTTTTCTAAAGGTAAAACAACAAAGTAGTGCAGGGCGAACCGACCCTTTCCGGTCGGCCACAAGTAATGACAACAATGCTGCGTAATAGAATTTGTCTTGCAATTCCCCGATAAGAAAACTTCTGTTCGAAGACGTCTGTTTAGTTGAACGTCAATTTATTACGCTTACATCTAGCTACGACGTCGCCGATTATGCCAATGTGGAAGCAAAAAGACAGCGGGGAACGGAAGGAAGTAATATTGGGTAGGAAAAGAAATTTTATATCTGAAACTTTGGATCAGCGTGATATTCAATTTACATATTATGTATATCTAGATGAGTGCTACTTATCATAACAATATTTAAAAACATGTATGTCACATGATAAGACCATAAACTGAGATAAATCTAGTACAATATAGTCTCATTATTTATTATGAAAATTCCAATTCACATGTTAAGGAATCATAATTAATGTATCCCTCCTTCTTTAATAAAAGAAAGTATTTAGGCACGAGTCTACTTGTATTCACATTAAAAATGTTCTTCTGATGAGAAATTTAATTAAAGTAGATTGAAACCTCTGAGCAATAAGAAGCTATGTAATAGAATTGAAATAATCCTGGCAAATTAGTTTCATTTGTCGCCAACAAAAAAATCTTCTACTCTAACCCTTATGTTAGCAGTGGGAAGAAGCTCTGTTTAAAAAAGACTTCATCCTTTAAAATGAAAATGTAAACCTTCAGATTTCTTAACAACGCTTTTAAATCCTTCAGCCTCTTTCAAAATTAATTTGCCACTTGCGGAGGCATGCCGCCATTTTCGAAAAATTTTGATTTCCGGATTATCCTTTCCAATACCTCCGTATCTCACAATTAAATGAAACTATGTGATCTAGTATTACTTCTACTTTCTTTAAGTTCTTTACCACGACCTATGTTTTTTATATTACATCTTCAGATTGGCTATTAGCAAGGAATTGATTATATTTCACAATTAATGAAACTACGTGATGTAGTTTTATTTCTACTTTCTATAAGTTCTTTAGCACGACCTAGGTTTTGTTGTGTTACAAAATCTTCAGGTGGGTTATTAGCAAAGAATCTCCGTATCTATTATTTACAAAATTTTACGAATATATTTAAGGAACAAACTCAGGAGGCGAATGGTTTTATATAATAATATTAATCTGCAAATTTGAATGGCATAGAAAATATTAGATTATATTTATATAATTTGTAAGAAAGAACTAGTGTATTATTTATACCAGTGATTCGGCACTTCAAAAAGAATATATTATGAGCGCGCTTTTCCTTTAAGATTCTCTATTCAGTTTGATGCACAAAATCATCTGTTTGTATAATAGACACGTTTTATGTTTCGAAAAAAATCAGTACACTAATTTTTTACTTTTTTCTTTTCATAATACTGTGACGAATGATGAAAGTTATGAACATGAGCATGTCAAAAATTTGCTGATCGTTAGGTGATCTAACGACATTTAATCTCGGAAAAGTAATTTCTGCTACTCTACAAAGTTTTATTTTTCTAGGTATTTTTTTATATGTATTAAATCTCTTGAAAATGGTGGGTTTTTCTTACATTCGCAAATAATGTTTTACGCCCACTGTGTTAAGAAGAACAAGCTCCGTGAAATAAGAAAAAACACTACCTGTATTTATATATATATATATATATATATATATATATATATATATATATATATATATATACATTTATATACATTGTTGTAAAAGTACATAACATCTATAAACTTGTAAGTTTATTCTCACGGTTGCTATAGCCAAATTTATTCAAAGATTACATCCCTTAATTTGTTCTGAAATACTCTTCACGAGTCTGTGATAAAGAAGGTAATATGTGCGCAAATTTATATAAACTCGCTTTGCTCTACATAGTGATATCTAGTCATGAACACACACGTACTCTCCTCGTAATCCATAACTTCTATTCATACCTTTGTAACGAAGAAATACTCCAAAAAGTACGTGTTATTAAGAGAAACACTCCAAAAAGTACGTGTTATTGACGTGTATTTTCATATAATTTCAAATTAACCTCATCATGAAAAGTTGTGCATAGTTTTTCCAAATATTTTTGAATTTTGAAGTTATGTTTTATTTTCACGAAAACCCTAAACAATCCTACCGTATTGGAGTACTAAATGGACATTCTCTTTTCCGACTATTTCTCGATACTCAGTTTGTTAAACTTTAACTGCCTAAAACGACAATTCTTAGAGCTCTAAGGTGTAGAAAGATATCTGCGTTTCATTTTCTTTCTTTCGGAACTCGAGTAACAAAGGCACAAGACGGTAAAAGAATTTTTAACAAATCTCAGAAATTGAATAATATATAGTTTTTGAAGACAAGTTTTAAGAAAAATAAAACCGACAAAGTGCGTGTTAGAACTCGAATAAAATATATTAACGCAGTTTTCCAGATCTCTTGTGATTGTTGTTGCAATTAAATAATATAATTATATTTGAAAACTCTAATTAAATATAGGCTTCTTCAGTTTTTTAAATTTTCTACATGTTTGGAAGTGGGTGGAGAGGAGGCACATTACAATCGACTTTGGAGCTCAATATTTAGAGGGTTTCAACAAAATGATTCATACATTCTAACGATTCACACAGAGGGAAAACTAATTTTCTAGATGAACTTGAAAATTCTATGCAAGTAAATATAAAACTATAGAAACTACTAAGTGTGACCAATACGTCGGACACACACACTTGACTTTTCCAGAAGTCAGTTATTTATAACTTGAAAATAATAAGGGTGTCGTGAAATTATATGGAAACATGCTTGAGTATCAAACCCTAAAAAAGCTTCACCTGACAAAAATTACTTTAAAAGGAAATAAAAATAATTTAAAGGGTAAATTAACTTAATGTGTTACAAAATACAAAATGCTATTGTTAGTTCAGCTAAACATACAACCGAATTACCCGCCCGGTACGTTAACAATATAATTACGTCCCATTTACATTTTCTCACGTTTGTGTCTTATTAAGTAAATAAAACTCTACCTATCTAATAAATATTTATAAACTTTATAAAACATGAGTATTTATTAAATTATTGTGCAAAACAAAACAATTTTAAAACGTCTCAATAACAAACGAACATGTATGATGACCATAAAAAACCAAATGATTAATTTCAAATTCCGCCTATAATGTTATAGAAGATTTAATCTATTAAATATCGTCACATTTCCTACACAATACCCGATAGATAGCTAATTAAACTTTTAACAATTTTCTTTTGGGGGTAGCGACAAAACCAATAAATAATTCTATGCTTTCATTAAACCTAAAATATTTCATTATAAAGCCCTTTGAGATATCTCAAAGGTGTCGCAAATACTCGGTTAATATCTGACACTTTGAACTTCTTTAAAATATTGAAATTCAGTTAGTTTGCTGTAAAATTATAATTTAACTGTGAGCTGAATTTATTATTCCACCTTTCCACTCTTGACCGTCGTCTTATATTACGAAATTCAATGCCTAAATTCAAATTGTACGACACGTACTCAATATAGACATGTAAGTATATATAAACCCCTTCCCTGGGGCTACTATCAAAGCCACTCAAGCGGGTTCTTGTAATTTGGCTTGTAAATGCGGCGGGAAATTCTCGTGTAAAAAATACGAAAAGGGTTCGAAACGGTTTCCGCATCCGATTATTTTAAAAGTGAAAGTAAAATTGTATCGACTTAATCACTGGGAGGCCGAGCGGAGAAACACCTGCTCACGTGAAACTTGAAGACAAAGGACGAATATTTAAAATACGAAAAAAAAGGCATTGCCTCCTATTTGATAAAAATAATACATTAACGAACTTTATTCTACGTAATATTCAAGAAAAATGTCAAAATATCTAAAAAAAATCCACGCAACTCTATTATGAAGATTAATTTTCCTAAATTCTATACTTATAGATTTTAACACTCAAAAGAATTTAATAAGTTCCTAAAATTTTGAAAACTCAAGAATACTTTCAAAAATCTTAATTTCCTCAAAGCGATACGTACCATTTGCTATAGGCGCTTTGGCGTTTAGCTATTGCTGCTTTTTTATTGAAATAACATTCACATCAATTCTATAAACAATAGAATATACTACGAAATAAATTCTATTATTAAATAAAAACGAACTATTAATCAACCGTATTAATGAGAGGATATCACGTGAAGTTATATTTCACCAAATTTTAAATCGTCTACCCACAAATAATGTGGCTATTCGGCAACTAATCATCGCTAATTAACTTCTACTAAATAAGCTGATTCTTCCGTATCCTTTTAAATCATTCACCACTTAATATAACAATCAAAATTATAATGTAATTTTCCAATCAAATTGAGACAATACCGTTTCAAATACTTTCAAACTCACAATTACATAGACGAAGAGCAACACTATAAAATATAAATTAAAAAGGCGAAAATATAATAAAGAGGATAAAACAACATGTTACGGCAAGCTTTTATATTATTTATTGAATACATATGTATTAAAATTGATCGAAATTTACACAATATTCAGGTTTTTTGCCCAAAATCACAAACACTCAAACAGACAAAAATTCATTTTATAAATGAACAAAACCATTCATCAAACTATAAACTCTTGTTGCAAGATTTGTATGCATATACGAGATTAAAAAAAACGTATTTAGGGTCGCTCTTCACAAAATGCAACGTATTGTTAGCTCGTCTAAAGAATTCTGCTGAATTACCTGCGTAACGTACGGGTCGTTAACAATACAATTACGTATGTTGGCGTTTTATTAAGTGAATAAAGCTCTATCCAACTAATAAATATTTAGGCAAATTAAGAGTTTGTTTCGAAATTATTATTATTTAATTAAACATTAATTTAATAAATCTTTAGACAGTGTTACAAATTTTGAGGCTAGGTTATAAACAATTAGTTGGTTATATTAACGCGAGTTATCTTCGTAACATCACGTAATGACATCACATGTACACTTTAACAAAATGTTTGCACCTTTCTTCTGTGTCCAAATGAATAAAATACTCATAAAAAACAGCACACTTAACAATTCTTAAGATTACTGACAACTAATTGAGTACAAAAAAATCGATTTAAAATGTACTTTTACTACTAACATATTGCGGACAAATGTAAAATATAACATATTTAACTTTTTTACATTTTCTTATTTTTATTTAAATGTGATATTTAAAAATTTATGTTCTTATTTGTATAATTAATGTACAAGTACCGTGTACGATATAGTTTAATGACAAAAACGCCAATTACGTGGAAAAAATGGTAACAAAATAGATGTTTGTTGCAAGATCGCCATTTGCACGGAAATAATTTTATTACGTTTATATTCCTGCTAAGTAAATCATGAAAAGCGCTTATAACAATACAAAAATCGTTAATACAAATATATATTCAGTTAAATAAAAGGAAAAATGAAAAATTTTCATTTTCCCAAAGCCCACTTGAACGAATAATTTAACATGAATATTTTTTCAATTTTTCTCCGTAAAATGCAAGCCTAGTTTTAAGTTAACGGATTTGGGACATTAAGTAATGGTATTGGTGTTTGTGTTCTTTTTTAATTTACAACTCTTACCGAAGCCAATATCATCACTGTAATTTTATATGTAATTTTAATATGGATAAACTTTTACACTATTCTTCGATAACCAAATGTTTAAGCTTTTATTACTGTGTTAGAATATAACACTGTATTTAATGGTATACCTTCCTACGTGTCCTTTTTGAATTATTGTCTTAAATTTTTGTGTAACAGAATACTAAATTGAGAACTAGAGAATATTTATGGATACAATATACGTTATTTATGTCGAGAAACGGGGAAAAAGCTCAAGCAACGTCGTAAAATAAAATGTGAGAACACGAAAATGACCGATGCTTTTCACAATCAAAGCTAAGAGTTATATTCTTTGAGTCGTTCGATGTTATGTTCTTTAGTATATGTCGTTATGGAATAAGCTCTACATATTGCAATAATTATGATTGTACATCAAAGCAATATATGTACAAATTACTTTTCCATGTAGTGCCTTTTCGGGTAGATATTTTTTAAGAAATATATCTTATTTATTTTCTTAATACGTGAAGAGTCAAACATATCTTTGTATATAATTTGAATATTAATATCCACAAAGGGAAAGAGAAAGGAATGAAGAGATTACTGTATCAGTGATTAAAAGTATTATGACTACCTCAGTGAAGAATTAGGATATATAAAAAAAAATATTACAACCATGATTAATAAATAAGGTTTGGTATTATATTAAAACTAGTTTAAATTATTGGACGATGCAATACTGATTTAACCATCTTAATTCAGTGTTGCAACAGTCAGTTAAAATATTCAGTAGTGACCTACGTGAATATTTTAACCGACCGTCGCACTTCAATGTTTTAACTAAAATATTTCTCGAATTGTCTCCATCTAATGCAAGCTTAGTTTCGAGTTAATGGATTTGGAACATTAAATAATTCATGCATTCGTGTTGATGTTTAATTTACAACCCAGAGCGAAGCCAAGATTGTTATTATAGCTTTATAACAAATCGAATGCAAGCTTAGTTTTCAGTTAATGGATTTGGAACATTAAATAATTCATGCATTCGTGTCGATGTTTAATTTACAACCCAGAGCGAAGCCAAGATTGTTATTATAGCTTTATAACAAATCGAATGCAAGCTTAGTTTTCAGTTAATGGATTTGGAACATTAAATAATTCGCGCATTCGTGTTGATTTTTAATTTACAACCCAGAGCGAAGCCAAGATTGTTATTATAGCTTTATAACAAATCAAATGCAAACTTAACTTTCCGTTAATGGATTTGGAACATTAAATAATTCGTCCATTCATGTTGATGTTTAATTTACAGCCTAGAGCGAAGCCAAGATTGTTATTATATCTTTATAACAAATAGGCAATTTGTATGTGGATTCACATAATGTGATCATTATTCACAGAGAGAGGGATCAATGAAACCTCTTCATTGATATATTTCTATTTCTACCTCTTCATTGATATATCATTGCTATACAGGTGGTTAAATTTAATATAGATACTCCAGTGCAATGGTATGATATTTGGAAAATAATACAATACTGAAACGTAAGTAAGATCTCAATATTACAATGAAACTACCATTAAATTATTGTTCGAAGCAATATTAAACTTTATTGCACTGAGTTAGAAGTAAAAAAGTATCATTTTTAATTGATGTGCTCAACATATATTTAACTACAGAAATTATGATCGTATTTCTGTAGTTAAGTCACGCCTTGACCAGATTCAAATGCGTAATTGGCGCATTATATATTCTATATATATATTTTTAATATTTTTATAAACTCACATTTCATCTTAACTTAATACTGGATTCAAAAGTTTTCTTAATAACGTCTTAGATTATCTGAATGTTTGCTCGCATTCATTATTCCAGAATATATTGCAACATTCTACGAATACTCCTTCACTGTACGTTTTGTGAAACTCTGAAACTAACTTAATACTGGCATTCGAAACGAATGATCGATTTACGTTTTCAAAAGTCATCTGGAAAAGTTAATTCCATCTTAATTATTGAATATATTTGGCGTTAATTTTGTAGAAATTCATTATTCACAATTAAATGAAACTATGTGATGTAGTATTATTTCTGCTTTCTTTAAGTTCTTTACCACGACCTAGGTTTCGTTGTATTACAACATCTTCAGGTGGGCTATTAACACAGATGCCATCTTAATTCATTATCTATCACTTGCTCTCCTATCCTATCTTATGCTATTTCGCACCACTATCCACATTTTTGCTTAAATTATGTATTAATTTAAATACATACAAAAATTCCTTGTATTTAATCTTTATAAACTGTCAATTGCAATCTTCCTCTATATAAGTAATATAAGTGTTTGATTTTGTTGACTAGAAGATATAGCTTACGTGACAATAAGTTCGCCTAATCTGTGTACATATAAACTGAATCCCCCAATAATCAAATAAATAAATATCCGACTAGCTCACCGATTAAATCGTTTCGCTAGAATCAAAAGTCTATGACATACAGTTTGGGGTTACACGTACAAAATAACTATATTAACAAGCTATAGCCTCTACATGTTATAAACGTTAAAGTGAATTTAACTATCGTTTAACGATGAATGCAAGAATTAAGAATCTAATTTCTACCCTTTTCGTTGTCTGGGGATGAGATGAGACATATATAATATCCCAATACGATGAACGCGAAGAGAATAGCAAGAAACATGACGTGTAAGATGAAATATTAACGTCACGTAAACGTAGTACCCTAATATAATAATTACAGATAATTTAATTAATTCTATATCGTTACGATGAAACGTAAAGAGTTAATAACAATTTCCAAATTAGGTTTAGAAACCATAAACTTTAATTATAACGCCTACGCACGCTAGATCAATTATGTGCAGTGTCATAAAATTAAACTTAAATATTCTACTGTAGAAAGATGCGGGTGCGGGGGATTGAGATCACGTCATCACCGTGAGAAGATTATACTTTATTAGTTGACTGGTAAAACATTATGAAGATAATCCACATTTTTCTTTAAAATCGCGATATCTTCGTCTAGGATCATATTTGAACGAAGTAAACTTTAATTCTTTCCTTAATTAAAACAATACATAATATAATTTGTAATATTTATATTATCCCGTTAAAATTTCAACACGGGTTTTTAATTATATTCAAATTTCACCTTTATGTGACACTTTAATTACATCTATATAAAAATACAAAGATTACATACAACATTCGCCATCAATTCGCAAGCTTTTAAGTAAATTGTTTCATTAAAAGAAATTGAGATATTTATTTCTTTTAATTTTCTATATATGTAATGTTAATATAAATTTAACATTTATAAATTCGCTAGCTTAATATTGGTATAATTAGAGCGCATATATATATTAAAAATTTTAGAATAAAATAGAAAGAAGCGCAAAGACTTGAAACAAGAAAATAAATTTTGATACTCTTTTTATAAATTACATCGTAATTCGATAATAATGAATTAGGTTATTTATTCAACAGTATACGTACTAATATTACTTCTTCTGAAAATTCATCAAAGACGTGACCAATTTCCAAAAAACTTAACAGAAAATATTTTCCTAAACGATTGAATACATCAGGATGAATTTGTTTTCATTAAATAAGCATTTTAAGTTGCATTAAGAAAGATGTAAGTGTAAGCGAAGCATTTACCTTAATATATCAATTTCTTTCTTCAAACTGTTGATTTCCGAAGCATGCTTGCCGATAAGAGCCTTCAAATGAGAATGCATCAGACGAACTTCTGCCTTCAAAAGTTCTGTCTCATTTCTAGCGTCTAATTCGACACCGTAACAACTTTGAAAGTTTATGAGATATAAAATAAGCACAAACTTTAAACGACACCACATTTTCGGTTAAGACTTCTTTTTCGACGTCAAATGATAAATATTCATTAAGTAACGAAGAAGAAGTATAAGAAAGATCGAAACAACAATTAAAACCGAAAGAGAAATTTTGCGAAATAGAAAATTACGCGGGCGCCTAAAAGCTGCCAGAACGATAGCGCTTAGCCGCAAAGCGGACACTGTACGCAACTCCGAATCCAGTTGCGGAATGAGCTTACTACGCGATCGGCGCTCCTATTTATGCTGTCCCGGTAACGTATATTTTTTTTAATTTACGTATAGCGCATGCGTTAAACGATGGAGAAGGCAGCTGGACGCAACAGTTGTTCAAAAGGGTCCTCGGGCGCGAGTACGAATATATAGAGATGCACGTAGGTCGCCCGCACCGGTATAGATGGGGGCTGCGTTGTTTGTTGTATGCAAGTAGGCGAATACATATGTGTTTCTCAACTTTTTTCGTATCGCGCAGATACGATCATTTCGAAGTAAAATTATTGAGAGAGAAAAAGTTAATTTTAATCCTGACGCCGGGTATATATGAGAGGGGAAGAATATTACGCAGCTGAAGCCGAAAATATAGAGCCGTTTGTCATGATGTTATTCGTTGCTTGTTCGGCTCTTCGGCGACCGGCATATAAATTATGCCTGTGCTTAATAATTTTGCAACAAATTAAATTTCGTTTAGTGGTAATTTTTTTCATGTAAATCAATTTTAAACATTAATCACACGCGGATGTATTTATTTCATTCCGTTAGATCAATTATAAACTTTTACAAATCAAAATTTACAATTATATTTATAAAAAAGCTATTTCTTAATTACTTCCTTAGAAGTGAAAATTCTTTAGCGATGTCTGAGTTATGTCCCGCAGCAGAACTAACCAAGTGCTAACAACAAGTTAAAAAAATATTCAAACGCTAATATATTGACCAAGGACAGAGCCAACAATATTCGTGCCTTTTGTACTAAATTCATGGCGAATTTAGTTGTGTATATTTTACAAGGCGAAAATTATAAATGAGAGTCATATTATTATTTTTCTAGACAAAAATTCGATTCACCTGTGTCTGTTATCTAAAAGAGCCAACAAAAGGATATCGAAAAATCTTAGACCCTATATTTACAAGATACTTAAATAAAATGTATATTAGAATAGTCTACATTTGTAAAAAAAATAAGAATCGTATTAATAAATAAAACTAGTATTTAAAGAAAAAAAGAATATTGTACACTTTGTAAAGTAGTCAAAGAATATACTTTCACATAACTAGTGATTATTATAAATATTAATTAATATGAAACATTAAAGAAATTTCACTTCAGCCATTAGTGGGTGAGATTATGCAGGCGAGGTTTAAACACGACTTCGTTTGCGGTATTTATGATAGAATTTATCAGGAGGAAATATAAATCGATTAACATTACATTTAAATGAACTTACTATAAGCATTTTATAAGGGAGTCAAGAGCACAAACTCGAATGTTAAAAATAGTAATATTTGTTTATATTTGGTGAAATTCGCTATCGAGAACATTTCGAATTTTGAAGTCATTATACTATATGTTCGTCGAGTGTAGTTCCCGACACCAAATCCAAAGTCATCTTAGTTATAAGGCATGAAACGAAATTTATAAATACTCTAGAATACACACATCGTATTCGACCGATGTGATGTTTATCATCAAAATCTAAGTTAAATTTGATGATGGACAAATTGTGTCAAATAGTGTAAAAATGGCGGTGATTCCAAGAGTCAAAAATGATTCTCAGGACAACAGTATGCAAATAATACATTGTTAAAAATAACATAAAATGCTATAATTTTTCTCTAGATATTTCCGTATGATTATGGAAAAAAATAAAAACGCTCAACCTAAAAAATTGATTTAAACTGTGGTCATGAACGGTTTAGCGCAAACAGGTTGAACATGTCGTGATAACACTTCAAACTGGGTACGTTCAAAATATGGAGTACTAGCGTGATTCTACTTCGAAAATGTCTTCGACACACACGAGATGTAAGCCCTTTGAGACCTTCTTATGACTGTGAGGTTTGATGGGGTTACGTACTTAAGTAATGCCACCACAAACACCTTTGCTGAATATTTTAACTCAGTGTATTTGAGTTATGAAAAGTCACTTGATCTTGTAAAGCAGCACGAGTCGCTAATAAGGACAGCGCATCTCTGTTACATACTTCAAAATCCAGCGCGCCTTGAAGCGGTTCCAAACAAAAGAGGGCCCGTTCCTAATTGTTCTTAACCAAGACTTTCTCCGACATCTACATGCTTCCGACATTTATAATTAATCTTTCTTAAGTTCATATATTTCTCAGATGACACCTGTTCCCAAATCTAGTTTCGAAAAAAATTATAAACTTGCAGCAGCAATATTATATATGCTGTTAAACATGTCGACAGCGTGGAGAGCGAAACAGCGAAAAGAGAAACACGTCAACAGCGTGAAGAGCGAAACAGAGAAAATCGAAACATGTCAACAGCATGGAGAGCGAAACAGCGAAAACCGAAACATGTCGACATCGTGGAGAAATGTTAGGTTCGGTTAGGTTTCAGTTTTCTTTACGCTCTCAATCCTAAAAAATATGTTGGTCGTCATATATTAATAAAGTCAATTTTTTTATTAGTAGTGCACCACTGTAATATTAAAAAGGGTCATTCATTGTCTGTGTTAGTTATAAACTTTAAAAATGAAACGTTTAAAAAAATGGCGCCTACAAAAAAAGTTTTATATATATATATATATATTAATATATATATATATATATATGTGTGTGTGTGTGTGTGTGTGTGTATTTATTTCGTAAATAAAGTTTTTCTGTTTTTATTACCTTAAATTATGCCCTGTAATAACAGGACTGTAATTATTATTATATTAAAATTTAGAAGGCAAATTTGAGAGAAATTTTGTCAAATATCGCAATTATATAATATTTTCTATATTCATATATATTTATGAAATAGTCTTTCAATAAATTTTTGATTTGTACAGGCACCATGCCTATGATGGATAAAACAACTTTTTCCTCGATTTTTTGGAGTTTATTACGGAATGCTAACCAAAAATATTGCCAGTTTAAATTAAGGGCATGGACAATTGATGACTCGAAAGAAGAGACAGTTACACAAATTAAAGACATAACGGAGGTATGGAAAGAATATTGCAGATCTTTACTTTGTGACTGAAACTCTACACCTGACAACACATGCCCTGTCACCGCCCGTAAAGAAAAGGAGCCGAACATCCTGCGGGTTAAGGTACGTGACGCTATTTATCCCCGCAAACGGAACAAAGCTGTTTTTTTTTAATATCCATAGAAGTCTGCCAGGCTATGAGAGAGGTGGCTGTTGAGATTCTACATTCCATCGGTTGCCAAATAAGGGAGAATGAGAATGGACGCACTCCATTTTACACAAGAAAGGCTCCACCAAAAAATGTAGCAATAACAGGCTAATTTGATTCATACCACACAAAGTATGACTAAATGGTTAACTTCCTCATATAGTAAAAACTTCGAAGGGATCTTTAAAACTTGTCTATCACCATAAATTTCAAATGAAAAAGCTAGTTTCGTTAAAGGAAGACAAACTCTAGAATAAATTCTCATAATATGGCAAATCATAGAAAACATTCGAGAATTTATTATCACGCTTTTCCCTGTTTTTTATACTCCCGGAAGACTTTTGACACTGTTAAATAGAAAAGACTCTGGCAAATACTCTCTCAGATAGACGCACTGAAACACCTCATAAACCTTATAAAATCAATTTAAACAGATCGTACATCAGCTATCCAAAGAGATGAAATTGATCCTTAAAAGGGATCTTTAAAACGGAGGCCGGTGTTAGACAGGGGTGAATACTCTCCCCACTACTATTTAATATCTACACTGGGTATATCATGCGGATCGTCATGGAAGACTATAACGGAGACATATCAATAGGAGCACATATGATACAAAACTTTATATGTACCGTTGACACCACCCTTCTGGCTAAAAGTGAAGAGAAGATAACAGCCCTTAACCATGTCATGATGACCAGTCTCAATTTTGGACTCGCTATTATTTAAGAAAAGATGAAAATTATGATAGTTGATAGGACAGGGCAAATGACGGCAAACCCGGCCAAGGTTGCCAATTGTGAAGTTGTTAAAAGTTATATTTACCTCATTTCGTCTGTATATAATGTTGAAAGGTGTGAAAAGGAAATCGGAAGACTCTGTGTCGTCATAACGTCTGCTGTCGGGAAGCTAGATAACATTTAAAGGTTTAAAGGATAGACAAATAACCAAGATTACCAAGTTCGAATATTGAAATGTCTCACTTTTCCAATTTTTCTGTACGAAGCAGAAATTCGCAAAATCGATGCCCTTGGAATGTGGTGTTGGAAGCGCATGCTAAAAAATCCTTGGACTGCTTTCCGCAACAATATCGCCATTATAATAGAGTTGAGAATCAAAGAAAGATTTTCTACGATTGTAGAATTGTGAATTCTTAAATTCTTCGGACATATCTCTAGAAAAAAATTTCGATGGAGCGTCTAGTAGTGCGGAAAAAGGTTGAAGGTAAAATTATCAAGTGATATCAAACCCGATGGACAGACGTGATAACGATGGCGACAGAGATCAGCATTGGAGAGTATTCTAGAAATGCTGATAGCATTTCTATCGGCTGAAGTAAAAAGGCATTGTTAAAGAAGTCATCCACTGGAAAGAAACGAGGACGAAGACTAACCATGTACGAGAACCACGACCACTCTGACAAGAGTGTGACGAGCAGAGAGAGAACTAAAAATTTTAAATTAGAAACCAGGTTGTTAATTTAAATATTAATGAATAGTCCAAAGAAAAGTTCTAAACAATATTGCTTGGCGAGTTTTAAACATTATTTTCTTAAATGTCGTATATATTTACACATTTTATTCATTTTTCAAATTTGCTCATCAAAACGTTTAATCTTGTATCCATCTTGATGGCTTTTTTTTTAGTTAAAAATATTTTGTGCAATTAGGAGGCGAGACGTACTCGTTTTTTTTTGTAATTAGAAATCGAATTTAAAATAAGGCATGAAGTATTTTCTACATCGCGCTTAATATATACAGGCCATGTCTTCTTTCTGTTTAAAAGTATTCTCTGCTATTACCTTAAACTCTAGTCTTTGTGACATTTCAAATTAAATTCTTGACTCTAATATAGCGAGAGTAGGCGTTAAAACATGTCACCCGAAATTCCATATTTATTACAAAATTTATAAAATAAAATCGTTTGACAAAATAATTTATACGACGTAGAAAGAAAATGTATCCCAGATTAAGAATGGTTCCATCGTGACTCTCCAAACACTCGCCTACCTAAACTTAGGGCCATTAAACTATAACCGTAGGCAACAAAGATGTTCATTACTTCAAGCATGATGAAATATGGCGTCATTATAATGCTAAAAGAAAGTACGTTATCTACATAATACCAAAAACGAGGCTATTATGAGTAAAGAAGAAAGTTTTAAGATCCTTGAGAGCAACGGTCTCATTAACGGCTGCTGTACATATGATCTATGTCATATCTTTATAATAAGTTAAGGCGAAGATTGCAAGATTTTCAAGAATAATACTCTCGTAAGACTCAATATCGGAAACTGCACGTAAATGCAGGATTTTCAGAACATATCAACTATGTTCCAAATTCAGAATAATATTTTAAAATTGTTTTCAACATCGTATTAAAAAGTTGTGGTTAAATAATTATGATTCATATTTCGAAAAATTTCTTTATTCGTACTCTGAAGTATTTTTACATTTTCTTTTTCTTTGTTTTAAAATGTCAAAAAGTAAAATCGACAAATTCGTAATTTCACATGACTATTATCGTAAAAAAATATAAATGTTACGTTATAATTCAAAGCGTTTGAATAAACACAAAAAGAGCTTCAACTTAATGATGTGACTATAACAGTAGGTATAGCAAAAAGATGCGAATCCAATTTGCAATCAGATATGAAAAATTTTTAAATGAAAAATTTTATGAAAAATTACAATTGTTTCCATTTTAGTTAAGTCTGATTTTTACACATCCGCAACGAAGTCTAGATTGTTGAATAAATACCAATGATTTAATGTCAGTATCTGCTTAAATGATGATTTTTTTTAATTTGGCTAATGATTTCGATGAAGAAAATATTACCTTTTCGTTGTTACTTTGCCAGCCAAAAACAAGAAAACCTGAACACAAAATTCAAAACGGTTTTCAAATATTTTTATTTCATTTAAACGATATTTCCTATGTGGGGTACCATCAAAATGAATGAGGCTCCCTTAAAAGACTACTTTAAATGTGGAGTACCATCAAAATGAATGAGGCTCCCTTAAAAGACTACTTTAAATGTGGAGTACCATCAAAATGAATGAGGCTCCCTTAAAAGACTACTTTAAATGTGGAGTACCATCAAAATGAATGAGGCTCCCTTATGTGGAGTACCATCAAAATTAATGAGGCTCCCTTAAAAGACTACTTTAAAAAACATTTCAGTTCTAAAATCTCAGGGATAGTGCCATGAACTTACGAACTTAATAAAGAAACTAAAGCGACTTTCACGATTACCAGAGAAAGTGATACTTGTTATCACTTCTCTATATGACATAAACATAATTCTAAATTCAAATAATTCGTGTTATTCTTTTTTCAAACATTTACAGTTGCAAATAGAAAGCGAAACAGATGTTTATTTCATTCACTCCCGGCTAACTTCATCTCCACTTTAAATTGCTTTTCGGTACCCATACAAATTATTGTCGACGACCTGTCCAGTAACCCAGCTATGCGTTGATGATATAATCATAACCTATTTGGTGATACAAAATAAATAATTTTACTCTCTACAAAAATATAAAATTTCACTATTTCAAAAAAACTTAAAATTAACTCACCACTTCACTAAAGCTTCCATGGTAGTCCAGAGACTTAAAACCTTCTAAATGTACCTACAAACTTTTTCAGCTTAAACGTATTAAACACCAATAATAAAATGTCTTACCGTTATATCCTAACACGTCTATTTCGTTTAGTTCATTCTCTAGATTACTATCTCTTGGATATTGTTCCGCCCAGGTCTTTCTCGACTTGATGGATCCTTGTTTACATGGTAAATGTCAACGTAATCTGATTAATTTTGACACAGAAAGTGCTATTCGATATATCTTTTGAAGAGTAATCTACTAAACAAATATCAAAATACTCAATGCGTTTATAAAAGTTACAACTGGCTTGACCACAACATTTTTATAACACCCTTAACTCTTTAGTATATTTAATAATACTTAATAACTACGTAATAATATAAATGTAATGGAAAATGGTCGTGATAATAAAAAAGTGAAAAAAACAATAAACATGTCGGGTATCAATATTCAAAAGTTTTCATAATAAACTCCGCAAAAACTTAATATACGGTAATGAGACAGAACATTATTAAAAGGTCATATAACTGCCGGATGGTCCTGGTTTTACAACTGAAAATAAACACAAACGTGATATACTCTAACCGGCACTGAAAAAAATCCCGAAGCATTCACCATTAGATCCAGGAGTTGCCTGGTAGAACAGTTGGTGTAGCATAATTTACAATTTTCCTAAATGAGATTTACATTTTACTTTTACTGCCTTTTGAAATAATTGCTTTCCACGCCATTTAGAAGTGTCGCATTACTTATCGTCATTTGATTCACGTAAATGTCGTAACGAGGGCTTAAAGACGGCGTTTATAAAACACATTTTATGCCGTTCCTTGTCACGGGTTTTGGCATGACGACAAACACATAAGTACCCTGTAGAGAAGCGTAACAAGCTCAATTTTCGTTTAGGTTCTCAGTAATAAACTGTTTATATACCTTTACATGTATTTACGAAATGTTCTCCTGTTTCTTTATAACATAGCACAAAGAAAAAAACGATAAAACGAGAATGAAACGACTTGTCACTTTATATATTATAATTTAAATCGATTTTTAAGGCCCATTACCAAATGAAGCGAAATTATTAAAGTAATTTTGATAACGTTTTCTCTTATCAGAAAATTAGCAAACAACACTAACTAGAACTAATTAACTATTTAGAACTTTTGAAAAAATCATAATGAGTTTGAATTATTATGTGACGAAATTGCAATTTTAGGGTTATTTGGCAGTAAAATGAATAAGGAACACTCGGACGTGCGATACTCGTTAATTTTATTTTTCGATATCTTTATTTTCCGTATCTGCTCATAAGATGTGCTATATTCGACTATTGATATGCATGAATGGAGCATGTGGGGTCCAAACGTTTGTTTGGGTTACATCGCAATCGGCGCTCCGTTTATGCGCGTTGATTTTTTCAAAATCGTTATTTTATCTTCATATATAAGCTTACATCTTTGAACATTAAAAAAATTAGTAATTATAATATAATATACATAATTTCTAAAAATCAAATCATGCTAAAGTTTTTTGACTGCAACAAAACTCTAATATTTATAAATAAAATTTTAAACAGAGTGAATCTTAGCGCGCCGTCCAAGTTTTTAAAGAAATTAAATGGGGCACAGTTGTCATACTTAAATGAACGATTTGGTATCAGAGCATCTTCTAAATACAAAACTTGTTTAATTAATGAATGCGAACAGTGACTTAGAATGAAATGGAGTAAAATTATAACTAAAATGAAGTAAACTTAGAACTGAAATATCACTTGGTACTTAGAGAAATAATATAACATTCTATTTTTTGCAAGATATTTTGTCTAGAGCTCTAATTAACGCAGATGTATTTAATGCTATGTAAACGCAGATGTATTTAATGCTATTTAATCATATTTTTATAATTTTCTTTTTTCATTTCAATATCTGTTAGTAAATAATTGTCTTATGTTTTATTTTTAGGGTTCCGTTCCTCAAAAGGAAAAATACAATCCTTATGAGGTAGTTCACGTGATTGCCACGCCGGCTGTCTCAGATGATTTTCTCAGAAACTATGTAAGATATAAATTTTATATTTTGGCATAGAATTGGAATACCTTTCTGAAACTATTTATGTGATAATTATAGAGGCGTTAACTATAGTAATCAACTTTCTTTTTAAATTGTATGTATAATGTGGGTTATTACGCTTGTTATGAGGAGTAAAAAAAAATTTTTTCATCGTGTTTAATTTTCCTTTTTAAAAAGATATTGGGAAAAATATGCAAAAATAGAATCCCAGCCCCCACCTATTTCCGAAACCACGGAACAAAAAAACATGAAAACTAAGATTGCTAAGATCTGATAGGAAAATTATAAGAAAGCTCTATATTTTTACGCCTGTGAAAAAAATTATGGGCCATATATGTGTATATACATCACTTTATTGGCAAATAAGAGCTAGTCCAAAAAAGTGTAATATTTAGACCGCTACATTTACTACAGTAAAAAAATGTAAGATTTCGACCGAAATTTTCGCTGCACTATAAGCGTTTGTGTGTTTATGCCTGTATGTGAAATTATTTTTTTGCTTGCTTTCTATTGTAAGCCTGCCAGACTGTTTCCAATTCCGTATGTTTTTATTTGCATTATAAATTATTATTTTACCATTTATTAAATTCTTAAAATTGTTAAATCACGATAAATTTCCCGCAAATTCATTTATTGTCATTATTACTTTATCATTAATTAAATACCTAAAATGAATAAATTACAATAAATTGTCAGTGTATTCATTTACTTCCATTATTAATTAAACTTTATTTAGATTGTTTTAGTAAATTTAATAAGTCATTATATTAATTTTTTTAAATAATCAAATTTAATTCGATGGATTTAATAAAAACAATTTTTTTAATGTTAAAATTAATTTTAAATTTTATTTCATTAATTTAATGAAAGAATAGTAATAATTATAATAATATAATAACAATGAAAATTTCTCAGATGAATGGTCAACCAATTTTTTCTGCTGGTCTTCCATTGTAAGCCAAGCATCTGCCAGACCGTTTTTACATATACGTGTTTGCTGACTACTCATTTAAATTTTTAAGATAATTGTATTTAATTTTGAAATTTTAAGTTGAATTTAATTTAATTACTTTTAAATTTAATTAAATGTGATTAAAATAAAAATAATTTTAAACTTTCATTTTGGTATCAACCTTTATTTGCGTCGACAAAAGTTTACACATTTATTAACTGATACCAAAATTAAATCATGCGATACTTTTCAAGTATCATGCAAGTTTAATTAAATCATGCGATACTTTTCAAGTATCATGCAAGTTTAATTAAATCATGCGATACTTTTCAAGTATCATGCAAGTTTAATTAAATCATGCGATACTTTTCAAGTATCATGCAAGTTTAATTAAAAGATGTTGCCCGGATCGCTTCATTACAATTCTTATTTTTGAATATCTTTCTATTATGCTGAAATATTTTTATTCATGTAGATAATATATATTTAATACATAACATTTATCGAATGGAACTTCGTTCCAACCAGGTGTCCCACAACACCTCTTGTTAATTTTTTGTTTTAGTTTTAAGTGTGTTATGCATGGTAGATAATATTATTTTAATTACTGTAGTAAATAGATTAATTTGTTTTATTTAATTCCGTTTCTTCTTATCGAATATCCAATAACCGGACAAATAGTCTACCTAAACATTCAGCAGTAATACCTAAACATTCAAATGCCAACAATACCTAACATACAATTTTATTAGTTATTACTGTTGAATATATTTGGGGTTAATTTTGTAGAAAGTCGTTATTCGAAACAATAAAACTACGTGATGTAGTATTTAAATGATGTAGAAATAATACTACACTAGCGTGACCCGTGCGAAGTCTTCGCATTATTTATTCCATTATAAAGCTCAGATGACAGATCAAACAAATATTTTACTAAAATTGACATATAGAGGCGCAAGTATCAAAAGCATTGAGCTAAAGCGCCACTTTATTTATACGTGAGTGGATTTGAAATTAAACAAAAATTTTACCGACCGTCAATCATATTGACGTTGAGCCGTTAGATGGCATTGCTGTTTTGTGTATATAATTTTAATAATTAATTAATTTGCAAAAACAATAGCAATAATAAATTTTTTAGTTGTGGATGCCGGTAGAGCAAGCAATTATCTATAAAATGATATGTAATTTATGTGGATTAGTTGTGAGGTTTTTTCTAAAAAGGGAGAGTAACATCTTAACCATAGCGTGTTAATATATATGATGATGATGATGTTGATGATGATAATTTAATTTCATTTAGTTGTAGTTATTACTGTTTTAGTATTAAAAGTATAAAAGAAAATGCATTGAAGAAAAAATGAGTTAAATATACAAGCAAATTTTAAGATGAAAAAAATAAACTTATTGATTCTATATATTCAAATTATTTTTTTTTGTAAAAAAAGAATCTATTATGAATTTAATTATTTTATTACCACCTTTCATTCATACGTAAATCCACATTAGAGGCAGAAAAAGGCAGGCAAATTATATTGAGGCAGAAGCAAATAATTTACATATTCGCTGTTCGATATTATCACAGATGGAAATCCGTTTTCGCAAAGGTAAGCACCGAGAAACTGAGATTTATATTTTCAAGATTATTGTAAATTAATTTTCATAATAACTCCAACGGTTACGCCAAAATATAGAAATGTAATTTCCATAAGGGTTTTAAGGTTATATATAGAACCGCCCTATATTTAGGCAGCCTCTTTCGGGACGAGAATAATTGTTATTTAGCAAAATCAATATCTGAAATATAAATTATTAGCTTCATTGAATGAGTATCAAGGGATACTCTCCAATGAATTATAATCAATAACTATTTTTCGTGACACTTGCCAACTTTTGTAATTGATAGCGGTTTTCCTTTTCCAAACAGATAATTTAAATATTAAAAGCTTAGTAAAACTGTAATAACGTAATCTGTCATTGGTAAAAACTATTTGTAGATTCGAATTTATTTAACTTCGGGTCGTTTAAATGAAGCTATTTTTAATCCAAATTGTTACGTTCATTATACTTAATTCACTACACAACGAAAAGTTTGTTATCATATTTTTACACAATGGTCACCTGACATCATTGTAAATCAATTGTTCTTTGTACCTATTCTACCAATAATTGTATAGATACCTTATTCTACTTCCGTCCACTATAAATAAAATTCAATTGTAACGTTAGAAATATTCATTGGGATATTTTACGCAACTATAAAATCAGGTTATTTGGTTCAAGTTGAGCTAAGAACTTTAAACTTAACATTTAAATAGTATATGATTAATACATCACTAGAAATGAAACCCAATTGGTGCAAACTTAGGGAAAAAGTACGGGGTACCATCACACTGGCAAAATTATGTAATTGGATTCGTCTAATCTAATTCTAACCTTTCGTTTTAAATTACAAAATTTATTTTTTCACTGCAACATGGATGCTGTTTTTTCCATTTTCATTTTATTTTCATTATTACTTTATCATTTATTAATTACTTAACAAAAACACAAACTTAGGGAAAAGTACGGAGTAACGTATTTCGTCGCTTCTACAATGAACTTATTGGCGTAGCGAAAAAGCACTAGACACTGATTTCCAAATCTGAAATAAACCTTTTTTCGTTTTTTGGTTATAATAAAGTAAATAATCCATCAGTCTAAACGGAAATCAAATTTATCAATGAAAAAGAAAACATAATAGATAGAAATATCTATTATGTTAAAAAAAACTTCTTCCTTTATAACTAGTCTGTAAAACTATTTAACAAATAGGAAAGCATCGGTGCATAACTATTTCACAAATAGATGATGGAAATATATTGAAATAGTACATATTACAATATCATTTGATTTTAGTTAAACTATTAGAACAAAAAAAAAGAATAAAATAGATATTAATATATATTCCATAATAATTGCAACTTTAATTATCAGGTCCTTGAAACCGCATTTGAACTTGGAATTTGTTTAACATACTGGCAAATTTATATAATTGGATTCGTCTAATAGTAACCTTTTTTTCAAATTACAGAATTTATTATGACCTGGAAGCTATTCCTTTTTCAGCTTCATTTTATTGCCACTCATCAATTAAGAAAGTAGTCTTAAAATTAAATATATATATATATATATATATATATATATATATATATATATATATATCCATTTCAGTTTTATAGCACTAATAACATGCAAATAATACGGCTGTGACATGCAGATGAACAGACTAACAGACGGCCATGGCGAAACCATAATATATCTTACGTTGATCACCAATTGCACTCGTATACACACAGCCAGGATGATAAACCATATCCCAGCTGTTTGTTTGTAAGACCATAATTATTTATTAAAGTTCACAGTTATTAATCAAAAAAATGTCAAGAGTTTTCTGTTACAGAATAACTTTCTTTCCAGGACTCTATATCCAACTTTGATGGGTTTATAATTTTGGTACAATTGAAATTAATGATTATCTAATCAGTTGTATTCTTTTATAGATAACTACGATTCCTGTCCACTTATTTTATTACAGATTCATTGAATAAAAGCGATTTATTTTGTTTCACTATCCATAGATGGTATATTCCAAATTGAGGTTGTTTAACATAGATAGGTGCCTCGATTATTATTCAGGCTGGTTAAATGAAAAATCTAGTGAAAAAGTCAATACTAGCAGTAGAATTGCAATCAAATTCAAAATCAATTTTCTCTTCATATTTCCACATTTTCACATTAGAACCAGTAAAGTTTAAGTTTCCAATTGTTGCGTCCATGCAGTGTACGAGACTCTGAGTTATGATGTAAATATAATATATTGCGATAACTGAGTCTGAAAAATGCACATGTGTAGTCTAGTCCCTGAATTAATAACAATATATTAATTAGTATTTCACAGCTTTTTTTATAAACATACGATTTTTTCTCAATTAGGATTCGGTATTTCAAAAGAAAATTTGAAGTTATAAGATCTCTCAATTTTATATTTTTCCGTTTATCACGGCCCGTTTTTCTCAAAAACCATTTGACGTAAAACTTGAAATTTGGAATAGTAATAAACATATTAAATCCAGCACATATTTCAATCGCTAACACACAAAAATATTTATAAGGTAATTTTGTGATAATAGAGGCAAATTAATGACTTGAAATTTTTTTTTATTCCATTAAAGTGTGTTATATTGTTTGAAACGGCTAACAAAGGTCTCAAAAATATTTTTATCACAATTTCAGATAATATATCTTCAGGTATATACTGAAATATATGGAATATATCCTCTGCTTATTTCCCAAACTACTCCATCTAACTTGTGTAATAAATAGAGTTTTCCGAAGCCTAAGTCAAGGTTGTAGGAAAACTATAGCGATAACCCAAACCGTATGCGTAACCATTACTTTGCGAAAAATTTGCATTTGTAATATCAGCGGAAACCTTATATTTAATTCAGCGATATGTCGCACCTGACTGAGAACTGAAGCTTGTGCATTATTCCATAAAAATTGTGCAAAGTTTTGGTACTAATCAGAAAATCAATTAAATTAACTGCCCTAATATTCTCGCTAAATCTATTCTATGGGTGTTTTACACCCATTGCTCAAAACATTATAATACTTGATTCAATCGACCCGTAAAAATGGTAAATAAAGTTTTTCCCGCTTATCCTTGATTTGATTAAACTCTAAAACTCCACTTTCCTCTCATTTTTTCGGGATTTTGTTTGCTAGAAACCTTCACAATTCTTTACGTATTCCATGCCACACCCCGGTATTTATCATCTTCAACAGTGCTCATCGTATTAACCGCATTATTTATAACGAAACATAGTTTCTACTACTTAGTTTAAATGTTTTCTTAAAATTTATTAATATCTCTGTTTAAATTAAATCGTCGATATAACACACTACGGCGCTAGTACCACAAACAATTCTTCTTCAGCACAATGAGCTACGACCTACGACAATATTCCACCGCGGCGAATTCCGGCGTTCCAATTTCTTTATTGACGTATTTCACTTTGCGCTGCCGAGGCGGAAGTATTCGCAGATCAAGCAGCCGTTGTCTTTAATGAAAGAATGGAATGCTATCGGAATTCAGCCGCCTGACCGTACAGAGTGGCGAGGAACGCTATTGAGCTGGGCGGGCGGGCGTCAATACAATTGACGGCGAATAGCGAGGTAGTTATGCGCTTTGTATTGTTTTTTTTATATGGTTAGGTTTCTCTTTTATTATATTATTATTATATTACATATTTCACTTTATGTACATTTAAATGCTGAATAACTTATAATAGTAATCGATAACCTAGAGCTAAGTCTGCTCATGGCAATAGACTTTAATAAACATCAAGTACAACTATACCTAGATTTCAAATATTTCCATGTTAATGCTATTGGTCTTGGATAGATTCTAGTGTTGTTAAAATAGATTTCATTTTACATTCCAGGATTCTTATATTCTCACTAGTAAATGTTTACTGTTTCATGTCTTTCACCAACGAACTACTGTTCTGAGAGGTTTGCCTACCGTAAACGCCATGGCATCTCTCCGTTCGGTAATGAAAGCTGGCCAGTATTTTCATATTTTCTTACGCTGAATTGATGATGATTGATGTACGAATTAAGATCTATTGCAAATATTCTATAATTTAGTATCTATTATCTTTATTCCGTGATTGACTTGTCTCTGTTATTGTTTTATTATAGCCAATTTATTCAAAATTTGTCTTTATTTGAACTAGGTATTCTAGACTTGACATCGTCAAGACTTAAATAAATGAAATTACCACTGTTCATTATAACTCATCAAAAAGGTCACTATAAGAGTTAGATGTATATACAATATACAAGTTAGACAATAATATACAAGTTAGATGTAAAAGTCAATGAAAATAGAGGTCAAGTTCTTGCAGAACATTACTAGAAAAGTGTATATGAATAAAGTTAGAGCTTTGCGACAAGATTTATTAAGTATATCTATCACCACATTGAACTTGACCGCTGAGGATCTTTTTCGGATTAGTTCCCTTTAAGAACCAGAGTCACGTAAATAAAAAATGTTAGTGATTCTATAAAACCTAAAAAGAAGAAGAAAAGTGATAGAGATAATAATTTTTCGGGGGATCCATGTCAAATCAAAAGTTTAAACTAAATCTATGACCTAAATCAATCTGATTAATTTGTTTAATTAATATGTTTTACAACCACAGCTGCTATTCCAATGCATAATATACCCATAGAAACCTACTATAATAATATATAAAACTTAGAAAAATGTATGAAACTTTAGACAAGATTAACTTTATTTTCGTTCATTCGTAGTCCGTAGATATTTTCGTAGTTCGTAATTTAAGCTACATTGATTTTGATGGTCTATCAGTGAGTGAGTCAGCTACAAAATTAGTAGTTTTTAATTTCAAACATCTCGGAGACTACTATAGATAAAAAATATTTAAGTGTGCATTATATTTTGAACAACCTTGAGATTAGACTCCCAACATTTGCTTGAATTGAGTAATGGGGGTGTCAAATTATTTGGAAAGAACTCATGCGCCATTTACTATAAATGGCGCAGTGTTAGGCAGTGCGATTAAGAGCTTAACGATACTCTACCACGTACCCAGACGTAATTACTATATTTACTTTCTTATATTTAAAATATAAAGAAATTATTCTATTCTCTTGCCATTAATTAAATTATTGAAAAAAAGTGTATGTACCGTACCACGCACGTGGACTTTAAAAATAACCACGTTCAGAAATTTGACCCCGTTTTAATAGAGATAGGCCCATCTTGCCGAACCAAACGATAAATTTTGAAATTTTTCATCTCCTAGATATGTTTAATTGTAACAAAACCAAACTCATTAAACCATTTAGGTTAATAATTTTTCTGAATACAATATTACATTTAACAAACATTTTTCATACTTTTGTTAAATAATCCCTAGAGATTGTGTAGATATATAGATTATTTATATTATTATTGTTCATTATAACTCATCAAAAACGTTACTATAGAAATGACACAATTTTTCATTAAAAAGTTAGATGTAAAAAGGAATGAAAATAGGAGCCAAGTTCTTGAACATTATTAGAAAAGTGTATATGTATAGTAAAGAGTAAGAAAAGTGTATAATATCAAAGTAGATATCTTTAGTACTGTTACTAAAAGAAGATAGCATGTAAACATTTAGTCACTACTGATACATACAACAATCGTTTTGACTTCAGAGAAACGTATAAGAAAAAGGTCTTTTAAAAAACTGATACATACAACAATCGTTTTGACTTCAGAGAAACGTATAAGAAAAAGGTCTTTTAAAAAACTGATACATACAACAATCTACTACTGATACATACAACAATGGTTTTGACTTCAGAGAAACGTATAAGAAAAAGGTCTTTTAAAAGTTATGCTATTCTTGCTAATTAAATATGCGTTTGTTATTCAATACAAAATAATCCATCAAGAACTAAAATGTATAAATTAGTTACGAGTAACAAAATCACCTATAACCCCTCCAGGTGTGATAAATGAATCTTTAAGAATAATTTCCTCTCGCTGATCTTAATAAATGTTAATTTCCAAGTCCAAGAGTGTTGTTTTTTTACACCAAAAATACTGAATTTACGATGGTTTTAAAGTTTGAAATTTCTCTTTTTATTTACTACACTAATAGTTCACTGCTAGCATTGTTCATATATATCATTAGTACAAACTTGGTATCGGTAAATATTTAATTCGGTCTGTTTATTTTTTTGTTCCTATTTTTTTTCTCATTCCTGTTACTTAATGAAGCGATCCAATATAAACAAACCCATCTCTGAACACGACTTAAGTATTGCTACTCCGCTTCTGCAGACCGATTGTTTGAAGGGAAATAATATTTAAATTGATAAGATGGTTTGTTTGTCTGGATATATTTTCACATATTACATATAATGAAATTTTCAAAAGTAATGCACTGTTATTTCAAACAAAATACGCTAAGCAAATTTTGGGGGCATTTGCTTTCGAAGTGTTTCCATTGATAATGATGGAATAGGATAAGAAAATGGTTAAATTTATAGGGTTTCGTAACTAGAAAAAAGGGTTCCTCCCTTATAAAATATCTCATGAGTCCGTCCATCTACCTGTTTGTCACAGCTGTTGTCCCAATATTTTTCCTGGGAGGTTTTTACATAATAAATATTTTTTTAAAAAATGAAAAAAATTTAACCCCATGTTTGATAAAGGGAATCGAGGAAAGAAAATTAACACTGTAGTTTCTATATTTTTGTGCATTAGCCTAATAAGTATGTGAGCACCTGCGAAATGTTATTATGATCGAACTTAAATTGAAAAACTAAAGATTATATGACATGCAAAAGGACTGACATGATGATACGGCAAGGGTATCGTTTTTCGCTTTTCGGTTATGATACCTATAAAACCAGCTTTTTTTGTAAATTTTAGCGAAATAGTTATTATATATTGCTAGCAACCTAACGTCGAAAACGTAAAAATTAAATAAAGTTTACTGCTACAGCACAATGCTAATCCAGTGCGTTTCAAAGTTAATTTATTCACAGAATCTCAGAAAAACTACACGAGTATTGTACACTTGTGAATCATTTTGCTTACAAATGGTTACAACATCGACTTCTTAAAAAAGTGAATCCACAATTTCAGTCAACAGTTTATCTTAGAGTAAAATCTATTTCCAAAAGTTTCATGTCAATTTCATGTCAAAAACAATTTCACTCGTTATGATAAATTTATTATGTAAACCCGTGCTGTGTCTAATGATTTTGAACACGATTATTTTAATATTATCTGCAGTGATATCAAAAAGATGTTAATATTGTTAGAATGATGTTCCATGATGCAACCGGAGCGAAGCAGCCAGCATCCTTATATACATAGTCATCTAACTCTTAGCTAGCATATTGAGTTAAGAACATAAAAATTGTTTAATATTATCTGCAGTGATATCAAAAAGATATTAATATTGTTAGAGTCATGTTCAATGACGCAACCGGAGTGAAGCAGCTAGCATCCTTATATACGTACTCATCTAACTCTTAGCAAGCGTATTGAGTTAAGAACATAAAAAGCACTTTAGCTTTCTATCAAATTGGTTTCCGAGAGCGCGATATCAGAGTTATGCTTGTTTATTCGTTGGAATAAAAATCGACGTATTTTTCAATATCGTGAGTGAGAAGTATTTTTCAGAGAAAAACATTTATTGCTAGGTGGAAGAATTTAAATATGGTTAGCAATAAGTTTAGACATAACTAGCAGCGGGCGGAAAATAATTCGAATTATAAACGTTTTTAGACATATAAAGAATATCATTTTTTTATTATCAAGCATTTTTCACATTTTTAACTAAAAAACAAGAGATGTTTTTAATGAGTCACCATATTTATCGACCTTAAACGGCGTTTTGGCTTTAGAAAATTGCATTATATTTTCATGCTTTTTGTTTTGACATGAAACTTTTTCATTTCGATCGAGTTCACTCGCAAAAACCATATGTAACGAAATATGTTATGGCAAGATAGCTTATAACTTTGGAAGTATAGCACCTACCGGCAATACTTTAGTACTCGGTTGTGTATATATCGTTGGCGTAACTGGTGTTGCCATCGTGTACAGTACAACTCACGAAACGAAATTTACCATCGCGCGCTGTGTTTAATCAGTGATCACTCAGCAGTACATTGATAGATTCGACCGTGAGTGGTTGCATTTGACAGAGCTCACGACGTTATAATAGGTGTAATATGTAAAACTCACACTTGTGACCATTAGAAGTTTCAGAATTTAAATAAAGTGTTGCATTTGGAAAATTTTCACGTCTGCTCTACTATGGCACCAACGCGCTAGTACGTAACGTACAAAACTGGTGTGCAAGAGCTCGGATAGCAAAAGAAAGATATTCTGGCTCTCGAAGACCCGCTTTGACCTTGGCGGAACGTATTTGTCTCCACAGGGAACGTGTTAGACTTACTATATTACACAATCTCTAGTACACTCAAGGTGTTTCACCTACTCCACTGCGGCTGTGTCAATGCTACAGCCTACTCAGAAAATGGAGCATCTTTATAAAACTAAATTATGCTTGTTTACTGCACATTGTATGCTTTATTATGGATAAGAGCGCCAGCCCCGAGTTTTAAGGATGGAAATAATTTTAACTCTGCTAATTTTACAATTAACTAAGTTCTCTTATTGAAAGAAAATATCTTCATATAAAAAATTATATGTAGGTACTACGTTATATGTAGGTATTACGTTTCTGTATAGTCTGGAGAAAGTCTTTGCAATTGTTGGACATTGAAACCAAGTCAAACAATTTAATAAATGAATATTTAAATGCATACAATATCAATGCTAAAGGGATCAAATTGGCCTACCCTATAATATAGAAAATCGCTGGAAAAGTCTAGAAAATTAAATTTAGGTTCTAATTACCGCTTTTAATTTTTAAGCTCATTTTGTAAATTATTTTGGTTAACTTTTATCCACAATTTTAAGAGACGCGGTTACTTACGCAGCAGTGATAGCCAGTCGAACGTTCTTGTGTTACAAAATACAGCCAGATTTCAATCGTTAATAACTGCGAGACTAATAATGTGTTCACATTGGTTGAGATCACAATGGATAGAGCATATCTTTGCGTTGTCGTCAAAACATACCACAAAAAAACAATAAAAAAACATACTACATGTTTTTGTTGTTTTTTCTATGACGTCGTCGGACTAGTCTAGATGACGCGTAACTTTTGCAAATTAACATTTGTGAAGATATAAATTAATGTAGCGGGAAAACGCATTTAGCTAGGATGCTGATTCGGGTGTCATTGTGATGGGCTTACGGAGTACTACTAGAACTTAATGTGAGACGTTAAAAACATTAACCTGAATATAAGTAAAAATCGGTATTAAATTGAAAATTACAAACAAATTAAAGATGTCTCAAATTTAAAATATGCTCAACATTATAGAATCCAAATGCAGGTCCGAATAATTGCAAGAGCTAAGACGGCGTCGAAAAGAAAATGGAAAAACGACGCAAAGCGATTATGTACGTATTACGTATACTACTCTGTGTGACAATTGTGTTAAAGAGATTGATAATTAAATTACATATTAATACAAAACACTTGTTATGATTTTATCCCGTCGTTTTCAAGGAAAATCCAGGGCGCGAACCCGAACTGCGAACTGAATTTGTTTATAACATAATTCAAAGTTAATAAAAATTATTCTTAATTTATATTGTATTCCACGAAATAAATTATAAAACATCGCTGCATGTTAAGGCCGAGATAAAAGCGACAGCCATCAATTCCTTAAGATTTTATTTGTCAATAAATTTTATAACGTCACATTTTACAGCATCATCATCTGCCTGTCGCAAGATACTCTTCGGTTATATCGAGGCAAGTGTTACAACCTTCTATATCGCTTAATAGTAATAAACTTCATTTATTTCCTCTTTAAGCATGTTAATTTTAACGTAAGTTCACGATATTTTTATAATATACGTGATATTCATTTTTTATCTGGATAACTGCCCGCATATATAAACATATACACCTTTACATTTATTTATATGCATAGCTGCAAAATTGATTCAAAATAAAACCATTAATTGTATTTTAAAATTCCACGAAGTAATTCACATGTAACCAAGTCACAGGTGAATAAGTAACTTATGACCTAAACAAGTATTCAGTAGAAAGTGGTTATAACGACGTCGGTTAAAACAAAATGGTGTAATATATACATATAATGACATAGCCAGCTATCATTATTAATAGTTAGCTATGGTAACAGTGAAAATTGGAGATCCTGACTGGATCATGCGTTTTATCTGAAAAACAACTTATTACAGCATTACTTCTAACGACATATCAAATTTAGTGACATCATTTTTAAAGGTATTTCAGGGAACCATATCGACAATATCTTTATATCATGTGTTTGCTTTCATTTATTAGAAATAATACTAACTTCGCATATTTTTCACTTGAGAATACTTTCGGCAATGGCTAATTTACAGACAAAACATATTTGGGGCCATTCTAAGATCGTGATAATGATTTTTTTTCATTTCAGCACGCTATACAGCCGAAAGGGTTGTATCGGTCAGTTCATTGATAACTGAAATAAATATTAAAATAAAATAAATATTAAAATGATGAATTAAAAGGACTTAAAAGTCCTTTTAATTCATCATTTTAATATTTATTTCCTTAATAACACAACCTAACTACATTACAATTAAATATTTATTTCCTTAAAAGTCCATATTAGGGATGACTTAGAGTGACCAAGTACTTTCACTTCAAACAAGATATAAGATAAGTAATATCACTCAATTATGTCAATACCAATGTTATATAATTCATGTATTATATATGCAAACATGTATGAACACACTTTCAAACATGTATGAACACCTATATACAAACATGTATGAACACCTATATACAAACATGTATGAACACACTTTCAATTGCCTATTCATAAAATAACAGACCTATCATTTAACAATTCATCATTTTAAATGTCAACAAACCGACATGAAAAATTTCCTCTTCCATATCCTCTTATACCCTTATAGTCCTAACAAACCCAAGTAGCTTCTATATTAAGTAAAGTGGAAATCAATAGGAAAAATAAATACCCTCTCCGAAAGCCTTCGTCAAGTATTTTCACATTGTTATTATTATTGTGGAAGGTTGAAGGGGCTTTAGGCATTGTGTCGGCAGACTGAGCGGCCGCTCTCCAGATAAACCTATCATTCGCGAACAAACATTTTATCTGAGTTCGCATTTAGTTTAATTGAACGTTTTACGTCTATTTAAAGACAATGATTATAGCTTTTATCGTAAAGGGGTTTTTATCAACAATTGCTTGTTTAATTTACGTTATAATTGTGCTACGAAATGTTTATGTATATTTCTAGCTTAACTTTTTGAAATGAAAACTTCTTTAGGCGCACCTGTGCACTTTTTCTGACCATTTAACGAAAGTGAGCCGTCATGCTAGGGTCCGTGACGCTGAATCGGGTAAACTCGGCTCCCTTAGGCACCGACCAAGTGAACTACTTCTTTCTACTTTTTTCTTGCGCACCGTGCGCACTTTTTTACATATCAAGTGAAGTACTTTTTTAGATGCACGCGCACTTCTGGATTAACATTTATTACATTTATAGTTCCTGATTCGCCGAACTAATATCCATCATATATATATATATATATATATATATATATATATATATATATATATATATATATATATACACATATACATATATAAATATGATTATCTTTTGTCGTATTAATTTTCCGTCATTCACACCGGCCTAGACTTCATGTGCATGCATTATTTTGTTTTCGACTTTACTTTTTGGACCAAATTTCTTTTAACTTGTGTTTTGACCATCTTATGTTTTTAAGAAGTCAAAATCTTTTAAGATAATAAATAATTTTATTTTTGCATTTAGGATATCTTCGCATATGTAAGCTACGTCTCAACATCACTTCCTACTCAGAAAGATGAGATAGTAGTAAACAAATGTACATATAAATTATCAGTAAATATATAGTATTCTGATACATTTCTTTTGCTATGTTCATTAATGTACTTGATTTTACGCACTGAAATTTTCGATTTTCCGCTCACTCAAACTCAATATAAATGAAAATATGCTACTAAATTTTCTTTAGTTTGTTATTTTACTCTTTGCAATAATTAATTTTACGCCTAAACAAAATTTAATTCCATCCACATACCTTCATATATTTTTTGCTATATTCATCCGAATACTTAATTAGCCCTAAAATACTTTAAAGTCGCAACTTTATCTTGACATATAATAAAATTGTAACAGAGTGAACGCTGTGGCTGAAAAGAAGTCAGAAAACCTGTTTTTAAAATTGTTTTCTGTCTTTCTGTATGTACATTAATTTGTTCGTCAATCACACGAAATCTACTCGACGGATTTTAATGAAATTTGGTATGATAATAGTTTTTACTCAAGTGCAACACATAAGAAAAAAAATTCTAATAACTTTTCTTATTCCGAATTTCATACGAACGCAATCGTATGTATAGCTGGCAATGAATATTCTTTACATTCCAGCTGCATTATGAGTAGTTCATATTATCAAATATTATTAAACTCCATCAATGGTGCTATCACCCTAAATATTATCAACATTGTAATCTGCATAGAGCAAAGGAAGGCGGCTAAAAAGACCACGAAGTCTTTCAGATCTTAAAATTTAAAGGATAGTATTGAAAAAGTCTCTCCCTCCCCAACCCCATTAATTTCACATTACATTGCCATTCATCTCCCTTGTGCTTTTCTCTAACGTTGTTTTAAATACTTTAAAATTTACTTACGTAACTTCAAAATTTTCTTCTCTGCTTTCAATACGGCGTAACCGCAAATTGTGTCCAAAATTTTCTTTTTATCCTCTTTTCAGATAAAATATCATTATTCTATTTTTAATTTTTATGTTTATTTTATTATAATTTATTTCTAATTTATCCCATATGTCCCGAGAACCCGAAAGCGCTACTTTCGGATATCGAAAATCCGTGCGACCAGCGCCACGGTATGAAACAAGTTTTTATAATTTTAAAAAACAAAAAAATGAAATGTTAAAATTATTTAAAACACATTTCTCGTAATATACTTTACTTCAAATAAACGACGTATGACGAGGAAGTACAAATTTAAACAATTAAAGGTATAACGTAAATAAACTTTGCCTGCGCCATTTTTACATTAAGACAAATTATATCGATAAAATAACTATCAATACATAGTAAAAACCTACTAGCTTCTACCCGCCTCTTCGTGCGCGTATACTACTGTAATGCATATCCTGATCAAGTTATAGAAAGAGAAAATCTTGCGTAATTACACACGAGACCCACCCTTGAATTTGGAAATTCGGAAAACAGGATATGAGTCAATGTGTTATATAATCAAACTTACACTGTTTCCCTCACATATATGGTGGGAACAAAACGTTTGGAATGGTGGGGATAAAATATAACCTAATAATTCGGAAAATTTTAATGATATCCTTCTAACATCACGCGTCCAAATTTCGCCCGGATCACATTTAGAAACTACGAATTTATGGAGCAACAAACATGCATCGATCCGTCCATCACTAGTACGTTTAGATAATGATACCACATTTCTACATCGATAAACATTAATTTTAAACAATCCGTAATCCGCTTCACACCACGTAATACAGAATTAACGGAGTTTCATCTCCTCTATGGGGCTCCCACGACTTATTGGAATTTATAGGATCCACAACAGCGTTGAATTATTTATTTCTCGTTGATCCTGAATGTTAAGCATTGATGTTCTCCTATGAATATTCAAAGCTATCCTGTGATCAAAATCTGCTAACGACTTCCGCAATATATAGGACCGCAAATACGCCGCCATCATACGAGGAAGTATAAATTACTACGTATCGTTTATCGGCAAAATGTATTATGTATGATTTTCCGATCCAGTGCCCGGATGTCGACCGGCGCTCGGTGACATGATACGTGATTTTCCGCGAGTTAAGCTCCGCTCGGTGAGCGTTCGGTAACATATTTTATTTCTTCCGTAAGCTCACTCGCGGATGTCCCGTGATCTCGTGTCGCGCTGAAGTAACTACGTTATGTTACGTAACGCTGATTATCGAATATTTTTATCAGTATCTTCACCCCGTCATATTTTCAACTAATATCTTCTTATCTATTATTACATTCGCATAATATAAAGTTTGAACAACCTTGTTTCTTTCTCATGCCAGGGTGTAACGAAGATCGTATATATTATTTATGAAGATGATTCTGTGGATCAAAGTGTAGTATATTTGAAACGCTTTCTCTGAAAGAATGTGTATATATATATATATATATATATATATATATATATATATATATGTATATATATATATATATATTACATAATATTAAAATTCGTTCTAAAAATGACAAACGTCACTATCGCTCTTCTTTCTTTCATATTGCATCAGTTCTTTATAATTCTGCAACGAATTTGCTTTACTTAAAAAATCACTCATTCACACAAACTAATGTCGCTATATTTGTATCCTGTTTCCTTTCTGCCTTATCCTTTTTTCCCTTTCTCCTTACGACATGCCATTTTTTACAAACGTTTTTCATTACGCAAAAATGTTTTTTCTTATTTTTAGCATTACGTAGTTCAAATGTAAAATCCAAATGAAAATAAAATGTCGATCTATTACAGTCATTTTTCTCAGAAACCGATTGGCGTAGAAACATGAAATTAAAAAGTAATAGAGAATATTAACTCGCATGTAGCTCAATAGCTAACTTTCAACAATATTTTTCAACATTTTTATATTGATTCTACGAGTATATGCCATGGTTTTTAAGATTTTCACGTATATATATATATATATATATATATATATATAGAACACCGATTTTATTACATTAAGTATTATTGATTATTAATAGCGCTAGGAAGTCCTTATTAATAATGACTAACAACGAGAAAAGTAATTTCGCTTCAAACAGGGTGATACAGAAAGCTCAATATTCATATGTTTTTAAGGAAATATTTTAAAGAACATCCTGTTAAATACATCTGTAAATTACACTACTAGTATTACTAGGGTATTACTATTAAGTTACAAATATTCATATTTTACACCGTGAAAATATATTGTCTACCATATCTTTAGCAGGCGTAAAAATGTAAATTTCTCAAAAACGATAAGGTTTAGAATCATTAGTACACTTTTACTATAAACTTTAAGTAAACTTGTTGTAACACTGTGTTTTGTGTACAATTTTAACTCATAGTTTTAGAGATATTTTGAAAAGTATTTCTAGAAAGATCTTGCATAATATTGGGAAAATTTAGTTTTATCCTTATAAATTTTAATTGATACTCCAAACGACATTAATCATTATTAAACGAAATATACAGAAGACTTTATTTATTAATCTTCTAGGTAAGAGTTTATTATTAAAATAATATTTTATATTTATTATTTACTACTTTTTGCGTTATAAAATCTATATTATTAGAGATTATTCATAACACCCAAAAAAGCTACATTTTAACTTCTTTCAAAACGAATAAGTATGAAAAATTCATGTAGGTTCTTGTAATATAATATTATAGCTACAGTTGACATGCAACCAATTTTTTTTTTAATTCAAATAATTAAACAATTTAGATGGAACCAAATATGAATTTGGGTTTTTCGCGAAAAAATTGTCCTCTGTAACCGTGTATAAAAAATTTGTAACAAACTATTATTGTTTTATCTAATTTCGTTTTCAATGCCCAAGATAACAGCGATTATAAACAGTATTTCCTGAAATAAAAATTTAAATACTCACATATATCTCGGCACATCAAATTTAAAAATTATGGAACAGTTTTATATAATTTAATGAAGGGAAATTCAATAAAATCAGTCATCCAAGACAGGGTGTCTAATTTTGGAAATCTTAGTTATATAATTGCAATAAATAATAGGGAATCAAAAAACAAGTATTTACGTCGAAATAACACTCCTGAAAATTACGGTTTTATGTAATTTAATAAAAATTTAATTTAATAAAATTAATAATTTAAAATAGAATACCTCATTTCGAAAAGCTTAATTATAATATATTGAAACAAATAATAGGGCGTCAAAGAAAATTAATTTAATTAAGGCAAAAAAATCAACAGTCACGAAATCATTTTTAAACTGTTTTATTATATATTTTAATGAAGGACAAATTTATTAAAACTAATCATTAAAATAGGAAACTTCGAACAAAAATACAAAACAAAGTAAATATGTTGTCCTAAAATACGCATCAAACTCCTTAAAGAGCCAGTGCATATAATACCTTATATATGTATATGGATGTCATGAAAATGAACATTTGGTAAATAATTTTGAATATAGTTTCATTCTTTATTTTAGACACATAATAGTCCAAAAAATATTTTTTTACAAAGCTATAACCTAAACCTAGTCTCTATCCTAGTCTCTATCTTATCTCTAGTCTCTAACATTTACTTTCCCCTCTGTGCTTTTCCAATTATCATTTCCATTATTAATTCTGCTATAATTTCCGGAAAACATTCTTTTCATTTCCGTTTTTGTCGGCTAACATTGTGTTTTTAAAATATATTTATGGAATATTGAAATTACCAGTCTTCACTTCGCAAAGATAAAATATGTTACGGATTTACAATCGTTTTCTTAAATGAATATACTAGAAAATTACTGAAGTACTTTTTTGCATTTTATGTTATATTAAACATATTATTTTAGTTTTTTATGCTTCCTTGGTAAAATCTGGAATCTGTCAGCGTCATATTCTTTGACATTTTCCTGTTTTCGGGATTTATTTCATCAGTGAATTAACTCAGATAAATTAGATTAATGGATCGCATTGATATCTAAAACAATATTTTCTTGAAAGAGGTGTATCCACAGGAATCTAGGTAGCTACAGGAAGAACTGAAAAATGATGTAATATCTTGGTCTGATCTAAGATAAAGAAAGAAAACAGGGGAAATATCGTTAAGAAAAAATTATAATTCAAAGACACCCACAGGCTCATACTGGCTTTAGAGTAGCTTGGTGGAAGAAAAAGAATGAAATAACCTTTTAGGTTTTATCAATGTTCTTTCTGCAATATATAATCGCATCACATCTTAATTAAATCGAAATTTTTGCTCCGGTAACATCAAAACGACTAAAAATAAAATAATATACATAAAAACGACTAAAAATAAATCATAGTTCGAATCACATAAATAAAATTTGCTAAACCTAAAGCAAATTTAATTTTTCTTGAGTTTCTAAACTAGTAGTAAATAATCGCGATGCACTGTTACCTAAGGTTTTTTTTATTTATTCCAAGTGAATATCTAAAAGTGGACTATTATTTATTTACATTAAAAAATTATTTATTTATTTACATTATTTTATGTATCATCGTCAATGCGAGTAATTAGTCTATAAAATCATCTTGCTATATAGGCCTATTACACTATAATAAAAAATAACATAAATTTTAATTATATATAAATATAACAGAAATTATAAATATAACATAAATGATAATAACAGAAATTTACATTGACGAATTTTTTGGAAACAATTTAGCAATATGTTATTTATTCTTCTTTGAACTCAAAACACATTTTTTCTGAGTTTTTGTTTGTCTATCTACAAAAATATGTCTATCTGAAAAATTACTGAACCGATTTGAATAAACTATAATTACTGGAACAATATCAAATAAAACGTTAAGCTACCTTTTCGCCTTTAAAATATTTTTAAGGGGCGTTTGACTATTTCATCACCATGTGATAATTACTAGACCGATTGGAATTAAACTTTCACTGAAATAAATTTGTAGTACATATAAAAGTCAAAATTTGTTACTACATAAATTTAAATTTAATTATGGACACTTAGGCAGTACAACCAAACGCAAAAGCCTTAAAGTTTCAGCTAAGTTACAAAATATTAGTATCCCCATCAATTATATTTTTGAGATACATAAATTATTCAATATAGGATATAAGTTATTTTAAGTTATTCAGATAAATAAAAATATTGTTACTGGAGGGAACTCAACGCCAAGAAGAAAATACATACGTAAACAATGTAGTGTAAATCCGCATAATACTTTATTTATTTTACGAACTTATTTATTACCAATTTTAAATATATTCGCATCTTCATATTCAGATTTTTGATTACAGTACCACCTAATTACGAAAATTTTGTCCAGTTCGTACATCTATTCCCATAAGTTTACAAATACTACAAGTTTAAAAATACTACGATTTTTACTGACTTACGCAATACTACAATTTTATAAGTTAACGTGTCTCGAAAATGGAGTTAATGTAAAAAATAACGACTTTTAAGGGTATTATTATATCGTGAATTACTAATAATGTAAAAAATGCGTACTTCCTCCTAATGTTACATCTCATGTAAGTGGCATATTTAAAAGTCCCACGTAATCTCCTTGTAAGATTACTAATATTTTAAATTCTGCTAGGTTATCGCTCAAATATAATAATGAAAAAAATATGTTATATTAATGTAAGTGGCATATTTAAAAGTCCCACGTAATCTCCTTGTAAGATTACTAATATTTTAAATTCTGCTAGGTTATCGCTCAAATATAATAATGAAAAAAATATGTTATATTAATGTAAGTGGCATATTTAAAAGTCCCACGTAATCTCCTTGTAAGATTACTAATATTTTAAATTCTGCTAGGTTATCATTCAAATATAATAATAAAAAAATATGTTATATTAATGTAAGTGGCATATTTAAAAGTCCCACGTAATCTCCTTGTAAGATTACTAATATTTTAAATTCTGCTAGGTTATCGCTCAAATATAATAATGAAAAAAATATGTTATATTAATGTAAGTGGCATATTTAAAAGTCCCACGTAATCTCCTTGTAAGATTACTAATATTTTAAATTCTGCTAGGTTATCGCTCAAATATAATAATGAAAAAAATATGTTATATTAATGTAAGTGGCATATTTAAAAGTCCCACATAATCTCCTTGTAAGATTACTAATATTTTAAATTCTGCTAGGTTATCGCTCAAATATAATAATAAAAAAATACGTTATATTATAGTGTAGAAAAGAAAAGAAATTAAGAATTCATTAAAAAGCTTTAAATGAAGAAAGTTCAAAAACGTTTTTCCACGTTTATTTATTTTACGGTTTTTTTTCTTCATTTATTCAATATTCGTTTTGAAAATTATTTTATTCCCTTCTGCAAACACTTATTGTTTCCATAAAAATTACCATATAATCAAAAACTCAGAAAAATGCAGTGAAATAAAGTTAAGTTATTTATTACCAAACTGACAGGAAATTTGCTCCTAATCCAAAGAATATTATTCAAATAATTTCTTAAAACTATTTTATCTATTAATAATCTTAACACAGTAAAACTTATAAAATTAAATTATATAAGTTTTACTGTGTTAAGATTATATTATATTTTTCTAAAAGGTAAATTTATATTTTTCCAATAGACGCTGGTATATATTTAATTAATTTAATAACGCATTTAAAATTACATTAATAACTTCATTGACATCACTATTTATCAGGCTATAAGGCATCCTCTTAAAGACACTCCATAAGAAAAATGTTTAAAAATAATATCCCATAAAAGGACAGACAGAATTGCTAATTATTTTCAAAATTGCATTATTTTCTCCACATGAATGTATTGTATAAATAAATTATAATCTAAATTCTAATTCTAAGAATGTTTCCTATACGTTGTACTACACAAGTTAGATTGTTCAATTTTATTTAAAATCATAACGACGTAAATCACAACGGAATCACATAACTACAAGTCTGTTCTTTGTAGCGTGAGCCAATACATACTTACCTCTACTTTACCCGCTAAAAGTCGTAATCGACATTCTATTTGCGTTAACGAAGCGTCTCTTTGTAACTGAGATAAATCTACAAGTTCGTGAGCAATCGATTCACGTATTTCAGCATACTCACGTCACGTTTTAGTAGCCGTGACGTTTTACGCTCACCTTATAGCCCTTAACCTATACGTAGCAGTGTATATAATGGTACGTACATAGCAGACTCGCCGTACGTGGCAGTGGATCTGCTTTACGACATATCAAGCACGCGTATCTATAAAGCGAGTTGCGACACATAAAATTTACATCTGATCAGCCGATGCAATGGAGATATGGAGCCTCGCGATATAAGCCTTTTAGATGGCATGACAAACACTTGTTATAGAATGCAAATTTAAATTTTTAAAGGGCGACAGTGAATACCGGTAATGGAATATCATCAGCTGTCTACGATCGCGGGCGCTAAGAAAAATATGTCATCTATAACGTGTAATAAAATACTTTATCACCTATAAAAGTCCTACACACACATTATATTTTATGAATATGCAGGTAATAAAATCGTAACGAACCTGTGTCTATACGAAGAATATTTTTTGTTACAAAAAATATGTACTGTGGACTATTTATAGAGAAAATGTATTAAAATAAAAGTGTTTTAGAATACTTGTTTTTTGTTTGCATATTTATTAGAGTTTGCATATAATGGAACCAAAACTAAAAGTTACGTAAACTATACCTTTTGTTTTGGTTCCGTTATAGTTACTTAAACTATAATGGAACCAAAACAAAAAGTTAGTGGAACTTCTATCTATATCTTCTATATAATGGAACCTAAAAAATTAGTGGTACTTCTTTCTATATCTTCTATATAATGGAACCAAAAAAAATTAGTGGAACTTTTATCTATATCTTCTATATAATGGAACCAAAAAAAATTAGCGGGACTTGTAACCTTACATAGGCTAACCCGTAACAATTGCGTTACAATACCAAATAACAAGCACTTGAAGGAATCATATTGGCAGATCAATGATAAAAATGCAGCAAATAAAATTATGAAGATATTTTTTAAAACATGTCAATATTTTTGAAAAGAAGTTCATCCATAAATAATTTTGTTCTGAAATCGACTCAAGCATACTTCACACAGTTTATTGTATTCAATATTTTCAAACTGTAACGTTTTCATAATGGCATTAACCAGTTTTTGTTTCTTTTTAATTAAAAAAATCCTTGTCTCTAGCATTTTTTATGTTTATCAATGAGAGTTAAAATTATTTTTTCCCGCTTAAAGCATAATGGAGTAGTAAAATATGCGCCTTTTTAAAATATGCACCTATATGGGCATTTACAGTGCATGAAACTAAATTGTTTTTAATGGGAAATCATTTTTTCAATTCTTTAGTATTGTTACATCTACTCGTCACGCTGCTCTCTGTGATTCATTTAGTCAACGCCCCAACCACTCTAAGATTCCAAAAGTTATATCAATTTTTTTTAAATAATAACCAAATTTCTTTATTTTACAACTATTATTTCGTATTGTAAATTTTTCTCCAGACTTGAAAACTGTTTCGATTCCGTTCTTGCCAACTTGATCCCGTTGCATTCGTCATTAGGGCAAAGTTTAGTTCTTGCAATCTCAAGTTTATGTACGAATAAAAACGTCTCTCCTGTAGCCAGAATTTGCGCCATAAACATTTCTTTTTATTTTTCTGAAACATTAAGTCTAATAACAAACCGATCAACACTGCATCGTCAACTATGGAGGACATAGCAATAGATGTTGATACAATCCGTTACACAGGAACTGACGCTGCTACAAATGTAATTGAACCTGTGTAGCTTTCACGGTCTTCCTGCAAACTTGATTATTCTTCAGTATAATGACAATAATTAAAAAGCTAAAAAAATATTTATATTCTGGTGGGTAGTTTTGTCGTTTGGTATTGATAAATAAAACGCTCACAGGTAATTGAATAGCATTACGCCGACATATATATATATATATATATATATATATATATATACATATATATATATATATATATATATATATATACATATATATATATATATATATATATATATATATATATATATATATATTTAATAACGCACATTGTCGTGAATGAAATTGAACGTTAGCGTTTCCTATCTAAACCCATAAATCAAAAATATACAAATAGTAAATAATATTATCCGCAATTACTATAGTTATAGTAGATTACTATCAGAGTATAATTACTTGAGTTAATAAACTCGACGTTGCGACTGTAAAAATGATTCTGCAATAAAATTCTTATAAAAACCTGACCATTATTACTAACTGTGAAAATTATTTTCCACGTGAAATTTTTGTAATTATCATTAATGAGGCGAAATAAAACCATCGTAAAAGTTTTGCTTGAACTGCTTAGACTGTACAATCTACTGCTTTTATAACGTCGGTAACATTTATGGGAACATTTTGAAAGATTATGTGTTTTGGAAAATAATTTTATTAGGACATTTTTAATTAAGCTAAGAGCTCGAGATTTAGTATTTGAATAGTACATAGATGAAATGTATATACCTAGAAAAATAAATATTTTTAGTTTTTATACGATTATGCAAAAAATATTATTATGTTTTCGAGATTCATTTATGTAACTATGTCAGTAATTTTTTTCCCTTGTAAAGACGAAACGTCTCAAACGGCTTTTAATACATAAGGTACTATTAAAATCATTATATCATACCAAGGAACATATGTTATAATACGTTAAATCAGAACCAATATGGCACCTCTAATAATTAAATTTGTAATACGAAAAAATAACTTTTATAAATTCTATTGGGTGTAGTCAATAACTAAGTGTGTAATACTTTAATCATCGTCAAGAGTTTGATTAAAGTATTACAAAAGATACAAAATGTAAATATTTATTACAGAACAGCAAGGGAGAAGCCATATATAATGAATAAATAACATTTTGTTAACAAACTCCTAACTTCAGACAAATTCGAATTAAAAAAATATTGTAATAACGACTTTAAACAATAAGAGCACGCCAATAAATACCTACAACTCAGCCGACCGGTCATACACAAGTCAGCAAATAAGTATAGAAACGCTATGTCCTGTACGCGATTAGGTAGAAAAAAAGAAAATTACATCAGAGAGTGAAAAATAGTTTCGATTCCTGAATCATAGGTTCCTTATATACTTGGATTCTTATAGTATTATATGTAGGAATTCATAGATTGTGTAGGCACCAACTATGAAAGGTAGATACGGCTTTGTCGAAGAATATTAAATATGAGCCCCGCGATTAAAAAACCACTGCAAAATATATGAAAGTCTTAATAAATCTATATTGTTTAATACACCAGTTCCTTAACATCGCCATGAAAGCGTGTACTTTGTCTTAATATAAGAGATGGGATAAGAAGTTATCGCTATATAAAATATATATAAATATTATATAATATTTATTTTATTTATATAGATAGTTTATAATAATTAATAATATTAGATTTAAGTGGTATAAAAATGCAGCTAAAACTATTTTGGATATTCCATATAAATTTTAACAACTTTAGAAATATTACTCCCTGTTTTTATTATTTGGTTCAATTTCTTGACGAAATTGTGTCAATAATTTTTTTAATACATTTCAATGTTACAAAATTAGAATTGGTAAAAAATACATAGTAAGTTTATTTTCATTTCCTCACTTCCCCAAACCGGAAAACTCTTGTACACACGGGGAAAACCATGCGAAAATCGTTGTTACATTTTTCCGTATATCAAAGAAATACTACAAAGTTTATAACATATGTAAATAGTCACTACATACTGTAAAAAACCAAGGATGAAAGAATATTATGCAATGTTATTAACTGAAAGCATATTACGCTTCCAAAGTCACATAATGTAACAAGACGATTACAAAATTGGGGTAAAGAAAACGCTGATTCGATAAAATGCAAACACAATAAAATGTTTAGCTCGGGAACGCGTACACTTGGAAATTTAGGTGAAGTGTTGTTTAAAATAGTTCGATAAATATAAAATAAGATACAGCTTCTTGAGATAATTCCTCATTTCTAAGGATCGTGGCTCCATTTCAATAACACCTTTGCTTTAATGATGTTTCGCCATAAGCTCCTGTTCTCAACAATATGTAGCGCGTCATATAACGGAGTGACAAACGTTTCTCGAACCTAGTTCATCTAGCATCTACGGCAAAATTCCTGCTATCTGTCTCTTTCAACTTTGCCAGTAAAAATGAGATTCTCAGTACTTTTAATTCCCGAGACAGATGGTGGACAACCTTGTTTGGATTCTAATTTTTTTCAGATCGAGATGCTGATCCTGTGTTCGGTCTTTTGTTAGGGATACTAATGGTATATATATATATATATATATGTGTGTGTGTGTGTGTGTATATATATATATATATATATATATATATATATATATATGTATATACATACATAAATGTACAGTTTGAACTATTGTTCATTAAAATTCCACAAATATTTACATATCTTCAAAACACGAAGCTAAATACCTATAGCAAAAATTTCTTAAGTGAAACAAAATAAAGGGGAAATTCAAAAAGGTCCCTATAATCACAAAAAAGAGTGCAAAAGATATGGCCGCGTTGAAAAGTTGGAGCGAGCATCAATTGTATAGATGCAGTAACGTAAGACGCACGTCCACTAACAATGAGTGTTGACTACTGTCCTACTGCATAGAACCCGTATTTAGATTGATTTTATTACCAGACCATATTCATTCACGGAAACCACTCAACTATATCAAAGTATTTCTCTTTTACGTCAAGCTTCATTACACAAAGCATGTCAGAAAAACATTCAGCGACTGGTCCTGCGATACAAACAAACTATTTCTCTGTGCCGGAAATTATTATATTGAGGGTTTAAAAGTCACCTGAAAGGGATTCAGAAAGACAAGTTTAGGTTAGTGATGGCTACGATATTACTTAAGTCGTACATAACGTACTCTTCCTACTTCTTCCACTTCTTCCTACTTCCTACTTCTTCCTACGACTTCAACAAAGTTTCTCAATTAACCAACATAGTGAAAAATAAATAAGAGAGATAGAAGTTTATTGCTCTCATTTCTTTCCTACCAACCTTATAACATCACATAAATAAGGCGTTTTCCGCCAAAAACCTCGGCGATCGTGACTCCGAGGTTAAGATGAAGCAAAGAAAATATTAGTCTAAATTCTGATATTAAACGTATCGAGGAACATTTAAACATTTATTTTTAAGATTCTGTACTACAGAAGGAAAAAGGAGACCCTTATGAGATCACTCACCTGTCTACGCCACAACCGTTTTCTCAGAAACCGCTTGAAGTTGAAACATAAAATTTAGCACAGTATTAAATCAAATATTAATCCACAACTATTTCAATAGGTAACATTAAAAAATAATGAAATGTAAGGGAGAAAATGGAGTACCCTAAAAAAATCATACACAGATAACGTGGGGTCATACGAGTTCCAAAAAATTTTTTTATTGATTTTAGATATTATTCAACATATTATTTCCTATTTTTGGATACATCTGAAGAGATATATTGAAAACAGGAAATAATATTTTACACACACCCCCCTCCCTCATTCCCAGAAATAATGAATTCAAAATTATGAAAGAATAACTATCGTGATTATACTGGACTACGTAATTTTTATAATATACACCACGTTTATATAATGGGTCTGTAAAAGGCAGTGGCAATATAATTTTAAACATATATTCCATGACGTTCCCAACATTCACTAGCGAGTCCAAAGAGCCGCATTTTTTTTAATTGTTTCTTGTTTTTTAATTAAATAAACTATTTTTTTTATATAATTATCGTACAATTAAATGCATACTTAAGTTTCTTAGCTTCGCGTCCTTTTTGGGCCTTATTAATTTTATTGGTAATATCGATATCGACATTGCTATGAACGATGATGTTTAATTTTTCCTCAGGCTTTTTTACATCGACATTTTTATGGCGACCGACTACAGAACCCTCCTTGGACTTAGTTAATAGCGTACAGATATGTCTGATATCATTCTTTCTTTTCACGTACATTATTTTCACCACACTCTAAGTTCATATCCATTTTTTTCAAGTCACATTTTAACGTGCGATTTAGGACGCGTGACAAGCCACGGTATATGTAATATCAAGAAACGATGAAAGAATATCTTCTCGTCAAATAAACGAAACAATCAGCCAGTTACGAATATGCAAACATATTTCTTCAGCACATTTTCACGACGAGATGATGAGCATGATTCTCAAAAAAATAATAAGTAATCAGCTAGGGAGCTGCAGACACCTTTGACAGTTTTTCAAGATGATAATTATCCTCCGGACTTAGTATTCCGATAACTGAGTCTTTTATTCCGATAACTGAGTCGTAATTACTCTAATTAAATCTAGTTTACGTCAAATAATAAAACACAACCATTCATTTATTTACGATGATTAAACTTGTTAAGATACGTTATTAACATTTTATTATATTTTTATACGATAGCCGGATCGCTTTACTGAATGAGCTGAATGAATCGCTTACAGAATTAATAATGATGGTCGTTTGGACCTTAAATGTTTATGCTTGTTGGTAATTATTTTATGTGTTTTAAAAAATATTATTTTTCGTGTAAACTCATTTTAATGTAAATTCATTTAAATTTCATTTAAATGTTGTGTTTTAAAAAATGTTATCACCTGTACGGTGATATTTTTTCTGTAATAGCCAAATATTGAATTTAACTTTGAATCAGTTCGAATTACCCACCTAAAAATCTTGTCATACAACGAAACCTAAGTCATGGTTAAGAATTTAAATAAAGTAGATAAACATCACGTAGTTTCATTTAGTTGTGAATAAAAATTATGTGATTATAACCAAAGATAAAATTTTCAACATCATTCTTGAACACACAATGCATTCGGTTAAGGTAAAAATTATGAATATGAACATCGTACTAAAATTATAAACGTGAAAGTGTATTTATTAACGGGATAATCTCCGCGAAATTTTGTATAAATCTAGCTTGAATCATGGATGTCTGTTCAGAAATAGATATTCGTTTTCTCGGACAGCCTTCTTTCTTTTTACTCTATTTCTTCAATTCTATGCATCTCAAACTAGTAACTTGCTACAGCTAAAATATTTTCAAAAAGGTAACATTCACACGAGCAATTTATGTTGCGAGGCTATAAAATACTGCCTACGAAATGCAATCGCGCGCCTGAACAATCAACTGATAAATAGAATCTCATGAAACTACCCCCAAAGAAAAATGGCTATCCGCCTACAATGCCTCGCCAGCAGCGAAATAATAAACGCGAAAAGGTAAAGCCTTCTTAAATTGTTACATTAGCAAGACAGTAAATTTTCAAAGCCGGCATGCCGCTCTCATCAGCTAGGCCCTGCGTAATTTGAATTTTAATCGTATAGATAGGGGAACAGGTGGCTACGTGGCACCTCGAGTTGGACGGCTTCTCTTCTTCGGTTACAATAAATATTTATTAAATATGTATTCGCTGGTATACGGATGATATGTTTCGACGCTTTTGTGATGTCTGTAGATATAATATACATATTTCGATAAGGCAATGTTGAGAGAAAAATCATTGAGTCAACAATATTAAATAGTAATATAAATGTTGGTTTTACTATTAACCACTCTCTATAATATCTTGGTGTTTTAGTACATCAAAATCCTTGAATCGTAAATCAGTTAAATTTTAAGGGGTCTAATATTTCTATAATTTTTCAGAAGAAAACAATATCAATACATATAGTAGAATAATTATACATATAATAGAATAGTAAATAGTAGAATAAAAACTGTGTATAGTGAAAAAATGTAAAAAGCTATAGAAAAAAACTATTTTACAATTTCCTATATATACTATCACATAAAACTTACTAAACATATTTACTTAGAAGTTCTACTCTCATATTTGTTAGAACCTGAAGAATATAAAATATTAGAAGCTTTTGAAAGTTTTGACTCTTGGTATTTCTGTTAACATATTTTTAGTATGGTTGCCTATATAACTTAAAGGCTACTAATAAAGTTAAGAATTTGTCAGTAAAAAATATATTCATGTGACGTCAAAAATTTTGCACCAAAAAAGATATAACCCTACTTACGAATACAGCAATTTTGTCCATTTACTACGTATCGCACTGCAAATAAAAACTGACTTAACAAAATGCTATACGATTGCTATTTTTTATAGCATATTTCAGTTTATATACTATGCTAAGTAATTGCTTTTAATGGCAAGTTCTGTTACAATAAATTTTAAACTTAAACCATTACTTCGTTGGTCAAAAGCAAGACGAGACATAGTATTTCATTTTCTAGAACTTGAATACACTTCTTTTAATGTAGATACATATTAGAAACTGACAAACAGATAATATATTATTATTTATATAAAATAAAACTATAATAACAATTTCAAAATAAATAATAAAAAAAAATACACCGATGAACATTTTATTTTATCAACCCAACGAAAATACCGTCAAATAATATACAATTCTTTCTAACGTACCTGAAACAGACATTCATAATATAAATCACTTTGATAGGTATTGTTACATTACCAAAAATAAAAAAAACTATTACCTTACAATATTATTGTATTATTATATTGTAGCAAATAAAAACATAATATAAACTCTTAAAAATTAAAATTTAAAATTTACGAGCTTTTCTGTAAAAAAGTAATAAAATATTTTATAGTACATTAAAAACTTTATTACGATTAGCCAGTTACATAATTCAGTGATAGAATTTCTTACGATATAATAACGCTTCAAACTCATCTATGTCATTTTGCAATGTCTTCATTTTGTTGCTGTTATATTTCAATATTATTATTATATTGTGGGAAATAAACACACAATACAAATTTATAAAAATTATTATATAAAATAAAAGACTTCTTCTCAAAAGAAATAACAAAATATTACAAACTTTTAATTGGAAATGAAAAACTTTATTACGATTAGCATCAGTGTTAAAATTTCTCAAGATGATTAACGCTTTCCACTCACCTATGTCACATTACAATAAATTTGTCTCCTTTTTGTCTTCAGATGTGGTTGATCCAATGGAGAAAATTTTAATTAATTTTAAGCCTCACAAGGAAGGATAAAAGTGAGTGAAAGAGAAAAGTATATTCCGCCTTCCAATCCTCTAATTGTTTACCTCAGGTTTGGGAAATCTGAAAACATTCTACAAAACAGCATGTGAACTTTTAATAAAAATTATTTTCCTTCACTTGTATCGACAAATACCCGTGCTACGAACAATTTCTCTACTTTCTCTGTATTCCAACACACACTGTCTGATTTTATTTATTTATCGACATAAAACAAATTATATTACTATACAACTTCAGCCCTCCATTCATGAAAAAATGATTCTTAATTATGTTAGCTGTTTCTATTCTAATTATGACAAAATTAAAATTTTAATGTATATTAATTTGGATTTCATCAAGTATAAAAAAATGCCAGACGATTTCAAAGATCATAATTATCTGCCAGGCGACCTCAAAGGCACTTTGTAAAGGGCATAAAATAAAAGCTGTTCTACAGGGCTCAAATTTATATGGCTGAATTATTTAACGATTTAAAGTGAGTGAGTCCTGGCGATAGCAAAAAGTCGTGAGAAGGTTACGCAAGTATCTATGTGGGAATGAACTCGTTGGAATTGCGGAAAATAACTGGATACAGGGTTTATGAATAAAATAGAAGTTATTATAAAATTAAGTGAAATATATTTTTTTACTATGAAAAACATTTTGGGAACGTTTTAAATTTATACTATTTCGTTTACATCTCTTCTAAAACTTTGTCGCCAGATTATTCATAGTCTTCTTAAAGAACATCTCTTTTTTCTGAAAAGAAAAATCATATTTTTATTTCAGTGTACAGATAATATGATTAAATGTATTCTAAATAAAATTGAAAAAATTTTAAAACCTGAAATATGTTCTTCATACATTTAGAAGACTGCTGCATTAGTTGATGGAAGGTACAGTACCTTCCATCAACTAATTCCTAGGGACAGCGTCCATCTTTTATGATGCTCATTGAATTCCTACTTCATCCCTGGTATTATTTGTGAAAAAAATTGAATAAGTTTGCTTTTGTCCTTTATTAACCTATTGCACAAAAATTGGTTTCCATAACACCATATTTCATTAATTCCTTATAACATATTTGGTCTATAACTGTCTATAGTCTCAGAAAATCTTAACTAAACATTGTTAAAATATTCCTGGGCATATTTCAATTTTTAGTCCTCATCTATCATAGTGTTTCGTGTTAACTGGACCATTTAATTTTTTCTCCATCTGTTAATTAAAAATTACTTGATAGTTTTTTTAAAATTGAATATTCCGAAGTTCCTTTATAAAGGATACATGTCTGGCTTATTCTTAACCAATAACAATTTAATTCATATTTCTTTTTTCGCATCTTGAGTGCGTTCATAATCTTTGAATGGTAGGAAGAAATATTGATCAAAAATAAAATCTCTATGTAAAACTATGTTGCCGTTAATGACTGTAATCTGTCTTATCTTCTATGTATCTCCTCTTTTTCTTGGTCTGAAAACTATTTGATTCTATTTTTTTATCATTTTTATTTTTTTCACTGATTTATAAATATTTCCTCGTAACTATGATTTGCGCAAATAATTCTGAAACTTACAATTATTATTTAGAACTACGGTTGGGGGCAATTTCTGTAATCCATACGTATTTACAGTCCAAAATATTTGGGTGGAAAGACCATATTTACGTATGATATTTCGCTGATATCTGTTACAAAATATGCAACTATTTTGTCTGTGTACGCGATGACTCGACTACTATAAGAGCAAAATAAATAAAGCAATTATTGAGGTACACAAGCTGTTCCAACCATTGCATAAATTCCCTCTTGGGAAAGAATGAAATAGAAAACGTTCCACGTAAAAGGTTCATATTCCTAACATAGTATACTCTTGGTAAAGCTAGTATTCCATATATTCCATATATTATCATTTTTATTTTTTTCACTGATTTATAAATATTTCCTCGTAACTATGATTTGCGCAAATAATTCTGAAACTTACAATTATTATTTAGAACTACGGTTGGGGGCAATTTCTGTAATCCATACGTATTTACAGTCCAAAATATTTGGGTGGAAAGACCATATTTACGTATGATATTTCGCTGATATCTGTTACAAAATATGCAACTATTTTGTCTGTGTACGCGATGACTCGACTACTATAAGAGCAAAATAAATAAAGCAATTATTGAGGTACACAAGCTGTTCCAACCATTGCATAAATTCCCTCTTGGGAAAGAATGAAATAGAAAACGTTCCACGTAAAAGGTTCATATTCCTAACATAGTATACTCTTGGTAAAGCTAGTATTCCATACATTCCTACTTTGTATTTGCTTCTTACTCGATATTCTCCAGCCCGCTCAAACTATATTGGTCATTTATATTCTCTGAAGGGCGATTACAAAAGGTTTTAAAAGAATAGAAATTACAAGTGCATGCAGAAAGTTAAAACAGATTTTGTTTTCTAACAAAACTCTTAATATGCAAAGTTTAGTTAGAAGTTAATTAATATTGTTAAGAAAACGTTTTTACGAAAAACTGAATGGACTTCATATAACCGAATCGAATAAGAAATATACTGAAAAGACAAAGCAATCAAAATATGAGTACTTACTTGGTACTTTTACAGAACAATATCGTTTCGGAACATAAAAAATTGGCGACTACTGTTTTTTGGAATTGGTGTCAAGTCGACATTTCTCTCCTCTCTGACATTCACAATAATATTCATAACCACACACACAGATAAGTGCTATATTTACATGGCACCGACTTGAAACATTTCTAACAGTAGCAGTATTTTACAAATTTATTTTTATTCGGAAACGATATTGTACCGCAAAAATTCCAATAAAATAAAACTATTTCATAATTTTATACTTTTCAATGTGCTCCCTCTTCGGTGGTTATTTAAAGTAAATTCAATTTTTTTGTAAAAATATTTAATTTTTCCATTTTAAGTGCTTATATCTTATTTTACCCAAAATTTCACCTTAACCTTACCTTAACCTTAAATTCGATTTCATAATTTTCATTAATGAAATCGAAATAGACATTCGCAGCAGAAGCAGAAGAGTCGGCCAAAGAAAGACGTTATTCTTTGACTGAAAAATAGTCGGTTGTCGTTAAATCAAAATTTAAAAGATGTCTTTTTTTCAGAAAATTGAAAATAATATCAATAATTATTTGTCATATTTTTCGTGCACGCGATATTTGCGTACATTGTTCAACGCCGCTCGAAGGAATAACCCGCGAACAGCTGCGAAGACATCACCACTGTGGGTAAACACCGCACTCGGGGCAAATATTAGATGTGTTAAAAAAAGTTAAGTAACATTTTTTTGCACTCAATTAGAAAAAGGGCGTGTTTTACCTTTTATTTCAATGACAATTTATTCCTTTGTAGCCAACGAATAGCGTCTTTCTTTGTCCGACACTTATTCCCGGACACGGTGTACTCGTATATCGAGGTTTATTAAATGCTGCAAACATCATGTGCGCAAACACATCCATAGGTATATAAAGGCACATTCACTCTTTTGGCTTCTCCGTAGTCAGTAGTTCAAACCTGTATATACCTGTACATTCATACTATATATCCGCTTACTAATATTCCAGTTACTATATGTGTTTGTACATACCTGTATATACTTACTTGCATACTTATCTACGTACGTTTTGTATTTTGTTTTACGTATATTAGTGTTTGCTCAATTCATGCATTAATTTACACCTGTACTTACTTATTTATCTACCTATCAACTAATAATTTAGGTGCTTCGTGGCTTTGTACGTACCTGTATATACTTAGCTATTAACTTTATTATTTTCTTGCTTATGTCAACACTAAGAAAACGAGTCCATACTCGATGACCTTACAGTTTCTTGATTTTACTAAAGAAATTATTTACGTTACCTTTAACTGTATCAAAATTTGATAGACTGGATTACGAGATTATCATTAGACCTATGTCATCCAAACTCGATCACGGCACACGTGCTATACATTGTTGAGGAATTATTTGATGCAGCTTCAATGTCCATGGTCAAATCCTAATGAATTGTTTTCTGAAACTACACTGAGGTTTTTAATAAGAAAGAGTTATCCAAATTGGTTGATCAATGTCGGAGATATGAATTAACATACACAAAAGAGGCTGAATCGATGCAACATCAGGTTGAGCAATTAGAATCCGATGATCGATGACAGAATCTCTCCTTGAGATCCGCAGTACTAAAAAATAGTACCTCCTATAGTTTTACAATTTAAGCAGGTTATACCACGGCTTCACAAGAACTATTGAGCAGAAACCAGAGTTTAATAATAGAGTCTATGCTTGGGACCAACAATACTAATTTCAAAACAGCAGATCGCCAAGTTTCACGGTTTAAGCAGGCAGTACACCTACATCGTCAAATCAGAGAAATTAAAACTAGATAGATAATATGCTTCAGCATAGCTGATCTTCAAACCTAATGGTTTTGGCAAACAGCAGCCCTGCAGCAATAGAAGTGAAAAGTTGCATTCCAGAATTCAATATTATATTTTCTGCTTGAAATAAGTTTATTCCTCACTACCGAAAAATTCCTATCACCACATTTTCACTTTATCAACGAACCCTAATTTTGTTAAAGAGCAAATTTATGCCCTTAGTCATGTCTTATTAGATTATCATTAGACGGGAATTGAAGATACACCATAGAACAACATTGCACAGACTCTTGTGCTATGCAATGTTGTTCTAAGGTATATCTTCAATTTCCGTAGTCAAATTGTAACTAAATTTTCATGAGACCAAGCTGGGAGTATATCCTTCCAAATAAAAAAGAGTCATTCAAATTGATAGAGCTTACATCATCTAAACTCAGTTCAATCTCCTCCCTTTTTCATTTATATTGTTTTGACAAAACTTTTATACTTGCTATAAATAACCATTAATTTTTCATAAGTTGTTATTTAATTTAATTCATATAACTGAATGCCCAAAATTTGTATAAATATATTATAAATAATGATAAAGACTTTTAAGACAGAATGTAAATATTAATTAATCAATGTAAAATTGAAAACTTTAAAATGAAAACTTCGAAAAGCGCCAGCTGTGAAGATATAATTGTATTATACACCATCAACGCATTACTTACATATATTATTAACCTACTTTATTTAACTAGTATAAAAGAAGATATTTTATATACCAGACAGTAGGACTGTCTGGTATAGAAAATATCTTCTTTATAAAATACGAATGAAATTTTCAGTATCTTGCATAGCATTGTTTTGTATAGACAGACAGACACTGCTTGAAACGCAGATATATAACTAACAAAATATATTGAATACTTTATGTCAAGTATTTACCATGCGTATTCCCAATCGAATACCCTGCAAGCTAGTATACTCGTGAAACCTTGTTAATTATATATAATATATAAACGTAATTAAAGAAAGAGAAAGTCTAAAGAAATGTCTGGAAGTGTTCACATCTGGAATTGTTGTACGTACCTCGAAATTCACTAAGCTTTTATTTAAATCCTTTTTTCTGTCTATGTTAAGTATTTTAATTTTTCTATGAATGGTTTGAAAAGTGACGTAAGTGTAGTTTTAGTGCAAGAAGTTGCAAAAAAATACACTTGTTTCCATCTTTATTTTACTATTTACCTAAAAGTGTTCATATCTAGAATTGTTGGACGTACCTGGAAACTCATTAAGCTCTTATTAAAAGCTTTTTTATCTATGTTAAGTCTTTTACTTTTACTATTAGCTTGCCACATGTGGCCTAGTATGTTGTAATATATACGCATATCTATTATTTTTATGATCTTAATAGAATCACATTGAATTTTAAGTAGAGGAGTGTGATATTAGATAAAAATAATAATATCACATATCTCTCCTTAAAATTTCTTGCTAAAGACCTTGTAAATACTAAGTCAAACATAGGGGAGAAACTATTATATTATTAAGGTTCATTATCTTTAAGTGACCCTTCACTATTAATAGATATAAGACAGAATGAAGGCCTTGTACATGTTCGCTTCGTTTCAATTTATGAACGTGCTATATATTAGAGGACGGAAAATAAGCTACTCAGCTGCTGCATAATGAATGCGGAAATCAAAAGCATTCTAGAGAAAATTGAAGAAAGAGGCCAAGATCCATCGATGTTCGTTTAGGAGGAGGTAAAGTATTCTCAAACACAAGATATAGTATGCAACGATCGTAAAACTTTACGAGTGGCAGCCGGCACATTTATTGGGGTTAGCACAAAGCTTTTATCAAAAAAGATCCACAGCCAATATAAGAACCATCGCTTATATTGTCTTTGAATCTTTTTCGGTTTTTCGCTTGGTTGTAACTAAATACGTCTCGATTAGTTTTTGGGAAGAAATTTAATACAAACATTTTCGAGCCAATCACTCTTGTACACCCAAATCTGATTAACTTATTTATCTAAAATTTATTAAACTTTAATAATAACCAAATATGATAAAATCTTAATGTTCAGGTGCAAAAAAATGGAAAGTAGTGAGTTTCCATCGACATATTCACTCAAAAACTTATAATTTATGAGGCCTGTAAGATCAGAGTTTCAACCAGCGAGGGAGTTTAAACGACCGTCATATTTTTATAAGATCAATGGTTTAACTTCTTTTAAAGTTTAAACTCCACTTCAAATATTAAATACGACTATATAGCGGCCCACAATAGTCATATTATTTCAGTCATAATTTAGAAAATTCTAAACCATTGATTATAATGTTAACGTGGTTACATTATCAAATAATATGTTTACACTTTTATTTAAACTTATTATTATTGAAGGTTCCCAACAATCATTTCTAATACCCGTACATCCTTAGAACGCGGATTAATCATTTTAAGTTTTGTAATAGGAAAAACCAACTGCGTTTAAATTTACATCTGACTCTCAATAGAATTGGGAATATTTTATAATTCCGACTCTACACTATTAAAAACAAACATATTTGTAAAAGAAATGCTTTTGCTAATCAAACAGTCTCAGTTTATTAAACATACGAATAAAGTTAATAAAGTTCAAAGAAATGGAGGTATTATGAATACTCATATTACTATTTGGACATAATTGACAATTAAATATAAGCCGAGATTTGTATAGTTGTTTGAAGCTGTGTTTGATCTTATAACCCTAAGTGTACTTTTTATATTATATTTAACAATCAAATGAAACCTCTGTGAATTCATGTTCAACATATTTACTTTTCACGATACTTTCCGCCATATATATACTTTTATACTACATATATTCTATATACTACATATTTTATACCACATAGATACTTTTCTTACTTTAACAAAAATAATTTTTATGTAAACGCTGTGTTCAATGTATTTTGGGGAGTACATTGAAGATGGACACAGTCATCATATATTCACACAAGTAAACTCACGTCCATAACTTTAATAACTCGTACTTACTATTCCAACCGGTTTCCCACTGAATTTATCGTCAAAATAATTGGTTGTAATTATTTCCTTGCCAGTTAAGAGTATTTCTCGATCATATTTATTATTAAATGAAATAATAACTATTGCAATAACCCATAATTATGCGGAAACTCTTTTCGTTCTTAGTAATTAAAGAAGCCACTTTAATTACATATTATTGGGTACAAAGAGAAATTTTATTAAAAATATTAAACCATCATCGATTCGCAGTGAATTTACATAAAATGAAAACGAATAAAGTGTTTTATGATAATTTTGCTACTCACAATTTAAAAACTTCGAAAATAATAGAAGAAAACAATTTTTGAGGGTTTAACCGGTTGTTATTATTATAAAGAATTACACTTTTACTTCATCGTTATGAAATTGTCTCTAGTTCCCATTCCAATTTAAAGTAAATTTTAGGAATTCCTTTTAGTTACAATACAAATCTTAGATATAATATACAAAATAAAAGCTAAAAATAGGAATATCTCGACGCTAACCATTACTTTGAAAGGTCACATTTGTCCGTCAGGCAACTACAAGTTGTACACGTGTCGCTCTCATCTCTTGGAGATATCAGAGTAAAGCGTGTGCAACCGTTAGAGACGGACTAACGTGGCCTTTCAAAATAACGGTCAGTGTCGAGATATTCCAATTACTTAATTGTGTATATAATATCTAAGATTTATACTCAAACTAAAAGGTACTTTTAAAGTTTACTTTAAATAGCACGAGTTACCTTACACCTTATCTTATTGGAACCATTTACAATCTAATATTTTTCAACTTAACTTTAATATATTAGCAGGCTGGAACTGTTTAGGAACAAAAAAGTATGTAAATAATATTAAAATAAATATTTTTTTCCTAATAACTTTAAGCAATCAAATTTAATCTACGAACTAACACTTTGGGCTATACTTCTCAACGGAATTGGACTTATTTTACTTTTAGGATCCTAAGCTAAAGAATAATGAAATTACCTCTAAAATTTGTTCAGTATTTTTTTCTGTGATTTGCGTATAAACAAACATAAAAACAAAAAAGTCCGTAAATAATATTAAAATAAATATTTTTTCCTAATAACTTTAAGCAAACAAATTTTATCTACGAACTAACACTTTGTTCTAAGTTCTCAACGTAATTTGACATAATAATCACCTTATTTTACTTTTAAGATCCTAAGCTAAAGAATACTATAATTTTTTTTGTTATACACGTATAAACAAACATATATTTAAAAAAGTTTTTGACATCCAGTCGAACTGATACGTGCCATGTTTTATTCATGAGATTCTTAACAATATGATGTTAAGTAGCTCACTAAAACTCACCTAGTAATGTTTGCATGAGGCTCATAAAAAGGAACAAAAAAGGCAAACTTGAATTTAAAAACTGTGGATTTCTATCATTTATCATAATTATTATTTTCATACCTCATTTTTTTTCAAATACGTCTTTAAAATACAAACTTTTATTTTACTCTTACGTTATATAACTTTTACTTTACTCTCCATAATTTTTTGATAAATTGGTATTGGGTAATAAAATAATTGGGTAATAAAATTCGTAAACTATTTTAAACAAGAACGTAAATTCGCTTGAATACAGATAAACGAGTACAAAATGAGAATAGGAATGTATGTCCGTTTGCATAAAAATTCCACTCAAAAAAGGCAAAATATCGTACAATGGAAACGTTCACTTTATTATACAAGTACACTGCAGATTTTTAACAAGTACACAAACATAATTTAGATATTTTTTTTTAATTAGCGACATTCATTTAGCAAGAACCCAGCGCAGCGGCATAAAAACTAAGCATAGGAACTATCCAGATTGTTTTTCATTCATTTCCTTCATGTTGAGTATGAACCAGCACAAAATAGTATGTCAGGAGTTGCCAAAAACAGGGTTAGTCAACATAAGAGTTTTAGAGACATTAATTTTTCTCGAACATATTGATTTCATTATATTTAAGCATATATCTGAATTTGTTCATGTTAACGTCTTACCACATCTGAACAAATTATCATTCCACTATGTCCAGATATTTAGAGTTACACCTGCACGGTGCTGTTGATGACCGTTCTTTGTTATTTATCTAGTATGATATAGACATTTCTATGGTGGAAACTTTCCAGTTGGATAATTTTATTTAAAATATTCCAGCGTCTTTTCGAGGATTTTAACGTTTTTAGGGATCTGTAAAAAGAAAAGGATTCTGGAGGAGAACGGAACCTTATCGATCTCATTCGGTTATCCTTCCCTCTGTTTATCATAATCCTTTGGCTTTTAAAACATAAGTTTAAATAATAATTTCATTATCTACAATAACGCAAATAAGGAAAATATTGCGATGTGTTGTACAATCAAATGAATTCCCAAGGGCATCATCGGACATGGAACCTTATTTCTTTAATGTCATACATATAATTTATCACCTCTATATGGTAATTTTAAATGTGAATGTACTCGATAAGGAGAATTATATACCACTAATATGATTCAACTGCGCAAGCTGCCAGTTAAATTCAATTACCAGGATATGGTTAAATTCAATTACCAGGATATGATATATATCAAAAATATAATAATTAATCATCCAAGCGACAAACCCTTAGGACAGAGACGGAAGAAGTTAGATATTTGAAAATACTTACATCAATTTACCGTAGTTACAGCCAATTTTATCTTCGCTCGACGTGGATATCTTTAAATCGATATCGTCAAACTCTAAACTGTAAATTAAAGTTCATCTGTCTTAACTCCAGGCAGGCCTCAGGGACGTATTAAAACTAAACTAATCATAAACATTTTGGATAAAATGTGTAGTAGAATTTCTAAACTATTATCATTTCCAATAAAATTACAATAATTTTAGGAAAATAGATATTTAATTATCAAAATTTAATAACACAAAAAACAGCAAACTAACAAGTGTCAGCTAGTATTATTCGTCAGAAATTTTGATGATTAAATCAAACAATAATCAGAAATATAATCTTCAAAAAACTTAGTAATATTGGCATCAATTTCATGAACCCTAATTTTACAATTTCCATATTGGATATAGTTTTCAAGAGATTCTAGTCAAAAGAAAATGTGGGTTTCGCTTCAGTAACTCGATGTGATCCAAAAATACTTTTTAAACCCTGGAGAGAATTTTTTTTGAAAGCGACCCATCACCGGCATAATGCAAACCTTTTATTACTTTTAATGTCAATAATTCTGTCATTTAGCTGAGTGTGGCTATAATTACCATGTTTGCAATTATAAATTTATAAGATATTCGATATATTAAATTCTATTATTAGAGTCAACGTGGGAAACTTTACATTTGAACTGAAACTACTAATTTCAAAATAATTATATGAATCTAATTCATTTCGTCACTATAAATTTAACAAAATAAAAATTAGAATTGTTTTAAACCTATGTGGTAAACCAAATATATGTGATTGGACAAATTATATATTACATTACTTATTTTTGTACCTTAATGTATCTAAATGATACATATGACGTACTTATTACTACAAAAGCAATCTCTTACAGTCAACCAGAACACCAGTCCAACTCCTCTTGACGAGCAGCCAGGAATCGAACCCGGGTCCCCGCGGTGCGCCTCGCAGTCAAAGGCCGTATGCCTTGTGATCAACCCAACACACCACGTTATGTCTACTAGTATATAAACAACTCGCAATTTCAAAATTATATTATAAAAAATATATTACATTGCCATTATACATCGCTAAAAATATATTACATTGCCATTATACGTCGCTAAAAATATATTACATTGCCATTATACGTCGCTAAAAATATATTACATTGCCATTATACGTCGCTAAAACTATATTACATTGCCATTATACGTCCATTATACGTCACTAAAAATATATTATATTGCCATTATATGTCGCTAAAAATATATTATATTGCCATTACACGTCGCTAAAAATATATTATACTGTCATTATACGGCGCTAAAAATCTTTCTCCTTCTTTCTCCTGGATTTGGTCCTATATCTCATTTGGGGTCAACCCTCTTTGTACATTTTCGCCACAACAGTCTATCATGTGTTGTCATTGAGTTCAATCTCATAATTATAAAGTCTTTATCTATAGTGCTCTTCCAGGTCGTAGCGGGTCAACCTCGTCCTCTCTTTCCTTCTTCTATTTTTAATACTGCTTTGGTCCTCCTTGCGTCTCATAACGTGCCCGTATCAACGCAAGCAATTTTCACTCAGTTTTTCCTCAATTTTTGCGACTTAAAACATTCATCTAACGTACCCATTTTTGATTCCGTCCAGTCTTGTAACTCCCCTGGTCCAACGCAGCATTTCGCTAAAAATCGCATGTCGCTAAAAGTCTAGGTCTGGGCTCTATCGTAACCCAATATTACCGATGCTACCATGTATTTTCGTAATTCCATCACATATTTCCGTGATATTCTCTAAAACAATTTATTAAGTATAACCTCGAAATTATGAGTCTATTTACTATATCAGACTATACTTACTACAGAAGCGTGATACGGGTATTAAACCCCCGACGACGAATTTACTTTCCATAAAATGCGCTCCATATACTGTTTTGCAAAACAAAAGTAAATCCACGGGATATCATTGTGCAATATCAAATGCAATATAAAGTTTAGTTATCACCACTTTAACCAATGTCTTCTCGATAAGAATACTTAAACATATATCTAAGAAGTCACATTTTATTCATAGATTTAAATTCAAAGTTTAAAGAGACATCACTTTGAACCTTGTAACAAAAGTCGATGACAGTTACTTTATAATCACTTTACAATAACGACTATACGAATCAGATATTCATGACGTATTAACTTTTTACCATAGACGTATCTATACAAATTTGTCCATTAGAAACTGAAAAATATATTTACAACAATCATTAATAAATTGAATAATGTTCGACGTAACATGTATTTAATTAGAAATCTAATTAAACTGCACAGTTGTATAAATTTGACCTTTTATACACAAATTTGTCCATTAGAAAATGAGAAATATATATACAACAATCATTAATAAATTGAATAATGTTCGACGTAACACGTATTTCATTTGAAATCTAATTCAACTGCACAGTTGTATAAATTTGACCTTTTATACACAAATTTGTCCATTAGAAAATGAAAAATATATTTACAACAATCATTAATAAATTGAATAATGTTCGACGTAACACGTATTTCATTTGAAATCTAATTCAACTGCACAGTTGTATAAATTTGACCTTTTATACACAAATTTGTCCATTAGAAAATGAGAAATATATATACAACAATCATTAATAAATTGAATAATGTTCGACGTAACACGTATTTCATTTGAAATCTAATTCAACTGCACAGTTGTATAAATTTGACCTTTTATACACAAATTTGTCCATTAGAAAATGAAAAATATATTTACAACAATCATTAATAAATTGAATAATGTTCGACGTAACACGTATTTCATTTGAAATCTAATTCAACTGCACAGTTGTATAAATTTGACCTTTTATATACTTGTCTTAAAATATCACGCGTAGAAATAACCCTATCTATAATATGGAAGACACAATAATCTAATATTGTACCTTCCACATTTATCACACGCATGTTACACATATTCATCCTTTTTCACAAAAAAACGGTTTTTCCAGCACTTAAAATATACATGTTTAGGTGCTGGAAAAACCGTGGGTAGTTTCAGCAACCGAGTTACATTTATAAATCGTTAACAATGGCAAAACAATTTTACATATATCCAAAAATAATACTATTATAAAATTCTTCGGATCAAGAAGTCGACGTTCACTCAAAGTATTTACGAATGCTGTGAGTGTGTAATATTATTGTCGATTGCGAAAAATTATACATATCCTTTTTTTTATTTGATGTAATCGATAGAATTGATACACATGCATAACACGCTCAAACATCTTGCTGTCTATCGCCTTTATAAGATGTAAGATATGTGGTTTTGGTAATAAGTACAATTATGTAAGAGTAAACTCTTAAAAAAATTTATTATACATTTTTATTGTGTCTTTAAACTAAAACACTAAATAAAAACAGAAAATCGCAACAGAAATACTTCTATTACAAAACTCATAAATAATGACGAAGCTGTCACAAATAATGACTGAAAAACTTCTAAAAGATTAACATGTCCAATTTCTATGTTTTTCACTTTGTTTAATATCAATTTAATAACAAAATGCTACCCTAATTGCAATCCAACTAAATTCCAACCAAATTAAGGATTAATGGAAAATGAGATATTCAAACCAATTCTCTTGTACTTGAATATTTTTTTCACGTCGACCTAGTGGTAAACAAATCACTGCTAGCCTCCTTCAATTCATCCTATTTTCTTATGCCTCCCTCTTAGTAACCTACCCGCCGAAGTTCCCTCCACTGAGACAGATAGTATCCGCATAGCGCAGGGAATATTTAAATTATTTTAGCGCGATCCGTTATTTATTGGTATAAATAAAATAGGTAGGCGGTTTTAGTTAGAAATTGGAGCGGACAAGCATTATAAATTTTGTTGATATACGAGTGCTGCCCGCTGATGATTGCCCCGAGAATTTAACTGTAGGTACTATTTCGGGAAAAACATTTTCTTTCCCTAATAATTTGGACTTTAGTTGTAAAATACTTATATCTTTATGAAATTATATTAACGATCATTTGTTTTATTAAAAGCTTTTGTAAAGTTTCATTTAATTGGCCTGAACTTTGGAATTTCATTAGTTGCAGATCTTTAGGGCTATGAAAGATTTTATTAACTGTTATCTGACGGTATTAATAATTAAATGTTAACATCAAGTCTTTTACCCAATTACGACGATTAATGTAAGTGCTAACAGTGGTTGGTTCAAAATTATATATATGTATATATATATATATATATATATATATAAATATATATATATATATATATATAAATCTTCATTTGTATAATGTAGGTTTTTGTGTCAAACTCTGTTAAATAAGCATGAAAATCTTATAGGTGGTACGTAAATTAGTGGCCACCGTCCCCATGCAAGGTCTTGTGGCTACTTGGTATTATTCAATTTTAATTTGTCCAACTGAATTTAGAAACTATGAATTTAGAAACGATGCTATACTTTGACTCATTCTTTAATTTATGGCTTGAAAATAAAGACAGTAGAGTGTTTGTGCTGTTCACACCTTATTTAAGGCCGGTTGGATTTGTTATTGTTCATCGTTTTTACGTGTTTTCTACTATGTTTTATCAAATTTCCTCCAAGAAAATCACAATATGAAAACCACTCTAATATCGGAAACTTTCAAAGGATTCACTATGTCTCTGTTATTATTCGTTTCGGGACCCAGAATGAGAAAAATTATATATTCATGTGTATGTACTTTCGTTCATGTACGGGCGCGAGCGCACCCATGTGTGCGTGCGTCCATGCGTTTGTGTTTGTGCATGAACAAAGTATCCGCCAAAAACAAAAACCAAAACTTTTGACGAATCGTTTTCGAACTTGGCAGAAAAATAGTTCCGTGATAGAAGCACATCACTATTTGAAACAGACAAGATACGGCAAAGTAAGAGTGTAATTTTTCAATGCAAAATTGCAAAAAAATCACTATTTTCGCATTTTATCTTAAATGTGTAAAGTAATAGTTAATTGATAGACTTTTAAATATAATATTGATTGCTGTCAGCTCACTAGGACCAACGTTTTCAATAAATCGGCGTACTTTCGAAATGGTACAGAGTACTTAAGGCATCCAGCAAGATTCCTCCCCTCTTCCTTGCTATGTATACTAATAAATAGTCAAGTATACTGTCTCATATGTACAAGTACGATTGCGTAGGAAAATGGAAATTTATTACCTACGGTCCCTCGATCTTTTTATTATCCTGGATAGTTGTATGTTTTATATAAAGGTGCTCAATTTATTGGCACTGATCCGTAGGTTGGGTCAAGGATTTATTCGCAAAAATAAAAATGAATAACAACAAATATGTCACCTTTCCAGTTTATATCCGCATATCCAATCGTGTTCAATATAAATGTATTTCAAATAACATTACTCCTTATATTATATTTTCAATTTACTATCGTTCTTATTGTTTGTTACTACGTTAATATATCATTAAATTATATTTTACATTAATAAATTTTTTGCTGGAAATGTTTTTTATATTCAATATTTTGACAAAAGCAAAAAAAAAATATTTTTGAATTTTGAGTGATGATTTTGATCGAATTTTATATATATTACAAGTAGATTGATTTTAATATTAAGGTTATTTTTTGGGCAACACAATACATTTCATTGCGCCCTTTCTCATGTGCCCTGAATAATAATTTTATAACACATATTAAAAACAAAACGTGCCACTTTGGCTTTAATGCAATTTCAAAATATAGCAATTTTAGAAACCCGTCTAAGTTATCCTTTTTAGACTTATTTTTCTTACGAGATCTTTCTTAACTATAATCATATCTGAAATTTTTAAATCCATTTTGAAAATATCCGGATATTTAAATAATAAATATTGAACTTAACTTCAAATGTAATCTTTTAAAAGTTACAAATGCTGAAAACATAAATTCTTTAGTTCTCAAAATTATTTAAATCACTAGTATTGTAAGTTAAGAACCGATTTTCATATATAGCGCCGGGTACGAAGTTTTATGAGTAAAATCAGACGTTCAGTGTACGAAGTTCAGAGCGTTAACAAAGTTTAACCGTTAAGTTCTAATCGTACGAAGTTCAGAGCATTACGAAGTGTTGGGTGGCTTCTCCATGCAACATTTCTGCGCATCTTTAAAGTGAGATATCAATATGTTTTTTTGGCATTTTCTTATGGCGTAATCGCAATGACGGAGTGTGACACACATAGTTTACTATCGTTGGCGTATATCAAGATATAATCATTAAATATCATTATGTGTGAAGATTTGGTGTCTTCTATCCTACAAAATTAACTAAAAACTTCTTAGTCTCACATTACTAAATGTTTTTAATTTTGTTGTGTAAATTTAATCTTGTTGATTTGTGTTTTACTTGAAAATAATGAAAGACAATCGTACATAAGCAGTAAACTCCAGTCGCGCTGACACGCACAATTTTTTTATTTAATATTGATGTAGTGTTTTCAGACTTTTTGTAAGATCGGGGGTGTAATGACTCATTTTGCGTAAGCAATATGCAGGATGTCCAATGTGCCGATTTTTCTACATTACAAGGTAAAGACTCTTCAGTAATGAGGAGTAAACACACCCAGTTCGGGTTCGTTTGACTTGACATGATCTAGCAAGATATTAACAAATAAATAATAAGTAGATAAGTACTATACGAGTAAAAATAGTACTTACCTACTTATTATTTACTTAAAATATTGCTCTTTTAGTAAAATTAGAACACAATAATGATAACGGAAGGTAGTGATAGAAACCTATAATTAATAAGGAGTAAATTCCTCAAGTTTCGTCTTCCTTTATTTGTTTTGACGTGAAAAGAAAAAAAGACAAGAAAAAAAGAAAGTAAATAGGTGGGTAAATGCCTACAGATCTAAGGTAGAAAGCAACTAATTATTGGTAGGTGAATATAATTAAGTACAGATTTAAACAAAATCCAAAAAATTACTAAACAAAAATACGTAGATGGGTACGAAGATATTTAACAACTAGAGTATTAGTAGGCAAATAGATATTATGTAAAGATATATGCATACATAAAGCACTGACAACGGTGAAACCAACAAAGGTAATGTGATTTATATGTCTGTATGTATGTACGTATATATATATATATATATATATATATATATATATATATATATATAACACATGTGCATATGTGTGTTATTATATATTAATATATTTAGGTTCATTAAAAGTCATAAACGTCTGTTCCGATTTCAATAAATGACACATTAATATTATTGAATTGATGGTAGTTTGTGACATTTTTAGCAACATTGGATATTATAGGCACTGAAAATGGAAAAATGGAACATTTTAACACAAAATTGAACAGACATCGAATAATAGTCAAATAAGAAACCCCTAAAAGGTTATACCTTTAAATAAATAAGATTGTAATAATAAAAATAAGAGTACTTATTGGAACTTTTGCAGTACAATATCGTTTCCGGACATAAATAAATTTACAAAATACTACTACCGTAACAGATTTTTAAAGTCGCTGGTGGGTAGTACTCATCTATATGTTTTTGAGTGTGCCTATACGAAGAAAAAGTTTTTAAAAATATTGTATATCTGAAGTATTTTTATTATTTTATACTTGTCAATGTACTTTTTATTCGATGATTATTTAAAGTTGGCTCAATTTTTTTCAAAATAATAAAGTTTTATTGCAAATCCTGATTAATGTTTAAGCGTATTAGAATATCAAAGACTCTACGTGATTAATTAGTATTAAGATACAGTCGAGTATGATTATATATATTTTCACGTTGATTGTGAGCCCTAAATTAATATTTTCATTTAATTATCGAAGACTGCATTTTTCGTGACCTAACCTTTACCCTCTTGTACTATTATTTTTTTACCCACCAATCCCTATTTTATGTAAATTGGACCTAACAACACTATTTTAATGATAATATAAGAGAAATCATTAAATTTTTATTGCTCTTCAAATGGACAAAAAATTTACGTCATTCACATTAGTCTGTAAAAGAAGAATGACGTGACACCATTAACATGAATACCATTAAAATGAAACTACGTGATGTAGTATTATTTCTACTTTCTTTAAGTTCTTTACCACGACCTAGGTTTAGTTGTATTACAACATTTTCAGTTGGGATATTAGCAAAGATCCTTGCTAATGGCACCTGAAGATTTTGTAATACAACTAAAGGTAAAGAACTTAAAGAAAGTAGAAATAATACTACATCCCGTAGTTTCATTTAATTGTGAATAATGAATTTCTACAAAATTAACGCCAAACATATTCAATATATGAATACTAGAGTAGTTAGAAACTTTTCGATATCACACTGGTCTTCAGAGTGTTAATTCCTGAAACGAAACTAGATAAGACATAATAAGAAAATAGGTAAAAACGATGATCGATTCCAAAGCCAACAGGGCGTAAAAAGGCCGTGAATAGACGAATTGCGAATCAAAATAGCAGGTTCCTTTACTAGGAAAAGCTAAATAAAAATTCAGTAGAACATAATTTCTTAGCATCGTTAGAAATCACTCTTACTGTTTTATAATCTATATCGATAAAGAAGAGAAGTGAAGGACTAACGTTCACACCGATTATTTCAATAGTAAACTAGCAGTGAATATATTTAAATGTCTAATTAGAATTTTACTTTCTTACTATACTACGAGTATATAAATGTGTATACTTATATAGCGTGTAACAAAGAATGTGTCTATTATTCACACAGAGGTCATTCTGTGCATCAAACTGTGTATATTTGAAACGTATTTCTTAAGAAATACACTCGATTTGTACATAGATATTAAAAGTTGTAACAAAAAATATATATATTATTCACATAAGTTATTCAATGCATCAAACTGATTTTGAAGCGGGTTTCTGTAAACAATTACATTTTTTTATGAAATCGCAATCTGAACAACGATATTTTCAGAAACGGTTCCTTAACATCTTCTACTCATTTCGATGCAGAGTATTACCTGTGTAAATACTATACATTCTTTATTACACTCTACATAATAAAACGGTGAAGACAAAAAGTCAATATATTAAATTATCACCGTGGTGTGTCGGATTGATTAAGTCATACGGCATTTGACAGTTATTATAACGGGGACCCATGTTCGTTTCCCTACCACTCGTCAAGAGGGATTGGACTGACTGTTGTTCTGGTTGGCTGTAAGAGATTACTCTTGTAGCAGTAAGTAAACCATATGTTTAAATTGCATACTTTAAAGTACTTATATAAATAGAATAATAAACATTTTTTGAAGACAATTAGCTGTAAATAAGCCACAGAAAGCTCAATTTTTTTCTATCAGTTTCTTTATTTATTTGATAGCCTTCCACATTAAACTACTACTCGAATTTAGACACGGTTTCACTATTGACTGTTAGAGCCTGGGAAATGACACGAGGCATTGAGTACCTTTCGAATTTTTTATCAATTTTTCACTATCGTTTGATCACTAAGAGTTCGATGTTCCGTTTATTAAAGAGTACTGTCTCTTGGTCTACTAATTGTCATACATGAGTAACCATTAACTTCCTACCTCCTTTCATCTTCCGCTTTGTAAATGAAGTAGAGTACATGCGAGTGGAATTATGAGTGCGTCCTAAATTATACAAGTTGCCTTTATTGGTATGGCAAGCCGGTTTCTATAAATTCCTAAATACAAAATATCGTCGATTAAGTTGAAACATTTTTTTTGCATCTTGTTCCCTTCTCGAGATACATAATTTCAACGTTAACGCGAGGGTTAAGTATCCCGCAGTGCAGCACACCGAGCCCCGCACGGCACCATCAAAACAATTCGGTTAACATCTTACTCAGCTATGAAGAAAGACAGAACAAATAATTATATTGGTAATTCATTGTTTCCCTTAGGTTTTTTTAGAAAAATATATCAATGTTCAATAACAAATTCGTTTAGTTTTTATTGAAAAGTGAATGAAACTACGTGATGTATTATTATACGAGTATATACTTTATTCCAATTCTTAACCACTATCTAGATTTCGTTGTATGATATCTTCAGGTGGACAATTTGAACAGATTGACTCGTATAACTTCCAACAACCCTTAAATATTATACAAAAAAATAGTGGACGTATGGTTTGTGCCGGTTTTTCCAATTTTTGAGTTTATAGTAGAGTAGCATTATAGTTTATATTATATTTTTAAGAAAGTTGTATAATATACAATTATACCACTTTATATAGTTTAATTTATTTGTAAATAAAAATTAAGCGATAATGAGTTTCTACAAACTTAACGCCAAATATATTCAAGATTATATTCGTCTTATATTTTCAAGATGAATCCGAATCCGGTCTTAGTATACTCCAATGTAATTTCTGTGCTCCTTATGTGCCACATAGGAAAATCAAATAGCTCCGCCATTAACCGAAAATGACCACTAATATAATTTAAAAATGATTTTTTTCTGAGGTGAGCAAAACCAATTGCCTTATATTAGAAAGAACTCTCCAACAATCTGTTCATAATAAAAAATGATAATAAAACAACAATACTAACAAAAATTTAGGATCGGAAAATGGGGAGAAAGTATTTTGTACCCAAAATGAAATTTACTGAAAAACATACTTAAAGAATATCTTTCCGCCCTAATAGGGTTTTGGTTATTTGTTTTTTCTTATTTCGACGGGGGAGGGGGGGGGGGAACTAAAGAAATCCTAAAAATTTACTGGGTTACAAAGGTTTAAACTTAATATTTAGACTAGGATGACAATAATAAATCATAGTATCAGAAAGGTATACTATTTCTATTCCTACCATTAAATTCGGAAGCTCATAACTCATTTATCGAAGTGAAAATGCTTTGGGCGCAATGGGAGAAAATTTTGAAAATTGCAACGTTTTTGTGACGTCAGAATGGAACAATCTATTGTAAAAAGGACGGAAAATAGGTACCTAGCTAACAACCGAGGAAGATAGATGAAATTAAGACGAGAAGTGTACGCATTCACGAAAATAAACAAAAATGGCTCTCACTACTACTGTTAGCTATCTTTTACGTTACGCGTATCAACATTTTTCGATTTATTTATCTATTTATGAATATTTTTTTGCTAATTTTGCATATACTTGTTTCATTATAAAACTAAGAACATTTGTATTTATTTTAGTAGTCGTAAATATGATTTAAAAAAGGACAATACATCCCGACTTCCTTTAGCAGCATTTAGTATTGACAACCCTGTTCTGGTACTGGCATCATGGTTATTTTTTAAATGACAATTATCTATGTAAATTTTATGAAGATTTTATTGATTATTTATGTCTCTCATTCTATTTTGGATGTTACGTATATCATTCTATTTATTATTTTATGAAAATTTTATTGGATGTTTACGTCTATCGTTTGGTATTAAAATCTTCTTTTTGATTTTTGCAAATTTTTAACTATTGAGTTTTAATTAACCTATTTTTAAGGTATTTTTACAATAAGAATAAATTTCGCTGTAGTTATCTACCCTATCAAGGGTAGACTATCCATTTTTACTTATAAAACACACAAGGATTTCATAAATTATATACAATATATAGAATATTTGTTACTGGTAGATAATTCCTCTGGATATTTTTAATTATCCTATGTTTTTCTAATATTTTACTAAAAATAGCAAATTAAAAGTAGTTAAATACCCTTTTAAGGAAACGGTATTAAAAATTAACCTACATTATCATCATATATCATTAAAATAACCAATTTGGAAGTAAATAACTAACCTATTAAGCGTAGAATATACAACTATTCCATAATTAATGGAATCCGTAATGATTATGCAATTATTGTTATTAAAAGATCTTAATTTTATGTGTCTGTTTATGTGTGTGTAAATGGTTAATTCCTTAAAAGATTTACCGATAACATTTGGTTATATTTATTAAATAAAAAATAATGCTAGTGTATAAATGAGTTTACTAAATAAATAAAGCTAAATTAAGCTGTAAATCGTATTTACTTTCCATTTTAATTATAATTCTGAATAATGACAAGTATAACATTTCTGATAGTCGCACCTGTCCCGTACTCCATCCGATATACCAGTTATTATTTCAATTAAGTCAATCCGCGCTATGTTTTGCACGAGTTAAACCTAGTATGGTTGTAAACAACTTCAGCGCGAAGACCCTGTATTAAGGACGCCATATTCCTGCGGGACCCTTATAATTTTTTTTCCATTTGTATGTCCATCTGTCTCGCCCTGATGTAAAATTTTCAACATATAATAAAATGTTCATTTACGCGCGTGCTAGTTTTCACTGTTGTCAAATGTGCTAAGATAACAATTCTAAATGAAATTTTAATAATCAGGCATTTAAGAGTCAAGAAAGTCTTTTACTTTATAAAGAGGATAAATATAGTTAGTTGACTCAATTGTTGATATGTCAATAAACGTCTTATATTTCCAAAAAAATCATACAGAAAACTATAATGCTATTTAACTGAAGTGAAATTACTGACTTGTTATAAAAAAGAAATTCCATGGGAAGTTAAATTTGTATTTTGATCCGTGTTGTAAATATATCACTTCCTTTTGAACCTACAAAAGGAGACACATTTTTAGAACTGAAATTAAATACTAAGATTGCGAACTACAAGTGTTTAATTACTTTATTGAAATGAAAATACAAAGATGTGATATATGGTGCTTAATTGATGGAACAAATTTACCCCTAAATGAATTTTGTGTACAATATGTCTATGTATATCTAGATATTCTAGCCAACGTATAAGAAAGTAACGAGTCTCCCCAAGAAAATCGCTTGACCGCTCCTGAACATTTCAAAAGTAGCTTTGAGCTAATATCACTATATATATATATATATATATATATATATATATATATATATATATATATATATGACTGATGCTCAAAGAGTACTGACTCATACGACTCCTACCTCTAAGTACTTTACTCTCTGTACCTGTTAAAAATATTTATCAGGTAAGATCATCTGTATACCTCATTATACAACACTCTTTGTTTAACACAAAACAACCTTCCGTGGTAACCAAGTCTACACTCAAGGACAGTTGTAGTCCTTTTCAAAAATAAGTCTGCTTGAATGTAACATAATCGGATTAAATCGTAAACATTAACTTCTTTTATATTTACTATTTTATAACATCTCATCAAACATAATTTAGATTAAAATATTTAGCTTTCTTGCCAGTTCGTGGGCTAATTCTCTGATTTTCGAAACACACACATACACACACACACACACACACACACACACACACACACACACACACACACACACACACACACACACACACACACACACACACACACACACACACACACGCACATATATATATGTATTTATGCAGAAAAAGTACTATTAAAACATAGTGTGGTTAAAATTATATAATCTCGCATGGAATTGTCTATTAAAAATTACAAATAACAACAACACGCACTCAATTTCGGGACAGATTCACTACCTGTCACCTGTTAATTGTTAATGCGTCGAAGGGGCTGGAATGAATGCCATAACAACTCTATTCTAATTTAAGCTCTATATCAAGAAGTATATGAAATATGAAGTTCTAAAGATGAATATGGTGCTACGTTGTATATGACGCATGAGAAAGATTCAATTTGTATTTGCTGCTCTTACTAGAAGACCTAATAATTTTATATCCATCCTAGTAGAGGATTTTCAAACTTTTTCAGGAGGATTTTCACCTTCAACTGTAACAGTCCTCTTAATGAAGAAACGGATTCGAATTCGGCATAAACATAATATAAATAAAGTTTTGAAATTAGGGAGCTCAAAAAATTTTAAGCGATCTTAAGCGTTGACTTAATTTTGTATCTATAAAGTGGACGATTTTAACGTCAAACTCGCAAATGTCGAGTGAAAAATAACAAAAATTGACGTTACAAAAAGTAACTTATGTGTTACTACCGACGCTTAAGATTTGAAAATTACCTGCAAAAGCTATTAACATATACAATATAGTGTTTACATGCCCCGCCCGCACCTCATTTCCCCTTCTGCCACCACAATGCTAGTTAACTTTACAGCCTTGCTCAGAATTAGTGCAAACAAAATTACCCTCAGTGAAAGAAGTGACGAATTTATTTTTTCATTACAAATGTAATGAACAAAGTAAATAGAGAATCAGCGTCTTAACTACTGGTAATGTGATGGTTTTATGGGAAAAAACAAGTATTGCCACCGAATAAAAGCAACATATTACAAAAATACCAGAATATTTAAAAAAAATAGCAGAATTTAAAAAAGATAAAGAAATAAAGCAAAGCGCTTAACAGCAATCAAAGAAAAAGAAAACAAGTGGCAATCAATATTCTATTTCATATAACTCACTCTAATGCTCTAAATATGACGACCGTTGACGAAGATAAGCAATTTCATTTGAACCAAAGGGAAATGAGCCATCCAGGACGAAATGGTTACATCGATAAATAGTATGAGAGAAAACTTTAAATACAATAGAAAAGAAGCTAAGTTGGAAAAAATTAAAGAAAAAAAAAGGGAGCAATAACAGACTAACTAAGAAATGCAATTTATTATTATCTTCAGCTACTTCTTCTGCAGAGGATAGAAGAATGACACAAGTCAAAATCGTCCTAATTTTCCTCAGCCAAGATTTTCTTCAAGCAAATATTTTTTACCACCAAAGAAACGAGACCAAAAAATAATCCTAGATTCTAATTTAGCTACCAGTCTTGAAGTCGCTAAGTTGAGTGACCAAAAAGCAAGTATTGTTTTGGCCTCTACACTCAAAAGTCTGGGCTTAAATATGGCAAAATATAACGTTAGCTATTTTTTTATACGACGCCAAATAATGGATATTAGAAAGTAGCTTGCTGAATCTATAAAAGCTGATTTCCAACCATAAACTACGCTTACTGTGCACTGGGATGGAACATTTTCCATAACAAGGACAAAACGGGACATCATATAGTATATCATCTACCAATCTTGGTATTTGGAAAAGGTGTCGACCGGCTCTTGACCGTTGCTTCCAGATAACAAAGGGTAAACCATAGTTTCTGCTATTTTCATGACCATGGGGATTATATGATAAAATAAGGTGTATATACTTCGATACAACATATATCAGCTGAATAAACGAAGCATGAATTCTTTTGGAATAGAAAATGCAAAAGGAATTGATTTAGCTTGCTATCGAGTTCGAGAAACGTAAGACAATTTTAGCCGAAGACATCGTAAAAAGATGTGTTATCTTTGGTATCTATCTGAAGAGCTGATTGCGTTAGCTTTGATAAACGAGTTTCTACTAAACGTAAAATGATTTTAACACTAAAAAAGGAAGAGTCGAAAACAATCCCAAAAAGGCATCTTTGGAATATGATTTAATCATAAACAAAAATATCGAAGGTTTTGTATCAATATATATAATGAAATTTTCCAACATCACTGACATTTCATGCGAGTTTATCCAAAAACATCCCGAGCTGTAAGAAGAAGAAGAAGTCGGCTGAATAAGTTATACGAAACACGAGAGTCGTTAACGATGTAGCTGAACGAAGCGTTGTTCTGATGGAAGAATACAATAAATCACACACGAAGCAGCACGTAATGTTGTTAGTTAATAATTGTAGATAGAAAAACCCCAACGTTAATAAGGCAAATTCTATGGGGCAAACATTTTTTTCGTTCTACTTGGAAATAGAAAAGGTTTGATTCATTTTATCGTATCGTTTTGTTTCATTTTGCAAATTTAAAAAGTTCGACCATTAAATGTCAATTAAAAAATTTTTAAAAAATCATTGTCTGTTTTCTAAGGGAAAAGTTCAGTTTTAGGGATTGAGAATAAAAAAAATTCAAAATTATGCATGTATAAGATATCAAGGGACACAAGATATGTATATCTACAGGTCGCCCATTTACACTAGTCCAAAAATGTTTACTTGGTAGAGAATATCGTGATACGTCATTTAAAAAAACGTTATTTCGATAATTTAGAGGTTTTAATATTTTTTGTAATTTTTAAAAAAATCTTTACTCCAGACACAAATTCCTTTTGTCAGGAATCTATTCCACTAAATTACATGAAATTTGGTATGAAAATAGAGTAGTTGTGTGGCAAAAATGCAATGAGCAGTTTTTATGTAAATTCTTAGCTTCTGCTATACTTTTAAACCTTGAATTGATTTTTTTTATTCTCAAAAAAAATTCATTTAAAAAACAACTGTCATAAAATCTATGCAACTAGAGATTTGCTTATAACCTTAAAACTACTTCATAATCTGGTTATAATCTAGTCAAAATCTCGTCTTCAGAAATTGACAGAATGTGAAATTTTCCCCATTCCCAATTTCTGTAAAACCAAGAGTGTTTCTTTTAAAAAGTGATTAATTCTCTGGTTATAATCTAGCTTAAAATCCCGTACTATTGCTCGTCTTCATAAATTGACAGAATGTGAAATTTCTCCCATAGCCGCAATTTCTGTAAAACCAAGTGTGTTTCTTTTAAAAAGTGATTAATTCAAATCAGATTTATCTAAACTATTCGCACATGAATATTTATTAGTCTTCACATACATAAAATGTGTTCGAGTAAAATGAGTGCCAGCCGAAGGGATTTTATATCGTGCACGTATAAGAAAGAGGACGACACGAGTTAGTTACTTCCTCGTATGTCAATAAAACAAGCATAAGTGGATAATCCTCAATTAGTAATAAAATTAAATTTAAAATATTCCCATAAATTATATTATTAAATATAATCACTAATGTTACCAAAATTAAGCAAAAAAAATTCAAAATAAAACAAAAATCGCCATCAGCAAAAATGTTTGCGCACTTAATCAAATCAAAATAACCTTGACTAACCACGTATCGCTAATTAAAAAAAATATTGTCAACTTTAGAAATGTTTCATCTGTGAAATGATTTCTTTAAAACAATAATTAATATCAACATTTTGGCATTTCCATTTGATTATGTTTTAAATATAGATAAAGACGATGTTTGTTTAACCATCTTCAATATTTAGTTGTATTATTAATAAACCAGCAAACGAGCTTATATATAATTTCTGACATAAAAAATCATTATTCAGTTCCACTTCTCTTTAGTTAATTATACAGAAAAAGTTCAATTTGGAAAATAACGTCGAAATGTAAATTGATATTATTTCAACAGTGGCATCCGTCTTCATAATAGGCTATTTGATAACATCGAAAATATACCACAATTCGTGGTCATCCTATTAGATTATAACGTAAATAAGCGTATTGCTTTTCATTTTCGAAACAATAAATTTATTTTTTATAAAAAAAACATAAAGGAATCACAATATTTCGTTAAATTCAAGCAGAGTCAACAACGCCCTGTTAATGGTTAAAAGTCAGAAGACGTCACAGGCGAATAAAACGCATTCATATCAAAATTTAATGTTCTTATTCTTTTGATTTATAGGCATTGATATCGGTAATAATATTTAAAACACAAATATTATTAACATCGATATGACCTTCAGACATAAAAACATTTAAGTGAGCTATATTGGTGTTTGTATCTCTTCGGGCTAATTGCAGCCACTTTTTTCGTCTTTTAGGATAAAGAGGAAATAAATAATAATCCCCTTCAGCGGGCGGGACTGTTTACATTGTGTGTGACGTCACGCTAGCCGCCATTACAGAAATTGCGTTTTTAGCTCGAGTTCGAAAATTCAAATTTTAAAAGTGATTTATATAAAGAATACGGCATATATCCTGGAAATATAAATATAGTGTGAAATATTGTAAAATAAAAAATAAACGTTTAATATTTCAATATTGCTAATACTATAAAAATGGATGAAGAAACTAAGAAACTAAAGTAATGCGGAGAAATTTGAATACACGTAAAACCCTCCAAATACGTTATAAAAATACACTTCTTTCAAATAAAAGCGCTTGTATTGAAATTTGAAATTACCATACCGAAATTTCTAATTAGTCTGTCTGTGGCCTATATGCCCCAATCTATATATCGTGATGAACTAATAAAATAAACGTGCAAACAAAAATTGCAAAAAAATATTTATGTGTTTTTCCTCTTATTATGTCTCCCTAAAACAATATATTTATATAGATATATATATATATATATATATATATATATATATATATATATATATATATACACGGTATCCGGGAATAAGTGTCAGACAAAGAAAGACGTTATTCCTTGCCTGAAAAATAATTGACTGTCGTTGAAATAAAATTTAAAAGATGACTTTATTCAAGAAATTTAAAATAATATTCATAATTATTTGCCATCTCTTTTGTACACACAATACTTGCGCACATTGCTCAGCGCCCGAATAGGAATAACCCGCAAACATCTGCGAAGACATTGCTGCTGCGGGTAAACACCGCACTCCGGCAAGTATTGGATGGGTTAAATGAGTTATATGTAATATTTTTTTGCACTCAATTAGAAAAATGGCGTGTTTTACGATTTATTTCATAATATTTTTATAGCCCAAGAATAGCGTCTTTCTTTGACCGACATCTATACATATATATATATATATATGTATATACATATATATATATATATATATATATATATATATATATATATATATTTACGAAAGCTGGCACTGCTACGATGCAACACGGCCCATTATACAGTCGCAATCAAGTAATTCAAAGTATTCAGAAACGGCTTTGCTGCCGGCAACATGACGCGGCATCAATCGGCCCCGGTTAACAGCCGGCCCGAATGAAGCCATCGTCACCTGGTGCAGATGCATCGGACACATTTCGACAACAATCCGAGCTGGCGCTCCTCACACCTCATATTAACTTTTATTTGTTTTTATGGTATGATACATTCAAAAAAATAATAAGAAAAATTATTCAATGAAAAATTTTAATAAAAAACTTTTCGAGTCTTAAAATGTTTTTCTTAGGATAATATTTTGGTCTTGAATAAAAAACATTGTACTTTTTTATAGATTACATCAAAATTATAATCCAAATGATAAGTTTTAAGATATATGGTTTAAGTGTTTCCCAGTCAACCAGTCTTATTGTATCATGTTACTTTATGAATAACGTAAACGTTACATAATTATTAGCCTTTAGGCAAACGTCCGCATGTTGTATCATCACGAAAGCTTGAGTTTGACAGCTACGTACGATAAAATGGCGCCTTGTATCACCATACCTAAAGGTTGCTAAAACAGTGGACGTTACAGTCTGACATTATGAATTACATATGTTTTTCGATAATTTAGTAAATTTAGCCTTACTATTAGCATTAACCGAGCACACTGAACCGAGCAATAATAATTTCGACTGTGTAAAAAAAAAAACAAAATTTCTAATCAACAATTTGAGGCCGACATTGAAGTCTTTACTAATAAACCTTGCTTGGCGTGTAAACAAAACAAAATAACCTATAAAATACAGAGACAAATTATGAAATGCATCAACTGTCACCGCCAACCGAAAAATTCGTCCTTTTTTGTCTGCTCGTAAACTTCTGCAATGGTATTGTTTTCTTTCAAACTAACAACAAATAGCGTTCACATGCGGTGTGTTAACGAACAATAAAGGCAAGTATGATGCAAGCACGATATAACATGACGACTTTTAAAGGAAACGTAAAGCAACGATTTGCTTGTGAATGATAAAACATAGATCTGAATGAATATATACGTAAATGCTATTCGATGTTAAGCAATCATAAAGCTTCATATGAAGTCAGAATCGATACAAAGTATCTAGAAAATAAGGTACAAACTGTTGAAGATATGTCCGTATCAGTAGCTTATTTATAAGAAATGAGAATTAATTACCAAGTAACTCTCTCTCTCTCTTACTAGATCAGGATATTGGTGTGAGAGTAGTACAACTGATCAAACCATCTCCGTGGTTTATTATCTTCTGTGTCGGTCTGTTGAGGGTACTTAATTCCCCACAGCATCCGTCGCCACCCCCATTAGATCGAGGAAACAGGTTGCATCATAGCCGCTTGTGATTCAGCATAGTCCCCATTTAGGATCACCAGGCATCACAAGTTTTAAAAACAATCTTACTGATATGGAAAACACCAATACGCAAAGTAATTTAAAGAGTGGTAAAAAGTATTTAGAAAAAAACAAAATGAAAAGAATAACTAATAAACGAGCGTTTTCCTCCACTAATTTCCATTGCCAACTTTTCTTTTACTTTAAGAGTTAACAAAAGGTGCAATGATAAATTCAATTTAGATCGTAATAATGATGATAATAATGGACATAACGAAAATTTCCCACACATGCGTCTTCTTTTAATATGGAATATAAAGTGAATGCAACTATATTCAATTTATGTCAAGAAAGACAATTCAACTTTTACTAAAACTAAGGCTGTTTCCGGTAACACTCACTATAAATTTATCAAAGTATCAATTTCATCTCGCACAAGTGTGATCCTGGAAGTACTCTCGTAAATAAGCTCCGTTAGTTTAGCGCGAGTTCGTGTCACGGTTATCGAATTAGCTTAAGTAGAGCAAACTTCTTACATACTCTCTCCTGCGCGCTGTACGTGAGTGTAACAGCTTTTTTACGCCCAAGGCTACGACTGAAAGATACTGGCCGTAAATGTCGCTTAAATATGTAACGTGCGTTTTGGAACAAGAATAGTGCCTGGGTTTACAAGCTAAGATCGCATTTAATGCTACAAAAAGTTTGGTGTTTGCCGGAAAATTTTGACAGTAACGACATTGACTTGTTAAAATGTTTAACTCAGCTAAGCTCAGATAAATTGAATTACGGTTCGTCATCCACGGCAACTTAACGTCGATTTCCGGTTTCATCTAGGATTTATCTATAATTTAATTTATTAATATATCTGCCTTCCTGGACATATATATTATCGCAACCATACGCGTATAGGATATTAAAAAGGAAAGAAGCTTACTGTTGGCATTTGGCTATCCACTGGTTCCTAAATACACTTAAGTGTATTTCAAAAGTATTAATTTTAATGTACATTTTATATATATTCACGATATTTATATTCTATGGGTTTAAAATCACAAAATATTGATGTTTAAAGTTACAAACAGATCTTTGGTTATAATGTTTTTTTTTTCAAGTCGAAGAGCCAAGTTCGTTCATGATTGTATAGAGATTAATATTTTTCCGGATCATCATAGTACATTTGTATAACAAGGCCGGGTCGCTTCTTCTCTTGATCCTTCGTGAAATATCCGACACCTGTTCTAAAGATATTTTTTTAACTAAATAATTAATAGTAACTCTTCAATCTGTTTATACGACAATTTTTAAAATTATTTTTGTTAAAGGATGCGGGAGACGTCCGCACTATTAATTTGGAATATCTAAAAAAAATAAGTGTATAATGAGGAGACGAACCAGATAAAAATATGTAACACTCTACTCGTACATAAAAATATGTACATTCTTAATCTACTCGTACATAAAAATATGTACGAGTAGATTAAGAATGTACGAATACACTAAGTGAACCATTTCCTATAATACAATAGTGACAAAAGAACGTACGAGTGCCCTACGTGAACCAGTTCCTATCTTACAATTAACGGCAAAGAAGCGTACGATTGAACTAAGCGAACCAGTTACTTTATTGCAATAGTGACAACAGAACGAACAAATGCAGTACGTGAACCAGATAAAATCTTACAATTAATTGCAAAGGAGCGTACGCTAATTTTGCGATGCATGCGCAAAAATACAGCACACACCATGTGAACTGCTCGTACAATACAAATACGTACAAAAAAATACGAAAGTATATCAACGGATAACCGCACTCACTGACTTATTTTTAATCTCCCTGACTTATTTTTAATCTCCCTGACTTATTTTTAATCTCCCTGACTTATTTTTAATCTCCCTGACTTATTTTTAATATGTGAAATGTGTGATCCCATTCACACTTGAGTTACGTTTCCTACAATTTTATGTAACTACTGTGATATGTTTTCAACTCCTCTGTTCTTACCTCTTTCAGCAATGTACAAATCTAAATCAAATGCATTTCAACAGATCATAGATTCATTCGTTTTCTCTATTACTTCCTGCAAATATTTTTTTCCATTTTCATTGGTTTTCAAAAAAATTGCTTTTATTCATATTTTTAGAATTATTGTATACTCTGTGTAAAATACTATATTATTTTGCATACTATATATTTACTTTATATTATAAATATATTGCAACAAACTGAAACTAAAGTTAAATAACAAATCAAAGTATCAAATAGTTACTTACGATAAGGTTTTCTGTGACTACCGATTGCCTAAAATATGAAGACATAAATAAAAGTTACATAAAATAAAGAAGAACGAATACAACGACGAACGGACGAAGGTAATAAAACCAGTGTTTCCTCCTTCTAAATATTTTTTATTCAAGTATAATTTACAAATATGCACGGAAATAAAACTCGAAGACGAGAAGACAAGCAGCATAATGGCCTACACCAGTCCGGCGGTGCGCAAGCTACAAATAATGCGATGAGAAAAGTTTTCGAGGCTCGTGCAAAGGATATTTTTTTTTTTCAAATTATATTCGCTTGAAAATTCACGACTCTCTTCACACGGTTACATTTATCTGAATAACTATACTTAACTACTTGAATAATTTCTAGTTTTAGGTAAACACTTTATTTTATAGTAATAACGCTTATTTAATAACGCCAAAAGTAATCGCGACATTAAGGAGGCCATATTAGGGATGCATTAAAATTAAAATGAAAGCCAAAACATATTTTCTACGTAAAGTAATATATTTATGTAAAATATATTATAATTTATAGTTTAAATACAATATATAATTTATTATATTATTATAATTTATAGTTTAAATATAATTTAAATAATAATGTAATAGTCCATTCCGCCGTCGAAGCGGGATCTAAAAGTTTAATTATCAGTTTATCATCATATAAATTAATACGTTTGCGCCTTCGTGATGCGCCCTAATTAAATATATTTTCTTCTTCGAGAATAGATCCTTGTGATACACCAAGTCACTTGATCACGTGATGACAGAAATTCGTTCTGTTTAACAGCTTGTTGTCTATTAATTAAGTTGGTGCTTATTAGTTAGGGACATCTGATTAATATCAAGTGATCTACTTTATCAAATATTTAAAAAAGCATTTTATAAAGTAGATCACTTGATATTAATGGGAAAGTATGCATTTAGCGGTATAAACGGAAATCTGTTTATACGGTTCAGTATGAGATGAACCATCTAAGCAGTTTAATGTTGACACCGCTGAATGCAAGCTTTTCTATTAATATAAAGTGGTCTATTTTATAAAATGATTTTTTAATATCTATTTATATCGCAGCGACTTGCTGGCTTTTTTTTTCTTAATACTATTTTACCAATTGCTTGAAATACCGCATTATATATTCTTCCTTTGCAAATAACAATTTATAAATTTCTTTTCGAAAAATCCTTGCATTTTCTTCAAAGATGCTAGCGAGTATGATATTATGTATTCGATAAAACGGACTTAATAAAAATACGCCTTTCTAGGTTTATCAACAATAAGTACAGCCTTATTTAAAGGTTTATGTAACATCACCTCTATTTCTCTTAGTAATTGCATGTAAACGACTCGCTTTGTTTTGCTAAATAATGAAAATTGTAGCATTTTTTATTTTCAGATAAAAAATTTTGCAAGCATAGTAGCTTTACATCCTCAGAATATTACACTAAAAGCATGTTATACTTGTAACATGCTACATTCACAACACGTTGCACTTAAATCATGTTGAACTCAGTGCGTGTTGGAATAGAAGTATGTTTCATGCGCTGCATATTTTATTCAAAGAACATTATATCCTCAGCATGTTTGAATCGCAGGAGTTACAATCGCAGTATCTTAAACTCGGAATATTTTTCACTATAAGTACGTTACACATCCAGTATGTTTCATTTATAATATGCACTCATAACCTGGTACACTCGCTACATATTACACTATTAGCGTGTTACACTCGCGACATGTTACAAATAATTTCAGAAGAAAACTAATCCGCAAATGCACGCATGCACCCCGTCTACAAGGTCACAAGCACACACAAACTCCTGCACGCACGCATTCTCTAAGAGTCACTATCACACGCACGCACGCACGCATGCTCGAATGCACGTATGGATGCACATGCACTTAGACACACTTCAATTTTGAAGTTTTGTTCCAACAATACCGATGCCGTAATTAGTAACAAATAAGTACATAACAACCCGTAACATGAGTAAGCTCCTTTCACAATTTCGAAGGTACGAAGAATGGGAGAAGCAAGAAGTGCTGAAAGGGCGGGCAGTACGAATCTATCAATCAGTGATTCCATATTTCCAAGTTCATTAAACACCGTCACGATCGGAGGCGCCGGAGCAAAGTGTCGTCTTTTGCGTCAACATCGATGCGTCAACGTCACATCGCTCGAGTGATTCGTCGTCAACTAAAAGCCTACAGTGACGTGGCTCGGATAACGTGAAAAGTTTTCCTTAACAGCCTCTCAAGGACGAAATACGCGCCTACATTCCCTTACCACTAGCTAGGTAATAGTTGTGATTCACGTAACGTACAAGCGACGGAGTTGGAAAATTGTAAAGCTTTAAGAAACAGAATTACATAAACAAATTATTTTAAAAAAATATTGAAATAATATTTTATTTATGTGTATTTATAACGAGCACTTTCACAAAATATTTCAAATAATTTAATTTCCTAATATAAGAAAATAAGTGTGTTTAAGATGTATCTGAAAACTAACAATTGGCGACCGGTGCATTCGACTATAACAATCGCATTGCAGTATTAAATTCGAACTGTAAGTGATCGTAACATCTAAATTACAAAGTCCAAATCTGAAATAATAGTTATATAGTGTAAAATCAAACTTATGACAACGATATCGATTACGTTCGCACAATTAAAACGTTCCCTAAATTTTATTTGAAAACGATCAAAATTACAACCTAATTTTTTTTTATTTTACTTTCTTGTTTTTTTTTAAATAAAAATAATTTTAATTTTTTTGAAAAATATTATTTTTATACAATAATGCAATAATCTTAAGCAATAATAGGTCTCGTAAAACTAGTTTTATGTTTTAGTATTAACTTGCGTAAAAACGAAACACACTGAATGTTTCATATTTAGAATCTCGACTGTTAAATAGATTTGAAATAAAAATATAAAAGTTTTCATTTCCAAAAGTAAACGAAGTTTGTCGAAATCTTCGTAGGATTTCGACAACCGACCATAAAAAAAATTATATCACCAAGTAGATATATATATATATATATATATATATATATATATATATATATATATATATATATATATATATATATATATAATACAACTTGTGCAGTTCGATAATACAAACAAAATAAAATTTGTTTATGAACTTTTATTGATGAAATGATAAAACGTTGAAAAATACTTTGTCTTACCTCTAAAACTATCTTGTACTTATCTCTGAAAGTAATCATCGAAAAACTCCGAAAAATTTGGTATTTTTCTAAATTTATTTAAGACTTAAAACAAATAAACAACAGCCTTCGATAAATAGTTATTAATAATTAAATTATTAACAAATTAATTGTTTAAATCAAAATTGATTGTAAAAAAACCTGTTCGTATTATGAAAAAAGTGAGCCGTCACGGGACGCCTGGCAGATGTGAAACATCGTGTTCGTACAAGTAATATGCATAAAAGACAAGATTATTACAGGAACTAAATATAGTATAATGAAAAAATAAAAATAAAGTATTACGAATTTCTTACAGAAAATGGTGACTTGTAAACAACAGCGTCGAACTGAGTGAGGAGGGGGTCGCGTAGTCGGATGCGCATGGCGACACGTCGCCATACCGTACACTCTACTACATATAGACTATATATATATACCTTAGTATAGCGTGGCGACCCGACGCCACGGCAAGCGTCGCCACGCCAATGATCAGGTTTATACCTGCGCCTATAGATGTTTCACATCAAAAACAGTACTACAAAAGTAACAATACTTTAAAGGTTTCATACACGTGTAACCGTAATAATGTGTAGATAATACTTCTATCAAACTAAAAATATCGATATTACATTTAACCTTGTAATTATATACGGTGACCGGGAATAAGTGTCGGACAAAGAAAGACGTTATTCCTTGACTAATAGATTGTCGTTAAGACAAAATTTAAAAGATGACTTTTTTTCAGAAAATTTAAAATAATATCCATAATTATTTGTCATATTTTTCTTACACACGATGGAATGTTCGGGGGAATTACCCGCGAACTGCTGCGAAGACATCGCCACTGCGGGTAAGAACCGCACTCCGGACATGTACTGGGTGTGTTAAAAAGAGTTATGTGTGATATTTTTTTTGCACTCAATTAGAAAAAGTGTGTGTTTTACGTTCTAAACTACAGTTTATTCCATTATAGCCAACGAATAGCGTGTTTCTTTGTCCGACATCTATTCCCGGGCACCGTGTATTGTCTAATATATCTTTCACAAGTATCAAAATATCGTGAATACCCCAAGATTTATGAAATTTAGAACCACAGCCACAGTTTTACGGTAAATTTTAGGCAAACTCCTAAACTAGGTTTTGAAGAGCTATATTACATAAAATTTCCAGAAAATAGTTTTGCATCCCTTATTCCTATTTCAATTGAATATATGCTAACTCGATATACGACAATATTAAAAAAAATTACGTATACTTTAAATAATTTTGAATATTAACTGAGATATTCTAACATTATAAATGTGAAAATTGTTGATTAGATGGACGTATACTTGTTATTCTGGAAATGTGTAATTTCCAAAATGAATCTATATCGAATTTGGCATACGTATTGATTATAGATTCGATTATTGTAAAGACTTATATCCCAAAATCTAAAGTAGTTACTGAACACCCCATACTTTTTACCCCAAAGTTTGAAATAATTCCTAAGGGTAACGTCCATCTTATATCATTCGTTACATTCCTACTTGATCACGTATTATAGTCTAAAAAAATTCTGTAATTTGTTGATCTAAATCGAAATGTGGTTCCCGTGAGGTAGCATATAAAATTTTCTCCCTTTTGTTACTTCATCACGTTGGTACAACTGAACGTAAAGAAATTTGGAAAAAATTGAAACCGTATTACAGCCAGGATCGATGCATAAGCTAAATTACTGAAGTCCATGCGAACGAAACCGCGGACAGAATCTACCATTGACGTAAGTACGTATTAATATGGTTTATTAATATGCCAAATTTCCAGTTCCCACGTCAAACGCTTTCTGATAAGACAGACGGACCGTCGGACGAAAACGTATGTTTCCATTTTTTCAAATCAAATCAAATCAAATTAGATTTTTCAAATCAGATCAAAACATTAGATCGCATCATAAATAACTGTCTTGAATTTCCAGCATTAACATCGATCTACACGTTACATATATTTATTATAAAATTCCATTTTGCTAACTATTTACAGTAAAAACCTGCTATCCATTCCTTCGAAGTGCCTACACCATAAAAGAATAAGTACCTGAATCCTGTTTTAATGGACACCACATGGCGCACTCCAATGTAGACTCTAACACCCAAAACGCATATTATTGCATCTCCGCACCCAGTTTACACCTTCTCACGTATCCATCACTTGCCGCACCCACTTTGAGTTAACAACTACCAATATAGTTAAAGATAAAAAAATACAAGTACGCATTGTGAGAAATTTATGAGGGCGCATTCCGCACACACGTCGGACGGAATTTAGTGCGAGCGTGCAAAAATGCAGTTGGCCTCATGCTGCAAATTTGTGGGTTTTCCCTCGAGTATCAAGTTACGCCTGGATATTCTCGCTCATGAACTCACTGAATATTCGGTATCGCATGCCGTATGTCACGGTCATGGTCCCATAATTAATTCCTAGGCGTTATATTAAATTAAATCGCGTACCTTTTATACCAGCACTCCTTCGATCAAGTTTGATCGATGAAAATTTGAAAGGACTTGCCATTTAAAACAAAATAAACTATGTATATCCTCACGCACCTCCACTAATATGTAGTTAACCGTATTAATTGAATGACATGCCGTTACGTAGCATCTGAAGTACAATGTTATATTAAAAAAAGAGATCCTTTCTCAAAGTCTTTCACCTACTTATTGATAAATTGTTAACAATAACATACGCTTATTACGCTACGCACATAATGGAATAATCAAAGTAATGTTTTTGAGATATAAAAAATAATTTATTTACAAAAAATAGTTTCATATATAAAAACAGTTTATTTACTGAAAAAGAGAAGCTACAAAATATATAATATTGCAAGAAAAACACAAGCAATAACAGAACTATTAATTGTATTATATGAATTTAATTATTTATTATTTAATGTTTATTTATTTTAGTTTATTTGTTATTGGCACACAAACAATAACGTCATCGTTTTAACAATTCAAGATGACAAAATGTGTAATTTTTTTTCGGATAACACCAAAAATAGTGGGTTAATTATATAATAGTGGGGTAACAAGTCTACGTCCATCTAATCAACAATTTTGAGTTACTATCATTGTGTGTTTAATTAGTTTTACTATTATTATATAACATTACTCCAAATAAGATACATTTCATAATTAATAATAAATTAAACAAACGATCCATAATGTAGTTTGTCGTTGGACTTAGGAATAAAATATTGAATTAAATCAATATTCAATAACGGAATTAATCAATACAAAATAAAGTCAAAATACAAAATAAAATCATTAAAATTAATAAATTTAGCAATATTAAGTTCTTATAAATATAACCATCCAAATATACTTGTTATAATATGGTATCCATAAAAAGGTGTCAACTTTGCCACGGCTTGTGCAACTTTGCCATAAGCCCCAGCAACGCAGGCTGTGTTTATAGCTAGCACCTGACAATGACATTGGCACATATGTTAAAATATACATATTGACGGGGTTACATATTCAGTATGACATCGGTTCATTCCGTCAATTTGGTGGTGATTAGTCTGATGGCTGAATAATGAACTGACAGACTGTATCACACGATTAGTCCTACAAATATCTGTCGCCTGGAGAACACCTTCAAGATACGAGTAAGACGTATAACAAAGAATAGTAATAAAATGAATGCAAACGTGTTAATAATTTATTAACGTGTTAATTTTTCACAAATTGCGCGGTTTATTTTTTTTTATGCCAGCTTTCTATTGTAAATAGTTAAAACTTTATTTAACTATAGTAAAAACTTTATTTAGATAGTAAATTTAACAATTCATTTAAATTTTTGATATATTTAAATAAAATAATAAATATAAAATAATTAAAACAAAAATGAATAAATTTTCATTTTTAACATAACTAAATTTAATTCTACAGGCAATTTTAAATTTGATAAAATATAAATAATGAAATTTTAATTTTTAAGATAATTAAATTAACTTGAAATTAACTGTAAATTTTATTGCTTTAATAAATAAATATTGAAGTAAGAAAATGAGAAAACATTAAATTTTCAGAATAATAAAATTTAATGTTAAAATTGATCTTAAATTTAATTTGTTTTCGAAATAATTAAAATAAAAATAATTAAGTATAAACTTAATATTAACTTTAAATTTAATTTGATTGATTTAATAAAAAAAATAAAATATTTTATTATTATTCATATTTATATTTTATAGTTGGTAGAACAATAAAATTTAATGTTAAAATAAAAATAAATTAAAATAAAAATATTTTAATTTTAAAATTCTTAAATGTTATTATTCTAAAAATTTATTTTTTTATTTCATCGAACAATTTAAATAAAGTTTAATTAACAATGAAAATAAATGAATATGCTGGCAATTTATAGTAATTTATTAATTTTAAGTAATTTGTTATTATTTTTTTTATATGTAATTTATAATTCACTATTTTATATTTAATATTTTTTTAAAAAATTACTACTTTTAGCAAAAATGTAAAGTTTGGACTTTACATTTTTGCTTTGAAAAATGACATAAAATTTGAAAATGACACAAATTAGAGAGTTGAACAAAGGAGGAAAAGTACACCAATATAATCAATAGAAATCTACATATTACATCACGACCATAGAAATTGAAGGTCATTGAGTTTGGAAGATATAGGTCTAATGATGACTTAACAACACACAACTATGTGCGACATAAATTTGCTCCTTAATAAATCAGGATACAATGATGGAGCCGGAAGAAGAAGAGAGAACTCATCAGCAATGAGGAGTAAACTTATCGAGTTTGGACTTGTTTGACTTGTCTTGACATAGGTAAGAAAAAAAGAAAGTTAACAGGTGAGTAAGTTTATATAAGTAGATACATAATACATAGACACAAGGCGCTGACTGGGGTAAAGGCAAAAGACGGGATATGATGTACATATCATATACACCTAGGTATATATATATATATATATATATATATATATATATATATATATATATATATGTATAGGTATATATGTAGATGTATATAATTATATTTAAGTTCCTTGAGCATTTCAAAGGTCTGTTCATATTTCAATAAATAATATATCATTGATATTGAATTAATTGTACGTTCGTAACATACTGGATAAACAGAATATCATAGGCACTAAAATGGAAACATAAAACTATTTAAAAAAACGTCATCTAATTGTCGTCAAAAGTTGTCGTCGAATATAATAAATATTTGAAAGTGCTCTTAAATAGTTGAGAAATTAAAAAATTATTCATTAATTTCTGCAATAGGCGAAACAATCCTGATAAACTAAAAAAACACACGTCATGTGCTGTTTAATGTGCAGTCAATATTACGCAATAAGTTATGCTGAATGCGGCGAACGAAGTAACAATTCGATCAGAATCGCACTTAGCAGCGCCGTTGCAATAACTGCCGAATGACGCTGTAGAATACTAATTCAAGCCCGAGGCACGAGGAATAATGTAGTATATCAAAAGTTCCAACTAAATACCTATATTTTAAATATTCTGTACTTTTCGGTGCTCTTCTTTTCAATGGTCAGTTTTGACGACAATTTAATTTTTTTTGTAAAAACGTTTTTGTTTTATTCCAAAGAATAGGCGATATCTGTATGATTAATACTGAGCCATTCATCAGCTCTAACCGTGGCGATAAAGCGTCAATATCGTGCAACTCCACGCTGTCCGAGCGTAGATAGACGCGAGACTGTGACATTATAAGATCAGTTTATTGTCGTTCCATGTCGGACTCTTACATTCCTTCAGTCTAACCAGATTGAATGAATGGACTGATACCAGATTAAGCTTGTAAACCACGCTATACACACACATACACACGCACGCAAAAATTATGAAAATAATTAACACGAATAGATTAAAGGACACATAATATAAAAAACAAACTACGTATTCCATTCAAATTAACAGGATTTTTCTGCCGAAAGCCGACCTATTTATAGACCTTTAAAGGCATCCACGCCCGCATATTTATATGTGTATATATATATATATATATATATATATATATATATATATATATAATGTATGTGTCTGTGTGTGCATGCAAAAAATGGTAATGTTTTTAAAATACGTACGTACGTGCGATCTTATGTTCGCTACTACACGGTACTATGATGTACTTTCGGTGTTACAAGAATAAATAAATATTAAATAATAAGTAATTAAATTCTTATAATACAATTAATAGTTCTGTTAGTGTGATTTGTGTAGAAACGAATTTTGACTATGAGGTAACACCGGAATTGTCTTAAAATGTCACTGCCTTATATGGAGTGGTTAGGAATCTGATATAACAAACAAAGCGAAACCGCAATCGGCCAGAACGTGAACGCAAATGTAGCCCTTATAAAGCAATACAATTATCCCTAATAATATTTCTTCTATAGGTATTTGAATAAGGGACTTGAGCAAAAAAATTTGAGCCGTTATAGGACGTCTGGCAGATGGGAAATGTCTAATTTTTTTTAATAAGCTGATCAAATGGTACGTCGGGACGTACCATCAGAACCTTTTAACTCCCAATCAAACGCCCCATTAAATGTTTCACGTAAAAATTTCAGGGTATATATCAAATAATAAATCGACATTTGGTTGTCGGAATCCGCATACAAATTCATTGTTTAAAGACCAATAGACACTGTCAACAAAACTTCTCACTTTTTTTTAAATGTAATCTTTTTTTAAAATGTTTCATTATATTTTAGCCTAAAATTATTATTAATTTAGAATACAGAATAATAGATGTCTCATTCTGACAAGACAATACAGGCTTTATTGAAAAATCCTTAAAATTTCGTCTATACTTGTGCCAGCAAAGTGATACAGGAGCCAGAAACGAAAGCGGAAAATAAGCGTCTAGGACTTACGCGGCCATAGTAAAACATATTTGCGCGACCGTTAAACGATCACGAAGGGACACTAAAAAAAAAATTTACATTTATGCTTTAAATAATTATCGTGAAAATAATATTTTCATTAAATCCACGTTTATATATTATAGGCCAGAAATTCCGACACCAATACTAGCGCAGTGTATTAAATAAGTCCTGAATTAGAAAACATGCGCCAAGCCTTACAATCGACTCAAAAGAATCCCATTTGTGATCCTCTGCAGGATCTATACTTACTTAGCATAGATCCCATGGTGTGTGTTACGTATATACTTAATGCACAGGTGTAAGCAATGCAAAAATATAATATTCAAATGGTTAACTATTTTAATTACATAATTACCTCATCAGAAGACCTTTCGATTGGATTAGAAGCGGAAAAAAGGAACAAATCGATCTAATTGAAGAAAATGCGAAAGAAGTTTACTTAATGTAGCAGCATATGTCGGAGACGTACATAATAAAAAGGTGTCAGAGGAAGATAAGCAAAAACGACGTCTTAATGACATGACGCCTGCACATCTTGCTGCCAACACAACGAAACTAACCTGGCACCTGCAAAGACATGCAAAAAAATGCATTCGTATCGAAGTCTTACGCATCCAGAGTAAAAAAAAATATGGCATGTCTGATATGATTTTGTGCACTTTTCAATGACATCTGTCATGACAGTTAACTTATAAAACACGTTATAATCATAATTTTCTGCTATTTTAACACATAAATATTAAAACAACTCTTCCACAAAGCTACTACAAAATCGATAGTACAATAATCATCCACAATTTTTGGAAACTTCTTTATCAGAGACAACCTTTTTTTTCTTGTCTGATTCTCCGTACTGTTGTTTTGCTGGAACCTCTCGTAAAAACTACTATCCTGATTAAAATTAGACTTTCACTAAAATTATTTTTAAAGTTTCAATTTAATTTTGGCCAATAATATTTGTCCTAATCTGATAGCGAGCAAAAAACATACAATTTAATTACTTGCTCTAACACAGTAAGAAACGAGTGCTTGGGACTTAAGAATTACCTAACAGAAATTGTTGAAACTCTCAAATTAATTCAACTTGAAATGTGATCCAAAATTTTAATTACTTTTAATTCAATTGCGCAATTTTCCTTTTAATCCAATAAAAAAAATAATGCTGCAGAAAAAAACGCATTAAAGTGATATCCATTATTATATTAGTTAGAGAGAAAAAACGCATTCAAGTAATAACCAGAAAAGATTCCATTACGTCAAAAATCTAAACGAACTAGACTGTCTACAACTTCTAATACACTTAATCGCAGAAAAAAAGGGGAGTAGAAAATATATTGGAATTAGCAGTTAACATCTAGGAAAAAAAGAAAAAACCTTACAAAAATACGAGTAATGGCATAGAAAAATTCGGTCCTATCAAAAATTGGCCGAGCGAAACTGCCGGCAACGATTAATGGAAATATTCGCAAATAAAACCGGAAAAAACAATATATAGGAAGTAGCGACAAAATCGCTACTTCAATAGAGAGCCGACCGCCTCTCAGCTCTCGAACACTTAAAAACCTAATGGACTGATAAAAAATACACTAAAAGTACGATATCGAGGAATAAATATCTTCATAAATATGCAAACACATTTTTAGCGAAAATGCATAATAAGCGGAACATGACATCACATAAAGATTTTTTTACTATACTTAGTTTCTAGATAGCTCCACTTGTTGTATATAAATCTTGGACTTGTCATATTTAAAGAATTATATAATTAATCTATCATAAAATTAATGAAAATATCATATGGTTAATAAGTAGCAGAGAAATATTCAGGATCTTTGAGGATTCTCTATTTAAGAATGAGTTTTGGACTTAATCAGAAAGAAAAGTTTCAAAATGTTTATAACTTTCATTCAAAAAAATATATTAATTACGAGCAGAACTTGCACTACGATGGTTAAAATTTTAAACATTTATAGGGTACAAAAGACGTCTATTGAGCTATATATATATATATATATATATATATATATATATATATATATATATATATATATATATATACATATATATATATATATATATATATATATATATATATACATATATATAGGCGTAAAATATCTTGAATTTGAAGATCTGGAATAATAGCTGAATTTTGCTAACAAATATCAGGTAATCCTATATCTTTAGAATTCTCGACAAAAATTAGTTTCGATATTCGTACAACTCAGTTGGTGCCTTATAAAAGCGTAAATTATTCAATTGACGTCTTAAAAAGCAGACATTATTAATATAAAAACAGGATTTAAACTAATTGTCGAATTTACACTTTGAAATTCAGCTACACATCTTTACAAACAAAAATACATTAACAAATATTTATAAATAAAATATAAGGTTAAAATAAAATAAAATTTCTTTTTGTCTCACGGCCTTAAACAATACATATTAATAAACACTTGTAAAACAAGCGTGAAGTCTAGCACTACTACGTTTCTATTTTGAAAAGCTTCAATTAGCGCCAATCTTGACCGAATTTCTCAATTTAACTTAAAAAGAAACTCTCGACAACAATTTCGTGTAGGTCAATTGATACAACCTTCCAGAACTATTAGGCAGGCATCATAATACTCGATCGATCACCGATTAGGGACTTTTTTTAAAGCTTTGAAGTTGGTCGCTTAAGAAGCTAACCATTCAAGTTGACTGCCCGCGAGCCGTTGGCTCGGTAAACGCAAGGTCGTTAAGGTAAGAAATCGATATTTATTTTGTTACTGTGGAGTTCATAATGTAAATATACTTCATGCTTAATTTAAAAAAAAATATTTACTGAAGTTTCCTGCTTGGATAGTTACAATTAGGTTTTAGTACTAATTCAATATTCAAAGCTTTTAAGTTTTAAACTTATTCATTAGTTTCGCTTGAAAAAAAAATATCTAAAAACATTAATAATTATGTGTATATATATATATATATATATATATATATATATATATATATTATTTTTATTTTTTTTTCTCTCAAAACAAACTAGGATAAGACAAAACAACCTTACACGCGGACTTCTGTTGCGCTTATATTTATAATATTATTATTCGCTTTAAATTTTATAATATTATAATGAATAATCATTCTGAACGTTTCACGAACCACTATTAGAGGACTAAAAAATAAAAATAGTAACTGCCAAAGAGAATTGAAATATAGAACATTTTTTGATAAATAATACGTAAAATAAAAATGTTATACATTGCGTTACATCATCATCATATATATATTAATACGCTAAGGTTAAGATGTTACTCTCCCTTTTTAGAAAAAACCTCACAACTAATCCACATAAATTATGTATCATTTTATAGATAATTGCTTGCTCTACCGGCATCCACAACTAAAAAATTTATTATTGCTATTGTTTTTGCAAATTAATTAATTATTAAAATTATATACACAAAACAGCAATGCTGCCATCTAACGGCTCAACGTCAATATGATTGACGGTCGGTAAAATTTTTGTTTAATTTCAAATCCACTCACGTATAAACAAAGTGGCGCTTTAGCTCAACGCTTTTGATACTTGCGCCTCTATATGTCAATTTTAGTAAAATATTTGTTTGATCTGTCATCTGAGCTTCATAATGGAATAAAAACGTAATAAGCAGTGTGCAATGAATTGAATACCTGCAATCAATTTTGATTTATTAAATTGACTTGAATAATTTATAATGCGAAGACTTCGCACGGGTCACGCTAGTATTATTTAATAGCGATACATAAGATCCTTACAAATTAATTAATTATACTCTTAGGAAATTTTCTTTTTCATATATTATATAGGTAGTTGGCCATTCATTTCTTTTAATAGCATTATATCTGGTCTATTCGTGTAATAGGGTCCATTCGTTAGTTCAATCATAGTTTATATATTTATTTACTTTATACTTTTACTATTTATTTACTATTCCAATAAAATTTTGTAAATTTGTAACTTTTCTTAATTTTGGTTAAGTTAAACTATTTTAAGTATTTTCATCTCATTCAGCGATCCATTCGAAGTAGCAGAGGCCATATAATCGGCATATAACGTGATGTTATTGTCCTCTACGTTTCAGTATACAGCACTTTTATGTTAAAATTTAATAGAGTGACTGCTATTTATAATAAATCATACAAGAAGGTACGAAACCACTGATATTGAAAATATTATAATAAACTAATGTTATAACAAATACTACTTGCCCAATATTGAGCTAAGATTATAAAATTTAATTTAATCAATTGTTTGTCCATGTAACTAAACGTTTGTCCGATATAATGTAAATATATTTCAATGACAATATCATGTAGCTGACAGACAATTGACTTGCTAAATTACTGTTTTCTAGAACGTTGCCAATCTCCTACGTATTCTTCATCGTTTTACCAGTAATAATCGTTTATCCATATAAGAGTAGTAAAAGCCTAATGGATAGCACCTCTATTATTTTTACGACTAAAGTGTGTCTAGTTGTCGACTCAGTTATCAACGTGCTTTTAGAACAATTTTAACAACGGGCTTTTAGAACAAGTTTAACAACGAGCTTTTAGAACAAGTTTAACGACGATTTTTTAAAAATAATTTAACAACAAGCTTTTAGAACAAGTTTAACAGCGATCTTTTAGAAAAAGTTTAACAATGAGCTTTTAGAACAAGTTTAACAAGTTTTTATAACAAGTTTAACAACGAGCTTTTAGAACAAGTTTTTATAACAAGTTTAACAACAAGCTTTTAAAACAAGTTTAATAACAAACTTTTACAGCAAGTGTAACAACAAGCTTTAACAGCAAGTTTAACAACGAGCTTTTAAAAGAAGTTTAACAATGAGATTTTAGAACAAGTTTAACAACAAGCTTTTAGAACAAGTTTAACAACAAGCTTTTAGAACAAGTTTAACAACGAGCTTTTACAGCAAGTTTAACAACAAGCTTTCACAGCAAGTTTAACAACAAGCTTTTAGAACAAGTTTAACAACAAACTTTTAGAACAAGTTTAACAACAAGCTTTTAGAATAGAATAGTTTGAGCAATAAAACTTGGTACCACTCACACTGTGTACGATCGTTACTGTCAAAGAGCCCTGTGAAAAGCTACATATTTAACACTACTCTTAATAAGATAATAAAATTTTCTTCGAATTTACATTTCAAATATTAATATAATTATACGTAGAAAATAAAAAATATAATAATTTCAAAAAACCTATAAAGCACGAATAGAACACATTTAAGCACAATATTTAAGGGTACATAATATTTCTAATTAATCTATTTACAAATATTAATTTTTCACAACGTAAATATATTGTCTACGTCTTTTAAACAGACTTATTATAAAAAAGTATAATTCCACATAAAATTAAAAATCATTAATTTTTGGACTTTTGCCTATACTTGTGCTGCCCTCCCATCATGCTTACTTTCAAAATTGTATGCCCTCCGGAAGTACCCTATAAGATTTTGATGATCAGTAAATAAGACTTTTTATGAATAACAAATACGTTTTTTATAAAGCTGTAACTCCTTTTTGGGTGAATTAAATTACTTACAGCAATGTTATGCTATAGGCTCAGTACCATATTAAATTCAACTTGATATCTCAAGCCGCTTATGAGAAAAGGATGTACAGACGGACAACCAAGTAATCATATACGCGTTCCTTTTTTATTTTAAACGACGGAATCCTTAAAACGCAACTCAAATCGTTCGGTAATATTGAAATTAACAAAACTAATAAAGAAGTTGGCCAATAATTTTTTTTTTCAAATCGTTTTTTTCATTTGTAATATTTAACCTATGAAAACAATATTTGAAAAAGGATATATATATATATATATATATATATATATATATATATATATATATATATAGATATGAAGGTTGATCGATATATTGACATAAATATTTCGCTATCAATATATCAATGGCTTATTATACATTTAATTGTTTTTTAATAACAAAGGCACAAAGGCATAAAAACTCTATTAAGCAAATGTATCCTTTTATATAGCGCTACGGAATCTTTCCAACACCTTGTTTTACATAACGTAACGAAAAGCGATGACAAATTCGTTACGAATTTCGTGTAAATTTTTAATTTTTGAAAAAGAGGAATATAATATAACCCCGCTAGCAAATTCCAATCAGAAAAGTGAATTTCGTAGTTTTTGTTTTTCTATATCGATTGTAATATTAATGGAAAAAATTATCATGAGATACGGCGTATTTGGCATTTAAGTTAACGTAAAACACGGTTGAAAATTTTTAACTTAGATTGGCGAAAGAAATTTTGTAAAATATGTTTTTTCGAAATATTACAGTGGAAATTTAATTGATTTTTTTAGCAAAGTTTAAAAATATAATTTTATTATTTACATAATTCAGCGCTATTTTCTAATAGAAACTTGATTAAAAGTTAATTTTGTTGCACGACGTTATCTTAATACCTAATTTCAATGGCTTAGTTAGTAAATAAAATAAATAATATTTAAGTAATTGAATATCCAGACTTTCATTAGCGAAGGCACCAAAATATAAAATTAATATGTCATTTTTCAAAAACATTTTTCTAAAATGATGTAATTAATTATTTTCCACATCTTCAAATCAATAAAATTGTTTATCAAGGAAAGTAAATCAATAAAATTGTTTATCAAGGGAAGTAAATCAATAAAATTGTTTATCAAGGGAAGTAAATCAATAAAATTGTTTATCAAGGGAAGTAAATCAATAAAATTGTTTATCAAGGGAATTGGAGAAACTATTTAAATATTATTAATCACATGATAAAGGCCAATATTTTAGCAAAGCCGATTCCTCTTATAAATCATATTATTTATAATATTAATTAAGTTGTCATGGTAATAGAGGACGTAAGACGTTTCCCTGACTCCTTATGCTTAAGTTAACATTTAATGATATAAATTAATTCTAAGTTAAATTTCTTGATGTTAAGTATTACTTTGCAATATCGTCGAAAATGAATTTAAAACCATTGTAATTATTTAAATTGCTAAACCACTCGAGCCATAACAATGAAATGACATATGGGGATGCCCCAAATATCGAGGGTATGTTGGTTGAAATACAGTTATTATAGTAAACTTTTATATACAAAAGTTACAAAGTACTTTTTAACAACGTGTACTTTTAATGAAAGATGACCGAGGATTTTTTTACATTTGAATTACCACCATTAAGATCATTTGGCCCAATTTTAATAATTTACGAACTTAACCTAGATATTGACTCAGTTAAATCACCTCGCATTTTAAAAGTTGAAATATCCGCAACAGGTGCTTTTCTGTATTAGCAATATTTTCTTTGTAAACGGAAATAACTCAAGTCACAAACATATAAAAAAACAAGTAACTATCATCCAAAGGACTTCTACACCGTCATTTGCAAAGTAGAATTCACATCCATTAACTGTACATTCTTTGAAACAACCTTAAGCATAAAATATTACTTTCTTTGAAGAACTCACTTTTAGATGAAAATACTCACTTTATAATAACAGTAATAAAAAACGCCCCTCGCACGTGGTTGAACACAATAGGGGTTGCATAATAAAATCAGCTGTGGGGATCAATTTGGGCGTCCCTTTTTGAGTTAAACCAATAGGAACGGCCGGTGCGCGGCAGGTGGTGCGGATATTGGAAGTTACCTTTTGGGCATCGCGTTATCATTAAGTTTTTCGAGAATTTTTTTAGGACACGCGCCTGTTCTCTTGGCATGTATTTGGACATCGGCTGCTTTATTAAAGAACGGACTCGTTCATTATAATACGCCTTTGTAATTTCCACAATACTCTGGAATACGAAATTGAACAGAAATTGCTTTCGACGAAGAATTAAACCTCCTTTTTAAAAATAATGCCATTTTAATATATATACACATATGTACTTACTTTTATTGCCATCAATTTTATTGTCCACTTATTAGTAAGTTTCCAGTTTATTGACTTCTGTGGATAATCTAAATGTCGTACTCTGTGATTACTTTACTTGAAATACCTAACAATGTACGATTATGAACTATTCTTTATATTTTTAGTATTGTTAGAAACAACACTAAAAAATATAACTATGTAAAGACTAGCGAAGCTTGAACTGTATGTCAACCAGGGTTGCCATATTTAAATTGTTTTTTTTTTTCAGGGCATCTACAAGGATCAGATGTGGAATTTGTGGCAAAGTTAGAAATAAAACCTAATTCAAGTAACATTATACATTCCTTTTTTAATATAAAAATAGCATTTTATAACTACAAGTGGATTAAGAAAATAAATTACTTTGATCCAATGGGGATCCATTAGGTTTAAAAGAAAGGGTTTTTTAAAACAAAAAAAACATACAGATCAATAAAAATGAATAAAAATTGTCTTCTATTTCCAAAATATAAAGTAATTTTTTTAACAAAATTTATTGACTCATTAAATAATGATAATTAAGCACAAAAACAGTCATGTTAATCACATTTATCAAAAAAAATTTGTAAAAATTAACTTCTCCTTCAGTAATTAATCTTATCTAATTGCAATTAGGGGCTTAACTTTCATACTTTGACAATGAAAATAACATTTAGTCTATTATGTTTATGTTTTAATTTAGTTAATAAATTTATTGTCTTCGAGATTATTTAAAAGCGACTGTTAAATTCTAGAGTAAGATTCTTTTCAATTTATTCGAATTTGAAATTATACCTTTCCATTGATCAAGCTAGAAAAACTGTAGGTTCGTGAAAAATGAGAATAATGAAAATGTTTAAGTATTACCACTAGTTTTCACATTTCCGGGACAAATTTTTTATATTTCTGGACACAGGACGAGATGACAAGTTCCGGGACAATCACAGAAATCACGTACTTGGCAACCCTAATGTCAACCCAAGACAACGATAAAGGGACTAAATAAATATTTATATTTCAATAAAAATTTTAAATATGGGGACAATATATATTTTAAATAATGGAATATCGAGTCCAGATTTCATTGAATTATTGAAAAAAAATTGAAGCATGATGTTCATGCTTCAATTTTTTTTCAATAAAACTGACTTCAATTTTTTTTCAACTGACTTCATTATAATAGCATAAAGAATAAATAATACCTCAACATTTCTAGAGATGTCAGCAATATAAGATCCGACATTTTATATAAAGACATTATTAAATCGGTATCATAAGCCAACTTCTAAGTATAGAAGAAGACGATTATAAACAATAAACAATTTCGTTTGCATGAAGCTATTAAAAGAGTGAAATCGCACAAAAAGGCACACTTTTTCGACAAAAAAGTGTGCCTCAGCGTGCACAAGACGAAACATGCATTTGAGACATCAATTGACATTTCGTCAACCCCGATTAAACATCTCCATCGTTTTATTTCTTTTTATCTTTTTAAACCTGTTTGTAAAAAAACACTTACTTTCATCCATAAGTAACCTAAAACAAAAAGGCACAGTTTTTCGAAAGAAAAGTGTGCGACAGCGTGAGCAAGGCGAAACATATCTTTGTGACACCAATTGACATTTCGTCAACCCCGATTAAACATCTCCATCGTTTTATTTCTTTTTATCTTTTTAAACCTGTTTGTAAAAAAACACTTACTTTCATCCATAAGTAACCTAAAACAAAAAGGCACAGTTTTTCGAAAGAAAAGTGTGCGACAGCGTGAGCAAGGCGAAACATATCTTTGTGACACCAATTGACATTTCGTCAAATCCGATTAACCATCTCCACCGCTTTATTTTTTTACCTTTTTAAACCTATTTGTTCTTCAGAGCCTTGTATCAGGAAAAACACTGATCGGCATAGCAAGAAAAGCATGCGGTTATTTTCATACATAAATACCCTAAAGCATTATCATTTTACATTCCATGTGTATGAAAGAGCCATTTTGTTTCAACCTCGCTGAGAGATACCGATGTGACCAAGTAGCGGCACGGTGTATATTTAAATTAGTCGTAATATATAAAATAAAAAGTGTGCATTCACAATTATTTTACTATACATTAAGAAAACTAGTACATTATTTTCTTTAACAATTAAATTTTCTTTCGACACACGTTACTAATAAGTTTTGTTAATCATAAATTGGCACTTCCAATTTGTTTACATCACAAACGAAGTATTTCATGCACATGTACATACGCCAACAAGCACAGAACCAAGTCTCATATGATTACATGATAAAATTCAATTCTATTTATATGATTTAATTAAAATTCTTTAAAAGTGAATGCAATCATCACATTCCTATAATTGATTAATTACAATCAATAGCGGTCGTTTAATTTAATTACAGTGCACTTAATAGACAATTTGGTACGGTTCAATTCCATGTATATGATTTAAAGAAAATGTGTTCAAAGTAAAAAAACTAATAAAATACCGTCATCCATTTCATTTAACTGTGCACTTACTAAATAATTCCCGTTAACATTTCAGAGCTTACTTATGTTACAGTATGCTTAAAAAGATGTTAATATCAGACGATATTATTTCAGCCATGAGATCGCTTATGTATAATATTATTGATGTGAAACATTGAATGGTGTGTTTGGATGGGAATAAAACATTCTAATGGCATGCCGCGACGTGTCATTTGGCCAGCTTAGTCGACTCATTCCAACTTAATTCGGCTAGCTTCTCTTCTTGTCGGCTAACATTATTATAAAATTAAAAATATGTGTTTAATAGATTATTAAGAAATATTTCTATGATAAATTATTTCATAAAAATAAAATAATAAAATTGAATTTACATTTTATTATTAACAACTATCAGAATATTTGTTTTTTCTCTCTCAATTCGTTCTAATAAAAATATTTTAATGTAAAGATATAAAAAAATGTAGATGTTTCCCATTCAACATTTCTCACTCAAACTCAAATATTTTTAATGTTTTTTTTTAATATCATGGCAAAATTACATATTCTACCAATCTTTTCGGTACCATACCATTAACTACTTTCACCTTTTTGCGACAACATTATATCACGTACTTCATTTATTTATTAATTATTTATAAAATCAACGCATTTAACAATAAATATGAATATCATTTAACTAACTGCTTTTATGTGAAACTAACCTCAAACTATTTTTAAATTTTCACTCTTAGTCCACAATGTCGCCAATTTCACAGACACGGAAAATAAGTATGTCGAAAAATCTGAATTTGCATATTCCAGTTTACAATTGTAAATGTACAGAAAATGAAATAAAGATAATAAGACGTGATATTAATACAACGTAAATAGAATACAAAGCATAATATAAATGATTAACTGGTTTTTCGTGAGAGAATTGAAGTGTGCATTTTATTTTCTAAAACCAATAATATTGATCTAAAACCAATAATATTGATCTGAAACCAATAATATTGATCTAAAACCAATAATAATACTGGATTTCGTAATTTACTGCATGAAAAAGTTAAAACAAAGAAACTTTTAATTCAAACAATAATTTGTGTTACGTTATAATACTTACATCATAAGTATTGTGAATACTATTTTTTTTAAATTGTGTTGGTATCAAGGGTGGGGGTTAGTTCAACGCAAACCGCAACGCTTACATGCCCCCTTTCGTACACTCATCATTGGCAGAACGCTACCAGCTCTCTTTGTGCACGTATAGTCTTATTGGCCACAAATTTCAGACACTTGAAATGCAGAACATGTATCAGACAATTAAAATGTAGAACATCCCCCAGGCACTTAAAACGTAGAACATCAATAAATACAGAACACCCAGTTAAATACGGATTGTTTTAATTGTTTTTAACAATACCGATTGGTAAAACACTATCACCAAACTGCAATCTATTCAACTAAAAGTTTATTTATAATGAAATTTATTCCTACTGCTTAAAAAAAGTTCATGTGTTTGTAATAAATCTTTCGTTATTTTATAACTCAATCATATGTATGTAATTGAAACCTATCAAATAATCGTATGAGACAAGAATCTACGTCAGTGTGTATAATTAAATTAACCGAATGACAGAAATTTATTACAATAATTAATTTATTACAATAATATTTTATTTAAATAATATACATAGAACTGAGCGGTATGAAATAATCGTATGAGATATAAATCTATTTTTATGTACATAATTGCAAGTGTACGTCTAATCACGTAATTAACTTACAGGATGATGGAAATTTAATACAATTAATTTATTTAATTTTATTCACTTTAAACAGATTTTATTTCAATCGTATACATGAAACTGAACCTATCAAATAATCGTATGAGTAATCTATGTTTGCTTACATATATTACTCATACGATTATTATATATATATATATATATATATACGACATACTTCATTTATTATATAAACAAATATCAGTTAATTCGAAGTGTTTATTTACATTATAAAATTTATCAGTAACGCATATCAAAAGTAAAGTTTAGATGTAATTTTGAGTCAATTAGAATATGATGAGACAAAATACTAAAGCCACATGGACACGAGAGACATCAATCAACATTTTTATTCGACTGCAATAACCTGACCCGTTTTCCTTGATCAAATTGCTTAACTTCGTCTAACGTAGATATAACTTATGTACTAACGCATATCAAAAGTACAGTTTAGATGTAATTTTGAGTCAATTAGAATATATTGAAATTAAATATCAACACGAGAAACATCAATAAACCTTTTTATTCGACTGCAATAATCCGACCCGTTTTCATTGGTCAAATTTCTTTGCTTCCTTTAAAGTAGATATAACTTTTGTACTAACGCGTATCAAAATTAAAGTTGAGATATAATTTTGAGTCAATTAGAATAGGTTAAAATAAAATATCAACACGAGAGACACCAATCAACTTTTCATTCGACTGCCCGACCCGACCCGTTTTCCTTGGTCAAATTTCTTTACTTCCTTTAACGTATATATAACTTTTGTATTTTTATACATATTTAAGTACGAATAGCCCAGTTTATTCGAGTTACCCTCCACCTTGCCCCTCATTTATCATGGAACCTATTCGCCGCTCGAGTAAACGGACCTGCAACCTGTCCGCCGCCCGGCCAGTCGAGCGGGCACAAGACGGGACGAGACAAACTTGTAAATTCCGTCTCATTAAATCTTGGAGGCAATCCGTACCGAGGAGCCACGCGTCGCGACAAGGTGTCGGGCGCGTGCCACCTGCCCCGTCGCCGCCAGGTACCAACGTGACGGACGAGTGTAGACCCGTGCGCAGGTATAAAGGCGTACGCACAGACATATCGTCATGTATAATACTTAAAACAGGTATATACGGGTATATATTCACATAAATATGTATATTGCTTTATGTTCACAAAAGCTGAATTTTAAAATAAAAAATGACTGAACTTTTTCTCTATATCTTTGTGTGTGTATGTCACGCATCGTAATCTCAATAATTTAATGAGTAATGTCATAATTTTTCGCTAGGTACCGATATTTATAATACTCCTAATAAATGACTTTAAAAATAATTTTTATTTTCTTTTTTATTTTGGATATTAGTAACTGAAGAATCATTTCTATCAGACAGAGGAAGAAATTTGAAGATCTAAAAATCTTGATTAATATTATAAATACTAAAGTTGGGACGGATGGATATAAATGCTTGGATGGATGTTTGTTATTCTGTAACACCGTATCTCTGAATAGATCTATACGAGTTCTGGTGTAGGAATATATTATAGCCAGGATTAACATATACGATACTTATTATATTTATCCCAAAATCTGAAGCAGTTCTTAAGGAAAAGCATCCGTATTTTATGAAGTCCTTGATCAAGTAGTGTTGTCTGTAAACAAAATTCTTCAAGTTTGATTTTGGTACTCAAACAGTGTATTCCAAATCCAAGCATGAATCCCGTGTGGGTAGCATACAGAATTTTTTCCCTTTAACCTTTTAACTGGATCACGGCATTGCTACTGAACGCGAATGGGTTTTCAACAAAATTGTAACAGAGGTAAATTATTGACAGGATTGAAACATTAACTATGTTACTGTCGTCTACGTAAACGAAATCGCAGGAAGAAGATAGTTTATAATAAGTCACTATTTTAACCCGTACGGTGTAGCTCGTCTCACTATAGTTTCCTAATTATATAATATAAAATAGCTTAACAAAATTAATTCTAAAATATGTCTATTAATTTGTATGTTACCTGATATCTCAGAACTACTTTATTAATGTTACCAAATTTTGCACATGTATGGAACGGTTCCCTTACTTATATTTTTCATAAGAACTAAAAAGTTATAATTTAAAAAAAAACTACAAACATATTTTTTTTAATTAAAGAACCCACTGAATCCTCGCATTTAGATTACGTAGCCAAAAAGCTGTTTGATACAAGTAAAATATATCCAAACTAGACAGGTTTATTTTTAACCATTGAGAAATTCCTATGACCACCTCCTTCCTCCATCATTATAGCAGATTGATAATATCATATTACAGTAAAAGTTTCAAATCGACAATAAAGATATAAGTGGGTTAAAAGTGAGTTGTTAAATTGGCTTAAGTTACTGGTAAAAGCTTGTAATACAAACTAATAAAAGCTTGTTAAAAAGGAATAATCTAACTGTAACCAAACAATTTTATGAATTTCTGGCCTATGCCATTTCCGACATATTGTTCACTTTTAGAAACTTAGTTTTTCTATTAAATTATTTATTGTGCTAAATCATTACATAGTCTAAGTTCAATCTGCTCATTCTCATTAAGGGCTAACTAATCCAAAAATTTGCTCCGTTAATAACAATTAGTACAGTCCTCAAGTGTATTGCATAAAACACATGGATTTAAATCGAGATTAAGTACGGCCTTATCTAATTTATAAGTTCCACCTGGATACAAAAACTGCCACAAGTAATAAATGCCACACGATAGGCGAATAAATTATGTCTAACAGGATGGTGAAAACTCAATTTAGGAAATTCAAGAACGAGGAATGTCCTCAAAAAAACAAATCCCGTTTCGAAATCCTATTAAATATGTGCAACGATTACAGCTGATGAAAGAACATTCTCCACTAACTACTTTAATTTACCACACTAATTTTATTTCAAATGTCTGGTAGACAACAGCACATTGTTGCTCATGCTTCGGACTTGCATTAGTATTCCACAGCGTCAGTTATTCCAACGGCGCTGCTAAGTGCGATTCTGATCGAATTGTTACCTCGTTCACCGCATTCAGCATAACTTATTGCGTAATATTGACTGTACATTAACAGCATATGATGTGTGTTTTTTAGTTTATCAGGATTGCTTCGCCTATTGCAGAAATTAAGGATTATTTTTACTATTTAAGGGTGGTTTTGAAATATTTCTTGTCAAAAAACTTTTATATTCGACGAACTACACCTTTTGACGTCAACTGGACGTCATTTTGAATGAACTATCCACGACGTGGCTCGGAAATATCTCAAGTATGTATTCCACGATATGTTTTCATTATGATTGAAGATGATTTAACTAAATTAAGTTGCCTTTAAAAGTTTGTCTTTTTGGGACTCATTAAAGTTGTTTTAAATAAATTAAATTGCTTTCGAAAGTGTATCTATGTAAAACTCGTTAAAAATAACTGAAATAAATAACCTTCAGAAGTATGACTGTGTGAGACTAGCTGAAAATAATTTAAATAAAATAAATTTTCTTCGAAAGTGTATCTTTCTGAAACTCGTTTAAAATGACTTAAATAAGTATCTGTGTGAAATTTATTGAAGTATAACTGTCTGAGACTCGTTGAAGATAATTTAAATGAATTAAATTACTTCGAAGTATATTTGTCTGAGACTCCTTAAACATAACTTAAATAAAGTATATATTCATCGAAAGTATATCTACTTCATAGATGAACTCAAAAAAATTAGGAATACTTTTAGTATTCATATTATTAGTTTCGGTCTTAATCTCCTTTTTTTCCACTAAATTGAATAATCGCAGTGGTCCCTTATAATTTGGACCTTATAAAATTATTAATTTCGTAATATAAAATATATACATAATTATTAATCTACCTTTTTGTATTATTTATTTACAAGTTTTCTTTGTTTGTTTTTAAAAGGTTTACTAAAAACAGATTGAGATAACATTTTCAATAAATGATAAAATATAGTTTCCAAATCCCATATTCTCCACAGTTATTTTTAAGATAAATATATAATTTTGAGATATAGTTTTTAAGATATGGTTGTATAATTTTTAAGATGTAATAAATAATGTCAGATGAAAAAATGGTTGTCTGGGCGCTTTACGGACTAGCAAAATTGTTACAGATAAAATAATACTATTTATAGGAGAATTATAGATATTAAAAAAATAATGTAGTCAACGATATTTATCTAATTTTAATGGCTGTCACGGTAACTGTTAGAACTAGTTAAGAAAAACGCGTGATACAAAAGTGACAGGGTTTAGGCCAATTAATTAATCTTCATTCAAACAAAAGTATCATTATCTCAAGTCTTTTGGATAGATAAAAAATTACCTTTGCACTTTTTAATATGGATTATTGGTTTAAGTAAGATAAATTAAAATATTTATTAAACAAATGTAGAAATACGATTGTTATGATGCATGAAAATGGGAATGGATGCGGACGGGCGTCCTTGGCGCGGGAATATCTCAGTTGTGTGATGCATTTGAGATATTGCCGTACCGCGTCGTGGCACATTATTATATTTTCTTTTTTTTATTAATTGGTTTAAGATAAATTAAAAGGTTTGTTAAACAAATTTAGAAATACCATTGTTTTGATGCATGAAAATGAAAAGGGATGGGAACGGACACCCTTGTCGCGGGAATATCTCAGTTGTGTGATGCATTTGATATATTGCCGTACCGCGTCGTGGCACATTATTATATTTTCTTTTTTTTTATTAATTGGTTTAAGATAAATTAAAAGGTTTGTTAAACAAATTTAGAAATACGATTGTTTTGATGCATGAAAATGAAAAGGGATGGGAACGGACACCCTTGTCGCGGGAATATCTCAGTTGTATGATACACTACAATGATATTTCCGCGCCGTGTCGTGGTACATTATTATATTTTTGTTTTTAAATAATAAAGCGCGCGACAGCGTTCATGAAAAGAAAATTACATATGAAAAACGTTAGTTAAATAATTTAATTGTACCCCTACGAAGTCAGGGCAAGCCTTTATATTAAAAAAACTCCTGAACACTTTATAATAGTTTTAAGATAATATTATTTGTGTTTAAATTAAAAGGTTTTCGAGCCCTTTTGGATGACGTTCGATACGAATTCGTGCAAGCGGATGGGGAAAAGAGAGGAGAAATGGGCCTAATTGGCATTGGAATATAACAAGTTCATTATAGCACAGTACGTGATTAATTTTTTGTTAAACGTAAAGTGCACTGTATTAATCAGAGGAAAACTACATGTCAAAAAATATTAATCAAAAAATCATCAAGTTGGGTCGTGTCTCATGTAATTTTATAAAAATAAATTAAAAAACATTATTCCATTAACAGCTGTTGTAATGGTCTGCATATTTTTAATTCACATTGTGCTAAGAAATACATATTCACAACGAGTCTTTTTTTCCTTCCGTGTATCTTATATGTTACCCATTTTATATATATTCATGCTACTTGGCCATTAAACTTCACAACCTTTTTCCCTTTTCGACATGACCAAAGCGCGGTTCGATAAAAATAAGAAAACGTGATCTTTTTCATCAGATTTTTTTTAACTGTACCCATAATATATTATTGATGAACAGAATAAAGAAGATTGAATCAATAATTGTCAATCTAGGTAGGGTCGCTTTTCGTCATTACTACATTCAACAGTACGTGTCGCGTAATATGTATTTAGATTATGGTGAGCTCAAATACATAACAGCAACTTATGCCAATTGCTAAATTAGTTAATTAAAAAAAAGGCCAAACAGATAAGAATCAAAACCTTTTGCTACTTTTTAATATTCTATTTATTTTTCAGAAAACGTTCATCATTTATTTTTTGTAACATCATTAACTATAAAGTAGTCAATTATTTTAAAATATTAAAATTTTCCTCTCACATTTTCTTTGTATAAACGACCTTCGTCGCTCTGAATTCTTTTTAAGTTGCCAAAATAAATCATAACCTTCTTCGAAATCGTTAATGCTCGCTTTCATTTGATACCTTCATTACGCGTTTAATTAAACCTTTCTCAGGAAAGGGTATTATTTATTTTTTAACGAATTAATTAATCCATCGCTCCTTTCATCTTAAATTATTTTTTCAACGTAACATATAAATATATTTAATCGGCAATTTTCTTTTCGTTGTATTGCATTTCCGACAAGTTATTATTATTTCTCATCGGGATTCCGTATACGTGCCTGAACTTGAGTAATAAGGGTAGTAAAATCTTTATTCTCCCCGCGTCCCACTTGAACAAGGAAATTAATCCTCATAAATTAAGGGTAGTAATTATTATTTTTCAAATTTTCCGCGTAAAACACATTTGAGGAAGAATCAACATGAGTAGAGGAGGAACCCTACTTGTTTTGTAATAACGTTTATCACCCTTTTTCTCTTTATTAAAAGGTATTAAAAGATTATTAAAGATAATCTTTAAAATAAATCCGGTTTTATTCATGTACTAATTACTTTATAGCTAAACATTTAATATATTATTCGATTAAATCTAATTTATTTTTAATAAAATTTCAATTTATTAATTTAGCTGGAAAAGCGAAAAAATCAGTATGTAACCTATTAATGCACTATGCGGATCTCATACACACTTTCATGCGTTCATAAATTTGAATATACAAAATTTCTGTACCAAAATATTAACAATTATTAATATTAATATCCGCCATGTGAATGTATTACCTAGAATATATTTTACGAACGTAAAATTATCGCAAATTCCTCATCATCATGGCTATTATACTCTGGTAAACTTTAGATAAATTTCTATTAATTCTACTTTTCCATTATTTCAACTCATCAGTTTCAAAGATACAGAAGAAAAAATATTTTTTATGATTATTTTTTAAAATATTTCAAGTAATATCTGACATGAAATTGTGAATAATTAGTTCTGGTATTATTATAACTCTTTGAACTCCACGTAACTCTTTGAACTCCACGTAACTCTTTGAACTCCACGTAACTCTTTGAACTCCACGTAACTCTTTGAACTCCACGTAACTCTTTGAACTCCACGTAACTCTTTGAACTCCACGTAACTTTTTGAACTCCACGTAACTCTTTGAACTTCACGTAACTCTTTGAACTCCACGTAACTCTTTGAACTCCACGTAACACGAAATATTTTTTTATTACTTTGTTGACCCCTCTAAAATTTCTAAATAAAAAAATTTAAAGTTTATTGACTATACAATGAGGATTATTGTACTTTATCACACTATACCAAATTTTAATTTCTATGTAACAGATGAACAGAACAGACGAATATTTGAGTGAACTTAAAATTTTTCATTTCATTTTTTTCTTTTTTCTTTTGCATTATGGAACCCTTAAAAGATTGAAAACAATTAAAAATATCACTTAAATAAGAAATGATAAATTTTAAATCCCATGTGCCATGTGTAAGACAGAATACTATTCACGTGTTTATGTATACATACACGTATATATATATATATATATATATATATATATATATATATACATACATATATATATATATATATATATATATATATATATATATATATATATATATATACATATACGTAAAAGTTACTAAAATAAATAACATGTTTTGCAACTGACTGATTCGCATCGTATGCATATAATGGAAACTGAAACACGCAGTTGTGAAAAGCGTAGTTGGGAAAATGCGTAATGGATGGAGTTTTTCTTTACATTTCTAGTCACACTGAGCTTTAGTAATTCGGCTTTACACAATGGCTGCGACATCAGGGCTTCGGTTAGCCTTCGTTCACGCTGTGAATAAGAAGTGCCAATAAGATTGATATTCAAATAATGAAAAGTGTAAAAAAATTTAGAAAAATGACTACTTCTTAACTGAACACAGTTAATAAACTAATATAACTATAACTCACAATTAAATGAAACTACGTGATGTAGTATTATTTGTGCTTTACTTAAGTTCTTTACCACGACCTAGGTTTTTTATATTACAACATCTTCAGGTGGACTATTAGCAAAGATAACTATAACTAGTGAAAACCAAATTAAAATCAGATAACAAACCCATGTTTCCTTTCTCGTTTTGTGACTTTCCTGATTAGGATGCTCAAGACCGAATTAATTTTTATTATTTCTTTCCATTTTATCCCATCTGGTCTTTAATAAATTAATTTAATAATATCGTATTATTAGCATTTGTAAACACGTAAACAAAAACTAATTTAAAAAACGTAGCGGTAAATACCCGGAACGTCATTTTACCCGTCATCTCCCACTTTCCCACACAACGTAAACAACTACGTTTTATGTAATTACGTAACACGTGTACGTTTTTGCTACGATAACAGAAATGGGACGCGTGCTTACGCTGATACCGTCTAAATTGAATGCATAAAACGAATCTTGTAACTGAAACAATTACTTCATTACGACGTATTTTTCGAGTTTTTAAAGCGGGTATTCTACTGCCGTAGATTTTTCTGTCCAACTATTTGAGGCATAACTTATCCATTGATTTTTTTCATATATTAGTTACGATTTATGCAACGCACGCAAAACGAACCTCCTAGACGGTACGTTTTTAGCAAATTCATCGTTACAGGCCGGTTGTCAATTTACGCGAAACATTCATAAACTGTATACCTAAACCTTTCTCGAAAATAAATTTATGAATTGGTGAAAACCGGAGTATTCTACTGCCGTAGATTTTTCTGTCCAACTATTTGAGGCATAACTTATCCATTGATTTTTTTTCATATATTAGTTACGATTTATGCAACGCACGCAAAACGAACCTCCTAGACGGTACGTTTTTAGCAAATTCATCGTCACAGGCCGGTTGTCAATTTACGCGAAACATTCATAAACTGTTTACCTAAACCTTTCTCGAAAATAAATTTATGAATTGGTGAAAACCGGAGCAAAAACCTTTTAATAGTTATGGAGATTAACCCATACAGACATACACAAAGAGTGACTTTGTTTTATACCAATCATATTGGAAGACGCTCTCCTAGATGGACCATAGCCGGTTATTTTTATAATATAATAGTTGATTATGACAAAACCCATCGTCTCATTTGGGTGCACGCATACTAAGCAATATAACATTCCACCTACTTTATACTTACACTCACACAAAGGCCAAAATTAATAACTAATGTATAGTTGTGTACCTACGTATACACTCACATTTTCATAACTTTCACACCACACTAGGCAATAGTGAAGTGGAAAAGTATAAATTAAATTATCGATAATTCTAAAACTTAAAATAATTAGTTTTAAGACTAAACTGTAACAGTTAAGGTGTCAATTGTACACGTAATAGTGCCCTAAATAAAATAGGTATACAAAAAACATAAAAATACAAAAAATGTGAAGAATGTATTTGTTTTTATAAATATATTTTCATTTTTAATTTATTATTTATAAGTATACATAAAGATCGATTAATTTTTTTAATTATTTCAGTAAAAATAAATTTTTGACATAACCAAAATTCGTACAGGAATCAATTTCGTATAGTCCTTCAAAATAATATTCTGGATTATACGTAATACTCCCTTCGATTAAGCTAAAGCCAAATATCTTATTCGCAGTCAAAGTTACCAAAAATAAGTAAGTGAAAGGTATTGTATTTTAAAAAGTGATAATAAAAAAATAATTTTAATATTTATTATTTTTATTATATGCAACATATTTTGTGAACCATACATTTTCCTTATTATGGCCTACAACAAAAATTAGGTATATGCTATATTAAGCTTATATTTTTACAATACCGAGATAATCAGTGTAATATGTTTCTTTAGTGTACGCGATTTACGTAGATAAAATTTCATGTTTTTTTCATTCGATTACCTTCATACTTCCCTATAATTCCTGCCGTTATAAAAAAGTTTCACGTCTAGCATGATGGCGACCACACATGCTTTTTTTCATTAGTGGCTTGATTACTGCCACAGTTATTTATTTCTAGAATTCGACTTAAATATATGCTTCCATATGACTTGTCAAATAAAACTTCAAGCTGAAATATTTTATACTTCCAACAACCGACAGTCTCTGCAGCCATGACAGAACTTTACTTTCGCCTAATAAGAATTTAGTAGTAAAAGCTATTGTTTAGATCGCTAGACATAATTTTATCTACCGTCTATCGGCACTCAGAGATTTGAAGTATTGGTTGAAAGCTAATTTATTCTAAGTTAAATATTGTTTTCAGACCATTATATAACATCCCTAAATAAAAGTACTTAGAAAGCTTTATATGTTACCGCATTACTTAAACATAACTTATCAAAATTGCAACGTTCTCAAATTTTATCATTAAAACATGTGTAATTCATAATTTCGAGGTTCACATAAGCAAATATATCCACAAATTAAAGTTATCAAATTTGTTTAAATTATCAAATTAGTTTAATTATCAAATTTGTTCAATTATCAAATTTGTTTAAAATTGTTACCGCATTACTTAAACATAGAATAGGCTACTAAAATTCGTCTTCTGTATTTTATTTTAACATAAATGTTGCAAAAAAAATTTCAATAATTCAAATTAATTAATATAAATGTACTATTAATCTCAGTAGTCCAGTAATTTCTAACTACGTTATATCGTAATATTTAAGAGTTATTCATAGTTTTTTTGTTTGGAAATGGCGGGATAACTGTTTTTGTTAAAATTGCAAACGAGTTTGAAGCATAATGTTTTACAAAGGGAACTAAAAAACGAATAGTTGTAAATAAAAACCAAACCAAACTTACAAATGACCTCTCTACGCCACCCCAAAACAATGGGGTCTATTACCCTTTATTTTTCATCCCCATTTCTTGATAAGAATTGGGTTTTTGTAACATATTATTTGGGTGCTTTACCTTAATCTTATACTTGCAAAATTTCTTGTATAATATTTATAAATACAAATATTTTAAAAATACAAGGGTTTATGAAACGGACATCCATATATATAACCATACATATGGATGTCATGAAATTAGAAGGAGTTCATTTTTAATTACGGAACATTAAAAAGAATCTAGTTTCTGAACACATGTCGCTACTTAAATGATAACTAATTCATAACTAACAACACCTTCACGTATTCGATGTCATGAACAGATGCTTGGATTAAGGTAGTTGTAGCATGATATTAAGGTCCAAAAATTGTTAGAAAATTGTTTATTGAAAAATACTTTTCGACAAACTAGGGGAATTACATTGCACTTCATTTTATTTAAAAAAAAAAGCAAAAGTATCTTTTTATAAACTGTTAAAATGTTTGGAAACAAATTATAAATTTCAATAAAACATTTTATAATAATTTTGGGATCTTAATGTCACACAACTACCTTAACAACATACGTACATACCACTGTTTTTACATACACCATATTCTGTAAATTAATTACTAAAACAGATTAAGAACGTCATTTACATCTGTGCCGTTTTTAGTGTCCCGTGGAAAAATTGCCAAAAAGGAACACTAATACAATCAATTCGGTATCCATCCGTCCATCGGACCACAGGTGATTTTCTTGGAAATTATTCGACGTAAAAATTTGAAATTTACCAAAGAGAGAGTATGCTGGCCCAATTATAGACTTGAAGGAAAAAAAAGAGAATTTTGATTCTGGGGTAAATGTTGATGTCAGAGGTAAATAAAAAAAAATTCAACTTTATCGTGGGAGGTGTCAAATGAAAGCTTATTAAAGTTCAAATTCAACCATATTTGTGATAAATATTTTTTAATGGATTTTTGAAATGTTATTCGAAAAAAATGTTTCAAAATTTCGGTTCCCACCTACTACTGGAAGAATCGCTCAGAAAATTCTGAAAAATAATGATCATTGAAAATTAGATACAGATTAAACGAAAATAGTCAGGAATGAAAAATTCTAGCGGAATTTATTTTTATACATAAATTAATATTTATATCCTTGCAACTGTTCAACCATCGATTTAAGAGAAAATGTTTTTCGTGAAAAACGATGATATAACATTAATGTTGTCGGCGGTGTGTATCACGATAATTAACCACAAACTCGAAACCCATTACTGTCAATATTCAAGGGGGGGGGGACTTGACAGCACGGATTACTAATTATACAAGTATGGCTTATACTGGATTGATTTTATAGATTGTTGGTTCTAGTAAAAAATAGAAAAATGGCTTTGAAATACTGAATATTCTTAAAATTGGCCCTTTGTAATAATTGTAATAAATTATAAAATAATTGTAATAAATTATAAATAATTGTAATAAATTATAAATTAATAAATTCAATCTACGAAAATGTAACACTTTCATAACCCATTGGGGCATTTGAATATTTCATTGATAATTTCTTTAAATTAATACAAGGAGAAACCTAACCGCATAAAAGAAACGGCGTTGTTATAGCCTTTTACATAATACAATTTTTAATCAGCATTATTTGGTTCATACTTGCTTTATAGATTAAATGTTACTTTTCAATATCTCCCCATAAATACAATATTGTTAATCAATATTTGCTCTATAAATCGTAATTATGTGCAAGTCAAAGAATAAAAAAAATGTTACTTGAACCGAATATAATAAAGATTGTTTATATTTAAATGTAAAGGGGATATAACTTTATAGTATATTGTTTATTTTTAATATTTTTTATCGACAAAACGCTAAGACAATCTAAAATGTATTTTATTATTACCGAGTATTGTATTATTCAAAACAAAGTGTTCTTATACGTATAATTTAATTGCATAGTCTCAAATTTTTAACATCAACGCCACTTTATTTAGCAGACTGTATATTTAAATACATCGCCACGAAAAAAGCTAAGTTATTTGGTACGTGAGACAAATACAGCAACTGTCCACACAATAGCAACACGAGTTTACTTTATAAATGAATGCCGATTAACACATTATATACGTCCACTCTTATGCTTTTACCCGCAAACCACTTATTTACCATTAAATCGCTTCCAACACTACAAAAAGCACAACATTGTTAGTGTACGAACGCAACAGATGTGATAAACATCTGTTTACTGCTCGCTATTCACCGGCCCGAACGTAGGTAGATAGCTCGGTCGGCGGCAGGTGCCTTACCACGGCGGGAGACAGCTAGAAAGAGACGGCGCTGCGGTTTGATTTGCTTACTTTTTAACTCGGCCCCGGCTTTGGCCACACGCCACATGCCGATGCCCTTGGACGGAGTCAGCTTTTAAGCTCGAGCCGGATCTTACGTATGGAGCTTTTAAATTGCAGCCGACGTGCGCATTGAATGAATGAATAATGGTTTTATTTCAATTCGGATTGAATTGCCGATTCAATAATATGTTCGATCCTTAAAGCTTCGAATGCTTTTATAATTATTTTTTATTGCATATTATTAAAGGGAATAAAAAGTTCGATGCGAAATAATGCCGGAAGTTCGTGGAATACTACTTATATAGGTAAATGGTTATACCACCATGGGTACGCTATATATGATACTTAAGAATCGTAGAATAAGTTGTTAATTAACATTTTCACAGCATTATAAAAATGTGTTTTTGGTGAAAAGATGAAATTGATAGATGATAATTTAATAATAACTTAATGTGATGTTATAATGAAAGAAATACAGAAAATTGTCCAAATTATGACAAAATTATGTTTTGGAAATGCTACACAAACCAGTAAGAAATAATATCAGAAAAAAACCATTCAGAGCATTAAGTTAATTTTGTTAATCACTATTATTAATAATAAAAATGGTATAACTAGAACGGAGGTCAAACAAGTCTGTTCACATTTTTATTACAAAAGTTGAAATGAAATTTATCGTAAAACGCTTAAAATTAATATTTTTATAATATTCACAAGAATAACTTGAAGATATTTTATCTACGTGGATTTATCGTTGTCTGGACAGGGCCATTAATTTTTATTATACGCATCAATCTCAATAATTTTACTTGAGTCGCTTAAAGCTGAAAGTTTTGCTATATAAAATAGGGCGACCCAATAAATAAACAAAGACAATAGCGCAAACAATAAATAAATTCTCGCAGAAATTGAAAGACTCTCGAAAAATTAAAGAGTCATTTTATTTTATATTTTGTATATTCATGGCACAGATTAAAACCAGTTAAAGCATGACAATATTATAATCACATAAGTAGATAATCATTACAAAAAATTGTGGATAAAATCAACTCAACTACATTCGCCACGTTTTCTTATCTCCTAAGTATTAAATAAACGAGTGTGGGAAAAAAATAAAAAACAAAAGTATTAAAAACGTTGTGGCAAAAGATATGGGTTAAAAAAATTGTATCAATTAGAGGTGGAAAAAAGTGAGTTTTTTTGGAGAAAATCAGTAGGCTTCTGCTCTTAATAGACAACTAACCGATTATATACAAACCTAGATACATACGTACGTATCGGACACACAACCAACCAACCGATCACAACAACCGTTGTACAACTAACCGATTACATACAAACCTAGATACATAGTATTTACGGAGACGCAAATTCTTCAAGTATTGTTTCGAAAATAAATTTAGATCATAAGTAATATTGTAAAAAATAGTATCATTTTTAGAGAACGATCTCTTCTTTTCAAAATATAAAAATTGATTGTAAAATTACCCAAGTTATAATTGGTTCTGTCGGCAAAACTCCAGCCACGCTAGAAGGTAATTAACCAAACATCAGCGGCTGATGCAAAAATCTAAAAGCGATTAATTTTGTAATCTCAGCTAAATATCGAAGCAATATTAAATACACCGTACAACTATGTCTACTTTCACCAATTTATATATAATACCCTCCAATAGCCATTAAAAATAATTTTGGTTAAATTAAAAAGATTTAAGAGAATATGACAAACAATCTGGTTTATAATTGCTGAAATGAAATACTTTGATGAAAAGTTTTAGATAAATAGACAAATGAAAGAACAATTGTCTTAATTTGAATACAAAAGCCACATAAATCAAATAGATTAAATTTTTGTTTTCTTTTGTGCATAATTATATTAACTTTATTCCGTCTTCTATGTTTGAACAAATTTACGAAGTCTAGCTTAGTTTTTGCTAAAGTAATTTATATATCCACCAGTAATGAAATTGGTGGTAGATAGGAACTTGTTAATTTTATTGGAATGTTTGTTTGTTTTGATATTGAGCAGTAAATTCTGAACCAATTTGATAAAGTTTCATTTACCACTAAGCTTGTTTTTCCAGAAAACGGTTTGATCTATGTATATAGTGTTGTCTAATGAAATACGCATCAATATATCGATGTATTTGGTCATACCCTCTACAACAACCTGATAGATGGCTCAACTGTCACAATGTCAAATCTTGACGAGATATTATAACATTGACTTAAGTTAACGACCACTAATTGGCGTGACATTTTTAAGGAAGTTATCTTTTTCTATCAATAATTTAGTATGTTGTTACTAATATGAATATCTTAGCAATATTTTTGGTTTCTTCAAACATTATATGTAGTTTTTGTGTGTGGAACAAATTACAAAACATATTTGGATTGAAAATGATTCTGAAATATGTCTTTTCAAAATATCGAAATTCACAATTCCTAGTCCTATTTTCAAAATCGATTATAGTGTCATCTATATTTTTTGATGAACCTTATATTCGTGTCACTTAAGAAAATCTGGTCATTGATAATTTTTCTTAGGTTCAAGATGTTTATTAAACCTGTGCTTGAATTACTCATGGTAAGTTATGTCGAATTTATATTTTAAAATATTTCTGACATTCTTGTATTATTTTCATAAAATTAAATTGGTTAATTATATTCATTTACTATCATTTGTAGAGCGGACTAATGATTAATTAGATAATATTGATTTGTTTTAATATTCAGTTTTATGGTACAACTAGTATTTCTCGCATATTACCCGTAATTAATATATAGAAACAAAAAAGTATTGAAGCATATTTAAAGTCCATACATGTAGGAACACGATATCGTATGAAAACTACCAATACAGTGCCGATACTGATACTGTACTCATGAGCAGTATCGAAATAAAATTATCGAGCAGACAGAATTTCACATGATAGTATCGATAACCCCAAGGTATCCATAATTTTCTTGAATGACTTATATATATATATATATATATATATATATATATATATATATATATATATATATATATATATATATGTGTACGTATATATATATATATATATATATATATATATATGTGTGTGTATATATATATATTTGTTGTAAGTTAATATTTATATTCAAAATCCACATATAAGTTACTGCCTTTATCATATTTTTAAATAACACTGCCTTTATAATTGTTTTTTATTACATTCCTGAAATTTTAAAAGATAAAAACCAATGGAAGGAAACGGAAATATGAAGTAGACCAACGAAACCTTTAGGGAAAAAATTAATTTCCAATCTTGCTATTATTCGTCTGTGTAATCATTGAAAATAATATTTTGTTCAAAGGTTTCGTTCGGGGTCTTTCTTGGAACTTGGGACCAAAGAAACGTATTATATCTTTTCTCAAATTATGAACTACTAGCGTGACCCGTGCGAAGTCTTCGCATTATTTATTCCATTATGAAGCTCAGATGACAGATCAAACAAATATTTTACTAAAATTGACATATAGAGGCGCAAGTATCAAAAGCATTGAGCTAAAGCGCCACTTTATTTATACGTGAGTGGATTTGAAATTAAACAAAAATTTTACCGACCGTCAATCATATTGACGTTGAGCCGTTAGATGGCAGCATTGCTGTTTTGTGTATATAATTTTAATAATTAATTAATTTGCAAAAACAATAGCAATAATAAATTTTTTAGTTGTGGATACCAGTAGAGCAAGCAATTATCTATAAAATGATATATAATTTATGTGAATTAGTTGTGAAGTTTTTTCTAAAAAGGGAGAGTAACATCTTAACCTTAGCGTATTAATATATATGATGATGATGATGATATAAAGAGTCGCCAATACTCCAATATTTGGTCATATCATATAACAGTTTTATTACCATTGAGTTGCAATTTAAAAGGAGTTTTTAGATTATTATATTAATGACGCAATTTTGAAAGAAAGTCGGTAACAGGACACCTGTTTTAAAGTACTCATATGAATAAAAATATTGATTAAAAATATCGAAATTTCGATAATTCACAATTTATATTCCGAAGTGGACAATATGTTTTTCGTAAAGAGGGCCGTTCAAAACTAAAAAGTATAAAGTGTCATATTTAACAGAACCTAGGTTTAAAAAAAAATATAAATCAGTAATAAAGAAACCAAGGACAATTTTAACCATCATTAGATTGTCTTGATTCAGTATTAAACATAAACCTGCCGTGAATATCTCTCTGTCTGTTTCAGCTGGCTGTTTCGCAATTGCAATATCAACCAACTCTTATCTGAATGTTATTTATTATTTATTCATCTGGCTCTCACTTTACCGGATCTTCAGTTTCCGGTTCCGAGTCTCCGTTCCACCAGCCTCCAACTCTATCGATTAATTTCACATGTCATCAGATATCCAATCCACTGCCATTTTAACCTGACACCTGCTTCCATTGTCAGTAATTGGAGTTTTCTGCCTTATGACTTTATTTCCGATACAATCTCAAAAAGGCTAGGACAATATAGCTTTCCCAATTCTCTTTGCGCGACTTTCTACTACAGCGTAATTGTATTGATAAGCGCCCATTTTTGCATCGATGTTCCATTTTGGATTATCGATATCTTTCCTATCGTATTCTTGCTCACATATCTTTCAAGGTTTCATAAGATTCTCCCGAAAAGTTATAATATGATATTAATTGCTACAATTGCAGTCAAATGTGCAACGAATATCCGACAAAAATGTTATATGTGCAAACGAATAATAAACGTAACGTGAAAATTAAAAATAAGTAGAAAATAGCAAGCTCCTTGATTTGATTTCAAAAACCCTATATGGTCTTTCCAGCGTTTTTTTTCTTATCATATTTCGCTTATTCAGTAAAATGTTCTTAAATTGAGTTAAATTCCTTATTTCCAACAAAACGCAAATAAGGTAACACTAAAAAACTATTCCAGTTATTCAATCTGCGTGTTTTGTTTGAATTGTGTAGAAATAATTATGTCTATCGTATACCATTATGCATAATTAGTATGTGGTATTTTAATGAAGCCGCTATAACTGTTTAATGAAACAAATCTGCCTCCACAATATAAAAGTTCTGCTAATAAGTACTTAATAATAAATAAAAAAAATCGTTTAAAAGACACATAATTTTAATTCATATTCAAATTAGCGAGATTGACATAAACTAAAATACAAATATTTAATCACCCTGCCTTTCTTCAGGCTCCCGCTTATCTTGCCTAAATTCATACATTATATTTAAACTTCCACGTTATCTCTACGATAAGAATATTTTATTTATTCTATTTGAATATAAAAACTCTATCTACATAAAATATAAATTCAAAAATGTATAATTTATATTTTAAATTAGAATTAGCGAGATTGAAATATACTTAAGTATATCTTAAGTACTCATTTTAACAATCGCGCTATCGGTCTTCAATTTCACGTTCGTATTCTTTAAACTTTACTGTGCGACAATCTTTTAAGTTTAAGTACTCAGTAAATGAAAAACTCGCCCATTTAAGAATATATTGCTATTACCTTAAATGAAAATTATGGAGCAGGATATAAATTACGGAATAAATAGTAATGACACCGTCCCTTTTTAGGTTCACTGTTGTATTATTATTCCCACTCGATTTTTGGGAAATTGTTTCTATTTGAATATAAAAACTCTATCCATATAAAATAATTCAAAAATGTGTAAAAATTAGAATTAGCGAGATTGGCATTTACTTAAGTACATATTAAGTACTCGTTTTAATAACTGCGCTATCGATCTTCAATTTTACGTTTGTCTTATTTAAACTTTACCTGTGCGACAATCTTTTAAGTTTAAAATGATGAAAAACTCGCCCATTTAAGAATATATTGCTATTACCTTAAATGAAAATTATGGAGCTGAATATAAATTACAATACAAATAGTAATGACACCGCCCCTTTTTAGGTTCACTGTTGTATTATTATTCCCACTGTAGTCATAAATAACAATTTAAACAATATTTTAAGACACGTCAGTTCGTTTTTCCTGAATAGTACAGCTGATGGATTCGTGAGATAAATTGAGTCATTGATAGTTTTTTTATTCTCATCTGCTCCAGTAATTATTAGTAGGATAAGAATATAGTACGAAGAATATAGTAGGATAAGAATATAGTACATATTATTAGATAAATTAATTCGATTTTTGGAAAATTATTTTTATGCAAAATTAAAATGATTAGTACAACATGCTACACGATGTTTAGGCATTACAAATAATTTTATATTTATTACACTATGGGAAAACAGAATGTAATAGGTTATGTCACGAAGTGAACATGAATTCGATTTTTTAAAAAAGAAATGTATTCATCAATAAAACAATTTTATGTAATATACTACCTTATAACTAGGCCTTATAGAAAATTTGCTTGATTATATTATATACACTATGGAAACACGAATGTAAAAGGTTATGTCACGAGTGAATATGAATTCGATTTTTCAAAAATTGTTTTATGATTTATCGTAATTTTTTTATGAGATATATTTAAGCTATATATATATATATATATATATATATATATATATATATATATATATATATATATATATATAATTTGATTGGTTGTAACATTTACACTATGTTAGGAATGAATACGAATCCGATTTTTGAAAAATTATTTCTATGAATTATTAATTTTTTTATCCGACACGCTTCACTATATTTAGGCACTGTCAATAATTTTATTGATTATAGTATGCACACTATGGGAAAAACTAATGTAAATATGTTAAGAGTGAATTTGAACTCTAATTTTGAAGAATTGTTTTTATTCATTATTAAAATGGTTTTGTGCAATATATTTAGGTATTAAAAAAATTGTATTGGCTATAATATATATGTACTACGAGAACAAGAAAATTGTTTTTATGCATTATTAAAATTATTTTATGCCACACGATACTCTATTTAACGTACATACCATATATAAAGGAAAGCGTAAAGATGCGAGACTAGATTTAGCAACAAAAATTATTAGAGTATAATTTCAAAATAACAAAGCTATACACTTATCATTTCTTTTATTTATTCTTTTCTCAACAACTCTTGCTCAAATATTTTATTGCTAATTTTACTATCAGTAGTTCTTGCATAAAAGCAACTGATTATAATTCAATGCTTTATTCAAATCTACTACACCGTTCTACAATAATACACGACTTTACACGCTATAATAACCTACTTCAAAAACAATACCTCAAACATATATATATATTTTCCTCAAAGATAATCAAAGATTTTTTTTCTCAATTTAATACTCGGACGTGCTGAGAATGTATAGAAATTATTGGAAGTTCAGCAATTTAAATTCTAATATTGCCTTAGCTTTACCACCTATTATTTTGGTTGAGGTCCTCATCTAACCTAAGAGATTTAGCCAAAATGCTGGCTTTTATACAAAGCGACTGCCGTCTGACCTTTGCAACCTATAATCAAAACTAAACAATTCTTAGGCTATATCTTTATAAGAAACCAAGCCCAAGAATAATTTGGTTAACTGGATTGTTGTCATACCTTGTATTAACATACCTTCAACACAGAGGGACTCAGAAGGAGATTATTAATACGTGTGATGGTACCCATCCAATCATCGGCACCCATCCAATCACCGACCGATGTATACACTGTTTAATCTCATTGATCAAGGGAATACGTGTATCAGCGAGTATAGCTGGGCTATGACCCCACGGCAAAATCGACATTGGAATTAAATTTAATGTTCTTTTAATTATATTCTAGACTTATACTCTGTTATATCATAATCAAGAAACTAAAACGTCTATCTACAATTGTCTGGGCCTTCACTGAACTCTGCCACCTAGTTCTCGTCGAAGAATTAAACATTAACACAAATGTGAAACGTAAAGTTACGACGTATAGCCATTTTGTGCCTAAAACCCTTTTGCGCACTGTTTATTGCCATGCGGTTACTTTTTTTCAAAATGACCCACCGTAACGGCGATTCTAATATTTCCGTTGGCTGCTCACCAAGCGGAAACGGTGTTTAGGAAAGGGGTTAGACCCCATATCGCCTTCCGGACGTGACTATGCCCCTCTGATTCAACGACAGAATGCTGTAATTATATATTTAGCTCACAACGTACCTGCCATATACCATGAATGTCGATAATTTAATTTAACTATTAACAAATCAATGTTTAGTAAAAGATTTTCACATTGAAATATTGATTTAAGAATATCAAGTGGCTGGTAGCCATAATGTTCCTTTTTTTTAACATATTTTTTGGTCGTTTATTATAAAATTAAATAGTAATTCTGTAAATTGATTTCACTCCGATAATGAATAAAAACAATAATTATTTTAAACTTGGACATATTCACATTTTTATGAACGTGCACACATTAATTGACAATATCAGAAATAAACAATAAAACAAGCATATTTGTTGACATTATTATTAATATAATTCAATTTTAATAAAGAAAATCAGTTGCTGGAAAAACCATTCTCACAAATCCTTTCTTCCACCACACAAGTGCATATCTATAGTAGAGTATTTAGTGGTCAGTTTGCGAAAACAGTACACACGCACTTGGTTAAGTTTACGTATTAACAAATTTCATGTCCTTCCAAAATTTTAAGATAATTCTAAAATACATACATACTTTATAAACCTATAAATAAATACTTAAATCAAAAACATACATTTATAAAATATTTATACAAATATCTAATAGGGTGCCAAAAGTACTTATTTCCCTTCAAATTTTGATGTACGTATGAACAAATTTCATGTCCTTCCAAAATTTTAAGATAATTCTAAAATACTTACATACTTTATAAACCTATAAATAAATACTTAAATCAAAAACATACATTTATAAAATATTTATGCAAATATCTAATAGGGTGTCAAAAGTACTTATTTCCCTTCAAATTTTGATCATACATTGTTTAATATGATTTATGTAATTACTTTGATAAATCCTCAATTTTGAGTTATGCGCTTGTACTCCTAGATATTACTTGAAATATGGGACAAAATATGGGACTATTTTTCATATCACCTGGAAAAAGACTATATTTTATTTTATTCGCTACCTAGAATATTCTGCTGCATTCACCTGTTATTCGCACAATTCCTTTGTTCCATACATTGTTGTGAGGTCTGGCCAATTTTAAAATTTTCTTCTTTGTTAACCGCTTCAGGAATGCAATTTTGATGTTACTTCGTACACGATCAGTCAGTAGTTAGTGTTGTGTTACTTCGAATTGTTGAATATTTTTTTTGCTTTATTCTTTATTGTTTATAACACATTTGAAAAACATTTCTCTCTTCTTACTTGCACTTGTTTAACATTTTGGGTAAATTTATAAGTGTGATTTTGGATTTTAGGAAATAAATTGAATATTAATTAAATTCCGTACTTGGAAACGCATATTCACAATATTTGTAAAGATATTAGAAAAAATATTTGTAATACTACATACATTTTCTCTGATTTCTTTATAATTTCTTAATTCGAATTGTAAGAAAATTAGACTCAAAATTAAATATAAAAGAAAGTTTAATAAAATAAATTATTGAACGTATAATTAAGGAACATAATTAATAATTAACGAATAAATGTAATATTCTTTATATTATCCAAACTTATTTTAATATTAGTAGACCCAATGAAAATATTGAGTGAATAAAGAATAGCCAGTGGCTTTCCTTGTTTATTCCAAATAATTTCATAAAATTCCCGTAATAGACCCTCTGTTATTTTGTTTTGAAAACAACTTATTATCATAAAGTAAAAAGTTGGAGGCATCCAAAGGAGAATTAATTTTATTATATTTTCACAAGACTTTAAAAGCTGCAAAGTAGTCTGAGGATTTTCTCTATAATCTAATCTAAATATATTATTTCTAAAAGGTGTTTTTGATCGAGCGGCTCGATCTCTTTAACTACTGCACCAAAAAAAAAATACCCACTTAAAGCTTATGTTTTCTACTTTGGGCGAAAAATATAAAAAAATTCGAAAAAAATCTTTTTGTTAATAAAAAAATTAATTTTTATAACAATTGGCATGAGCGCCATCTGTGGGCGACACATCAAATATCTTAGCCAAATTGTATACTTAGAACACCGCTAGATGGCGATATAGTGCGAAGACTTCGCACGGGTCACCTAGTATTATTAATATTGTCACTAACCTATTTCTGATTACTGATTCTTCTTCTTCTCTTGAAACAAGAGTACCAAGGCCCAGGGGGCTCTTATGTACCTTCCTCCGATGAAATATGCTGGAGACCAAGTTTCTCCAATGGTTAAAATGCGTAGTTTTGACTTAAAGTCCCTTTGAATGCTCTCCAGTCATCAGCCACGGTGCCTCTCTCCTTTTGGCTTTGACGGACGTTTTTTGACGGACATAAAGTCCGTCAAATTGTACCTAAGTTTATATGATTTTACCTTTAGCGTCTTATTATAATAACCTTTAGTTTTATATAATTTTTAATATAAATTATATAATTCATTGTCCTAATTATTTCTCTTTATCATTTACAGAGAAAATATAAATATTTAGATGGTCTACATTTTAAATATTTAAAATTTACTGCAAAATACACATTAAATTTGCATTAGATGGGTCAAGATATATGTATTAATTTTTTTATTCTAGGTTAAGACTAAAATAAGCCTAACGGAAAATATAAGTCGGCCAATATATATACATATATATATATATATATATATATATATATATATATATATATATATATATATATATATATATATCAAAAATTGTTAGCTCAAAGCATTAGCAAGAATCAAAATTATAATACTGCAAGTAAATTGAAGTAACAATTCAACACACTCTTGACTGTGAATAACCCAAAGATTGAAAAAAAATAAAAAGTTCAAAGGTTGGTGTTAACATTTTCCGTAATGATGGAACTGAATGTTGTGAACTTAAAATTTAATTGACCCAAGAATTTGGATATCTACGGTATGAAAGGGTAACATGAACTAGTAGAATGCCTTACTAATTATGTTAGTCTGTAGTAGAACCAATCACGTAAAACGAAATTTTATATTTATTTTTGGATTTCTATTATATGTTATTTTCTCCGTAAGCAAGTTTTAGTTTTTGAACTTTTTATTTTTTTAAGCCTTTCGGTATATTGGCATTATTGGGTACACACTATTTTTATTTCTGCTGTTAAACTTTTTGTCTTTTTAGGTCTTCCAGTATACTATTGAATAGTCAATATTTTTCCGTTGGATATCAGCTTTTGATTTTTTTTTGTTTTAGACCTTTCGGCATACTATTGAATATTCAATATTTTCTGTTGGATTTCAGCTTTTGAACTTTTTTTTTGTTATAGGCCCTTCGGTATAATATTACATAGTCAATATTTTGGCTTTAGGATTTCAGCTTTTGAACTTTTTTTGCTTTAGACCTTTCGGTATACTATTGAATAATCAATATTTTTCTTGTTTTATGCCTTTTGTATAGTACACCACTATTTAGTAGTCAATATTTTTCCGTTGGATTTTAGCTTTTGAACTTTTTTTTAGTTTTATGCCTTTCATTATAATTTTGAATACCCAATATTTTTTGTTCGAATTTCAGCTTTTGAACTTTTTACCTTATTCATACGTTATAGCGTACGTTTTCCTTTCTTTTCTTAAATCGCTTTTCGAAAACTTTTATTCAATATGAAACACAGCGCAAGATGTATCTACAAATATAATGCTATGTATATGATAATACAGCTTTTTACATTCGCATCATTGATCTTCCAGAAATATTCCTTTTTAAAAGTTACTCGTATTTTTAAAGGAAACCATACGTCATTAAGGAAATAAGATTTTTTTTGTTACGTTGATATAACTAAAAAGATCTCATTTATGGTATGAAAAAACCGGAAGAAACTTAAAATACGTTTGTCATAAATATATATATATATATATATATATATATATATATATATATATATATATATATATATATGTTGTAAGTTAATATTATTAATAATATTTATTTGTTTAAGTTACTGCCTTTATAATTGTTTTAATTACATTCCTTAAATTTTTAAAGATGAATACCAATGGCCAATGGAAGGAAACGGAAACACGAAGTAGACCAGCGAAACCTTTAGGAAAAAAATTAATTTCCAATATTGCCATTATTCGTCTGTGTAATCATTAAAATAATAATTTGTCTAAAGATTTCGTTCGGGGTCTTACTTGGAATTTGGAACGAAACAAACCAACGACATCTATTCTCAAATTATGAACATTATTAAGTGGTCACCATTACATATATATATACATATATATATATATATATATATATATATATATATATATATATAACACTTGGTTATGGCTTCAACGAAGTAAAGTGAAACGAAAACCAATGAAAATGTGTCTCATTGGGTTTCAAAAGACAAAAGGTTTTAAGAAATATCATTCACAGTGAGCGTACTCTACATATAATATCTTTGTTATTCCGGACTGTGTTTTGTTTAAACATACAAAAAACACATTTTTCTTACTTTCCTCGGTATTCTTTCATATTCGTATTCGGAACTTATGAAATAACATACAACAATTACAAAAAAATACATCACTTTACTTGCGTCTCTATTATTCAATATCGCCAACCCATTAATTCATTTTCCTTTGTTTTCACTTAGAAAAACACCCGTTACCGTACAACCAAGATCTAGAGATAACGTAACAATACTATATTATTTTTATGAAGTAACGTTTACGTAACGTAACGAATTCGTAACGTTTTCAAAATACTCGAAGAATGAGAAACCTTGAAATAGGGAATGATTATCATCATATCATCATCATCATCATCATCATCATATATATTAATACGCTAAGGTTAAGATGTTACTCTCCCTTTTTAGAAAAAACCTCACAACTAATCCACATAAATTATATATCATTTTATAGAAAATTGCTTGCTCTACCGGCATCCACAACTAAAAAATGTATTATTGCTATTGTTTTTGCAAATTAATTAATTATTAAAATTATATACACAAAACAGCAATGCTGCCATCTAACGGCTCAACGTCAATATGATTGACGGTCGGTAAAATTTTTGTTTAATTTCAAATCCACTCACGTATAAATAAAGTGGCGCTTTAGCTCAATGCGTTTAATACTTGCGCCTCTATATGTCAATTTTAGTAAAATATTTGTTTGATCTGTCATCTGAGCTTCATAATGGAATAAATAATGCGAAGACTTCGCACGGGTCACGCTAGTATTCTATACTAGCTGTGCTTGCCTCTCGGTTCGCTCGAAATTCGCTGGTGATTGTTGTTTAGAATAACCATCATAAATAAAAATATTGATAATGGATAAAAGATGGATGAATAAATATCGACACAACATAGATATGTATAAAAAAAATCAACACAGGCGACATTTTTCAAGCGTATAAGTCATACGCTAAATACAATAATAAAACATATCTTATACGCTAATACCAAGCGTATAAGACATTTTTTAAGCCTTGCAAATACCTTTGATAGGCAACGTTGGTTGAACATTTATTTTTATAATGTTATAAGTCAAAAACCAGGTTAAAAAGACATTTTTTAAGCGTATGACTTGCAAATACCTCTGATAGGCAGCGTTGGTTGAATATTTATTTTTATAATATTATAAGTCAGAAACCAGGTTAAAAAGACATTTTTTAAGCGTATGACTTGCAAATACCTCTGATAGGCAGCGTTGGTTGAATATTTATTTTTATAATGTTATAAGTCAAAAACCGGGTTAAAAAGACATTTTTTAAGTGTATGACTTGCAAATACCTTTGATAGGCAGCGTTGGTTGAACATTTATTTTTATAATGTTATAAATCAAAAACCAGGTTAAAAAGACATTTTTAAGCGTATGACTTGCAAATACCTCTGATAGGCAGCGTTGGTTGAACATTTATTTTTATAATGTTATAAATCAAAAACCAGGTTAAAAAGACATTTTTAAGCGTATGACTTGCAAATACCTCTGATAGGCAGCGTTGGTTGAACATTTATTTTTATAATGTTATAAGTCAAAAACTTACAAACTTTAACAAAATACTTTTATAGTATTTATGAGCGTAAATTTTACTAAAAACATTAATAGACGAGGTTGACCGTACCATACCGTAATATATCTATGAGCATAAAATTTGTTATAAACGCTAATAGATGGCATTGCCAGTACAAATAAGGTAAAATTCATCAAGTTCGTTTTTTTTATTCCGTAATATCCAGAAAAAAAGTATCTTGTATGTTTCTCGAGAGTACAAACTATTACCAAATCAAATTTCATCAATATCCATCTAGTAGTTTATCTTTGCAATGTCTATGAGCATTAATTTTACTAAAAACGTTAAAAGATGAAGTTGACAGTACCATCATCATCATCACCATCATATCATCATATCATCATATATATTAATACGCTAAGGTTAAGATGTTACTCTCCCTTTTTATAAAAAACCTCACAACTAATCCACATAAATTATATATCATTTTATAGATAATTGCTTGCTCTACCGGCATCCACAACTAAAAAAATTATTGCTATTGTTTTTGCAAATTAATTAATTATTAAAATTATATACACAAAACAGCAATGCTGCCATCTAACGGCTCAACGTCAATATGATTGACGGTCGGTAAAATTTTTGTTTAATTTCAAATCCACTCACGTATAAATAAAGTGGCGCTTTAGCTCAATGCTTTTGATACTTGCGCCTCTATATGTCAATTTTAATAAAATATTTGTTTGATCTGTCATCTGAGCTTCATAATGGAATAAATAATGCGAAGATTTCGCACGGGTCACGCTAGTATAGTACTATATCTATTAGCATAAAATTTACTGAAAACGCTAATAGATGGCTTCAGTAGTACCAATATAGTAATATTTTCAAGTCATGGTTTTTTTAAAACTGTAATTAGCCACATAAAATTATTTTATATGTTTTTTGGGGGTATAAACTATTACCGTAACAAATTGTATCAAAATTAGTCTGGTGGATTTCGCGTGATTGGAAAACTGGCACCATACAATAGTATCTTTTTAGTCTGTGACAGACTGACAAAAATCCTAAATCTTAATGTTATATTAACAAGCTAATATGGCTCGATAAATAATATAAGTTTCTTCTAGCTTTCTGAATCCACATTATTATTTATTTAAAGAATATCTAAATAGCATAAGGACATCAAAAATCTCTTTGTAAGTTCATTGAATACGCCGAATAATTCAACAATCATAACTTATAATTTTCTGCATGAAGAGTGTTAGAAAAAAATATAAGTTTTCTTTTCGTTCTAAATCAACGTTCACCTTTATAGAATATGTATAACATAAGCTTTAATAACATAACACATTTAATGAAAAATCAGAAATTATCAGATACGGAGAGAATAAATAATAACCCACTGAATACTACGTCAGTACTTGATTTCTGTTAATATTTGCTCTTAAATTAATATCTATACAATAAACTTAGTACACTTTATGCATACAAAGTGATTAATAGTAGGATAATTAATTATGAATGGTCCGTAGAAGATTAACATTGAATTCCAGTACACTTTATGCATACAAAGTGATTAATAGTAGGAGAAATTATTAATAGTAGGAGAATTGATTAATTGAGAAGGTTAATCTTAGTACACTTTATGCATGCAAAGTGATTAATAGTAGGATAATTAATTATGAATGGTCCATAGAAGATTAACATTGAATTCAATTACTAAAATATCGAAAGTAACTTAGTAGCAAGTGTGCCGGAAACTTCAAAATAGATCTACACCGCTACTACATCCGTTTTAATCAAATTTACAAAATTAGTAACAGATGGCGTTAAATTCTTACGAAACTTTTTCCTTTGTGTAATAAAATACAATGCGGCCAATATTGAACAGATGGCGTTAATTTCCTACAACTCAGTTTGCTTCTTTTACATGAGAACAAAATATAAAAAGTTGTATGAAATTTTGAGAATTGGACTTTCATATTGCGTTTCATTCCAGCCAGCCGCGGTGCCCACATATCTGAAATTTAAACACAATTGGCATATAACTACCTTTTCAACAAAGTCAATACAATGGCTATTAACATGAATTTTACTTGCTTCTTTGTCTTCATTTCAAAGTCGTATACAGATAAAAAGTAGTGAGTTTTCACAGAGATTAGAGTACGGAATCTATTTTGGAACGTTTTTCTTTTTCTACGGTTATTCGACGTAAATATTCAATTGTATATCCTAAATCCCATCTTCCTTTTTCTTTTTTTCAGCCTTTTAAAAAAGCCGTCGCCAAGATGCTCCATTAATAGCAATTATCCAACAATTCTTAATCTTAATTACTTCTACATCCTTTCTGAATAATCCATGAGATATAGTTTAAATCTCTTATTATTCTACCACCCATAAGGTTTTGTCTAGCTTTGTCTTTAGCTTTTTTGTTTCTTTCTCCTCCATTATGATTATTTTCTCCTGCGTTTTTTGAAGTTTATAGCATCTTATTCCAAAATTTATTCTCCTTCTCCATGTATTATTCTCTAAAATGCCTCCTAGGATTCTTCTTAAAGTTTACATTCAAAAATTTACATGTATTCTTCCTATGACTGAATGAGAGGCCGCGCTTTAGAATCGAACAAACATTTGTAGAGAAAATGTTCTCCGTAGGGCAAAAATGAATTCCGTAGGGCATAAAAAGATCATTCAGCTAAAATACTTCTCTTGGATAATTTTGGTACTAAAATATCATTTGATATCATGAAATTAAACATCAGATGCATTTTTAATCTTTTACATTAAACTTAACGAGAAGTCATTAGCATAAGTTAATTAACCTCGATAATTAACGGATCTCGATTCGCTAGGCTATTAACGGTAAAAACGGAAGTCATTTAATTTCAAAAATAACGTCTTCACTTTTTGTCTCGTTTTTGTCGTAAATAAGATAATTAAACACTAAAAAAAGGACATAGGTATTAAAAAATGCAAACTTGAAAAGAAACACCCTGAAGATACTAAGAACTCTCACATATTAATTGTCAATAATTATTTTATTAGCGTTTTCAAAGTTTTTCTTTTCAGTAGCGACTAGATGTTTATGTAGCATTGTTATTCTTTTTTTAATAATTGCCACAGCTGATTTCAAAGGATATGTGACATTTATTTCAAGAAAGAACATAAAATTAATAGATATATAAAAGTGTCTTAAGTAATCACATAAATAACATTACTTTTAGGTTATTATTTCAATGATCCCTTGGATATGAACCAAGGGATTATTGAAATAATTAACTTAACTATTAAAAAAAAAACAATTACAATTTTAAATACGTTATATACTTTTATATACTTATTGTTTTTTTTTAATTTTCTAATTCATATATTTTATATACTCTTCAGTTTCACTACCATTTTCAAAATTATTTTAAAAAATAAGTTCTTAAATTTGTATTTTGTTTTTCACAAAAATCACACTCGCAGCTTTTATATATAAATAATTTTACTGATTTAACCTTTTTATGAGAATAAAGAAGTTGGTATTTGGTTCGATTTTTTTTGTCCATTTATTCTTAAAATCCTGACAAATACGCTACAAATTAATTAGAATACTTATCTAAAAGATATTTCAAGGAAATTTATAATTTTAATTTTACTTAAAAATTTTAATATAATTTTGAAAATTGAAGATAATCACGTAACTTGGTGTAATTATTTTTCTTTATGGTTTTAACCATTAAGGATCAGTAAAACAAAAAACATTTAGAGCGACTGTCGTTATTTTTGTAATTATCTTAACTTCTACAATATGACACTATCCAAAATGGAGTACCGTAAAAAAATCTTAAAAATAAATAAATTTTTTTAACAATAATAAAATTATACATTCTTCATTTTCTCAATTAAACAATTTAACTGAAGGTAGAAACTGTTTGTTAAATATACATTTACCAATAGTTACTAAACTTACCCACAAAATATTTAGTCACAAATTACTGTATTATTTTTATTCAAATTAAGTACAATATTTACTCATCATATGATATGCTGAAACTTATGTATATATATATAAATACATATATATACATATATATATATATATATATATATATATATATATATATATATATACTACACAACATTTTTAAATTTTGGATACACTTATAACTAGACTTTTCGAATAATACTCCATACTAACCAGTGTCCGGGAATAGATGTCGGACAAAGAAAGATGCTATTCGTTGCTATGACGACTTTAAAAGAATAAATTGTCGTTAAAATAAAACGTAAAACACGCCCTTTTTTTAATCGAGTGTAAAAAAATATTACACATAACTCTTTTTAACACATCCAATACTTGCCGGAATGCGAGGGTTTACCCGCAGTGGCAATGTCTTCGCGGGTTATTCCCTAGAGCGGCGGTGAACAATGTGCGCAAGTATCGTGTGTACGAAAAAGATGACAAATATTATGAATATTATTTTCAATTTTCTGGAAAGAATCATTTTTTAAATTTTATTTTAATTTTATTTTTCAGTCAAAGAATAGCCTCTTTCTTTGTCCAACACTTATTCTCGGACACCGTGTACATGGAAATTAAAAACAATACTTTCGAGTAATCAGTCCTTCTCCCTTTCCCAATTTTCATATAAAAATATTAGCTCTTAAGATATATGCGAGTTAATAATCTTTACAGCTACGCTAAATTCCAAGTTTCTACTTCAAACAAACCCTGAGAAAAGAGTCTATGACAACAGGCAGACGGTCACGAGAGTGTTCTTTTAATGGTCCCGTTTTTCCTTTCGAGATAACAATCCTAAAGACTATTTCATAGTTTACGTTTGCACGAATTTTTAGCAGGCAAGTGGACAAATGCAACACGTTACGCAGGAAGTTACTGATACTTTAAACTTCAAATAAAATGTAAATCTACGTAGGATTCGTAATTCGTTTTGACAGCACACTCAGACAAGCGAAGAAAGTTTCCCCTCATTTATGCTATCTTTGTGAAACAGCCGCCTTGTGACAAAAAGCTTAACATGTCTCCATTGAAATGTCCCTCTGTGACAATTTTAATTCAAAATGATTAAGTACTTTAAAAATAATAAGTAATTTAAAAATTATCCATAGGCAATTAATTAATTTATCTGTAATATTGACCATTCGTACGTCCAATGTGAATAGCTCTAATTAGGTATAAATGTAAAGTTTACATACATGTATGTATATATATATATATATATATATATACATAAATGTTATGCCGGTATATTTTGACGTACCGTCACGGTCAGGGGCACCAAAAAGTATCGAGTACTTTTTTCGATTACTCTTTATCGATATTTTTACTCATGTGGACACTTTACGGCAGGCGTCGTGTCGAATCTTTCTTGAAACTCTATCTTTAATTGAATACTCTAAAAACTCCTTTTGAATTGCATGTTTTGAATAGCTATATAATATTATCAACGGATTATTATATTAGCACTTATATTAACACTTATTGTAGTGTGTAGTGAGTAGTGGGAACTTTGGAACTTTATTCACTACAAATCTCTTTTGTAAATGAGTCCCTGATCTGTTCTGGTTTTTGTTTCATCCTTTTATAGCTGAAAATGTTTACAGGACTCGCATTACATTTCTTGTTTACACGGACATACTTTGTATTGGAAATCGAACATGAGTTGATAGAACATCATAAAGACAATAACAAATACGTATCGATTTTAAATATGGAGAGAGGAGTTTTAAAATGTGTGCATTATAAAATTAAGGAAAATATCGATACTATTATGAGTAACGTATCTTTACTTTTCTTTCGATATTGTTTATGAGTACAGCATTACTACTTTTCTTTAGATACTACTTATGAATACAATATCACTACTTTTGATTCGATATTCCAAGGTACACTTCGGAGGGAAAAATTAACTCGTATGAAGAGCGAGTAAAATTGCTATTTTTAGTATGAAATAGACACACACATATATATATATATATATATATATATATGATCATAACCTTAAGCCTATTCAATGTTCTGTGATCATAACAATAATATTAATTCATTTAATGATACATGAAACTTTATAACTGATCGTAGGTAACTACAGGTTTTATAAAACACTGTTTTAAAACTTTTCTGACTTATATATGTGACAATGATTAGTAGCGTAATTGCACCGTAGCGATATAGTACACTGCCACTGTATCTTATTAACTATAGTACACTGACATAAGAAGTACACTTTTCAGAAAGTGGCGCCCGGTCTCGTAGTCATCACAAGAATTTCATGTCTGTCTGTATGTTTTTATATGTTTTAAAACGTATGAAAGTGATGTGTAAATTAAATGAAAAATTCCACATTCCTACCTTAATTTAAATAATTTATAGACATATAAAGGTGTATAAATTATTTATATTACAGTAGGAACATATCGTATGGTGTATATACGTATGGCATTTATGTGTACAGTATAATGGTGTACATTCATACCGGACTAATTAAGGTGTACATACGTATGGCATTTATGTGTGCAGTATAAAGGTGTATATTCATACCGGACTAATTAAGGTGTACATACGTATGACATTTATATGTACAGTATAACGGTGTACATTCATACCGGACTAATTAAGGTGTATATACGTATGACATTTATGTGTACAGTATAACGGTGTACATTCATACCCGACTAATAAAGGTGTATATACGTATGGCATTTATGTGTACAATATAACGGTGTACATTCATACCGGACTAATTAAGGTGTACATACGTTTGGCATTTATGTTTACAGTATAAAGGTGTACATTCATACCGGACTAATTAAGGTGTACATACGTATGGCATTTATGTTTACAGTATAAAGGTGTACATTCATACCGGACTAATTAAGGTGTACATACGTATGACATTTATGTGTACAGTATAAAGGTGTACATTCATATCGGACTAATTAAGGTGTACATACGTATGCCATTTATGTGTACGGTATAACGGTGTACATTCATACCGGACTAATTAAGGTGTACATACGTATGGCATTTATGTGTACAATATAACGGTGTACATTCATACCGGACTAATTAAGGTGTACATACGTATGGCATTTATGTGTACAGTATAATGGTGTACATTCATACCGGACTAATTAAGGTGTACATACGTATGGCATTTATGTGTACAGTATAACGGTGTACATTCATACCGGACTAATTAAGGAACTTATTGGGGCACTTTGTATTGTAATATTCTTTAAATTCATTGCTATATAATTAATATAAATTAACATTGATTTAGTTCATACAATACGCATTTTAACTCATGGAAGCTGCAGATCACCCTCACGTAAAACCGACGCTCTCACCATGTCTTTAACATAAAGTATAACTCCGAAGATATTGTTTTTGTTGTAAAGAAATTTGAAAGATTTTTGAAACTACTATAAAAGAGCACAAACAATTATAAAACGTTAACGCAAAAATATTATTTGTCCTAATAAAAATTTAAGATTTTTTTTTTATTGTAATGAAATTTGCGTTTCCGTAAAATATAAAATATTTTTGAAGCTACTATAAAAAAGTATAAACAAGAATTAAACGTTAATAAAAAGAATCATTTGTAAAATATATAAAAATATATTTTAAGTTTAAATCATTCGATTTATTATTTCATTGTCTTTTCTATGTTTGATAATTGTCTGCATGTTTCTCTGGTTTTAATAAGACTATTTACGTTTGAGTGGCGCTAGTCACCGCGAGCGGTAGAGTAATTTTATTAAGACTATTTACGTTTGAGTGGCGCTAGTCACCGCGAGCGGTCGAGTAATTTTATTAAGACTATTTACTTTTGAGTAGCGCTAGTCACCGCGAGCGGTAGAGTAATTTTAAAGTGACGTGCGCGCTCGAGAGTTTAATTAACCGTTTGAGTGCCGACGAGCGTCATCGCTGTGGGCGTACTAACTAAATTTGCCACGAGCGCGATGACGCTCGCGAAATCAGTTGCTGTTTAGCTCGCGGTAGGGGCGGTCGCTCGCACGCATCGCTAATTTTTTTATCTTTCTTCGTGTTACATAAAGTTCAAATTATAATATTATTAGTAATTAAAATATAAAAAGGATCCAGGAATAGAAAATTTTAACCCATAATGTCAGAATACGAAAATAATTCGAGTGAAAATGATCGTTTTCCAAGTTGTGAAAAAAGTGATAGTGGGAGTGAAATTGTGGTGCGCTCACAATTTGGCGTAATGCAAATTTTGAGTGATAGTGATAATAGTGACGATAACAATTATTTTACTGATACGGAGGATGTACCAAACTGCGAAAATACATAAATAAGAAATAATATGTTTCCATAATTTTCTTTGTATTTTATTATCCTTGTACAATTTTTTATTAAGAAAACAACGAAAAAATTATTAAAATTGGATAATTTTTGGAAGAGATACAGTTTTTTTTCGAGACAAGGATAAATGACATCACAAACAAAAGATTTCTTTTGCATTTTTAAGTACCAGTCATCAGTAAGTTTCCAGTGGCAGATTTCAAAGTTTGAACAAACATAGTTTCTGAACGCAACACATAGGAGGGGCGCGGGGGGCGTCGTTAGAAGCGCAAGCGGTGCGGATGTTTTAGTAGCCATGGAACAGTGTGGTGGAGAGCACCGCGCTTTTGCCGTCGAGGCGTACATTTCGAGTGACAGCGTACAGACAGCGAAAATCCGCTGTCTGTAGCACGCCGTCGATTTAATAATAGTTACAGTATTCGTCGATTACGTGATGGACCATCGATCAACCTCATTCAGTCATGGGTAGCAAGGTTCAGAGCTACAGGATCAACATTAAATAGGCCCAGGCCAGGACCTACACCATTGGTAGCCACGGATGAAAATGTCGAGCGTGTTATGGTTTCTGTCGTTGAAAATCCCCGTTTGTCACTGCGTACACGTTCATCGATATTGGGAATTCCGAAATCAACTTTACAGGTAATAATGCGAAAAAAGCTCAAGTTCCATCCATATAAAATTCAAATTGTTCAAGATTTACACAATTCTGACTTTGAATTAAGAAAAACTTACGCGGAGGTGATGTTGTTGAGATTTCGTACTGCTACCCGGATGGGCAACATATTCTTTAGTGACGAAGCTCACTTTCACATTGGAGGATATGTGAATAAGCAGAACTTTCGTTACTGGGATGTCCATAACCCAAGACAAATGCATCAAGAGTCTTTACATAAGCCTAAAGTAACAGTCTGGTGTGCCATGTCTGCATCTGCAATCATAGGGCCTTATTTCTCTGAAAATCAACGTGGCCAAACTGTAACTGTGAATTCGGAGATATGCCCAGATGTTAAATGACTTTTTCAGAGTAGAACTACAGAATAGTCCATCCTTCAACCAAAACACATGGTTCCAGCAGGACGGGGCCACAGCTCACACTGCTAATGTGTCCATGAATGCAGTGCGGCAGTTATTTCCAGAAAATAACATATCCCGAAACGGTACCGTACCGTGGCGACCTAGGTCACCCGATTTAAGACCATGTGACTTTTTTTTATGGGAATACTTAAAATCCGTTGTTTACAAAACAAATCCGAGCACTGTGACACAACTTAAAGAAAATATTCGAGCCGTAGTCAGTAGGATACCCCAGTCGCTCTGCAAACGCGTTTTTGAAAACATGCGTGCTAGACTCGAAGAGTGTGTCAGACTCGATGGCCGCCATTTGGAAAACGTAGTTTTTAAAAAATGAAATCCGCATTTGTTATTATAAAGTTAAAATAAACCTACTTTGTATTAGAGGTGTAGTTTTTTTTACAATTTTTCAAACATTGAAATCTGCCACTTGTATATATAAGTAAAAAACCATAGCACTAAAACGGTTAATATATGTATAAATTATACAACAATAGATTTAATTCTTATATATATATATATATATATATACATATATATATATATATATATATATATATGTATATATATATATATATATATATATATATATATATATATATATATATTATTTACTAGACTAAATCATTTCAGATGGCCTTATTTCACTTATAACTTTGAAAATATTCCTATCAACTACAACGGGTAAATTTGAAAAGTTACGAAATAGACTGTATGTGATTTGAATAAAACCAAAATGTACAAAATTAAAATTAAATGCAATTAATAAATTGAAACAATGGAAATGAGATTCAAAAATACACATCTAATATATCTAAAAAAGAAAATTTATAAGTGAGATTAAGGAGTGTAAAAATTATGTGATTACGAGAAATAGTAAAGGATTTTTAATGTCCTTGGAAACATTTATAGAATATTATAATTAGAAACCAGTTGGTCCCAAGCTTTTTCAGCTTGGATAAAAAATATTTTTTTGTAAACATAGCATACGCATTTAGGAAAACTTTTTTTTAATTTTCCAAACAAAACTCCTAAACCACCAACAGACAAGTAATTAAATATCCTTTTGAATAAGTGGATTTGTTTAGATTTATATATAAATATTACAAATAACAAAAATATATGCAGATGGCATCAATAACAGACTTGTAACCATTTAAATCGCGTCCAGTGGTCATAAAAATGGAACAACTTTATACCATTTTTGTACTAGTTGACATAAAAATTACTCATTTTTGGAATAAATATAGATACTACCAAAGCTACTTTCAGATTTTCTCAACTAATTAGAGGTCAACTGTATTAGATAGCATTTTCGTACTTTTTGCTTAGGAGGATTTTTGGCCAAAGTCCTTTTTAAAATACTTAGGTACATTAAATAGAAATGCAATTCATAATTGGATATTAGATTATTGTCCAGTTAAAATGTATTGAATAAACAAGTAAAATTTTACATTAATTGGAATAACCATGTAAATTTTGTCATGGTTATTCTAATTAATATAATTTTTAACAATATGGTTAAAATTCATACCCTGGCCGGGTTTAGTTAGTTCGTGATATTTTTTCGCCATTTGAAAAACTTGATAGATGATATATTTGAAAAAAGAGTTAGTTATTTAATATATGCCAATAGTTTAATAGAAACACGATATAATCTTTAAATCGAATAAAATATAGAACATCACAATGAGAACAAGGATATTCAAGAAATAAACATCAATATAAAATGAAGGTAAAATATATTTACATTAATTAATCAAATTTATTACTTAATTTAATAAAAAAAATCTTTCATAAGTTTTGTTTTATAATTTTAAACTCGCGTTTTAATTGATTGAAACGGAATTACCAATAGTCATTATTATAGATGTTTTCTCAAACGCCACGCAAAACAAAAAAAATATTTTTAATTCACCCAGAGTCTAATCTGCAGCTTCAGTGTTTAATCTGCAAAATATGAAGTATGTTATAATAAATAAAAACATGATTATTGACATTTATTTCAAGGTAATTTCGAAAGAAAGTAACTTCGACATTATTCCGACTCATATAATGAGACTCCGAAAACAGGAAATCGAACACCATATTTTTTATTTAGTAAATTCCTTCACAAAATTTCACCTACATAAAGTTGGATAAACTATAATAAATGTAAATGACCCAGGGAGATTATGGTAAATCCGCCATCTTTGCACAAATTTCAAAGCTAAATGTAAACTGTTGATACCATTTGATATAAATGGTTCAATTATTTTTGTAGGGCACTAGATTTTTTATTTATCCAAGATGGCGGACTTTGCATAGCCACTCAGTCTGTGGGAAATAGCCAAATTACTCAAGACATGACCCTTAAAACATTGTAAAAAATTAATTAGGGTAACCTTGCATTGCGAAATAACAATTTAACTATGGATATAAACTAAATTAAAAAATATATCCCACTATGACAGAATCTTATAATCTAGTTATAGTAATCTTATACCCCCCCCCCCCGCCTCCTGATGATAATAATCTGTGTGGCTTTAACGGCAAGAAACAATGCTTTGCAAAATCAACTCGAATAAATTTTTAGTGGAGCGGTATTGATTGCGAAAATCGAACCCTAAACGTGCAAAGCTAAATAATAACTGTAACTTAAAACCAATTGTTTTTAATAACTGTGTCGTGTCAGACGACAACTCTTTCATTTCTCTAGAAATAGCAACACAAGGACGGGCAGAAACGTTAGTCGCATGTCCTAAATGCTTTTTTTTAATGAATACGATTAGCATTAACTTCAAAAGGTTTTCAAATATCGCCGAGAAGTTAACTTGGCTATTTTTAGCTTTGATTTTTATAAAACTGTATATAATTTACAGTACATATTATGAACATTCTAATTATATAAATATGTTTAAATTATACCTATTCTTCTTTTTTACACCCAGATATTTTTTTTACTTTACTCAAGTACCTTAGTTTAAGTTATATTTAAGTAATACCTTAGTTTAAGTTATATTTAAAGATAATCAATATGAAGAGCTATAAAGTAGTAATGGTCATAGATCTTTTAGGCATAGAATATCACGAGATGTGAAATGAGTGAATTGCATAGTTAAGATTTAGAGACATTTTTTTTCATTGCAGAGATCTTTTTCAGAGATTTATAATTAATAAAATTTTTACACCCAGATATTTTTTTTACTTTACTCAAGTACCTTAGTTTAAGTTATATTTAAGTAATACCTTAGTTTAAGTTATATTTAAAGATAATCAATATGAAGAGCTATAAAGTAGTAATGGTCATAGATCTTTTAGGCATAGAATATCACGAGATATGAAATGAGTGAACTGCATAGTTAAGATTTAGAGAATTTTTTTTATTGCAGAGATCTTTTTCAGAGATTTATAATTAATAAAAATAGTTAATTTATTGTAGGTAAATAATCCTCGAATTTTTTTAGGTTTCATTTTTCACGTTTCATGTAAATAATTCTCAGTATTTTTAAATCATACTCACGAGTTAAACCAATTTTGATACTCATATCTATAAACCTAATAACTGCTTTGGCTGATTCTCACGCCGAATATTGATTCTACCACAAAATACCAGATGCGAATACCACTACGTCAGTCAAATGTCTTTCCTTTTCTAATGAATTTTTATATATTTGCTAGCTTTGAAAGAAAGATTATTATATACGCTTTTAGGACATACTATTATTATATACGCTTTTAGGACATATATATATATATATATATATATATATATATATATATATATATATATTTTAGGACATATAGATTATTATATACGCTTTTAGGACATATATACTGAAGAGCTGGGTTCTTAGATTTCAGGAAAAGGACGATGGGTATATTCTACAGCTAAATATTTGAAAATACAATCTTTTGTCTTATATCCATTCTTATTAAAAACTATTATCCAACATTTATAATAATGTTTCTTGTTTTATTTTCGTAAATTTTCTACACTATGCATCACCACTTTATAATTTAATACTGCAGAACAAATTTGTCTGTTATTCAAGAATTCGTAAATATAGTAAACAATTGTCTGCGCATATAATGATTCATTTGATTGTTCACGAAATCTCTAAAGTCGTAAACATTCAACTTCCCAGGTGACGAATTAATTTAATTAATAAGGAAATTGCAGATGCCGTCAATAATATTCTGCGCATGTAATGAATTATTTTAGTGTTAACGAAATCGTAGATGCCGTATTCAATCGTGTGTCTGTAGATGTAACGAATTCATTTGATTGTTAACGAAATTGTAGATGCCAATAATAATCGTTTGAGTATGAAACAAATTCATTACTTATTCACAGAATCGTTGATGCCATGAACAATTGCCTGCACTAATTATGAATCCAATTAATTGTTCATGAAACCGTTGATGTAAACAATCGTCTAGGCATGTAACGAAATAATTTTATTGTTAACAAAATCGTAGACGCCGTGAACAATCGTTTACGCATACAGGAAATCATTTGAGGATTCACGAAATCATTGATGCTATAAACAACCCTCTGCATATCTTACGAATTCAATTGATTGTTTATAAAGACATTGATGTCTTAAACAATCGTCTACGCATTTAACGAATTCATTCCATTGTTCGCGAAATCGTTGAAATTCTTTTGATTATTTACAAGTAGGTAATTGACACATAAATTCGTGTCTAATAACAGATACGATTGCTAAATTTTATTCTAGGTATATAAACAAATTCTAGGTATACGTACAAATTCTAGGTATATGAACAAATTCTGTGATAACCATGACGGTAAAATTATTCTAGGTATATGAACAAATTCTAGGTATATGAACAAATTCTAGGTATATGAACAAATTCTGTGATAACCATGACGGTAAAATTATTCTAGGTATATGAACAAATTCTAGGTATATGAACAAATTCTGTGATAACCATGACGGTAAAATTACCGTAAGCAACAACTGAAAATGAAAAATGTCATTGACATCGTCGGTTTTCTTTGTAACTTATATTTTACGACTCGTATTTTCTTATAGAACTAATCATAATTACCGGAAGCTACGTCTATAAAAGTTTTTGACTTTCATACGAAATACTTCTTGCTATAATTTGAGAACAATATATTAATAAATGAACCATGACGGTAAAATTACCGTAAGCAACAACTGAAAATGAAAAATGTCATTGACATCGTCGGTTTTCTTTGTAACTTATATTTTACGACTCGTATTTTCTTATAGAACTAATCATAATTACCGGAAGCTACGTCTATAAAAGTTTTTGACTTTCATACGAAATACTTCTTGCTATAATTTGAGAACAATATATTAATAAATGAACCATGACGGTAAAATTACCGTAAGCAACAACTGAAAATGAAAAATGTCATTGACATCGTCGGTTTTCTTTGTAACTTATATTTTACGACTCGTATTTTCTTAAAGAACTAATCATAATTACCGGAAACTACGTCTATAAAAGTTTTTGACTTTCATACGAAATACTTCTTGCTATAATTTGAGAACAATATATTAATAAATGAAACTACGTGATGTAGTATTATTTCTACTTTCTTTAAGTGCTTTACCGCGACCTAGGTTTCGTTGTATTACAACATCTTCAGGTGGGCTATTAGCAAAGATTAATCTAATTTTAGCTAATAGCGCATCTGATGATGTTGTAATACAACGAAACCCAGGTCGTGGTAAAGAACTTAAAGAAAGTAGAAATAATAATACATCACGTAGTTTCATTTAATTGTGAACAATCTAAATGATGATGTAAACAGCACCCGACCACTTTAATAATGTTTTTTCAAGTGAATTATGCAAGAATACAATGCATACTATACAAATATTTTAAACATAACGATATTCTATACTTTATTTTATACGAAAGTGTAGATAATATTCAGTATCGTTTAGGGTCCCTTGGCGCAAAAGAAAAAACTTATATAAAACTACTTACTGACCTTATAAGATCACTCACACGTTTGTCTGTTCGCCCGTATGTCACAGCCGTTTTTCTCTGAACACCATTTCAGTAGAAATTTGTAATTTGGTATAGCAATAAAGCATACTAATATGCACATTTCTCAATAACTAGTAATAAAAAAACAGCAATTATAAGGGCAATTTAGGTACCCGATTTTTCATGTACAGTGTGGAGTAACGTTTAAATATGCTTGTTTTTAAGTTAGTATATTCTCAAAGATATACCGAAAAACAAGAAAAAACAGGGAACATTCCCTGTTTTATTTTCGAAACTACTGTACTTAAAATTATGAAAAATTAGATTTTTAAAAATATACGCTAAGGTTGTAAAACGACTATAGCAACGATTCTAAATAGTACAAATTGTTCAATATTCACGTTGCTTATATTATACGTCCCTCCTACTTAAATATGTGAAGAATAAATAAAGTAATTTCACTTCCAAAGAAGTACGGAACCCTCGGTATGCGAGTGAGACTCACACTTAGTCGCATTTTGACATATACAATTTTCTTCACAAAATTAACCCATTCTTCCCTCATTCGGGATTAGATACATTTATTACAATTTGTCTTTTAATTATCTTCCGTTAAGACGGCAGAGATAATCATCGATATCGGTACTCACAGACATGCAGTACTACTTCTTAAAATACCTGCACGAGTTTATTTCTATCACATATTTATCCAAACTGTATACTTAACGCTTGCATTGCTCCTTGCAGCCAGTCCTTTTAATTGCATCAGACTGATACACGATGTCCGGTGAAGGACCAGCTGACAATCCTGATTACAACTTCTCACCTCAAGGATAACGACATTGTTCCATTGCGTGCGCTGTTTATTGGGGCCTCTGTCTCTTTGCACTGTCTGTGACCCAGCTGGTACTATATGCACTATCTATATGTTTGAAAGAAAAAGACGATCGCCAACGAGATACTTGTATAGTATTTGAAGGTTTATCTAAATATACCTTTTATATCGGACGTGATTAAAATAATTACACATTTAGATTGGTTAAGTATATTTATGTACTCATCACAGAAAAAGAAAACTCCACTGACACATATAAGACATGCCAAACATCTTGATGGAATATTTGCACGCGGTCTAAATCCATGTCACAGCCTGAGTGTTTAATCAGCCAGTTAATCTGCTAGCCGATTAGTCAAAAGTCGACATTCAGCTAAATATCTAATGAAAACCTAGTCAAATTGCTAAAAGTTACTTTTAACAGAAAGGCTGGCTTATGTTTAGCCTTTTAGTTGAACAAAATTAGTATAGTTTGCGAAGACCATTGATTTGTTTGATGTATTAAATTTATACTCTTTTTCCAAGAAAATGTATAAAAATAAAACAGAGAGTAAAAGAAAGAAACTTTTTTTTTAATTTCAGAAACATTTCTATGAAATCACCATCGAATAACTTAAGCTTTAGAATGAAGTTTCCAAAAACCAGATTAACTTTGGACTTCTGTAGCACCAAAAATTACTTAATATGAAACAAAACCGAAAATTACCTAAGAAATCTAAGGTAAGTCACGTAATTTTCAAAATAGGGACTTAGACAAGTTTATATAATTTATTATCATAAACATTGTTTTCCAATTGTTTAATACGGCAGTACAAAAAAAAATTTAAAAAACAAACTCATGTAGGATCCATAAAAATCCCTTTACAAAAACTTTACGATTATTATATAAATAAGTTTTCAAATTGAAATTTAAAAACATTATTTGCTTCGAAACTAACAAAGTTTCTTTTTTCATCTATACTATACCTACTAACAGAATTATTACAAAGTTTTTTAAAACTACTTTTCAAACCTGAGAGGCAGAAACGTAATATTTTATCTGTACTACAAACTCGTAATATTTATTAACACAATTCAAACTGTGGAATTTTGACTCATAAAATACATTTTTCTTGAAACAAGCCATCTGTTACTACGGCATTACTTTTGCAGTAGTTTTTTACAAAGGCATTTTTTAAATCTTTGACCTCCAAATATAAATTGATTATTCATAGCTTCTCTTAAAGAAATCGAATATCCAAAATTTCATTATTTTCTTCCATTGAAACTTGAAATTCATGCCGGGTAAATCAAACTTCCGTGGTTCCTGTTTCAGTTATTACACTGTAAATATCATTTCGAAAGTCCCCTTTTAAGTTTTTCCTATTCAGGGGCTTGCGGTCTACTTTAGACACGCTGATACATCGCCAATACCAACAACTAAAAGTGGGAATTTGTATAACCTATTGACAATTATTACTTTAGCTGAACGCTTTTTTACTTTTAGCTGACTTTTAGCTGAACGAAATTTTGTATCTTGTTCAATTTTATATATGAAATGAAGTACTTTCGAATAGCCTTCATCTAGAGATGGGCGATGTTAGAAAAACATCGATCTCAATATCGATAAATAAAGATCGATGTCCGATAAACATCGACGTTTGAAAACATCGATATTTTGATGCTTAAATTAAATATTTTTGAAATTTTATTTTAAGATGTTTATTTACTAAAAACAAACTTATAATTACAAAAAATTAAGTAAGTGGTATTACAATATTATAAAACGTCCCAAAATTTGTTATTAATACTTTGAAGAAATAATATTTTGACAGTAGTTTACCTTTTGGGGTATTCCATCGTCACGGGTGGTGTCATATAACAAATTTTACATTCCCTTTTACAATTTTATATACTGTATCTAAATTCTTTGTAAGGATTGTCAAAAAACCAGTAGTTGTGAATTATATGTAATTAACCCAAAAATACACCATCTTTATTTATTTCGGATATATACAGGTTTATTTTTTTGTCACGGGTAGAACAAATTATAGACATGATGTTCAGCCAGGGAAAGTTTTTATAGAAACTCTACGAATTTATTTCGCTTTTTTATTTTAATCCTTTGGTTACTTACACTAGAAGTTCTTAGAATAAAAATGATCACCTTTATACAAAAAAAATGAAAACTGTTAACGTCACGGATGGAACAAGATGTGTCACGGGTGGGACAAGCACGAATTTCTTTGCATATAAAGTACTTTCTTAGCTCCATTTAAAACGAAACAAAGTCAATACGTAAATGAAACATTAAAAGCTATACTATAAATAAAGAAAAGCTTATTTATTATAAACTAAGGAGGCCAAAGGCTCGCAGTCTGAGTCATTCCAATCACTGTCATCTGTATCCGGATATATCTGAACTACACTTAATTTAAAGGCCCTACATATGCTTGGTTTAGATTTACGCGGAAGGGATATTATTATATTTCCCTGGGTGGCATCCTTGAAATAATGATTAGATTGCACTTTTAGAATAGCAATCCACATACTGTCAAGCATAACTCTGTTTTCATCGACTTCTTTTTGGGACAGTTCCATAATATTGAAGTTCTTAACAATTTTGACAGCTGATGACACGAAATCTTTAGCATCATTGATCTCAGCCTTCCTCTGCTTTACTTGACTCCACACTGCCCTTTTCACTACGGCGCCTACACCATCTACAGCCCCTTTGCCGTTAGATGTTGCAAAAAATACCACTCACTCTGAATAGCAAAGTCTTGGGACATGTAGCACAGGTTTGAAAGTATACATTTGTTTTTGAATTGCGACCATCAGAAAAAAAATTTACAGTTTTCAGTTGAGGCACCTGAGCTTTAAGCATCATAAGAATTTTCTTTAAGCAAGCAAATACCGCATACTTGTCATGGCGTAGAACATCACTTACGATAGCAAATTAGCATCTTTTATCTCCAGCAAGCCAAGCGCACCCAGTAAATACTGTAATTTGCTTGTGACTCCAATGTGCAAATTGGATTTCGTCTTGTGATATCGCTGAATAATTTTCAGCAAAATCAATTTGTAAGGCAGCTTCATCCATCTGCATATTACAATTTACCTTAATAAACACATCAGATTGTATTATCTTTACATATACATGAGTCTTGAATCGAGAAAGCTGCTGATTTAATTCTTTTATGGCTTCCTCAGTAGTACCTTCCACTGTAACCACATTAGGTCGCCCTTCAGTTTCAATCCATTTTTTCCAACTGCACAGTTGATACAGATCGGTATCATGTAAGAGACGATGTAGATCATTAATACAAGTTTTACAATCTCCCAGCATGCATGTTTCAGTACTTACATCACACGAACATTTTTCAAGCAGATCACTACCAGTCGTTGGAAAGCCTGGTATTTTTTAGCTATACTTTCAACTAAATAATTAAAATTGGCGTGGTATTTGCACACACAGACATTGTGAGGCATTCGGCTAGTTAATAAGACATATGGTTGGCGAAGCTCATATTTTAATGTTAAACGTAAGATTTTCATCAATAAAAAGAGAGTAGGCTTCTCTCACAGTCATATTCATGTATCGTTTTTGGCACAAAGTTTTTCCTTCTGTTTCTATATTTTTAACAGATTTGACATCCTTAATACATGGCGTTTGTGAAAGCTAACTACTGTTTCTTTATTTTCCACACATAAAAAGTGCTTTTTACGGGCTCGTTCAAAAGGCTCTTAGCGTTGTCGAAACTGTCAAAAATGAGTTTGCGTATAACCGCTAATTTCTTGCCTGAGCTTGATGGAAGTGTTCTCTTGACTTTACTCACTGCTTTCCCAAGAGTTTGCGGACAAGAATATAATCCTAAAGATGGAGGTCCGCTATTTTCTTGTTCGTTGGGATACAATGATTGTACGCGTTTTAACTTATCTCTGTACTTCCTGTTTCTGTCAGCTCCCTTGCGTCGTTTTTCATTCAGAAATCTTTTGCAAAGTTTTTCTTTTTCTCTCTGCTTTGCACGCCTTTTCTTATCGCGCTCTCTCTCTCTTGCTGTAAGTGGTTAGCGAAATCTTCAGGTATGTCCTTTAATTTATTTCCCAATTTACGCATTCACTCTGCAGATATGGCTTTGCCCATCGTTCTAAAAAAAACAAACAAATCATGCAAGAAATTTAATTTAGTATACATATCAATGGAAAAATATAAACTATCTCTAAAAATATTCATCCAAACCGCTGCTCTGGAAAAGTAAATACTAAAAGCTTCCACGCAAGAAGTCTCCACCTGTCACGGGTGGGACACCATTTAATTTCTAAAATCTCTCTGATGATCATGCACAATAGAAAAATCAAGTCTGATATATATTCATTGTAAAATAATAAAAGTGTTAACCAAGTTTTAAACATAACCTCAAAGTCAGTAACTAACAAAAATAAAATTTATGGTGTATTTGTCACGGGCAGGTCAAGACAAACCATGCTACGTTAATATGTAAATATTATTGATACACATACCCTTATTAAAATGTAATTTCAGGTATTTTAAGCAAAAACATTGTGGTATTTCACTAAATGCAACAAACACGTTTTTATTTCGCACAGAGCACACAAAACAGCTGTTGTAGTGTTGCCAACATTGAAAACAAAAGTTGCATTCAAAAAGTTTCAATTGTAATCCTTTCATGAACACTAAAAAAATATTATATCAAATTTTTTACGGATTATGATGATTAAATGTCTAGAGTTTTGGTTTTTCTTGAAATAATCAATAAATAAAGAGCTTTATAATTTGATCCCAATGTTCATTCTCTCATGGAATACTCCATTTAATCAATTTCTTTGCTGATATACCTGGAATCTGATTTTAAGAAAAGTCTTCTTTTTACTTTTGAGAAAAAATAAGAATAACCTATTACCTTCCAGAAATTTTTTTTTAATTTATATGTTAGAAGAGGCAAGCAACGCAATATTCTCTCATTTCGTTCGAGCATGTGCAAACAACTAGCACAAAGAACTTCGTAGATTATGTGTTTATATCAGTTAACTGTAAAAACAACTTAGTCATAAACATTACGATCAAATACGATTTACATCTTCAAAATATAAAATAAACAACCATAGTCCTGTTTACATTCACTTACTCGAAGAAGGTACACAGAACAGAAGTCGATGAGTAGATTTGAGAATAATATTACTGTAGCAGAAGTGTTTATAGACGTGCTTATTGCGCTTTCTTTCTTGAAGTTTCGTTCTAATATTTATTTGCGAAACATGATTCTAGATTGGCAAAAAATTGTTTTGATTCAAACGAAACAAAAACTATTAAGTCATTGCAAACTCAAATTAGTAGAAGGAAGTATAAAGTACAAATACTTTGAAAACAATTGACAGTGGATGAATAATCAAAAGATAACCATGGACTGTAAATTTATTTTATAACCATGAAAACAAAAATACGAGTGACATCTAACATAAAAACTATGGTCTATTCTCAAAATCCGAATGGACTATTTCGCAAAATCCGAATGGACTATTTCGCAAAACTATGGACTATTTCGCAAAATCCGAATGGACTATTTCGCAAAACTATGGACTATTTCGCAAAATCCGAATGGACTATTTCGCAAAACTATGGACTATTTCGCAAAGTCCAAAATGTGTATTGATAAGTTGACATTTTAAAATAAATTTTAAACTATAAATGTGTAAACATCGATTTTCGATGTTTCCACACGAATGAAACACGTCATCGATTTATCGATCTTTGAGAGAACTTAACATTGATGTTATTGCGCTCAACGTCGATGTTTCCATAACATCGATAGAAATTCATTCAGATGAATATCATTCCCTTTTTCAGATAGTCCACACATGACATGAACAGATTTATTATAAGAACTGCATATATATATATATATATATATATATATATATATATATATATATATATATATATATATATATATATATATATATTGTAACATATTACACAAGTTTAACTGACTATTCTCAATCTACTTTAAATTTTCCATTTTTGAATTATTAGAGTCAAAATGTTGACCAGGTTCATCGCATGCGGTATTCAAATTACTATATGTACATAGTTCGAATTACTCAAATAATTTTAAGATTGTCCCAGGTTTTTGCTGAGATCTTAAAAAACCAACACAAAAAAGAATCCTCGCTAATTTAACAGCAAAATGTTGTTCTGTTATCAACAAAATGTTCTTAAAAATACAATAAAATTACTTTGATGTGTTTCGTACTCGAACAGTATCTTTACGAAATTGTGTGTAAAAATCCATATTTCTCAATATTTACATTGAAATATATCTTCAATAATATATTGGTTTCGGAATTTGATAACTGATATGGACTTGAAAAATTACACCAACTATAACATATTGCAAAATGGTTACTAACTCGTTAGTGGTAGAAAAAGAACCTAAATGTATACGTTATAGCGTCTTTTGATTCCACCATATCAAACGGGCTGACCTTCAGGGGCCCACCCTGGGCTTTCAATCAGGTGACACATTAAATATCTTACACCTTATGGCAATTTAACTAAATAGGTAAATATTTAGCCGAATGCCAGCGTTATTAGTCATCCAATTAACTGGCTGATTAAACCATCGGACTACGATATCCATATAGGAGAATTTCACCTTATGGCAATTCAACTAAAAAGCTGAATGCCAATGTTTGACTAAACAGGCAGTCATTCAATTGACTGGGTGATGAATCCATCGGACTACGATATCCATATAGGAGAATTACACCTTATGGCAATTCAACTAAGAAGCTAGACATGTAACTGAATGCCAGTGTTTGACTAATCGGGTAGTCATCCAATTACCTGGCTGATTAAACCATCGGACTACGATATCCATATAGGAGATTGACATCTTATGGCAATTCAACTAAAAAGTTCATTAGATACTAACATTAGAAATTCGCTGTCCATATACGCTTTCAAAAGTCGTTTGACATAATAATACCTCTCTTGACTTAACCTGCGCCATTTTCTTTCCAAGACATCTTGTTTTCCTTCAGGCCTTATTCTTTTTTCTTTCTAACGACATGTCAAAGGAATATGACCCCACCACGGGAAAAAGAAAAAAATTACACATAATGTGCATATATAAAAAAAAGAAATACATTAATAATTCTAATATTATAATCTACTTCTCATTAGTAATGGAAAGTGCGTTTAAATTAAATATTTAATAAAAAAAATTTATAACCAGAAAACTAAAAACGACCTTTTTGGCCTCATTACCAAACATTAAAAACAGGTGTACGCTGACGCACCTGTGCCATACCGGCTGTCGATTGACTTCTATTCACACCATTTTGTTTCTGTCGTAATCGCCACATGGGCAATACCAGTGGAAATAAAGTAATTCTATTGTATATAGTCATGCGATCCCAATTTGTAAATTGTTATAATAACACAAAATGATTCTGAAGTGCTATAACTGTTTACTGTTGTAACAGTAAGATTGAAAATGACTACCGGCTGTTTACACAATGGCACTAATAATTGATGTTCCTGTTGTAATTGGTGCATAAAATAAAATCATTTAATTATCTTCACTGACACGATTCCGGTTTGGATATTGTTATAATAAATTAAATGACTGTAAAGTTAGATGATATATTTAAAAGAGACCAGTTAGCGGAACCCTTCCCTCAACACTATCACAAGCGAAAAAGCCTCAATTATCGTATCCAGGGGGCGGTCAAGCGGATACTCAGTTTGATGACAGCGTCTCGGTTACAAGATGACAACGAAAATAAAATATATGCAGCGACCTCTAACGATAGCTATATGTCATAGATGCAATCCAACAATACAAACGCTGGCAGATCAACAAAATCTGTACTTTAGTTATGATCTGTGTCTTATACTAAATACGGTATCTGTAAATTTACTGCATAGAAAATATATTATCATATTTTAAATATATTGACATTCTAGGTGATGAGTGTTACTTAAATACGATCTTGTTAAAGTTAAGTTTGTGTTTCTTACAGTATTTTTTATGTTATCAACTGGCAATCAAAATCAAAATGGCGTGTATTCTGTGTGGATATAATTCCACCAAAAGAAAAACGTCTGAACTGTCGTTTTTTTGTTACCTCGAACCGAAAATTGGTACACGTTTTCCATACTTTATTTTATATTCCGACATTTCCACATCTTCATATAATATTCCAACACCACATTTTAAATTTCCACATCTTTATATAATATTCCAACACCACATTTCAAATATCAATGTAAATTTTACACTTTAACGTTGCAAAACACAATGGCGATGTATTGCGACGTTGGAAAACATACTTACGAGTTGGAAAGTAATTCTCACAAGTATGAATTATTAACTCTTGTAATATTTTGAAGAACATATTATATTTTTAAATAACACGATTATAAAAATTATATTCTATACAACATCTTTGATCAGTTTATGTAATGTTACTAACTTGTAGACTAAATCAATATACACTACTATACTTTTTCCAATAGGAAATCTTAGACAAAGCTAAGCGTAGATAGTACCACCGAAATAAGACGTAAATAAAACTACCTGTCAAAAAAGCGGTAGATTTTTGTGGCGTGGCAAAATTGGAAACTTTTATGTGAAAAAAACTTTAGTCAAAAATTACGGATCTTTAACTATATTAGAATTAAAAAATCAAAATAAAATGAATGTCCTGAACAAAGTTGAGGCTTTTTTTGTTGACTTCATTTTTTTACAACGCACAACTATTTCTCACTGCGTTGTTTGTCCTTAGGGAATAAATATGGACAAATATATTTTCAACTGCTCAAACTGCAAAACATCGATGCAATTTATTACAAAACAAGATTAAATCTTCGAAAAACTAATGAAATTCAATACTTTTCAAGACAGACATAAATTACAAAACGTCACATCATGTTTATAATGTTTACGTTATAGTACATGTTACACCCTAGCGGGAGAAACTGGCAATTAATACTGCCACTTTTACTGGCAGTATTGTCCGGTATTTGCTTTTGAATCATAAGATATCCTATCTATATCTAAAATTATCCTTATTCAACTTGTTTGTGAAGAATATACTGAGGAGATTGTTATTGATGAAAGTAATGCTGTTTATTACCAAGTTATGTGACAATAACTTCCATTGATTGGATTTACAATTGCAGTAGCTGCAAGAAGTTGTTTATTGATTAATGGAAGAATTCAATATACCTACTGATTAGAAAATATTTACATTTTTTAAAATGTCTGATAATTGATGAGCTAGGTTCGTTATTTGTTTAAGTTCATGTATTTCACTTTATAAAACACTATGAAGCCAAATTTCAATTGATGTTTGACAATTTATGTTTATTGATCACTTAAAAAAACATACATACATCGTTATTACTTTAAAACTTGCATCATTATTTTAAACAAGATAATTCTGAATCGCATATATATATATATTTTTTTTTTCCTATTACAATCTATCGAAGAGACATTCAGCAATATTTGTGTCAATATTAAAGGTTTTGCAAGGTAAACATCCTATGACATTTACTTAATTAATTTAATATAAGTCCTGTGGTACACTTCTTTTCAGTCTCCGAACACTTGGGAATATGTCATCCATAAGATGGTGTGCCAGTTCATTTGGGTGTATCTGTAGTCTCTCTTTGTAAGTTTTAATGGTGTCTCTTATTACTTCCGTCACACATTTTATACCGAGGTCGTAGTGAAGTTTCTCGTTTGTGACATACCATGGTGCATCAACTATCATTCTCAATATTTTTGATTGGAATCTTTGTAAGACTTCCAGGTTTGAGTTCGCAGTTGTGCCCCACAGCTGTATGCCGTATGTCCATATTGGCTTTATTATGGCTTTATATATTAGGAGTTTATTTTCCATTGACAGTGGACTGTTTTTATTAATTAATCAGTACAGCTTGCGTACTTGTTGACCCATTGCAAGGGTTTAGTAAAAATGTGTTTCCTCCATGTCAAATGACGGTCTAGATACATTCCAAGGTATTTGGCCTCTTCTGCTTGTGGGATCGGTATACCATTTAGTGTTACAGGCGGGCACGTTTGTCTTCGGGTAGTAAATGTGACTTGAACAGATTTGGCTTCGTTCGCCTTAACGCGATGGTCTTTTAGCCAATTTGTTATTTTGTCTAAGCTGGCCTGCAGTTTGTAAGATGCCCGATTTGGTGTATCGTCAGAAGCCATAATAGCTGTATCGTCTGCAAATGTCCCCATAACGACATCATCTGATATTGGTAAATCTGCTGTGTACAGAAGGTACAGAGTAGGTCCCATTATACTTCCTTGCGGCACTTCTGCTAGGATTTCTTTTAGCTCTGTTGTTGCTTCTCCTTGGCTGACAAAGAAGTGTCTACCAATCAGATACGATCTAATAAAGTTGTAGAATCTTATTGGCAATGTCATTTTTATTTTATATAACAGGCCGTCATGCCAAACTCGATCAAACGCCTGGGATATGTCAAAGAATGAGGCTGTGCAGTAACCTTTCTGTTCAAATGTTTTGGCGACTCCCTCAACTAGCCTGTGAATTTGCTCGATTGTACTGTGGTGTCTTCTAAAGCCGAACTGATGGTCAGGTATCAATTTGGACTTTTTGATTATAGGATTAAGCCTCTTCAGGAACAAGATCTCCATGACTTTGGAGAGAATTGGAAGTAAACTAATTGGTCTATATGACTTAGCTTCTTGCGGACTTTTACCTGGCTTAGGAATCATGATAATTTTTGCCACTTTCCATTGTGGTGGCACAAATTCTCTCCTTATAATGGCATTATACAACTGTGTTAGGACTCTAATATCGTCATCAGACAATTCTCTTAAAACAGTCGCTGTTATGAGGTCGTAGCCTAGTAATTTCCCTACGTCTAGTTTTCGGATTGCTGATTTTATTTCGGCTTTGTTTAATTTTTCAATTGGTGGCTCTAGTTGGTGTATTGTATCTAGAAATTCGCAGACCATTTCAATTTTTGTGGAACCGACTTCTGGATTGGACTTGAAAACTTCTTGTAGATGTTCCATAAATACTTGAGCTTTCTCTGCATCGTTAGTGGCCCAAGAGTTATTTGCCTTGCGAAGGGGTAATCGCATATATATTGTAGAAAAGTTTATTCAATTTGTTTAGAAAATGAAAATTTACTGGTCCTTCAGAAATTAAAACACATTTAAATAAAGTAAATCGTTAGGGAAAGAAAATAACAAATTACAATACATCTGTATAATTTTGGCTCCTCTTTTTAAAAATACATGTTCTTAATATTTCTACTGTTATTTATTCCCAAAAGTTTTAATTTAAACGTCTGAAATGCAGTTCTTAATTTTTCAGATTCCACAAACTGGTTTATGGATGAAGAGCCACATTTAGCCAATCTCAAATCGTATTTTATAGAGATGAAAGAAAGATCTCATGTATGGGTTCAAAGCCATAGAGATGAATGAAATATCTCGTGTATAGGGTACTTTAAAATTTATAATAAAACTATTAATGTTGTTACAGAGATTGATGTAGTTGTCGATTAAAATTGGTCATGTAAGGTTGTTCATTAATTGTCCTTTAAGTTATTACAACCATAGTAACGATAATTATGAACAATTATTTGATATTGATGTAAAAGTGACTACATTTATATGTATGTATGTTTACGTATAATCCACAGCAAAATACATAAAAATATAGGAAGCTTTTGTAATTAAATAGGTGGAATAAAAACGCAAATAATGCAAAAAACATCGATCACAAACTTAGGTGTGAAAAAATCAATGACAGGCAGGTGATTTTAACATAAAAAGATCCTAAATATATCTTGTGACAATATAAAAAAGTTTTATTGACTCATGAAGTGAAATTTCGAAGCAGGATGGAGAAATTACTATTGCCCATAAAACATCCCTGGTGAAATATTTCTATGAAAAAGTGTTGGTTATTCAGATAAAATTTTAATAAGTCATTTAAAGTCGACTTTATTAAATAATTTCAGACTCTTTTAGAAAAGTTATTCAGATCATTAAGGGATTTTGAAGAGATTTGTTCCGCCTGATTGGATTGAGCAAAACCTCCAACCCTGAATACCTTTTCTAGAATAACCAACATTTTTTCAGAATGTTCATATATTATTCTGAGTTCCGAAAGAATTATTCTGAATGTGAGCAGAGAAATTTCCGCCAGGGATGTCAATAGTCCTTTCGGATGAACTTCTTGGTCACTTGGATGAAAGTAAGTTTGGATAGTTCCTTTTTCAAACTAGTTCCTATAAAAAACATTAATTTACCCACACCAAGGAACTTACACCGTCAACACCGTCATTACAACATCTTCAGGTGGGATATTAGCAAAGATTCATCAAATCTTTGCCTTTTCACCTGAAGATGTTGTAATACAACGAAACCTAGGTCGTGGTAAAGAAATTATAGAAAGTAGAAATAATACTACATCACGTAGTTTCATTTAATTGTAAGCAAAAATGTCTTAGAACAAATCAAGTTTGTACACAGATCTTCTGTATCCTGGACGTACAATGTATCAGTATGACCGTCCTTTTCACGGTCGTGGACTCGATCCGAAAATATCTGCAAATTTTCATCATCGAAGCTACTGGAATTATATACATCACAATAAATGTTTTTTTCTAGTAGACGTGGAATTTCTGATAGTTCGTGTTGAATGAAAAATGCTTTTAGTTTAAACTTTTTTCAGTAATTTTACAAGTTGATCCAAAAAATCTATATATCAGATGCTCTCTGCCAAGTTATTTCTGTTACGTTCATGTTACCAGGTATAAGCATTTAATTTTTCAGTGTGTACTATACAGCCACGATTTCTTCGTCAGGAATTACTTTAACTAAAATTATTGTTTTTTTAATAAATTGACAAAATCTGTAGCTGTTTTGATTTCTCATCCTTTAAAAACATAATTATCGGCCTTTATTTTAAAAAAAACTCCTACATCATTCATGGATCCTTTCCTACGTCCACATTCGCTGTAAATCCAGTTGCAAACGTTATTTGCAGAAAGTACTTTATTAAAAATGTTATCCACAAGTGAATATTAGTTCAGTTTTGATACTGCGAGATAATACCGTTGGGAAATAAAGCTTTCGGAAATCTTCTCTTACACTCAAAATTTCCCACAGGTTTCATGTAACCCCATACAGCACGGTCTTAGTGATCCAAATTACTCACTCATAGTTGCAAACGTAGCCACTTGTACAGTATCGACATCTTTTGAGTAAGACACCTGTATGAATGACAACTTGTCCTTTAGATGCACCAAAATGTGTAGACTGGATCTCTTTAGTAATATAATTTTCGGCAATATCTTTTTATACCATAATTTGTCAATATCCTTTTACTTATCTGTCCTTTGTTACTTTCCACTGAATATACTTAACTATATCTTTGTTGCTGCCAGGATCTATTTCAATTTTTTCACAAAACTTATACCGAACATATAAGTCTTGCGGAAAAATTTAATAAAGATATCATCACAGATCAAGATATCATCCAATTCACCCAATATGTTCAGTTTGTTTCATTTGCATGTGAACTTTTTATGCTTAATACATAAACAAATGTCCCGATCTTTTAGTTTGGAATGCAGAATCCAAAACGGCTTCTGTCTAAAAAAATTAATATACTATATAATAATTGGATTTCTGTTTCACCAACAAATTCTTAATGCTATCTAAAGTAAGCGCTTCTGTTTTCACCTCTTAAGATTAAGGTAATGTCACATTCTGCTGACATCATCTTGCCCAAAAATGTAAGAATTTTTTCACAAATTTATTTAATAATCAAAAATGTTGGAATCTATCTATCTGAAACTGGAATATTTGTTATATTTATTTTTCAACAAAAGATTTTAGCCTTTTTGGACAATTTATATATATAAAACGCTTCTCTTTCCTTGGGATTTCTTCGAAAGATATCCAAATCTTCTTTCAGCTGAGATACCAACAGGGGAAAGTGGTCACCATTCGTACGCAGGGCACATTCATACAGTTAGTATAACAGAAATACTAAACGGCACACAAACACGCCTTTGCTTGTGTGCATAGACATATTGGCCGCCATGTTGCTAGCGGAGTGTCGCGCCAGTCGCACTACGGTGTATCAGCTGACAAGACGCAACGTGTTTTCGCGCGCGGTGAGTAAATTTTTTACCTAAATTTTGTTCGTAATTGTGAGCAGAATTGTTATGTTTTTGACAAAATGGTAATGATTAATTAATGTTAACATTGTTTATTTTGAGCTGTAATTGTTATATTATTCAAACTTAATTAGAATTTGTATAAAGTTGTATTTTAATTTTGTGCAAAGGCATGGGGTGCATTCGGACAGCCAGACAGGGGGCACATTTGCATGCGTACGAATGCTCCCCTTTAGATTTTATTAACTACCAGTATATTAAAATTCAATTAGTATAACCTTTTAAAATGATCGTGTAGACAGCAAAATAACATATTTTTCCTTTTACAAAGTATTCTTGTTCTAACAAAATGAAATATTTTTATTAAGTCAACCTTATAATTATTTTTATATTGCAGAATCATGGTGCGAAAATATAAAAAAAGGGTACGCGTACTCAAGAAGTGGATGAAGAGTCCATGAATTTAGCAATTGATGATGTGATACAAGGACGGTTGTCGTATAGGAAAGCCGCGTTGAAATATAACGTACGAACGTACCCCGTACGTGGGGTATGTTCGTACAAATATCTTATCATAGAAAAATGGCAATAACCCTTTAACCTTTTGACATAAAAGTTTCGGTTTTTGTAACAAACTACAATATATTTGTTATACTTAGGTACATACACTAGATAAATTCGACAATTAGTCGAAGGATAACCACTTTCCCCATCTTCTCCAAATAATAGCTTCTGTCGTAATTCACGAGTAACAATACAGTCTTTTACTGATTCGTTGACTTTTTTGGGCGAATCAGTTTTTTTCTCCACCTCTCTCTCCATTCATCTTCGATTTCTGGCAATTTTTATGTGTAGACTACCTATCTTTGCATTTTGTTTTGCTCTATTTTTTTTCAATGTTTTTGATCCTAAAATATTCCGCAATGAATGTAAAATAGTGTTAGTCTCTGTATGGAGAGGAATATTGTTTATTATATTGGCTAATTTCTTTTTTTCACTCCATATTTTTGCCAATTTTTCTTCCACACTTTTCTCTTGTCTGTTTTCTTTTTCAGTCATTTCGCTAATAGATTTATTATTTTTTCATCCTTTCTCTCTGATAGTATTTCTCTATCATTCACTTTTTTCATCACTCTTTACTCTGGAATTATTTTTCCAAGAAATTTGCGTTTCATGGCATTAGCCATTTCACTTTGTTTTATATAAGCTGCGCCTATTTCTATTTTTGTTTTTTAGATTTTTTTTTTATTTCGGACCTCTTCCATTATTTCTTTCATTGATTTACTATTTTTAGTATACAATATATTTAGACTAAAACAACACTGAGAAAGCATACACATAATTTCAGGAAAGAATCATCATTTCGGGAATGCCCGTCATAGTCCGAGAAAGTTCTCGAAATTACTGTTCTCGAAATGACAATCCAGTATGTCCTTTTATTTATGTCACAATGTCACCATCTAGATCTTGATAAATTATAAAGATACGTACCAAAAATAAATACAATTTAATACTTAAATCTTCAATACCACGACCCCCTGCTTGTTGAACAAACTTCACATTATTTCTCACTGACACAATCTAGCATATTTATTTTTACTTATTTGATCAAACTAAAACCGCATTCCCAAACTGACTTTGAAACTATCGGACAATGTTCGGAAATCAAAAAAAATTAAATATAAAAATAATACAAACGAAATGAATAATTATTCATTTAAATTAATATTTTTCATATCCATAATTATATTAATCCATAAATGTGTGTATTGTATTGAATATGTGTTTAAGCTTACTTGAATCATAAAATCATTTATGGACGCATTCCCAAAATTACTATCAAAGTATATTTTATGAAAAAAAAAGTGAAATTCTATATATTATCTAAATATACATAAGTGTTCATAAATTACCAACATAATGAATAGCGTTAGCTACACATTGCAACGTAATGAAATATCTAATTTTAGCATCAAAGTCTCATTCAAAAGCAAATCTCTCACCTCTATGATTTTGACCCATGTACCATGTTGTTTATGTGTGTTTCTTTCAATGCCTTATCCTAAACAATCTTCGAATTTTGCCATAGACGCTCTTCTCAAACAGACTACAAAAAATAACAGATGAAGTAAATAAGAGACCCGCTTCAAATCAAAACATATATTTAATATAGACAAATTGGACGGCATATTATCACATTAAACAATCATAAATTTACTACATGTATCGAAATGATATTACACAAAACGTATTTGTTCATATGACAATAACTGACAATGAAATACTCTAATAAATTAAAACAAAGTCAAAACTTAACTTTACCCAACAGTGCAACCAAAATTGTGAGACAAATATTTGCTTAATTAAATATGTGCTTAATTCCTCAAATATTTAGATAAGAACAATGCACATATTTCAGATGTACTCAATACATATAAACTAAAGTTATTGAAAATATAACAAGGCAATTAACACGTAACATGGTGAATTTGAATGGCTTGTACAAAAATATCACAAAGATCAATATTGTTACGTAAAATTATTCAAGGGGTGATATGTACATAGAATACTTTCAGCCCGTAACTCAGTGTGATTCCTTTATTAGAATTGGTATACTGTACCGCAAGACGCACATTCTATGTAGAGAATACATAGCTTTATTAGAATTGGTATACCGTACCCCAAGACGCACATTCTATGTAGCGAATACAGAAAGTGCATTCGGGCTGTAGCTTATAGGAAAAAAAAAACTGTTATAGAACTATTCCAGATGGAATAACTTAGATTCATCCTCACTCGGTATGTTCAAATTTAATGCTGCTCTATGTGTTAATTAGTTCATCTTCTTCAGTGAGCGTCCGAAATTGCTGTGATTTTTCTTAATATTACATTTCGTAAAAATGAAGCAGTTTTTTTGTAAAAATGGCGCACAGTTAAACTTTGATATAGATGTGGTAAAATTTTAATTAAAATATATTCAATGATCCAAATGGCATATGATGATAAATATCTAGTAAGTTTTTATGTGATATGTGCATTTCAAAAAGGTTGAGAGTCATTAGGAGATGTCTTCCACGAGTGTCAATGTGGAGAAAATTTGCTCTTCAATAGCATGAAAATCTTATTTTATATATATGATTACCGATATCGATATTGACAGTGCTCATTCTATAGTAAATAACATTCTTGGTGATGGGATATTATGTACGAATTTTACAATGAAAAAAAATAATAAAATATATTTTTATATATTTTTTTAAAGAAATTGTAGTTTTATTTAACTTTTTGAATGAAGGGTGACTGACAATGTGAATGACAGACTTCACAAGCGAGGAAGGTTAAGAGGGATTTTTAGCTTTAGCTTACACATTATTATTTCAATATTCCCTCTTAAGATCCCAATAACTTTAAGTAGCAATACAAACGTCTTTTGTAAAAGATAGCCAAAAAGATGGCCAACAACTGCCAACTTTTGTGGGGAAAAGTCGGTGGATAGTTTTCCATTGATTTATAGCGCAAGTCAAGCCACCCACACCACTAACTAAATGGCGGCCATCTCATATCTTCCATCCTTTCCTTCATAAGTATGTTTTAACACAGTGTGTTGGAACATGTGAGGAACATGTGAGTTAGAAAAGTAAGTCACTTGTTCCATTTACTCGAATTATTGTTGTAAGCCTTCCGAGTCACGTGTTACAGTGACAAGTTACACGTAACACTGAAAAACATTTCTGACGTACCACTGAATCTTTCAGCTTTGATTTCTAGTCTAATTTCTAAATGAAAATACTACTATCGAGCTACTCTGTCTCTTTATAAATTGAGTTCATCTCCAATCTCTTTACAAATCGACATCTAAGCCAATCTTCAAGAAATATTTTCAAAAGTGACAAAAATTATTAGAAGAAGTTTGTGTAAACTAAAATATATTTTAGAAGCTAAAGTCCGATAATGAGCAAGCCTCATATTTTTAAAATACCAAATTAACATTAAAAAATGATTAAAAAGAATGAGATAAATATTGAACATATATAAGATTTTTGTTACTATGTTGCGAAGTGACTGTAAAAACCCCATTTGAAACTGGAATGGTTATTAAAGTCCAATTACTTTCAATTATCTTTCCACTGCTTGGAAATTTTGTGTCGTCAAAAAAAAATTATTTATGTATCCTAAAACTCTTTTAATATACGCCTTCTACGTATCATTCATCATCATATCAATGTACCATTACTCGCAAAGCTATCAAAATTACATAACTGATCGTACATGCTTTGATTGCAATTACCCAGAAAAATTTTACCAAAAACCTTTTCTGTTTTTTAAAACACACAAAAAAAATTTAAATGAAAATCCTAATTAAGTCAATCAAATCTTCAAATAATAACAATGTTAAAATTTTTCAGCAGCTCGGAAAATTTGTTATCATGTTACATATGCAATATCAATATTACATAGAAAAAGTTTAAGTCTACATGCTACAAATGGACTTAACCTATTTTGGTTGCACTGTATAAACAATCTATGTACATATTTCACTGACATGTTGCCATTATAAAAAATTAATATATATAATAAAAACTAATATAGGAATATAATAATACTTCGTTTTGTACCAATATGGCAATTTATATCATCGTCTATAGATATAACTAAATACTTTAATTTGTAAATAAATTTAAAATTAAATTATATAACTCAATTAATTGCATTTGATAGAACTTTGATGGCCAAATTCAATTCTATGCAAAATATGACGAAAAGGTGCATTCTAAAGTACACAACTATTTAATATAGAATTAATAAATGTGCTCAATGATAACGACAAATATGTTGACCTGTCACTGGGTCGTGCCATCTGTCATTCAGCTGTCAATCAGCCCTGTGTTGCCATTTATCATTTACTTTACTTAACGTTTACATTAACTAACGCATGATCATAACGGTTGCCTTAACATTTACTTATAACAATAAAAATGGGCATTTTGTAACACACTAACATTATTCTAACCTTTATTTTTCATTAATGTTCGGTGGCTTGGAGTAAAAATAGTATCATAATTTTATGAGCAAAAAGAAAAGGATGGAGCTATTTCATCGAAGCTGACAGTTCTGTACTTTATCTACATATAAAAAGAGATGTACTTTTACAGGTATCAAGTAATGTTTATTCGTCGTGTCACTTTCAACATCAGTCTAAAATTGTCGATTATAAATTTTGTTATTTCTTTAGAGAGTTGAAAATATTTTATGAAAATACTATTTGGTAACGTAAATGGATCCAAGATGTCCATGAATTCTGGAGTACGGATTTTAAGCAAATGCAAAATACTTTTTATAAGGTGGAGTATATAATGACATTTGTTGGTATCTAATTTAGTACATCATTTTCATAAGGTAATTATAAAAATTTGTCATTTTATCTTCCAGTTTGCCAGTTAATTGTACTAGTAAAGCTAAATTTACTAAATGACCGAAAGAAATATTTAAATAACCCATAAAGTCAGCTGTAACGTCAACTATTTAAGCAGCCTTATATATATATATATATATATATAGCTAACAAAATAAAGGTTTCATAATGATACAACATGCTTAGAGGCTAATCATTTTGTAATATTTACGTTATTCATAAAGTAACATGACACAATGTAGGGCTGAATAGCAATCATAGACTATAAATATAATTATATTTAAATTTTATAGAAAGGCAAGTAAATTTTTTTTCAAAAATGACAACATATTCAGGGTAAGTATTGAATAGCCTATAACATAAGAGCAAATATTTTAAATAAACGCTTATAAGTATATCTCAGTGTTACATTCACAACCGATTATATATGCAATTCAACTTATAACTTGGAAAAAAAAAGTAGTTATATATTACAAGATTGACAAGAAAAAAAATTGATAGCATTTTAGCCAAGATAGAAATTTTTACAAAGATTTTAATATAATTTATACAATAGCAAAATTCATGTCCTTGGAAAAAAAATTGTTTTAACATTTCACCATGTTGTGCCAAATTGAGATTCCACCAATCTAGTTTTTGTTTACATTAAAAAAAACATATCTTTACATATAAAGTTCACCATACAAAATAACTAGCTGTTCTCATCATAGTTTTGAAACTTTGGTTTTACTCAAAATAATTTTTTATCTAAATTGCTTTAATGTCTCCTATATATGTTCTTTACTAGGCAAAATGCTAAATTTTTAGCCAAATGACAATAATATTTTTTTTAATCTTTTACTAACACTTGTCATATTAAACATTAATTTAACACATGTTATGTAATTGAACTATAGCGTAAAATGTGATCCCAAAAACAGGGGTTTCTTCGCCCACTTAGGAAATCAAAAATGTTTAATTGAATTGTGAAAAATTAAACACTTTTGGTTCCCTAAGCTAAAATGAAAATGTTGAGTCAAGTATAAAACAATTTTGGAGAAATGTCCCGTCATAAAAATTAATTCATTGTACAATAAATAAACGAATACTCAAAAACATTATACAGAAATGTTTCTGTTATTGTAATTTAAATACTAATTAATTGACAACTGTCGTTTGTAATTTAATTTGTGTTTTTTTTTTTTCAAGTGGAGTTAAACAAAAATTATTATAAATTTCACGCAAAACTTCATCATTGTACCTGCCATATTGAATTTCGAAAAAGGATTAATGTTTATAAATCTTGAGAGGCCAAGAACAATTTTAAAATTAGAGAGCATTTCCAATGCTTGTACATAAAATTTTACTTATAGATTTATAATTTATATAAGTGGATTTTAATCGGAACTATGTTGACTGATCATATCTCCAAAATCTTTCCTCTCCTCACTTTTTTTGAGGCTAATACCTTGTCACAAGGTAACATTTAAACCAAAATTTAACAAAAATTGTAACCTTCAATTAATGGCTTTTTATAACATGCTTGATGATATATATTCCCAATATATTTATAAAAACTATTCTCGATCGTTAAAGATCTTTCTTGTCTTTCGAAAATCTGTTATTAACAAAAAAGGAAATCTTTTCTATTTGGACCAAACTGTATATCCTAAATATTTTGATAATTATTTAAACTATATTCTACAGTTTGATACCATTTCTATGACAATCATATCGATCCACAAAACAAAATTTATTGCAGGACTTTCTTTGAAAAAATGTCAGAGATAAAGCCAATCTCATAATTTTTGTTCAATCTAAACTCATTCTCCAACGTTTGTGAATTTATTCAAATTTTTTTGAGCTGTGCTGGGGAAAGTGGATACAATAATTTTTAATGTTTTCAGAAGTGTTAAAAAAATTTAGAGAAAAAAACAAAGCACATGTATTTAAATTAGGCCTTTGATAAGCTTTCTTTTTTATATCGCCGAAAAATTATTTAACCGACCTGGACAGTTTATTTATTTGGATTTGGTAAAAACAAATTAATTTCAATTTATTAAAACTTACAATAAAAGGCACTTTACATTTATTATTTAAAAAATATATTGGTCAAAACAATATTCAAACAACTATATCTACATTGGCCCAAATGACTGAACCCATTCAAATGCATTGCAAGCCAGAATCTCTTACAAACAAATGATCAGCATAATAATATAGTGATACTTTGATATACTACTCGCAAAACAAAATTTCATTATCACTTTCTGTAACTGTGTTTACAGTACCTTTGTCATACAGATTCTAAAGATAGAAACCGGTAAACTTTACTTAAATTCCGATGTATGGAACGGGCTCGATTTTGACGATACAGAAGAGTGGCCGTTGAGTACATTACCATCAAATATCGCCTCCATATCACCATCCTCTTCATCGGATTCTGACTTTTTATACCTGCAGAAGGGGCAAAATCCCTTTGTAATGAGATGCATCTCATAGTCTTCCATATAGAATGTCTGGAATTAATATTAATAATTAATATTTAACAAGTTCTTTACAACCCAATATCACTCATGTTTACATTTACAATATAATTAATTCTTATTTAAATATTCACTAACTGATGTACTAAATAATTGCAGAATAAAGAAAGCTAAGTCATACAGACAATTAAGTAATTGTTAATGGGGCTTGTTACTTTTATATGTCGTGAAAATTTAGCAGTAATTAAAGAGAAAAAAGTTCATCATTACAAGAATTACCTAATACTAAATAATTGTTATTGGTCCGTCAAAAAGTAATAATTGCAAAATACATTAAGTTGATGAAAAAATATATTTAATCTTTCTTGTGAATATTTGTACCGAAGAGTTTTAAGTTTCACTAAAAACTTAATTTAGTTGATTAACATTGATGATCTTAAAATTTAACAGAATGTGAATATTTTTTAGTAATTTCATAACAAGTTTAAAAAGTTTTCTGTAGATAATAATGAATTCTGTGAGAAGATTTTTGTTGATTTTTGCACTTAAAGTTTGTTCCATATAAATTACTTTTTTTTCATTTTAATATCCTAAGACATCCCATGTAAATAAACATTTTTCTTTAAACTTACACGGCATTAGTTTTTAATTTTTATGCGTTACATAAATGCCTTAAATGTAGAAATACTGCAATTATTTAGGTATCCTAAAACTCTTTTAATATACTTAAAGGATACATTTTTATCTATCAATCTGCACTTTCCTTTCCAAAAACAACAAATGTGACGAAAATTACTCATGTCCTGTAGTATAAATTAGTGACAAAAATTACTTATCTCCTATAGTCTAAATTAATACTAGGCATAAAAAAATATATATAAAACGAAAAAGAAAGTTTATCATCCAATAAATAAAAATCGACAGATGAAAGTTGGACTGCGCCCTCAAAAATAGATCAAAACAAGTAATTTTGACAAATTTTGAAAACAATATACAAAATCGTCAAAGACAAAAGTTATTCCAAATTTAATAGAAATGTTTTCATTTTGAAGTGCTCCGACTTACCTTTTGGCAATTTTCGCATATTGTAACAAATATGTCAGGTAACATGTTTCTAAAGAACTGCGTGGCAAGTGGTTTGGGTCGTTTCACTATTAACACAGATGTTGGATTAAGCTCTATTAACTCCTGTCGATTGCACATCACCAAAGGGACGTCACTGTCCTGCGAATAAACATTTAAAAGTCACCTTTAGATTAGTTTCACAAAATAAAATAGTGAAAATAAACTTAAATTAAGAAATTTACAGTTTATATATAAATATATATATCGATCAATCTATATCTATATCTATATATATATATATATATATATATATATATATATATATATATATATATATATATATCTGTCAATTAGAAAGATATATATATTTGATATTTTTCTAATTGACAGTTTATGAGATCGCAAGGGATTGTTGTAGTGATTTTACGATACACTAAATAAATCAATAAATTATAAATTTTCATATTCTCATTGTTATGACCTCTCATTAGATACCAGACATGATGAGGTAAGAAAATTATTTTGGAGTCCATTTCTAACTTGTGAAAATTTCCTCCATATACATATAACTTTCTTTATTTTTACATCATTCACTGGTGCAATACGTTCTAGAACTATGCTAAATTTCAGATGGCAGATTAGGAGTGGATAGCCAATGAGTAAATTAATCAAAAGAACCGTACAGTACACTGATTCAATAACAGTACAAGGAACGTAAAAATGAAAGACGGATGCTTACGACTTGTGCATTATGTTGACCAATTATTAATTGAGTCGTTCAGTTTTCACAATAGTGAAATGATTCTATATTCTTTGGTACAAATTCATCTTCCATGTAGAGTGAGTTACTATTATATATCTTATTCGCAAACACGTCTGAATATTATTTTATTAGGAACAAGTGTTAATACTAAATTAGTATGAATATTTGAGGGATACATATTTGTACCTAACGTTTGTATATTGATATTATTATAACGATATAATTTTATCATCTTATATATTGCAACATTTTTGTAATTGTAATTTTTTAAATAATTTGTTATTTACAGAGATATCCGATATCGATATATGTGGATTGATATTAATTAACTGCACATTTGGCTGCTGACCTTCGTTTTGTATTTTTAAATTCTTTTCTTTAAATTTTTTCTAGTCACATGTTTCGATTCCTCCCGTTTCATATTTTCTTCACATTATGGTTATATATTGAATTCAGTACATTTTGACATTAAATTTCTAAATAATTTTCAAACTTTGATTTTTATTTTTAAAGTATTTAAATGGTAGAATGCGATGAAGCATTCTACCATTTAAATACTTTAAAAATATGTCAAATATTATACAATACAAGTTACTTATATATTTCCGCATCATATATTTTCACGTATTAGCTTAGGCAATAACATGTAAATTTTATTGGCAGTAACTGACACACTTAATTGGAAACATGACGTTAAAGTAAAAGTCAGGCAATCAGGTTGAAACAACGACAAATACTGTAGTTTAATAGACAGCATTCCTTTTATATTTCCGCATCATATATTTTCACGTATTAACTTAGGCAATAACATGTAAATTTTATTGGCAGTAACTGACACACTTAATTGGAAACATGCCGTTAAAGTAAAAGTCAGGCAATCAGGTTGAAACAACGACAAATACTGTATTTTTTGTAACAACGACAAATACTGTAGTTTATTAGACATCATTCCAAGCTTAACCTCTACTATAAGCACTAATTTACCTTTCTATCGTCAAACCGATTTGAAAATATGGTATCCAGCTTTGGATATGTGTTAAGCAGTCAAATTATAATGTAATCCAACAAAGCTGTTGTTTAACAACAAGTTCTTGCGTATGATTACCAATGCATATTGTTATGTAACCAATCAAGAAATTCACGATTTGGTTATGAAATTGATGAGCGAAGTTATCTGAGAATAAGGTATTAAACACAAAAAACGACTCCTTAATCTTACCAACGTAGAAGCTATTCGATTTCTGGATATTACTCATGAATTGAGAAGCCTCAAACGTATTAAACCTCGTGTTAATTCACGTCATGAATAAACTTAATTTATCTGGGGGTTGACAACTGGTGCAGTAAACCCGCACACAACTTACTTGAAAATAAAATCGAGTACATTTCATCAATGATAATTAATTAACTGTATAAAGATTGTATCATGCATATCCAACAAAGGATATTTAAAAAAAAGTAATTGACACGCATTAACTTAGCCTTTTGTTCTGTGCTTTCACTATTGTTCCATTTACTGAAGTAGTTTAGTGTTTTTCTGATTAAAAATAAATTTTGTGAAGTTCGTTCTACGTGTTTAATTTAATTTTATGTTGGCAATTGTTCTTGTGTATATAATGTATTTTGAATATTTAAGAAGCAGGGTATATATTGTTTTAATGTTTCGTTAACATAATTTTTAGGCATGATTAATGCCTACTTATTACTTAAACAGGGATAGTGATCACTTCAAGTAGTGAGACAAGTGAAAAATAGTGTATACACGCTGAAAATACTATCCAGCATAGCGAAATCAGTACCCCGCTGGAAGATTTTCTCCAAAACGGGTGCTATACCAACAGAAAAACGCATGAAACTAACAAGTTCAAAAATTTAGCCAAATGCTATATCTTAACCAAAATGTGAATAATCATTGCAAATAAGCTGATTGATTTTTAAACACACCAATATAGGGCTTTTTATTACTAAGCTTTTCATTTAATACATAATTACAATAATATTAAAAATTTAATGTGATCACACAAAAAGCAGTAAAAGATCCGGCCCCTTATTTCTGCTTTTCTTATTAAAACTTGATTTTAATGAATGATAAAAGATAGTGTAATACATAACTGCCGGGTTGCGTAGGAAAATTTAGTCGCAATTACCTTTAATTAAATGTATTCTAATCAATTACATATAGTCAAATTCAACGAATTTGGACTATATGTTTTTCAAGTGAATCCAAGTTTTCAAGTGAAGTTGACCACTTCAAAAATAGGGTACTAAAGTTGCTTGGTGGTACACGACTGGTTGCTAGATGATATTTATTAAAATTACTGGGTATTTGTTTTTCTATTGAATAGAATTGCTCTGTGAGTGTATTGTCCTATTCATTATTGTTTTATAACTATTTGTCATGTTGATCCACATGCCCAGTGCTTTGAGTAATACTGTATAAGAAATAAACAAATAAATAAATTTGAAAGAAAATTATGTGAAAAATGAAAAAAAAATAATCCTCAGTCAGCTGCAATCATCAGGTGCAATCATCTTGTTTTTTAAGTATATTATATTCCAAATTAAAGTTTACTTTTCACTGAACACGATAACATGATAACAAATGGTTGCCTATAAAAAAATGTGCCCAAGTAGTGGTTGCGATCATTTGATTTAATTACTCCCACTCTGGATGATTCCGAGCAATAGAGAAGGAATATGCGCACTGCTTCGTTGTTGTAAACACGGATACAATGCAATGTAGTCAAAGTATGGAAAAAAAATGTTTTCAGCCCCTCTGATACGTAGCTCACAAAAATTTTAATTTCTAATTTTGGTCCAAAAAAACTAGATATTACGGAAAAATTTGAAGCCAAGTAATTTTGTTTAGAATTTAGTAGCCGTGACAAACAGATGGACAGATGTGCAAAGACATTACCTCCATTCAGACCCTTTACGTGCCAAACCCTAAAAATATTATTTTTCAAAAAATATTTATTTGTACTTTTGTAGTAAAGGAATGTAAGAACAATTAAAGTAAGGGAAGTTAACGAAGTTACTTCTCGACATTTTATCATTGACATTTCTAAATCATATACCAGAGATGAATGTTTTTATAATTTAGTTTTTTGGAGAACCATCTAAATTTTTTCTTTTTTTATGAAATACTCTTAGGACACAAGTTAACTAATTTGCTTTTCCATGGATAAAAAAAATGTATTTGTTTACGAATGATACTTAATAGCCGTTGCACATACTTCACAAAAAGTTATTTTCTCTACAAGAATTTCCTAAACATACAACAAAACCTTTCACAATGTATTCTTTTTTTACAGATGATGATGAATCATTTTACAGATGTACCGAATAGTCAGTGAATGCAGATGTTGGCGTCTGCAGACCAGTCAGTTTTGAAATTACTACAAATACAAACTTCATGTAATTTTAAAAAGTTCGCTATTAAGAAAATAGCTATCATATATAATATTAAAATGATTGTTTATTACCTAGAGTTTATCAATTATAAATTCTACTCTATCACTTGCAATATAAACAACACAAATTTGTTATTATAGCTTAAATCCTTAACCCTTTCCCAACATAAATCTTTAACCCTTTCCCGAAGCATACACATACCACACTTCAGTCAGTATGCGCAGCGCACTTGAACGAGACAGATGCGTAAAGTGAGTTAAGGTCAATTAAGCCTACTTGCAACTGTTTTGCAACTGTATTAGTTTAATTTTTAATGCTACTGTATTAGTTTAGTTTAATTTTTAATGCAACTGAATTAGTTTAATGCAACTGAATTTTTAATGCAACTGTATTAGTTTAGTTTAATTTTTAATGCAACTGAAATTTTAATGCAACTGTATTAGTTTGGTTTAATTTTTAATGCAACTGAATTAGTTTAATGCAATTGAATTAGTTTAATGTATTAGTTTAATTTTTAATGCAAATGAATTAGTTTAATGCAACTGTATTAGTTTAATTTTTAATTACTGAATTGTAAGTCTTTTTTTTTACATTGCAGAACTTCCCCAGACCCACAAATTAAAAAATTCTTGGCTGAAGATGAAATTAAAGCAGAATTATCTCTGACATCGAAAATAATTTCGAATGTGATATACACATGTGATCTGCTATAATTACGCGTTTCATATCAGTACCTATAAGAAGACAAAATCTAAGTAATCATTAATAATTATATGCATGAGGCATTACATGGGGAAAGATAATATAACACATTAGAATATGGCGGAGTCTACAAGAAATGTAGTGATGCACAGTCATAACATAATTATCAACTTTGGGACCACTCAATAAATTTAAGATGCTGATACATGCTTGGTCTGCTAGAATTTTATTTTCTCCGCTAGCTTACTAAAGGTGGTAATAAACAGCAATGTTTATACAGCTATACCAAAAAAAAATTACAAGATAGAAATTGTATGCTAATAACTTTAGTAGAAATAAAAGCTTCATTTAGTCAGCTTTACTACTATCTTGACTACTACTAATTTGAGGCAACTGATATTACCAGATCAGATATGTATATATATTAGGTTGACAACTAATAAACCGCCATCTCAGTGTGCAAACTTTTCAACTTTTTATATATAGTCAATAAAATAAATATTTAATTATATAAGTACAGTTGGTATCTAACACTTGTTGCCAAAGTGTAGGCAGAGCTAAAGGTCCGTACTTGTAGAAATCTTTGGGAGTTGACGGAAAAACCAGTGAAGTTCGATTTTGATATGACTTATGTCTTTAAATTTTCCATCACGTAAATTATTTGACAGAGAGTTGAACAGATGTTAATTAAATGGCGAAAGATCTGGGGAGTACAGTGGGTGAAGTAGCATACTGTATCCAAGAGAAAGTAATTTTTCACATGTTTCTTTTTCTACATGGAGTCAAGCAAAAAATAAACTTTGCTTTGATTTGAAGTTAAGAGGTGACTTTGCTCAATTGTTCACAACAAATCTTAGCTGCAATTGTACGGTTAGCTGAAAAGAGTTCCCAATGAATAACTCAATGGATAACTCCATTTTACCATGCACTCAAAAGTATCTTTTGTCTAATTATGTTTTGGTTTCACACGTTAGCTCTCCTCTGAAGTTGAAAGGGTGTTAGCTCACGTGATAGCCAAACGGTTTATTTCCACTTCTTTCTCGAAGCATGAACATATTTTTCTATTGCAATATAAGAGCATGAAAATAGCTCTGCCAAATAATGGGAATTTAACCTGGGAACGTTTCAATAAGGCTTTTAAATTGTTCTAAATCAATTGTCTCCGACAATCAAGCCAAGTCACTTTGGATGAGGTTTATCGGACAATTCAAAATTCGCATCTTTGAATCTTTGGAACCGATGCTTGGATGTGACGTAAAAGGGCATACCTTCACCCATCATTGTGTATATATTATATATATATATATATATATATTATATATATTTATTATATATATATATATATATAATTCTTCACTGATTTTTCGGCCTAAATGACATTCACAAAGAAAGGGTCCTCTAAGTTCACTTTGAAATACTTCCATTTTTAATTTATTCTTTACTCACAGATTACCCAATTGCAAATGGAGCAGAAGTTCGAAAGCCGCATTCTTTATATGCCCTCCAAGAAATATTCTAGAAGCCTCTATAACATTTCAGAAATCGCTCGAAGAAAGTGGGTCATTTTTAAGTTTCCAACCTAATACAATCTCAAGTCAAAGATTCCAAATGTTATTTCGGTGTTTAAGATTTAATAATTAAAATACTTACGAGACTTCAGAATGATAAAACGGCACCAATAAATTATTTGTAGATCTATCACAAAAAGGCATTATTCCCTAAGGGAATACGTGATAATTGATGAGAAACTGGAACTATTAGAGGAATATGTCCATTTCAGCAGTACATACTGAAGAAGCAAGCGGAGTATGGAACAAAAATATTCGAAATTACCGATTCAAGGACTTATTACATTATAAATTAAAAAGTACTAAGTTTGTATGGGCTAATTAAGAGTATGTTGGAAAAGTTAGTTTAGAATAAAAGTAAAATTTCTTAATGAGTGATGAAATAACACAAAAATATAATAAATCTGGCAATATGTCAAATTCGAGGTGATTTTATTAAAAAAATTTTAAATACTTTAATTCTCAATTTTTACTTTTTTTTAGAATAATATTGGTTGAAAACTAAGATACAAAGATAATGTTTCCTTGTGTCTACAAAAATTACAGTAAAGTAACCAATTTTTGTACCTTATAAAAAAATTAAAGCCTTTGTTAAAATTTTTGTTAAATATAAAATTTTCTATTTAACTTGTTTGTTTCGTCTCATGGCAAGTAAGGTGCCTGGCATGAGGTTTTGGGCTAGTAATCCCAACGAATTACTGTCTATTCTATTTTTATAATTTTCAGTATTTATCTTGGTCCTTTCCTCATTGGTAGTAACACAAAGGTCTTTGTGTAGGATCTTGTTTGTAATGTACCAAGGTGCCTGGGCAATCACTCTAAGTATTTTGGATTATAGCCTCTCAATAATGTTGACGTTAAGACTTGGAGCTGGTGCCTCACAGCTGAATCAGATAGGTGTAATAATACATTTATAAATCATAAGTTTTGACTAGAGGTATAGTTGCAATTGCTTATGTAGCATCCAGTGCATCTTCTGGATTAGCATTTCAAGTTATTTCCTTTTGTAATTAATGTTTATGCCATACAGTAAGATGTTGATCCAGGTGCAACCCAAGGCACCTAACATCATTTTCTTGTACGCCATTGATTTGTGTGGGAGGGCAGATTTCGTAGACAGATTTTGTCTCATTGACCATATATGCCATTTTTATGTTTGGTTCAGAATGTGTTGTTAATATAGCCATATCGTCAGCAAATATACCAAATATGGGCATCCGTTGGAAGGTCATATGTATATATGCCCAACACACTACCCTGTGGCACACCCGCGTTAATTTTATAGAGACTAGTAGTTGCATCATCATACTTCTCCATGAAGTGCCTGTCACTTAGGTAACTTCCAAGTATTTTGAGGACTTGGTGTAATCTTGGTGTGACCTGATCTATTGTGTTGTGTTTTTGACGAAAACCAAATTGGTGTGAAGGAATAAGTTTGTGAGGGTTTCAAGTTCATGATTGAAAGACTTTCCACTGACGAAGGAAAATGTGCGTTTTCATAATGGTGTTAAAGATAAGTTTCATGAGTTTCAGATAGCAACTGCAGGTAGTTCTCTCAAGACGCGGGATGTAATTAGGTCGTACCCAAGTGCCTCTTTAGGGTCAATGTGCCTAATAGCAGTTGGAACCTTGATATTGGTGTAGTATTCAAGCACTGAGTTGACTATATGAGTAGTTTTAATCAGCATACATAGAATCAACTAATCCTCTGCGGCCCCCCCCTGCGAAGATACTTGCGAGGTGTATAGCAAATATGTCTGCTTTTTACTTATCACTTTTTGCCATAATCCTTATGGTTTTCTGAATCTTTTTGTAGCTTTCCACAATGACTAGTCAATTGCGGTGATGTGATCTAGTTTACTCAGGAAATATTGGACCTCATTGTTTCTGTTGTCTAGTTTTCTTTTCAGTATCCTTCATAGGAGGTTCAGTTTTTTTTTGTCCTCAAGCCTCGTGTTTTACCATTCTCTGTGGATTTTACGATAGAAGTGTAAAACTGGATTTTTTATGTTTGAGGGTGTTGTTCCATGTGGCTTGCTGAATAGTAGTGGTGAATTTTTTGACTGCTCCTGTAATATCCATTTCAGTCTTAAGGTCTACACGGGTGTTAAGCTTACTTCAGTTCAGAAGTTTTCTCAGTCTGTATTTCTACTATATAGTGTACACATTCTGGTTTTCATGATGACTTTTCCAAAGAGAGTGAATAGTTAGGTGATAATTTGTAGTGAAATTCAGCAGATATATCCATAACACAAAATATTCTTGGTTATACAGAAGTCAATAAGCTCTGGAATTTTTAAAACCCCCCAAAGGATATTTTTTGCATTATAATCACCACCAGCTATGAATTTATTACCGATGTTGCAAAGAGTTGCATGTAATCTTCACATTTAATGTGTCTTGGTGGACTGTAGATGACTGCGATGGTAACAGGTCCAGACACTTTGGATAACAACACTAACAGCTTGAATTTCTTTTGGAAATTGTTTATTTGATGGTGGTTAATGTTGGATATTATAATCACCGCTGCTCCACCTCTAGCATTACCACTTCAGAGCATAGTGTGATATAGTAGTAAAATGGGTCTCGGATATAAGCATTATATTGATACATTTAGTGTTTAGGAACACAATTAATTCTTGAATTTGATTTGACAGCCCATCAGTGTTTCATACCCCAAATCTCAAGGTGAAGATTGGGTCATTTTTGTCATGATTTCAACAAGGAGTGTCGTTACTATATTCATATGTTGTATGGATGCAATCACACTGTTCTTGCATATGCACTTTTTGACTTTTCTGTTTTTCAAAGTTGTTATTCGTTATTTTTTTTACTCTCGTTGGGGTTTGCTATCCTGTTTGTATTTTGTCGTAAAGGGGGATATTTATTTGTTAGTCGATCTTTTATAAACCGTACATCCCTTGTAGTTAGCCGAGTGGTTACTGTTACATACATCACGCTACATCTGAACGTTCTTTGCAATTACAGTTGCGAGTCTTGTCATCTCCTGCGCATTTGACATATTACACTATTATGGACTTGTTCAGACTCAGCGTAACTGTTAATTTTATCTATGCTCATTTCTTTCGCTCATTTGTTTTCCTAAAACCTAGGAAAAGAAATGAGCAGCACAACTATTATACCACAGAGAAAGATATGCAAGAATTATAATTTACCCTATACGCTTTGAAATTCAAAAAGAAAAAGACAAAGAAATATTTAGATCAAAAGCAGAAGAAAATAAAAATATCAATAAAAGAAATGACTAGACGTGACCAAAAAGCTCATTGTGTGAAGTGGAGGGAAAATTCAAAGAAATATTTGGAGAGAAAGAGAAAGGAAAGAGTGTCTCTTTCCTTTCCCACACAAGCTTTTATTGATGAAACAAAAAAAGTACTTTGAATGCATGTACTACAGATGAATATACTAATCCCTTTCTTTAAGCAATTGTCAATATAAACATTAAATAAGAAAATTGCCATACAAAATGAACAAAGAAAAAAGCGAGGGGCCTGCTTCGCTAGGGTGTAAATAAATTATAACGGTGGGTGCAATATGTTCATAAACATTCTAAAGAAAAATCCGTTTGAAGTCTTTTAAATTCAATCATTAATTCATTTGATAATTGCTCAAGTTTTTACGAGCCTCAACTTTCAGCATTCCACCCGCATTACCGATCCGTCTACAGAACCCAGAGAACAATTGCGGGCACATACAATATGACAGTTTATTCATTTCATTAATTTGCGAATATACCACCATGAAAGATGACTTCAACCCCCTAAAATCGGAGAAGTTTTGGACAAACCTTACTCCTTAATCCAAAAGTTGCCTCTCTTGCTTTGCTAATAATTGTGCTTTTTTCCTCGACTTACACACTTAACATTGTTTCAAATCAAAACTAAGCAACAAAATCGTGTTACGTGTTAGATACAATACATAATCCATATGTGTGCTATATAGGCACACATATGGATTATGTACTGTATCTAAAAAAAACAATGTTTACTGCATAAAAATGCATGGATTTATGAACTACTAGCTATGCGTGCAAATTTATTTGTCATATATAAAAAAAATTGACAAAATTGGCCCAGCATAGATGTGTTTAAAAAATCAACTTCATTTTCTATAAGTGTAAACCTAACAAATACCGCTAATAGGTGGTGTTAGCTACACATTTATTTTGATATTATAAGAATCCAGATTTAAAAACTTTAAATATTTAAAAATAACATCAGTATCACTATGTCACTGTTGTAAACCACGCAAAAAAAAATTGATCAGCTGGTGGGGTTATAACGACGTCTTTGGCATACCAAGCCAATGCCCTAACTAATTCCATTGCAGATTCAACTGAACAGTCAAAACTATTATGACTATTATTATTATCATCACTAATATTCTGTTTTTTTTCTCAATTATTTTTGCAATATCTGAGTATAAATTTTACTAAAAAGGTTAATAAATGGTGTTGGCAGTACCATACAGTAATATATCGATGAGCATAAAGTTTTGTAAAAATACTAATAGATGACGTTGGCAGTACCAATATCATAATATTCACCAAGTCAGGGTTTTTTTAGTCTGTAATATTAAATGTATCATATATATTGCTCGAGGGTATAAACTTATACCATACCAAATTTCGTCAAAATCCGTCGAATTGGTTTCACATGATTGGAAAACAAATTAGCACACAGACAGACGGACAAAAATTGTAAAAAAGGTCTAGCTTTTATTATCACTCTTTAAAATATTTTGCATGTTACAATTTTATTATATGCATAAATAAATATTTACCTGTTCTTTCCAACAGAGTTTAATATTTTTTTTATCCATCATCACTCGTTTATCAATATTGTCTCTCTTGGTCATGATTAATAAATTAATACACATATAACACTCGTTAATAAATGGATATTTAGAATTTTATTATTATTAATTTAATTTCAATAGCTTTTTTGCAAGAATTATATTTTAATGATTTTGGTATACATAGCCACAATACAAAATGTTAAAGTAAAGGTTTAAAGAAGCCCTCAGATTAGAATATAGGAAATTTTTTTTTGTTTTTCTCAAAAAACTCAATTAGTTCCCTTTCACACTAATGAAATCTATAATTTTATATAACTTATTGTGAACAAATATATCAGTAAAAAAAATGTTTACTTGAAGGTATGATTTCTTTTGGAAACTAGATAAGATGAGAATCATATAAACTACATATAGAATATTTTTAGTTTCTTAAAATGACATAATCCTATCAAATGTCACATGACACGAGTCTAACACTGAATTCCAATTTTTATATGAAAATAGTAATAATACCTATTGTCCAAAATATCAAAGATGTTTGAAATATTGAAATTCATTATTCTCAATTAAATGAAACTACGTGATGTAGTATTATTTCTACTTTACTTAAGTTCTTTACCACGACCTAGGTTTCGTTGTGTTACAACAACTTCAGGTGGGCTATTAGCAAAGATGCAAATAAAGTAGATAATCAAATGCGTATAAGATGATAATTCATATACGCATTTGATTATCTACTTTATTTGGTATTTTGCATTTGTTTTTATCTCAAATGTGGAAATTCTTGTTTAAGAAAAAAAGAGAAGATTGAAATTGTGAAAACCACATGAAAAAGGGAAAAAAGTTAAGTATTGGTTTGTTTACAATATTTACTTCTCAATAATACTTCCAAATGTTATTTATTACTTAATATCTATTCTTAATGTTATAATTTTAGAGCCAAGCAAGTGTCACTATTCTTAGGTATTTGTTATGGACATTATGGAATGAACTTCAACCACTTATGCGTGCATTCTATTTTTATAAGCTTTTATTTAGTTTCACCTGTTCCAGTATCTGTAATCAAATGTAGCGAGTTAAATTTAACCCAGTTCCCGGTGTTCGATTGAGCTGAAATTTAGCATACTTATGTAAGTTCAATAACAATGTAATGTTATGGTACCATAGAGCTGGTCTGACGGTAGCGACGGAAGGTGGCCATAGAAATTCCTAAACTACACGTGAAAAACATGCCGTCATATATGAATATAGTTTTTGTCTTGTAAATGGAAAAAATAAGAAAGTAAATGACATTTTTGAAAAAACAACGATAAAGCAACTTGTAAAATATGTAGTAAATCATTGTCTCTTGGTAGGCTTACCAAAAAAACAAACCACAAGAAATATTAAGAACCAGTTGACATAACTTCATAAAATGAATATTGTAAGACAAATGGAAAACATCAGAATTTGATGAAACAAAAGCAGAGACATTTAATTCTTCACAAAATAAAAAGGAAGTCAAACAATCTACTTTACCAGATATAATTGAAAAAAAAGTAGCTCCGCCGCCGTGGCCTGATAAACATCCGTTATCATTGCGAAATGATAAAAGTATTATGGATCTCATTATCGTCGAAATGCTGCCATACAACCTTGTTGAAGGAGAAGCATTTCATAGGCTCAATGTGACTAACCCTGACTTTCCATCCAGGTACAGAAAAAGTCTGAGAAATACTTTAGAACGAATTTAAAGCCAGTGACGTACAAAAAAGTAAAAGGGAAAGTTGTTCATCTAACAACTCTAACTTCTTTTACAAAAGGCTGAATGGGTCAGCTTTACCACTGACATACGGAGTAATTCAGCAAAACGTGCTCATCGCTGAATTGCACAGTCCACTTCATTAAAAGCCGTAAAAGGGGAAAAGTTACACTGGCAGCTAGTATCCTAGAACAAGATCACACAGGACAGCATATTTCAGAGAAACTTAATCAAATTATTGCCGAATTTAATTTAGCAAATAAAATCTACATAGGTATCCGTGACAATGCTTACAAGATGCGTAGCTCATACGCTGCAGCGAGTTATTAGTGATGTTATATTTAAAGACGCTGCTGTAATGGGTATAATAAAAAAATGTCGCAAAATTGTAGGACAGCTTCTCTATATTTAAATAAGTTTCAAGAAAGATGTGACTTACCCAAACACGTTTTGATTTAAGATGTCGAAACCCGCCAGAACAGCACATATTTGATGTTGGTGTCATTAAAAAAACTGCTATTAATTTATATATGGCAGAACGCGGTGGGACAGAAGTCCAATTGCAGAAGAATGGGTATAAATAAGCTATTATATAATAGTACTTAAGTCCTTTTATCAAGCCACACTTGATATTTCAAGCGACTTCATCAATATCTTTGATAATACCATTGATCATCATGCTTAATTCAAAATTGACCTTTAAAGATGGAGATTCTAATAAAGTAAAACTGCTCGGGTCTTAAGCAGTAGCGCAAGTCTGTAAACATAAGATTTTCTTTCACAAATACTCCACATTTACTGATTGCCACTTTAATATATCCTCATTTTAAAACTAAGTATTTGACTAGTGATAAAACAGAAAATACGAAGACTGAAATATTATCATTTCTACGACAGAATGTGCCTGAGTTAAGTCAAACAACTCTTATGGACATAGATGTGCTTAGACTTTCCTGTTCAACATCAAGTCCAGCCATCACAAATAAATCCTCAAAAATTGATGGTGATTTATGGGATACGCATGGTAAACTTGCATTATCTGTTGCAAGTAGTAATGAGTTGGATTTAGAACATCATTATCCGCCTTTTGAAGAAAATTTAACATATTTTTTGAAAGAACCTTTGTTCCTAAGAAATGCAGACATTTATGAATATTGGGTTTCTAGTCCACACACTTATCTACGGCCAATTGCACTTAAATATTTATCTGCTCCTCCCACTAGTGTTCCTAGTGAACAATTGTTCAGCGCTGCAGGACAAATATATGCGGACAGGCAATTTAACTTGATTGGTGAAAACGTTTACCTTTGATTACTAATATCTTTTTAATTTAATTGATAGATATTAAAACAATAATGAGAATTTAAGACTTCTTTGGCTATTATTTTGCGATTTTTTCCAATAGCAATCATTGTAGCTTTAAGTAAAAAGTTCATGAGAAGGCAAAGTACAAAATTTATACTTATGATTATTAATAAACTTATAACCGCGAACTTCACTTAATGTGATCTAATGATAAGTTAAATGATTATAACTTGTTATTGGTAAAACAGTCTACCAGATTATTTATAATTATTAATTATTGAAATTGTTGCTTGTATTTTGTGAAATTTGCATTTAATTAAGCAAAGTTTAGAAAGAGTTTTAAAGAGTTTATTTCTTAGTCTAGTTTCACACTAGTTGAGAAAAACTGAGACTGGTTGACTTGATTTGATTGTTAAATTACTTTTAATTTAGTAAATAAATTTGATATTGACATTATTTCGAAGTGTTATTATTTATGACACGTTACAAGGTAATTTTAATCATCTCATTAAGTTGTTTATGTACAAAATTTTTAACCAATCTTAAACTGAATTTCTTAGGTTTATTAAACCTTCGGTTTTGGCAGAAGGTTGTGGCGATAGCTGATTAATCGGCTTCGGCCAAAAATCAACCTTCGGTCGGACACTACCTAATTCTCAAGTCAAATCACTATAGTCCAGGAGGCAGGAAGCATTTTAGGGTAGATATTTAAGGCACTGTAATATTTTGTATAGCGGTAGTTCTATGGTGCTTTGTACACATCTAGATGTTTTAAGTTGCAAAATAGTTATGTACAAACATAATAAAGAATGTGTTTATTATTCCTACATGTGATTCTGTGTATAAAACAGAATAGAAATTGTTAAGGAAATGTATGGCAATTTTCAACCATTTCTATTAAAATTACAATTCCAATAAAAAAAATTCATTTTTTTGCCTGTTTCTAACATGCTTACACATGTTTCTAACACGCTTAAAATATATTCAATGTGATGCATAAAATCACTTGCATGAATAATAGCACGTAATCGTGATAATTGATTTTTTGTGACATTTTGGAATTTAAATATATTGCAGATAACATTTAAGTTTGGGATAATTTCGAAAATAAGGCTATCCCGAAAATTATAAATTTCTACTAAACACTACATAATTTTTTGTTTTAGAAAAATTGGCCTAGTCGCAAACTTAGTCCACTACATTGCTCCATTTAACCAAGTTGGTACCAATGACCGTGCGTGTGCAGCGTGATATTTTCTCAAAAGAGAGTTTTCGTATATTTTTAGAATAACCCCGACATCTGTTGCTCGGAATTGCGGTAAATTAAACTATTTACTGTCTATTTAAACAATAGATTGTCGTATTTATTAAATCATTGCATAGATTAAAACAGTCTATTCACATTTTTTTTGGAATTAGCCATCAGGAGGAATTCAGAATAATTATGTAAATGGAATTGCCCCATACTGGTTTTCCATACAAATTGTCAGTGGTTCTCAACCTTTGTGTAGTCTTTTTTTTAATTTGAGTAAGTAAATTGATTAATTTTAAATTTTTTTTTTATATATATCTGGCCACTACCTATAAAATTGAATTCTAATTTAAAAAAGGATTTTTCATTATGTGTGAGTAAATGAATCCAACATCAAAGTTAAAATGACACTTCGTAAGCTGTTATTCTCTGCTTTGTTCATACAGAGATAACAATATTGAGACACACACCAATATAATACAGGTGTCCAGTGGCAGATTTCAATGTTTGAAAAATTGTAAAAAAAAAACTACACCTCTAATACAAAGTAGGTTTATTTTAACTTTATAACAACAAATGCGGATTTAATTTTTTAAAAACCACGTTTTCTAAATGGTGGCCATCGAGGCTGACACACTCTTCAAGTCTAGCACGCATGTTTTTAAAAACGCGTTTGCAGAGCGACTGGGGTATCCTACTGACTTCGGCTCGAATATTTTCTTTAAGTTGTGTCACAGTGCTCGGATTTGTTTTGTAAACAACGGATTTTAAGTATCCCCATAAGAAAAAGTCACATGGGCTTAAATCGGGTGACCTAGGTGGCCACGGTACGGTACCGTTTCGGGATATGTTTTTTTCTGGAAGTAACTGCCGAACAGCATTCATGGACACATTAGCAGTGTGAGCTGTGGCCCCGTCCTGCTGGAACCATGTGTTTTGGTTGAAGGATGGACTATTCTGTAGTTCTACTCTGAAAAAGTCATTTAACATCTGGGCATATCTCTCCGAATTCACAATTACAGTTTGGCCACGTTAATTTTCAAAGAAATAAGGCCCTATGATTGCAGATGCAGACATGGCACACCAGACTGTTACTTTAGGCTTATGTAAAGGCTCTTGATGCATTTGTCTCGGGTTGTGGACATCCCAGTAACGAAAGTTCTGCTTATTCACATATCCTCCAATGTGAAAGTGAGCTTCGTCACTAAAGAATATGTTGCCCATCCGGGTAGCAGTACGAAATCTCAACAACATCACCTCCGCGTAAGTTTTTCTTAATTCAAAGTCAGAATCGTGTAAATCGTGAACCATTTGAATTTTATATGGATGGAACTTGAGCTTTTTTCGCATTATTACGTGTAAAGTTGATTTCGGAATTCCCAATATCGATGAACGTGTACGCAGTGATAAACGGGGATTTTCAACGACAGAAACCATAACACACTCGATATTTTCATCCGTGGCTACAAATGGTGTAGGTCCTGGTCTGGGCCTATTTAGTGTTGATCCTGTAGCTCTGAACCTTGCTACCCATGACTGAATGAGGTTGATCGATGGTCCATCACGTAATCGACAAATACTGTAACGATTATTAAATCGACGGCGTGCTACAGACAGCGAAAATCCACTCGAAATGTACGCCTCGACGGCAAAAGCGTGGTGCTCTCCACTCCACTGTTCCATGGCTACTAAAACATCCGCACCGCTTGCGCTTCTAACGACGCCCCCCCGCACCCCCCTTATGTGTTGTGTTCAGAAACTATGTTTGTTCAAACTTTGAAATCTGCCACTGGACCCCCTGTATATATTCTAAATTTTAACTGTGACTAAAGATTTTAAATATTGCTATATACATTGTAAATATATATATATATATACGCATATATATTAAATAATGTAATTCAAATACATTCTTAAAACTGTAATGTATTCTTAATGTTAAAAGAAATGAAAAGGAGTATGTTGCGGGAGTGAAGAAACAGGGTGAGGGCAATGAATATATGTGAGAATTCAACAATGTTCAAGAGTAAAGTTTTTTCTAGAAATTTGTAGAAATTTCTACAAATTTCTAGAAAAAACTGGAACTTTCATATCAGAAGTCACACATTTTCGAGGTCGAATACTCTCAACCCCCATCCTTACACAACTTTATAATTATCGGCGCGCAACCACCATGGTGCACGATGGAGGGTTGAGGCTACTACCACTCACAAATGCCATTCGTCAGCGATATGTAGTTTTGGCTGCAGAGTGGAATATAGACATATATACACAACCAATTTTATATAATATATATAGATTAATATTTTTTTCAGAGTAACAATGCTGAATAAATATTTAAGAAAAGAATTACATCATACACGCAAGAAGATGTAAACAATGCTATTGAAGACATAACAAAATGGCCAGTTGACATTATACGCTGCAGCCAAACAGTATAGTTTCCCAACAACTACTCTTTTAGATAAATTTAATGTAAATTGGCAAAAGTGGGAAGATCTCAAACTATTCCATTGAACGAAGAAAAGCAGTTAGCTAATACTATTTGAATAATATAAAAATGGGGATTTAGCTTATCACGACAAGAAATATTACATATAGTCGCTAAATATGTAAAATATAATAAACTGGAAACCCTATTTAAAGACAACATACCAGCTCCAGACTGGTTTATAAATTTTTGTTAACAATATCAGCTTTCTATTAAAGAACCTAAAGAAAGCAAAACTCAAAAAATACACATAATTTCAAAATTAAAAATAAACTTCATAGAACTAGTACTAGAAAAAGTGAGCCAAATAATAAAAAGTACAGTTATTCCAGAAAAAAAGTGAGTGGAAAGTGTCAAAATAACTATTGCGTCCATAATTAGAAAATTATTAGAAGGTAATGAAAAAGTAACTAAAAAATAAGAAGTCAAGAGAAAAATAACTGAAGAAGGAAGTTCAATGAGGATGCTGACAGCAATTCATAATAATTTATGCCAGGACCATCATAAACAAGGCAAAGAAAAAAATAGGGCGAAAATAAGTTAAAACGACCACAATAAGACTCGGATGGTTCTCCAACTTGTAATTCAGACATAATGAGTATAGATAGTAAACCTGATATTGTTGATTGTTATGGTTATGAAACACTAACTGATCAACATTTCAATGATTTCGATATATACATAGAAGAATGTAATCACATGGTAAAAAAGATGAGATGAATGTTAGTCAACATAAAAATAGCGAAGTTGCAAACAATATAGATATATTGAATCACAAAGTGACAAAAAATTAATACACACCAATTAAAAAAAAATTAAGAAAAAGTAAAAAAGGGGCAATGGAAAAGAAAACATGGTTTTGAAGGAAAACTGAAAGTGTCCTGCTTATGAATTTCATAGGCTATGTATGTATGTATTTCATGCTTTTCATTTATTTTTTTCCATAGCCGGCTTTTCGTTTTCCCTCTTGTCATTAATAATCTTTCTAGGGTGTAATTAAAGTGCCTAATTTTTAATGTATGCCTTATTAATGAAACTACTTTGCTTAATGTAACAGTACAACTGTAAAATGAGCTATAAACATTTTATAACTATTCACCTAAAATTTTTTTTAAGTATTATTTATAATATATTTAAATTCATTGTATGGAAAATTTCATTGGGCAATTTATAATGCATGTAACAGCACCTATTGATATATAAAAGTACACTTAAATAAATTAACTTAAAGTACACTTAATAAATTTGTGTAATTACTAGGTGTCAACTAGCTAGTTGGTTCTTTGTTGTTGTATTAATGCAATCTGAATTAATTTCTAAAAACATTAAATTTGCATATCTTCTGAACGAGTGCATTGAAATAAAAAGTACATCAAATGGGCCACATGTGTTTCCATCTTGATTCAGTAATTTTTACAAACAAATACACAAACAGGCAGACTCCCAAAAATCATCTTAATGCATTCATCACTTCATCTTCATCCCCACTGTTATTTTTTTAAAAATATTTTCAATGTACAAGACATGCAAAGTTTACACTTTTATTATGACTTTATTAATGCACAAATGTTCAATATTTCATAATACTATAATTTCAGCCTTACAAGCCAAACAACATTCACCAGAAAAATATGTCCTAAATATAGTCCTAAATAGAGAAAATAAGCGAATTAAATATCCAGAATAATTTCTAACATGTTTTTTTTATATTATCATATGGAGTCATATGATAATTCAATAGAATAGTAAATTTACAGATATTTTTAAGAAAAAAACTAGGATCATATACAACAAATTTATTAATTAAAATTACCTACCTCATCCATTCGATTCACAAATGGATCATTGTAATCCATGTTGTTTGATCCATTGATTTGCATAACCTGTGCATCTCCCTCTCCATACTTTCCGGAACTCTCTTTCTTCTCATAGAATGGCACACTCTCAATGAGACGTATCGCTTCATCCACTGTGATATCATCCGCAGGTTTAAATTCTACCAACGGTATCACTTCTAGAATTTAAAAGAAAAATTTAATCATTATCAAGATTACAACAAATTAAAAACCACACGAGAAATTTACTAAGTTAAGGTGGCTTTTGTTTTCTCTTTAAAACAACATGTTCTTTGAAATGTCATAAAAAAATTTCAATATTTTATGCTAGAGATGTGTCAATCACAAACGAACGAATCAGTGGGACCCTATCTTTTAAAATAATCGAATCACAAATTTGTGGGCGATTCAGTTTTTTTCGTCAATATCAATCGCGTGATCTCATTCACGATTGTTTGATTGGATCGACAGTTTTGCTCGAATCACATGTTACACACTACTGAGATATTGACACGCATGGTCGCGATTGATGATTGATATTTTGGTTTCAATTCAATTCACGGTTCGTTTTATCTTAGGTAACATTTCGTTTTATGGCTATACCACGTTTAGCACCAGCAGCAAGACGGCCACATTTACTTCCATAAATTGGACACTGTATGTAAATAAATATTGAATAGGTATTACAAATTACTGTTAGCGGGCGCAACGGTTTATAAACGAATACATTCATTGTACGCTAGTATAACAGACAAATAATTGAATTAATATATATATAATTTTTTTAAGATGTACTTATTCAATACTACATATTCAATCTTCATCACGTAGGAGTGCCATACTGCAGACTGTGTATGTATTATAATAGTGTAGCCTTCTATATATAGAAACTGTTATTCAATATACAGTAATTAATTTATTGGAATAATTGCATTGACTTAATTAATTTAACTCGTAATATTTACCAACTACATTATTTTATTTTTAATAGACTTTGGAAAGTTGCTGCTTGATTTTAATCTGTATATGATTCCCATATTTGTATCAAGAAAATGAGCTGTTATAGCTATATAGCTTAGATTGTTAACCAACATATATAAAATTAACAAAACAAAAAAATATTAACGATTATCCCATCAGACTTATTATAAAAACCATCAGCAATATTTTTAAACTAGTGTTTAAACTTTTTCTGTACTTAAAAAGTGATCATAGCTCACAATTCACATTGTTGCATATGCTACGCATGCTGAGTAAACACTGAGAAACCAATAACCAATCCAAAAAAATCTTAAATGCGTTTATTTATTATAAATTGTAGACATTTTAAATATTGTCTTTAAAAATAGTCCCACCATCAAATTGTTCGTCTCAATAATAATAAATTGATTTTTGCTCATTCAGGAAACGAAAAATATTTATGGTACAAAAGTGAGCCCAAATCTGTCAAAAATAAACAAAACATTGACTCGTAAATGAAAGGAGATTGGTGACCGACCGTGGTACGGTCGACACCCATAACACAAGTTATACAGTTTGTGATTGATTCAATCAAACGAATGGGTTACGAAAACCTGATCACTTTCGAATTGCAATCACGAAATTCGTTTGATTTGTCCCTTTCCTTTTTTATGTTTTTATTGTACTTATAAAATATCTATATTGTTATGCTTATATTATATTGTAATGTTTAGAAATATTGCAACACCATACGCCCTCCATGGCACCCCAGACTCAATGTAGAAATGCACGCAATTTATTTCAATTTAATATGAGCAATGTACAAATGCATGCAATTTATTTCAAAAACAAATATACACATAAATTATATTTAATCACGGTACATCATAACGAATAATATATATTATATAGATAATTATGCCACAATTTTATTGCAGATTAAATTTAGCTAATTTAATTTTTAATCATCTAAGTAGTATTCATCTAGTGAATAATTTTTAATCATCTCAAATTCGCTTCTGGAAATTCTTATTTATAAATTAAATAAATTGTACGTTTTCTGTTATTAAACAAAGTTTCAGTACACTTATGGAAATTTCATTGTTTATTACACAACTTCGCTTTGCATACACAATAACGGCACATTAAAATGATCTGGTTGATTTTTAAGCAATAAAGACATAACAACAGACATTTTAGACAGCCTTAACTATTCAAAATTTGCTAGCTTCGCAAATGTAACAACGCAACAAGAATCATATAGGATAACAGAAGCTACGTATTAAATTTAGGATATTTAGGAAATTTTGAAATCCTTTTTCCCCTTTTTTGCAATAACCCAACTGTTTTTTTCAGAGTCGAAGGAAAACCCCAGTTCGCTTGCTGCAGGCTCAAATATTTTGATTGACAATATACATATATTTTGACATAATAATGATTCGCACAGATTGTGTATCCCAAAGATTCACAATAAAAGAAAAATTAAATCAGACGCATACACTGTGACATTTAATTAATATATTTATATTTAATGTAATTATAGTTAATGTATCATCTACACTTATAAGCTAAATGCTAGTTATCTTATACAGCATGTATCACCACTAAATAGCGCCATTTCAATCACTTGCGAAATTATTCATGTGTAATTAAAGAAATATTCACTTGCACTAAAAAGCAATATATTCACTAATTATACTCACTCGAGAATGTATTACAGATATTTAACCAAAACCACTAATGCACATTATACTTATTTATAATATTTATTGCACAAATCAACTGTCATTTCGCAACAATCACAATCTCTTCAAAAAGATTCAAACATTCTGATTGGTTGTAGACATTTGTGAGTGTTGCCATATTAAAAAATAAATAAACCATGCAGATTTATTTTGAAAACATAATTCGAATGAGACTAATATTATCATTAAGAACAAAATAATAACTCATCTAAATGGCAAAAGAAAAAATGTTGTATTAATAGTTGTACCAATAAGTTTATTTAAAAAATCGATGATCGTATTTTTTATAATCTTAGACATTTGGGTGTTGAATATTTTCACAGGCTGTGTACGTATGCGTGTACACACATGAAAAAAAAATGTGTGTACACACATACGTACACAGCCTGTGAAATATGTATAAGGATTGAAGTGGCCCTATTTAGTGAGGATACATACTGTATATAGTTAGACAACATGTTGAAAATCTCCCAACTCACCAAACGATACATATGAATGGCGCATAACATGACCGCAATGGTGACAGGCCCCAACACGAGGGGGTGTGGCATGCCGCCGACAGCACCAGCACAAAGCAGCCAATTCGTCCTCACTTGCACTTTCACTGCTCGCAGAGGATGGGACGGCAGCCCGAGTTTTCAGGGTTAGGAGATCTACACTCTCCTGAAACCAGTTTTAGATTATAAATTTACAAGCTATCTTTGTAGCGAATAATTATGTAATAATAAATGTGGTGTAAAATGAGATTTGACTGACAGCTCTTTTTTTATCTGTTCAGAGCACAAATGAAAGGAAAAAGGAGATATGCCATATGCGGTTATTTCTATTAAGCGGCACATGCCATTATTGCAAAGAGCTAGAAAACAAATAAACAATTATATTGTGCACTTGGCCAATAAGGGCGAAGCTGAAAAAACACAATGATCTAGGGTTGCTACATGAATGGCATAACATTTAATCGGCAATGAGTTTATACTTTGTGCATATTAATGAAATTATTTACGTTATCCAATATATTAATAGTTATTTACATTATTATCAAGTATATACGAAACTGATTTAAAGCTGTTAGCAACTTTCAAATATTGTTCATCGTACACAGGAATAGAAAATTATAGATTGTAGTTCCTATATGTGTACATATACACATGCACAACAAAAAAAACACAAAACTGTACATACCATTTAATTATAGAACAAGTTTTGTATAAAATGTAAAATATAGAGTAATAATATTGTAATATAAAATAATGGTAAATAGTATCGAAAAGAACAAAAGGCACTTGCAATTAGTAAGTTATGTAAATAACTTATCTTTAAATTAAGCTAATCACAGCCCCAAAGGTGGCACGAAACAATATATTCTACGTATTAATGCATCTATATGTATATATAGCAAGCAGCATCACCCCGCAGGAAGAAACAGTTATTGTTTCTAAAATCTTCAAATGATGAGTTATCTGTCGAATGTAACTCCATAGAAATTGTTATTGTACCCAAAAACAGTGCATTTTACTATTTTTGTAGGACAAAACACAATTTTTTTTAAATAAAACAGGATACGGAGCACATCTAAGCACCAATATTGCTTTGGGGTGGCAATCAACATGTTGAGTGTGTTCCAAGTGTGTATGTTGGATGTGAAAACTGGATACACATACTTTCCTATGGAACTTTGTATGGAGTTCCTTAGAGAAACTCCGATAGATATTTGCAATATACTACTCCATCTAGCCAGAGAGCATCCTACACTATATTTGCCTATACGTGGTCTCCACTTTAAAACTCACCTACTCCCTCAATTACTGTGTAATGTGACTAAATCATTGCCAATTTAGTTTGCTAACTCTTTGAGCCGTGTTGGTGACTTTAGTTCTCTGTCTAAATGTGTTATTTTGAATATTCCGAGCATAGCTTGTTCCATATTTGAACTTCTGGAGAAGTCTTACTGTAATTATCCAGGTTTCGGCTCTATAAGTCATAATAGGTACGACGTACTAGTTGAAGGTCAAATATAAAATCAATTTATGACACTGAAGCGCACTTTTTAAATTTGCCTTTGGTGATAATGACTATATGGTTGAAATTTTAACGAGTTCACAAAAAATTTATTTACAAATCAGAAGATACGAGAGAAAAAAGGATGACGTTTTACAGCACAGCAGACTGAATTGCATATAGTATATATAATATATCTGAAACTCATACTGAAAATATTTGCAAAAATAATTTCATAAAAAAATGACATTACATGCAATGACTTCTTTCTGAATATATTGAAATATTTATACCTAAGCATTGCCACATAACAAATAATATTTATCTTCAATTGATTTTAAAGTGATAAAAAATAATTAATTCCTTATAACACCCGTTACTTGAAATATAATTACTTTTGTTTTAAAGTACTATATTTATCTAATAAATCATTTTTAACCCATACTATCATAAATATGTTCAATGTTCAAAATGTGTTTTTATAGTCTTGAATAACTGCATTTTCATGACTTCTAAAAATATTCACAAATGAGCCTATCTAACTTTAGCTGTTTGACTAAATCCTTTCATTTAGTAAATGAGATATCTTTCAGCTAGTTAAGGGGAATGCTATAGACAAATAATTTCAATGAAGAACCATACTTGAAACTTTGCTGGAATTTGTAATCCTAGCATATTGTCCAACATCTGTCTCGCAATTGTATTTCCGCCCATGCTCTTCGCCTGTTTCGCTAAACACAAATATACACAACTATAAAATTAAAGTTAAGGATAAATTTTTATATAATTATCTTACAAAATGACAAAGTATTGAAAGATTTCATATCCCTAAAGTCAAATCTAGGCAATAGGCTATTCGATTTATATTGTTAAATTATTTTAAATTATTCTGTATTGCATTATAAGCACACTATGTTTATATTTCCGGGATGTATGTCGTAGTTTTCATAAAAATCGCTTTTAAAGTTTAAATTACCAAACTCGCGCCAAAAATGCATTTTCTTGATATGTGACGTCATACATTTGTAAACATGACAGTCTGCATACTGAAGGGACATATTATTTATTTTCATATTAAAATATAATTATTATTAAATTTGATATGACATGAAAAAATATACATTAAAAACGACATATTTAAAACAAATTTGTAGATGGCGATTCTTTTTTATAAAAAAATCAATTTATAAAATTTCATACCTCCTGATTTGTTTGCGAGGGAATGTTTTAACCTTTTTTTTTCAATTAATTCACTTTTTATTTTATCGTTAAGCACTTATTACACAAATTGAAATATTCTTATAAATTATTAAGTATTATAACAGGAATATAAGTAATTTTAATTATCCAACTTGAATATTTACGTAACCTATGAATTCCGACAATTACATCTTGTTTATATGGTACCGAAACAATAAAATCTATTTGTCTATGGTTTAAGTGTCTAATAATCCGTATCCATGCATACTTCATTTTGTTTTTTAACTATTATTTTTATTTATTTTTACTATTTTATGTATGTATGTGTATATATATATATATATATATATATATATATATATATATATATATGTATAATTTTGCAATTGCTTCATTTTTTAGTTATATTTGGAATCATAATATGATTCCATTATTATAATAATTTTATTAATTTAATTAATGATAAATATTTTAATGTTGATAATATTTATTATTGATTATATAAATTTAATTGTATTTTATATTTTTTTATATATGTATCACTGAACTAAATATACTGCACAGGAATTAAATAATTTTTTTAATACATTAGTTATGACCGAAAATTATTTTAGTTAAATATATCATTTGTAATGTGCAGTACATAATGACTTCATATTATAAAAAACATTTATACTAAATGCAAAGTGTGATAGCTATAAATTTAAAAAAAAAAGAAAAAGCACCATAAATTATAGCTTTAAAATTAGTGGCTACAATCAGCTGTTCACAAACTTGTGACGTTATCTGACTTTTAACCATAACAGGGTATTTGTGACGCTGGTTGAATTTAAAAAAAAATGTGATTTCTTTACTTTTTTTAACAAAATATAAACTTATTCTTTCGAAAATGAAAAGAAATATGCTTATTTACGTTACAATCTAATAGGATGACCACGAATTATGGTATTTTTTCGATGTTGTCAAATAGCTTATTAAAGCTATAGCTTATTTATACTCAAAATGAAGAAATTTCACAATAAGAAGACAAGATATATACTTATCTATAACATCATATTATTTCCCATCGAAATGGGACAGACCATAATGATACAGCGCCAAAAACCCAAGATTTAACACACATCTTCATTTGTGTTTTAATTATTGATTTCTTTTAAAAAATCTTTAAAATCTAGTTCTTTTGTGTCCCACTTTATAAACTCTTTAAATTAAATTGTCCATCATTTGCTTTGTATTCATCCTACATTGTTGGCTAAAATACAATATTTAAAAATACAATTTTGAAAATTACGAGTAGAGACATTTTTGTAATGTTATACTCTAAATATTATAAATAGTTTAAATATTATAAAAGTTGACATCTAAGTGCCACTTTGCCCTTACTAAACTAATCAAAATCAATTTGACTTCACTTATAACTTTAAAAACCTACTAAATAAATATATATTTTGCCATTTTCTAAATGAAAATATAGTTATCAACATTCTATATAACAATTTAAGCAATTTACAATAGTAGTCTAGGACATTAAAAATATTATAAAGGATACAAAAGAGAAACGCCAAGCGGTGGTTCCTTATCATCTCCCACCATACTCAGAATATAGCGAGCAGCATTAAACAAAGTCTCTGTTTGACAAAGAGAGAATGGTTCATGGATAGACTGGTGAACCATATCGTAAGCGTGATAAATACATGCTAATTTATCATTTTCATGGTATTGATTTAAAAGCATGGCACCCTTTCTGTAAATAAAGTAATATTATGTTAATGAATGCATAAGTACAGTTGTTTCGCTTTTTGCGGGGTTATGTTCTTGAAAAAAATGCAAATAAAAAGAAAATACGAACAAAAATATATGGAATCAAAAGAAACGGAATGATTCAAGAGGAAATAACTCTAATTAGAAAAAAATCGGAAATTACAGTGAATGTGATATAATATTTCTTTTCACATACATCAAAGCTTTAAATCTAGTTAACGAACCTTCAGAAACTTGAAAGTTAACTACTTGATCGCTACTATATCCAGCTGAAAAACTTTGCTAAAATTTCTTCACTTTTTCTTGCATCGCTGGACCTTTCAATGGAATCTTTAGATCTGTTATCCCCAATCCACAATTTCAACACTCCTCCCATTTTTTCTAAAGCCTCTAACAACCTTAGATGTTTCAGACATTATAGAACACTTATTTAGGTGTATAACTAATATATCTTTTTCATTTAACAACCTAATTTAACAGTTTTACATAAACATGTTCCAATCTCAACACCTCTACGGGAATTAACACAAGATAAACAAACACACCGATGCACTTCAATGGAATCTTTAGATTTGTTATCCCCAATCCACAATTTCAACACTCCCCCCATTTTTTCTAAAGCCTCTAACAACCTTAGATGTTTCAGACATTATAGAACACTTATTTAGGTGTATAACTAATATATCTTTTTCATTTAACAACCTAATTTAACAGTTTTACATAAACATGTTCCAATCTCAACACCTCTACGGGAATTAACACAAGATAAACAAACACACCGATGCACTTCAATGGAATCTTTAGATTTGTTATCCCCAATCCACAATTTCAACACTCCCCCCATTTTTTCTAAAGCCTCTGACAACCTTAGATGTTTCAGACATTATAGAACACTTATTTAGGTGTATAACTAATATATCTTTTTCATTTAACAACCTAATTTAACAGTTTTACATAAACATGTTCCAATCTCAACACCTCTACGGGAATTAACACAAGATAAACAAACACACCGATGCACTTCAATGGAATCTTTAGATTTGTTATCCCCAATCCACAATTTCAACACTCCCCCCATTTTTTCTAAAGCCTCTGACAACCTTAGATGTTTCAGACATTATAGAACACTTATTTAGGTGTATAACTAATATATCTTTTTCATTTAACAACCTAATTTAACAGTTTTACATAAACATGTTCCAATCTCAACACCTCTACGGGAATTAACACAAGATAAACAAACACACCGATGCACTTCAATGGAATCTTTAGATTTGTTATCCCCAATCCACAATTTCAACACTCCCCCCATTTTTTAAAAAAATCGGAAATTACAGTGAATGCAATATAATATTTCTTTTCACATACATCAAAGCTTTAAATCTAGTTAACGAACCTTCAGAAACTTGAAAGTTAACTACTTGATCGCTACTATATCCAGCTGAAAAACTTTGATAAAATTTCTTCACTTTTTCTTGCATCGCTGGACCTTTCAATGGAATCTTTAGATTTGTTATCCCCAATCCACAATTTCAACACTCCTCCCATTTTTTCTAAAGCCTCTAACAACCTTAGATGTTTCAGACGTTATAGAACTCTTACTTAGGTTTATAACTAATATATCTTTTTCATTTAACAACCTAATTTAACAGTTTTACATAAACAGGTTCCAATCTCAACACCTCTATGTGAATTAACACAAGATAAACAAACACACCGATACACTTCAATGGAATCTTTAGATCTGTTATCCCCAATCCACAATTTCAACACTCCCCCCATTTTTTCTAAAGCCTCTGACAACCTTAGACGTTTCAGACATTATAGAACACTTATTTAGGTGTATAACTAATATATCTTTTTCATTTAACAACATACTTTAACAGTTTTACATAAACAGGTCCCAATCTCAAGACTTCTACGTGAATTAACACAAGATAAACAAACACACCGATGCACTTTCCAAATACACAGAGATGATCTCAAAAATATTAATACCAAGTATTGAATTCTCTAATAATAAAAACACAATCAACGATATATAATATTGACTAATATGTTTTCGAGATTTTAAGGCCTTTCTCATGCAGGCTATATGAGTGAGCTTATGGATTAGTGATTATACATTAGTGATTTTTTTCATTAGTGATTTTTTTTTTGATAATTACCTTGAAAATAACCTGAATAAGGACTCCTCTATTCTTAGCACCTATTTCAGTACATAATTTAGCCAGAAGCCTATTTCACAACGTAATAATGAGAAATATTTCATAACATACCCGTTTTCTGTGCTTGTTTGTAGCATTTCCATACATTGAGTCGCCAATAGGTAGTACATGTAGCTGGCATCTGAAAATCGCTCCTCGTGAATGGCATTCTTTACCAATATACTTAAAACTCTCAATGCTGTCTCCGTTTGGCCACCCATGTGGAATGCTAAAATAAGATCGGTTAAGACATAGATCAATTATTTTCATATAATTATGTATGGATGTTTCGTTTTCATCGATCCTACATGAAAGATGAAAATGAAACAAATGCCATTTAATTAACAGAGGAATATACACGAAAAAACTTATCAAGGGAAATCACAGATGTAATGGAACCTGGAAAAGGTTAATTTACTTGCAATCTTTTAAACTGCATATTTATAAAAATGTCTACTAAACATTATAGAAAAAATTTTGTAAAATTACACATTTAACACATTAGTAGTAGAAGGAGTTAGGGCACCTAATCTTGCCTGGCCACAAGGACAGTGTATTTTTGGGGAAATCTAGGTCTTATTTCATTTTTCTCAAACCTTTCTTTTATGTAATATTCCTACAAACCGTTCCGTATTTAGTAGTTTAAAGAATCATATATTAGCATTAGTCCAAAGTTACAGGTAGCATAGTCTTTAATGTACATTAATCGCATTTTTCTCAAAACATCTTTTTAGGTTTCAAGACAACAAACTCGGTCACTTTGACAGACGTGATGACATAATAAAATGTATCACCAATTTGCATAAAATGAAAATACGTGATGCATTATATGTGGATATGTACTTTGACAAGGTACATAAATTCTTTGTATACAGGCAATATAAACAGAATAAGTGGTGGCTGCTTGTAGGGGGCTAACAGTTTATACTACACTTCGATAGGTAGAAATATTGTTTAACACACTGGCCAAAAGTTCTACGCTATTTAAATAATTCTAGCAACTCTAAATTAAAATTATAACATTTTTTCAATAATTATAGTGCTATATTAAAATATTTGAAATAAAGTGAAAAAATTCACTATATATGTGATATATCTGTGTAGAATTACAATAAACATATTACCATACCAAACACTGTTTAGAAATTCACCTTTACACTCGACCAATTTCATTACTAGTTATAGTGCTATAAGTTTCCGTAGTTTCTTTTAAAGAATTGTTTAACCTACAATTAACCCCTCGAGCATGCCGGTGACTTTTATGTAAGATTTAACCATGTCGGCCATAATTTTCATGTAACCATGTCGATAAAATAATGGGTTACTACAAAAGTGTTGGTTTTATAGAAATGAAATTTTTTGAAATGTAATTGAAACATAATCGAAACATCTGAACCATATTTATGCAGGTATGTGCATAAAAAATAATGAAAATAATGAAAAAAAGAAAAACAAAATTTTCAAACAATACTTTATAAAAAAAACATTTATAACGGTATTTTTATAACTACAATAAAAACGTATTTACAGTAATTAAATGTAAACATAAAAACAATCATTAAACCTAACAAAAATTTATCTTATACTTAAGTTTCAGACCAACATACAATCATACACAATGTTCAAAAAACCATAATAGCAAAAATTGCAAAACACTACAGACGATTATGTATTACCATTCTATTCATTATTTTGTTCTCTTTCCTAACATATTTAATAGTCTTCATATTTATCTCATTTTAACCTGATTATTCACATTTGAGTGATATTAGTTGCCATGTCACTCCACAAGTGACATAGGTGATAGAGTCCATTGAGATAAGAGGTTAAAGTCCATTTGAACTAGTTGTTCTCACTTTGTAGGGGAAGTAGAGATAAATCAAAGAGAGAACAGTAACAAGTCAACATATATAATTTGTTAACACCTTTTACTGTACTTAGAGAAAATATTTTTAATCTTATTCAACTTCACCTTCATTCATGAACAGACTCAAGAGCATGAGACATTGAAACATTTACCGGTCTTTTTAAAGTTATCAATACCTTGATGCACACAAGTTTCAAATAACTTTAATTGTACTGCTATAACATACCCTTCAAAATACAGTTTAGCTTTGACTGCACATATTGCTACATTACAGTTGCAATTTCAAATTCAAATGTACTCAGTTTCATGCACAATAGCACATTTGCATGAATAATAAAGATGTTCTATGTTAAACCTACATATATAGATTGTGCCAAGCATACAACTCTGAATCAATACGCTGTAACTTAGATTTTGAAACAAAGGTACACTGTATACAAATATTTTAAAGATAATTTAATTTGTTTAACCGTTAGAGTGCCGATGAGCGCCATCGCGCTCGTGCGCGTACTAACTAAATCTACCACGGTGCTTGCGAAATCAGTTGCTGTTTAGTGCGCGGTAGGGGTTGTCGCTCGCAAGCATCGTTAATTTTTTATCTTTCTACGTATTACATAAAGTTCAAATTATAATATTATTAGTAATTTCAATATAAAAAGATCCAGGAAAAGAAAATTTTTAAACCATAATGTCGGAATACGAAAATAATTAGAGTGAAAATGATAATTTTTTAAGTTGTGAAGGAAGTGATAGTGGGAGTGACATTGTGGTGTGCTCACAATTAGGCGTAATGCAAATTTTGAGTGATTGTGATTATAGTGACGATAACAATTATTTTGGTGATACGGAGGGTGTACCGGACTGCGAAAATACGATGTGACCTTGATTTCAGTTTTTGTTATAATTTTTGTTCACAATATATATTTCCATAATTTTCTTTGTATTTTATTATCCTCGTACAAGTTTTTATTAAAAAAACACCGAAAAAATTATTAAAATTGGATAATTTTTGGAAGAGATACAGTTTTTTTTCAGACAAGGGTACATGATATCAAAAACAAAAGATTTCTTTGGCATTTTTAAGTATATATGAGTAAAAAACGATGGCACTAAAATGGTTAATATTTCACCAGCAATAAATGGCAATATTTAATAAACGTATATTTTTTTCAAAACATACTAACAGAAGCAATAAAAAGTCACCTTTCTGCGCCTCAACAAATTTATCTTCTTTAGCCATAGCATTTGCATAAGGTACATAGACATGCTCTTTGCATTCAGGATGATCTTTTGCCAATGCAAAAGCACGTTGCCAATCGCCTGCGGCGACTGCCAGTTTAGCCACTTGAAGGTATTCACCGAGCCTTTGGTAGACATCGGCAGCTGCAGATGGTTGTCCTGCCTTAACTAGAGCTCCTGCTATATGCTGAAGCGAATCTCCAGATCCTTTATCAATCTTACGACCTGTTTCTATCAACCTAAAATAAAAAAACGAACATTCGTGGGTATGATAAAAACGAAATATTTCTTCAAAATTAATTTGTTTTAGCATTAATATGTTTTGGTTTTCGCTTTGTTATTTCAACATTTTTAACTTCATTATTTTTTTGTTATGTTATGTTTAACTTTGTTATTTTTTGTTTTTGTTATTATATTGCATTAATAACATTAATTTTATAAGAGCTGTTACAAATAAAATAACCATTTTCAATTTATTAAAACTTCTTACCAATAATTCTGTAATTATCAATATTTCCTAAATTTAATTTGCCTCTTGTGCTGTGTGCCTATCTATTTTGTTGATCTGTCTTTTTATGTCACTACATCTTTGCAAGCATTAGACGAATATAGGAGAATACAAATGCAATCAAAATATGTCAAATTTGAATGTCCATATACTTTAAAGTCATAAATGTAATGCAATCATCAAAAACGTACCATCGGATAGGTTGTACAGCCCAATAATCAATAAAATAGTTGTCAACACGCTATTAACTCTTGAATAAAGTAGCATTACACAATTTAATAAAATTTTACCCAAATTTGTATATGTTTTGTTGTCCTATAGGACGAACCAGAGTGGTAAAAAACTGACACATATTATTTTACTAATATAACAAAAAAAGAAAGTGTTTTGTTTGTCTCGTTTTTAGGGAATCACTCAAAATCCCATTAACTATTTCCATTAACAAGCAACTTTCACAATATAATCTAATACCTTCATGACGAGCGCTAGCAAAACTTTTATATATAAACTAATTATAACTATGGGCAAATTGTAAACCCTAAAAAGACATAATGAAAAACCCATGACATCTATTTTTTACAAATTAGCCACAGCAATTTTTTTTAATTAATGAAATGAGGACAAAAGGGGCAATGTGCAAATCAATTTATTAATCCTCATGAAAATAAACATTATTGTCATTTTAAGCCTTTTTGATAGCTAAAAACTGACAGTAACTAAAACATGAGATGTGTTTTATTTTAATGTGAAGGATTCATGAAAGGAAAAATACATATCAAAAAATCACACAGAATAAAAAATTAAATAAACATGATTCAATAATCATGTTTATATAATTTTTCAATAATCATGTTTAAATAATCGCCAATGTTTAAACTCGGTTTTTCCTCCATAAAATACTCGATAGTAGATAGGTATTTTTTTATCATAAAAATCTACTTTTATAGTATAAAAAATCAAACATTGCTTTCTTAAAGACAATGAAACCAAAGTAATTTCTTTGGATATTTTAAACCAAATCATAATATTATAAATTTTCCAATTACTTGCATAACAAAAACCATTTTCCAAAGCCATATTGTTGGCTTTTAAAATCAAATTGCTATCACAGTTATAAAATGTCGCAAGTAACAAGAAGTCTGATGTACATAAAGAAATCCATTATGGCAATATAGGACAACACCAGAAGGAACTTAAAAAAGGACTCGGTGACATCCGTTACTTGTAAAAGTACTAAGTGAAAGCGTACTTAATAAATTTAATAAACTGTCATGCTAAATAATGTTATAAATATCAATATTACATAGATATTTTACTAATATGAATTGTAACATTTAGAGGAGAAAAATTGGCAACCCAAGCTTGTCAATCACACAAAACTAGACATAGAAAACATTTTGGAAAATATTCAATATTCCGATACATATGAAATCTATATCTGTATATGCTAATCAATACTTTATAATATTTGGAAATGGAATATCTCCAATAAATCAGTTTTTATTTGATGCAGAGGATATTCTAGTTTTTCTATCGTGACACTTAAGCAAGGCAGAAGAAGTAAACAAGACAGGATGTTGGCGCTCTATAAGAAATATACGTTTACAGGTACTTGGTGTAAGGATAGTGAAAAAAAAATTGTGACATTATGTTTTCAAATAAATATTGTATTTAATTTTGTATAATGATGCTTTTCAACAAATATTCATTGATAAATACTTTTAATGAAAAATAGACTTTTTTAAAAAAATAACTGTGTTAGAAAAAACTTTAATGTCAATATTTTGAAGCACTTTATTAATTATCATTAAAATAAATGAAACATTATTTATATAACGTAAAGTATTTATTTATTACATGGGTTTAACAAATAGAATTATATTATAGGTATATAACCTATAATATAATAAAATTTTTTAAACCCATATAATAAATCCATATTATATGGAATATATTTGGCATTAATTTTGTAGAAATTCATTTTAATTTAATTTTTCACAACTAAATGAAACTACGTAATGTAGTATTATTTCTACTTTCTTTAAATAGTTTTTTACCAAGATCTAGATTCGGGTGTATGACAACATCTTCAGGTGGGCAATTTGTAAAGATTTAATCTTCATTAAGAATCAATCTTTACAAATTGCCCACCTGAAGATGTTGTCATACAACGGAACCAAAGTTGTGGTTAATAATTTAAACAAAGTAGAAATAATACTAAATCACATAGTTTCATTTAGGCGTGGAAAATTAAACCATATTATATTACTAATATGAATACAAGAAAAAGGTTTAGAATACCTGAACTGTCATTTAGCTTTGTTTAGGAAAATTTTCTTTTGGAATGGAATGAGGTATAAATAAATCTGTTTATTTATTAATTTTATATTTTTAGAACCACAGCACATTACTTGTATCAAGCTGTAGAAACGCACTAGGCATGTATGAAACTTGATAGGTGTACTAAGATGAATTTTATCTTTGTTTTTAGCTAACAATTTTAAGTTTTCAGTGTTTCGTTCGTTAGTATCCTAGACACTACAAGATCCCAATGTTATAGTTACAGATTGTCCGGTAATGACCTAAATGTTTGGACAATCTATTACCGTAATCTTTCATAGATTTTTATGTCAAATATCTCGAAAAGTACTATAGATATAAACTCAAAATTTGTAACAGATCGTATTGATAAATAATTTGTCGCTCTATATGGGTAAGCTTCCCAAACTTTCAGCATTCAATGGAGCTGATTTCTAAGGGGGGCCAAAATAGCTGTTGCAATACTTTGCACCCAGATTTCTATAATAAGGTCTTAGAAATAAAACAAATTTCTATAAGTTATAACCAACAAATTTAGCTCTAGTTTAAAACTTACATTTCAATCCACCCATTTTCAGCCATTATCTCTGCAGCTCGAAGCACATCACCAGCAGCCAGGAACATGTCTACAGCTGCCCTTGGCTCGTTCACGTGTCGAGCCCACTCTGCCCGTTTGCGTACTAGTGCTGCTCCACTATCACCTACACCTAAATACTCCTGCGTAATATATGAAAAATAACCACTGCTTTTAATGAAAAAATTTGCTTCCACTTAAAAAAAACTACAAGAATTTTATAAAACTTCTTCCAATATATGTAAAAATATAAATACGCACTTGAAAATTTTCAAATTGTACTTACATATGCGAATATTTAAATTTAATATTCACCAGTAAAAATGCCTAATTTTTTATGATACATAAATTTCTTACAGCAAAAATTTGACTAGATAAATTAATTTTCCAGAGAACTCGGTAATAAAACGCCTTAAATGAAAATTACCTGTGCCTTTCCAAACATTCGAAGATCAGTATACATGTGAAGGGCTCGGTCATCACGACCTGCAGATCTGAATGACCTAGCAGCTTCTACCAATTTTCCTCTGTGTGCTAATATTTCCCCTATAATAACACCACGCTTTTCGCCAGAATCGAGACGCTCCTAAAATAGTTAATATGTGACAGTGAGTTTAACTATGTATCATAAAAGTGACACCTTGCTTAAAATTTAAATCTTGTTGCTCTTGGATATATTTTTTATTTTAAGATTTTAGTTACAGATTGTGTCAATAAAAAATAATACAAACATAATCTCAAATTATCACAAACTAAGTAAAATTATCCAAAAATATAGATGTGTAACACATGATTAGGCTAAGTAATTTTTTTTCTATGTAAAGTAAGTTTCCAAACTAGGCATAATCTTTATAGCTACATATCTCTGGAACCGATTGTAAAAAAAGTCAGTGACCTTTTTAACATAATGTTAATAGTTCTCGTAATATATAGATTTAGAGTTCTTGAGTCACTACCACATCGAAAATAATTCCTCATGTGACTCATAATATTTTAGAAAAATTTTTTTGTTTAACCATGGAAAAGAGAACTATTTTACTGGAATTATCTGTCAATATAAGAATATGTAATAATTTTTCATTAGATTATATGTAGTAATTTTTCATTTCCTGTAGAAACCATGTAGGAAACATAGTGGTAGAAATGAAAAATTTTCGTTACACACTTTTCAATACCATTTTTGTTTTTAAGACATAGATAAAATACAGTTTTCAGCCATTTATAAACTGAATATAGAAAAGTATGAGTGAAGAGAAAAAACCATTTAAAATGAGGCCATATTGGTAATATAACCATTTATAAATTAATATAAAAAAGGATGAGTGAAAAGAAAAAACTATTTTAAGTAAGCAATATTGGTAATGTAATTTGATTCGATAATAAATATTAAAATTGCTAGCATAGTTAATAATATCAGTGATAAACACTTGTTGATTAGATATGCCGAAATGAAGTCGTAACGGACTATGAAATTTGCAAAGTAAATGTAGTTATGTAAAATTTTACAACATAAGTTCTACTCTGTGAGAAAACAGTAATATTGACATACAGATTAACATATATGTGACTTATATGTAAAGTAATAAACCATCATTGAATGTAAAGAAGTTATGTTACGAGTGATTATGAGATTAAATGTTTGAAAAACAACTGTATTATTTTTTATGAATCATTGAAATGCTATATATACAACACAATACACAATATTTAAACATTATAATAAATTCATTTACAATATGTACACAATGTGTTGTGTATGCAATAGGGCTCACATGAAAAGACGGTAAAAGTGTAATCAAAAGTTTATTAATTTTACACTGTATGGCACTGATAGCACCTAGCATGTTAACTATACACAATATAATTTATAATACATTTATTTTAAGTTTTGAAAATACGTATATTATTATATGCACTTAGATATATATTTGTGATATATATAGCGAGTACATACAAAATTTCCTAAAGCAATAATACCATTTTAATATAAATTATTTCCCTGCAATTACAATATTACATTTTTTCTTATTACAAGAGAAATCAATTGAAATGGTTATTTTATTTTAGTTTATTACTGAATATATTCTGAAAAATTACTTATAATAATAATAACACAACAACTGACAAGATAACGTCTTTTACTGTGTAATTATTCTTGTTAATATTCAACATATTTATTAGAAATAATAATGTTGTCATAAAAAAATTAATTGCATTTAGTCAAATGAGACTATTAGTCGTAAACTTGAAAAAAAAAAATAAGCTTTGAAAATATATTTACACCCTAAATCAAAATTAAACAACACAGCTACCTGAAGGTTGTCAATCAAAAACAGAAAGGTCACATTTTCACTCCTCTGAAAAGCTTTCATAGCCACTTCCAAAGATAATTCCTCCAAGGCTGCAAATCCCAACCTTTCCCAGTCCGTTAATGTTACACCAAGGCAAGCGACTGCATATGCTTCACTGAACACAAAATGAAATATATTTTGAATGTTTTGCAGTAAATTCTCTTCTAAACCCATATAAAATGTTATATATAAGAAAGTAATAAGAAATAAAAGTAAAAAAATTAAAAAATGCACATATTGAACGATGCAGATTTTCGAATGTACTTACTCTTCATCTATAAAATAGCAACATTAGACTGTATAAATACTGACCTAAACATCCTATGTTGTATATATTGATGCATCGCATGAGATAAAGGCACGTTAATTGTCTGCATAGCATTTGACTGTAGACAAAAAACACGGCCACCCTACAAAAATAAAAACAATACCATTTCATTACTTCTAAAATAATCTTATGCATACTAAGACCTACATAACTTGTATGTAATATTAAAAAATATCCACGATCATTTTCAAGTTCATTACATAAAAATTATGTGTTATTTTGAAACAGTAAAAACAATAAAAGGGGCACGTCCTGAGCAACTTGTCAAGTTGACACCAATCTTCACAAGAACTTTAAAAGTATCACATGAACCATAGACAGTACAACAAAAATAACAAAATAATTGTGATTATTCAGCATATATCAAAACATGTTATTACGAATCTTGCAAAGTATTTAACTTTACAATTTTTATTTAAAACTTTTCTTTATAGGCATAGTTCAGGAAATACAACCAGTTAAGGATAAACCAGTTTTTCAAAATGTGTAATTTTCAATTATTTCATAAGCTAAAAAGGTTTATGTAAACAACTTTATTTGATTAAGTACTAAAAAATATTTTTAATAAAATATGGAAAGTTAAATGCTCTACAACAGTGTTTCCCAAACATTGTTCTGCCATAGCCTGGTAAGTTTCACGGTTTTTTAAGTAACCCAAGCTGGTTCCATTATGTAAAATAATACACATTTATTAATAGTAAAAAGGTTTTATTAATACCACATACTTTGGTATCGCCTATTTAGTCACTAAATTTTAGTGTGAACTATGGAGCTGCTGCTAATTTTTTACTAAAGAAACCAAACAAGGCGAGAATGTGGCGAACCGGTATTTTATTTTGATGGCCCGGTAATGGGTCGCGACCCGGCAATGGGAAACGCTGCTCTACAAGGTGGACAATAAGAGGTTCATCATCTTAAGTCAAATAATTTTAATATACGATGAATACTTAATGAGATATTTTGAAAAAACTCTTTTATGACTATTGAATTACTGCATATTAAAGGTATTGAAGTTTTGAAAGACTACATCTCAAAAACTATTTTTCTACAATTAAAATCCCATAAAAACAAATTTAAAATAAAAATTATAGAAAATTATGTAATTAATATAATATAATTAATATAAAAATTTTATAACATATTTTGTAGTACCATTAACATTTTTCAGAAAAACCATTGCTATAACACATCATTAGCTGTAACTCATAAACTATTGATCCCACGAAAAAGTTTTAAAGTTACAATCAAGGCTGTAAGGCTGCTCAAATCTGTAGGATTTACCACCTTTTCCTAGGCCCACAGGACCAAGAGATTCTCAAAGACCCAATCTGATTCTAAAACAAAGAGGCTAACTAACAGCCCACCAAACAAAAAGTCCTCTTCACAGGTGAAACTCAGTACATTAAACAGATACAGTGGCCTACCGATAAGTCTAACTGAGGATCCTACAGAACTCACAAAAGATCAAAGCCAGACTACCCAGACTAAGAAAGTACACAAGTACTAAAAAATATTTGTAAGAAGGTAAACTGCCACCAATCATCCTTTACAGCATTGGAGATCTATCGACGTAACTGAATAGCTGAAGGATGTGCCCAGTGGGTACCACTCTTACAAAATCATCAATAGAGATCAACTTAGAATTGTTACATAATCGGTTGAAATTTATAAAGACTTAATACATACTTTTACGCTGAAGGAAAAAAAGAGTTACAGAATTGCAGTTAAAAACTTGCACCACACTATGCCTAAAATTGCTATGATAGAAGAAATAGAAAATATTGACGACAGAGTTAGAGGTGAAGTCATATGTGCAATATCTGAAAGAATAAGAAACCATCAGATACGTTTTTTGTAAACGTAGAACCTAGACCAAATAACTTAGAGATAAAAAATATAGAATTCATTTACCCTACAAGAGTTAATATTGAAGATCCAAGAAAATTCAACGAAATTCCTCAGTGCAGCACATGCCAACACTATGGACACACAAAAAACAACTGTATGCCTCCCTATTGGTGTGTGAAATGGGCACAAAACTATAGTCCTAAGAAAGATAAAAATACACCAGCTACCTGCACACTTTGCTTTAATGACCACTACAAGGGTTGCCAAGTCTACAAAGAGATACGAGCACAAAAAATTACTCAGTAAACAATAAAACAACATCCGCCTTAAAGAATACTAACAAGCTGCCCATTCTGCCACGATTAGAATAATTCCCGCCACTCAAGACAGTGAGATATTCAAATTACAAATAACAACATGGAAGTTAATAGCACACACAATCCTCACAATACCATAACATACTCCAGAGCAAAACATAGGTATAGAAGAATAGAGGACCTACAGCCTCAGCCAACAACTTTACTTAAACAAATTATTATAAAATAGATGTACTTACATAACAAATGGGCACACTAATGGGATTGCTTACAACACTCATAGTCCAACAGCAGAATTGAAATTTTTACACATTGCTACGTGGAAAATAAGTGGTTTAGCTCTTAACAAGCTAGAACTTGAACTGTCCTTCAAATACAACAAAATTTATATCCTATTCATTTCTGAGATCCATTTGACTGACGAAGAAGTGATTAAAATTAAGGAATACAAAGTATCCCTTAATTATATATATAATACCCAATTCCTGCAAGCTTTGGCAACAGCAATAGATGGCTGGCAAGAATCACTTACCATTGCTGCTGTATACTGTCCACCTACACATAGATAGATGAATAAATGTTTACCAACTTCTTCCACACACATGGAAATAGATTCATCACTGGAGGAGATTTGTATGCTAAAAATACTAGGGTTCTAGGCTTAAAACGACACGAGGTGGAAAGCTAAAAGAGCAGTATATAAAAACTTCCTCGATGCACTTTCGACAAGGGAACCAACTGGCCTATAGACCCCAAAAAATACCTGATCTTAATTTCTTCATTACTAAAGGAATATCGGAAACATAACCTCCAACCACACACCCATAATTTGCACGCTAAGTACCACTGTTATCTAGAGGGAACCACTTGAAACCGTACAACAACAATACCAATGGGGAATCATTCCACGATTATATTGTCAAAAATATGAACTTGTCAATGCCTTTTAAAACAGAAGACGGTGTAGAAAACACAGCTTGCTATCCACTCCATACTTTGATTACAAACAAAAATTCCAAATACTACCTTGGAATTTAAAAGATAATAACGAGGAGAGGCATGCAAGTAGAAATCGAAGGTACAAAAAGGCACTCAACAACGTGCTGAAGGTTTTATTGCAGATTCTAAGAGAAAATGAAAACAGCACCTTTCAAGACAAACTAAAGACTCTATGTCTGGACAAAGATGAAGATTACTCCCTCTGGATGATGACTAAAACTCTGAAAAGCCAAAACAACACATTCACTGAAACAATCAAACGGCAATTGGTCGGGAAAACCATGAGGTAAAGCAGACTTAGTTGCTCAGTATCTAAAGGAGTAGTTTAAACCTAATGAGCCAGATCCTGCACACCCTGAAAAAGAGATTGAAGATGTTCTGAACAGTAACTACCAAATGTCGCTGCCATGGAAGTTGATAACACCACCAGAAGTCAGAAAATGTATATACCAAGGACAAAAAAGGCACCGGGTTTTGACCTGATAACGGCAGATATATTCAAACAACTACCAAGGAAAGGGATAGTTCTCCTAATAATCCTATTCAATGCAGTACTAGGATTGCAGTATTTACCACTTCTATGGAAAATGTCTATTATAAATATGGATATTAATCCTACAGAAGTGGCCTCACATAGACCAATAAGTCTTCTCCCGGTATTATCCAATTTATTTAAGAAACTAATCTTGCAACGTTTTCACCCGTTACTTGAAGAACAAAAGTTGGTCCAAACCATCACTTTGGATTCAGTGCACGTCATGGTTTTATAGAGCAGATTCACCGACTGGCTCACACCATCCACCAAACATTGGAAAGAAAGAAATTCTGTTCTGCTGTGTTCGTAGACGTGCATCAAGCTTTCAACCATGTGTGGCAACAGGGTTTCCTATGAAAATTAAAACTTTGCCTAGCAACACTGCTTACATGATTCTATGATACTATCTGTATATTTCAAGTCAAAACAGGAGATTTTTTGTCATCTATCTGCTATTTAGAAGCTAGAGTTCATCAGTGTTGGGCACAATATACGGTTTACACAGCTGATTTACCCTATTCCGACGAGGTGATTATTGCGACCTATGCCAAGGACACGGCAGTAATCTCATACTCCTGAGATCCCAACACAGCATCTAACTTCAAGGATATATAGACAAAATTGAAATATGGCTTAAAAAGTGAAGAATAAAAACAAGTGCTCCCCATGTGATATTCACACTAAAAAAGGAGAGTGACCACCAGTGAAACTTGTTGAAAGTGTTCTACAATAGTCAAATACCAAGGAATGCACCTAGATAAGAAATTCATCTAAAAACAAAAAGTTAGGATATATGTACTGCTTAATAGGTAGACAGTCGTCACTCAGTTTGGAATATAAGCTTCTAATATACAAAGGCCTAATAAAATAGAGATGCTATCCTCTGGCCCCAGAATTCTATGCTATATATCCATAACATATAGCATAGAACTCTTAGGATCAGTAAGCCACTCCAATATTGAAACACTTCAACGCTTCCAAAATAAAGCCTTAAAGACCTTGATTAGTGCCACATGGTTCACCAGAAGTGCATGAATATTTGGAAATGTTCACTGTCAAAGAGTAGATAGACATATCCTATAAAGCCTACAAACAAAGACTGAAATATCACAAAAACTATTTAGCTAAAGCACTCATGGATACTGATTATAGTGTATTCCAATTAAAAAGACAAGATTAGTTTTAATCTGAAGCTACCTTAGCGGCCTTTATACAGTCACTCCATTGCATGTTCTCAAGAGCGTACAGGATTGCATATGGGAAAGAAAGTTTGTTTAAGCTAACATTCTTTCACATGCGATTACTCGTGTTCGTTTTTATCATTGGAAAGAATGACCGTGGAAAGGCTAATCACGCAGGATAGACCGTGCGCATCTTGGAGTATGTGCAGTATGCACAGTTTTACTGAAGTAAAATGTGTAAAGGCAGTTTGTAAACATGCGCGAAAGAATTTGATGTGTAAAGGCAACCTTTAGAAACGCGATTGCACACACAACTGATGATCGCGGCGCATGGTCTTTCCCTTCCCCATTTCAACATCCTTTACACACATGCTCTTTCGTGCACGATTTCTGTTTCACGGGCTAAAGAGTGACTGTGAAAAGGCCGCTATTATTGAATGAGATATCGCATCAATGCATGTGCTAAATCTCTAAAATCTTTGATGACACTAAGGAAATTTAATTATAGCTTATTAGTTAATCATAAATAGAAAAAAAACTTACAATTAAAAATTTTGACATCACACGTTTTTTTGTAAATATATTTAGGACAAAAATGTTTGGCCTCTACAAGATTGCTATTTGACATTTCACCATGTGATCAGTAGTTTATGAAGTAATTTGTGAAACAATTTTTCCAAGTTTAGTACGTATAAGTCGTAAATGACAGATTATATGAAAATTGTTCCAAGAAAAAAATTGTAAAGAATTTACTACACTTCAAAAAATAATTTCATCATTTTGTCATAGTATCAGCAGTCCATAAATATTTCATTTTCAAACTGTCGTAACGATGGCAACTTTAGCATCTCTCAACTGTACCAACTTGACAAATTATTCATGATCGAAAAAAAATTAACACGCATTGAGCTCTTTTATAATATACATTGATCCTGAAATTTAATTTAATAGTTCTTACAACATTTTCAGAGATGAATGTATCATTATTTTATTCAGTATTTTCAAAAAAAATTATATTTATCTCAGTTTATCAATATCAAATTCATCAATGTTAACATACCTGAAACCCAACTACAGATCCGGATAAAGGCTGTGAAGACGCAGGATAATTTCCAGCCTTTATTGATAACATCCCACCGCCAGATAAACAAATCAATTCTTCACAAGAATAGTTCCACGATACCGAAGAAACATTTTCTTCCTGCAATTCAAATAATGCAAAATACGAACTAAATATATAATTTGACAAGCCTTTGAACAAATTAGTGGCTGGTGAAACGTGATGAAAAACAAGGTTGTGTTTCAGTTGTACACTACGTAGGGGTGTTCATTGTGAAATTTGCAAAAAAACTGTGTTAAAAGCTATATATGTATGTATATGTATATGTATATGTATATGCAAATGCAAATGCAAATGCAAATGCAAATGCAAATGCAAATGCAAATGCATATGCATATGCATATGCATATACATATGTATATGTATATATGTATATGTATATGTATGTATATGTATATGTATATAAATAGATAATGGAAGAGAAGGTTAAAGTCAGTCTCGTGTTTCAATCTGGTTTGACGATAATCAAAATTTTAAGAAATGTTGAGCAACAAAATTTGAATTATATATTTTGTTTATAAAACATATCTATTAAAATTCTTTATCATACCTGGTACAATAACTCCCTACTCGCTATATCATAAACTCGGCAGACAGATTTCTCATCAACAACAGCCAGTTTCTTCTTTGAAGCACTCAAGTCAAAACAACGAACTGCCGAAGGTGTTTCCAGCAAAATGTTACTACTTGACCCATTTAATTCTACTATCCACACCTAATTACAAAATAAACATATTAACGTATCACTCATCAGAGATTAGTCTAGAAACTGACAGAGGTATGTTCTTTTGAAAATTCAGACTTTAAAGTTATGAAAAACTGCACATGCTAATATTTGTTAAACTCACCTGTCCATTCATGAGTCCAAGAAGAAGAACTTCTTTGTACTGCATGGTGGCAACTTTAACGTAACGAATTGGTGCAGGTACATTCCAACTTTTAGGTATACGACTTCCTATTATGAGTAATTTCGTATCCTAGACATGAAAATTTAAATTTAAATAACTAAATTTTAATTAAAAGTGTAGTGATAAATCAGTACATTTAAAAAGAAAAAGCAAGTTCTCAAACATATTTGAACTAAAATATATTTGAACTATTAAATTACTATCTACTGATAAAGTCTCAGACGAAGGTTTCAAGGTAAGAATGTTTTTATTCTGTTACGGTTTATTTGTATAACAAAAAATAAGTGGCTATATTTTAATATTTCAGATGTCATATATATTAATCTTTCCTAAATAAGAAACACAATTATTGTTAACTAGCTGTGCCCGTAACTCCGTTTGCGTGAGCTTTAGAACATGGTGCACAAAACTTCTCAGTAAACCTTTCTCATGTATCCTGTAGAACCATCAGTGATATAAAAATAAAAATGGGTGCGTAATGTACGCGCGTGAGAAGTTATACTTCTTTGGCATCATTAAATAATACATACGGATAGATAACCTCAATTATATTGGAGCACTTGAAAAATTTTATAAACACAATTTTTTCACTAATATTTACGAATAGTAAATATATTAATCAAAATATTGAATTTAAATCACTACTGAATATAATTTATCAACACATACATAAATCGCACTTATATTTTTTTATCCAATAAATTCAAATAAAAAAGCGGCTCACTGCGTCAATATTATGTACTTGAAGTATTTTTGTTACGTGAAATTAATAATCATATCTATCAAAAGATGGCGCTGCGCTGATGTAAGGAAATTATAAACTAATTGATATTTTAATTCTGTATGAAAAGTGAAAACAAAATAAAGATAAAAACAATATTACCATAAAGCTAAATGGCTTATGGTAATATTGTTTTTATCTATTATCTGCATAAATTAAAATCATCATCAAGTAAATCTGCATCAAATGGTAATATTGTTTTTAAATATCATCTGCCTCTCTGTATAAGTATTTATCTGTGAAACTTGGATATTAGATTTATTAGTAATATAAATGAAGAATCACAATTAATGACATCAAACATTTTTAAATTATTCGAAAGACAAATAAAATGCAGAATCTAAAAATAAAAAACTTGTCTTGGAGGCGCTGGGTATCGATCTCGGTACCTCTCACATGCTAAGCGAGCGCTCTACCATCTGAGCTACGCCCCCAACGTAAGTTTCGTACAAAATATTGGTATTAATATATAGTCTCAATAACTGCAACTTCATACTGTAACTTTTGTGTGACGAATCTTAAAATTTCACTCTCATCATTTTTTCATAACGCGCCTAAAGAAGTATAACTTCAATAAATTGTTAGCAGTGCTGATGCGGGAGAGTGCTACATACAGCTGTCAGTGCGAAAAGCAACTGATGCTTAGATCCACACCAGCTACCTGCAAAGTTTTTGTCCTGTTTTTGAAAACACAATGACACCACAATTTACGAATTTATTTGCGACATCTTTTGTTGAATAATAATGCAACAAACAATTTAAAAAAACATATCGCGTTATGTAATAGAAAACATAGAGTGTTATATTTCGTGAAGTAGAAATAAAAAATATATGATTTCATCAAAACAACTAAAGTGTGTTATTAAGAGTCGTATTTATGTTGTCATATGTTGCCATCTATTATAGAAAAGCAAAATAATAGTACAAACCTTGTAACTTTATTTAAGCCGGAAAATATTTAGAGAGCATGGATATGATGTCAATTATATTGCATTGCATTATGTAATTTGACACAGTGCAATATAAAAAAGATCCAAATCCATTCAGTGATAATTGACTTGATACGATAGAGGAAAATCACGTGTTTTAAAAACCTTGTGATGGCATCTATCGGTGATTTTTTAAACTGAACTTAGTTAAATATTATTGAGATGTTTTACTTTTTTTTATTTCTTTAATTATGGGTATTTATATGTATTTATTGCCTCATCTTGTAATTTTTTATATTCACAAATATGTATTAATATGTACAGATTAGCAAAAATATCTAGATTCAGAGTGATTTTTGCACAAACCAGGTTTTGTATTTTCGCTTGGGGGTGACACATTTTCCCTAAACAAAAAGTCCCATATGTTGACCCGGATAGTCAGTTACAATCGTACCAAGTTTCATCAAAATCCGTCCAATGGTTTTTGCATGATGCGATAATAGAAAAACAGATAAACAGACAGACAGAAATATTAAAAATGGTAAATTTGGTCTTTATATCAATAATAATGACTATTAGAATAAGATTTTCCTAAAATTATTCAATGTTCAAACACGGCTAATAATGAAGTATTATTAATTTTTCTGAATGTATAGTATTAAAATCTTCTTATGCGAATTTAGCACAATCTATGGACTTACCCTTAGTATATACACATAGTAAACTATAGACTTATACTTAGTATATACACTTAGTAAACTATGGACTTACACGTTTCCCAAAGGAACATCCCAAATAATACTAATTCATCCCGACTTAGTTCAGCCGCATTTAGCCAAGTTCTGGTACAAGGCTATTTTTTAAATGGCAATTGTGTGGCACCAAGGCTATTTTTAATTGACAATTGTCTATGTAAATTTATATGAAGTTATTTTAATAGATATTTAAATCGGTTTGTAATGATATTTTATTAATATTTCTAAAATTATAGTATTAAAATCTTTTTATACGAATTTAGTGTAATTTATGAACTTACACTTAGTATATTTTCTCTATCTTTCTCTCTCTACCGTTTTACCCCTTAGTACATACAAATTGCGGTTTAGATCACCAAAAAAATTTCACTTCTGTCACGTGTACCGAGTTGCACACAATAAATGTTGTTATTTGATTTTTGTTCATGGCAATCTCTGGAGCCACACATTGATTTCAAAAATTCTTGTACTCTTAGCCATATTATTATGCTACGATTCATAGGGGTAGAATAACACTGCAACAGCATAAGATAGAGACAGACCGCCTTATTTATTGACTAATAATCATGAGTATTCCCACTGATATACCCCCGATGACCAATGTCATGGAGCGGAGGCATTTACTGACAGCAAAGATTATTAAGATAGTTCTACACTGAAAATGCACCGCTTGTGTTTTATTAAAACAGACACAATTAATGAAAGATTTCATTGGTATTAAGGCTTTCTAGAATAACAAAACATATTATATTACTATTTCCTATTAATCCCCTTCAGAATAACAATACTTAAAGAAATTTTACTTCTAATGCACCTACTTATTTTACTTCTCATGCGGCTCCACACTCTTTTTTCTCCTTTTTCCGTTTGTACATGCAAATGGAGTTAATGACTATACATATTATGTCAAATTAAAAACATACAATGACCTGATAGCTTACCTGACACAAAAGAAGAGAATCACTTGTGGCAACTAATAAAGAGCATTCCATTCTCTGTGGTAACTTCTCATTTACCCTGTACAGCATACCATCAGCATCGCCTTGTTCATAGACAACAACTCTCTCGGGCAATTGTACCTGTTTATTAATCAACTATTAAGTATTTCCTGCAATCACTACAAACTGGAAAAAATTGACGTACACATGCAACATATGCAACATACACGCTTTCATTAAAATTTTTTAAACACAAAATTCAAACACTTTAGCAATTTGGAAACCCAAACCCTTAATTGAAAATAAAAATTATCTTTCAGAAATACTACATACACTGTGTCCTATGGCTATCTAATAGCCCTTTTTTCTCAAAAACTACGCTTTACGTAAAAACTTGAAATGCGGCTTAATAACAAAGCATATTAACTAGCATATATTTCAATAGACAATACTTAAAAATATTCATAAGGAAATTTCAGGGGATTGAATTCAACTATTTGAAAATATGTGTTAAAACTTGAAATTTGAAGGGTTAGTTATAAGAGACATAAAATATATTTTTCATTATTTATTAATTTATAATATTATCACAAATTGCAAAAAAATAAGTATACCCCCTTTCCCCCATTTCGAAGACAATTCAACCTAAAATTATTATAAAGGAATACTTTGAAAAACCTATACAAAAGTAGAAAAACTATTTGATGATTCTAGTTGCCACAGTTTTTTAAACCTACACCATGTTTTCATGCCTAAATAATTAATATTTTTATACAGTTCAATAGAGATACCTTTAAATATTTGTGTCTAAATTTGTACGGAACACTTGTAGTACAGATTCTACTCGTATGCGACAGGTTTTTTCTAATACTCTTTGGAAAATAATTCCATTCTGTGCAACTAAATAACAATTCTGTTTTTCGTAATAATGCCGATTTTTAATAACGGCAAGACATGTTATTCAAAATTCATTAGGTATAATATAGCCGGATAGGTAAATTATTTATATAAAAAAGTACTTTCTTTTCTTTATGTAACTTAATTCTAGTGAATAATATTAAAGAATATTTGTTTAATAGGTTCAAAATACTTGCAGTTAAAACAACTCACAATTACAAGATCAACTGTGTTTAAAGGAGCAATACTCCATGTATATTTAAGCGTAACACAGGCAACCGACAATAATCAGTGCAACAATAATTGGAAAAAATAGAACACTTTAATGCACACATTCTACAAATATCAGTCTTAAAAAAATCATAATAACGTAAAAATTCGACAGTTCCCGGCTGCCTACAAATGTTGGTTGTCCGAGTTGCGCGTAAGACTGACAAACTCAAATTCTGATTGGGAACTAGAACAAACATTTACCAAAAAGTTTTATTTAAAAGTTACATATTCTTAATAGATAACAAATATCTTACACCCACAGCATACTTAAACACAGACTTATTAATAATCAAAAATATTGTGATATGTGATAACGTTCATCAGTTATAAATAAAAAGAAATAAATGTGTTCTCACCGCTAATCTGTGTTTATAAATAGCAATTTTCTGTACGCGATCATGGCATTTTATCCGCACTTTGGCGCCTGTCGTCAAATGTTGTATTATTACATCCGTCATATTTTCTCTATAAGCATAGCGTTCTCTATATAGGCCATGAACTGTACTGAACACTACTTGGTAGCACCACAATGTCCCATCTTGGCAGGCGAGTGCCTAAATTTGAGAGCATTGAAAAATAAAAAAAAAACATTTGAAAAATGTTTACTAATTTATTAAGACATAGATAACATATTATTTTAAAATGAAATTGTATATAAATGAAACAAAAGGAAATTTATATCTTTTTTATTACATAAGTCAATAATTCTTGGAAATATAATTTTCTGTGTATGATTGCAACTAACTGACAACCAAAAGTTTCCGAGTTCACAAAGAAAAGATAATTCGTAAGTGCAATTTTGGTAAGTTCCACTAGATTATTACAACGCACAAAATGCTCATTGCATCATTCCGCTTGACAACCGTGGTGGACGTGTTTAAAACTTCATTATTCAAGATGCTACGAGCCCAAACTGATCCAGTTATTGAAGTTGATTGGCGTGTTCGTTTATTTATCAATTTGACTTTGACACATTAATGAATAAACATTTAAGGGCGCATCAGGGAGAATAAGTTTATGCAATTCTAAAAGGGACGTAGTAATAGAAGCAGATGTAAAAGCAGAAGATGCAAAATGTGTAAACAATTATCAAATTCTCAAAGAAATTAAATGACACTTTTAAAAGTATTGTTATTTATAAATGACGAGTTAGCATTGCTCATTACCCATTCGACTTAGATTCAATAGTCGACCACAAACTGGTGGTATGATAGCGATCGCAGCCATGGAGGTGCAGCTAATGGAATGAACCCTTTATAAAATTTACACAATAAATTTACATTTTTGTCAATCCATTATGGAATGTGACAAAACTGTATTTTATTTAATAAGGACACAAATATTGAATATATTTGGCGTTAATTTTGTAGAAATTCATTATTCACAATTAAATAAAACTATGTGATGTAGTATTATTTCTACTCTCTTTAAGTTCTTTACCATGACCTAGGTTTCGTTGTATTAAAACATCTTCAGGTGGGCAATTAGCAAAGATTGACCTCTACTGATGGCCCACCTGAAGATGTTGTAATACAACAAAACCTGGGCAGTGGGAAAGAACTAAAGAGAGAAGAAATAATACTACATCACGTAATTACATTTAATTGTGAAGGAGTACAAACTTTAGGCAAACAGCCAAATTCTAAAAGCTAACTTTAAATTATTCTTATAGCTAAGCAGCTGGTGGCAGAAGGTTTCATGTACGCTTATCGTTCCACTGAAGTTGATAATTGTAAAGACATTACAATGAAGAGTCGGAAAAACCATTTCAGTAATTTCGGTATTGTTGATTTTTTTTAACAGTTAATTAAAAATTTAAAAAAAAGGTGGTAATTTCCTATAGGTCATTTTATGTTGTTAGTCATTTATTCTAGCAAATACCACATTGATATTAATACAGTATACTGAAATCTATACGACATTATCGTCTACGTCCCTTATATCAAAAGTTTCGCAAACTGATAAGAAACGATAAAATCTACTTCAGCCACCAGTATACTGCTGTATTTTGACAAAGGTGTATTTTCCAAAATTGTGTCAGTCATTTGACAGACATGATCAAAGAAAGCTTCATTTGATGTATCAAAAACAAGAAAGTAATAATGGCTGAAATCTGACGTGCTGATCGTTCATACACCGACGTTTAGTAATAATTATTTTCTTTTTCTTTCAAGTACAAAAAAAATGTATGTATATATATATATATATATATATATATATATATATATATATATATATACATATACAATTTCATATATATGAAAATACAAAAAACGGCAGTGAGTGCAGTACTCAAAATAAAAATCTGGTATCAACGTATACATAAGTAGTTTACAATGGATTTTGTGTATGAAGGGAGAACGATTATAAGCAAATTATTGTCCATTTAGTATTAGCCTTAATAGTTCCTATCATCATCTTGTATCATCCTTCTTCTATATTCATTCCTATATCAGCCTTCTTTTTCACACGGTTTTTTGGTATGTGTGATACAAAGAGACAATGCAGAATTGCAGTATCGCACTGTGGCATTAAACTTCGCACTGTGGGCCACCTTTTTAATGATAATATATTGAGGAAACCAGTGATATATTTATAGGGATGTATATAATAAGGGAAAAAACCGGCAATATTACAAACGACGTGCTTCCCTCACATTTAAGTATTTATGAAATGCAGAAACATAGATGTCAGTCCTTGTTTCTTTCTCTTTCTAGACATCAAATGTAAAAATTAAAATAAAAAGCAAAGTATGATAAAATAACTAAGAATGTCATTTATTTTAATGAATTTAAAAATAACAGTAGACTCGTGGATGTCGGTCGCCAATTTTTTCATTTTTCTTGTGTCCTCAATGCACCTCTTCCTTTCATTTTTGAAATTCATTATTTTGAAAAATCCACAACGCCCAAGTTTGGCACCGCTTTAACAGTCAGTTACACCAATACATTCTTTCCATGTCAATATCAACAACGAAAGACATAAACCATATTTATCACCACATCCATTCTATGCTAAATTTTTGAAATATTTTGGTTATAACAAAATCATAATGGAACAAAAGAACTGTCATCAAATTTAAATTCAAACTTAGAAAAACGGCTGTAGAAACTAGGGAAACAGCTATCGAGCTGATAAAAAATCGAGTCATCAGCAAATGACACTAAGACAAAAAAAAGTGTGATCTTTTAACTACTAAACGTTTCACTTGCCCCATAATACTAAAAAGATCAACGCTGCTAAATCAGTGATCTACAATATAAATTGAAGCAAGAAAAATGTTAACTGGGGAATCGAAGAGGGCTTCGAAGGAGAAATTTATGAATTGTTTTTAATTATTATAATATGAATATTGTAATCATTGTATTAAGGTCAGAGACTTCCGATAATTCCTTTTTCTTTCAATTCAGTCCTGAAACTTTTTGCATAGGTGTTGTATATTGGGCAATATATTTAAACAGTGAATAGTAATATTAATATTTTTAATAGTTTAATTGTGATACTGCGTATCGTTAAATATTGAAACTTATATATGTACCCAGAGAAAGCCCTAATACAGAACCCTCGTAGAAGTGTAGTAATGTAGCGGAAAGGATTATTTGTAGCTCTTTCATTCCAGTCTACTGTAATAAAAAATAACAAGTTCACAAATATAAAATATGTTAATTATTAAGAAAATGTTCACTCACCATAGTATTATTTGAAGCGCAAGGTTGTATACACCAAACCCATTCATAATTTGTATTGACTATTGGTACTCCCTCTGAAGTGAGTATTGCCCAACCACCCACACCAGCGACCAAAATTAATTCGCCTAATAAACTTATTGATAAAGCTGAAATTCCTATAAAATTGGATAACAAATTACATACCATACAAAAAAGTAACATTTGAGTTGAGTAATTTTTTCCTAATTTTTTCCTTTTCCTAAGTCTAACTTGAAATTTTTTTAAGCAACTTTCACAAAACTAATCCATTAGCTTAATAATAAAATGGAAAATTAAAGTCATATATCAATCTAAATAAACAAATGTAACAGCCATACAGATGAAAATTTTTTGAACAATATGGCTAAGAAGTAAGCAGGAAGTTCTACCACTTTTAAAACGGATACTTCACAGAATTACAGATTTTTTTGAAAGTTAAATGTGACTTCTAAAATAACCCAAAACACTGAAAAGGGGGCACATTACCATAAACCGCCATGAAGTAGAGAGATACAAGACAAACAAGAAGCCTTATTGTCACCTAGTAACTAAAACTACCCCTTATTGCAAAACCAGAAGATTAATAATTAATCGAGATCCTTATTATACATTCTCTGGTACTAGTACATACAATACAATATGATGTAATTGATCTTTGTCTTTCAGTTAGGGTTCTCTAAACAAATACTATAGTAACAATAATATAATAAAGTCAACTGTCACTTTACCCATTGTTTGTCCCTTCACAGAAAAGGTTCTACCTGATAAATAATGATTTTTGTTTTATTCTATTTGTTTCACGCAATCTCATTTAACATATATAAGCCTGCTGTTTGACCTATATTGGAAAATCTAGTTAATTAAAAAAAATACAATTTAAACAACAACATGGAACTAAGGAATCAAAAGTTTTTTGGTGTTTGTCCACATATGTTAAAAATAAAATAGGAAAACAGGATATAAGGACTGGGTGATGAATAAAATATGGTATAGCTGAATACTTAAAAATATACCTTTATGTATAATACTGACTTTAATAATATATGATAATGCTGACTTTAAATAAATAAATGAATGAACAGCGAACAAATGGTAAAAAGATATGTGGAGAACCTTGAAATTGTTAGATCAAAATCTAGGTTTTATTCAGCGACAGTAATTTTCATGGATAGATTCACAACATTCCCATCCATTCACAACTAACCACACTTTGTCATTACACATCCTGTAATATAAATCTTTCTTTTAGTGTTTCGCTCACCTATATTTCTATCTTTTAGTACTTGTTGTCCAGATGCATTGTAAAATGACAGAGTGTCTGTCCAGTCGGTTACTAAAAGCGTCGCACCAGACCAGACAATTGCCCATATTGCACATCCCTCTCGGCTTATCCGCTGTTGTTCTTCACCATTCTATTTCAAATATACCACCGTTCTATTAAAGTTTTGAATTTGTTAAATAAACTAAATATAAATATTTGGCAGGAATGGAAGTCTCCACTAACGTTTAATAATATTTTTCCTCCCGCCAAACTTCTTTCAATCCCTTTTAGGGCTAAACATTTTTTTATAAAATTAATATATTTTTATACGAGAAATTTTTGTAAGGAAAGTCTAGAAGTCATCTGTAAAAATAATAAAAGATGTCAGACTACATACAGAAGCTTTAATAACTATACTAATACACAACTGTGACGTGACAGGGTTTTAAACTTTTAAGGTGCTTATTAAGTAGAATTAAAAGGTATAATTCGCAAAAGAAACATTTATTAAGTAAGTAAGCACATTTAATGTCTTATAATCTCCAGAAGAAGATCTATGACCTAACTTAACTGGGTAATCTGCCTAGAAATCTAGAATTGTGATCAAAGAAAAGTAATTTTCTTTTGACATTTTTAATGACAGCTAGTCCCTCTATTTACTACAACCAAACTTAAAATTGTATTGCTAGATCTTATTTTTGATGATAGATTAAAAACAGTTTTGTCTCCTCGTGAGATAATGATAAATATCTCACGTTTCACACGTAATCTTTGACGAGCTTTCATATTTTTTCACTCAAAATATACAAGGATTTTCAATCTCATCAAGATTTGAAAGGTGGTCATAGACGCTGTAACTTTTTGCTTGAGAGATTGATTTGATATCCTAAATCTCTTACTAGCATTTTGCTCAAAATTTTAGGCAGCGTAATTCTTTTTGCTGTCGACGAATATGACTGTTGGTCTTTCTGTTACCTGCAACAAGTCTATTCATTTGTTGCTTGTTATGCCTTACAAAAAATGAGATAGCATTTTTATAGTTTATTTTCTTGTTTACATGAAGGTGCAGTAGTATTCCATTAACTGATCCAGGACGTCTACACCACCCATGTCCTTTTTTGCCATTAGCATGATTTAGGGGGCGGTAATATTAGTGATGCAATAAAGTTAATTAGTTATAAATACATCTTCCTTTGGGAATCGGGATGAAAAATGTAAAATTATCAGCACCCCAACTCCTAAATATCTATGCCAATTGGAATGCTAGCATCTCTGTAGACTTCAAAATCAATTAATAATGGTGGCCATAAAAACTTTTAGACCTTCGGATCCAGGTTTTATTTTGATGACCTGTCATTTCATTTGTTCATGATCATCTATTGTATAATATACCAGATGTACTTTGAGTTAATCATATATTTTTTTACTCGGTCTAATATTGATTGCACTCTCCAGACCATGCTGATATTCCGTAGTGGAGGTGTGTTGCTGTCAATGGCGTGCTATTCTGGAAAAGCCACTAGCCCTGATGTTTGCTACTATATCAAACCCAACCCAACTCATCAATATATGAATAGCAGGTATGAAATATGTCCCATTATAAAATGAACACTTTGCTGTATCGAGGATGATGTTGATGAAAATTCATTAGCAGCACGGTTAAACAGCATTTTCAGAGGCAATTCTTTATCATCATCAATGCCCTCTATTTCGTAATCGTTGCCATTTCCACGTTAACTAGTGATTTGGTACTATGATTAGTATCAGATCGGTAGGAAACTCTACCCTCAACAATAATAGAAATATGAGCGATTAAAGCTAATAAGTGTCAATCAAAACCTTAAGTAGCCTAAAGGAGAGTTAAGCCTAAACATCACGATCATAACTTCTCATTTTCAATATGTCATATTGTCTACAAATCATAAGTTCCCACAGCAAAAACAAGTTAAATAAATCTTTTGTAATTACAGTTTATAAACTCCATCCTTAACAAAAATAGAAATAAGAGCAATTAAACCTAATAACTTCTCATTTTCAAGGTGTCGTTTTGTCCATAAATCATAATTTTCCACAGTAAAAACATATTAAATGAATCTTTTGTAATTACAGCTAATAAACTCCACCCCTAATAAGAATAGAAATAAGAGCGATTAAACACAATTAATGTCAATCAACCTTAAATCGCCTAAACTCCTTTAGGCCAGTCAGACCTAAACATCACGATCATAACTTCTCATTTTCAAGGTGTCGTTTTGTCCACAAATCATAATTTCCCACAGTAAAAACAAGTTAAATAAATCTGTTGCAATTACATTTAATAAACTCCACCCCTAACAAAAATGGAAATAAGAGCGATGAAACCTAATAAATGTCAATCAATACCTTAAATCGCCTAAAGTAGTCAGACCTAAACATCACGATCATCACTTCTCATTTTCAAGGTGTCGTTTTGTCTACAAATCATAATTTCCCACAGTAAAAACAAGTTAAATAAATTTGTTGCAATTACATTTAATAAACTCCACCCCTAACAAAAATGGAAATAAAAGAGATGAAACCTAATAAATGTCAATCAATACCTTAAATCGCCTAAAGTAGTCAGACCTAAACATCACGATCATCACTTCTCATTTTCAAGGTGTCGTTTTGTCTACAAATCATAATTTCCCACAGTAAAAAGAAGTTAAATAAATCTGTTGCAATTACATTTAATAAACTCCGCCCCTAACAAAAATGGAAATAAGAGCGATGAAACCTAATAAATGTCAATCAATACCTTAAATCGCCTAAAGTAGTCAGACCTAAACATCACGATCATCACTTCCCATTTTCAAGGTGTCGTTTTGTCTACAAATCATAATTTCCCACAGTAAAAAGAAGTTAAATAAATCTGTTGCAATTACATTTAATAAACTCCGCCCCTAACAAAAATGGAAATAAGAGCGATGAAACCTAATAAATGTCAATCAACACCTTAAATCGCCTAAAGTAGTCAGACCTAAACATCACGATCATCACTTCTCATTTTCAAGGTGTCGTTTTGTCTACAAATCATAATTTCCCACAATAAAAACAAGTTAAATAAATCTGTTGCAATTACATTTAATAAACTCCGCCCCTAACAAAAATGGAAATAAGAGCGATGAAACCTAATAAATGTCAATCAATACCTTAAATCGCCTAAAGTAGTCAGACCTAAACATCACGATCATCACTTCCCATTTTCAAGGTGTCGTTTTGTCTACAAATCATAATTTCCCACAGTAAAAAGAAGTTAAATAAATCTGTTGCAATTACATTTAATAAACTCCGCCCCTAACAAAAATGGAAATAAGAGCGATGAAACCTAATAAATGTCAATCAATACCTTAAATCGCCTAAAGTAGTCAGACCTAAACATCACGATCATCACTTCTCATTTTCAAGGTGTCGTTTTGTCTACAAATCATAATATCCCACAGTAAAAACAAGTTAAATAAATCTGTTGCAATTACATTTAATAAACTCCACCCCTAACAAAAATGGAAATAAAAGCGATGAAACCTAATAAATGTCAATCAATACCTTAAATCGCCTAAAGTAGTCAGACCTAAACATCACGATCATAACTTCTCATTTTCAAGGTGTCATTTTGTCTAGAAATCATAAATTCCCACTGTTAATGAATCTGTTGTTTAAAAACAAGTTAATGACTCATGTATAATTACAAGTATTAACTAATAACATTGCTCGACATATCAGTAAAAAAAAAATGTACGAACAATCATTATTTACGTACACCAAATAAATGGCCAAAAAATGCTGCCAATTTTGTCACATCACCAAGAAAAACTGACCGGTCAAAAGGGCAATAATTATGTTAGCGTGTAGCGTAAATCATGTATAATCACGTAGCACTATACCATCCTCATTTATAATATTGATACAGTAAGGTGTAGGAATTTTTGAAATGAAAGAGCATAATCATGTTGGATCATTCTTAAGGAGGTATGTTAATTATACTTATTTATACAATTTATATTAATAATAACTTGTCTAGCCGCAGAGGTAAAATTATGAACGTCTTCATTATAAAAAAATTCATTGACCAGATTAAGCTCTCAAAAACTCCAGCAAATGACACCAAAGAATACACAGAACTTCTTTAATGTCCAATACGACTTTGTACCTATTCCAATAACTATGAAAATAGTGATCATCAACCTATTTTGATCAGAAGCCTACTTCAACAACGCAGATGAAATGGAGGATTATATAATTATTGGGTGTAAAATATTTATTTAATGTTTTTCCTAAAGGATAGAAACTAACGAAATGATCAAAATCCTACACGAAGAAAAACGATTCTTAATTCATTCTTCATTTGGTGGTATCCACAATAAGAGATGCACGTCAGTAAAGTATAAGTTGAAACGCAAACAAAAGTATAACCAAGCAATATCTAGCTTAGATCATTACACATCATACATAGTTAATATTAACCGCTAAACTTTCTCAATACCTTGATGAATATTTTGTTTGTGTTGACAATTCACAATAATCGGTCCGACAATAATCAGAGAAAATAGTACTTTGGCCAACTCTCCCTGATCCAAACAATGATGGAAAACATTCTAACACATATAAGGATAGAAAGTATGACTGAACAGGCTTTGACGGAGACGGGACGAAATTTAGTCAGCAGTACAGGCCTGTTAAAATATGCTTTGAGAAAATCAGTCACCTACTTTGTCTGCCTAAGTCGGCAGTTGTAGCCTGTCCATTCACCTCATAAATCAGTTGTCTGCATTTTGTTAAAAAGTAAATAACAAAAGGCAACAAAGCGGCTTTGAGTATATTTAATCTCACCTTCCATTTAACAATACTATTCATAGATAAGTAAGATAATTTTAGCAATGTATATTTATAATTTATAATCTAACCCCATTTTCCTAATCATATAACAAGTCTAAAATCTAACTCCGTGACTAATAGTAAATATATAGTAGCATTTTGTTTTGTTAAAATCTCCAGCAAAGCAACATAATAATGCAACAAAATTAAATTAAAATCTTTTAATATTTACGAAGTAGCAAACAAACATATAGATATACATTCTCAACATAAACAATTTAAATTTTCTGTTTCTTCCTGTTTAATTAATAATGATTGTATATGATAATAAAGTTCAATCTCATTTTTAATTGTTATAGACTATAACTGTTTTATATCAAACATATATCTTAAAAATTACTTCTCATTATCACAGACTATACCTTATTCCTTATGGTAACAATACCAGATGCCAAGCCCATTGCTAACAAGTGACCATCTGTTGACCAAGCGCAAGATGTTATTCGGCCAGACACCTTATGCTTTTGCACAGCCTTTACTTCAGCAGACCAAAAAGCAAAATCAGATAAAGCACAAGAAGCCAATTGGCTTGTTATTGGGTTATATGCAAGACACTGTATTGCTTCATTATGCCTGAAACATTAAAAAAATGTCATGCCATCATGAACAATAGAATGTTTTTTATCCTATTACAGGGGAATCATGATCTGAATCATTAAAAGTGGATGTTGGTTCCATTATGTTTAAGTGCAAGCAAAACTTGTTAACTTAATAAGGAAATTATGAAACCACAGCATAACTCTGATAGTGGGATTAATAGTTAATGGAAGGCTCGAGTTCCATATAAGTATGTGCTTGGAAGAATGAGATAATTTTTGGATCATATTATCGATAAAACCAGGTATATAGATTGCGACTACTGCTTCAAAGCATATATAACTTAAATTGGCTAACATCAAGTATAGATCTCATATCCATGCATTTACTTACGAATATTTCAGTACGCCTTCCATTTTTGAAGTCCATATGATGACATTTTTATCAGCACTTCCTGACGCAAACTTTTTTCCATCCTTGGCATACGCGACACAATGGACGGTGCCTTTATGTGCTTGTAGAAGCTGTATGAGTGCTCCGTCATTTGGATCATATACCATTACCCGTTCACCAGCGCCAATAACCAACTGAGTTCCATCAGGATTGAAACATATGGAATGAACGCTAAAATTGTATACTCATTAAAGTAATTAAATTAATATTCAGATAAACGCATCAAAATTATCAACAATTAAGGTCAAAATACCTATTCTCTTGGAAGCAACTTTAGACATGTCATTAATACTTATTATTACATTTGAGGTACAGGTTCCGTAAAATATTTATTTATAATTTCATTTCAATCAAATTTGTGAACATTTTTTTAACAATACATGTCATTTGAACAGAGCTTGAAAAAATTACTAATAACACTGCATAAAGAGCTTCATTAGGGATATTTAAAGCTTCCTCCTTTATAGCAGTAAAATGAAATTTTTCATACTCGTGGAAGCATTCCAGAAGTTTGGAATGAGTGCATTTGACTGACAATTCGGTTGTTATATAACAATACAAAATCTTTAAGACAAAAAAATTATTCACGCCTGGAATGCTGACTGAAACGTTCAACTAAACTGAGTTAGTACTCTGCGTCATAAACTATATTCAAGATTATATAGTTGACAGCTAATAAAAAAACCTTTTTCTTATATATAAAGTAAAGTCTGTTCAGTTTACAATTGAGTTTAGTTAAGTAAAGAACAAACAAAATATGAAAATTTCACAATAAGAACTTAGTTTGCTCTTGCTTCATGAATTCCATTTAGGACAAAAAATGAGGGAAGCAACATGCAATGTATATGCAACGAAGGGTGAGGATGCATTCTCTTATGACACAGCCAAGTATTGATTCCAAATATTGAAAAGAAGGAAATTTTGATCTTTTTTTGCAATCCTCATTCAGGTGACATCCTAAATTAAATTAAGAACAATTTAAGTGACTTTTTAAAACAGATTACAAGTTAAATTTGCATTAATTGGCAGAGCTTCCCTCTATATTCTCACACTGCAATAGAAAAACAATAGAAGAAAATATAAACGAAATATAAACGGAAAAATATAAACGGAAATATTCTCTTTGTCTACCAGATGAGATAATACTTCTTGAACTTCAGAATAGGGCTGGTGTGCACATAGAGTAATTAAGTTCCCATCATAATGAATAAAGAAATACTTTCGCTTAACACTAGAGTCGCTTCCGGATCAATTTTATCCCGGTGGCAAATGTATCGTCCTTACAATGTCAAGTTTTTAGCCCAAGCTTTTAAATTTTGTTTATTTTTAATTAATTATTTTTAAGTATACACATGAGCATTTTTAACCTTACCCAAATCAAAAAAAGTAAAACTTATCTAAAACTTCCGCTGAGACAAATTTGTCTCCTTATAATATTCAAGTGTTCTATAAATTACATCAAATTAGAACACATCGATGGTAAATATAAGTTTACTTTATAAATTTACAATGACAAATGTAAGATTTTTATCTGAATCTTTCATTTGTTTCACTAACAAAAATAATACAAACCACATTATTTTTATGTATAGACGACACATAAAAATAATGTACAAGTTCTGTTTATGCTATAGCTAGGACTTGATTCCCCGCTGAGGAGCTCAATAAAAAAACCTTTTTCTTCAAATAAAAAAACCGTTTCATATAAAAAACCTTTTTCTTCATAACAAAATGCAATTGTTAAATGCATTGCACACAAAAATCATCTACCCGCTGGAGAGGATGCATACCTACAACAGTAAATACACAGGCTAGTCTAATCTCATTTGAAGCCAATATTTAAACACCACCCAGTTATTCTAATAGTCTCACCCGGTTACTTAAGAATACTGAAATCATTTTTCGAGACAATATATGCTAAGATGTGGTTGAAACTGATGATTGAACTGGTAAATTTCAATGCAAAAATATTTTCCACTGTCTTACATGTTAACTAATCCTAATAAGCTCACGCGAAGCATAACTTATGGATTTAGTATTTTTCAGCATAATTATATTCTTAAACAAGACTGAAATTTTCTAACTTGAAGTATAGTTTATTATGTCATATTTCATACCATATCTTAAAATATTTTTAAATTAAGCATTTTTATTACAACCGCCTTACAGTAATTAGTCTAACGTGTTCAAAATTGAGGTGGAAAAATGTTCGCAACGACAGTAACTTCAGCGGTTCTAGTATTAAAACTCTTACCCACAGCAATCTCAGGACTTCTTAACTTCCGACCAAAATCTATTTCGCTCGCTATCTAATTATTTAAGTGCACAAAAAATTATAAAACGTTACAACAACTGGCCATCTCAAAGTTGAACTTACACAACATTATAGAGAAAAGTTTAAAGAATTCGACAGGAAATTTTGTACAATTATTTATCACCGATGTATCGTATTATCTCTGGATAATGACAACCCTTGTATATTTAACACTGATTTTATTAATTACAAATGAAAAGTAAAAGAACTTTGGGAATTGAGATGGCAGGTTTATCAGTTGCAGCCCTAATATTTTACATTTGTAAGTTATTAAAATTTTATTTTAAAGACTCGACAAATCTTGACAGAATTTTAATTAGATACACAAGAAAAATAGCAAAAACTCAAAACATATAATTGCAACAAGAGCTATTATTTAAATTTTTAAACGATATTAACAAACCCAAAACAAATCCTTACTTACCTCGAAAATTCGACTTTATCAGCTTCGTGTATTTTATTAACCCACTTAGGCACAGTACGCATTTTGGAAATATGTTATAAAATACTTCTAACTTAAATTAACCGTTGCCAAAACTGAATGAATTGTATTAGTCGCTTGGTTACTGGAATTTTGAGCAACATTTCAATTGTATAACAATATTGATGTATTGAATACTCTACAAAAGATGCTGAAAATCATTTTACCACATATTTTATCACAAAATTGTATAGCCTTGATACATTATTCATGTCTAATTGGAAAATATAAGCTCTGAAAAGCTGCGCTTGACAACGCATTGCCAAAAATGTAAACACAAGTTTGATTGGATGTGTTCCACTATGTCAAATATATTCCAATGTCAGTACATTTAAAAGTAAAATAATTCAACTTGCCTGTGTGAGTTCAGACAAAATGCAGTGTTTCTTTTTCTTCGTTATAAACATTTTAATTTTTCTGTTCTTCGTTTTTAATTTTGTTTTTTGTATACGCTGGAATATAATTTTTTATGGTTCCATTTAAATAAATAAATATCTAAATTTTATTTAATACATTTAAACCTACGAATTACGTTACAAACATTTTATCCTCATGTTACAAATATCTATTTGGAAGTATTTAATATAGAAAGGGTTTAATAGGCCATTTAGATTAATATTAAAGATGTAATTTTTTTTTTGTTTTGCTCATAGCTTCGTTGTAAACCTATGCCAGCAGTGAAGTAAGCATGACTAAGGGTAATGTGTTCATACCGTGAAGTGGAATCACATTATTTATAATTTTATATAAAAACATGCAAATAATACCTGAATACATTTGACAATACTACATTAATAAAAAATTGGCACTCTTTTCAAATCATACTGATGATATGGCCAGATAATCAAATATGACGTCATTTACTAATTCGCTGTTATTTCATTTTTAGACATATTGCCGGCAGACAATTAAATTTGAGAAAAAAAACAGGAAATACATTATAATACTCGAAACTAAATGCACTGTAATCTGATTACATTAAATATAAAAAACTGGGTCTGTTCGAATTTTCGACTTAAAAAATAGTTACTTTAATTAGAATAAACAACTTTTGCAACAGCTAATATAGTGTATATTAGCTGCTGCAAAAGTTATATATTTAGTAACCATTGTTTGTATTTATAGGGATTAACTAGACATGTAGTGCCTCTAAAACGAAAGAAGACTGGTATTTTGATTGGCCATCTTATCGGATGGGTCATATTATTCTGAATTACACTACCTCTTTAAATTAACAGGCTTTCAGTCAAGATTCTAATATTTATTTATAACATCTCTCAATCAATGTCATATTATTATTTTAAAGTATTAAATAATAACAACAATACATGAAGATATTTTCATTTATAATAAAAATAAATTAATCGTCGCAATTAATGTGAATTGTTCATCGTTTCTTTTTAAACTAAAGGATTTTCTTAATTACTCTTATGGCCAAAATACAACTAAATATTTGATCAGAATATGAGGAAGTAATTAATAATAAACGAAATATTTAATAATCATACTTAAATAGGTAAATATTATCGGCTAGAAAGTATATATAAATTCTATCATCATTTGTAATGAGCTCTTTCCTCTAGCGAATATAAATATTGGGTTGATATTTTTTGTAAATATTGGGACTCGAAACGCGTTCCTCAAAAATAAAGATTCTTTTAAATAATTTGTCATATATATATAATAATTTTTCAAATACTTCTAAAAAATTTGGCTGTAAGAACGCCAAAATTACATGCGTTTTTTATCTGACTGATATCTTTAGGACCTTGATCCTTCAGGGTAAGTTTTGTATTTAACGTGGCAATCAAAAGTCAAAGATAGAGGGAAAGAATCTCCAGAAACATCATTTGTCGCTATGTAAAAGCATTTATTACAGTTTCCAAATCGCTCATTCGTTCCCATTCTTCTGCAACTGGAATTTCTTTTCCACCGCGTTTTGTCATATATAGACTGAGGAGCTTCTTGCTCGAGGAATTTCTTCACCATTAAGTAGGTACTATTCCAACATATTTTAATGTCTTATATTGAAGCATATTTAGTTAAGGCACTCGTTTCTTGAAATGTATTGAGGCTATTTGCTTTTCTTGAAATATTTTACAATTTTGTGACATGCCTTTTATTATCTCTACTTAAAAATTATATCATGTACTACGAGTTGTAGAGTATGAGCCACGCGTCTATGTAAAAGCAATGCAGTTTCCGAAACGCATGTTCACTTTCATATTGGCAGCACTGTCGCGAATAGCCATTGGATTTTTCGTTTTACATTGTATTTATTAATAGTTTTATCCAGTTTTGCTATAATATTTTGTCCTTTGTGATCTTCCATAATATTTGTTTTAAATGAAGTGTATTGTAAAACTCAATAGAGAAAATTTTTTTTTTGGATTATTCCAAACGTTGGTTGTAAAATTGACACATTCAACTTTCTAATATGTAGTACCACATGTTTTACTTTTTCTTACGTAAATAGCATTCAAGATATTCGGAAATATTTTTCTTGTTTATTTCTGCACTTGAGCTATCAGTGTCAGTAAAGTTGCCAGTTAGTCAATAATAATAAAGTCCAGAATAAAATTATCGATTGGTAGGGAAATAGGATGATTATCAGTCCACGGTGGCGCTACTCTGCGTTTTCAGTAATCTTTGGCAAAGTTTTATTGTTGGACTCCGTTCTGGCGCCACAGTATGAACTCATGTTCTTGGTTTTTATTTTAAATTTTATCCAATTGCAATGTTTTTCTGCAGCTTCATGATAAATTCCCCAAGCATTTTTAGGAACTTTTTCTATAAGGTTTTTATATTTACTATCATTTATTTCTTGGTACTTAACTATCGTGAAATAAAGATTTACTTCATAATGTTTAAATATTTTTCTAGTTAATTTTAGTTGAGTAATTTCAAATGGAATTGAACCTCAGTGATGACATTTTACAATATTATTTAACTGAAACCAATGGAGACATTCAATTAAAGATACGAATGCATAAAGCGTATGGTCTGTTTGTTTATTTCTTTCTTCGCGTTAATTTCTGGAACGACATGCGAAATCACATTTTTCATATATTGGTAAGCCTGTATTTAGAGGAAGATATGAATAATTGTAATATTTATCAACGGGGTCAAAACAGTCACCAAACGTTAGGAAGTCCATACGGCGAGGAAAATCATAGGTTATATGTTGTTACTGTACGATTTATAAGAGCAGCCCAGTAATAAAAAAAAAGTACACTACTTAAAAGCAAGCCAGATAGAGACCAATTTATTTATAGGCTAATCATCCAGAGTATTCCCACCGACATATCTCCGGTCCCGACGATCGATGTTGTTTGGCGAACGAAGCGGTGATGTTTAGCGACCGCGAGAAGAAAAGTAGGAAAATTAAGATAATTTTAGGTGGTTGAAACTACCGGTCACTGTGTACAGTGTTTATAAAACGAATGAAAGAACCAATCAACACACCAAAGGTGAACTCTGAGAAATGTTAGTGTATATTTGTAGAATAAGAAAACCTAAATATCTTATCAATGTATTACTTCGAAAAATCCACATGAAATGTACAGCAAAACAAAATGGCTTTCAATGTGCAAAAAGATATAACATTTCGTATTTCAAATACCCGTTTTATTAGTAAAAGTAATAAGCTACTTTTACAAATTAAATTTTAAAATATAATAAATATACTAAGCAATTATGATAAACAATTTTTGAATATTGTATTGAAATAAACATTTTTCTATGAACTCTATAAACATTAAAACAGACAATATTACTTGCCTATATTTTTATATCTTCTAATAATAAACGATAAGATCATTTATTAATAATAAGAAATCGAAGTTGAAGTCAAAGCTTCGATTGGACACTAGTGATCGCCATTGTGTATGTTATTGTTTTCACCAATATATTCAGTTAAAGCCAGATCATAACTAGCTTTTCCTCTTTTGATTGTGTTAATAACGACAATAGTTTTATTGAAATAAAAATATTTCTACGATCTTTATTACAATACGTAATAAAAGTTAAAACAGACAATATTACTTACCTATATTTTTATATCTTATAATAATAAACGATAAGATCGTTTATTAATTATAAACGACGTCCAAAGGGTTTTTGTAGCATCAGTGCTACTTTCAACACAAAACTACGTCGTTACTGCATTCCTATGATCAAAGTATATAAAATTAGGAATAGATGGCGTTAAATTCCTACGAACCTTTTCCTTGATTAGTTGAATATGGTGCTAACAAATCGGACAGATTGTGTTAGTTTATAATAAACGATCTTATAATGATAAACGATGTCAAAATGGTTTCTGTAGCATCTTTGCTGCTACTTTCAATATAAAACTACGCCCCTAGTGCATTCTTGTGATGAAAGTTTATAAAATTAGGAATAGATGGCGATAAATTCCTACGAACCTTTTCCTTGATTAATTGAATATGGTGCTAACAAATCGGACAGATTGAGTTAGTTTGTAATAAACGATCTTATAATGATAAACGATGTCAAAATGGTTTCTGTAGCATCTTTGCTGCTACTTTCAATATAAAACTACGCCCCTAGTGCATTCTTGTGATGAAAGTTTATAAAATTAGGAATAGATGGCGTTAAATTCCCACGAACCTTTTCCTTGATTAATTGAATATGGTGGCTACAAATCGGACAGATTGTGTTAGTTTATAATAAACGATCTTATAATGATAAACGATGTCTAAATGGTTTCTGTAGCATCTTTGCTGCTACTTTCAATATAAAACTACGCCCCTAGTGCATTCTTGTGATGAAAGTTTATAAAATTAGGAATAGATGGCAATAAATTCCTACGAACCTTTTCCTTGATTAATTGAATATGGTGCTAACAAATCGGACAGATTGTGTTAGTTTATAATAAACGATCTTATAATGATAAACGATGTCAAAATGGTTTCTGTAGCATCTTTGCTGCTACTTTCAATACAAAACTACGCCCCTAGTGCATTCCTATGATGAAAGTTTATAAAATTAGGAATAGATGGCGTTAAATTCCCACGAACCTTTTCCTTGATTAATTGAATATGGTGCTAACAAATTGGACAGATTGTGTTAGTTTATAATAAACGATCTTATAATGATAAACGATGTCAAAATGGTTTCTGTAGCATCTTTGCTGCTACTTTCAATATAAAACTACGCCCCTAGTGCATTCCTACGATGAAAGTTTATAAAATTAGGAATAGATGGCGTTAAATTCCCACGAACCTTTTCCTTGATTAATTGAATATGGTGCTAACAAATCGGACAGATTGTGTTAGTTTATAATAAACGATCTTATAATGATAAACGATGTCAAAATGGTTTCTGTAGCATCTTTGCTGCTACTTTCAATATAAAACTACGCCCCTAGTGCATTCTTGTGATGAAAGTTTATAAAATTAGGAATAGATGGCGTTAAATTCCCACGAACCTTTTCCTTGATTAATTGAATATGGTGCTAACAAATCGGACAGATTGTGTTAGTTTATAATAAACGATCTTATAATGATAAATGATGTCAAAATGGTTTCTGTAGCATCTTTGCTGCTACTTTCAATATAAAACTACGCCCCTAGTGCATTCCTATGATGAAAGTTTATAAAATTAGGAATAGATGGCGATAAATTCCTACGAAACTTTTCCTTGATTAATTGAATATGGTGCTAACAAATCGGACAGATTGTGTTAGTTTATAATAAACGATCTTATAATGATAAACGATGTCAAAATGGTTTCTGTAGCATCTTTGCTGCTACTTTCAATATAAAACTACGCCCCTAGTGCATTCCTATGATGAAAGTTTATTAAATTAGGAATAGATGGCGTTAAATTCCCACGAACCTTTTCCTTGATTAATTGAATATGGTGCTAACAAATCGGACAGATTGTGTTAGTTTATAATAAACGATCTTATAATGATAAACGATGTCAAAATGGTTTCTGTAGCATCTTTGCTGCTACTTTCAATATAAAACTACGCCCCTAGTGCATTCCTATGATGAAAGTTTATTAAATTAGGAATAGATGGCGTTAAATTCCCACGAACCTTTTCATTGATTAATTGAATATGGTGCTAATAAATTGGACAGATTGTGTTAGTTTATAATAAACGATCTTATAATGATAAACGATGTCAAAATGGTTTCTGTAGCATCTTTGCTGCTACTTTCAATATAAAACTACGCCCCTAGTGCATTCCTATGATGAAAGTTTATAAAATTAGGAATAGATGGCGTTAAATTCCCACGAACCTTTTCCTTGATTAATTGAATATGGTGCTAACAAATTGGACAGATTGTGTTAGTTTATAATAAACGATCTTATAATGATAAACGATGTCAAAATGGTTTCTGTAGCATCTTTGCTGCTACTTTCAATATAAAACTACGCCCCTAGTGCATTCCTATGATGAAAGTTTATAAAATTAGGAATAGATGGCGATAAATTCCTACGAAACTTTTCCTTGATTAATTGAATATGGTGCTAACAAATCGGACAGATTGTGTTAGTTTATAATAAACGATCTTATAATGATAAACGATGTCAAAATGGTTTCTGTAGCATCTTTGCTGCTACTTTCAATATAAAACTACGCCCCTAGTGCATTCCTATGATGAAAGTTTATAAAATTAGGAATAGATGGCGTTAAATTCCCACGAACCTTTTCCTTGATTAATTGAATATGGTGCTAACAAATCGGACAGATTGTGTTAGTTTATAATAAACGATCTTATAATGATAAACGATGTCAAAATGGTTTCTGTAGCATCTTCGCTGCTACTTTCATTATAAAACTACGCCCCCTAGTGCATTCCTATGATGAAAGTTTATAAAATTAGGAATAGATGGCAATAAATTCCTACGAACCTTTTCCTTGATTAATTGAATATGGTGCTAACAAATCGGACAGATTGTGTTAGTTTATAATAAACGATCTTATAATGATAAATGATGTCAAAATGGTTTGTGTAGCATCTTTGCTGCTACTTTCAATATAAAACTACGCCCCTAGTGCATTCCTATGATGAAAGTTTATAAAATTAGGAATAGATGGCGTTAAATTCCCACGAACCTTTTCCTTGATTAATTGAATATGGTGCTAACAAATTGGACAGATTGTGTTAGTTTATAATAAACGATCTTATAATGATAAACGATGTCAAAATGGTTTCTGTAGCATCTTTGCTGCTACTTTCAATACAAAACTACGCCCCTAGTGCATTCCTATGATGAAAGTTTATAAAATTAGGAATAGATGGCGTTAAATTCCCACGAACCTTTTCCTTGATTAATTGAATATGGTGCTAACAAATTGGACAGATTGTGTTAGTTTATAATAAACGATCTTATAATGATAAACGATGTCAAAATGGTTTCTGTAGCATCTTTGCTGCTACTTTCAATATAAAACTACGCCCCTAGTGCATTCCTACGATGAAAGTTTATAAAATTAGGAATAGATGGCGTTAAATTCCCACGAACCTTTTCCTTGATTAATTGAATATGGTGCTAACAAATCGGACAGATTGTGTTAGTTTATAATAAACGATCTTATAATGATAAACGATGTCAAAATGGTTTCTGTAGCATCTTCGCTGCTACTTTCATTATAAAACTACGCCCCTTAGTGCATTCCTATGATGAAAGTTTATAAAATTAGGAATAGATGGCGTTAAATTCCTGCGAACCTTTTCCTTGATTAATTGAATATGGTGGCAACAAATCGGACAGATTGTGTTAGTTTATAATAAACGATCTTATAATGATAAACGATGTCAAAATGGTTTCTGTAGCATCTTTGCTGCTACTTTCAATATAAAACTACGCCCCTAGTGCATTCCCATTATGAAAGTTTATAAAATTAGGAATAGATGGCGTTAAATTCCCACGAACCTTTTCATTGATTAATTGAATATAGTGCTAACAATATCGAATACATGGTGCTAATTTCTTACGACTCAGTTTATTTCTTATATAGGGGAAAGTAGCACAATCAATCACAAAAATATATCGAATGACATTTAATTAGTTTTTGGAATACTTTCAAAGATAAAAAATTGGAAAGTTGAAAATGATTTTGTTATAAAATGAACTTTCAATTATAAATATTCTATATTACTCTACAATTATAAGTTTCCTCAATATAAACGCACAAATATGTTTTCGTGCATCGTATATCGGAAGTGACTACTGTCTAATGCCGGAAAAGTTATAATTCTGAATCAAAAAGTACTTTCAAACTTTCAATTAGTAAAATTTCCTGAACTATATAATAAATATCAAATATACAAATTTCGAACAAAAAACTTACATATTGAAATGAGTGATATCCATAATGAGTATCAAATATTTTCATAATGTTAAAAGTGTGATGATTTATACGACTATATTATATTAGTTTTTCCATGAAAATTATAAATTATGATTTGTTTACAAATTATTATCAGCTGTGTTGAGCGAAAAGTTTATTTTTGAAAAATTCACTCTTTCAAAATAATTTTCAATTATCCATGGGTATAATATTGATAATAACGTATTTTGAATTACGATTAATAAATAATATTTTAATCGTATTAAATAAATTGAAGAGATATTTGGAGAAACTATTGATCTCAGGAAATATTGATCTTCCGTCTTGCAGTCTTGTCTTTCGTCTTGTGGGAAGTGATTCTTTCCGTCTTGAAGTGTCCCATGATGATCTTAACCTAATCAAATCAACGGCTAAAGTATCGGGCGTGAGGTCTTTTGCCATCTGTTTTCCCTATAATAACTATTTTATAGAACAGTAAAAAAGAAGCCTAATGGCGACACTTTGTTGTGCGTTCGTCTGTTTTTAATATTGTGCTATTGACTTGAAAATTTATATAGTTATACAATTTTCTTTCCCCCACCAAGCCTTTTTATGAAAATATTAAATATAAGTTTATCTATATTTTTTCGAGAAGGATCATCAACAAAACTTAATTTTTTTACCCAGGTTGAGTGGATATCATATGAAACGTCTTCCTGTTTCCGGAATTGAAAATATTTTGCAACTATTTAAAGATATATGGTCATTTGAAGATTACAATAATATAAAACTATGCTCCTAACATTTAAAATATCCGGAAAATAAATATTTCACAAAATTCTTTGGAGCTTTTTGTCGGTGACCTGCAAAGCTAAGTCTATTAATTAATATATAGGGGTACAAAATTATCGATGTACAAATTCGATTCAAATTTGAGGATTTTCAAGAACGGGATTTTACAATACCTCTAGGTATCAAGTTGAAATTAATAACTAATACTTGGCCCTACGGTCCCAAAAAGCTGTAAAAAAATCAAGTTTCTAAGTCAAGGCGATCAAAAAGAACCCGAAAAGTACAGCCATTTATGCCGCACAGTTTGACATTCGCAAATAAATTAAAACCTGTAGGGTACTTCAAAATTGGCAAGAAACAATGTCTCATACCACAAGTAAAGGAAAAACCCGAGATTTTTAATTATATCACATAGAAAAAAAAAATTTTTTAAACTTAATTTTGTAATAGAATATATTACTTCAAGAAATCCACATGAAATTATGAAATATATTGCAAAACAAAATGGCAAACTTTCAATGTGCAAAAATATATATTTCGTATTTCAAATACCCGTTTCATTAGTAAAAGTAATAAACTACTTCTAAAAATAAACATTCTTCGTTTATTATTTTATAAATAGTTTAATAGAAATATTATGTACCATTGAATCTTTACAAATGTCTAAATGTGTATGAAACCCTCGCGAGTGCGAGTCCCACTCGCACTTGACACACTTTTCAATTGCTCAACAATTTAGAATGTGGAATATGTTTGAAGCGGATTAAAGTTTTTATTACAATACCTAACGTGATTAATCGTTTTTTTTCAGTATTTTGGGATCATTTCTACATTTCATCGGTAGTAGTAATTTTTTTTAAAAGAAAATAAAAATTGTTAATACAGTATCCAAAATGACATCGTATATTAATGTAGATAATATAATATTACATTTATATTATCGAAGTTTTTATAAACGCGATTTTAATATGGTTAATATTTCATATATTCCAAAGTTAAATATGATCCACATTTTTCGGTAGATGATTTTTACTATTACTGAACTTCCGCAAAGTCATGTAATATAAAAAGCGACTCAAATGATGTATTGGAAAATTATTCCAATAAAAACTCCCTTAAACGTTATATTGACTGAAGACCTTAGAAAGTGTTTAGGGCTCGCTCCACTCGCCCTAACACTATCCCACAACCCGTACACTACACGAAAAAATTAACACACCTGTAGATTTGAAATTTAACAGAATAATTTAAAGACATATCTAGATTTGTTATCTATCATTATTTCTGTGTTTAAACATTTTAATAAATTATAAAAAAACGATACAACGATGCGTAGTACAAGCATAAGATTACTAGAGGAATTACTAGAGGATGCATGCAGACGTATGGCACATCTGCATGCATGCATTTCTGGAATGTTTAATAAAAAAGTTGAAACGTGATAGGTGAATGTTTTATTAACTATATTGTTAGTAACGTCATCTATTAGAAATCACAGAATTAATAGGACATGTACATGCATAACATTTCTAGAAAGAGCTTTTACTAACAAAATCGAAACGTGATACGTAAATGTTTTATATTGTAAATGAACGGATAGAAAGTTGTGGAGGTTAAATATGCTACATAAATCGAATAAAACAAGATAAAGAAATGTACGTGAATAGGTTTTTTTATATAGTATATATTAAAACCAGAAGTAAGATTAATATTTGTCACTTAATTTTTAATGAAATGAAGTTTAAAGTTTACAAATACTTTAAGCTTTAACCTTTCAATTCATCAATTTATACAATTTTTATCGGTACGGTTTTTTTACCAACTTCTACTGCTCAGATTTTTTGATTCTATATTTCCAATAATATGATCGTTACATGAAACTGATTCGATTTACATATAAAAAAATCAAAGTTTGTTTTTTAATTTTGTTTGACCATACGGTACAAACTGTAACGGTAAATTTAATTAAGTTCCGCTGTTGAGACTTCCTTAATCGTCTAAAATGACGAATAAGGAAAGTGTTTTTCAACAAATTATATTAAGAATATCAAAATATTTCATTTAATTTAAATTGCGAAGATGATGATCAAAATATATTGTATGATAATGTTTATGAATCTAGGCCCTAACGGTGACTTTTCAATGTAATCGAAAGGCAGTAAATAGTGTAATTAATATATATATATATATATATATATATATATATATATATATATATATATATATGTATATATATATATATATATACACATATATATATATATACATATATATACATATATATATATATATATATATATATATATATATATATATATATATATATATAATATTTATAGTAATAAATAAATATTCAGGAAGAAAATAATGGTTCTCGTGTTTTACCTTGGCCTAGATTGGATTAATTAATGAATTCACGTGTGATGGTAAAGGTGACCTTCGAGATAGATGAATTTGTAAAATTACAAATAATGACTATTCTAAAGTTCTAAAGCAAAATCAATAAGTACAGAGGAATTAGGTGAACTTGAACCATTTATAATGGAGCTTCAGGTTATGTTGAAAATGTAATTTATGGAGAAAATTGTAGTTCCTCTGATCAAATGCCACGAGTGATAATGGTTCGGTTTCAAAATTATTCTCATTCAACCTATGAAAACAGTAGGTGTGTTCCAATACCGCCCATAATTGGAAATTTAACAAAAAATGGAAATACTAATTGTTACATGAAACAATTCCATTACAATAAGCTTTCACAATTCCAATTCATAAGTTGTAATGTTTAACATTAAATATAAATATTAGTTGTAGATATGGGAGAAAAAGACTCCTGAAAACGCGACATATGTTAAATCAAGAGAAACTCCTCTTGATTTAACATATGTCGCGTTTTCAGGAGTAAAATATTAAAATGATTTTTCTATAATTAAATAGAAGATATTCCTGTAATAGATTAAATGATATTAAAAACTCATATATGTTAAAATGAGGGAGGCGCGAAGAAATTCTTATGAGGATATCAAGGTTTTAATAAAATGAAAATTTTTAAAGTAAATAGTAACTGTTGTTTCTTTAACATAACTAATGTGTCATAATTTTACCTAACAGTATTTGTAAAAAGAATTTGTTAAATGACAGGTTATTCGAATTTCAATATTTAAAATACTTTTAATTTTTATTAAAAAATCTTTATTTCGAACAAAGCGATGTCCTATTAAAAATTATCTTCTCTTTCAATGAAATATATATATATATATATATATATATATATATATATATATATATATTACCTTAATTTAAAGTTGATTGAATATAAATTTGTCTTCGGTATACCGAACCTCCTCCAACACTGCTCAAAAACATCGATCTTTTTCATGAACATTGCGCAGATTGATCAGGACTCGGATCCATGTAAAAAGATGAAGGAAACGAGCGTTCGCACCAGTTTCTTCTTGATGACATGGAAGACCATCTATTCCCGCCATGTTCTACTAAACTTGCTCCTATAGATTTAGCCGTCGGATTGCGTCGCCAGATCTCTCCCTCATATCATAGATCCGAGATATAGAAATTGCCAGAAAGCCTCTAGATCTGAGATTTCCCCGGTCCGTAAGAATGAACCATCTCTGCATATGATCGGGATTTTGGTTTTCCATCTTTTAGTTGTGAGCCTAACTATCTCATTGTCTTGCTCTGCTTTTCCAACCATCTCTCCTTTCTTATAATATATTCCCCGTAAATGTTAAAGAGAAAAGACGATTAATGATAAAGTGTTGAGACCGCATGATATACTCTTACCATTGGTAAGAATGTCTGACTAAAATTCACTATAACCACTATAAAAATGTAAACACTTTATGGCCTAAACTAATCATTTCCAACATGGACAGAAAAAAAATATCTAAAGCGTAAATGATTCAATAGCTGCCTCTCCATTTGATCTTTCATTAAATGTCGACCCCGTTTCAACCCCTTTCATGTGAAATTAACTTGTTTTTTTGTATTTCGTCTCACTTATATGTTTTTTATTTAATAAAACAAAAATGTTTTTAAGGTTTCGCTGGTTGGGGTCGAAAATTTTTCTCTTTGCCTCTTTGACGGTGTTTTTCAATTGTTACGTTATGAATCATGTAACCATTATTTTCACAACATCTACATGAAATGGTGATATAAGTCTGGTGTTATATACCTGTTGGTTATATACCTGTTGGTTATATACCTGTTGGTTATATACCTGTTGGTCGCGCTATTGGACTTCCTTACACACATAGGCTAATATATACATTTAAAGGCAAAATCTATTTGTATTAAACTATTTAAAATATTATTATTTTAATTGTAATTATTTGCCTTTTGTGGGCGCGTAAACATCGCAAGTTTCACAATAATTAAAAGATATAGAATGACGGTTTTTCGGAAAATTTCTGGGTAAATTTTTAGAAACTTTGTTTCGGAGATGGCTGGAAAATATTGTTTCGTGGACATATTTTTCAATATTTCTATCTTACATAAAATTCGAAAAAAAAATTGATTTATAATTTCTATTACGCGCTTAAATGACACCCCACACGATATATATAAGGGAAGAAATATATTTTTGAATACTTTATTTCGCCCTCATCTCTAAAATGTCTATCTAAATTTTCTTTAATGTTATATGGGGATTGATGTTTTATCACTATCCCAAATTATAAGTTTTTACGTCAAACAGTTTTCGATATAAAGAGCCGTGATATACTCAGACGGACTGACACATGATTGATCTTATAGATAACGGGTCCGTTTTTTCCTAAACTCTAAAAATTATAAAAATTGATTCTGTACTTTATATAGTAAAGGGTATAAACATATAACATATTAACCCTTTAAACATATAACATATAACAAGAAAGAAAGAGTTTATGGATAGATCATCCCTTTTCATCTGTTCTTCAAAATATGGGTGAGTAAATTTCATAAAAAAAAATCAGAATATTTCATTATAATATTAACAGACGCTAATAGTCTCAATTAAAGAATTTTATAAGTTGATAAAATGCGGATGCAAAAAATAGGACTTAGCACAGAGCTTTGTTAGATGCAAGTGATGTATTAAGTAGTTTGATTTGAAGTAGTAATGACATATAGTCCTGCTTTTTCTTTTTTTTAACTATTTATTTACTTTTTTATCTACACCATTCGCTCACTATTAGCTGCCAGTTCCTTTTTAACACAATAAATGTTGTGTAATTCCGGAAAAGATAACTATTTAAACTTCAATAATATTTAAAACATTTGGATGCGTTTTGCGTTTGAAAAAATAAAAATGAAACCATTATTTTTTTTATATGCCTGGGGTATTTTATGAGTATTTAATAATAGAAATTTTATAAATAAACCTCTTTAATTAATACAACACATTGGCTGGATGCCTGACATCAGCTTTTATTATTTATTGTAATGTAGAGAAAAATATAGAAGTAAATGCTTTTATTAACGAATAATAAGAAGATTTTAATTGTCCGTACCCAGAATATATAATATCCTTCATATATTCTGGGTACGGACAATTAAAATCTGTAATAGCTCGGCAAAATGAGTAAAATCATAAATATATTACCCAGATTATAACATTTCAACGATAGACAATGTCGGAAGAAATGCATTTTATATCAGCTAATTTCCAATTCAATATTGGAAATATGTAAAATTAGACTTTGTTATTTCTTGAAGTATTTTTACAATTTAATATACAATACCTTAATTAACTATATAATAATAAATGAAAACTATATCATAATAATAATATAGTTTTCATTTATTATGATATAGTTGATGAAAACTATGTCATAATAAATGATATATTGCATAATGAATTTTTAAGATTGGTAGAATTGAATGTTTTTGTTAATATTAAATGAAATAGACTTTATCTTTTTAAAATGGATGTAATATATTGTTAAATTAATAAGGAAAATTCACTTCTATTGATTTCTGAGTACAAAATCTTTTTGTATCTTGTCTTGTTCTTGAGATATTTGAACGTTACCGCAAGAATTAAGCGGTAGAGATATAGAGTATAGCGCGATATCATAAATCCGATATAATAAACCGGCCAAGTGCAAGTCCTATAACACCAAACAATATTAAACTTATAAGTTTGTATTTCTCAAAGATGCTCTGAAAAACAAAACTATTCTTGCGATCGATACGGAAAATATCTCATATCTGAAAAGCTGACAACATATCATATACAAAACAATTTTCTTTGAAAGTTTATTTTAAATTCTACTACCTTAATTTTCCTCAGAATTTTACGCACATTAATAAAAAAGATAGATGAAGAGCCGACACAATTTTCAAGACTTTTAGAGAGCATATCTCACCAACTATTGACTTAAATGAAAAGTTATTTTCAAACCTCTGTATAATTTTTAAGACCTATTTAACGATATACCACTCCCCTATGTGCACTGGATATTTTTATTTATTGTAACTTAAGTTCTTCAGAGAAGCGTCGTTTAAAATTAATAAAAGGCGTTTAGTGGAGCTTGCAGTTAGCGGGATGTCCGATAAGCTGCGACTCGCTGCGGAGTTAACTTCTCATTTGGCATTGGCTCTCTATTCACTTTCTTTGAAATATCTACACCACACCACGGTACCCTCACCGCCTCGGTCCGAAACTTTTTATCTGATTAACCCCGTCTAGTAACGCCGTACCTGTTCTACAGACTATAAGACTTGTTGCTATCGAGCGAGGTAGACGAGGCTAGTCCTTGTCTCTATATTTGAACGCAATTTAGAAATAAATATAACAACTTTCTTATTTCAAAAGCTTAACATTCCACTAAAACAACTTTTATATAATTTTCGAACTTTTCGACTTAAATTATATTGTTAAAAAATAAAATGCATATAATGTAATGTTGATTACAATATAGACATTTATGCAAATCTCGTATCCAAATGAAAATTAAAGGACGTGTATTTACTTCTCGCAAGGCACACGAATACAAATCGCATGCGCGCTGCACTTGCAAGGGGCGGTACTTTATCTCACCTTAGCCGACTTTGTAAGGATGTTTTGCGGTATAGGTATAGGTTAAACGTTACGGAAAATGTATATATTTATATATACATTTTCCGTAACGTTTGCCGCAAATTTTATTTACGATTTATGGGTATAATATTATCTTCAATAATTACACATTGTCTCACTTTATTATGTATAATTCTATTTATTACTGAACGTATTTGGCGTTAATTTTGTAGAAATTCTTTATTAATAATTAAATGAAAATACGTGATGTAGTATCATTTTTACTTTATTTAAATTCTTTACCATTATATAGGTTTCGTTGTAACACAATGTATTCAAGTGGGCAATTTGTAAAGATATCTTTGGTAATACATCCATAGGGCGTGGTAAAGAATTTAATATCTTTGACTGAATTGCATTTGAATATTTTTCCACTGAAGTCAATATTAACAAAGCTTTTGTTACAGTTTTATCAGATGATAAAACTGTAACAAAAGCATTGTTAGAGCCATAAAGGAGAAAACTCTCCAACGAAATGTCATTGGAGAAGTCTTTATGACGTAATTGAAAATATATTTTGTAAAAGCAACCAGCAACAAAAATGCTAATAATAGTAAAGGTTGACAATGTTGATATACTTGGCACGGCAGCATCTGTCTCGCGATATACGAGTCTCCAAAGCATCTTAGCAGAGGCTGTCCTCCTCTTCTCCGTCACCAAAATTTTCATAATAATTGTCAAAAACCTAAGGACTTTTAGGAAATATTTTAACGCAGAATGAAACGAGCAATCAACCTTATCCACTGCGAAAGACATGCTATACCTTATGTATGTATACAAAAAGAAAATATATTGTAAATGCTATACTAAAATGGTTAAATTTCATATATGCCTAAGTGAATGTGGAACCCTCCCTAGTTGAAGTTTTGCTTCTACCTAAAAGTTACATTTAAATTCTCCCTAGTTGAAGTTTTGCTTCTACCTAAAAGTTACATTTGTCTGTCTGATTGTCACAGACACTTATCTATTTGACGCTTCTCGTGCAAAAAATATTACACGGATTTTGAATAAAAATTTCAATATTACACAGCTTAGGGTGCTAAGACTCTCAATACAAGTTAGCCAGAGTACTTAATCGTTTTTATCTATTTTGAAATATAATAAAAAGTTATATTTTTAATATTGTTATCTGCATTTTAATTTTTTTCTTCTAAGCAATCTAAATGTATTTTAAAATCACGCTAAAAACATTAGCGTAATAATAATATTTTAAAATCACGCTAAAAACATTAGCGTAATAATAACATTTTAAAATCACGCTAAAAACATTAGCTTAATAATAATATTTTAAAATCACGCTAAAAACATTAGCGTAATAATAATATTTTAAAATCACGCTAAAAACATTAGCGCAATAATAAAATTTTAAAATCACGCTAAAAACATTAGCGTAATAATAATATTTTAAAATCACGCTAAAAACATTAGCGTAATAATAATATTTTAAAATCACGCTAAAAACATTAGCGTAATAATAATATTTTAAAATCACGCTAAAAACATTAGCGTAATAATAAAATTTTAAAATCACGCTAAAAACATTAGCGTAATAATAATATTTTAAAATCACGCTAAAAACATTAGCGTAATAATAATATTTTAAAATCACGCTAAAAACATTAGCGTAATAATAAAATTTTAAAATCACGCTAAAAACATTAGCGTAATAATAATATTTTAAAATCACGCTAAAAACATTAGCGTAATAATAATATTTTAAAATCACGCTAAAAACATTAGCGACATAAGTTAAATCACACTAACCAAATCTATTTTGAAGTATATAATTTAATAGTCGCAAAAACCACGATTATATTCAAGTGGTTATAATTAACATACTTGAATATAATCGCAAAAACCACGATTATATTCAAGTGGTTATAATTAACATACTTGAATATAATCGCAAAAACCACGATTATATTCAAGTGGTTATAATTAACATACTTGAATATAATCGCAAAAACCACGATTATATTCAAGTGGTTATAATTAACATACTTGAATATAATCGTGGCTTTTGCCAGTAGTAAATAATATATTTCAAAATCAAATAAAGAAACGTACATCGGATATTTTGAAAGATGTTTAGACGTTACGTAAAAATTATATAATTCGACAAACGCCCTTACAAACCTACCCCGCCTCACTCCGCAAGAATTTATAACAGACTTTTCCATTTGGAATGTCACTCATACAGTTAATTGCCTGACTAACGGGTCGCTTTCGTTTTACCAAACTGGAGGCGCTCCGATATTTCGCGAATTTTACTTGTTTCGTTAAAGTAGCATTAACAATTTTCTTTAGTAATTTTTATTTTAAATTATTCAATCTTTTTCGGTTGATTTTATTTTTAAATCTCGTTAGAGAAAAGTTTTTTTCGACTTGATAAAAGTTTACTTTTGTGTATTGAAACGTTTTAATATGGAAGAGCAAAACTTGCCGCAAGTTTCCGTGGAAGAGGCTGTTAGTTCGACTTGGCCTTTTTCCTATTCAGATTATATGCCAACTTATGATCCGATGCTCTTATGGCCGATGTTGTAAATATTTCTATTTTTATTTAAAAAAATATGTGAATAAAGTTATTTAAAGTGTGATCTGAACTTTAGGACAATATATTATAATTGTTTTTATATATTTTAGGGATCGTGAAGTTTCGAGTACTACGTGGCCATATAGTTACGTTCCTTCGCCTAACGTCTTGACTGAATTGGAAACGTACGTATAATTATATTTATTTTTTTGTGAAACTTTTTAATTATATCTAATTGACAATACACGTTTACGTAATTTTAAATTATAATTTCAAAACAATTTAGTAATGTAGTAAATCGAGATTTTAAAATTCGTTATCTCAAAAATGTTAATTCTTTTTTTTAACATAAAGCGCTTTTAATTCCTATTGGGCGTTTCTATTTAGATTTTTTATCCGTATTTAAATTTTGCGACGTAATATATTTCAGATTAATGAATTAAAACTTTCTACTATGGGTTTGCACGAATTTCCTTTTATTTCTTGTACTCTTTCCGTTTGGCTCTCCATTTTAACTTTTTTAATGGTGATCTTGATTATATCGCGTGCGGTTAAAGAACATGACAGGAAGTGACATATGATTGTAACTATTATATATTTAAAATTAAGTTTAATAAGTAATTGAATATCGCAGTTTTAATTAAATAGCTTTAATTGTTTTTTCATTTCTCGTGCAAAAATTATTACACGGATTTTGAGTAAAAATTTCAATATTACACGGCTTAGGGTTCTAAGACTCTCAATACAAGTTAGCTGGAGTAGTTAAACGTCTTTCGCAACATATTGCGAAAAAGTTATATTTTTAATATTGTTATTTACCTTTTAATTTTTTTCTTCTAAACAACCTAAATAAATTTTAAAATCACGTTAAAACATTAATATAGTAACCTTTGATCGGCTTCAATAAATGGAATTAGATATAAGTTAAATCACACTAACCAAATCGGTGGGTATAAATAACCCACTTGAATATAATCGTGACTTTTGCCAGTAGTAAATAATACATCTCAAAATCAAATAAAGGAACGTACATCGGATAGTTGAGAATACGTTTTGACGTTACATAAAAATGATATTGTTCGACAAACGCCCTTGCAAAGCTACCACGCCTCCTTTGGCAATATTTTATTATGAACTTTTCTATCTAGGATGTCACTCGTGCAGTTGATCGTCGGGCTAATAGGTCGTATCCGTGTTACCAACCTGGAAGCGCTCCGATATTTCGCGAATTTTCGTTCTTTCGTTAAAGTAACATTAACAATTTTCCTTCCTAAATTTTATTTTATATTATTCAATGTTCTTCTGTGCATTTTATTCTTAAATCTCGTTCGGGAAAAGTTTTTCCGACTCGATAAAAGTTTACTTTAGTGTATTAAAACGTTTTAGTATGGAAGAGCGAAACTTGCCGCACGTTTCCGTGGAAGAGGCTGTTAGTTCGACTTGGCCTTTTTCCTATTCAGATTACAAGCCATATCAAGAACCGGTGCTCTCATGGCCAATATTGTAAATATCTCTATTTTTATTTTAAAAAATATGTGAATAAAGTCATTTATAATTAAAATCAATATATTATAATCGTGTTTATATATTTTAGGGATCATGAAGTTTCGAGCACTACGTGGCCATATAGTCACGTCCCTTCGTTAGACACCTCGTCTGAATCTGAAAGGTATGTATAAATATTCTTAATTTTTTATGAAACTTGTAAACCATAGGCATAAAGGGGATTTTTTTTATTATATCGAATTGATAACACGCATTTTCATAATTTGAAAGTCTAATTTTAAAACTATTTAGTAATTTAGTAATTCGAGATTGGAAAATTCGTTATCACAAAAATTTCAATTCCTTTTTTTAATATAAAGCGGTTTTTCTTCCTATTGGGCGTTCCTATTTAGATTATTTACTTATATTTAAATTTTGGGATATAATATATTTCAGCGTAATGAATTAAAACTTTCTGCTATGGGTTGCACGAGTTTCCCTTTTATTTCTTTTACTGTTTCCGTTTGGCTCTCCATTTTAACTTTTTTAATGGTGATCTTAATTATATCGCGTGCCGTTTAAGAACTTGGCAGCTAATGATATGTGATAGTAACTTTGATCTTGGTGAAATTAAGTTTATAAATTAATACAATGTCGCAGTTTTAATTAAATACTTATAATTGTTTTTTCACTTCACATTTTTTATTTATAGCAAAGCCGTTTAATGGCAGTTACAGAAACACCCTTACGTAATTTGTTTCAATAACCTTATACCTAGACAGGTTATAATCTCACTTTTCTATTATTATACTATAAACCTACAGATGACTTCATGCATCAAACTTAACATATTCGAAGAAAAACGTAATTTTTTTTTCATGGAAGTCACCACTTTCGTAATAATTTTTCCTAGTGATCAGAACAGAAAACGTCTGTAAATAAACATTTCGGGGGTTACACGTGTTATCCATGTTACGAAATATTTTGTACTGCAATGATTTTAATAACTTACCGTTTTTCATTTTCCCGGCGGAAAATTGTAACAACGGACCACTTGTGGAGTTACTTTTCTTTTTTCAAAGAACATCATTAGCAGACATTGAAAGTTGAAACAAATAGTATATTGTATGCAATATGTTAAAATTTATAGGTGCTATCTGAGAAACTTAAATTTCCATCTTACATAGTAGGGTTTCGAGGTTTTCATCTTAATAGGATTTCAAGGTTTTCCAATAGGATTTCTAGGGTAAATGAGAAGAAAATTAAATATTGAATATATTTGGCGTAGAATCGAATATATTTTGTAGAAAATTGAAATTTGATTTTGTAGTAAAGCTCATTATTAACCTGCGCGTATCTCAATAGCTAACATTCAAAATATTTTAAAGGAAATTTTAGAAGGGTAGTGGGGGAAGGGTTGGGTTTGTTAATCAAATTATGCACACGATAGAAATGTAAAATTCCATATATAGTGTGTGTAAAATTCCATATATAGTGTTTGAAACAATTAATTATATACGTTTCAAAAATATTTTCTTATTTTAGGTATTTTTTCAGAAATATACTAAAAAATATGCAAAAAACATATTTCTCTTCTATATTTCCCAATCTAATGAAGCTTATATGATTAAAAAAATGGGTTCTTGAAGTTTTTAAGAAAACTATAAATATGATACTAGATATCACAGTTTATGATATATTCGCCTTTAAATTAATTCAATTATATTAATAATAATTAAATACTTATTGCACAATGAAGTCCATATTACCTATGACTAACAAAATAATCTCACTTCAAACGAGATACGGGACGTTTGATGTGCGAGTCAGACTTGCACTTGAATAATTTTTTTAAGTTGTTTGAGCTACAAAATTTGGCATAGTGATGAAATATATGTTTCGGTAATTAAGACATAATAGAAAAAAAATTCAGAAAAACTTTTTTTTTTTATTGTCTCTATTGAGTGGGATATTAATTAAAATGAGACTTACACGGAATCCAAAATAATTTATTTCAGAATTTTATGTAAGATAATTTGAAGAGATTTTGCTAAGAAGAGATTCTCCCTTCTGTTTCCGAAATTGCTACAATTATAAAAAAACAGCGTTACTAAAACTTTATGCCGTTTAAAGTTCTAAAATTCATAACTTTGAAATATGCTCGATAATTTTGGGCCCGCGGGAAATATGATATAAGAAAAAAACATTTAAATCGCTCGTGTTCTTAGAACAACATAAAATCATCATATAATGTTTCTATTAAACTAAACAGAAACACTATATACCTACCTTTAAATATTTATTTACGTCTAAGTATGTGCGGAACCGTCATAGTACTTAACATATTTATTTTCTAAGCAGTTACAATTTTGGGTACCAAGTGAAAACTTTAAAAAGTGATTTCAAAATATATAATTTGTTTTCAATATAATTTTTTGTAACCAAACTTCCAAAAGTCTCTGACTCCTTTAGTAAAAAATCATCCGACACATTTACGATCTCGAAAACTCTGAAAAATACACCTTTACGATCTCGAAAACTTTGAAAAATACACCTTCACGATCTCGAAAACTTTGAAAAATATACCTTCACGATCTCGAAAACTCTGAAGAACGTAAACGTCGGTGATGAGGTCTTTAAATAAAAATTCCCATTACTTGAGTTAGTTTTTTGTTGAAAACTATTTAATTATTCCGATCTAAATTATATGTTCTATGAATGATTAGAAAAAAAATTACTGTTTTTGCTTATCAATTATTATAATGTTAAAATAAAACTAGAAGACATATTCGAATTGCGGCAAATCGACGCGAAATTGGTGTCTTTTACTCCATAATTTATATGAACTTCCCTTTTGAAATGATTCCACATATGACAGGTGACATTTAAGAAAAAAGTTAGTTTACTTTATTTCCTGAACGTTTTCAAGTAATCTAATTTCAAGTACACTTAGAGACAGAATTTTTTAAAAACGTCACAACTAAATAACAGAAAATAATTTATACAGAGACAAAATGTTATAGAGCAAAAATTGCATGCGCTTAACGGGTAATTTGTTTTCTAGAAAAAAAAACATAAAATATAAACGCGTTATTTTTTATTGTGCTGTAAAATTTCAGTTCAAAAAATTAATATTATGTTAAAATAAAGATTTCAGTCTTGTCTTGTCAGTAAATAAGTTTGTACCTAGATATAATTCTTATGAATAAAGTCAACAAAATATAAACCGTAAGAATAATTGAATAAAATGTATAATAAACTCAAATGTATAATAAAATAACAAAAAGTCTTGCGGGAGCATATCTTTATAATTATGTCCCTTGCATTATATAACCTGATAAAAATATCTTAAAAATATTTTTGTAGAAATATGAATATCAAACAATAAAAAGGGTTGCCAGGAACTCTTTTAAAAAAAGAATGTTACGCAACCGGCAGTTGCTAAAAAAGACCACTGTAAAAAAAAAATACTCCCGAACTTTTTCGTGGGGTAGCTACAAACATTTTCGTAACAACTTCCCCTTTTCGTTTTGATCCAAAATAAGGTGACAATGAATCTAATTTTAAATAAAATTTTTCCGCGTTTTAAAGTCACAACATGTTTCGTTGTAATCACGTGACATGGACGTAAATGTACTTTTTGGGGAAAATCAAATAACAATAAATATAATATTTTTTTAGTTGCAACAAGAGGAACCTACATTTTTTTATACAATAGCGCTTCCCTTTTTGGTTTTATATCGAGTTAAAGTGACAACGAATCTAATTTTAATAAAAATTCGCTCATGATTCAATGTTGTCACTTAACATATTTCGGTGCAGTCAAATATACCTAAATATACTTTTTGGGGGAGAGTCAAATAACAATAGTCATTTTATTGCTATAGCAGAAATCTACAATATTATTTCATCACAATAGCGTTTCCGCTTTTAGTTTTAGTTCAAAATGTGGTGACAATGAATCTAATTTTAATAAAATTTCACCTGTGACTCAAAGTAATCATGTAAGACATTTTTTTTTTACCTAAATGTATTTATTGGGGTATAATTCAGTAATATTTTTGTACCTAAATGTATTTATTGGGGTATAATTCAGTAATATTTTTTTATTACAATAATTTCCTCTTTTAGTTTTAGTCCAAAATATTGCAGTAAAATTCAACATTAATCTAAATATCGAATCTATGTAACGCGGTACCAAGTATATATATATAGAATTATTATTTATATAGATTAATTAAAATAATTAAGTGAAAATGTTGACTTAGTAATAATTTCGAACTTAGTAATATAATATTATTTATAACTTAGTGACTTAGTAATATTTTCGATATTAACTTTTTCATAAGTAAATCCACCATCAAATAAAACTAGCTTCGATTTCTTGCATCAAAAACAATCAGGTATTGTATCGATACTGAATAGTCGTAGCTAAAAATTTCAAACAAAATTAAGTAATTTTTGACAGCAATTCATTACACGAAATTCGAAGTTCGTGGCTTGAAAATATAGACGTATATTCTAATGAAAAATGTAACCAAATATTTCAACAGTAAGCGCGTCTTTTATTTCTACGATTTTATTTTCTTTTAACTTTGAGTATCTATAGGCGTTTGTATTTGTACAGAACAAGCTTAAAAAATTAGATATCCTGCAATTACCGTTTAACAATATTTAGCAGCTACGATTTCCTCAAGAGAAGCAGAATAAATGAAAATGCAAAATTCAAAAATATAGCATTACATTTTATTTATTTTACATTTTATTGAACTCGAAATGAAACGTAACTCGCCTTGAGACTAGTTTAAAATTTCCTTTGTTTTATCTTAAAGGCATACTTCACCAGTTTATTACTTTACAATTCCAGTTTTTTTGGTTTTAGTCCATTTCGCAAGGTGTTCAAAGAAATATTTCGGTAAGACTAATAGGCTCTTGTGATGATACTGCCGGGAATTACAATCATTGATTTAAAACAAAATTACAATGCGAAAATTGCTATAGACACAACAAACATTGTTGTTGTTTTTGTTTAGTACCGACGTATGCTATTTGGTGTGGTGCATTTTAAATTAGACTGCTGTATTATATTCATATAATCGCTAGCTTTTATCCAGAAAGGGGGTAGGGAGACGTGATTATTTCAAACTTACACTTAATACTTTTCTTGAAAAACAATTGATTACTTATCGAGAAAAATATTTTAGGGAAATTATTAGTTCTGTCAGCGGAAACCTTAAACTCCCCTCTGAAGATTAAATCCTTTCCAGATACGTGAATGCATTATTATGTACGCAAGTCATAATAAGATCTATTGATTTTTATTTCCCCTTCTGTTAATGTTCAAAGTTATTTTTCTTAAACTTGATAAACAATTTTCTTTAAATAATTATTTTATTTTACAATTAAATGAAACTACGTGATGTAGTATCATTTCTACATTCTTTAAGTTCTTTACCACGGCCTAGGTTCCGCTGTATTACAACATCTTCATGTGGGCTATTAGCAATGATCATTTGTGTGATTAATTGTGATTCATGATTAATTGTGAATAATGAATTACTGCAAAATTAACGCCAAATATATTCAATATTTTATGTTAATTAATTAAGCGTAATTTTTGGTTTTATTTTATTTCTAAACACAAACAATTAAATTGGTACGTACGAAAGTTTACAAACTATCTCACTATACGATAAAAAGTGTATTTTTTTATTAGTACTACAGTTTATTTAATTGAAACTACACAATAAAATAATTGTACAGTTTCAATTTAATGAGGAATCAAAGGAAAATCCTTTTCCTTTGTCCCTATGTCTCCCCAACTTCCTATAAAACTTACCCTTCGTCAATAAAAATATTTTTTCATTACTTTCGTGCACTTCGTTTAAAGGTAGACAGGTGTTTATTTGACAAGTAATATATGGTGGACGGGTTCCAAGGTTCTATAAACAACTACTGCTTAGAATTTGTTTACCAATGTAGTTTATTAATTACTATTAAAAATGAAATATTTATCACAATTGAATGAAACTACGTGATGTATTATTATATCTACTTTCTTTAAGTTCTTTATCTCGACCTACGTTTCCTTGTATTAGATCTTCAGATGGGCCATTAGCAAAGATTAACCAATCTAAGTTATTCTTTGCCAATAGCCCACCTGAAGATGTTGTAATACGATGAAACCTAGGTCGTGCTAAACAACTTAAAGAAAGTGGAAATAATACTACATCACGTAGTTTCATTTAATTGTGAATAATGGATTTCTACAAAATTAACGCCAAATATATTCAATATTGAAATATTATTATTTTGTGTTACTACCTACTAATAACATCCATATATAGTATTTCGTCTTGTTCTTGACAAGGCAAAATAGTTCAACGTCTCTCATAAGCTTCTCAGACGTTGGGCAACCAATTATCTTCTGCAATCGGCTGTCCTTTTCCCAGCAACTTTTCCCGTCATTATTAGTTGCAAGAGCTCTTATCTTTTATGCACGAGCACATGTCCCAGAAATGCAACTTTACTTTGTTTGCTTGTTTGTGACAGCTGACGTTTCTGGGTTTCTAGAACTTTCTCATTGGTGGCTTTCTGAATTTAAAATATAGACATCAAGCGTCTATAAACGATCACGATTTCCTAAATATTTCACCAGAAAATAATGTTTTGGTTATAAAGATTGAACAAGATGTGTTTTAAGAAAGTGAAATACAAATATAAAAAGCACATTTCACTGTTTCGACAACTTTAAAAAGCTATTTAAATGCGGTTTTGTGATATCTGCTTAAACTACTAATCAAAGTTGAAAACATAATTATACTTAGGGACTAAGTACAGTGACACAAAATATTTTTTTCCGTTAATGCAATTTCCTGAATTACAATTAGATACGTCATAAAAAAATTTTCAATTATTATTTTTGGTATTTGAGTATTTTACGAAAAGTACTTTTTTCCTTTTTATATTCGTTTTCTATTTTTTTAGAAATAAAGCTGACACTAAATTTTATTTTGTATGTTTATACAAGCTGCGTGCAATTTAAATCACTAAGATATGTATACTAATTAAAAAAGGCTTTTGGCTACGGACAAGCAATAAATTTCAAATGTCTTCACAAAGTATTTTTCATTTAATTTTTTTACTATTTACCGTTTTTTATGTTTAATATTCTTTTGTAAAAAAAACGTAAGTATAAAAATAAAACGAATTAAGACAACGTACCCGTAATAACCGCTGCTTCGTTGCAAAAATATAATTTGTATGACAGACATTTTGTTACATTTCTTTTTCGGAAAATAAACCATGAGCGAATTTTTCTTTCAAATAAATAAAGGAAAATAAAAAAAAATCGCTTTTGATAAAGTACACTTGTTATTATTTTTTTGTTATGATTCGAAGCAGTCGCCATTGTAACTACTCGTAGCTATCCATTACCATATCTTATTATATCGTATTACTATAGATTATTATGAAAGTACTTGTAATAGTTAAATTAAATAAATTAATAAACTAATTAACGTTAAGCACATTAAACACCGTCCATCTTGCATGACCAGCAGGGAGAGGCGCCGCTATATGAGAAAGCTAGGTAGACAAAGCGCTTAGTCTGTCCTTTTTGTTTTTTTGTTACAGTGGCTTTTTGTCGTACATGAAATATATCATGTAAACCCTTTTAAAGTTATTTATTGAAAAATAGATTAAAAAGTTGTTTCTTGAATATCTGTACATGACGTTGTATGGTTACTCCCTTCCTCTATTTCGTACCGTTTATCTGCTGGGCGTGATTGTTCCATTTTACGGAAAATGAAATATTTATGAAGATATATTTCTCTTATATAGGTATTACCCAATTGATGGTTAAAATATATCATTGCTGTTAAATGAGGCTTTTTCAGAGTTAGAAAAACAATCAAAGTATGGAATTCTGACTCATCTGTAAGTAAGATTAACTGGTGGGGAACGTGTTGAGTTATAGTTCTTAATTTGCCTTATGGGACACCTACTTCTATTTGGAGTACTATAACAATAACTAAATACTAGTACCATTACGGGTAGCAGACTTTGCCATCTAACCGTTAAAGATGAGATTACTATATACATATACATAAATAAATTTTAAATTTATTATCAATTTTTCTCTCCAACACACACCTCCTGTCTAACTGAAAAATTATCGACTAGATATACAACCTATCCTATCTTTTCCGCGATATTTATATTTGTTACAATGTATATTTCAAACGTGTAAATGTTAGAGTTCACTCGAATACTTCTTCGTGTCGAGTTTTAAAGGTTTCACTCTAGGTGGAGATTGTAAGGCAACGTCAATTTTTCGCACACTGAAATCTTTCATTTTCTGATTTAATGTCAAAATAATATTTATGATAAAATTGAGAATTTAATAAATGTAATAGATGATTCCTCAACTTGACCAATACATAGAAACCGTTATAACCTATTGGTGCTTCCAAATGTGAGCTTAATTTAATTAAACTTTTTTCTTTTCTTATAAAAATACCTTTTATAAAGAACCCTTTTCAACTCCTTCTTAGTTCCATTCGCCTTCCACTTTGGTGGTGTATTATTTAAACTGACGAATTGATCTGGATGAAATTTGGTTGACATTTACCTGTACATATTTCCAGCCAATTTTTTTTCATTGTCATTAATTTAATCTTCCTACTTTAAAATTGAAGGTTCTTTCCGTAAAAATATTCACTTTTTGGGTTTCAAAAGTTTTTGCAATAAAAATTAGGATAATTATCGTAAAACTATTTATTCATTACATAGAGCAGTATTTCCACTTCCTTTGCCACATAAACATGTACCGCGTATCATTTCTGATACTTCCTAAATTACAACAATTTGTTTCCCTAATATTACGTAAGAATCACCCATTCTAATTTATATAGTCTATTTATAAATAAATAAATTCTTTAAAGTTTTTTAATAAATCTAAAGCTCTCGGAAGCCTTTAAAAATATTAATAATTATTAAAAATTTATTAATAGAAAGCTTTGAAGATTTTGGTTTATCTACATAAGATTTTTCCAAAATTATGGCCAACAAACAATTTACATAAAACCCATATGAATCGAAAGTTGACATTAATACAAACAAAAATAATTTACTTGGCAAAACCTTGTTAAGAGTGAAGTTACCATTAAAGATGTACTAATGGCACTACGAGTTAAGAGCAAAATAAAAACTAAACTTTGGTAGTATATAGGTATTAAAGAGTGATTATTGGGTTCTTGATGGGGTTCCTACCTTAATAAACTTTGTCAAAAATAATCTATTAGCAGCATAGTTACACATTGTAAGTTGCGGCGCAGTTGCTACTATGACACTTTAAATTTATTATTATTTTTGTTCGTAAAACAAAATTCTAACAATTAGTGTTTTAATACTCGCTGCCTAATGGTTAATTTACAGAACCCCGATACTCTGTCACTTTAGCAGCATTTTGGGGTACTTTTTTGAATAAAACTGAATAAAAATAAAACTGCCGCATGAGATGTGGGGGGAGAAACAGATAGGGAGGGCGGTTTTTTCTCAGTGAAAAGGTCTTGTTTTTATTGCACGATCATGTTAACATTTACTTTCTTCTATCAAAAATATTCTATTCTAAAAAATAAAGTGGCAAATTTTATTTCTTCGTTTGTTTGCCCTAATTTCTGGAACCACACGTCTGATTTCGAAGATTATTTTTTTATTAGAAAGCTTATAATATGATACCACACTTATCCTTTTATTCAAATTCCTTTTATCATTATTGGCATCCTGTAGTCGCAAGGGATGATCGGCATTTTAATTACTAAGCACAAGTACTTTATTCCGATTAGTCGAGTTGAGATGCTGTTAAAATTTCGTTAGATTGTTTGAGACTAAGGTTATCGTCGGTTTTAAATTTTCCGGTTTCCTATTTGAGGCCCGCAACCGGAGCTCTGTATAAGAAATGATAAAAAAAGCAATAAATTGAAATTTTATATTTATTGCTTTTTATTACTATGCTATAAAATTGTATTTCTTAATTATAGGCAATTAGTAAAACAATTATTGTGACTATGTTATAAGAGTTATAATACGAGTCCTCCGTGAAAACAAAAATCGTGTTCCGATTTATTTATTCGAACGTGGTTTGAAATGTGAAGGTGGTATTTTAATTATTTTTAATTGATTTGATCGCGACCGCATGCCAAGAAATAGTCAGTAACTTAAACATTACACATAGCATTTCGTTTTGTTCAATTTAAGTTGCTTGACATTTTTATCGTAATTGTTTATTTGACTATTTTAAAGTATTTATGACGACTATTAGTAACAGTCAAATCCACATTGTATATATATATATATATATATATATATATATATATATATATATATATATATATATATATATATATCTGTGACACATTTAATTTAAAAAATGTGTTTACTTCTATAAAAGTGTATAGGTAGTAGTAGAGTATAAGAGATATGAAGTGTTCAGAGTATCCAATTGAACGCAGCTGCCATCGATACCCTGTAGATAAGATGTAAGATCAAGTGCTTGATACTTTTGATGACAATATTAGTCGGCTAGCGATTTTTTATTAATATAAAATTTCAATAATATTTAAATTGCTCATAATGAGTTATTATTTATTAGCTAAGTAATTTAAAGCTTGAGGTTCGTTTTACCTTTTATTTTTTATTGAAGTAGGTTTGATTTGAAACAATCTTAGGGCGTTTCGTGTTTTGTTATTATTCTTTTAGATCAAGTGCTTGATACTTTTGATGACAATATTAGTCGTCTAGCGATTTTTTATTAATATAAAATTTCAATAATATTTAAATTGCTCAAAATGAGTTATTATTTATTAGCTAAGTAATTTAAAGCTTGAGGTTCGTTTTACCTTATTATATTATAGATAGGGTCCTCTCGTAGTACGAATCCAATTTCTACTTATCTACGGCTTGGATTGGTTAGATTTGCATTTAACGAAGTCGTGATTTGCTAATATCCAACCTAATTTTGTAGTTAAGTAATGGTGAGAAATCATTTTTACAAGCTTCTGCTCGTGTTGCTATTGTTCAGGAAAGCTGTTTAAAGTAAATATATTGAATATATTTGGCGTTAATTTTGTAGATGTTTATTATTCACAATTAAATGAAACTACGTGATGTAGTATTATTTCTACTTTCTTTAAGTTCTTTACCGGTTTCGTTGTATGACAACGTCTTCAGGTGGCCAATTATCAATCTAGGTTTCGTCGTCGTCCCCATTTAATATTAAAAAGTTAAAAACAAAATTTAAACCAACAGTATATTTACTACTAAATGAAACTACTTAATAAAGTAGAAATAATACTACATTATGTAGTTTCATTTAGTAGTAAATATATTGTTTAAATTTTGTTTTTAACCTTTTAATATTAAATGGGGTGGTTTTAATTTTTGGATTGGTTTTTAAGCGAAGTTTAAACGAAGTCTAAGCGAAGACTTACTGGTAATAAATATCCTTCTTTAATTTCCGTGACTCAAAAGGATAAGCTTAACTCACAAAAGATCATCTACATGTGAACATATGTGCCAGTCGCAACCAATTTACTCGGTTGTGGTTTGGTATAGAAATATGAAACTTGGCATAATAAAATTGACCTGCATATTATGCAATAACTTAAGTAGTACGGAGCCAAATTAAGTTCTTGAACTTTTGTTTGTCTCGTGTAAAGTAGTGTGTGAAAGAGCTATTTATATACAAAGCACATATTTTTTAGAATTTTAAGTGGTCCTCGGGATATGCAGCAAAATGTGCAAAAAAGCCTATTCTCTCATATTGTTTCCGAAACTACTGTACCAAACAAATTAAAAAAATTAGTAAAACATAATTAGTCAAATTTTACTAGAATATAAATATTATTGCGATGGTGCTAAATGTTTTACGCCTGTAGACGACATGCTATGCAATATTGCATATTTATGTGATGAAAAATTAGTAGTTGCTTAAGTTGTAGGTTCCTTAGGAAGCACAGACGCTGGTAGTACGTGTTGTTATTCATACCTAAAATGTTTTATTTTTATTTTCGCACATCCTGGAAAATTTTTATTTTCACAATCACTAGCGACTGGAAGATTTTCCAATTTTTAACACTTTTAATATATATCAAGCAGGACACTTATGTGGAGCGGCATTTCTAATTGATATAGACGAACACGCTATCATAACACGCTATCTTTAACCTTGTAGCCTTGTAAGTTAATTTTTCACACTTAAAGAAAAGTGTGAAATTTGTGAGAGCAACATGAAACAGGGCATTAATAACATTAAATCTGCACTCCAAGAGGGCACCGACAGTCAATCAGGTCGAGGGTTCCATTTGCCTACAGAGTTACGAGTATAAGAGATATGAAGTGTTCAGAGTATCCAATTGAATGCAGCTGCCATCGATACCATGTAGATGGAATTAAGTGATTGATAATTTTGATGGCAATATTAGTCGGCTAGTGGTTTTTAATTAATATAAAATTTCAATGATGTTTAAATTGTTCAAAATGAGTTATTATTTATGAGCTAAGTAATTTAAAGCTTGAGGTTCTTTTTATCTTTTATTTTTATTGAAGTAGGTTTGATTTGAAACAATCTTAGGGCGTTTCGTGTTTTGTTATTATTCTTTTAGATCAAGTGTTTGATACTTTTGATGACAATATTAGTCGGCTAGCGATTTTTTATTAATATAAAATTTCAATGATGTTTAAATTGTTCAAAATAAGTTATTATTTATGAGCTAAGTAATTTAAAGCTTGAGGTTCTTTTTATCTTTTATTTTTATTGAAGTAGGTTTGATTTGAAACAATCTTAGGGCGTTTCGTGTTTTGTTATTATTCTTTTTGATCAAGTGTTTGATACTTTTAATGACAATATTAGTCGGCTAGCGATTTTTTATTAATATAAAATTTCAATAATATTTAAATTGTTCAGAATGAGTTATAATTTATGAGCTAAGTAATTTAAAGCTTGAGGTTCTTTTTACCTTTTATTTTTATTGAAGTAGGTTTGATTTGAAACAATCTTAGGTCGTTTCGTGTTTTGTTAATATTCTTTTAGATCAAGTGCTTGATACTTTTGATGACAACATTAGTCTGCTAGTGGTTTTTTATTAATATAAAATTTCAATAATGTATAAATTGTCCAAAATGAGTTATTATTTATTAGCTAAGTAATTTAAAGCTTAAGGTTCGTTTTACCTTTTATTTTTTATTGAAGTAGGTTTGATTTGAAACAATCTTAGGGCGTTTCGTGTTTTGTTATTATTCTTTTAGATAAAGTGCTTGATATTTTTGATGACAATATTAGTCGGCTAGCGATTTTTTATTAATATAAAATTTCAATAATATTTAAATTGTTCAGAATGAGTTATTATTTATGAGCTAAGTAATTTAAAGCTTGAGGTTCTTTTTACCTTTTATTTTTATTGAAGTAGGTTTGATTTGAAACAATCTTAGGTCGTTTCGTGTTTTGTTATTATTCTTTTAGATCAAGTGTTTGATACTTTTGATGACAATATTAGTCGGCTAGCGATTTTTTATTAATATAAAATTTCAATAATATTTAAATTGTTCAGAATGATTTATAATTTATGAGCTAAGTAATTTAAAGGTTGAGGTTCTTTTTACCTTTTATTTTTATTGAAGTAGGTTTGATTTGAAACAATCTTTGGTCGTTTCGTGTTTTGTTATTATTCTTTTAGATAAAGTGCTTGATACTTTTGATGACAATATTAGTCGGCTAGCGATTTTTTATTAATATAAAATTTCAATAATATTTAAATTGTTCAGAATGAGTTATTATTTATGAGCTAAGTAATTTAAAGCTTGAGGTTCTTTTTACCTTTTATTTTTATTGAAGTAGGTTTGATTTGAAACAATCTTAGGGCGTTTCGTGTTTTGTTAACATTCTTTTAGATCAAGTGTTTGATACTTTTGATGACAATATTAGTCGGCTAGCGTTTTTTTTTGTTAATAACAAATTTCAAAAACATTTAATTGTTCAAAATTAGTCATTATTTAAATTACTGTTATATTTTGTCGCCATCTGCTTTTTTCTATTCCCAAAAAAAAGAATCTGGGAATAGAAAAAAGCAGATGGCGACAAAATATAAAATATTAAAGAAGCTGTGGAAAATAGATAAAATTATTGCTATCCCAGGACTATAGAACATTAATATTAAAAATAATACGCGAAGTCCAACGTAATCAGCTTTTCGACGTCCTAAAAATACTGAACAATGACTTCTTATTTTTCCTATGAAAATAATTTTGAAAATATGTAATATCTATTTAGTACATTTTCATGCTTTTCTTAAAGTTATAGTAAACATGTTCGTGGCAAATTGATTCTTAAGTTAAGTATATGTATATATATATATATATATATATATATATATATATATACATATATATATATACATAAATAATAATACAAATTTACTAAACTTAATTTCGGCATATTATTAGAAAGTAAGAGATAGGTAAAATTTAATAAGTCAAAGAGATTCTTTGTATTTTTCTTCAACTTTCGTTCGAAACTTTTTTATTACTACAAACTGTTGTGAAATATGGCCAAAAAAAAAAGAAAAAAACGAAAGAAAATCGTCCGCCATTTTTCAAGACGACCACCATTGCAAAGCGTGCATTGTTGTCGTTTTTCCATTCGTTATTTTTAGGTGCCAGTACTGTTCATGTACAATCTATACATATTAAAGGAATTATATCCAAGTAAACCCCTGATAAAATTGGAATACCACGAGAATACTATAAAATTAGTTTAGTACCTGAGCTGATAACTATTTTCATATAAGTTTTGGACACTCCAGTTGCATCTCTTTATTGTCCTAAAATAAAAAAAAATTCTACTTTTCTGTATTCTAAAGTATAAAAGAGTAGTATTATAAAATCATAGAATTGGTAGAAATAGCAACCATGTTTTTTAAGTTTCGTAGTAATACAGCGAAACATTATAATATCGTCATGTCCGCTCGTATGTCTGCCAATCACATGTCACAGTATATACAATTGTAGACTTCTGCGCAGGGCCGCGCCGACCCCCACAGCGCCTGTGTGCGAAACCTATGAAGCGCCTCTTTTTTTCATGAATCTCAATGTTTTAATCTATTTTTATTTCTTATTTGTTAATGTTGACCGAAATAAATGTTCTCTATAATTAGATAATATTTTCCTAAATAGGTAAAACCAGTTCGTTTTCGCTTGCCAATTATTACGAAAAATAAAACGCGAATTAAATTTTCACATATTTTATTTATGATGTTCCATCTAATTGTATAATTATATATTAATAACAAAATAACTGACTTTTTTCTTATAATACTAATTTAACTATTACGTATGCTATGTTAAAACAACAACAAGAGTCTAAAATGTGTAAGAATATAAAAAAATTAAATTATATTATTTCCACTCTTCTAGCTTTTTTCTTTGCGAAATCTTTAATAGTTTCGTGTATGTCTATATGGTCTAATATGGCCTCCTCTATGGAAATTGTTGCTAAATTTGTTAATCTTTCCTAGCTCATTGTTGAGCGCAGGTAATTTTTTATTAGTTTTAATTTAGAAAATGAACTTTCCGCGCTTGCTACGGTAACTGGCATAGTTAGCAAAATTCGTAATGCTATTGTGATGTTAGGGCATACAGCTGTCAAATTGTTTAAATATATAAATTCGAGAATTTTCGCTACATCATTATTTAATTTTTTGAAAAAAGATTGACATGCTATAATTTCTTCACACAAATCATCGGCGTTCATGTCCAATGAATCATTTGCTGTAAGTTTTTCCTGCAAACGATCACAGCTAATTCTTAATTGACTTTGTTCTTGGTCATCACTTTGTTTAAATAAAAAATTAAACACGTCATTGTGATTATTCAATAAATTAAATCTTTCGTCTACGGAGGATAAAGCTTGATCCAATATATACAAAATACATTAATTTTAAAAGCTATTTTCGGATCATTTATAGTGTGGTCTTCGTGTTCATAATCAAAACTCTTTGGAGTCTTGCGACGTCTTAGGGGTCTGGATCTGGAAGTTTCAAATTCAGCCTCGACATCTAATTTTTCGGCAATTTTCATGGCATCGTTTACAATTTCTTCAAAATTTGCGTCGGTTCTGATTTTTATCAAAAACTTCTTTAATTCCGTTAAAGCATCTAAAGCAACTTGCATATTCACATCGATGGACTGCACCATTTTGCTCACAAAATTTACTTTTGTCAATATTATATGCCATATATTTAGTAAACAAATGAATGAAAAGGACCTAATTTTTCTGCTAGACTTTTAGCGTCATATTTTGCTTTCTGATCATATGATACACCATTTGATATTTCATATAATGGATCATAAATTTCTGGTAAATTTGTAAACAGCAGTTTGATAACTTCTATTCTACTTGACCATCTTGTTTCAGACAATGGTTTTAAGGTTAGATTTATGACATATTTTTTTAATAAGTCCCATCTTTCGGTAGAAGACGAAAAATATTTATATAATTCTTGCACAATACTAAAAAATCCAGTCGTATGATGATTGAAATTGGCAGCGTCGTTTACTATCAAATTTAAACTATGGCAAGCGCACGGTACATAGAAAGCGCGGGGATTTAGATCCAGCAATCTTTTTTGAAGACCATTATTTTTACCGCGCATATTTGATCCATTATCATAGCCCTGTCCCCTTAAGTTGTTTATGTCCAAATTAATTTTGTCTAGTTTTTCTATTATGAATGACGTTCATCCAACGCCAGTTGTATCGATAATTGGACAGAAGGCTAGGAAATGCTCCCTAATTTCCAACTTTCTAGTTTCTGTGTTAAAATTGACAAATATTATTATAATACTAATTTGGTCTACGTGTGAAACGTCAGGAGTACAATCCAGCATTATTGAAAAATATTTATTAATTTTACATAAATTTAAAATAAATTGTTGAATTTGGTTACCGAGTATGTAAATGATTTCATTTTGGATCTTATATTCAAGATAAGTCGGCATATTTTTGAAATCCGAATCATTCGTTACGCGTCGTATATGTTCAGTCATTGAAAGATCGAATTTTCCTAACATTTCATGAAATGAGCAGAACTTTTCTCATGTCTGCTGCAATACAAAGCTAGATGTTTCATGATGTCAAGCGGAAAATTATACTGTTTAATTTGTTTAATCGAATTTTCTGTTAGATACTGGATCAAAGTAGCATTTAAAACTTCTGGCCAGAATCCAGGGTCATCCTTGGAAAAAGTTGGTATTAGTGATGATAATTGTCTTGGCGGTGACAATGGTGTATCAGCAGTATCAGGCAGAGGCACATCATCTTAAATTAAAGACAGACAAACAAAAACATAATATTGCTCAGTTTATTCAGACTATCTACTTGTCTGAATAAATTGATTTGTCTATCTATGAATAATTATGTATAATAAATATAAATTAAATAAATAAATAAATGAATATTACTCGACAATTAAACTCCGCCGTTTAGTCCCAAACTAAGCAGGGCTTGTAATTATGGGTACTAGATAACTGACGTGCAAATGTGATTTATAGCATTTTAAATTTGAATTTGAAATACTACTAATATACTTATTTCTGCAAATAAATAAATATTACATACATACAAACACAAAGTTTTTTTAAAGCACCTTGCGGGAATCGAACCCGTGATTTCCGGCAGCGATTAGTTGTATAAAATAAAACAGTCACGGCATCTATCCGCCACATCAAAATCGGTGAGGCGTTTCGACGATTAAGAAAAAGACTGACAGGAATTAAAAAAAAAAGTGTTTTTTTTTATCTTGACATCACAAACAGACTAAAGTTATATTTATTTGTATGGAAATTACATAAAGCAAATACCACATGAAGCGTTTTTTGAATCAGATTCTACAACACGTTCATCGATAAAATGACTGGTTTCTGTCTCTGATGATGCTTTGGAAGTGGACGGTAGAGCCGTAAAATATTTACTTATTTTAGTTGTATTTTTATCACGTTCTTCTTCTTGTTTTCTTTTCCTTATTAAATTCTGGTAACCAGATAATTTCTTTATTTTATCTTGATTACTATCACTCATTGTGGAAACACGTTAAAACAATCAGTAACACACAAACTATTTTATTGTTTTTAGTGCTAGAACTTCTTCTTATTATGCAAAAATAATGCGCACCTTGCCCACACTTTCGATTGAATGACTGTTCAATCAATTGTTTTGGCTCTCTCGTTCCTTAAAGTCGGGCTGTCGGGGAACCCCCTGGCCCCACCCCCTTGCGTCGCAGACATCGCATCGGTCGGGTTGCGTTCATAAACTCATTCAAACTCATGGCGGCTCTTTTGATTTTAACGCTGAGCTCGTAATTATTGTAAACTAAAACCCAAAGCGTAAAATTAAACCACAAACGTGAATATTATCTTGGGACACTTGTACAATAAACGCAATATTATATTTTGTTATTTACGAGGCATTTTTTGCGCCTGTTATACCTACTTATTTATCGATACTCCACTGCAAAGAAATATGTTGTTGTGTAAGTGTACCAAAAATAATTTCGATAGCGACGCCCCTGTTGCCTTGGCGCCTGTGTGCTCCGCACGCTTCGCACGCAGGAGCGGCGCGGCCCTGCTTCTGCGTATAAAATTATCCTCCAAAATAGATAGCTCGGCTATTACATTAACTAAATTAATAAATAAACATTTTTATTTTTTTTATATCAAATGTATTTGCGCGTTAATTTTGTAGAAATTCATTATTCACAATTAAATGGAACTACGTGATGTAGTATTATTTCTACTTTTTTTAAGTTCTTTACCGCGACTTAGGTTTCGTTGTATTACAATATCTTTAGGTGGGCTATTAGCAAAGATCTTGTTACTATATCACGCAGTTTCATTTAATTGCTCTTTTTTTCCTCCTTTCAATCCTTGCATTCCGATGATGTAATTATTCAAAAATATTTTGAGATTGAAACATAGGTATGATACAACCTCACTTAAAATTCTACCCACGTTAAAACATGCATTGTTTCTTTACAGAAAATTTATTATCCGTACCATTTTACCATTTATTTCGCTTACCAGATACCAATTATTGCCCTTAACAGTTATCGTTTTTGCCGTTACTAATTTGCCATTTATTATACATATTGCAATCCAAGATTTAAATTGCCAGTTTTATTCCTTTCAATCTTTAAATACCAGCAATGTTGCTCTTTTCATCGTATCGTATGTCATATTTAGTTAAATGAAGGTACCATAAAAAGGTATGAAGGCACAATAATATTTACTCAGTGCCCTTGAGGACCCCATAATATGGTTTTATTATCATTAGCAGTATTTTGTGTCTATTTTTTCTTATGCAAAGACCCGTTTAGAGAATATTTGAATCTCTAGAATGCACCTCCAATAGGGCTACGCTAATTAAATACCACGTAAGTGTACAGGTAGGTGTTTCATAATTTACCATATTTCAATATTTTATTTTCAATGTGGATCTATCTACTTTTTGTTGGTTTCATTTTATGATGTTAGTAAACGCCCTACAACCATTTGGTGTGATAAAAAGGCTTAACTTCAGTGCATCACTATAAATTATTCTTACCACATATACCTGACATTTATGGGTTTAGTATAAAGACTAGGAAAAACCTGCTCACCGTATTTCACCAGTTCACTTATTTTTTAATTCTGTCTATTAGTCTAATTCTAACTCTGCCATAAATCCCTGTTAGTAAAACCATTTGAAACGATATGTCTATTGTGATACAATATATGTCGTCGCCGTAGTGTTTTCGATTTATCACAAAGCCTGCAGCCTTTGACGGCATGGCGCACCGCAAATATCCGCCTGGACGCTCGTCGAGCTGGGCTAGATTAGCGTTGTGTTTGACTCTAAGAGATAACTTTCGTAGCAATAAGTACGCCATACGTATCAAATGTATACATTAAAGTACATAAATAAATAAATATATACAATCCTTACTGCTGTGTCTGACATCTGAATCCTTATGTCTGACATCTAAACGTTGACAAACAAGAAGTGTATTTTATGTTTTCAAAGCGTCTTTGCTGTAATTCAATTTTTTGTATTTCAAATTTTCACCTCGCCGAAGTACGTCACCGCGATATATTATGCAGGCATTTTTATTTAGTGCCTAAGGCGTATTGAAATAAAACTTAATCACATTTGAATGCATCATTTTTTTAAATATTTCGTTAACATTATCCAATACCACCAGACGAGGCTTTTTCCACAGTTATGAAAATAACGAAAGCGTTGAGTTCTGATTCGTATATTTGTCTGATGCATAACATATAAAAAAGGAGTTATCAATGGTAGAGTAATAAACTTTAGTATTCGCCTCAATACGACTTTGTTAACCAAAAGATATTAAAAATATTTTTCGAAGCGAATTGATGATGGAAGTTTCTGCGCTTCAATAAATGAAATTAAACTACAATAATGACTATTTTCTTATTGTGTGAATGCATGAAATGAATGTGATGCATATAAAGTTTATTATATAAAATGTATAGGCAAAAGTTTTGAAAAAAAAACTATCGAAAATTTTCCGGTAAATGTCTACGCATTTTTTATGCATAACAAGGGGATATTTTTTTGTGTTTGTACCATTAATAGTTTTTTTTCTTAATAATTAATTGGAATATACAAAAAACACTCCACAGGCTAAATCACCGGAAATGATAAACGAGGAACTTGTTAAATTAAATAACTGAACTCTAATTTTACCATAAATGGCATCAAAAGTAAAAACCCTCATTAGATCAAAAATGAAAATAGTCGCACATTGCATTACTTCCACCACGATCGATACTCATATGGAGCATTGTTTCCACGACGATGAGCGATCCACCTGTTTCTATTTGATGCAGTGCAACAGGTAGGTACAATTATCGCTATGTCTACAATTTAAAATTATTAAAAACATTTTTCCACGTAAAATTTCAAAGACTTCACTTCACTTATATATACTTTGCGATACTCCGCAACGTTTTCCTTACTAGATTCAAGGTCAAGAAAATATCGATAATAAACTTAGAGAATAATATTAGTATTAGATAATTTCTCTCCTTGACCCAGACCTGGAAACAGTAACAGTGGATTAATACTTATTAGCATAAACTAAAGGATTAAGCTAGATTAAATTTCGTATTTGCTAACATTTTATAAACGTCGTATTTTCATTTTCCGATCATATTTCTCATTTTCATTATCCAAATAATCACTTGTCTAGTTTTAAAATTTGCCGTAATTTTCGGAAAACCATTCTTTAATTCACGGTGATTTCCCTAAAAAATACTTTTATTCGCTGTTCTTTGCCTAATAAGCAGATATACTTACCGGATATTGATTTAAATGCTAACGAATTCGATTAATCTACACTCAAACACAAAAATTCCCATAATGCTAAACAGTATTTCCACTTTTTTTGCAACATACATACTGCTTACCCTTTCCAACGGTATGTTACAGCAAATTTATTTCACTAATATTACATCTAAGTAATTCCTTTGCCTGACTTCCATAAGATTTGTTCCACTCCATTGTGTTAGCAAGTTGTGTTTGTAAGAATTGTTGGCATTACAGATTATTTATCTAAATAATGTTGTTAATTTAAAAATTCGCATTTATTTAATAACGCTTACCAACATAGAAAAAGAACGGTATTCTTGTTGAATCAAAATGGTATCTGTTCATCTATTCATCTGTCATTTACAATTATTTGACTTCTGAACCGTTTTAAATATAAATCCGCATAGTGAACTAATTACAGATTCGAATTAAAAAACTAAATTTTATAGTTCGTTTCACGGAAGACAAACAATTTTTTTTTTAATTAGCATTGTTGAAAAAACATAAGAAAGTTAATTAGTCAATGAATTTAAATATTTATGTAACTTAATTTCAAAAGGAAATATATTTGCCCAATTATGTTTAACTAGCGTGACCCGTGCGAAGTCTTCGCATTATTTATTCCATTATGAAGCTCAGATGACAGATCAAACAAATATTTTACTAAAATTGACATATAGAGGCGCAAGTATCAAAAGCATTGAGCTAAAGCGCCACTTTATTTATACGTGAGTGGATTTGAAATTAAACAAAAATTTTACCGACCGTCAATCATATTGACGTTGAGCCGTTAGATGGCAGCATTGCTGTTTTGTGTATATAATTTTAATAATTAATTAATTTGCAAAAACAATAGCAATAATACATTTTTTAGTTGTGGATGCCGGTAGAGCAAGCAATTATCTATAAAATGATATAAAAATTATTTTAAGTGGATTAGTTGTGAGGTTTTTTCTAAAAAGGGAGAGTAACATCTTAACATTAGCGTATTAATATATATAATATTTGCCATATTTTCATGTGAATCCTGTATTAAAAACAAAATATAAATAATCATTTCAAGAACTATAGAAGTAGATTACGATCGTTCTAAAAAATTTTGGAAGATACATAATCATGCCGAAGCAGCAGCGAAGCACTTGTCATAGTTATGTAATATATTTATGTAAACCGAAATTTTAGATCCCTTGATATTATGTATAAGGAGTAAAAGAGATAAATATACAATTGTTGTATTAATAAAATAAAGAATTTATCTTTAATTTCCACATTAATTCCTTAGGAATTTATCCGTAGACAACGGTTTACAATAAACAAAATGTAATTAACAAGTTTTGTTTATTATCCTTATATGTATATACCCTTCAACGTTTATATTGAGTAATGATGTAAACCTCTTGAAATCCTATAGAAATTACTACTCCTTTTAATTATTAAATCGTTACGTGTGTAACCCCCCTCCCGAGTTTATTAGCTGACTCTTATATGGGAAGACAAAATCATAGTTTACTTCACCTGCCTAGATCTCTGGAATATGCTACAGCTTTCTTTTCCATCTTTTGTGCGCTCACATAGATCAAATATCACAATATGTACCATGTCTTTACTGCTCCAAAGATACTAGAAGAATGCAACTGCGCAGTTGCTTTGTTAGCAGTTAGCAATTGATCACTAGTTAGTCAATTGTCTTTGTTAGCAGTTAGCAATTGATCACTAGTTAGTATAATGTCAATTTGCCTTTTGACTTCCTCTTTTATTATTAGTATTATGTTTTTTTTCTCTGTGGTACTTGCTCATATTAAACGCTTTGTGAAAATGTGGAAATCGGGCAAGAAATAAATAATTTAATTACTTAAAATACAGGCTTCCATTTAAACTCTACCTAATATAATGAAAATACATAGTTTTCAAAATTATTTAAATAATCTGTTTTGGTTAAATTCTGTAAAGTATTGTTTTTTTCACATTTTCATTTCATTAGACAGCAAAAAGTTTTGGCTATCAACCCAATTTAAAACCAAGAAGTCGTGGCAACGTGGTTTTTATAAAAAATGTCCTCATTACTTAAGATATCATTTCATTTTAGAAGCAGATCCTTCAAGTCTTTTTAGTATACCCTCGTATAAATCTCACGTTACGAAAAGGTCAGGATATCATTGTATTGTTCAAGTCGCTATTTCTATCTCACTGTGACGATGTTCCTCGCTCCAACTGCGACTGTGATTCATTGATTACGCATGACCTAGCGACATCAATATCGCTTTCAACATACAACTATTCAAATAAATGTGAACAATAAATATCGATCCGTCAAAATTATTTTTATTTTTCTTAGAAACTGATAGACCTAGAGACTGGAAATTTGGCAGAGTAATAAAACATGTTAGCCAATATATATATATATATATATATATATATGCTTCTGTTAACTTTCAATAATATGTATATGGACACTTTAGCGGAGAAAAATTAAATACTCAAAACAAAATTTCTAAAATCCCATATATAATTTGGGGTATACTTTAAAAGTGCTAATTGTTAGGTTCTCAAAAATATTACCATAGTGTTTCTACAGAAAAATATTGAAAAGTATTCAAGAATCGGTCCGAAGCCACCAAACCTAAAATTATGAAAATAAAACAGGATTTATAAAAATCAATACAAAGTTTGTAGTAAACAGGATTTATAAAAATCAATACAAAGTATGTAGTAAACAAGATTTATAAAAATTAACAAAAAGTTTGTAGTAAACAGGATTTTATAAAAATCAACACAAAGTTTGTAGTAAACAGGATTTATAAAAATCAACACAAAGTATGTAGTAAACAGGATTTATAAAAATCAACACAAAGTATGTAGTAAACAGGATTTGTAAAAATCAACACAAAGTATGTAGTAAACAAGACTTCTAAAAATCAACACAAAGTTTGTAGTAAACAGGATTTACAAAAATCAATACAAAGTTTGTAGTAAACAGGATTTATAAAATTCAACACAAAGTTTGTATTAAACAGGATTTGTAAAAATCAACACAAAGTTTGTGGTCTTTAATGATAATATATACGTCTCCTCCCTAATTATATCGGGTATTGTTAAACATGTGTTGCGCTAGAAAGTGACATTTTATGATTAATAAAGTGATTTCACTTGAAATGAAATGAGGTATGGAATGTATCATGTCATGAAAAAATAAGCAAGTTATGAGCTTATAAATATAATGATCTCATCCTTGATACAATGGACTTAATTATAAATGAGATCACAAATCAAGACGTTAATCCTTTATAATTCGGTAAATTGTTAAGATTAGTCAAAAAAAAATTCTTTGATTAAAAAAAATAAGCAAGTTATGAGGTTATAAATACAATGAACTTGATGAAAAATGACATCACAAATAAGCGTTGGTGGCAGTGTCAAAATGTTAGTCCTTTATAACTCGGTAAATTGTTAAGATTATCCAAAAACATTTTCTTTTCTCCTCGACTTGTACTTTCAAATGATGATTCAAGAAAAAATAATTAGTTAAATACCTTATATTAAGGAAAATTAAAATCACAATGAGTTTCCGTTCAGAATCATAAAATAAATTGTCTGTTAAGAAAATGTCATTGTTTTTATTGTACGATCACGTTAATGTGTTTTCAGTATAATAAGTTTCAGTATAATAAAAAACAATTTTTTTTTATTATACGAACGAAAGAAGAGATCGTTCAGTATAATAAAAAAACAAAATTGTTAATAAAGACGTTGGTCTTGTAACCGAATAATCATACCGCAATGGATAACTCCATATTACAGAATGTTAAAGCAAAATGCGTTTATAATTAAGGAATTACGGATCCGATTTGCAAAACAGCTTTTTTATCTATTGACAAATTATCTAGGTAGAATTTATAACTATGTGTATTTCCTAGGTCTTACTGCAACTGCTCTCTGTTTGTTTATACGAAGTTATACGTAATATTGCAACCACCCCTGCTCGAATGCTATCCACTTTATTGCAGGACCTGCGGGTTTATGTTTAATTATCAACCAGCGCGCCAGCCTCGAGTTTTGAATAAAAGATATTATAACTGGGGTAAATTTAGAATTAATTAATATTCAAAATTGCTTTTTGAAAACAGGTGATCTTCTAATAAATTACAAATAATTAAATTAACATGTTTTTAATTTTTTTTTAAATTTTAATACGATCTAAATATACCTTTGAAAAGTGACATATATCTCCGTTCATTGGTCACGCAATTTTTAATTCATTTTCTATTGTTAATTCGCAATTCCTGGGCATTTTTTTGTTATTCTTTTTTATATTTATTTGTTAACTATAAAAATAGAAGCCAAATGATTTTCACAGTGATCTGTCACACAGTTTCATTTTCATGAGCAATTTTCTTCAAAGACCCCAGCTTTTTCGCCCGGCGACTATTGGAACTTAACGGAAGATGAGTCGTTTTGTGCGCATCTCCTTTTTCTTTTTTTTTATATTTTTAACGTCTTTTTGCCACTATTTAATTAATAAACAATAAAAATGTACATACTTTTAATTGACCATATCACTGACGATTCAAACGCTCATATTACAGCGCATCATCATGTATGCTGTTATGTAATTACTCATGTGTACGTAGTTACTTGATGAGTACTTATATATTTGTGACTACGTGAGTACTTATTTATATTTACATATATATTTATATGTGAGTTCCTTCATTCCCCCGGGATAATCAAACGTGTCGCCGATTTTAACAAATGAGATATTGTTAGTATCGATATATCATACTTTATATTACGTTAAAGTAAAATCAACATGTCGTTCGTAATATTAAAATTTGTAACACGAAAAACGTATTTATAACTAAACTTATTAAGTTGGTATCATCGTCAACAGCTCGTTTAGGGGATTCGAAAAATATTTAATAATATAGGTATTTATATTTATATATATATAAATAAATAAATAATAACTGTATTATAATAAATAATCAGTTGATCATCCTGAGTGAGTATTTATTATTTGAGTCAAATAAAATGCCATCATAAATTATTGAAAAAATGACAAAAATAATAAGCGTTGACCAGTAAATTTCTATAACACAGTCGGCGACTTGCACATAAGTCCACAGGGGTGTAGGGCTGTACCGTGCCGCGTGCACAATGACGTGGGAGGGCACATCAGCGTGGGAGGCCACATCAGCGTGGGAGGGCACAACACTCGAACTAGCGAACCGGTATTACTGCGTCTATTCGCAGTAATACCAGATACTGCGAATAGACGCAGTTAATATCTCTGAGTGGCTTTTTCTTTCAGAATTGCGAATACAAATCTTAATTCTAGGAAATATTATAATAATTTTGACTTCACCGTAATGTGAATTTGAATAATTTTCGGTTGCATTTAATTGCTCGTTAACTTTTCTTTAAAGTATTTACTAAACTTACTTTGTTTCTTTTTCTTTAATATATTTACTATACTGTACTTTGATGCTGAAAAATATGCCTAAATGTTCACGAAACTCCTGAAAAATTATTTTTATTTTATAAATGGAACATCATAAAATAGATTTATCTAGCCTTCTAAACGGATCTAATTAGAGAAATACATTATATATCTTAACATACCAAATATTAAACACCCGAAAGAAAATATTCTTCAGATTCCATAAAAGTTGTTTCTAAAGACACACATTTCGGTTTAAAATTTTTCTATTTCAGGGTTAAGTGATAAAAATGACCTTTTATCACTTAACCCCGAAATACAAAGATTTCGTTTCTTTTATTAGCATGTCCTACCATTAGAAATAGGCATTTACAATCTAGCTCCATTTGGCTCAGTCCTCCCTTTTTTCCATTCAAACCAGTCTGGCGGTCTCCACGATGTCATTGAAACATGCAGCCGGGCTGGCTGGTCTACATTTCTTATCTAGAGGACATTTCTTTTTCTCAAAAAGGGCTTTCTTCCAATAACAAACTTGCTACACCAATCATCTTTTCTTGCTATACCAATCAGCGCAGGTCTAACCTAAAGCCATTTCATTTTCGCAGACGTATGACTCAAGATAGACGTGGGTCAAACGGACGCGTCGTAAAATTATTTCTTTCCAAATCTTGTTGCATAGATATATCACATACTAAACATAACGCGTACCTAAAGAAGCACTTTAGGTTATTCGAGTTTGCGTATCAGCTCTGTAGTCAGAAACATGTATCCAGGTTTCACTTACAAACTGAAAGATATACATAAAATATGTCTTCATCCCTTTATTTCTGACGTTCTACTTTGCAGCCGGCGGATACATTGGTTGAAAGATTTAAACTTTAGGGCCTGGTTTAGTTTAGACTGGAACACAAACTTAAAGTTTCAAGAAGCTATTCAACGAAGTTGAAGTTTTTAATTTAGCTAATAAACATACCCTTGACTCTTGTTCCTGTTCTAACGATTGGAAATTCAATGACGTAGGATTCTAGGCCGCATCACCACTCCCTCTCTCTTCCCCTATTAGCTTTTAAGCTTTTTTTTGAATTTTTTTACAAATATATTATAAAAGTTTTTTTATATTTTTTTATCTTTTTTCATAATTTCCGGTGTTATTATTATACTAAACTTGGTGTTAGTTATTACATACTTTTGTTCTTCGCTACGCCATGTTAATGTTCTATTCATTAAGGTATATATATATATATATATATATATATATATATATATATATATATATATATATATATATATATATCATATTTAACTTTATATATATTCATAGATTAACTTTATAAATCAAGTATCTGAAATTAATACTTCATTCGTTTTTTTCGAATCATTTCTCGTTGAATCGAATTTATTAAAATTTTCATCACCCTATACGGTAAGGGTAATTTAAGACGTATTTAATTCACAATTAAATGAAACTACGTGATGTGGTATTATTTCTACTTTCTTTAATTTATTTACTACGACCTAGGTTTCGTTGTATTACAACATCTTCAGGTGGGATATCAGCAAAGATTGCTAATATCCCACCTGAAGATGTTGTAATACAACGAAACCTAGGTCGTGGTAAAGAAATTAAAGAAAGTAGAAATAATACCACATCACGTAGTTTCATTTTACTGTTAATAATGAATTTCTACAAAATTAACGCCAAATATATTCAACGTATTTAATTATCGTCTCTCTTAGGTTGTGGCATTAAAACTGCTAACGAAAGATTTATGTACATGTTTAAACTATTTAATTAAAACACTACTTAATAATTACTTACATTTCTTATATATAAATCCATATAATACAAGAAAAAATTAATAATGCTGTGAAATTCTTAATTTTCTTTACAGTATTAAATTCCAATTATGAAATTAATATTTTAGATTGAATACTTGTTAATGTATTTAAATATCTTCTCATCAGTCCTCGTTTGAGATAATTTGTTTTATAAAACATTAGCAGATTAGTAATATTATATTATTGTTGATATTTTATTTATTCATATATTAACACAAATGCATTATTACATTTTTAAAAAAATGTATATTCATGTATATATACATATATATATATATATATATATATATATATATATATATATATATATATGTATATATAAATACTAAAAATATTTCTTTAAAAATTTTTAAAATATTTTTTACAATTTTATTTTAATAACTTTTGAGAAATTCAGGACATTTTTAAGCTTAGAAATAGATATAGTACCTAAGTATGTGATGAATCCTCCCAGAATGGATGTTACTCGTAGTAATCAAATTTTACTTTTAATAGCACCTTCTCTCTTTTCTTCAGTTCTATTAAAACTAAAAAAAATTGCAAATGATCGAAAAGTGAAACTCTCAATATTTGCGTTTTTCGCATTTTTGTTTCGCTTCCATACGATACAATTCTGCTCAGCAACCTCGATTTTCCAGATAACAATTTATGTATATTTTATTATTAAAAGATATTCGCGAAATGTTCATAATCAAGCCATCTCAGGTATGCATCGTCAAACATCTCCGACGACCGTGGAGAAATTTTTGAAGCTATAAATATATTAACAATGGTCGCTTGAAATGCATAAAATTCTTCTCTGTTCAAGCTTTCATAAGCCTTCTGAAACAGTCCTTCTTCTCATGATCCCTTAGACTCACCCTTCCTTAATTTCATATTACGATACGTGAAGATTTATATTTATTTTGTTCTTATACTTCTTGTCTTGCTTTTCTCTCCCTTTTTTATAGTGTATTTTCTTTTTTTCCTAACAAAATGTATATTCAAATTTAGAAATGTTATAATAGAGATAACAAAAAAGTTACATTGTTATTAAAATCAACCAAGGTTTCGAGCCATAAGTGCTGGTATACCGCACTCACAGCTCCTATGCAGAAAATATTACCACAATTCATGAAACGAAAACATTAACACAATCCATAAAGTGACAACATTACCACAATCTACGAACTTATAGCTCCCATGCAGAAAACATTACCACGATTCATGAAACGAAAATATTACTACAATTCATGAAACGAAAACTTTACCACAATCCACGAACTTATAGCTCCTATGCAGAATACATTAAAACATTAACAACCATCCGCGGTTTGAGCGAAATTAACTGGACCTTCGCGAATATACCATTGGGCATGCAAATTTGATGGTGTTGTTATAAACAAATTCCCTTAGTCGATGTGATGAGATTCATTAATCACAGACCTTGCAATGATCATTGAGTTAATTTCATCTCCAGGTATGTTAGAATCGCATTTAAGTATTCTTTTTTCCTTTGTCTATATTAGGGATATCTCAAGTGATATTAAATATCTATATCTATATGTAAATTCTGATTCTGCAATTGTTTTTAACATTTTCTTTTCATAATGATCGTAAAAGAATAAAGGAGCACACGAGACAAAATGCAAGGAAGTTTAAAAAATAAATCCTGGAAAAACAAAAATAGACTTTCCGTGACAATTAATATATCAGTAATCAGCTATTTTGTACGGAATTAACCGGAATTAACGGACCTGGAGTAGGATGAAATGAAGTGCGATACGGCAAGTGGCGTCAGGATTCCATCATAGTAAAATTCTGATCCAATTGACCCAATTATGTCGGTTAGGAAAATCTCGTCGTTAAAATTTAGTTTCCAGCCGCGAAAACCATCTGAATATATCTTATTTTACTTTTTGCACCGCCACTATAACATTCGTAGAGGTAAAACTAACAGTGACCGCGACGGAAAATATAAATGGAGTCATATCTCGTTAGGATTTAATTTTTCCAGTCTTTAATTTACCCTTTTCCTGTTTCTTCAAACTTTAAACATCAGTAACAGTTTATAAACCGTACAATATGTCATAACTCGATTTCTTTAGAAAAATTTGATAAGGGCACATCTCGAACAAGATCAAAATAACATGGGTATTAGATAAGCGCGGTGTTGCTATATTTAGAACTTTAGGAGCCTAACAATAACAAACGTTGTTAATCAAAAAGTAAAATAACACAATAAACCACAGCCTCATATTTCACTAGAAATGTGTGCAGTTCGGTTTTACTTTTTGTTTCATAAATTACTTGAAAAATATGTCATTTGGATATCGTTGGGTTCGGTACGTGAAAGTACGTTATTTGAATCCTTGTTTCGACGTGAAAATACGTTGTTTACGTAGCTTGGATCATTGTATGAAAATACGTCATTTGCATCAAAGAAAGTCATTCGGAAGTCTTTTGGGTCTTTATGTGAAAGTACGTCATTTCAATCCTTGTTTCGACGTCATTAAGACCAGCGCATGAAAATATGTTGTGTACGTTGCTTGGATCATTGTATGAAAATTCTCCTTTGGATCAAAGAAAATCATTCGGAGGTCGTTTGGGTCGTTATGTGAAAGCACGTCATTTGGATCGCTGTATTAAAGAATGTCATTTCGATGCCAAACGATGTACATACGTCATAGCAATGATGATATAGATGAGCATGAACGATGTACACACGTTTAGCAAAAATTGTTTGGGACATCAACACGTGCATACAAGAAAAATTATAAGTCCTTTTATATTTAACTGTTGCAAGTCGGAAAATGAGAGGGCTTGGGATCTGAATATTTACAAATTATATTAAAAATATTTTAGACAACTGAACGATAAAGAGATAAGATAATAAAGAAAAAGTAATAAGCCTAGAGGAGGAAAGTGTGTCTGAATTTTTCAAGATGCGTTTTGAAAATAGCTATTTTAATTTTTTTTTATATCGAGCTAAGGTTGGGCGTCACAAAATAATTTATTACTTCGAGGGAAACTTATTTCTTCAATCAAAATATGTATAACAGATACATTCAGAAATTTTGTTAAATGGCATATAACAGCAGAGAATAAAAATTACTGATAATCATTTACTGAGAAATTGCCAAAATAATATACAAAACGACTAAAACTTAGACAAACGAGGAGAGGATAGCATACAAAATAAAAAAATATAGAAATAATTAAAATGTAGGAATTAAACAAAATTTCTAAATGTATCTGCCATACATATTTTGATTGAAGAAATAAGTTTCCCTCTAAGTAATAAATTTGTTTTGTGACGCCCAACCTTAGCTGGAAATAAAAAAAAATTATTTTTGTTTCATAATTTCAGGACAAATAATAAGAGTGAAAAAAATTGGCAAATCTGAAAAACTAACGGAGTTGCAAAGATTTAAACTTTACGTTTAGACAAGGAAGGCAATACTAAAGAGTTACGTCAATTTTAGTAATGCTCCTTTTACTCTACGAGTCAGACTTGATTGCGACGGCGCCCTACGCACGTGCTGATTTTCCGCCTTTCTTGAAACATCTAATTATACGTATTAATAAGTTTGCATATTAATATTTCTGCGTATTGAAATTATATATCATATGTAATTATATATTTGTACATATTGCATATTAATATTTGTACATATTAATCATTTTTCCACCCTCAAATGTTACCGCCCTAGGCCCAGGATTATTATATTTTTATTTGATTATTTACTACCTCACGGACCTAGACCTAAATCTGTCATCTATCCTCAAGGATAAGGATAAATTCAGTGAATTTATCATTCTCCTTATTTAGAAACTCATAACACGACTATTTTTCAATAAATTTTTATGATGTTTTCAATACTAGTTTTTAAATCATTTTTGTACATTTTCATGACTTTTTATTAAAACAACAAATTTAGGTATAATCAAATACTGTTTTATTATACCTAAATTTGTAGTATTAGACAACACTGGGAAGAAATGTTACGAACGTAATATTTCTCAAAGTAGAGGAACTTCGGAAGGGAGGGTTTTGTGAGATGACAGAATTTGGTATCAATAGATCGCTCTCCCTCATTCCATGCTATGTTATTAATCTCATGTAGCATAGCTCTGCCAACGTAGAACACCGCTCTTTCAACCTAAAGCTACGAACTTTCTAAATAGGTAGCACCGCTCTTTCAACGCAAAGCTATGTACTTTCAATGCACAGCTACACCTCTACGACATTTATTTGATTTTGTTAATAATAATTTTATATGTACGATAGATATATCTATCGTACATATAAAATTATTATTAAAATTTATCTAATGAAATCTTTTTTCCGAAGCTCCGTTTTCATTAGTTCCGAAGATCACTTCCGTGTTACGTTGTTATGGATACGGTTTTACGTCAAAAATGATGTCAGTTTACCGGTCGCGGAACGCCGTCTCCATGTGCCGCTGCCGCCTCCGGCTTCCGCCACAACGAATCTTTAGAACTAGGCAAATACAATTACATCTAAAGGAATAAATAAATAAAAAGTTTTTCTCGGATTCTCGTTTAACGATCGTTAAATAATAAATTGCGGAAAACGGGTAACGAAGCTTAATGCGAATATTTATCAATAACAAATATGCTCTCACTAGCGAAATTTAACATTTATTTCCCTGTCTGAATATTCACCTCTTTGTCAAAAGAGAGACATGTGAATGCTCTGTTAGAGCATCATGTTGGATGTGTACCTATATAGAGTAACACAATTTTCAGTTTTTAAGTGGGATTTAACTCTATACTCACTTGTTTATAGTTCGAGTACTTATTTCACAAGGCTAAAGGGGCAACTTTCAATTTGCATTCTAAAGGGTTAGTTATTCTTTTTATTTCCAAGGGTCGAACTATTTTCTATGAAGGGCCATTAAGAATATATGCTGCCAAGTTGTGGAATAAGTTATATCAGAAATTCGCTATTTATGTACATATTTAAGGATCGTCTCAAAAAGTTACACATCTCATAATTTATTTTGAAGGTATCTTCCTTATTCCTTCCTTATTATTTCCTATTTCCTTCCTTCGTCCCATCTAATTTTTAGGTTTACATATATGAGTGTGTTGATAAGTGTTTGAATATATGTAAGCACGTGTAAGAGCGTGTGCACGTGGGAATATATATATATATATATCCATGCACTTATATGCACATGGATATATGTGGTAATATATAATACATACCTATGTATAATTGTGCATTGTGAGTACTTATGTATATTTTTTTTCTTTTAGTTAATTGCATGATCTTTTGCAGACTATCATAATACCATTTATCGGCTCACTAATTTTGGTTGTCTGTAACAGACGTTGCTCTCGTAACAATACATCGCTGCATAATGTACCAAATATACAAAATTAAAGTTTATAAATAAACTAAGAGTATTAGAACTGGAGTACTAATATTCTTAAAGATAATATTTACCCGCAAAAAAGTAGATGAAAAACCAGCCAAACTTGAGCAAAACTCGCACTACGAGGTTTCCGTACACATTTTGGAACTTATAAGTATTTAAGCGTACTTTTAAACTAATATTTTCCAAACATTTCCATTAAATACACAAAAACTATATACAAAAAATAATTTTTCAGAAGGTAAATAAATTATCTAGTGTATATTACACAGAAGTAAAAACATGGTTCATACATAAACAATTATAAGGTGTAAGATAATCGCTATAGTATTCCTGTAATCTTCCGGTCAGATTTCACCAACTCGGTTTTTCTCTTGATTTTTTGGTTTAGTAGTCTCGGAAATTAGGAAGGAAATGTCCTACTTTCGCATATTTTTAAAATATGTTTTCTAATATTCAAATTAAAATTATAAAAGAAATATTTTAAACCTCATAACAATCCCTTTAAATTTTATATATTATGTGGGATATCTATGTTATGTGGGATATCCACATAACATAGAAAATTTTAAAACATTGCTTGAAACAACAAGATGAAGAAAACCACGCTATTTAATAAGATGCCAAAATTGTACCAAAATTCAAGTTACTACGTATCTTAGTTCCTGTGACAGAAGGATAGAAAGACATGTGAGTGATCTTATAAAGTTCTGTTTTTCCTTTAGAAATACAAAAACCCTAAAAAGTCTGTACATGAAAGATGTTTTCCAGAAAAGGAATTCGGGGGACTTTTGATGAAAAATAAAAAAGAAATAAACCGTCTTTCAAACGATTATTAGTTTTTCTGTTCCTTTTTGCTTGTATGCCCTTCGCACAAAAATACTAAAATTATAATGCCATATCGTATATATAAGGTCGAAATATCTAGTAAAGGAAACATAATAACAGAAATTAATTATGACTGCGAAAAAAAATGTCCTTTTAATATCTTAATTGCGTTCTTTTATTGTTTGTAGTTTTAATTACTTTAATTACTATTTAGTTATTAAAACTACAAACAATAAAAGAACGCAATTAAGATATTAAAAGGACATTTTTTTTCGCAGTCATAATTAATTTCTGTTATTATTCCAGCAGCATTTGAAACTACGCCAAATGAAAATAATTATAAACAAATTAAGTGAATTTTGATCTTGTAATAATGCTTCTGAATGGCTCCAGTAAATAGTGTTTGTCATAAGTTTACAAGTGCAATATATGATTATAATAAAAGTCAAGGAGAACATAGCCGCGAAAAAAAAATTTTTGTGATTAACGATAATTCTGGAAAGATTAAAAATTTAAAAGGAAACTTTACGCCAGCATGTATCGACATTCACATTATTATTGAACCAAGTAGCTATCAAAGGAGTTGATCTATAAATACAGAGCCAAAAATTAGCTCTTCGGCGAAGTCGGTCAATGCGCCTGATAATAGAATTTGTAATTGGTTTTAGAACGGTACCTAAATGAGGTCAGAGGGAAGACTGACTATTAACTGTCACTTCTCGCGAGAAGTTTCAATTGAAGCTGTCATCTTTCTGTGTCAGCGCAGTTGTATAAAATGGACAGTACAAAATTATAGAAGACAATGTCGGAAAGAATAACTGTCATTCTAATTATATCCAAAGTGGAATTTTTCATTTCTGAAAATTTAACACATGTATAAAAAGAAAATTAAAAAAGGAAGGAAAAGGGGAAGTTTTTTGGTTATTAATTAATACATTAATATCATACTGAAAAATTACGACGGTCGTAAGTATAGTAGTGAGAGTGTTGTTTTTTTTCAAAATAGAACCACATCGCCACCGATACTTTTTGTTAAAATTTATCAAATTAATAATATACAGCTTTAATTTACTTTTTATATTGAATATATTTGGCGCTAATTCTATAGAAATTCATTATTCACAATTAAATGAAATTACATGATGTAGTATTATTTACGTTTCGTTGTATTACAACATCTTCAGGTGGGCAATTAACAAAGATTACTTAGAAACTTCCAGCAGCATTTGAAAATTACACAAAACAATAGCGGAAGCGGGATTTGCACGGATTTTCCCACTGCTTACATTAGTGAGTTTATAGTACGGGAGCGGTATAGTTTAGTGTGGGTTTAGTGTGGGTTATAAATTAAAATAAAGCATGATACAAAAAATACCAGGTTGATAGTAGTAGTTTCTTACGTCTCCGTTTCATCTATTGGAAAACAACACAAAAAATTGTTAAACATTAAATTTAATAACTTTAGTTTAATTTTAAACGATTTGGTGTACTATAGCTGAAACGGAAGAAAGGGAGACGATAAAAATTAATTCAATGTTCCGCTTCATAAAATGGTAACTGCACGTCTAATCGCCATCTTTTGCACCTAGAAAATAATATACGTTAAACGGTATATATCAACCCTAGCAACATACATAATACCTCTTTATTACGTGTCAGAGTAGTAGAGTGGAGACTTGATGTTAGTCCCGTCTGTACTGTAGCCTATAAAAAGATATAAGGACAACTCGTAGAGGGCAGACGCTGACGTAGACGCTTCTGTATCTACGCCGTAACGGCGATATAATTGCTAAATAAATCATGGGCGCGTAATCCACACAAGCAGTTGCTACGCGAAAATCGACAAATCTATTATAAAATAAAACTTTCAAAATACTCTAATTTTATTTAGACTAGAACTCTATGTGAATCGTATGCATGTGAAATATTATAAAGGCATTGACTGATTATAAACCTTTATAATATTAAATAAAGATTTTTTTTGTAGCTGCTATTACCTAGAGGTAAAATAATTCTTAAAAAACAGTATCACAATGAGATAGTTTAACCAATTGGCTTAACTTTTATATATCAAAATGATTACCGTATTTCCAGGTCGATATAAAGCAGAATATCACCCGGAAACGGGTTCGGGGTAAAAAATTTCAAAAATATCCTTTCTTTTTTATATCTCCGACAGAAGACAAAGAAATGGTACGTCCGGTAATTTCAAACTAATATTAAATGACAAATCCGAGTTTGAAGTTCATAATTCACGTTCATTTGTTCATTACTTGGTGGTTGTAAACAACTAGTATTTAGTAATTAAAATAATATAATTATTGAAGTCGGAACAAAAATAAGTACGATCTGGGGCTATTTCATATAAAAAGAACACTATTACAGGAACGATCACAGGAACAATTACGATTACAGGAACAATTACAACAACGATTACTGGAACAATTACGAAAATTAATTTTGATTTTATTGATACTTTAAAAATAATTTTTAATACGAAAAAATATATATGTATATATTATAAAACTGTCACACCACAATAACAAGTCAGTCCACAATAACAAGTATTACTAAAATTAAAGGTAAAACCGCTAGAAGTGCGAGATAGCCTTGAGCTATCCAGACCCGTAAACTTTAATGCAATATAATTTTAAATGGGCCTGAGCTAACAGAAATAAAATAAAATTTAAAAAAACTGATATTTTTAGAAATATAAAAAACCAAACAATTCAGCGATTCACAATCAAGAAAAACCAAAAATAACATATAATTTGTGATCACTACCCAAAACAAAAAATATACTCTTAACCGACGTTGAAATTAATTCTGCTGTTAAAAAATATCAAGCCTAAGGTCAAAATGAATGTATTTTTACTCTACGAATTTTACATAGCTTTTCTTATTGAATATATTTGGCGTTAATTTTGTAGAAATTAATTATACACAATTAAATGAAACTACGTGATGTAGTATTATTTCTATTATCTTTAATTTCTTTACCACGACCTAGGTTTCGTTGTATTACAACATCTTCAGGTGGGCTATTAGCAAAGATACTTAAGTATCAGGTGGGTTATTAGCAAAGTGTCATAAGATCTTAGCTAACACCCCCCCTGAAGGTGTTGTCATACAACGATACCTAGGTCGTGGTAAAGAAATTAAAGAAAGTAGAAATAATACCACATCACGTAGTTTCATTTTATTGTTAATAATGAATTTCTACAAAATTAACGCCAAATATATTCAACGCATTTAATTATCGTCTCTCTTAGGTTGTGGCATTAAAACTGCTAACGAAAGATTTATGTACATGTTTAAACTATTTAATTAAAACACTACTTAATAATTACTTACATTTCTTATATATAAATCCATATAATACAAGAAAAAATTAATAATGCTGTGAAATTCTTAATTTTCTTTACAGTATTAAATTCCAATTATGAAATTAATATTTTAGATTGAATACTTGTTAATGTATTTAAATATCTTCTCATCAGTCCTCGTTTGAGATAATTTGTTTTATAAAACATTAGCAGATTAGTAATATTATATTATTGTTGATATTTTATTTATTCATATATTAACACAAATGCATTATTACATTTTTAAAAAAATGTATATTCATGTATATATACATATATATATATATATATATATATATATATATATATATATGTATATATAAATACTAAAAATATTTCTTTAAAAATTTTTAAAATATTTTTTACAATTTTATTTTAATAACTTTTGAGAAATTCAGGACATTTTTAAGCTTAGAAATAGATATAGTACCTAAGTATGTGATGAATCCTCCCAGAATGGATGTTACTCGTAGTAATCAAATTTTACTTTTAATAGCACCTTCTCTCTTTTCTTCAGTTCTATTAAAACTAAAAAAAATTGCAAATGATCGAAAAGTGAAACTCTCAATATTTGCGTTTTTCGCATTTTTGTTTCGCTTCCATACGATACAATTCTGCTCAGCAACCTCGATTTTCCAGATAACAATTTATGTATATTTTATTATTAAAAGATATTCGCGAAATGTTCATAATCAAGCCATCTCAGGTATGCATCGTCAAACATCTCCGACGACCGTGGAGAAATTTTTGAAGCTATAAATATATTAACAATGGTCGCTTGAAATGCATAAAATTCTTCTCTGTTCAAGCTTTCATAAGCCTTCTGAAACAGTCCTTCTTCTCATGATCCCTTAGACTCACCCTTCCTTAATTTCATATTACGATACGTGAAGATTTATATTTATTTTGTTCTTATACTTCTTGTCTTGCTTTTCTCTCTCTTTTTTATAGTGTATTTTCTTTTTTTCCTAACAAAATGTATATTCAAATTTAGAAATGTTATAATAGAGATAACAAAAAAGTTACATTGTTATTAAAATCAACCAAGGTTTCGAGCCATAAGTGCTGGTATACCGCACTCACAGCTCCTATGCAGAAAATATTACCACAATTCATGAAACGAAAACATTAACACAATCCATAAAGTGACAACATTACCACAATCTACGAACTTATAGCTCCCATGCAGAAAACATTACCACGATTCATGAAACGAAAATATTACTACAATTCATGAAACGAAAACTTTACCACAATCCACGAACTTATAGCTCCTATGCAGAATACATTAAAACATTAACAACCATCCGCGGTTTGAGCGAAATTAACTGGACCTTCGCGAATATACCATTGGGCATGCAAATTTGATGGTGTTGTTATAAACAAATTCCCTTAGTCGATGTGATGAGATTCATTAATCACAGACCTTGCAATGATCATTGAGTTAATTTCATCTCCAGGTATGTTAGAATCGCATTTAAGTATTCTTTTTTCCTTTGTCTATATTAGGGATATCTCAAGTGATATTAAATATCTATATCTATATGTAAATTCTGATTCTGCAATTGTTTTTAACATTTTCTTTTCATAATGATCGTAAAAGAATAAAGGAGCACACGAGACAAAATGCAAGGAAGTTTAAAAAATAAATCCTGGAAAAACAAAAATAGACTTTCCGTGACAATTAATATATCAGTAATCAGCTATTTTGTACGGAATTAACCGGAATTAACGGACCTGGAGTAGGATGAAATGAAGTGCGATACGGCAAGTGGCGTCAGGATTCCATCATAGTAAAATTCTGATCCAATTGACCCAATTATGTCGGTTAGGAAAATCTCGTCGTTAAAATTTAGTTTCCAGCCGCGAAAACCATCTGAATATATCTTATTTTACTTTTTGCACCGCCACTATAACATTCGTAGAGGTAAAACTAACAGTGACCGCGACGGAAAATATAAATGGAGTCATATCTCGTTAGGATTTAATTTTTCCAGTCTTTAATTTACCCTTTTCCTGTTTCTTCAAACTTTAAACATCAGTAACAGTTTATAAACCGTACAATATGTCATAACTCGATTTCTTTAGAAAAATTTGATAAGGGCACATCTCGAACAAGATCAAAATAACATGGGTATTAGATAAGCGCGGTGTTGCTATATTTAGAACTTTAGGAGCCTAACAATAACAAACGTTGTTAATCAAAAAGTAAAATAACACAATAAACCACAGCCTCATATTTCACTAGAAATGTGTGCAGTTCGGTTTTACTTTTTGTTTCATAAATTACTTGAAAAATATGTCATTTGGATATCGTTGGGTTCGGTACGTGAAAGTACGTTATTTGAATCCTTGTTTCGACGTGAAAATACGTTGTTTACGTAGCTTGGATCATTGTATGAAAATACGTCATTTGCATCAAAGAAAGTCATTCGGAAGTCTTTTGGGTCTTTATGTGAAAGTACGTCATTTCAATCCTTGTTTCGACGTCATTAAGACCAGCGCATGAAAATATGTTGTGTACGTTGCTTGGATCATTGTATGAAAATTCTCCTTTGGATCAAAGAAAATCATTCGGAGGTCGTTTGGGTCGTTATGTGAAAGCACGTCATTTGGATCGCTGTATTAAAGAATGTCATTTCGATGCCAAACGATGTACATACGTCATAGCAATGATGATATAGATGAGCATGAACGATGTACACACGTTTAGCAAAAATTGTTTGGGACATCAACACGTGCATACAAGAAAAATTATAAGTCCTTTTATATTTAACTGTTGCAAGTCGGAAAATGAGAGGGCTTGGGATCTGAATATTTACAAATTATATTAAAAATATTTTAGACAACTGAACGATAAAGAGATAAGATAATAAAGAAAAAGTAATAAGCCTAGAGGAGGAAAGTGTGTCTGAATTTTTCAAGATGCGTTTTGAAAATAGCTATTTTAATTTTTTTTTATATCGAGCTAAGGTTGGGCGTCACAAAATAATTTATTACTTCGAGGGAAACTTATTTCTTCAATCAAAATATGTATAACAGATACATTCAGAAATTTTGTTAAATGGCATATAACAGCAGAGAATAAAAATTACTGATAATCATTTACTGAGAAATTGCCAAAATAATATACAAAACGACTAAAACTTAGACAAACGAGGAGAGGATAGCATACAAAATAAAAAAATATAGAAATAATTAAAATGTAGGAATTAAACAAAATTTCTAAATGTATCTGCCATACATATTTTGATTGAAGAAATAAGTTTCCCTCTAAGTAATAAATTTGTTTTGTGACGCCCAACCTTAGCTGGAAATAAAAAAAAATTATTTTTGTTTCATAATTTCAGGACAAATAATAAGAGTGAAAAAAATTGGCAAATCTGAAAAACTAACGGAGTTGCAAAGATTTAAACTTTACGTTTAGACAAGGAAGGCAATACTAAAGAGTTACGTCAATTTTAGTAATGCTCCTTTTACTCTACGAGTCAGACTTGATTGCGACGGCGCCCTACGCACGTGCTGATTTTCCGCCTTTCTTGAAACATCTAATTATACGTATTAATAAGTTTGCATATTAATATTTCTGCGTATTGAAATTATATATCATATGTAATTATATATTTGTACATATTGCATATTAATATTTGTACATATTAATCATTTTTCCACCCTCAAATGTTACCGCCCTAGGCCCAGGATTATTATATTTTTATTTGATTATTTACTACCTCACGGACCTAGACCTAAATCTGTCATCTATCCTCAAGGATAAGGATAAATTCAGTGAATTTATCATTCTCCTTATTTAGAAACTCATAACACGACTATTTTTCAATAAATTTTTATGATGTTTTCAATACTAGTTTTTAAATCATTTTTGTACATTTTCATGACTTTTTATTAAAACAACAAATTTAGGTATAATCAAATACTGTTTTATTATACCTAAATTTGTAGTATTAGACAACACTGGGAAGAAATGTTACGAACGTAATATTTCTCAAAGTAGAGGAACTTCGGAAGGGAGGGTTTTGTGAGATGACAGAATTTGGTATCAATAGATCGCTCTCCCTCATTCCATGCTATGTTATTAATCTCATGTAGCATAGCTCTGCCAACGTAGAACACCGCTCTTTCAACCTAAAGCTACGAACTTTCTAAATAGGTAGCACCGCTCTTTCAACGCAAAGCTATGTACTTTCAATGCACAGCTACACCTCTACGACATTTATTTGATTTTGTTAATAATAATTTTATATGTACGATAGATATATCTATCGTACATATAAAATTATTATTAAAATTTATCTAATGAAATCTTTTTTCCGAAGCTCCGTTTTCATTAGTTCCGAAGATCACTTCCGTGTTACGTTGTTATGGATACGGTTTTACGTCAAAAATTATGTCAGTTTACCGGTCGCGGAACGCCGTCTCCATGTGCCGCTGCCGCCTCCGGCTTCCGCCACAACGAATCTTTAGAACTAGGCAAATACAATTACATCTAAAGGAATAAATAAATAAAAAGTTTTTCTCGGATTCTCGTTTAACGATCGTTAAATAATAAATTGCGGAAAACGGGTAACGAAGCTTAATGCGAATATTTATCAATAACAAATATGCTCTCACTAGCGAAATTTAACATTTATTTCCCTGTCTGAATATTCACCTCTTTGTCAAAAGAGAGACATGTGAATGCTCTGTTAGAGCATCATGTTGGATGTGTACCTATATAGAGTAACACAATTTTCAGTTTTTAAGTGGGATTTAACTCTATACTCACTTGTTTATAGTTCGAGTACTTATTTCACAAGGCTAAAGGGGCAACTTTCAATTTGCATTCTAAAGGGTTAGTTATTCTTTTTATTTCCAAGGGTCGAACTATTTTCTATGAAGGGCCATTAAGAATATATGCTGCCAAGTTGTGGAATAAGTTATATCAGAAATTCGCTATTTATGTACATATTTAAGGATCGTCTCAAAAAGTTACACATCTCATAATTTATTTTGAAGGTATCTTCCTTATTCCTTCCTTATTATTTCCTATTTCCTTCCTTCGTCCCATCTAATTTTTAGGTTTACATATATGAGTGTGTTGATAAGTGTTTGAATATATGTAAGCACGTGTAAGAGCGTGTGCACGTGGGAATATATATATATATATATCCATGCACTTATATGCACATGGATATATGTGGTAATATATAATACATACCTATGTATAATTGTGCATTGTGAGTACTTATGTATATTTTTTTTCTTTTAGTTAATTGCATGATCTTTTGCAGACTATCATAATACCATTTATCGGCTCACTAATTTTGGTTGTCTGTAACAGACGTTGCTCTCGTAACAATACATCGCTGCATAATGTACCAAATATACAAAATTAAAGTTTATAAATAAACTAAGAGTATTAGAACTGGAGTACTAATATTCTTAAAGATAATATTTACCCGCAAAAAAGTAGATGAAAAACCAGCCAAACTTGAGCAAAACTCGCACTACGAGGTTTCCGTACACATTTTGGAACTTATAAGTATTTAAGCGTACTTTTAAACTAATATTTTCCAAACATTTCCATTAAATACACAAAAACTATATACAAAAAATAATTTTTCAGAAGGTAAATAAATTATCTAGTGTATATTACACAGAAGTAAAAACATGGTTCATACATAAACAATTATAAGGTGTAAGATAATCGCTATAGTATTCCTGTAATCTTCCGGTCAGATTTCACCAACTCGGTTTTTCTCTTGATTTTTTGGTTTAGTAGTCTCGGAAATTAGGAAGGAAATGTCCTACTTTCGCATATTTTTAAAATATGTTTTCTAATATTCAAATTAAAATTATAAAAGAAATATTTTAAACCTCATAACAATCCCTTTAAATTTTATATATTATGTGGGATATCTATGTTATGTGGGATATCCACATAACATAGAAAATTTTAAAACATTGCTTGAAACAACAAGATGAAGAAAACCACGCTATTTAATAAGATGCCAAAATTGTACCAAAATTCAAGTTACTACGTATCTTAGTTCCTGTGACAGAAGGATAGAAAGACATGTGAGTGATCTTATAAAGTTCTGTTTTTCCTTTAGAAATACAAAAACCCTAAAAAGTCTGTACATGAAAGATGTTTTCCAGAAAAGGAATTCGGGGGACTTTTGATGAAAAATAAAAAAGAAATAAACCGTCTTTCAAACGATTATTAGTTTTTCTGTTCCTTTTTGCTTGTATGCCCTTCGCACAAAAATACTAAAATTATAATGCCATATCGTATATATAAGGTCGAAATATCTAGTAAAGGAAACATAATAACAGAAATTAATTATGACTGCGAAAAAAAATGTCCTTTTAATATCTTAATTGCGTTCTTTTATTGTTTGTAGTTTTAATTACTTTAATTACTATTTAGTTATTAAAACTACAAACAATAAAAGAACGCAATTAAGATATTAAAAGGACATTTTTTTTCGCAGTCATAATTAATTTCTGTTATTATTCCAGCAGCATTTGAAACTACGCCAAATGAAAATAATTATAAACAAATTAAGTGAATTTTGATCTTGTAATAATGCTTCTGAATGGCTCCAGTAAATAGTGTTTGTCATAAGTTTACAAGTGCAATATATGATTATAATAAAAGTCAAGGAGAACATAGCCGCGAAAAAAAAATTTTTGTGATTAACGATAATTCTGGAAAGATTAAAAATTTAAAAGGAAACTTTACGCCAGCATGTATCGACATTCACATTATTATTGAACCAAGTAGCTATCAAAGGAGTTGATCTATAAATACAGAGCCAAAAATTAGCTCTTCGGCGAAGTCGGTCAATGCGCCTGATAATAGAATTTGTAATTGGTTTTAGAACGGTACCTAAATGAGGTCAGAGGGAAGACTGACTATTAACTGTCACTTCTCGCGAGAAGTTTCAATTGAAGCTGTCATCTTTCTGTGTCAGCGCAGTTGTATAAAATGGACAGTACAAAATTATAGAAGACAATGTCGGAAAGAATAACTGTCATTCTAATTATATCCAAAGTGGAATTTTTCATTTCTGAAAATTTAACACATGTATAAAAAGAAAATTAAAAAAGGAAGGAAAAGGGGAAGTTTTTTGGTTATTAATTAATACATTAATATCATACTGAAAAATTACGACGGTCGTAAGTATAGTAGTGAGAGTGTTGTTTTTTTTCAAAATAGAACCACATCGCCACCGATACTTTTTGTTAAAATTTATCAAATTAATAATATACAGCTTTAATTTACTTTTTATATTGAATATATTTGGCGCTAATTCTATAGAAATTCATTATTCACAATTAAATGAAATTACATGATGTAGTATTATTTACGTTTCGTTGTATTACAACATCTTCAGGTGGGCAATTAACAAAGATTACTTAGAAACTTCCAGCAGCATTTGAAAATTACACAAAACAATAGCGGAAGCGGGATTTGCACGGATTTTCCCACTGCTTACATTAGTGAGTTTATAGTACGGGAGCGGTATAGTTTAGTGTGGGTTTAGTGTGGGTTATAAATTAAAATAAAGCATGATACAAAAAATACCAGGTTGATAGTAGTAGTTTCTTACGTCTCCGTTTCATCTATTGGAAAACAACACAAAAAATTGTTAAACATTAAATTTAATAACTTTAGTTTAATTTTAAACGATTTGGTGTACTATAGCTGAAACGGAAGAAAGGGAGACGATAAAAATTAATTCAATGTTCCGCTTCATAAAATGGTAACTGCACGTCTAATCGCCATCTTTTGCACCTAGAAAATAATATACGTTAAACGGTATATATCAACCCTAGCAACATACATAATACCTCTTTATTACGTGTCAGAGTAGTAGAGTGGAGACTTGATGTTAGTCCCGTCTGTACTGTAGCCTATAAAAAGATATAAGGACAACTCGTAGAGGGCAGACGCTGACGTAGACGCTTCTGTATCTACGCCGTAACGGCGATATAATTGCTAAATAAATCATGGGCGCGTAATCCACACAAGCAGTTGCTACGCGAAAATCGACAAATCTATTATAAAATAAAACTTTCAAAATACTCTAATTTTATTTAGACTAGAACTCTATGTGAATCGTATGCATGTGAAATATTATAAAGGCATTGACTGATTATAAACCTTTATAATATTAAATAAAGATTTTTTTTGTAGCTGCTATTACCTAGAGGTAAAATAATTCTTAAAAAACAGTATCACAATGAGATAGTTTAACCAATTGGCTTAACTTTTATATATCAAAATGATTACCGTATTTCCAGGTCGATATAAAGCAGAATATCACCCGGAAACGGGTTCGGGGTAAAAAATTTCAAAAATATCCTTTCTTTTTTATATCTCCGACAGAAGACAAAGAAATGGTACGTCCGGTAATTTCAAACTAATATTAAATGACAAATCCGAGTTTGAAGTTCATAATTCACGTTCATTTGTTCATTACTTGGTGGTTGTAAACAACTAGTATTTAGTAATTAAAATAATATAATTATTGAAGTCGGAACAAAAATAAGTACGATCTGGGGCTATTTCATATAAAAAGAACACTATTACAGGAACGATCACAGGAACAATTACGATTACAGGAACAATTACAACAACGATTACTGGAACAATTACGAAAATTAATTTTGATTTTATTGATACTTTAAAAATAATTTTTAATACGAAAAAATATATATGTATATATTATAAAACTGTCACACCACAATAACAAGTCAGTCCACAATAACAAGTATTACTAAAATTAAAGGTAAAACCGCTAGAAGTGCGAGATAGCCTTGAGCTATCCAGACCCGTAAACTTTAATGCAATATAATTTTAAATGGGCCTGAGCTAACAGAAATAAAATAAAATTTAAAAAAACTGATATTTTTAGAAATATAAAAAACCAAACAATTCAGCGATTCACAATCAAGAAAAACCAAAAATAACATATAATTTGTGATCACTACCCAAAACAAAAAATATACTCTTAACCGACGTTGAAATTAATTCTGCTGTTAAAAAATATCAAGCCTAAGGTCAAAATGAATGTATTTTTACTCTACGAATTTTACATAGCTTTTCTTATTGAATATATTTGGCGTTAATTTTGTAGAAATTAATTATACACAATTAAATGAAACTACGTGATGTAGTATTATTTCTATTATCTTTAATTTCTTTACCACGACCTAGGTTTCGTTGTATTACAACATCTTCAGGTGGGCTATTAGCAAAGATACTTAAGTATCAGGTGGGTTATTAGCAAAGTGTCATAAGATCTTAGCTAACACCCCCCCTGAAGGTGTTGTCATACAACGATACCTAGGTCGTGGTAAAGAAATTAAAGAAAGTAGAAATAATACCACATCACGTAGTTTCATTTTATTGTTAATAATGAATTTCTACAAAATTAACGCCAAATATATTCAACGCATTTAATTATCGTCTCTCTTAGGTTGTGGCATTAAAACTGCTAACGAAAGATTTATGTACATGTTTAAACTATTTAATTAAAACACTACTTAATAATTACTTACATTTCTTATATATAAATCCATATAATACAAGAAAAAATTAATAATGCTGTGAAATTCTTAATTTTCTTTACAGTATTAAATTCCAATTATGAAATTAATATTTTAGATTGAATACTTGTTAATGTATTTAAATATCTTCTCATCAGTCCTCGTTTGAGATAATTTGTTTTATAAAACATTAGCAGATTAGTAATATTATATTATTGTTGATATTTTATTTATTCATATATTAACACAAATGCATTATTACATTTTTAAAAAAATGTATATTCATGTATATATACATATATATATATATATATATATATATATATATATATATATGTATATATAAATACTAAAAATATTTCTTTAAAAATTTTTAAAATATTTTTTACAATTTTATTTTAATAACTTTTGAGAAATTCAGGACATTTTTAAGCTTAGAAATAGATATAGTACCTAAGTATGTGATGAATCCTCCCAGAATGGATGTTACTCGTAGTAATCAAATTTTACTTTTAATAGCACCTTCTCTCTTTTCTTCAGTTCTATTAAAACTAAAAAAAATTGCAAATGATCGAAAAGTGAAACTCTCAATATTTGCGTTTTTCGCATTTTTGTTTCGCTTCCATACGATACAATTCTGCTCAGCAACCTCGATTTTCCAGATAACAATTTATGTATATTTTATTATTAAAAGATATTCGCGAAATGTTCATAATCAAGCCATCTCAGGTATGCATCGTCAAACATCTCCGACGACCGTGGAGAAATTTTTGAAGCTATAAATATATTAACAATGGTCGCTTGAAATGCATAAAATTCTTCTCTGTTCAAGCTTTCATAGGCCGTCTGAAACAGTCCTTCTTCTCATAACCCCTTAGACTCACCCTCCCTTAATTTCATATTACGATACGTGAAGATTTATATTTATTTTGTTCTTATGCTTCTTGTCTTGCTTTTTTCTCTCTTTTTTATAGTGTATTTTCTTTTTTTCCTAACAAAATGTATAATCAAATTTAGAAATGTTATAATAGAGATAACAAAAAAGTTACATTGTTATTATCATCAACCAACGTTTCGAGCCATAAGTGCTGGTATACCGCACTCACAGCTCCTATGCAGAAAATATTACAATTCATGAAACGAAAACATTAACACAATCCATAAAGTGACAACATTACCACAATCTACGAACTTATAGCTCCCATGCAGAAAACATTACCACGATTCATGAAACGAAAATATTACTACAATTCATGAAACGAAAACTTTACCACAATCCACGAACTTATCGCTCCTATGCAGAATACATTACTACATTAACAACCATCCGCGGTTTGAGCGAAATTAACTGGACCTTCGCGTATATACCATTGGGCATGCAAATTTGATGGTGTTGTTATAAACAAATTCCCTTAGTCGATGTGATGAGATTCAGTAATCACAGACCTTGCTGATCATTGAGTTAATTTCATCTCCAGGTATATTAGAATCGCATTTAAGTATTCTTTTTCCCTTTGTCTATATTAGGGATATCTCAAGTGATATTAAATATCTATATCTATATGTCAATTCTGATTCTGCAATTGTTTTTAACATTTTCTTTTCATAATGATCGTAAAAGAATAAAGGAGCACAAGAGACAAAATGCAAGGAAGTTTAAAAAATAAATCCTGGAAAAACAAAAATAGACTTTCCGTGACAATTAATATGTCAGTAATGAGCTATTTTGTACGGAATTAACCGGAATTAACGGACCTGGAGTAGGATGAAATGAAGTGCGATACGGCAAGTGGCGTCAGGATTCCATCATAGTAAAATTCTGATCCAATTGACCCAATTATGTTGGTTAGGAAAATCTCGTCGTTAAAATTTAGTTTCCAGCCGCGAAAACCATCTGAATATATCTTATTTTACTTTTTGCACCGCCACTATAACATTCGTAGAGGTAAAACTAACAGTGACCGCGACGGAAAATATAAATGGAGTCATATCTTGTTAGGATTTAATTTTTCCAGTCTTTAATTTACCCTTTTCCTGTTTCTTCAAACTTTAAACATCAGTAACAGTTTATAAACCGTACAATATGTCATAACTCGATTTCTTTAGAAACATTTGATAAGGGCACATCTCGAACAAGATCAAAATAACATGGGTATTAGATAAGCGCGGTGTTGCTATATTTAGAACTTTAGGAGCCTAACAATAACAAACGTTGTTAATCAAAAAGTAAAATAACACAATAAACCACAGCCTCATATTTCACTAGAAATGTGTGCAGTTCGGTTTTACTTTTTGTTTCATAAATTACTTGAAAAATATGTCATTTGGATATCGTTGGGTTCGGTACGTGAAAGTACGTTATTTGAATCCTTGTTTCGACGTGAAAATACGTTGTTTACGTAGCTTGGATCATTGTATGAAAATACGTCATTTGCATCAAAGAAAGTCATTCGGAAGTCTTTTGGGTCTTTATGTGAAAGTACGTCATTTCAATCCTTGTTTCGACGTCATTAAGACCAGCGCATGAAAATATGTTGTGTACGTTGCTTGGATCATTGTATGAAAATTCTCCTTTGGATCAAAGAAAATCATTCGGAGGTCGTTTGGGTCGTTATGTGAAAGCACGTCATTTGGATCGCTGTATTAAAGAATGTCATTTCGATGCCAAACGATGTACATACGTCATAGCAATGATGATATAGATGAGCATGAACGATGTACACACGTTTAGCAAAAATTGTTTGGGACATCAACACGTGCATACAAGAAAAATTATAAGTCCTTTTATATTTAACTGTTGCAAGTCGGAAAATGAGAGGGCTTGGGATCTGAATATTTACAAATTATATTAAAAATATTTTAGACAACTGAACGATAAAGAGATAAGATAATAAAGAAAAAGTAATAAGCCTAGAGGAGGAAAGTGTGTCTGAATTTTTCAAGATGCGTTTTGAAAATAGCTATTTTAATTTTTTTTTATATCGAGCTAAGGTTGGGCGTCACAAAATAATTTATTACTTCGAGGGAAACTTATTTCTTCAATCAAAATATGTATAACAGATACATTCAGAAATTTTGTTAAATGGCATATAACAGCAGAGAATAAAAATTACTGATAATCATTTACTGAGAAATTGCCAAAATAATATACAAAACGACTAAAACTTAGACAAACGAGGAGAGGATAGCATACAAAATAAAAAAATATAGAAATAATTAAAATGTAGGAATTAAACAAAATTTCTAAATGTATCTGCCATACATATTTTGATTGAAGAAATAAGTTTCCCTCTAAGTAATAAATTTGTTTTGTGACGCCCAACCTTAGCTGGAAATAAAAAAAAATTATTTTTATTTCATAATTTCAGGACAAATAATAAGAGTGAAAAAAATTGGCAAATCTGAAAAACTAACGGAGTTGCAAAGATTTAAACTTTACGTTTAGACAAGGAAGGCAATACTAAAGAGTTACGTCAATTTTAGTAATGCTCCTTTTACTCTACGAGTCAGACTTGATTGCGACGGCGCCCTACGCACGTGCTGATTTTCCGCCTTTCTTGAAACATCTAATTATACGTATTAATAAGTTTGCATATTAATATTTCTGCGTATTGAAATTATATATCATATGTAATTATATATTTGTACATATTGCATATTAATATTTGTACATATTAATCATTTTTCCACCCTCAAATGTTACCGCCCTAGGCCCAGGATTATTATATTTTTATTTGATTATTTACTACCTCACGGACCTAGACCTAAATCTGTCATCTATCCTCAAGGATAAGGATAAATTCAGTGAATTTATCATTCTCCTTATTTAGAAACTCATAACACGACTATTTTTCAATAAATTTTTATGATGTTTTCAATACTAGTTTTTAAATCATTTTTGTACATTTTCATGACTTTTTATTAAAACAACAAATTTAGGTATAATCAAATACTGTTTTAGAACTCCTGTCAGTTGTATTAAAACGCACGGTAGTATTAGACAACACTGGGAAGAAATGTTACGAACGTAATATTTCTCAAAGTAGAGGAACTTCGGAAGGGAGGGTTTTGTGAGATGACAGAATTTGGTATCAATAGATCGCTCTCCCTCATTCCATGCTATGTTATTAATCTCATGTAGCATAGCTCTGCCAACGTAGAACACCGCTCTTTCAACCTAAAGCTACGAACTTTCTAAATAGGTAGCACCGCTCTTTCAACGCAAAGCTATGTACTTTCAATGCACAGCTACACCTCTACGACATTTATTTGATTTTGTTAATAATAATTTTATATGTACGATAGATATATCTATCGTACATATAAAATTATTATTAAAATTTATCTAATGAAATCTTTTTTCCGAAGCTCCGTTTTCATTAGTTCCGAAGATCACTTCCGTGTTACGTTGTTATGGATACGGTTTTACGTCAAAAATGATGTCAGTTTACCGGTCGCGGAACGCCGTCTCCATGTGCCGCTGCCGCCTCCGGCTTCCGCCACAACGAACCTATAGAACTAGGCAAATACAGTTACATCTAAAGGAATAAATAATTAAAAAGTTTTTCTCGGATTCTCGTTTAACGATCGTTAAATAATAAATTGCGGAAAACGGGTAACGAAGCTTAATGCGAATATTTATCAATAACAAATATGCATTCACTAGCGAAATTTAACATTTATTTCCCTGTCTGAATTTTCACCTCTTCGTCAAAAGAGAGACATGTGAATGCTCTGTTAGAGCATCATGTTGGATGTGTACCCATATAGAGTAACACAATTTTCAGTTTTTAAGTGGGATTTAACTCTATACTCACTTGTTTATAGTTCGAGTACTCATTTCACAAGGCTAAAGGGACAACTTTCAATTTGCATTCTAAAGGGTTAGTTATTCTTTTTATTTCCAAGGGTCGAACTATTTTCTATGAAGGGCCATTAAGAATATATGCTGTCAAATTGTGGAATAAGTTACATCAGAAATTCGCTATTTATGTACATATTTAAGGATCGTCTCAAAAAGTTACACATCTCATAATTTATTTTGAAGGTATCTTCCTTATTCCTTCCTTATTATTTCCTATTTCCTTCCTTCGTCCCATCTAATTTTTAGGTTTACATATATGAGTGTGTTGAAAAGTGTTTGAATATATGTAAGCACGTGTAAGAGCGTGTGCACGTGGGAATATATATATATATATCCATGCACTTATATGCACATGGATATATGTGGTAATATATAATACATACCTATGTATAATTGTGCATTGTGAGTACTTATGTATATTTTTTTTCTTTTAGTTAATTGCATGATCTTTTGCAGACTATCATAATACCATTTATCGGCTCACTAATTTTGGTTGTCTGTAACAGACGTTGCTCTCGTAACAATACATCGCTGCATAATGTACCAAATATACAAAATTAAAGTTTATAAATAAACTAAGAGTATTAGAACTGGAGTACTAATATTCTTAAAGATAATATTTACCCGCAAAAAAGTAGATGAAAAACCAGCCAAACTTGAGCAAAACTCGCACTACGAGGTTTCCGTACACATTTTGGAACTTATAAGTATTTAAGCGTACTTTTTTATTTTCCAAACATTTCCATTAAATACACAAAAACTATATACAAAAAATAATTTTTCAGAAGGTAAATAAATTATCTAGTGTATATTACACAGAAGTAAAAACATGGTTCATACATAAACAATTATAAGGTGTAAGATAATCGCTATAGTATTCCTGTAATCTTCCGGTCAGATTTCACCAACTCGGTTTTTCTCTTGATTTTTTGGTTTAGTAGTCTCGGAAATTAGGAAGGAAATGTCCTACTTTCGCATATTTTTAAAATATGTTTTCTAATATTCAAATTAAAATTATAAAAGAAATATTTTATACCTCATAACAATCCCTTTAAATTTTATATATTATGTGGGATATCTATGTTATGTGGGATATCTATGTTATGTGGGATATCTATGTTATGTGGGATATCCACATAACATAGAAAATTTTAAAACATTGCTTGAAACAACAAGATGAAGAAAACCACGCTATTTAATAAGATGCCAAAATTGTATCAAAATTCAAGTTACTACGTGTCTTAGTTCCTGTGACAGAAGGATAGAAAGACATGTGAGTGATCTTATAAAGTTCTGTTTTTCCTTTAGACATACAAAAACCCTAAAAAGTCTGTAAATGAAAGATGTTTTCCAGAAAAGGAATTCGGGGGATTTTTGATGAAAAATAAAAAAGAAATAAACCGTCTTTCAAACGATTATTAGTTTTTCTGTTCCTTTTTGTTTGTTTGCCCCTCGCACAAAAATACTAAAATTATAATGCCATATCGTATATATAAGGTCGAAATATCTAGTAAAGGAAACATAATAACAGAAATTAATTATGACTGCGAAAAAAATGTCCTTTTAATATCTTAATTGCGTTCTTTTATTGTTTGTAGTTTTAATAACTACGCCAAATGAAAATAATTATAAAGAAATTTAAGTGAATTTTGATCTTGTAATAATGCTTCTGAATGGCTCCAGTAAATAGTGTTTGTCATAAGTTTACAAGTGCAATATATGATTATAATAAAAGTCAAGGAGAACATAGCCGCGAAAAAAATATTTTTGTGATTAACGATAATTCTGGAAAGATTAAAAATTTAAAAGGAAACTTTACGCCAGCATGTATCGACATTCACATTATTATTGAACCAAGTAGCTATCAAAGGAGTTGATCTATAAATACAGAGCCAAAAATTAGCTCTTCGGCGAAGTCGGTCAATGCGCCTGATAATAGAATTTGTAATTGGTTTTAGAACGGTACCTAAATGAGGTCAGAGGGAAGACTGACTATTAACTGTCACTTCTCGCGAGAAGTTTCAATTGAAGCTGTCATCTTTCTGTGTCAGCGCAGTTGTATAAAATGGACAGTACAAAATTATAGAAGAGAATTTCGAAAGAATAACTGTCATTCTAATTATATCCAAAGTGCAATTTTTCATTTCTGAAAATTTAACACATGTGTGAAAAGAAAATTAAAAAAGGAAGGAAAAGGGGAAAGTTTTTTGGTTATTAATTAATACATTAATATCATACTGAAGAATTACGACGGTCGTAAGTATAGTAGTAAGAGTGTTGATTTTTTTCAAAATAGAACCACATCGCCACCGATACTTTTTGTTAAAATTTATCAAATTAATAATAGACAGCGTTAATTTACTTTTTATATTGAATATATTTGGCGCTAATTCTATAGAAATTCATTATTCACAATTAAATGGAATTACATGATGTAGTATTATTTACGTTTCGTTGTATTAGAACATCTTCAGGTGGGCAATTAACTAAGATTACTTAGAAACTTCCAGCAGCATTTGAAAATTACACAAAACAATAGCGGAAGCGGGGTTTGCACGGATTTTCCCAAATCAAATTAATAATAGACAGCGTTAATTTACTTTTTATATTAAATATATTTGGCGCTAATTCTATAGAAATTCATTATTCACAATTAAATGGAATTACATGATGTAGTATTATTTACGTTTCGTTGTATTAGAACATCTTCAGGTGGGCAATTAACTAAGATTACTTAGAAACTTCCAGCAGCATTTGAAAATTACACAAAACAATAGCGGAAGCGGGGTTTGCACGGATTTTCCCAAATCAAATTAATAATAGACAGCGTTAATTTACTTTTTATATTGAATATATTTGGCGCTAATTCTATAGAAATTCATTATTCACAATTAAATGGAATTACATGATGTAGTATTATTTACGTTTCGTTGTATTAGAACATCTTCAGGTGGGCAATTAACTAAGATTACTTAGAAACTTCCAGCAGCATTTGAAAATTACACAAAACAATAGCGGAAGCGGGGTTTGCACGGATTTTCCCACTGATTACATTAGTGAGTTTATAGTACGGGAGCGGTATAGTTTAGTGTGGGTTTAGTGTGGGTTATAAATTAAAATAAAGCATGATACAAAAAATACCAGGTTGATAGTAGTAGTTACTTACGTCTCCGTTTCATCATATTGGAAAACAACACAAAAAATTGTTAAACATTAAATTTAATAACTTTAGTCTAATTTTAAACGATTTGGTGTACTATAGCTGGAACGGAAGAAAGGGAGACGATAAAAATTAATTCAATGTTCCGCTTCATAAAATGGTAACTGCACGTCTAATCGCCATCTTTTGCACCTAGAAAATAATATACGTTAAACGGTATATATCAACCCTAGCAACATACATAATACCTCTTTATTACGTGTCAGAGTAGTAGAGTGGAGACTTGATGTTAGTCCCGTCTGTACTGTAGCCTATAAAAAGATATAAGGACAACTCGTAGAGGGCAGACGCTGACGTAGACGCTTCTGTATCTACGCCGTAACGGCGATATAATTGCTAAATAAATCATGGGCGCGTAATCCACACAAGCAGTTGCTACGCGAAAATCGACAAATCTATTATAAAATAAAACTTTCAAAATACTCTAATTTTATTTAGACTAGAACTCTATGTGAATCGTATGCATGTGAAATATTATAAAGGCATTGACTGATTATAAACCTTTATAATATTAAATAAAGATTTTTTTTGTAGCTGCTATTACCTAGAGGTAAAATAATTCTTAAAAAACAGTATCACAATGAGATAGTTTAACCAATTGGCTTAACTTTTATATATCAAAATTATTACCGTATTTCCGGGTCGATATAAAGCAGAATATCACCCGGAAACGGGTTCGCGGTAAAATTTCAAAAATATCCTTTCTTTTTTATATCTCCGACAGAAGACAAAGAAATGGTACGTCCAGTAATTTCAAACTAATATTAAATGACAAATCCGAGTTTGAAGTTCATTATTCACGTTCATTTGTTCATTACCTGGTGGTTGTAAACAACTAGTATTTAGTAATTAAAATAATATAATTATTGAAGTCGGAACAAAAATAAATACGATCTGGGGCTATTTCATACAAAAAGAACACTATTACAGGAACGATTACAGGAACAATTACGATTACAGGAACAATTACAACAACGATTACCGGAACAATTACGAAAATTAATTTTGATTTTATTGATACTTTAAAAATAATTTTTAATACGAAAAAATATATATGTATATATTATAAAACTGTCACACCACAATAACAAGTCAGTCCACAATAACAAGTATTACTAAAATTAAAGGTAAAACCGCTAGAAGTGCGAGATAGCCTTGAGCTATCCAGACCCGTAAACTTTAATGCAATATAATTTTAAATGGGCCTGAGCTAACAGAAATAAAATAAAATTTAAAAAAACTGATATTTTTAGAAATATAAAAACCAAACAATTCAGCGATTCACAATCAAGAAAACCAAAAATAACATATAATTTGTGATCACTACCCAAAACAAAAAATATACTCTTAACCGACGTTGAAATTAATTCTGCTGTTAAAAAATATCAAGCCTAAGGTCAAAATGAATGTATTTTTACTCTACGAATTTTACATAGCTTTTCTTATTGAATATATTTGGCGTTAATTTTGTAGAAATTCATTATACACAATTAAATGAAACTACGTGATGTAGTATTATTTCTACTATCTTTAATTTCTTTACCACGACCTAGGTTTCGTTGTATTACAACGTCTTCAGGTGGGATATTAGCAAAGATTCTTTTTTTTGTGAAGTTATACAATGCAAAGTTTAAGGTGTATGTAATAAAATTAAATGGAAGTTATTGTCGGTAATATGTTTGTACAAAGGCAAGGGTATTTGAAAGTAAGGCCAAGGTAATATACTAATTCTACATATCTTATTATCGGTAATATATTTATACAAAAGCAAGGGTATTTGAAAGTAAGGACAAGGTAAGGAAAGTAAGGACAATCTTTGCTAATATCCCACCTGAAGATGTTGTAATACAACGAAACCTAGGTCGTGGTAAAGAAATTAAAGATAGTAGAAATAATACTATATCACGTAGTTTCATTTAATTGTGTATAGCTTTTCTTGACTAATCTTTCGAGTTACAGGACACTATGGGTACTTTATTTCACTTAGTGGTACGAAAAATCCCATGGAAATATAAATTGCAAACGGCGTTACAAAAAGTAGTCTAACTTTTTATAAAACAACACAACATTTTTTATTTGGTTCATTGACTGTTTAAATAAAATATTTAAGACTAGTTTTACTTTCCATGTTTTCTCTATACGGTGTCAATTTTATCACATGTGTTACATAATATATATATATATTATATATATATATATATATATATATATATATATATGTATAATATGTATATAATATATATTATGTAACACATGTGGCCAAACTGTGTGAATTTTTATCGTTTCCTTTGTTAATTAATAACATGAAATATTCCATCTGCGATAAGTCATAAAATCATCCACAATAAAACCATTAGGATTCTGATACTTTAGTATTTTTTTAACAGTAGTAGTAGAAATAAATATGTCGTAATTTAAAGGATGTCATTTGGTACAAAATTTGTTTACTTACATTTATTTTGAAATAACACCACAGACAATAAAGACAATAATTTTTTTTTATATTACTGATAAGTTGCAAACTTTTATATTTTAATGTAATTTTAGGATTTGTTGTTTAAATACATCTTTAATGTATGCTCATCTTCCAATTAATTCATATATAACTTTAAATAAAATTATGGGAAGCAATTGTACAAAATAGGTTAAATTTTACCTTTGATTAACGAAGAGACATGGACAAGGTTCCGTTCAAATATTTTGGGCATCCAATTCGAAAAAGTAATACTCAGTTATTATATTGTAATGATTTATATAGTGATGTAAATGTATCAGTTTATAATGCTAATACGTAAAAATCTACCAGAGCAGAACGTAAATGAGTACGCATAATGTGGAAGCTATTTTAGGTTACTCAATTTATAAATCACTCTCTCTCTTGCTCTCTGTTCGTCTCTCCCTCTATTTCTTTTTTAACCAACGCTTACTCAAAAACCACTTATCCGACTTGAATGGCAATAAGTATTCCTTTGACGTAAGAGAGTTAAATGAGAGTTAAAAATCAGTTAAAGATAGAATCACAAACAAAAATATATTGGAAATGATTTAGCGAGTAAAGTACTATAAACTACGTAACCCTATTATAAATATAACTATGAGCTATTTTGCACACACACATATATGTATATATATGTACATACGTAAATATACTAAAAAGTAAAAATAACTTTTTTCTAATGTTGTCAAAATTTTCTAAAATTTATATATATTATTGAAATTAGGTGCTATGCGAAAAAAACTTTAATTTTCACAAATACATAAATATGTATAAAATACACTAGATTATAATTAATACTTAACATTCAACAAATATATACAAATTACAATTACATAAATTACAATAACAATGTTCACATAATCCAAATACTATCAAAACATCATTTTATCGCGGTAACGATTTAAGTTTTAATAATATATATAAATTTAATATTTGTTTATCAGTTGAAAAGGGGTAACTAAACATTTTTATCGTTACAATAAGTAATTTAAATGCCAACGACGAGTTGTATCATTTTTAGGGTTTCGCACCCCGAAAAGGGGAACCCGTTTCCCCTTTTCGGGGATACGAAGCCCTTCGTTCTTCTCAAAAATCATTCGAAGCTGAAAATTTGACACAGCAATGAAAACATATCAACACGCACATATCTCATTAGATAAAGTACATAAAAAATTCATAATTTTAGGTATAAGGAAAATGTTAGGTATACGGAAAAATACGCGAAAGGAAAATTTAACCACCTGTTAATTTCGAAACTACTAAATTTAAAATTATTAAAAAAATATATGGGTTTATTCAAGTTTCCAAAGTTTTCCAAATGTTGTTGGAAAACTTTAGGGTTTATTATAACCGTCATAATATTTGAAAAGTGTACCATGTTCTTAAGCCTGTTAAAGATATAGTTATATTTTATGTATAGAAGTAGTAGTAATGTTTTATGTATAAATGATATTATATTTTTATGTTTTTATTTTTATGTTTTTTGCCGATTTTCTCAGAAACCATGCGACGGTTACAACGTCGCATAATTGAAGTTTTGAATTGTAATACACCTCGATATGTGGGATATTGCGCATGCTAACTTTTAAAAAATGTACATAAAAGGATTGAAAAGGGGTTGAATAAAAGTTGATTTTTTTTATTTAATGTGCCATGGGGTGTATTATATGAACGTGCTTATTATGAGGAGAACTAACATATTTTTTCATAGTTTCAAATTGCATAGTTAAATTATTAAAAAGACATGGTTTAAAAATATATTCCAAAAATAAATGTGAAAATGGACCAACCCTACACAGTTTCTCTTGTTTCCGAAACTACTAAGCCAGAAATATTGAAGAAAATAGGGATAGTAAAATCTGACTAGAAGATTACAGGAAAACTATGACGATCACAATACATCCTAATTTTTTTAAAATGTCCACCATGTTTTCATGTCTGTGAAAGATATAGTAAGCAACATATATTTATTGTGAAAAATTAAAATTAGTAAATAGTGAAATAGAAATATTATGTACCATTAAATGTTTACAACTACGTAAATATGTACGAAAACCTCTCAACGCGTGTTATACTTATGCTTGACAGGTTATTTTCAAATATCACGCAGAAATAAAATCTATAAAAATAATAAACATTAACATTGAAATAATTATACATAATTGATAAAAAAAAACGATTGACATACTAAAATTATTTAATTTAACAGACACGACGAAACCACAGTATCAAATGATATTGCAATAGTATGAAAACACCGCATTACGTGTACAACGTATTGTGTTCCATCTAATGTTTTATTACGTTTAATAAAACAAAATAAAATGATCCTAAAAAATTTACGTCACTCTACAATCCATAGACCACAGTCTAATCAGTTTTTAATTTCCAATTAAAAATAGCATTGTAAAAATGCGATTATAACTTAGGTACGTAAAAATTATGTAATGTCGTTTCTATTTAAATCGAAAATAACATTGACGATAACCACTAACACTCAAGTGAAGGGAAAAAGCTAAGTTACTTTAATTTGGCACTCAAATATATTATTGCTAACTTAAACGTCAACTGCATCACACAACACATGACAATATCATTAATATACTAAGTCATAATGTTATCACAGTCAACTTAGGTGAATATGCTCCATAAATGCCAAAAGCTCCCAACATATTCGAAAAATTCGTTCAGACGTTACGCGCGAACTTTCGTTACTGCATAAGATGTATGCCACCGTGTTTGTCAGTGGAAAAGGCGAGTTATAGTTATAACAGTTAAAAAATATGCGTAACTTTTTTCAATTATGTAAAATAACTGCAAAAAAATTCTCGTGGGAAAAATTAAATTCACACTGTATTAAATATTTAAAAGTGACAAGTGTACGTCAAAACACAGAGTTAAAAACTAACCGTGTGCCTGAAACGTTATTAAATAATTATGAAAGTAACTGAAGCTAAAAATCTAACGGAAAATTGGCACGTTAGATTTAATTTTTGCCGACTTTTCCATGTAACCCAATATTATATGCAGACATAAACACAATACTTTTCATTAGACAAAGTGGTCAAATGTTACTATTTAATATAATGAGAACAGAAGACCACGTTGTCAGAATGCGGACGTGAAAAGAAATTTTTTTTATTGAATACAATACTCATTAATAGATAAATAACAAAAATATTAAATAAATAACAAATTAGCAATAAATTTTAAATTAGCTTTAAGTTAACTTGTTACTTTAAAACTTTGCGCATCACAATAAGGTTATTTATTTTTCGTATGTAGTTGTTGTCATAAGGTATTTATTATTAACAGTATATTTCGAAGTTGTATATGTGTGTATATATATATATATATATATATATATATATATATATATATATATATAAACTCAACAATATAATTGTAGTTTATGAATAAAAGAACGGTTCTTTTATAATATCAAAAATAAATAGCTAAACCAATCAATTTAATCTGCAATGTTTAAATTTTATATCACATCGATATGGATATCGATGAACTTTCCAAACGGTAAATAGTGACTACCATTTTCAGTCATGTAGTCAAAACCTCGGAAAAGTAAAACTAAAAAGTGAATATAATCGCCCGACTCCTGTCCACTCCACCTCGCCCGCTTTCAAACAAACATCAATTAAACTATCCTGCAATGAAGTATATATCCTTGTACACCGCATCAGCTAGTCGACTTATGCATTTTATAATGCGCGTCACCTATTTATATGCATAAACGATTATCGGAGATAGCTACAAAGCGGATTACGTTTGAACTGTTTTCATTTTACCGGACAGTGTTGAGGGAGCATAGGTGACTCGGGTCGATAGGGCGTACCAGACATGAGTGTCCACGGGCGATAAATAGGTTTTACCGTATAACCTGTATTCAATTAAGAGACTACATTTTGTCGCCAAGGGTATTAACCGTGTTGCCTTATATCAATACAATGTTCAATGAACAGGTAAATAATTACAACGATCTCATATTAATGCAATGAAGATAATTAAAAAATACAGGTTTTAATTGAAAAAACCTCGCTTCTTGCCAAATTTCATGATTTTAGATCAACGAAACGTATCCTAGAGCCTAGTGTCAAAATATGCAGCATAAATGGCTGGAACGAAAGTATATCGCCTACCAGACCTTTCACAGGCACTTATTTAAAAAAATTGTGTGACATAATTATAAATTAACGATTTTGCGAATTTTTTTTCCTTTACTTGTACTATGAGACCTCGCTTCTTGCCAAATTTCATGATTCTAAATCAACGAGAAATACCGTTGTAGGTTTTGATTTATTTGCGAGTCTTAAAAAATGCTTCTAAGTCTTTTTTTTATTGCGTTGACTTAGAAGCTTGCTTTTTTTACAGCTCTAAGGGACTACAGACCTAAGTACTTGACTTTAATTTTATTTGATTTTAATTACTTGATACCCCCACGAGATCCTGAGAAAAAGGGTCTTGACAGACAGACAAACAGACTATAACGTAGTGATTCTGTAAGGGTCTCTTTTTTCCTTTTGAGGTATAGAACCCTTAAATTATATAAAATTGAATTATTCTTTCAATTAAAAATCCTTCCATTGTTTAAGCCTTTCGTTCTATCGTTTGTACACGCCTTTAGTATTGGAAATTTAAGAGATGTTATATTATTAAAAGTGCTGAAGGATAGCAGTATAGGGAAACCTGTAACCTGTCCTGTAATATATTGTAAAAACATAGTATTACTTTTAAAATTGGGGAAACATTTTTCAAAACATATATTGATACTTGTAATATACATTAGTTATATTGAGACCGTAGAGTAATTTAGTATTACTGCAAATTTCGCAATAATCTTCGGACAAAAACGATAAAATATTTTTATATTGATAATGGAAGAAAAAAAGTATTCAAATCGGTGAATGCTTTAAGGGTTTTCTTCTAACCGAGAACTTATTGCATTCGCATTAACTTTATTATAATTAAGAGCGACGCTCAAAAGGAAATGTCGGGTATTCAAAATAATTATATAAATAAAAGGATAATAGAGCGAGCGAAGTAACGAGAGGTATCGATGCATATCTGATGATGGGAGCCGAAGAACGCCAAAACTTAGCGGCATAAGTAGTAATGTTCAAAGGAAAAAAATTATGTTGGTAATTAAGAGCCTGTGTAAGCTTGAAAATGGAAGGAAAGTCGCAGGCTACGGGAAGAAAAGTCAGTAAATCTGGCACTGAGACAAGAACTCCATTCAGACGGTTCAAAAATATAACAAGATAACAAAATAATACGAATAGCGCGCCGATCTATGTCTGACGTCATCTTAAGCCTTTTCCAAGATGTCGATCCGTTGATAGGTCAATACCATTTAAGAGTTACAGATAAAAGAATAAGAGAATTATGTGGTAAGTCATTTCTTTCAATTTTATAAACAAGTCTTTTCCTACAAATAGTAATGACCTTAGACTAGCGTACCCATCTTTTGAGATTATTGCCTGACATATTGAAAGAAAATAATGGATTATCTGTATACAAGTGGTCGAGTAATTATCATTGATTATTGCAATTATGATTAATTTTCTCAATATTCATTGGCAAATTTAATATAGATAAAATGGTGTTAATGCAAATGTAGAATAAAGTAAGTTAACCCGATTTCTTGCAAACAGCCTCCCAAGGGAGTTACGGTCGCGTGCACCATTAATGACAAAGTGATTGCTTCTTCGGCAGGAGACGCACGAGCGTTACTGTTGCAATTGTATTAATCACGTAACAAAATAAAAAAGAAATTCTTCAATCAATATATATATATATATATATATATATATATATATATATATATATATATAAGTTTTGAACTTACTGACTTGTACTTTTGAAAAATTATCCCTAAAAATATCAAATACATTTTTTTCGATGTCGATATTTTTGCACTCGACATCTCTATTCAATCGATACTTATGAGTGCTTTATAGTAGGTGTCTTATCGAATCTCTCTCAAAAATTCCATCTTTCAGGTAATACTCCAAAAATACGCTTTGAATTACAACTAAAGGGTGGCTATACAATGTTCCTAAAGTGTTGTCATGTTTGCGACACTTCATAGGGCGCGTAATTTAAGAAAAGACGTCGTTCGATTGTTTCGACGGTCCATGCAAGACAAAACCCACCCACAGAGGAACGATTGTATATATACTATTTTTAAATAACTGCACTTAGAAAGAGTGGGAAATTAAAAATTTAATTCGCCTTCACTCTTCTATCTAATCGCTTGGTCGGTATATTGACTGTTTTTGTTTTACTATGCACTGGTTTCTATCTTAATTTAAATAATATTGTTTTAATAATTATATTTTATTAATGAAACTTTTCTTTTAGTCTTTTAACGTTAACAAATTTATACAATTTGCTTTGAATTCCTTATTTACGGGAGCAAAATTTGTTTAACACTTGTGAATATTTCATGAATAGAAATTGATAGATACAATAAGTCCTATTTAAATTGATTTGAACAAGATTTTTTCATTTTGTTTTATGGCATTCTACGCTAATATTAAATAAAACCCGTAAATCAAATGTTAAGAAACCCACCCCCCCAAGACCCTCCCGAAGATATAAAAATGACTGATACCCTAAAATTCTAACGGCACCTATAAAAACATATGAACAATAGATAACACTGCGTATCTGAAACTAGTCAATATATTGTCAGGTGGATCAATATGGTTGTAACTCGACTTTAGCTAGTTCTAATCATATTAAGTGGTATTTATGAGGGTAAAATGATTTTTTTTGGGTTTATTGTTAAATACATTCATATTTATTAAAATATTTAAAAAATACTCATTTTGTACCGTTGCATTACGTAAAGTAGAGAAGAATGGGATATAAAAAATATAGTGCAAAAAATTATATTTCACGAACAGGTCTGCAATTTCTAAATCGCGAAGAAAATTTTCAAATAATGGTAATAGATCAACGTAAATAAGCATATTTTGACTGTATTTTCACACTTTAACTCTGACTGAAACTCTTATTTCCACACTTATCGATAGATTCTGATGCTTTTTCTTATTTGTAGAATTATTTGCAAAACGAATTAATTTGATTATTCCTAATTAATATCAGCTCTTTACCGTTATGTAAATTCAAGAACGAAATACTAAAATTATTACATAATTTTTGTTTACAACTAAATGAAACTACGTGATATTATTTCTACTTTATTTAAATTATTAACCGCGACCAAGGTTTAGTTGTATGACAACATCTTTAGGTGGGCAATTGGTAAAAATATCTTTACAAATTGCTCACCTGCAACTTTGATTTGTTTATTGGCCATCAGTACAAATTACCCACCTGTAACTCTAATTTGTTTATTGGCCACCTGTATAAATTGCCCATCTGTAACTCTAATTTGTTTATTGGCCACCAGTACAAATTTCCCACCTATAACTCTAATTTGTTTATTGGCCACCTGTACAAATTGCCCACCTGTAATTATAATTTGTTTATTGACCACCTGTACAAATTGCCCACCTGTAACTCTAATTTGTTTATTGACCACCTGTACAAATTACCCACCTGTTTCTTCACTCGTAACTCGAAGATCATATCATTTAAATGGATAGACTAAAATATTTCTTAAATGTTATTAAAGTCCTGAAACAAAGTACATTCAAATTGAGAAGCGTTATTTAAATTGGAGTAATACAAATATTTAATACCCCATGAAAACCTTTTGACACACTGAACCATATTTTTTACATCATAATCCCTTTCCGTGTGCAGACCTTAGTTATAAAAACGTGAAAAAAAATTATCACCTAAAAAATTATTGCAATACTTCAAACGAGACGATTTAAAAATATAAAATTAACTTAATGATTACATTATACTTGATTATATTTCAACACCTTTTTATAAATTCACTATAATATTTAATTATAAGTTAACGTAGAGCTTAGTTAAGTAAAGTCGAGTCTTATGTAAAAGTCTCTTTACACAGAGGAAAATTTCTTTTTAAAACTATGAAATCCAGAGGGAAAGAGGTGAAATTTGCAATATGACCATACATTTTTAAATACATGCACTCGACAGATAGTTGAGTGAGCGAAAAGACATAAGCCGGTATCAGTTATTGTGAAACAAACAACACTATTTCAATATTATTACTGTTATTAGAATTTTGTTAGGCGCTCGTTTTGTTAGAGCAAACTTAAACTAATTCACATTAAATTGTAAATAAGTATAATTATGATATAGTTTAGAAATGGTATTTTAATAATTTCGCCGATTAACAATGACTAATTTTTTTGGTTATAAATAGAAATGAAAGTAAATTATTTAAATATGTAGAATATTCGATATATCGTCATATTAAAAAGGAGAGTTTGCACAAAAAATGATAATATTTAAAGTGTTGAATTTAGTTCTGTCATCTTCTTCAAGTGTATTGTGACAATATTTATTGTTTTAAAGTATTGAAAATTTGCAATTCACCAACATATCAGAAAATTGTCAGGGCATTGCATTGTTTAATCAATAACTTTTATATTTATAAATTTAATATAATATTAATAAGAAATATATTAAAACGATATGAAACTGGGTGGTTGCTTAGAGTAGCCGAATTGAATTTCAAAAACCAATTTTTTTTTAATTTTTTTAACCTTTTTATAAAATTAATCAATCTTAATCGTTATCATTAGATTAAAACATAATATTTAACAGATTATTTCAAAGAATTATATTGAGAAACGATAATTAACATAATATTATAAAATATTTCAAAGAGCCATAATAAACATTAACTTAAAACCGGATATAACAAGCGAGTGTCAAACAGAAGAGCAGTAGGGAAATACATTATTTCTTTCCCGCTCATATGTGCTCGAAAAGAGCCGGATGAGTCCAATCTAATCGACAACTCCCCGTAGGCACTAGAGTGGTCACATTGTAAACGCAAGAAGTGTAAACATCGTAGTTTTCCCCTAATTTATTGAGTATTTCCTTAGTTTTCCAAAGGAAAAGTTGTTAAATATAAGGAAAAGTACTTATATCTCTTTTGTGTAATGTTAAATGTGTAATGTTCTACATTACACAAACAACATCCTACATAATAATTCCACACACATTAATTTCGAAAAAATCAAAATTAGTGTAAATGAGTAACTTCATCAAATAATCAATATTTATAGTAATAAGTTGGCAACTAATATGCCAGACATTTCTTTCAGCGATTTCGGCGTAAAAAAAATAATAAAATATGGAAAACTCGCGAAGAAAATTATTAAGAAAAAAGGGCGTAATATGAGTAAAATAAAAAACAACATGCACACAATAAAATATGAAAATACATTCCCAACGTTACAGCCAAGCATTAGTTCGAAAAGATTCAAAGGAGAAAATCTCTTTGATAATCCTCATACGGTGCGGCCTCCTACATCAAATCTCGGAAAATAAAAACGCATTGCTGTGTTAGATCCCAGGTAAAGTTCTCATTATCTGGCAAAATTATTCTCAAACCGTCGTGCTGCAATAGCAAAATAATTCCATGCTTTGGGGAAGAAAAGCGCGCCAACAATTTTCTATGTCGCGTTAACATTTATTTTTAAAATTACGTTTACCCTACATCATTATTGTCAATAAGGACTATTTGTATAATTTATTATAGACATATTTGCTGATATGGTGCAACTTCACTAAACAAATTTCGTCAAAAACAGATGGTTCGACAATCTTTTGACCCACTTTTCTACGCACATTGGGCATTTTCCACAGAAACTGTGGAAAGTGCCCAACTCCAATGGATAGTAGACGCGGGTAGACGAAAAAGTGTAGGCGTTAGTATCAACTGGTAACAATCTTGACAAATCAATTTTTCGCATTATTATAGATGTTTAAATGTAATTCGACTTCAAATTTAATTACTTTATATTGCAATCTCACTAGTAAAATGGTCTTCTAGCTATTTCAAATATCTTACTTATCTGTTATTGATATTTATATTTTATAATACATATTGTTATTTTAAGGCACCTACCTAATTCCTATCCTTTTCTACCCACTTTTCTCCAGCCATTCTTTCCACATCATCGTACCAACGCATTGATCTTCCTTTAGGGCACGTTTCGCTCCACGCTCTCCATTTCGCGAGCGTTTACCGCCACGAGTCCTATTTCCTGGCAACGTGGCCAACCCATTGCCGTTTAAATTTCGCAACATGTTTTATGACATTCGCTACCTTGTTTTTCTCTCTAAGCCATTCATTTCTATTTCGGTTTGTCAGCCTCTACCACTTCATTTCAATTACATCAAACGCAAAGGACCAGTTGACTTTTAAAATAAACAAGTACTTGATTTAAAAGTTTGCTACACAACATCATTTCCGAATAAAAATAGCATAATGCTTTCCTTTTAATTGCTCTTTTCGCAATTCATCCCGGAATCCTATGAAATTCATCAGTCTCTCCCACTTTCATTTCATTGCTTTGTAAGCCACTCTAAGCTTGGGGTTTTTTTTTAAACACATAAGTACTGGTAAGATACACTGCTCATGTATGCTAGTTTTCTGCTTCACGCACAGCTTTCTGTTCTGAACAGAAAGTAATAGGTTAGTTGAATTTCCTGCTAGATTACAAGACATGCAGTACTTCCGCTGACTTATTATGATATGGAAATAGACATTCATAGGAAAATACGTTGTATAATAAGTAGTTAGCTAAATTGAAATTAATCGTGCAGTTATCACGCAGTAATTATATAAAGTGTTTATAAATACTTAAGTCTGTATATACAATCGCGATAAATAACATTGTTATATAAATTGATAATATAGATATAATTTGCGTTAAGAAAGCTATGTCTTTGTAAACCAATGACAATGGAATCGACGATCATCTACAACACAATTTCCATAAATAATTAACTCGAAATAGGTATCTACTTATTCGCAAAAAATAACTGAGTTACTTATTTTTGAAGTCTGTGCCAGCACTGTCGACCAACTTGATCAAATTAATAATTCAATTTAATTTATGATGTAAATTTAAAACCTTAACTTCTAATGTACTCACAATATGAAATGGATTCATAAAGGACGTCCCTAATATAAATTTTGCATCTCCAGTTTTAAATACGGTTGATTTAAAATTATCTGTTAAGGAGTTCCATGTTCATCTCCAGAACTCATTATCAGACCCTGACCTAGTCGACGGTGTGGTTATTTTGCAATGTAATAACTATTAGTAGTAAATATCTTTAATCACGGTTGATTTGCAAACATCCGTTAAGGAGTTCCATTATTCATCTCCAAAACTTATCATCAGACCTTGACCTGGTAAATTGTGTAGCTATTTTGCAACATAACAAAATATTTTGAATCATAGTTAATTTACTGCCATTCGTTAAAAAGGTCCATTGTTCATTTCTGGACTTCATCATTACGTCATCGTCATATCTATATGGGTCCACCTCTAGTATTCTCTTTCAAATAAAAAAAGAATCATCCAAATCGGTCCATTCCTCGGAGAACCTCGTCCTTTTTTCGAAGTCGGTTAAAAATAGTTTTCAATATCTTGAAAAATAGTGATAAAATATAAATTTTCCCACACTATCCTAAAATATATCTGAACGGAATCCTAATAAAGCAACCAAGAAAATGATATAATTGTAGTTTCTATGCAACTTTCAACATTTCTTATCGACTAAAATATTTACTTTGACACACTTCTTAAAACATTCGAACGGTATCCTAACTAAGCAACCGAGAAAAAGACATAATTTTAATTTCAAGGCAACTTTCAACATTTCTCATCTACAAAAATATTTTCTTTCATACACTATCTTAAAACATATTCGAACGGCATCCTAGGCAACCGAGAAAATGACATAATTTTAATTTCAAGGCAACTTTCAACATTTTTTATCGACTAAAGTATTTACTTTCACACTTCTTAAAACATATTCGAACAGCATCCTAACAAAGCAATCGGGAAAATGATATAATTTTAATATCAACGTAACTTTTACATACATCATATAAACTAATTATATTCACTTTCATACATTATTCTGAAAACATATCCGAACGCCATGTTAACAAAGCAACTGAGAAAATGATAATGGCATTCTCACAAGAAAACCCTTTCAAAAATATATTTTTAACGGAAACCGACGGTTGGTCAGCGAAATCCCGTCGCCGTCGTTTATTATATATTTGCTTTCTATTTCCTTTCTATCTACATATGGAAATTCGAAAACATTGTTCACATATTGACATATGTTAGAAAAGATATTTAAGATGCAATAACGATTCAAAGGACCGATTGACTTTATAATTGCTATAGCGGTGAAAGTTAAATGGAATGAGAAATAGCGAAGAAAAAAACTTATATATTTGGATATTGGAAAACAAGAAAAAAAACGAAAAATTAATCTGAAATAGCTGACTTTTTGACAAATTTTCAAGGCCAATTTGCCTATAGGAAAAAAAGTTTTATTAAAATAATTTAACCGACTTTTAATAACCACTTAATAAGAAATACACTGAGAAGAATACGATAATAAAAATACAAGAACTTGGATGAAAGTTTTGCTGTACTATATCGTTTCCGAATAAAAATAGCATAATGCTACTATTAGAGATTTTAATAATCAATGGCATGTAAAAAATATTATACTAGGATGACACCTATATATACTTATCTTCCATCTAATATTGCATTCCAGTTGCTTTATGCCTTAAATTATATATATATATATATATATATATATATATATATATATATATATATATATATATATATCTTTACTTACTTCGTTAAAAACAACATACAAACAAAAAATGTGTACAGTGGATGACTTGACTAATGCGGCAAATTTATTAAAATGTACATAGCTAAATTACGTATGCAAATTTTTAATTTTTTCTATTATTTATGAAAGTGCACACCATAACTTCATGAATATTTAAATTAATTTGTTATTGTGACAAATTGAAGCAAATCGCTGTTCCAAGGGTTGCGCCCTCTCTTCGTATCTAAGGAGGGGGCACGACCTAAAAGGGAAAACATAAAAATGTGTTATTACAAGTAAAACTCAGGTCAGGAGGATTTGATACAGACTTAGGCACGTGAACATATAAAAGTACTTGAAATATTGAAATGAACTGTTTCGCAAAAATCATCTAATCTATTTAAATCCAGAGAATCCCAAATATACTTTTAATACAATTATCCATGAAATTAATTCGGCAAACGGTTTACATATCAAACTACCTATAAAATTTAGTGTAATTGTTTTTAAATTTACACGAAGCAGGCTACATATATTGAACAATTTAACACAGTAAATGTAAAAGAAATCATCTATATATTTATATATATATATATATATATATATATATATATATATATATATGTGTGTGTGTGTGTGTGTGTATATAAGTATATATATATATATATATAATAAAATTGTAGAGTTACCAAAAACATTAAAGTGACCATAATAAAAGTATTGATTAGGGTCCCATAAAAAAATTATTGTTAGGAACGCAAAAATTTTGTTTTTAGAAATTTTGGCTATTCTTCTGTGAGTAGAGCTGTTTATTCGCGCATCACATAAGAGGAACTTTAAACGTGGGTTTAACTAGCAGATTCTGTAGCACCTAAAGTAACACATAAACTTTATTTCATTATAATCAAAACAGTAGAAAAGAGGACATTGCAATTTGAACGTTAAACACAAAGCACACTTACGTGAAAAAAGTTTGTTATAATGATTACAGATAGCGTAACTTTTAATGTTACATTTAATTTAATAATCTTTTTCAGAGGTCAAGATGAAACGAAATTACCTTACTTATATGTGTATATTTAGCTTCATATAACAAACCACTGTTTAACTAACGAAATATTCTGAGGTCTCACGACTAATGTTAAGTTTATTTCTCATTTTATTCAAGTTTCCGTTAACCAATTTTATGGAAGATTTCTCATTTTACGTATCTCAATATTATGAGGTTGTTTATCATCTGAATGTCGTTTTTATAAAGATTTGTACTCTCCGATCTATCTAATTTGTTTAGTGTAAGCTTCTTTAGGCGCACCTTCGCTCTACACTTTGAAGTGAGAACTTATTCTGAGGAGTGAACGAAATTGAGCGTTCGCTCGGATCGGTGACGCTCAACCGGGTAAACTAGGCTTCCTTCGGCATCGACCAAGCGAGTTCACTATCTGACACAGAGTGCAGGATGCACTTCAAGAATTATGTTCTATTTTTTATTAATATTTAATTTTATTTTTATTTCGGCCTGACACACTGCGAAAATTTTATCTTTTAATGAGCTCATATTTCCTATGCAATATTTGTTTAATCATAAAACTAAAAACAACAGAAATTAATTTTGCTTTCTTTTCAACAAGTTGTGTATCTTGGTAGGTTGTATTGGAGCTGTCTTTTGAAAAATTTGTTGTAACTTCTTCAACATCTATATCATTTTCGTTATTCGATCTAACTATTTGAGACTGTTTAACTGATCAAAAATCTGGGCCAGTTAAGGGAAGTTATGTTTAACTCTATATCAGAATCACATAGATCCTGAGAGATTTACACTCATTTTAATTGCTACCAAGACTATTATTCGCCATAAATAAAACTAAGTACATTCTTTCGCATAAAATTTCCGGTGTGATTTCTTCAAAACTCGTCTCCTGTTTCAAACAAAAAACTAATTTAAGAAAGAAATATCTGATATTTTCTATAATATATATATCGACCAGGATTACAAAGCAAAACATCTTTAATACAAGGCACACGTTATTGATGATTCCAAAACAATATTCGAGTGAACAATTGTTTATAATTTACCGGAAATTTCACACCAACGCCCGCGACAGTAAATTAAAAATCAGCGCTGCGCCCGACATGGGCGGATGCATAAACAAATGGGATGAATGTCGCACATTGAACGAAACAGAAATACCGTCGAGATCCGGGGGCGAACCAGCCTTAAAACACTGTGTCCATTCCGTTCATTAATGAGCGGCGAGCTATGATGTACTATTTTTTTACTGCGAAACCTGGATAGTACCGACGTACCTACAAGACGCTAAAACAAAATGTGATGCTTCCAAGGCTGAATATCCTTAGGGGGTAACCCCTAGCATTTAATGGAAGTTTGGCCAGAAAGAAAATATCAACATGATCTTTATATCACTACAACCTTTTTTAGTATTTATTACAGAAGGAGTGAAACTTATATCATTCGAAAGGTACTGTGCCATAGATGTGCATAAAAAGCCATCGTGTGTGTATATCATCTTTAACAGAGATAAAATAAAGTGTACGTACACACACGATTTCCCCGACATAAAAAGCTGTAATCAATTATATGAAAGCATTTTTAGCCCGTCCGTGGCTGCATAAGCTTAAATCCCTTTGCCTTCCCTTGCAAGCGAGAATATTGCAAAAAAAGTTGGCAACCAAATACGTAACGGTATTTCCATTTCTTTCTTTATATTTGTTTTTTTTTTGTATTATTTTACCTTTATATTTTAATTATTTCTTCTAATTAATTTTATATGTTTACTAATGTTTTGTTATTAATACCCTCATACCTCCTTTTTCCTCTTTCCCAGTCTTTTCCTCATAGCATCGTGGTAAAAATTAAGTATTTTCATATGAATAGATAACATTGTTTATCTAGCTGTTTATTTATTGGCATAGTTCAACAGCGTAGCAATGTCACATTATTTTTGCTTAAAAAAATCGATTCGCCCTCAATTATAGTGCTTTTATTTCGAAAGTCTTGTTGAATTTTTCATTTATCCATTTTGAACTACAGTTACTATGTCTCTGATATTTATCTAAAAGTATATGGAACATATATTTGTATTAAGTCTCCAAGAAGAACGTTTGCGGCGCGGATTGAAAAGCAATTTAACAATTTTTGCGGTGAAATCAAATCAAATGCGAATAGACCGCGTAATAGAAACGACGTAGTGCAAGTAGAAATGGATATTGAGAATTCCATTATTGTTTTGAGAGATGCATTTAAATGTGCATTGAATGTAGTTCCAATAGATTATGAAAAGTCTGACTGTGATTTGATTAATTTACAATATAGATCTTGTAATAGAAAACATTTCGCATCTGGAGTTACTTTACGTGATAAAATTATCATTCACTTTGTATTGTCAAAAGTGAAAAGTTAATTTTGTGTTAATGGAAGTAAATAGCCATTAACACAAATTTTTTTTAAATGTTGTACCATATGGTTAGTTGTGAAACTAAATTCTTTAAATACAGTTTTGGGTAGTGCATCATTTAAATATACACTATATTTATTATCATAGAGCACAGTCAGTGACTTCTACGTATGACCGTTCACCATGTCAAGCGCAGTTTTATTTTTATAACATTGACACTGCTGTTAATTACAGACTGCGTGCGTTAATTACAAACAATCAATTCAATCGTACAATAACCATTTAATGCGTAACATTTTTATTGAATTGGAACGCGTTAATAGTTTTGTGCGTTCTTTTACTGCAGTGAAATATTATTGTGTAACAAACTGAAATAAAGAAATTTGTATGCTATCACAGTTAGTCATAATTTAGACCTCCCACTTTACAATGATGCCGTTCAAACTGATGATGCCGTTCTTGTTTGCAAATTGATGGAGGGCCACCATTCGAACGAAATATGGTTTCTCTTTTAAATGCCAATAGTGCAATCAAAAATATCTTAGTTTTAGATATATCATTGGATCCATTAGCAGTAGTTTTATTATTTTCTAATTTAGATAATAGGTGGCATGTCATTTGTTTCATTTACAAATACGTCCGCTGCAAGTACTCCAGAAATAAAGTTACGATGTTGCAACACGCATGCTATCGGCTTTCAATTAGATGTGACATTAGCCTTTTACATCATAAACAGAAATTACTTTCACAGTGGATTGTTGATATGTACATACATATTGAAGGTTCATTTCGTAAGACAAAATCAATCTGTTTTAAGGTCAGAAATATATAATAACTTAATTGAATGATACAGTAAATTTTGGAAGATGAGTTATTTTGATATCTTCATTTAATGGTGTTCCATGAAATATGTATCGAAATTATATGGACGCAATGTCCATTGTACAATATTTCGGATAGCATCTTTATTTGTTACAATGAAGAGCAATCCTAATTGGCCGGAAATTATAAACGATAATGATTGAAATGAATCCGATAATTTTCGTCCAGAAATAATTGTGCGTACATTCATAGCTAAATTAAAAGAATCGATTAATGCCAATGAAATGTAAAAAATTTAATGAAAATGGAAAAAATTGTTTATATTGATAAATTCGTATGTGCAGTAATTCCAAATATTCGAATACACCCTAAATTATATTAATATTTTGCTAAGTATATAATGCATGGACTATTAATTTAATCAGAATTCTCTTTGAATGAGAGATGGTAAATCCAAAAAAAATTTAAAGAAGTCTCACGAGAATCAGTTACTGGCATTAATGTTAGAGGAAAATCACTTAACAATCGTCATATTGTACCATACAATTAATATTTATTTCCTAAATTTGATTGTTATTCGAATGTTCAAGTTTGTACTATAGTTAAAAGTATAAAATACATATATATGTATAACACAATATCTTTAGACTTAAAAAGTTTACTTTAAGACTGAGATCAGAACGGAATGCAGCTGAAAATGTTACAAACATAAAAAAAACAAACCAAATTATTATCATTCTTTGCATTAAATTAAAACGATCTATCAGCGACTGAAATTTTATTTATTTATTTATTTATCGACTTTTTATGCATAGTAAATATGGCGGACTTGTTTCTTTTATCTTTATATATTATATTCGGACTTATTTTAATAGAGCATTATATGATATTGAAAATATTTAGAAACATTATAATTTGACATGACAATCACGTGGATTAATTGCTCCAACGTTAATGCGAGTATTTACTGAAGTAGATACTTTTTACCAACCCAAAAATTATATCTCCAGGAAGAGATGTAATTTAATGAACTTTGCGTAAGTGCTAACTTAGAACAAGGTACTATAATAGATCGCTTTATTCGTGATGTACAGATTCATGATACTGGTTCAAGTGTATTTTGTCCAATTGCTTATGCAGGTTTTGGTAAAACATTTAAGAAAACTGCAATTATTAAATAATTGAATTCACTTAATCTTCGTTTCATTGCAACTGCCATTAGTTGCATAGCTTCAACTCTTTTAATTGGAGGTACAATCTCACACAACATGATTAAATTTTCTATTCCAATTCTGTAAAATTCAGTGACCAATATTACAGCACATAGTGACTATTGTTAATCCATCAATCCACCTTAATTGATTTTTTTTTATGCAATTTTCACTTCAAGTATTAAGTTTTACAGACAGATTATTTGAAGATTTTTATACAGACGACGCTAATAAATCGTTTGATATTCGACAAATTTTGTTCACGTGCAATTTTACATAAAAATATGTGTCACGTGCGACATTATTTAAAAATTGCCATATGAGATAGAATGAGTTTGCTACATTTCAACATTTCATTTTGTCTCAAAATATGAGGGCACATCAATTAGAGTTTATTAAATTTTTAAAACAAATTGATAACAACAAAGCAAGGAAATTTCCATAGTCTGATGAAAATTTTATTAAACATATGAATTTCCATATTTCGATGAAAATACTATTAAACAATACCACAGCAAGTAGTAATGACAATAATAAATTTATGGCAACATTTTAAAACAACACATTTTAAATTTAGTTAAGCCAATTTTCTTAGTTTGTTCCAAATGTTATTAAACAATACCACAGCAATTAGCTAGTTATCACAATAGTATAATTAATGGTATTTATGGCAATATTTCAGAAAACATTTTAACACGACGCATTTTCAATTCAGTTGTTTTAGCACCAAACAATAAATATTGCGCTCTAATAAATAACGGTGTACTTAACAATGCGCCAGGTAGAGCAAAAAATTGTCACAGCTATGATAAAATAATTTGTGATAATGATTATGAAATTGATAATTATCCAGTAGAATTCGTAAATACTCCATCTGTATGTGGTTTACCACCACATAAGTTAGAATTAAAAGTTAATCATATTGTACACATCATTATGAAAATTAAATATATAAGAAGTATTAGCTAATGGAACAAGAATGCGTAGAAAATATTTCCATAAAAATGCTATTTATTGCGAAATCTTAACTGGAATCGCACGAAATGAGTAAATTTTGATTTCCCGTATTCGCAATTACAATTGGTCCCGCATTCGCAATTACAATTAACATTTCATCAACCGTCATACGCCAAATATACGCCAATTTCTATTTTATTATTAAAAAAATAATGACCATAATACAGTGGAAAATTTGTTTAAAGAAAGAATTCATCTCATCAAGCTTGTACAATAATTACGCATATCGGTTGCCGTTAAAGTAACAAAACTGGATTGATCATTGATTGATCAAAATTGATGACAACCACATTTGTGTTGATAGCTCCTACATTAATTGTTTCCCTAAGAGGCTAAGAATAACAGTGGATTGACTTTGCGAAATTGATTAAAGGAGAATATCGCCTTATGAAACAGTTTTTAAGGTAATATTAAGGCAAACACTTTTGAAAATATATGGCTTACAAAAAATTATTTTACTTGACATTTTATTTGGCGGGCAGAAGATTTAACGAAAAAGTTTAAAACAATTTCTTCTGCATCCCTTTAGAAGCTATTCGAGCTCCAGACTACTTAAATACGAGGGAAATTCGATAGAATATCAAATAAAATGCAACAAGAGGAAATAGACTAGCCATACGCTCCGAAGGCAACCCATCTATGTTCGTAAACAGGCACTGGATGTAAAGCACTCTACACGCTCTTCGCTGTATCAAAGACACAAAGGGAAATAAAAGGGACTTTTGAAGCTATGAATAAAATTAAAGTTGCACTTGAATATTTCGTTGCAGTTTATTTATTATTTTATTTTTTACGTACTTTAATGTATCTAATTGGTACATATGGTGTATTTATTGTTACGAGAGTAATCTCTTATAGCCAACCATAACAACGGTCCAGGCCCGCTCGAAGAGCGGCCGGGAATCAAACCGCGGCGGTGCCCCGCGCAGTCAAAGGCCGTATGCCTTGGGATCAACTCAATTCACTAGGGTGACGACATTTATTATGTAGATCTTTAAAAAAATATCACTAGAAGTTGGAGTGTTAATATTGTAATATCGGTATATTTTATTTTCTAAATACTTTTCTATAGATACGTAGAATTATAGAAAAATAAATTATTTTTTTGCCAAAAGGATAAAAGTGGAACATTTAAAATACATAACTCTAAGATACTGTCATTTGATTTTGCAGTATGTGACGTTTAAGATAGATCTCTAGCTTTTCTCCTATAATTTAAAGTTTATCTGTAAGAGTAACGGTTTCGTAAATATACCTAAGCTTTTAAAAAAATGTTACATAAGTTTATTTAGTATTGCTAGAATTATTAATTTATTTCCATGCTTTTACATTATAAGCAAACGGGCTAAACGGGTAAAGCAGCTTTTACATTATTATATACGGGAAAATTCCAACACCGTTCTTTTAAGCAAACAAAAAAAAAATGACACTCGTTCCACGGTCGCAATTTTCCTGATTCTGAAATAAAATTTTAAAGCATGCAATATTCTGTAGTTTGACAATCGTTCAAATTTATGTAGATCTGTAGTATTTCTGAGCTTTTTAACAGTTCATATAGGCAGTCCTTCCTAGGTATCAACTTTCAGGCTTAAATACAAACATTTAACCTCTAAAATAATGTCCTCTTCATCCCCACCGCGGGCGCTGCACTGTACCCAAAAAGTCTTTCAAATTAGAACTTTTTAATTTCACTTCTGTTCCCTTAAGCTTTAAAATCACATTGTTTTGTTTTATATGTACCTACTTATTGTGATATATCCTATTGCGATTTAGTTTTTTCTATTTATAATAGAGTTTTATCGCACCGTTTAGTTCATTTCAAGATCTGATTACCAAATAAAATGCGAACTCCGCATTAAGTAATTTAAAGATTCACAAAATCAATTCGACGATATTTAGATATATATACGCAAAGATTCACAAAATAATTTCGACTATATTGACTATTATATGCGCAAAATTATTTCGACTATATTCAAAACATTTTATGTATAATTACAAAAACATTTGCGCATTTAGCGTAAATGTTTTTGGAAAATATATGGAAGTTAATTATCTCTGGAAATTAATAATATCTGATAATACGTAGTAAATAACACAGATAACGAGAGAAATACATGGATCATTGTCTCTACAGTTAATCAAGTTCAGCGCAATATTATTCAAAGAAAAAATATTTCTAAGGATCAATCTTCTACTTCGGATTAATGAATTTAAATCAGGAGATATATGAAATCTCCACACATTATAAAATAATTTCTTAATATTACATATAATTTAAAGTCTTTTTTACGTTATTGGCTATGCTTTTCTGCTACCAATTAAGCTAGAGGTACTAAGCTTCTACTTCGTTTTCAGAAACTTTTCTAAAATTAATCTTCATTTCCCTAGAAAGGACAACTATGAAGTTAACAGTATATACAAATTCACATTCCATATCCGAAGAAATATAATTGCATTGATAGCGCCGTCCTCAATTAAAAAAATCCTGTGCAAGTTCTCAAAATGACGACAATTATCGATGTAATTAAATTTAATTATTAAACACATTGATGTAATTAAATTTAATTATTAAATACAGAGAAAAATATCTTCCAAAAAGTAAAAGACCTATGTTTGAATTTTGATAATTAAAATACCAAACTGCTTCTATCTTATAACTCTGTAACCAGAGCAAATAAATGAAAAGCGTTGACTAGTAGCGAGCAAAAAGAAATTTAATTTCTAGTTAAATGAGTACAGCAGGAATCAAGTAACCGGGCAGCTCGCACAGTCAAGTGGCAGCATTATTCAGCGCTGGGCTAAGCGTGCTCACATGACAGGTAGCAATTATCGACCTAATCCCCTCTGGAAAGGATTATTTTCAGGATATTTTTTTTATTTTCGTACAGGCATTTCGATTTACGAGATCGTATTTATAGTTCTTCGTTGATAAAATTGGGACAGATGAAAAATCTGAAATTAGACTTACGCTGGTCATTGTCCATCTTCATCTGTATACATCTAGAGATGAAGTGGTTTTACTAGCTCAAAAAATCGAAATTCAGATTTTTATTGAAATCGATTTGAAGCGTTAAGCACTTATAACAGAAGTTAAAATTATCCCTTTTTGTATATGTCTATAACATGTTTTATCTTATATTAATATTTTCAATAAAATATTAATATTTTTAGAGTTATGTGGCCAAATATAAAAAATGTTACGTTTTTATTTTTGGCCACATATGGTAGTTTCCTACATTTGGTAGTTTCGTCATATCTGTCCGTCTGTCTGCATGTCTTTGTTACAACCTTGCAGTTTCTACAGTTTTAAACCTACGTTCGTAAAATTTTGTGAGCAGATGCTGTACATGCATTTTCATTTTTAATTGTATTTGCATAATATTAAACTTCCAAATGATGTTCAATATATTCCCAGCAGTAATTTTCTTAACTACGAGTTTAAATAACCTGAAATCAATTTTAAATACTAGCATTTGATTACAGCTTTCAAATGAAATTGATTCGGTCAACAATTAATAGAAATTCAGATAACTAAAGAATGTTATTTTGTTTACATTCCGATACGCACTTAGACTGTTTTTTCTCTGTTTTATTTCAATTTTAATAAAATAACTAAGTACGTCATACGTCAAATCCATAATAAAAGATAATATCAAGCACATGGGTATAGTATATAAATAAATACCACAGTTTTAAATTCGACCGCGTGATGAAAAATTAGTGCCCCTATAACACCAATCACATACAAACAGACTTAATCACTACAATGTCCTGTAATTATTGTAATCTTCCAATTAGCTAGAGATGACGAACAAACGGCAACCAATCGGATCTAGGATGCTAATAGCGGATGTTACCCACGCGCTTCGCTTGCTCTGCTTTCCCCGCACTGACAATCAGACACATTGTTCGTTAAATTGAAACTAAACTCCATTGAGTAGTTTCGTCGAATTCAAGTGTAATATCCTAATTTCAATTTAAAAGCGAATCCAGTTGAGTACTCGCGAGTGTTTGATAAAATAATTATGATTTTATTAAAATTTTTATAATTTTTGTTATTGGATAATTGATGTGTTTCAAGTGAGAAAATAGAAATACTTCTAAATTGCGGATGCAATAAGGAACGTTCTAAAATAAAGCCGGAAAAAAATAATGATATAATCTCCAATCAGATCTGTTTTTAATAAAGAAAAGAAAAAAAATCAAATTATGTCATGATTATTATAAAATAACAATAGTTAACAATAACAAAACAATTCCGTTTTTCTTCTTCAATTACCGAAACACTTTTCCGATTACAACTAAAAACAATAGGTACTAGGATTAGATTGGAACCTGAAAATTTGCAGGCTATTCGTAATTCTACGAACAAATATGAAAAGCCCGCAAATTTTCCGGTTTCAATCTTTCCAATCTATCCGGTTTTTCTTTAAGTTTCCTTAGGACATCGGCTTAAAATTTTCGGTGGCATATTTCAAGGACAGAACGAATTTATGGTTATTTCCTTTTCATTTGATAGTACTCTACGGAAAGAACAAAACTATTTCCGAATTTGGTAATTCATAGATTGTATCTTTAATTATAATCGAAAAAGTATTTCCGGAGTTAAAGGCAAAAAAACTGAATTTTTTTCCATACACGTTATGTCGTTGCTATGATTATTTTGCTTGACAGCTCAGATTCTAAAGGTCATTCTTTTCTTTTGTAAGTCAAATTCTTGAGGCGAATTCACCCAACCATGTTTGTAATATAATACGAAGTTGGTTGATTTAGTATTGAATTTGGCTTCTGGGAATTTGGCTTCTGGGAGTACGGAATTTGATTTCTGGGAATATTGGCAAAATTTGCACCCAGATCAAAAGATACTTCCAAATAAGATAAGCTATTCCAAATAAGATTATCACTAATTTATTTCATTGTTCCAATTAGAATGACTGGAGTGGTAAGAAATGAAGAAAAACCACCTGTCCTCACTCTTTAGTCCCCTATTCTATATTTTCCGTCATCCCTTCGTTTGTAAAACAAATATTATCCTTGAAAAACTATTTATTAAGCATTTTAAAATAAAACCATTGGAATCGATATGAAAAATTACGGAAAAAACAAGAAATCCCGTCAAGTACTTGTCGGAAAAATTAATGTTCTATAGTTGTAAATATGTCATGAAATTGCTGACGCAATATACACGAAATATGTTATATGAAAGTTCCCATCTTATTCTAGTATCTGCAACTTTTTGCATTTTTTAAACTCAGGGTGGAAAAACCAAATATTGCATATCATTTTGAAGCTTAGTACAACAGACAAACGAAGCTTATAAAAAATTGTGAAATTTCATTCTCAAAGAAAAGCTATTGAATTGCAATATAAGAGGATGATTAAATCCGGTATTACGTCTTCTGCAAAGACTTATTTAATATCCACGAAGAGATTCAGACTCGCCCATTATACGTTCGACCACGATAAAAGGACTGTAATACTTAAAGGAACGTAACCATAAATACATGGATATGACAAACGAGCCCTTTAAGATATATCTAAAGTTATGCGAGGTTTATCAAGAAATAGGAAAACTTTGGAAAAAAACACTCTGCGCATTAACTCTGTTAAGATAAAAGTTATTTGTTTTAGATACGTATAAATCAATGACATCCTGCTATTGGGTGTGGCTGCTAGGTCAAGTTAATTAAAATGAAATTATCTATTTAAAATACAATATATCAATCTTGAACATTTAGACCAACGTGTTGTCATTTCGCCCAGAAATCCAGACAAAAGATCAGAAATGCCACCCATGAGTTTCGATTTTCTCTAATTTCTACTTAAATTCAATAAATGTCAAAAATGTTGCCTTTATTTATCATGACTTACTCCGAAAAATATAGATGACACTTCTTGGCAGAACTGAATAATAGAAAAAAGTATCGTGAGCAATTTTGTTTTATTTTTTTTTCTGTTTTGTAAGGGCCATTTTATGACAATTACGTCGGATGATCTTGAAGCTGCTTATAATCGTTTGTTTTCCTGAAATATTCTAGTCACGTTTTGCCAACCCTGTGTTATTAATGATTTTTAGTTCAACGGTTTCGAAAATAAGCAAAGAAAATGCTCTATTTTTGCATCAAATATCTTTTTGAATATGCAGTTTAAAATTATGAAAAATATATTTTTAAAAAATATTTTTGTTTTCCTCGTAAATTGCCTTGCAAATTATGCCCTTGCAAATTATTCCCCAAAAGATATATAAGATAAAAAATTGAGTTCTTTGTTTACATTTTCTTTTCATTTTTATATGAAAATTTTAAAGTTAGTGTAAAATATGTGAGTTGATAAATCTAAAAATATTAGAGTCAAATATTCTGAGAAAATCGATTATGACAAATTAAAACCTTAAATCACGTTATAAGAATTTAATTTTTTCTTATGAAATACAAAATTCTAAAAACCTAAAAAACTGTACGAAACTTAAGAAGGAAAACGAGAAGCCTGTTAACATAAAGCCACAATCATTATGATATTTACTAAAATTAACATTATATTATTTACTAAAACTAACATTATATTATTTACTAAAACTAACATTATATTATTTACTAAAATTAACATTATATTATTTACTAAAATTAACATTATATTATTTACTAAAATTAACATTTTCATCACAATTCTGAAATAAAAAGAGCACTTCCTGACGCCCGCTCTCAACGACTTGCGCCCTCAAGTGTATACCCGTTCGGGTAATTCACTTGCTGACGTGCCCTTTTACCTCAGCGAAATCAGTCTCAAATACTCAGGCTCGTCGGTGCCCCACAACCCTATGGACTTGTGCTACGGACTAACCTGTAGATATTTACATGCGAACACTTATTTATTACTACTCTCGAAATAACTTTTGAAACCTAATTTTTTGTCTGAAGTCATAAATACCAACACTAAGATTCTCAACAATTTAGTTATTCATTTATTAATATCAACCCTATTATATATACCTACATTATTATATATTTTAGAAATGAAAGTTACGAGCGGATAAAGAAACTCAAATAGTAATCTTAAATACATAACACTATTTCACACAGTCGTGTAAAAACAGAAAATGTTTCACAAAAGTTTGTAAAATATTTTTCAATATAATATCATATATCGTTAAATAGTAAACTTCATTTATAAATGTGACTTGCGTACTATTTATTATACCCATTTCAGTCAGTGATACGAAAAAATTTTCACTTTTCACGTTTCCTGTTCTAGAACTACAAGTACCACGTAAATCGCATTAAAGACCCTTCTCTTTGTAATATTCATTAACAAACCGGTATACCTACTTACATATCCCTGTTTACTCTATTTAGATGATTCTAAGATCTGGACCACTGTCAATGAAGTTTAGTACTGTCTAAACTTACAATCAAACCTATTCGCAATATTCAAGTGGTGTGCAACTCATAGGCTGTTACTGAATATAAACAAGTGTTTATTATATGCTTTACTACTTTAAAATATAAAACTTTATTTAGCTACATGTTCTACATAACAACGAAAGCCTATTGTAAGGAATGTCGGAGTGTACTTTGATGAATAACTAACATTTTATTCATAATCAAGTTGTTCTTAAATGTACCCGAATTCTAGGATTAAACTCTCGTTTTACTAAGGGATTTAAAAATTTTTGATGCAAGTGAAAGATTAAAAAATAGATTTTTGAGTAAGTACTTACATATATTAACAGACGTCATTTTGGTCGAGAATATAGATTCTATAAAATCCGAATTCTGAAATTAAATTTGTCATCATTACCCGCAAAAAACACTGATTTATATAAAATTAGTATTTATACAAAATTATATATCGTCCCTCTATTCAATTTCAACACCCGATTCAGATTCCAAAAACCTTCACCGAGATCATTGGTGCCCAAGTTTATAATAATAATACCTAATTTTCTAGCCATAAGTCGAATGTGCCCATTATATAACGATATTGTCACTGGAGTGTATTCATTACATGATGATATTGTAACTCAGATATGCCAGTTATATAACGACATTGTCACTCAAGTGTGCCCTTTATATAACGATCTTATCACTCGAGTATATCCGTTATATATCGATACGGAACATACTTATTTGAATTTAAAAATTAACATTTAAAAAGAAATTCATAAATTAAAACCTAGCTAAATTAGAATGAACTATAGCACGAATAAAATAAAATAAATACCTGTTTAAAATTGACATTACTAACTGATCAAAGTAATAAATTCACTAACACAGCTAACCCTTACAAATGTTCCTAATATATGTACATAACCCTTACAAATGTTCCTAATGTATGTACCGATACGGAACATACCTATTTGAATTTAAAAATTAACATTTAAAAAAAAATTCATAAATTAAAACCTAGCTAAATTAGAATGGACTATAGCACGAATAAAATAAAATAAATACCTGTTTAAAATTGACATTACTAACTGATCAAAGTAATAAATTCACTAACACAGCTAACCCTTACAAATGTTCCTAATATATGTACATAACCCTTACAAATGTTCCTAATATATGTACATAACCCTTACAAATGTTCCTAATATATGTGCATAACCCTTACAAATGTTCCTAATATATGTATATAAATGTTCCAACCCTTTTAAGCTCATATAATTAGAGTTATTGTCTAGTTTTACACTCCGGTATTTGTATTATGCACCTATGAGATTGTAAATCGTTTTGTGATATTTGAAAAAAGAAATAAATAGATTAATGAATAAAAAATCCAGATATAATGGGAACACACTGATTTCAAATTCATAATCAGCAGAACCAAATATCATGTAAGCATCTACAAAACCGGCGGATGAATTCCCGATTCGCAGATATAAGTAATCAAAATTAATTTAAATTTATTAAGACCATTTTATATCTAGACACTTTTTCTAAATATCTTAATTAAAAAATATTTTTCTACCCGGTTATTATCAAATTGCAAGATTGACGTTTTATAGCACTGTGATTGTTAAAAGTATTAAGATAAAAAGAGTCTTTGTTTAAAATATGCATGAAAAGTAAGAGACGAACTCGAGAAAAAATTGCCTCAATTCAATGAACCAACATCAGCCCATATTTAAAAAAGATAAAGTGCGTAATATCAGGTACGTTTCAGTATTTTTGGGAATATTCTTGCTAAACAAAATTCAGTTAACGAAAGTCTTATAAATTATATTTAAGAAAAGCATATTTTTATAGCTTTAAATGTAAGTTCATACCTATAATTAATTTTAAATCATTTCAGTTATCCATTATTTTGTTGAGTTGAGATTTATCGCGACGTTAAAATATAACGTCGCAATAAACCTAAACTTGATTTAATATGTTTCTATGAATAACGTTAACGAAGATAATAATATCAAACCTATTGCTAATATTATTAAAAATGTAGTAACCGGGTATTTTTTCTCAACACTTTAAATAACAAGTTTAAAATTGTATCTCTAAATACTTTTTTTGACTAGCAAATGTTTGTTAATGAATACAATTTTGGATTTTATTTTTGCACATATAATTCAGAGAACCGGTAAAATTTTCTGGTGTTACAAAATAACATCAGATTTCAATCGCCAATAACTACGAGACTAACAATGCGTCAACATTAGTTGTAGTAGTAGCCCACAATGGATATATGTATATATATACGTATATATATATATATATATATACATATATATATATATATATATATATATATATATATATATATATACGTGTTTGTTGTGCTGTAGGTGAACTCACGTGTTAGTGCGAATTAAAATTGCGTAAAGTTCTAAAGGAGTGTAGCGTAAAAACGCGTTTAGCTAGAATGTTGATTCGGTATAACTACGAAGAACTTAAGAAGTGCTTCTTCATTACTAGGACCTAAAGTGAGATAATAAAATTTTTCACCGGAATATGAGAAAAATTGGTATTAAAAAGAAAATTACAAAATAAAGATGTCTCTTAAAAATCGTGAATACGCTCAGAATTATACAAAACGCTAGTCAGAGGAAAGCTTGCGTCAAATAGAATCCAAGTAAAGCATCGAGAAAATGCGGAAGCTGCGACAGCGTCCAAAAGAAAATGAAAAAACGACGCAAAGCTGGCCCATCGGCTACACAGCGTCCAGCGACAGTTATATTACCTACCCCGTTATACTACTCTGTGTAACCATTGTATTTAAGGGCGAGATAATTAAATTACATGTTAATACGAAACACTCGTTATGATTTTATGCCGATGTACGAAAAATCTACGAAAATAACTATACCTTTCAATATTTGTTTAATCGATCTTATTAATGCGTGCCTGCATCCAAGGTGTAATTGAAAACTATCATTTGTAAAACACTACTGTTCTAAAATAATAATTTTGTCAAATTAATGATACATAAAAAGGTCTTAATGAATTCCTCTTACATCTTTCACTTGTATATTGTCAGTTACACTTCTTGTCTGTGCCATGATTAAAACTAACTAGAGAACCGCCACGGCTTCGCACAGGTAGATAAGAGTCTTTCTCGCATTGGTGCATTCTGTATCAATGCATGAAAAGCGACCCGTGTAATTTTGCTTACTTAAAAAAACCTTCATAATTATCACACTATTGGTTGGAAAATTACAATATAAAATGGAAATTCTTGGTGAGTATAAATTGAACTATTTAGTATAGATAGCGTATATGTATTTAGTATAGATAGCGTATATGTATTTAGTATAGATAGCGTACATATATTTAGCATTGATAGCGTATATGTATTTAGTATAGATAGCGTACATGTATATAGATATAGCGTATATGTATTTAGTATAGATAGCGTTTATGTATTTAGTATAGAAAGCGTACATGTAAGCTAACAATTAAAATGGAATGTGCCCTCCAATACCCACCCAAAATATCTAATAAAATTTAGTAATTTTGTACATCAGAAATATATTTTATTTGAAAAAGACGGTGTGGGAAAAAATATGAATTTGTTCATGTAAAAATATCTTATAGCCAAAAATCTGTAAAAGTTCCATGATTTGACGTTGACTTTTAACGTTCGAGAGTAAGTGAAAAAAATACTTATGTATATTTTAGTTTTTATAAACCTCAAGTTCTAGATAACTCAATATATCCAATTGAAGAAACAAAGTGAAATGTGAGAAAAAAAAGAAAATTAAGATAAAACAAAATCGTAAACAATTAACTTCTTCTATTCATAATTTTATAAATTTTGTAATACGAAAGTAGAAATGACGTAGCATTGTGTTGAAAGTTACCATTGAATTTCTACTGTGCCTTTTTCATTTTTTATCGTTTGCTTCGTGACAAAATTTGCAAAACGATTCATTTATGAAATCACTTCGGTGTATGTCCGTCCGCCTCTCACAAGCAATTTTCTAAAAAACTATTCGATCTACAAATTTAAAATTACCGAAAGATATATAGTATGGTGAGCTAATTAAACACGTGAATTAAAAATAGTTTAATTTGTTTCTAGGGATTAATTTCAGATGTTTAATTGGGAAACAAAAAAATTCAAAGGAATCACGTAGGGTGCCAAAAGAAAACTTATTAATAAATTCAATAATACATATGGGGTATTTTTTTTAATTCATTTAAACATTTTTCGGGAGACTTTTACAAAATTGCTGTTCTCTATATTTATCACAAAAAACATTGATAAATGTGAATAAAATTATGGACATGTTATAAAAAACTTAATTGTTTATATACTTTTAACTATTGAACCATTGATTTTAGAGGAAACTGTTTTCGACAAAAATATTTCTCATGAACTGAGGAAAAAGTTTTTCTTACACGTTTTCAATTTTTTTTAAATTAATACACACTGCGATTATGTGCAACGGTGCCGTCGTCGTTGGATGCTGATTTTTGATTTTGCTGACATCCAAATTCATGAACAGCGTTGCACGTAGTCGGAATGCGTTACTATTGCATTAATAAATTAAGATTGGGGCTTTACTATTGCATTAATAAATTAAGATCGGGGCTTTACTATTGCATGAATAAATTAAGATTGGTGCTTTACTATTGCATTAATAAATTAAGATTGGGGCTTTACTATTGCATTAGTAAATTAAGATTGGAACTTTATTGTTGCATTAACAAAATAAGATTGGCACGGAATACTAATTGCAGAAGTACTGCAATTTTTATCAAAATTTTATTTTGTGTTCGTTCTTTGCTTACCCCCCATTAATTTAACGGCTATCTAGTTAACATCAATTTGGGGAGAAATTGACGTTAATTAGATATTCTGCTTTAAAACTGTAACATAACTGTATAATATCTCATTACTATTAATTTAATTAAACGTGCGTTCATACCAGGCTGCAGCAATTCTAGTTCCGTTCATAAATTAAAATAATATTTAGTAAAATTAACGCCATTTTTTCGAGCTATTTTTAAACTTTTACTTAAATTGGCCACTCTGTACACCTCTTTACAATAATTTCAATGTATATAAATATATAGATATAAGAGTGTTCTGGAATATGCACTTATATTACTAGAACATAAAATTTAATTTCTGTATATTAATTCTGTGTTCTATTTTCAGCGACGAATGGGAGTTGGATTCAGAAGCGAGTTCTTCAAGCGATGATGGTAAGTTAAAGTCACGAGAACGTGAGAATATCTCAGACGCTCGAGGTATTGTATAAATTCGAATATTAATCTTTCGCATTTTAATTATTAAATGTTTATTTCACAAATGTTTTCCTTTTGTGTTTTAACTTTAGATGTAGATAGTAGACACCTCCAAAACCCACAGAGACAACACTATCTCGAAAACAAAAATCTCTTTGCTTGGTTAACAATTGCAATAGCAAATTACTACGTCGTTTGTGATATTTTTTTCCATCGTCGTTGACAATAACTGTTAAAAACCCGGAAAGCGTTTTAAAAGTCTTTTTTTACTTTCTACACAGATTCGATGCATAACACACTATAGAATCCAGCAATTAATTTTATAATGAACTATAATATATTCTATAACTATTCGGATCGGTAACTATTCAGTTCTATTATATAACTATTCAGATTGCACAAATTTTTGTACTGAAATACAGTTTTGCTAATGAATTTGAAGCTGAAAAAAATGTTAGTTACCATCCGAGAGTGGTATCCGCTATTGTCAACGGCAATAAAAAACCGGGAAGCGTTTTAAACGTCTTTTTTACTTTCTATACACATTCGATGCATAACATACTATAGAATCCAGCAATTAATTTTATAATGAACTATAATATATTCTATAACTATTCGGATCGGTAACTATTCAGTTCTATTATATAACTATTCAGATTGCACAAATTTGTGTACTGAAATACAGTTTTGCTAATGAATTTGAAGCTGAAAAAAATGTTAGTTACCATCCGAGAGTGGTATCCGTTATTCTCAATGGCTATAAAAAACCGGAAAGCGTTTTAAACGTCTTTTTTACTTTCTTTACAGATTCGACGCATAACGTACCATAGAAACCAGCAATTAATTTTAGAATGAACTATAATATATTCTATAACTATTCAGATCTATAACTATTCAGTTCTATTATATAACTATTCAGATTGTAAAAATATTTGTACTTAAATACAGTTTTGCTGATAAACTTGAAGCTTTCATTTCAAACAAAAAGTGGAAAAATATTTTAGCTATCATCCGAGTGTGCAATCTGTTATAGTCAAAGGTGATAAAAAACCGGAAAGCGTTTTAATCGTCTTCTTTACTTTCTATACAGATTCGATGCATAACTTACAATAGAATCCACCAATTAATTTTAAAATGAACTATATTCTAAGATTCGAAATATTATACATTATAATATAGAATGATCCAATTATTACTAACCCAAATGAGATACACATCAAGACATAATTAAGAGGCAATGCCATGTTAAGACATTATGTACCTAGAACATTTATAGAATAAGGCAGTGTTTATAAACTTTTGTAAAAATAATAGTTATAAGTCTTGAATGTTTTAAATGAATATTGAATATATTTGGCGTTAATTTTGTAGAAATTCATTATTCACAATTAAATGAAACTACGTGATGTAATATTATTTCTACTATCTTTAATTTCTTTACCACGACCTAGGTTTCGTTGTATTACAACATCTTCAGGTGGGATATAAGCAAAGATTCTTTGCTTATATCCAATTATCTTTGCTTATATCCCACCTGAAGATGTTGTAATACAACGAAACCTAGGTCGTGGTAAAGAAAATAAAGATAGTAGAAATAATACTACATCACGTAGTTTCATTAAATTGTTTTAAATGAAGTAAAAAACGTTGGTGTGTTCCCATTTTCAATGTTTATCTGCCAACCGACTTTATTCCATCTGACAATTAGAATTTTTTAAATAAAAATGGCATCTTGAGGTATTCCAAAATGTTCAATATCTATCTGCCAACTAGATTTATTTGATCTGACAATTAGAATTTTTTAAATAAAAATGGCATCTTGAGGTATTCCAAAATGTTCAATATCTATCTGCCAACTGGCTTTATTCCATCTGATAATTAGAATTTTTTAAATAAAAATGGCATCTTGAGGTGTTCCAAAATGTTCAATATCTATCTGGCAACTAGTTTTATTTCATCTGACAATTAGAATTTTTTAAATAAAAATGGCATCTTGAGGTGTTCCCAAATTTTAATATCTATCTGCCAACCGGCTTTATTCCATCTAACAATATGAATTTTTTAAATAAATATGGCACCTTGAGGTGTTCCTAAATTTTCAGTGACTATTTGCCAACCGGCTTTATTCCATCTAACAATATAACAATATAATTAAAAATTGCCTGCCAATTTATAGCAGAGTAAAAAGAAATATCTATAGTGAATAATTTTAAAACCATATTCACGCAGCTTAACATGAGAAAAGTCGGAAAAACCCTAAACTATTTTCAAAACTTCAATTTTAATTTGTTTTCCGATTTAGTAAAAAATTCGGAATAAACGTCCTATTTAAAATCTATATGGAGCTTATAATGAAGATTGCACTCGAGAACCGGATTGTGGTTCAAGAAATTCGAATCTTCAATATATGTGTGATACCACCTTGTTCTGGTATTATGAGGTGAACTTATTTACAACTAGTATTCGGGTATAGGGAAACCTAATGCAAAGATTGGAAACATCAACCTTGAACGCGGATTGAAAATTAATTGCAATAAGACGAAGATGATGATTGTTGATCATACTAAAGTTTACTCGCACGAAGTCGCACAACTAGTAAATTACAATCATACATCTATTTGGGGTCATCAATTTCTAACAATGGCGGATTTACAGACAAAATCAAAAGGCGTATGAGCATTACTAGATCCACTATGAATAAACTGCGTGGGATATAGAGAAGAGTAATACCATAAAACACTAAAACTAGACGTTATCGAGCATTAGTGCTCTCCATTTTCCGCTATACAGGGGAGACTTGAACACTACGTGAAAGCGAAAGAAAAAGATAAACGGCCGAAAATGTGGTGTTGCAGAAGAATACTTGAAGTATCATGAACTGAGTTCTGTGTCAATGCATCCATTCTCTAAAAACTTAGTAACGGAGAGCAAATGTTCAATATTGTACAAACTGGCATTCTTCAGACATGAGTCGTGGCATAGCAACAATAGTGTTGAACGCTCGGAAAGGGTACAGGGTAAAATGAAAGGTGAACTAATGAATGGTTAGATCAGATCAAAGCAGCCATGGAACTTTGTATGAAGGATCGCAAAAACTCTGTATTTTTATTATAAGTTCTTTACTTTCGAACTAACTTGTTTCTTTAGCTTTTATGTCATCATGATTTCAGTCAAGAAACAAACACTTAGGTAACAAATAAAGTTTTTTTTTCAAAAAGTACCTTTTTCTTCCACTGCTCCATACGTAATTAATTAAGATATACAACCTTCCGATTGGTGTGAATACTGCAGTTGACCAAAAACAAAAAGCAATGACATAAAGATGCACAGGCGCTCTTCACACAAATTGCTGTCATATTCTTTCGGCGTAATGTGACTGCCCGAACACGTTTGTATCCCCTAGGGTCAAGCTTTTCTGGTCCCTACATTGTGCAGAAGCAAATTTTGTTCCTGTCATATATATTATAAGTCGGAAACTCAAACATATTATTACTGTCTCAAGATTTTGCAATAATCATGCCGTACTCCCGACTTATTAAAATTCAAAACTTTTTGATAATCGTTATATTAATAATTTCTGGACTTAATATTTTCTAGACTGCAAAAAATTACCTGCTATTTGCCAAAATACAGATATAAAATCTAATTTCGGATAGAGCATGATCTATGATCTTAATGTTGTTTAAAGGAGCACGTGATACGGCCACATAAATCGATGTGCATACTATTGTATCTATTTACAATTATGTGTAAATTCATTTTATTTTAGTTTCCAACTCAAATCTGAAAATAATTTAATACAATCGACGTGTTAAAATATTTGTCAATTTGTTTGTAAAAACGTTGCGCGAATAATAATTAATATCTTTTAAAGGATTTTATTTGATTGAATGTTGACGATATAAAAAGAAATTATTTACTAGCTTCTGCCGGCAGCGTCGTTCACGTGATATTTGACTATGTTGAAATGTAAAGCGCGCTCATGCGCGCCAACGTGTGATCGAATTTAGTAACGCGAGTTACCCATTATGCTTGCTCGTCTCGAGTTTATTTCGGTGGACTCTAAGAAATAAATGTAGAAAAGCTATAATTTTGTGATTATGAAAAAAAATATATCGAAAGCGAAAACGCACACTTTAGTTCCATCTTGTTTATTATTTACATTGTATCCGAAACTGAAAGACTATCAATCTAATTTTTTTAATTAGTTGGTGATGTCCATAAAATCACTTGACGATTTGCTCTTATTCATCCAAGACGATAAAATAAAACCAAATATGGAACCGAAATAATAACCACCAAAAAAGTAATCATTACTTTAAGATAAGTTGATATTTATTTAGTTTCATTAACGCTAACATTTCACCATCGGGAAAAAAATTAAGTTGTGAATCATCGCTGGAGGCAACTGATGACCCCATCCCTGATACTATTTCTCGTCCTTTAGTTGTGCACCCATAACCAGAAGAATATTGTTGTGAGGACCCATAGTTTTTAGGTAAATAATTTGATGTTGAAGGAGAACTGAAGTCATTTCGTTTACCTTGCTGCTGTGCTATTATATAGTATATGTCTACTCTGAAGCTCTTGTGTTTGGGGATTTTCTTTACTTCATTTACCAAAAATAAACAAAGTAATTTATGTTGGTCTGTCTCATCTTTATTCTTTGCTAATTCGGTGAATTCAAGATGTTTCTCTTCTCTCTAAATTTTAATGACTTTGTCATCACCCTGATTGGGTTTGAATTTCTTAGCTGTCGGCTGATAAAGTGGCGGCATTTGATAATTATTAGCCTTTGCACTATTACTTTCTCCTACTTCAATTTAATTTATGTCAACGTTCAACTTACTATGCCTTTTTCCTGTTAGGGTAGTCCTAGGGAAGAGCAATCAGTTAAACTGAATATAACTAGTCTTACACGAATTAGACCTAGATTTTCCTTTCTTCATCGATGTGACGCTTGGTTTCCTGATATTCTAAAAGCCTGCAACTAATCTTTGCCAGCATTTTAGTTTTTGGTATCAAACATCTTTTCGATATTAAATTTCTTAACTATGTTATAATACATTTTAAAAATTCAGCTCTTTGTTAAACCTTAATACTTTTGGACATCTTGGAAAGCGCATCTCTTGTTTCAGCATTGAATACAAGTTTTCTTCCGACATTAGGAGGACGATTATAAATACCATCATTGCCCATAGCAGTTCTGTACGGAGATATACTTGACACTTCTGCTACTTTTCTCGCATATGGGTGCATTTTCGTTCGTCTTGCATTACTTTTATTAAACTTTCTAGTAGAGATAACATTTGAAGTCGTATTTTTCAATTTCTATGAAACTCAAATTATTAAAATTGTGTATTTTAGTTAAAGATCTGTGTAAGAGATGTGACCTTCAAAGAAGGAATATTGGGAGCACTAATAGGATAGGGGGGCTCCAATTACGCGAAATTCTGCCAGTTCAACAAATGGTAAAAAATAATAAGAAATTATTTTATAAATCAATTCATCCGCTTGAAGCTATATACACTTTCCTTTATAATGAACATAAATGAAAATAGATCCATCCAACCAATTGAAAATGTATGTAAATGCTGAGAGTGGAACACATTTTTCCTTTCACCGGCAAGCACTTGCCCCTAAAACGCAATTAGCTACTTAGACAAATACCAACAAAGACGCTCTGGTTGTTTTTAAGTAATCGGATTAACTCTTCGGCATTTAAAGCAATATGTAAAATAACAACATGTATTTCTATGGTCGTCGTGGGCATAGAAATTTTTGTTTTATAGTTTTTTTTCTATTTTAGATTATGTGATTGATGTGTAAAAGGTAGATGAAATATCTGAAAAATATGTGGAACAAAAATATTTATTTGTATATATTTTCCGAAATATTTTGTGAATCATTTTATCTTCAAGAAAAATTGGCATCCGGCTTTTCTAATTTAAGTACTATTGTATACGCAGCATTGCATCAAGACACAGCAATGCGTTGTATTTTCATCAACTCGTTGTGGTACTGGAAATTATGATATTCGATATTAGCATTCATAGCTTTAATTTAATTTTTCTCCACTAAATTAAACTATATGATGTAGTATTCTTTCTACTTTATTTAAATGCTTTACCACGACTTATGTTTCGTTGTATGACAACGTCTTCAGGTGGGCATTTATAAAGTTAATTGAAGAAAATATCTTCACAAATTGCCCACCTGAAGATGTTGTCATAAAATGAAACGTAGATCATAGTAAATAATTTAAATAAAGTAGAAATAATATATCATGTTGTTTCATTTAAAATTAAATTAAAATTAATTTCTACAAAATTAACGCCAAATATATTTAATATTCATAGCTTTTTATTTTATTACTAGAGGTAAAAGGAATATATTAAAACAATATTGAATATATTTGGCGTTAATTTTGTAGAAATTCATTATTCACAATTAAATGAAACTATGTGATGGGATTCAGGTAGGATATTAGCAAAGATCTTTGCTAATATCCCACCTGAAGATGTTGTAATACAACGAAACCTAGGTCGTGGTAAAGAAATTAAAGATAGTAGAAATAATACTACATCACGTAGTTTCATTTAATTGTATATTAAAACAATCTCAATACCCAAGTACCTTTCCATAGCCATTAATAGAATAAGTTTTTCAAACGTATAATAGTTGTTAATTATTCTGACAACTTATCGTGCTATATATAATTAATTTGTTCCTTTGTTCTCTCCTTTCTTCGCCTTGTTGTTTTTATCATCCTTCTCTTCTTTTTTTTCTTATACTTCTTCTCTTTCGGAACTAGATTTTTCAAAAATAAAAATATTTTGAAATCTAATTTCACATAGTCTGACACAAAATACTGTGTAATAAATTAAATAATTGAACAAAAAATTTAAATTACTTCCGTTTTATCCCCTTCTTTATCTAACACAATATACTGTGAAATAAATTAAATAATTGAACAAAAAATATAAAATTACTTCTGTTTTATCCTCTTCTTTATCTAACACAATATACTGTGTAATAAATTAAATAATTGAACAAAAAATATAAAATTACTTCCATTTTATCCTCTTCTTTATCTAACATAAAATACTGTGTAATAAATTAAACGATTGAACAAAAAATATATAATTACTTCCATTTTATCCTTTTGTTTATCTGACACAAAATACTGTGTAATAAATCAAATAATTGAACAAAAAATATAAAATTACTTCCGTTTTATTGCTCAGGTACTTTAAAGCTATTGGCATGAAAAATATCTCCATTATATCTAGCTCACAAAATTTCATAGAGATTCTTTGCGCTTTTGAGATGTTTACAATAATAACATGTTTACAATATAATAGTATGAAAAGACTGATCGTTACACCTGGTTCCCAAAATTTCATAGAGATTTGTTACGCAATTAAAATGTTTGTAAGTAACAAAACTGCCGCATTCATAACATTTTAAACTATAAAAATGTTATGTTACAACGCAACGTAATAGTAGCCTTATGATTATTGTTCTTTTTCTATTCTTTATTAATTTTCCGTTCTAAAACCATAAATTAAGTGCAGAATAAAAAAATTAGAGCCTTACCCAGATTTGAAACCAGCACTATCAAGTACCATTAACCTATTAACTAACCGCGCTGCATTCATCATTTTCTTAAAAAACTAATTAGACTATACAGTCTACATACTCTAAAACTGACCAAATATAAACTGGAAATAGAATATATAGAGAAGTTTTAACGACATGAAGAATACTTAAATAAGGGTGATGAAAGTAATAACGTCGTTAAATTATTAATGGCTCCCGAAGCCTGACGATTTTAACGAGTAAAAATATTAACGAAGTGGTTCAGAGAGCACGATTGGATTTAGAGGACTGTTGGAGATGCATTCTCGCAGGCAGATCGAAATGGTCAGCCATTGTATGTGGATGATGATAATTTAGAAAGAAGTTCATTATTTCAATATACACCTCTAATTTAAGTATCTAATACTTAAATTATAAGATTATTTAAAATCAATACAAATATTTTTTGGAATGAAGTTCATTATTTCGGTATAAACTTATAATTTAAGTATGCAATACTTAAACTATAAGATTATTTAAAATCAATACAAATATTTTTAGAATGAAGTTCATTATTTTGAAATGTACTTATAATTTAAGTATATAATACTTAAATTATAAGATTATTTAAAATAAAAACAATTAGTTGAAATATTTTCAAAGTGAAGAAAATGAAAATAGAAATCAAAGACTATGAATTTTGAAAACTAATTTATTTAAAGTTTTTTTTCTTTTATATGGATACCTACTAAATTTCTCCTACGACATCATACTATAACATAAGGTTATAGTATGATGTCGCAGGTTAATTCAATTAAATAAAAATATAAAATTACCAAAATAAATCTGGAATAATAGAATTAATGAATGAAAAATTAAAATAAAAAGAAGTAAAAATTCGATTAATGCTCTCGTTACATTAATTCCAAATAAAATGATAAGCAACTTCGGTTTTTGACTCATTAAGTTAACCCTAAAAGTAAATACAAAATATATGAGATGACTTTTTACAACGACATTGCAAAAAGGCGCAATACATTATAAAGAAATATTTATGTGATAAGTTATTTCATAAAATTAAAAAAATTAAAATAAATTAATATTTCATTACTATCAAAACATAAGCTTCTTTTGTTTTCAATTCGTTCAGATGAAAGTATTTCAATACAAAATTATAAAAAATTTAGACGTTTCACGTCTGCTGGGTGTCCCATTATGGCTCATCATTTTTTTTTCACTTTTCCCTGTATTACATCAATTCGCTACGCCATTAAAATTTACTCAGGTATTTTAGCATAATACGAGTTCAAACAATAAAATAGTAACAAAGGCAGGCAAAAATTACAAAAAGAGATGACTTCTTGCTTGCTTCCTAGACTTCCTGCATTACACATACGTAAAAATCTTGGTGACGTTCGTTTTCCCAAGATTTATTTATTATATATGGGGGAAAATACAAATCATAACGAATTAAAAATTTTTAGGTTACCTACTTGGCAACTTGTGTCCGAATTATTCCATATTAAGCATTTAATTCTATACACATAAGTATGGTTGATCACGACCTTTGACAGAGCGGTGCACCGCCGAGATCCGGATCCAATTACCAGCCGCTCGCCAAGCGGGGCTAGAATGGCATTTAAAATTGCATAACTAAGATTCCACAGACCAATTTAGAGCGTCCACCAAAAGCATTCTAGAGAAAATGGAGGTCCTAAATGGCTCACTGAGTAAGGAGATTACTTAACTCTAATGGGTGGAAGCGTTGTAATTGTAAATACGGGATACTATTAGGGGATCTCCGAAAGTCCCTTCTTTTTAACGAGGGGGATATCACCGGTGCCAGGAAAAACCCTGAGACAACCCGGATGAAAAGGCGGGAATAGACCAATGATAGGCAACAGAGTCAATAGTGCGAGAATCTGCACAATGTGATCGCCAACCCACCTGCGCAGCTTTACCTCCAATAATACGAACATTGGGAAGGACTTTGTCCAACAGTGGACTGAAATAGGCTGATGATGAATGTTGATGATGATGACACACAGCCAGAAGAAAATGAACCTTAAACTACTAATATAGCACAAAATAATTAATAAAGAAAACAGAATAATTCAAAATTAAAATTAATTGGTTGATAGTAATTAGTAGAATGATAGTTAAGTAATGTTCGATAAATAGTTTTTTTCAATCATCACAAAGTCTGCGTAGGGCGCGCAAATACCAGCATTAGTACGAGCTACGGAAAAATGAAAGAACGCAGAACTGCAGTTCGACCTATGAAGCACACGATGCTGCAGTTGATCCACAATGTCTGAACAATCATATCGATCGTAACAAATATTTTACAGTATTTTACTCCTAGTTCAATGCGCCTGCAAATTGAACAGCAAAATGGCTTCCGCGAAGTCACTTTTAGGTGCGTCGAAGCGTTATTGCAATGTGAATACATATCGCCTTTGTACCCGCTCAGTCGGGTCAGAATATGTAGTACACGAGTATAGTAAAAATTCCATATTGCAACAGCATACTCAAATTGAGATCAGACAAGGGCCATAAAAGTTATTAAATATTCCCACACCCTTAAGGTTTTAATAATTCTCAACGCGAAACAAGGATATTATATAAGGGTGTTAAAGTGTAATTTTAAACCAAAAATCGTTCTAAATTTGTGTATATTACAAAGGACTGTAATGAAATACCACCAATACACCAATATTAGAGATGGTAATGACTCGTCGTAATTTTAAAGTGGTTAATTAACACTTGTGATAACTTAGTGTATTTTGTTGGTACGTACTGTAGCATGCATTCAGCCTATTAAGATATCCCTATAACTGATTTCGATCGCTATTGAGTTTTATTTATGAGAATATCTTGAGGGTATCAGCGTATCAGGGTAACATGAACTTGCTATATATAAAGTAGGTACTAATATCATTTATAAACACTACAATAAAAAAATATGTCGAGTTTAAGAGAACTCGTACTACGAGGACTTTGTTCATGTTTAAGCACTTATAAATATTCAACGGTACTTAATATTTCTAGCAAACTATTTAGAAATACCAGTCTTTCACAACGTAAATATATTGTCTGCTATATCGGTCACAAGTACATATTAAATAATATTATTTCTCACCATGTAAATATATAAATATGTTGCCTAGTATTTCTTTCACAAATATAATATATATGCATTTCGAAATAGAAAGTTTTTTTGCAATATAATTAAGCCATTTTGACAGAGTTTCTATAAACTTTTTATAGACTCATCTACAGGTCATACGTTGGTCGACTGTTATTCATAAACTATGTTAACTCATAAAGTTTACGAAATGATAACTTAATATTTCATACATATAAAGTTTATGAAATGATAACTTAATATTTCATACATATAAAGTTTACGAAATGATAACTTAATATTTCCTACATTTAAAGTTTACGAAATGATAACTTAATATTTCATTTATATAATATTGACGAATGATAACTTAATATTTCATACATATAATGTTTACGAAATGATAACTTAATATTTCAGACATATAATGTTTACGAAATAATAACTTAATATTTCATACATGTAAAGTTTACGAAATGGTGACTTAATACTTCATACATATAAAGTTTACGAAATGATAACTTAATATTTCATACATATAAAGTTTACGAAATGATAACTTAATATTTCATACATATAAAGTTTATGAAATGATAACTTAATATTTCTTACATATAAAGTTTACGAAATGATAACTTAATATTTCATACATTTAAAGTTTATGAAATGATAACTTAATATTTCATACATATAAAGTTTACGAAATGATAACTTAATATTTCATACATTTAAAGTTTACGAAATGATAACTTAATATTTCATTCATATAATATTGACGAAATGATAACTTAATATTTCATACATATAATATTGACGAAATGATAACTTAGTATTTCATACATATAATGTTTACGAAATGATAACTTAATATTTCATTCATATAATATTTACGAAATGATAACTTAATATTTCATACATTTAATATTTACGAAATGATAACTTAATATTTCTAACATATAAAGTTTACGAAATGATAACTTAATATTTCATACATTTAAAGTTTACGAAATGATAACTTAATATTTCATACATATAATATTTACGAAATAATAACTTAATATTTCATACATTTAATGTTTACGAAATGATAACTTAATATTTCATACATATAATATTGACGAAATGATAACTTAATATTTCATACACATAATGTTTACGAAATGACAACTTAATATTTCATTCATATAATGTTTAGGAAATGATAACTTAATATTTCATGACATACCCCCAATATCTTTTAAATAAATATTCAATGATATCCTATAAAATGGAGTAAGCAAAAAAAATTATGTAGGGGTGGTATCCTTCACTTTTTTGTAAGTCTATATCCTTGAAGGCGTTATAAATGTGTGTAAACATGCCAAATTTTAGCTTCATAGGACTTATAGTTGGCAAGTAAAACGGCTGTGACATACAAGCGGACAGACAAACAGATATGGCGAAACTATTTATTTTTCTGTTTTGACAACCACTTTAAGGCATTTCTAAAAGTTAGAGGAAAACATAACCTTGATTTTGGGCTGCTTGCTGCCTGTTGTTGGGACACAAATAAAAAAGAATTTCTTCAATGAGATAAGATCATCAACCATGTTAAATCAATGTTTAAAGATTTTTAATGAAATCTTTGTATATGGAATCGACCTGTGTCCTACCACCCGCAGATTTAAAAAGATATTGTGAATATTAGGAGGAAATAGGTAAGTGTTGAAAATAAAACGGTCGATAAAATTTTACATAGAAATATTAAAAAACGTAAAAGTGATTTCAATCTGTTCATTCGTTGTTATATACTCATACGTGATGCTTTCGTGATGTCACAAAAATAATAACCGTATCCAAAATCTATTTCTTAATACAAAATTTACTCATTGGTAGATTTCATAGTCTCTTTACTACTCTGATTTAAATCAGTTCTTAAAAAATGTAATTTAATAATAATGATAAAGACAGAATACATATTAAAAACAACTAATAAAATAGCTAATTTCCCTAAGGAAAACTGGCCTTTATTGCCTATATAATCTTTTGTAGGCGCTTCCATGATTTTTATTATTAATGAACGAGTGTGGTTTGAACTATGTATAACATAAACATTACACAGTACACACTATGAGGCCGATAAGTATTTGTACTAACTAAGGAGGAATAATGGAGAAATTAGATTAAAACGGAATAGGTGCCCGTCACTCGGCGAGGACTATATTCTCCTCTGTATATAAATTGTGCAACAAATAATTAACGAATCCAGGTATGGCCCGAATGCAAGAATATCGCCAATGTCACCAAAAAAGTTAAAGAAAATCGGAAAAAAGCTGGAAGCACGTTTACATGCACAACAAAACATGAATGAAACATAGCTATCAGTTGACAGTCAATTTTGAATTCACTTGTCCATATACTTTTAAACAGGAATCGATCAATTATGTTAATTACTCGTTATTACAAAACATAATTTATCAATTAATTTCATTAGGTTTTTGCTGCTATCTTTAAAAGTTTATACATATTAGAAGTTGAACATCTTATTTTGTATTCTAAACATAAATTATATTTTTTTATTTGCATTTTTCTGATCGTAAACTTAGAACTTTTCAGTTTGGAGGTAATAACGTTTATTAAACATTCGTGGCAATGAAGCACTGTAAACGCTATATCAGAAAAATGATTAAATCGTTTTTTTCTTGGAAGCATAAAAATATTAGATTGAAGACCAAAGCCAAACCTGTGCAGCATTGATATTCTTGATTTTCTTTCATGTTGCTTAAACGTAATTCCTTAACTGTAAACGTATTCACATTATTATATCCTGTTGAAGAATACTACAAGTATCCTGGACAGCACACAGTCTTCTGTATATTTTTTAAATTTAATATTACAAGACATGTTTTTAAAAATCATATTAATATATCGTAAGTACATTGGTTGTCTCAGTCGTCCAGTAATTTCCATCCGCGTTGGTTCCGCTTTCTTATTTTTAACTAGATATATTTTGAATCAACTTTTCCTGTGATTTCGTAATGTGAATTGATTTTAGAAGAAGTTTGTTGTAACTAATGTCGAAATAAATTTTATTACGTCGTAAAATTATAACAACATTTAAGTAGAAATCACAAGTTGCTTTCCATATGAAGCGCTGATTAAGCAATGGACAATTTATTGAACGATATAAAACTCAAAATTACTGAAAGATTCAATATGATAAATAGGCATTTCAATATAAATAATAGACAACTTTGAAATTAAAACATATTTAAATCAAATTGTCTTTTTAATACATAATGTCAACTTTATTAATCCTTTTATTGCGTTGATAATTTAACGCGGACGTGAAAGATAGCCAATTAATGTTGCGAAAATAAATTGATAATTTTTGAAAAAGAAATATAGCGAAAAATTCATGTTACTGCATAGGGAAATAACTTATTCCAAATTTAATACAATCCTGAAATTCGTGACAACTATAGACATCTTCTACTCATAATAACCTATAGCGCCGAAAATACTCAAGGTCGACCTGATCCATAAATTTAATGTCACTCAGCAAATAATGGAAAGAGCTGTGCTTGGAGTCTCTGAAGGATGAAATTCAAAATGAACAAGTCCGATAGAGATGTCAACAAACTGGAGTGGCAATGGTCACATCACATCTGCCAACGAACCGAAAACCGATTTGGTAGAAAAATTCTCGAGCAGAAACCGCGAACCTCAAAGTTTAATGTGTGATTCCCCTCAGCCAAATAGACGGGAAGCGATTGAATCCGAAAGGTGGAGGACTATGTGTGGTGGCGCGCTTTGGGAAAGACCTATGTCGAGAACAGTGGACAGGCTGATAACGATAACGATGATAGAGAAGCAAATGTTGTTATCAAAACATGTCGAATAAATTGGCCTGGTCTAGCATTTTCAAGTATGATGAAAAATGACGTAGATCCAACCAAAAAAATAATATCAAACTAAGTTAAACGAACCAAAAAGACAAAGGGGAGAAATATAAAACTGGTGAGATTCATTGACTACGTATATCTTGCCTTTCGTTATCATTCATTCTTCACTCATATAAAATTGGTGAGATTCATTGACTACGTATATCTTGCCTTTCGTTATCATTCATTCTTCACTCATATAAAATTGGTGAGATTCATTGACTACGTTTATCTTGCCTTTCGTTATCATTCATTCTTCACTCATATAAAATTGGTGAGATTCATTGACTACGTATCTCTTGCCTTTCGTTATCATTCATTCTTCACTCATATAAAATTGGTGAGATTCATTGACTACGTATATCTTGCCTTTCGTTATCATTCATTCTTCACTCATATAAAATTGGTGAGATTCATTGACTACGTATATCTTGCCTTTCGTTATCATTCATTCTTCACTCATATAAAATTGGTGAGATTCATTGACTACGTATATCTTGCCTTTCGTTATCATTCATTCTTCACTCATATAAAATTGGTGAGATTCATTGACTACGTATATTTTGCCTTTCGTTATCATTCATTCTTCACTCATATAAATCGTTAATATAATTTACGAATAATTGTATTCCTCTGCCAATAACTTCCCTAAACATTTATCACTACGCAACGTGATTGGCCCATCTTTAATACATTTTAATCATAATTAAAGATGCTAGCGTCCGCTGCACTTTTCCGCTGCAAAGTTCTCACAAAAAAGGATTTGCGACCGTTTCTTCTCGGAGATTATGCACCTGAACGCCTTCATTTCTAATTTAATTTATCACAATTAGATTAAACTGTCGATAAAAATATTCTAACTAGAATATTTTCTTCCGTACAATTTATATTGGCTCTGAGTGGCAAAGAAATGTATTTACTTTGAAGTCTCCCGCCATATTCGTCGCTATAATATAGCGGCTTGATATTTTCAAGTCTTAATCTGACATTTTCTGCGTCTGCAATTTTTTAACATTTAGAATTATTATAAATAGTATCTTTCCCTCTTGGTATGAGTTGATTTCAAATACGTTTTCCGAATAAATTATTCAGTAGTTTGGTACGAAGAAATACTTAAGCAAATTTGAAGCCAGGCAGTCTGTTAAAATGTGCAGGCCAGTTTAGGTGATTGATTTCAGTAAATTCTAGGATATTCAGGCCTTTGCATCTGTTATAGACAAATTATCTCTATTTCTCTCTCAGTAGAAATCACACTAAACACCCTTCAAAAAATTCCAACATTTTTTTGTCTTATCCTTCATCATTCAATTGATTACCAATCCTTAGCAATTCCATACATAGTTAGGTATATACATATAAACACTTAAGGTTTAAAAATAGTTAAGGTTTACAAATATTATTACTAATTTTCACCATGTAGACATATTACGTACTATGTCTTATAAAAACCATACATTTACAATAATTTCAACAAGTTTCCAGTAAACTGCAAATGAACCTTACAAACGCTGCGTTCTCACAATTTTCACTTTTTCAGTTTCACAGATAAGGGTCCCTCTCTTATGTGGTCCATTTTGTGGACTTGTCCAAAAATATTTCTTAAGCTATCTTACATAATATTCTAAAAAAAATAGTTTTGATTGACTTGATTTTTAATTGACATCTCACACGACTTACGTAATTTAAAAAAATGCTTCCTTTGCTCTCACTAAAATTTCTGTATAAACATTTTTAAGTGTTAACTGTTTAAATATAATCGGTTTAATATAACAAATTTCAAGTCACAGATGTCATATCTGTATTTCTACCTTATGCATTTAATTACACACTTATTTTTAAAATGAGATGGGCCTTATTTGCTACAGGTACCTCACATACGAAAGAGTTCACCGTACCTTTATAATTATTTACAATATAGGTTAGGCTAAATAATATATATGTGATTGGATGAATGTCTCAAGTGTCAAAGTGGAAACATGTTTTCATTCTATTTACATCAGACAAATAAAAACTGCATATGGAAAGTTTTGTAAGTCAGTTGTAAGATTTATTTAAATTACTTAACATTATATATGACAATGTCTCAGGATTAATAAATCCCATCGAATTTTAAATTAGCACTATTAAACTGTCGAATTTTTTATATATATATATATATATATATATATATATATATATATATATATATATGTATATATATATATTTAAAAATAAATTATAAGTTATACCTTAAATTTCATTTCCCAGATGACATTGAATATTGATGAATTTGAATAATGTTAAATATAGATGTCAATCAGTAACACTTCAACCTGAGATACAAAGTTATGTTGTTTTTTTTCGAAAAATAATTAATTTAGTTGACGGGTTTTCAGACCGCCACAATTTAAGGATCAGGGGACGGTGATTCAAAAAGGTTTATCTGCCCGCCTATCACAATTATTTTTCTAAGAATTATTAAATCGCAAATATCTCAAAAGTTAACTCTCAAAAAACATTTATATATAAATTTTATAGGGCAGAAAATTTTATTGTAAAATTTCCATGTAAATATTTTTGAGAGTTAGTTACTACTATTGAGAAGTGGAAATAAATATGAAACTTTACATCTACTGCGGGTTTCGTTTGAGAGGGCTAGAAATAAACGTCTCAAAAATATTTTTTTCATAATTTTAGTTAGTATATCTTTCGAGATACACTGAAAAATATCCAAAAAACATATATACATTCACCCCTCATCCTTAGTTTCTAAACTACAGAACCCAAAATTATGAAAAAAGTGTTTCTAGAAGCTTCAGACGAGCTACGGATCGCTCGATTCCTGAGCTAGATATGCACGGTTTTTTTCCTACTTTAATTTTTTAACATAACTTAATTTATTTTTAATGTATGCTTTCTAAATTAAAAAAGATAATTGTGCAAAATATTTTCGTTTGAAGTCACGTGAGCCATGTTTGCTGCGGGTACCTCATATATAAGAAAGTTTACATACCTTCATATTTATTTACAATATAAGTTACGCCAAATTGATATTACGAATGAATACATAACACCATTATCGAAGTGGACAACTTGGTAACAGTTATTAAACGTTGGTCTTTCCGTTCTTTGAATACCACAACAAATACAAGTGAATAGTTCTGAAGTTACGTGTTTAATATTTGTAACATAATATAATACAAAACTTTAAATGCTTTTTTAATTTACTTAGTTTGATATAAGTAATTAGAACTTTAGTTTATTTCTTAGTTTGACACAAACGCGGTTTAGAGAATGTACTATTGATTTAGCACTTGTTTATCTTGCATAGATTACAGTGTCTCAATGTAAATAGGCATATATAATTTATAGTGTGCAAGAAATAATGATTTAAGTGATGTAAGTCGAAGAGTGCCCATCTTGATTTAAATAATGATTTAAATGATGCAAGTCGCAGAGTGCCGATCTTGATTTAAATAATGATTTAAGTGATGCAAGTTGAAGAGTGCCGATCATGATTTAAATTATGATTTAAGTGATGCAAGTGGAAGAGTGTCATCTTGATTTAAATAATGATTTAAGCGATGCAAGTTGAAGAGTGCCGATCTTGATTTAAATAATGATTTAAGTGATGCAAGTTGAAGAGTGCCGATCTTGATTTAAATAATGATTTAAGTGATGCAAGTCGAAGAATGCCGAACTTGATTTAAATAATGGTTTAAGTGAAAGAAATCGAAGTGTGCCGAGCGACAATTGATATACTACTTTCTTCGCCATATAATTTAGAATGTCGAAATGGAAATAAGTATATATTCCTTAATGTATGTGAAAAAGTAGTGATTCAAATGATGCAAGTTGGAGTACGCCGAGCACAAAAGCGGATTATACAACAATGTCCAAATTAAAATTAACATATATTATTTACATAGTAATTAATAAATAATAATTTAAGTAATGGAAGAGGGAGTGTGCTGAGCTTGACTTAAATTATGATTTAAGTGAAGTAAGTCGAAGTGTGCAGAGCAAAAAAGGGAGTTGCGCAATTGATATAATATTTTCTCCGTTTTATAACTCACACAGTGTCCAAATGAAAATAAGTACACGAGTATTTACAGTATGCGAGAAATAATAATTTAAGTGATGCCCGTCGAAGTATTGATATCGAACTGTCGTGAGTAGTGACGAGTATGATCGTCGAAGTATTGATGCCCGTCGAAGCATGATACCCGCCGAGCTTGACATAAATAATGATTAAAGTGAAACAAGTCGAAGTGTGCCGAGCACCAAACTTCAGAGAAATAATAATTTAAGTGATGCAAGTCAAAATGTGCCCAACACAAATGCGACTTTTAAATTTACATAATACTTCCTTCGCTGTTTAAATTATAGTGTCCAAATGGAAATAATATTTATTCTTTATAATGCGCGAGAAGTAACGATTTATGTGAAGCAAGTCGAAGTATGCCGAGTTCATTTTTTAATTAAACTTTACGCTATAAGCATAGCCACATTAAAATAACATACAAATATATTGTGGACAACATAAAAATAATAAAAAATAGTTCTAGAATGTATGTGGCTGATTATTACAGATTGTTTCTTATAAACCTAATTGAACCCCAAAAAATTCTGTACTCGACTGAAGCACGGAATTATTAACTAAACCTTTGAGAACATCAGAAAACACAGATGCTTCGTAACAAAAGACTAATTTAGAAATAAAGAAAAAAATTCCATTCGATCATATTTTCGTTCATCGTTAATATCCCAATCGATAGCATAACATACTTATTACAAACGCTTAATAAACATTCCACCATAAATACTACCTTTTTAACGCAGTTCAAAGTGCATTTAACGTAGAACGTAAATGTCGTCGTAGAGTTGAGACAGGTAATTTTCAAAAGCGTCGAATTTGTGCTGAACTAGTTTGTACGACTACGGAACTAATGTTAAACAACCGTCGAAAAGTTGGAAACTTTTCCTAGACGAACTTTCACGTAACGACTTGCCCTGATGCTCTAATCACGCTGCGCATAGTTGGAATATTACCTTACCTCATTAGGTGTGGAAAGTATCCATTAAAAATCCAGAAATAATTAAAGCGCATAACGGGAAAGGAAATTTATTTTGAACTGAAACTTCTTTTGAATTAATAACATCATAGCGTGTGTGTTATCTTGAATATCTTGCCCCTCCCTCCCCTTAAAGTGTCCCTGTGTTATTCCCTTCGCCTCCACTTCTACTTTGAAATGATGGTTTATGAAAAAAATAATTCAACACCCAATTCCTATAATCACTAAAACCTAGATAGATCACTTTCATATTATCAAGTAATTTACAATGGAAAAGTATTTTAAAGAAGACTAAAATATTATGTGATTTAAATTGGGCAAAAGAATTTTCCTTTATTTTGAAAGAATTTTCCAATAATATTCTACTCGATGTAAAACAATTGCCCCTAGAAAATTAACTTTGTCTCCAATTTACATGTATCGCAAGGAAAATACGTTTTTTAAAACAATTTTATATATTCACTTGTATATAGCTATGAACGTAAACAATTGTGTCATGGCGATTCTCATACAGTTCAAATGGACGTATCGATTTAAAACTTTGTAAACCCGTGCAATTCTAATGACAATGCAATAATATAATATTATTAAACTGGTACAATGGTACAATCGATTTCTAGATGGCTAGTAGTAAACCTATGGAATTTAGGCTAGTTTGACTGGTTCAATAAGTCCTTTGGTTACATACATTAAGTCCTTTGGGATATCATGAAAAGTTCTCAATGGTTAACAGTAAATCTATTTTTTGTGCCTGTTTCATTAGTGTCCATTGATTTCAAAATGAAATTTTTTGTTTCTTTTTTTTTTAGAACTATCATCTTTCTTCTTTTTAAATATTTTGCAACATGTTAATTGGAACACCAATCTGAAGCATCTACGAAAGTGGTATGCTATTTTGGAAAATTTCCCGCGAAAAAATCCAAAACTGTAGAAATTATAGGACAGACAAACGAACGAGACCAAAAATATGTTCCTGCTTTAATTATGGAGCTCCCAAAATATTTCATGATATTCAATATCGTAACCATCAAACAATCAGCCATAAACGCGGAAGGTCTCAAAGAGGATACGTTTAAAACGATATGTCCATTCCGTTTTAAGAAGTGACCCCTGCATCGCCCGATTTAATAAAAAAAAGATACGTCATAATGCTTATTCTATTTAAAAATAAATCCTTACGTCATGAGACCATTATTCATGGTACGTGATACCAGAGTGTTAAGTGAATATTAATATTTAGGATACATTTCGTTTCGCTTTCACAGTGCAAATATAAGGAAAATTTACATATCTAAATATATCACGAATGCAGACCACGCAGTGCATTAATAGAAGGTTCCTGACCGATTCGTATCTCGAATTCGGAGGCATAAAAAATAATACGTACCGTTTCTTAATCATTTCAGGTTTGATTGAGAAAATTGACGATGATATTAAACAAAAGAAAAGTTATTTTTTAAAAAGAAACTTGCAAGCGCGATGAGAGTAAAATTTTCAAGATCGCAACGTTTTTCATTCAACATAAGAGGGATAAAAAATAGATACTTAGCTAACAACCGAGAGAGGTAGTTGAACAAGATAGAGTATGACAAAAAGTGTACGCATGCGCGAAAGAAAAATAAAACTGTCTTGTACGATATGTGTGTTAAAACTAAACTGTCAAGATTTTACGCGAAAATAAACAAAAATGGCGCTCACAACTGTTATCAGCTGTTTTATTGTTTATGTGTGTCAAAAGTAAACTGTCAAAATTTTGCATGGAAACGAACAAAAGTAGCTCTCACTACTACTTTCCGTTGTGTTTTACGTCACAAGTATCAAAGTAAACTATTATTTATCTATTTATGATTGATTAATTACTAATTTTGCGTGTATCCGTTACAAGACGATCAACATTTGCACCTAATTTATTTATAAACCCACAATGAACCCGCACATATAGTTGTAAATATAATTTACAACAGAAGCAGTACATCCCTACTTCCCTCAGCTGCATTTAGCTGTTTCTGGTATTGGCGTTGTGCCTATTTTTTTAACATGTGTCAATTTGTAATGACATTTTATTAATTTTTTCTGAATTTACAGTAGTAAATCTTCTTATACCAACGTAATACAATCCGTGGACATAAACTTAGAATATTCTCTCTCATCCTCTCCCTCCTTCTCTCTCTCTCTCGCTCTCTCTCCCTCTCTCCTCTCTCCCTCTCTCTCTCCCCCTCTCCCTCTCCCTTTCCCTCTCCCGCCCTCTCTCTCTCTCCCGCCCTCTCTCACTCTCTCTCTTTCCCCCCTCTCTCTCTCTCACTCTTCCACTTTATCCCTACGAATCGAAGTTTAGATCGACAAAGAAGTTTCACTTCTGTCACGTGTAGTGAGTCGCACACGATTTTTTTAACTGGTTGGACTATTAAAAATACTTTTATATTCTATAAACAGTAAAAAAAAATTATTCATTCATTTCTTGAATACTCCGTGACCAACTTTTGGATTTATCCAAAGCTACACGAGTACATAAAAACAAATTATAACTAAATACACGACTACATAAAAACAAATTATTATAAAATGTACAAACAATAACAAATAAAACAGAAAACACACTGAAACTCGAGTAAGCCTATATCTAACTAGTGATCAGTAGTTCATCAATAAGGCCGAGATAATTAATAATTGGCCGAGATAATTAAAAATAGATAATAGGCAAACATTTTAGTAAAATTCCTCCCTCCTACGATCTTTTAATTAAAACAATGTGTAGTAATATAAGGTTAAATTGAAAATAATTGGGGAAAAATTTTATTAAAACGAAAGGCATTTCTGCCTCCAACAATTTTCATTAGTAGAATATCATTATCAAATGCCTATTTAAATTCAAAAGAGTTTAAATCTACTTGACGATCTCGATCCATCTACCTAGCCATATAAACCATAAAACTAGTGAGATTAGTGACGGTTGAACTATTTGGATGGAAACCGTACTGGCAGTCCGTTATCTGGAATTGAATATACGATGGAGGACAGTCCCAATTATTTAAACAAATGAAGATAACATTACAGTAGGTCTATAATTTTTTACATGGAACTAGGAATAAAAATTTAGCATTTACAAAAAAATAAAATTCATTTTTGAAACGAATTAAAATATGAAATGATCGCAACTGATAAAACGGCATTTCGTCAACATATAAAACTACCCTAAAGCCATCTACAGGCCAATCTACGTAAGTACTATCAATATTTTCAAAATACGAACAATAACGTGCGTGACAAAATTTGAGCGTTATCGTATCGTTAGTAAGCACCTTAAACAACGATGATTTCGAATTTTGGTTTTGGAAATATTTTGCAGAAAAAACATGTACAGTTTATAAATGATAACATTTAAATAACTATCCACAGTTAAAACAATTGTAGTCTGTTTTTATTGCAGTATAATTATTTAAAATAACAACCCTGACGATTCGGCTGAAGAGATACCGAAATTGCGGTAACATAAAACCATGATCGTTATCGTTGCGTATGCAATTTATTTTATTACGTCAAACGTTCCAGTTACGTTTAATGAAGTAAACCGAAACTAACGTGGAAGTTTTGGTCCTCGAAGAAAACGTATCGTCCTCGAAGTCTATGTTGATAAATTAATTTTTAAATGCCATTTAATATCAATAAAATACACATGATTCTTAAGACTATTTTTGAAATATTCGAATATTTTTATGGCATGATCCACGGAGCAGCGTTAACAAATTATTTAAATCAATACTGATAAATAACTTCAGCAATATTTACGTGACGCTTGCGTACATCTTTCAAAGGTTCTAATTCCCACAATTACTAAAACTTATCATAACATTTGTCCAGAAATTGGAAAATTCTCAAATTCTTAAAAGGCACAACGTCACATTATGTAGAAAAAGAGACAGAGGAAAGCTATCCGCTATGAAATGAATGGCAAATGGTAGAACCATTTGCAATAAAGCTTAGTCCGGCCACTCAGATTCCGATTTCATTTGATTAAAGTCAATGAAACTTGGTCCAACCATTCAAATATAAATTCTATTCGATTGATCCCAATAAAAAATATTTTAGTTAATTACCAATGACGATATCTGTAAATTCCTTTAAAGTAACATTTTTCTTCTTACATTTGTCAGTGACCAAATGATGACTACCTACCTAAACACAACATTATTTTGCCACCACTGATGAAATTAAATTTGTTAAGTTGTATATAGATAATTCTATTTGCAAATCATCAAAACCGTATAGCGAAATTTAGAACTAACATCACTCAATAACTCACAGGGCTTAGGATTAATTTCGAAAAGAGTCTAAAAATTAGATTCCATTCGCTCAAATATGGCTTTATCACATGATATCAGCACGAATCTCTAAAGAACAGTTATATTTTTACAATACACATATATGTATGTTGTATGCGCTAGACAAGTCTTGGAAATGTAAACAGTGAAACAGAGCACAAGCTGCGGCGACAAACTGGCTGCTACGACTGGATGTTGTTTTGCAACGGCAAACAACGAGCGAGCCGAATCGATCACAAGCAATGCATTCGAAACCGTATTTGAACACACAGGGTACTAATTACTTTTTAAGAGGATCGTGAGTTAACATGACGTCAACAAATGACAACAACAGCTTACAAAGTTTTCGAACTTTTTAGCTTTTAACAATTTAATTAGGATATTTCGCCACGAAACGTGACTTTTTCGTGATATAAAATTAAAGGCGATTGTGCTAACTTTATTAAACGTTATCTAGCTTTGGAATTATGTTATCATAATTATGATTTTTTTCTATAGATTTTATTGATCTTTATGCAAGACTCCAAGAACTCCGAAGTTATTTAAGCCAAATTATATGTAATCACTACAGCTGTTTTAAATAGTTTTATAGCTGAAGTATTTTAATTAATCTATCAATAGCTATACAGCTAGCCTGCAGTTTCACGCGCGCATAATTAACTTAATTACATTGCTCTTCCTCTCTTCCTCTTTCCGGGCACTAAAATGGCCACTCAAGCCTCTTGCACCATTTAAGAAGTGTTCTTTGACTTCTGTTACTCTGGCCATATAAATTGTAGCGTTATGATATATAGCCTATGATCTTCCCTAAAATATACACTTTCAAAGCTCTGTTTTTAAACTGGAGTTTGCTTTCAGATAATAGCGCGACCGCTCTTTTTTTTTAATTGGACGTTTGCTTCCATATACTAGCCGGACTATTTTTTTAATTGGACGTGTGCTTCCAGATATTTTCGCGGCCATTATTTTTTTCAAATTGAACGTTTACTTCCAGATATTAGTGCGACCATTCTTTTTTTTCAAATTGTTCATTTGCTTCCAGACATTAGCGCGAAGAAACCAATAAACAAAACAAATTTTTCCTTTTTGTATATTAGTATAAATTTTACTAAGTCGTGCAACATTTCATAAGACCGGGCTTTAAAATTTCTAACCATGTCGTTAACGTGATTAAATGATTATTTAATATTAAAATCTAATTGAATTGTAACCGAATTTAATTAACGATTAACTAATTGTTTATTTAAATAATATTTAATTTTAACTACACTAATATAACGACTCGAAACAAGAACAGTCAAGGGCGCATAAAGGAGCAGCAATAAGGATACTTTCATCAGACCACGGAACCGAGACCTACTCGGGGAGTAGGTACCTCTAACTAAAAGTGACAATATCATGACAGCCATATTATGTCACTCTGATTTAAAAACAAAATGCAGCGCCAGCCCGTAAAAATAGGGCCGTTCCGTTCAAGCGCGCCGTATCGGTAACGGCGCAAATATAGATGTCTCGCTCGAACACTGGAATGAGTTTTTTCGCTGTGAAGTTTTGCAAGAGGCAAGCTATATTATTATTACACAATCTAGAGGGGCTTTCTGACTCGAGGCGCGGGGCGCGCCGCTTGTGTAATATCGCTCGACGTAAAGAAGGGGTTAACTATCAATTGACAATCACTTCCTTTCTAATTTATTTTATGATATTTAATAACTTCAATTAAATTAAAGTAGAAAGTGAAAAAAGTTTAAAAGGTTGCTTGCTGTTGTATAATATGTACCATTACTATTAACTTTGTTGGCTCGACGAATACGAAAAAAGATTTAATATAATCGCATAAAATTAACCAAGTTTCAAAATATATGAGTTTTTTTTCATAATCTTGAAAGCTAGCTAACAATTTTAAGTGTTCGCGAAAATTAATCAATTAAAACCGTAAACCTAGAATTTTAGAGTACCCATAAAAATTGTATAATCAATTGAAACGATAACCCAAAATTTTTAAATTATTCACAAAAATTAATCAATTAAAAATATAAACCGAATATTTTAAAGTACTCACAAAAATGAATCTATTTAAATAGTAAATCAAAAAATTGCAAATATTGTGGGTCATTGTAGGAAATTATGAAACTACATCATTAAAAATAATCAATCTATCTAGAAGCCATAAGTCGCTTCTTTTAATTTGGTTTCGCTGAGGCGAAAAAACGCATAAACTTCAAATGACTTGCTTTTTTTTGTTTACAAACTGAATTTACGTTAATGTTAAAAGATAGCATTTATTATACAATTTATTTAGTTCGTAAAAAACTAAACTAGTTTTACGGTTAACCTTTTTTATAATTGTTTGTGATGCAACTAAAATATAAGCCTCTAACTATTATAATAACGACTAAAATAAAAACTGCGTTATTTTACTTTCGTAATTATTTTATATTCGGTTATGATACATTTTAAACATTTATTTTTCATTACACACTTGCTAAATAAAAATTAAATAACGATTAAAACTGGAGATTCGACCAAGAGTTTAATTTTCATTAACAAATACCATCCTATGCAAAAATTAAAAAATAAGTCCAGGTGACTACTTCACATGTCTTTACAATATTGTGATTATGAACAAACATAGTTTTACAAGCATCAACAAAAAAACTTACCTGTCAATAATTATAAGCTATCATTAATTGAAGCCATCCACAAAGTTTGTATTTGCTTTAAAGCTCTTGTCCAAAAAATATCATTCATGACGATCTTTGTGTTCTGTAGCCATCCTCACATCTGCATGTATATCAGCAAATAGAAACAGGCTCTATATTTGCTTGGGAAATTGGCAATTTCCCAGTATGCCTCGATATGCCTGAATAAATTCTACACTGCAATATTTACAATTCGAAAAATCAAAAATCAATTGTATTATTTATCTTTTTTTGAAGAATGACCACTAAGCATACAATTCTAACTTAAGATAGTCGTGTCTTAAAAGGTTTTCAAATAAATTGAAGATTTCTTCAGAAGGCAGAAGTCACATTTGTTATAAACTTTAGAATCTAATTTCGTTTGGGCGTAAATTAATGTTACAAATTATATTTTAATTTCAAATCTTAAAACCGAAGAGCATAAACAGAACACTCGACGGTGTGGTCAAGCGTTCTGTTTCCACTTTCATGGCACCGCTTTCGATTACCATGGTGATGGATTGTCGAAAGCGATAGATACTAATTATGTGAGAACAAGATAAATTATCCAGGGCAATTGCGAACAATTTTAGGATAAATTAGACAAATTCTTATATGCCCATAGTATCGCCGATAAAGTATAATCTTTAACTTGCCCCATCGTAGAAGTCTTACTTTATATACCATCTGGACCATAGATAGTCCAAATTTAACACTAGTAGAAGAACTAAAATTCAATAAAACATTTTGCCTAACATCCATTCGTGTAATTTAGACATTTCAAAATAATATCTTCTTAACTTGGTTCTACTCTTTTGATAATCAATTTTCTCTAAATTCTGATTATTGTCTACGTATATTACTACTCATGTTCATAGGTCAAACTTCCACTTATACTGCATCTAAAGTATCTGAATGTTCTTCTTTTCATTTGGACACATTATCAGTGCTATTTAAAGATACAATATTCTTCACAATATAGACTAGTAACAACTCTTTTCATACGACGAACTTACAGTTAAGGGAATAAAATGTACCGGGATTTTTGTTATTTCCTATGGAAATTTAACACTCAGCCTGTAACATTACATCACACGGCGCGACAAGGACAGGTCTTAAGCAGGTACTACACCTGTTCTTGAAAAATAATTTCCAATAACTTTCGTAATAACTTTCCTCGTAACGTTATCTAAAACATCTCGGCTTATGTGTCCCAAATGTGGATTCGGCATTTAGAATGGTTCTAATCGAGATGAAATTGTTCAGGACAGTACCTGAACAAAAGAGGTAAGTTAAAATACTCTTGAAGGCAAGCCGAGGCGCGGGTCCAGCATCATCCCGCATGGCACGGCGCGGCGGCGCGGCAGTTAAGTGGTTATAGCGGTGAGGCGGCGGCGCGGGGCGCGGGCGGCGGTGATATGTTACGGCGGCATCTTGCGGCTGAGCACTCGCTATTCTCTCGCTCGTGAAGTCCCCCGGTCGATGACCGCACCCCGCAGTCCGCGCGCACCCTCCCGCCCCGCGTCTCCACCGCTAGGCTCGGCGGCTCCGGCGCTCCGGCATCTAATCGAGTCGTGTGGGTACGTACCTACCTACCAAACTACCGCTCTACCTGGATGGACTTTATTAGTGTGCGGCGGAATTCTTATTTGCCATTAGCTATTTTGCGATTGCTGTTGTTTTCCGTTTTTTTGCTTTAATATATACATATATATGTACGTATTTCTTTTAAACAGCGTAAGATACACGAATAAAGTTTAATAAGATCCCCATGAACCTGATTGATTAACACGTGTACTTTATGTATACGTGTTAATCAAACCGTACTTATCCATTATTAGTCGTTAGTTATATTTATAAATATATGGTTATAAACTTGTAAATTTACTTGTATTTACAAATTATAGTATCTATCCTGACCTCTAAACTCAATTCAACTCTGAACATCGTTTTCCAACAATACAGTGAAAAATAATAAAATGTTGTTTTCAAATTAATACCTTCGTTGCCAATTTTTTATCATATTTTAAATTAGTAATTGAAAATTATGTTAAGCATTTAAATAACTATTATCTTAAACTTACTCCCGACTTTAAAAATAAGATTGTTAAACTAATATGTTTTAATGTTGCATCGAAAGATATGCCACAGTTGTCTGAATATAATATTAAAACGCGTCCATAAAATTTTATTAAACATTTTTCGTACAATTACTGATTTTAAGTATTACATCGGCACAATTACGAACCTACGAGAGGCGAGTTGCTCCTAAATTTATGACAGTCAACCGCACTCCCGAACAGCACGCTCACAAAGGACGCCGCGGACGGGCAACGCCGAGCTACGGTACTCCTGTGTGAATCAAGACGGATAGCGCAGTCGGGGACGGGAAGTGAACCAGTGACCAGCTCTCGATCGGTCGACCGCTCTCACTGCGCACCACGTGCACACGTGGCAACCCCCACTGCCGCACGCGCCGAACACCCCGCATCGTACCACCTCCAAGATGGGTTAAATAACGAGGTAGTACGATGGCACTATGATAACGGGGCACGCCGATCTGTAATAAGAGATCACAATGTTGACGAGACAAACTGATGACTATCATTCGAATTTAGCGGGAACAACGCGGCCCAATGTGACTGCGGTCGATGAAGAGGTCCGTATGTGAGAAGCGGTGGTGTGCGCGTGGTATGGACGTGTTCAAGTTGGAACAGGGTCTGGGGGATGGACTGGCGCAGCCAGCGCGCGCCCCCACGCCCGAGGTTTCCTTCGACGCCGGCTCCGAGTTCAATCTGTCGTTCTTCGACCCGCCAGAGGAGAGCACCCAGGGTTTCTCCGACCCCGGATCCGTGGGCTCGGCTACCCCGGGTTCGCCGCCTTCGCTCGCCCCTCCGCCGCTAGTGTTGGCATCGATCAAACAAGGTACACATTTATGTTTACGATAGGTTCATTAATCGAACATTATTGTTCATTAAGCTATCCGCATATTTATGAATACCGTACATATAAGTTCTCTTGCTTGCTACAAAAAGTTCACTAAATGATTTAACACAGGAAGAATGCATTACGAAGCTGTTCAAAATTAAAGTCACTGTTTATTCTAATATTACTTTGCGTTGAAGTTGTGCTTTGGAGGCTAAAGCACAATTCATGAAAAGCTAACTAAATCGATATAGTCATCTTGCACCTCCCGTTAGTCGTAAATTTGAATTATTTATGAGGAACATTACAATTTTCCTTTGTAATTCCGCATATTGACTACGTAAAGCAGAGAAGACTCCAGAAGTGTTACGAGTACTATTGTTGTATAACCTAAGCTATACATAAAACATTAAGCAAACTTTTCCACTATCAAGCAAAAGAAAATTGCATTATTGGTCACGTGACTTTCGTCTATTCTAAATGCAAATGTTTTAAAAAAACCTTTGGTATTTTATTTCTAAGTTGCCTTGTTATACGATGCCACAATAGAAGCAAAATGTTTAGGGTGTCGAAAATTTACAGAAACAAAGAATATCGCATAAAAATATTGACAAACTTTTATATAATCTAGATATAATTCAAATCAAATCATTCTATACTCGAAACTCAACACAACATATATACTATTGTCTCACTATCTAGGCAATTCTCAAGATGTCACTGAATTTAAAAAAAAAACAAATAGTAAACATAACTTTGAATTTCGTTAGATGAACTTAACAAGTCGTTAATGCTTCAATTTCCTAATCATCTCAAAAGCTTACATCTCGTCGTTTAGGCATTACAACACTTTGTTAAACTTTGAAAATATGATTTAAAATTACAACAAAGCACTGCTTGCCTTTAATAACACTATTATCTATTCAATGTTATGTAAAATTTCTTTATTATCGAGCATATAGAGTGGCTAATGCCTATTTTGAATAACAGTTTGAAGTAGGCTAGTAAAAGTTCATTCACACTAACAAATCAAGTTGAATGTAGAATATATATGTCGTTATTCTCGCTCATTTTATACATTTCGAGTGCCGGCTGTTTTTCATTAGCATAATTTTATAGCAACGATAATACTATATCGTCATACTTTTACTTATTTGGAGTTTATCATTTTAAACTTTAAAATAATTTTTGACCTCAATCAGTATCGAATCTAGATATTAATATAAAAATATAGTAATTAATTAAAAGTGGTTTAGGAAATACGACATATTTCTGCAGCTTATTAAGGAGGGTTTAATTTTTGAAGCTTATGAATACACGTTAACATATCAAATACATCTGAATTTTGACTTACGAATTCATGACTCATATAGTGTTTGTTGATCATCATAAATCCGAAACAATAACAGTCATACAATATTATTACCGATTTGTGATAGCAATTGCACAAATAATATCGTTCACGTTCAGCCTCTAAAAAATATATAACTTTCAAATTCACAACTCCCGAATTCGCAATTCGAAGTTGTAACTCTTGAATTCGCAACTATCAAATTTGTAACTCCTTAATTTACAACTTCCCAATTTGCAACTCCTTAATTCAGGACTTCCAAATTCACTAACCATAATAAATTCCTTCCTACCTATTCTCGCCATTCTAAAGTCGGACCAATCAATCCAAGTATACAGGTGTATCCATGTTACGCTCATGGATACATAATTATGCTTATGCCTGTTTATACTTTTACCCAAAATATTTAAAGGTATATAAACTTTTAATGATTGATGTAAATATTACCTGATTGTAGATTTTGCAATGAAAATTCGGAAAGTTTAATTAAGAAAGGCATGTCATCTTTACTACTTCTACTAAATATTTGCACGTCTGCGTTTGTATATTTTTTTTATAAAAAGCATTTGCCATATGACATCAACAAATAACAAACATCAAAAAGATAGTTTCGAGAAAAAAATCGCCAACTATCTACATGTTTGTTTGTATGTTTATCTGTTTTTTTTTAAATACCTCTTACTGTGTCTTACGTTAGTCTCTTGATTAAAATAAGTGATATCTAAACAAACACTTAGTTATGAAATTGAGCTTTAGAAGAAAAATTTGCAAAAGATTCCGGAAATCAGTAAATACCTAAGCAAATCGTGTTATCAAATAATTACGTACTGACAATATAAGAAAAATTATATAGTTAATTAATTACAATTAATTTAAACTACATATTAAACAAAAAATTTATTTTAAAATTATGTGTCACCTCCCGGCTTCCTACATAAACCGAAGTATTGTTGTAACAGTTAAATATGTTTAGTAAGAACTATTAAATGTTTCTTACTAATACAACTAGCACAAGCTTATTTTTGAGACACTAGAATATTTAATTTGATTTTCCACAAATCAATAAAAATGTAAACTTTGAAATATATACTTACTTAATATTTTCGCACTGAAAAATACTAAAGATATTTTTAAACAAGAACAAGGTAACCCATTTCTTTAACACTGTAGGTTCGTAACGTAGTCTGAAATCCATATAATTCTTATTTTCTTTTACAAAATCCGGATTTTAAGCCAAGTTTACCATCCATTTTTTTTATTTCCTTGCTTATCCTTTGTGTTTTTACTCAAAGTGTTTTTCCGCATTTTCTCCAATAATGATATATTTACCACTAAATTATGAAATAATAAATTCACAATACAGTTATAATGAATTACAAATATTTGGGTAAAAACTCATTATTTCAATAATAAATTAGATATTTTACGAAAAAATTAATAAGTGTTATACATGTATTTATGGCTTTTGATTTTGATTTTCCCTATCTAAACATAACAATATGTTATTTAAATAATTGTGCAAAATGCAAGTTTTAACAGGACAATGAATACGAGTTTTCAATATCATAACAAGAAAACAGTCGCTCTTTATGAACAAAGTTTCTGATATTACCTAGCGTTGAAACATCGCTTACGTACTTTTACAACCACAATAACTATCGAATGTAAAATTTCAATGTCCACTTTGCATCACCACAAATAACAAGTCAGCCAAGATATAACATTGATGGAAATGAATTATTCTCTTAACTTTTAATATTTTCACTTATAATTAATATTCTTACCGAAGAGAATTAAGCTAGCAATTAAGAAATTCCACACAATTATTCTTGAGATATTTATGATCTTGTAAGGTAGGTAATAAAATGTATTCGTTCATACCGAAGATGTTATTTACATAGATAAAGTAATACATAAATTAGTCTATTATTATGACGTATTTTGCCTCCGAAGTTAAGAATGGCTACGGAACAAATTTTTAAGAGAATTCAGACGTAAGAAACCAATGACATTATAGAAAATTGCCTAAACTTTTAGATTCTGCTAGCTTTTACCCGCAGCTTTGTTTGCATAGACTTTTCATTTATGCAACACAGTTTTCCTCTCATAGGAAGTTGTTTTCTTAAAAATCCCCTTAAATGGAATAACAGTAACTTACATTTTACCTTCAACTTCAAGCTAAATCAATGTGACTGTCTTCATAATTGCGTGCTTTTACTGTTTAAGAGACAAAAATATCCTAAATTTTAAAATTAATCTTAGAAATTATCTCACTGAAAAGTATATTTAAATCTGCCAAGTATTTTTACGTAATGCTCTAATAAAGAGCCAAGCAGAAAACAGGAAGACAGGCAGAATGTCTCATAGAATATTCGATCGACAAAAATGATAGGATCATTCCAGTGAAATTGCTATACAAATCACTTAAACAGTTTTTGCTTACTGCTCTAACAAACGGACAGACAGACGTAGAACTGTCAGAAATTCTGAAAAATATTCCTTACACACCCCTAGGGAAATTTTTTTAAAAATATTCAATGTGCAGATTCTTTCAGGCTCAACCTTATCTACTACATTGAGTTATAGGGCGTACTTCGACTTTCCTTTATCTCGCTTAAAATATTATTTATGTTATCTTTTAATCTTAAAATTATAATATACGCGCGAAAAGTTACTATTTCAAGTCAAACCTGAAATGTAACAATTTTATTTAATAATTCATAGTTATACAACGCAAGCAGCTTTTCCTCATTGGATTGCAGTAACCAGAGATAATTTGATATTATAAACTTGTTTTTTTACTGTTATGTAATAGTCTAAAGATCTTACAACGTGATTAAGCCAATTACAATATTAAATAAAACAGAATTTAAATTCCGCTGTTGGTAATGTATATAATTATTTCATTCAAAAACAGCTTATTTCATTGCCTTGTAAGTTATCATCACCATCGTATAGTTTATAAAGTCTAGATGAATATAGGATACCTAACATTCTTTTTGAATGTTAACAACAACGATTTAAATGAAGAAAGTCGAGTTGTACATAGTACATTTCTTAAGTTAAACTTTCAAACATTTATAACTACAAATAAGGTTTGTCACAACAAGAGCTTGCTTTATTAACCTGTAAGTTATCATTATCCTTTTAGGACGTGTATAACAACGACTAAAATTAGAAACTGGTATTTTGCATAATACATAAACCTTTAAGCCATTATTACTAAATTTAAGGTTTGGCACAAAACACTTTATTTCCTTGAGCTGCACGTTATCATCATAATCATCACATAATTTATAATTTATACTATCCTTTAAGGAGCGTGAACAATGCCGACTAAAGTGAGAAAGTCGTATTGTGCAGGATACATTCTTGAGTTAAAGTTTTAAACCATTATAACGAAATTTAAGGTTTGACACAAAAACAGTTTATTTCCTTGACCTGCATGTTATCATCATAATCATTGCACAATTAATAATATCTAGATGAATACATGATATATACTATACTTTCGTGTTGTGTAGGATACATTCTTGAGTTAAAGTTTTAAACCATTATTACTAAATTTAAAGTTTGGCACAAAACAGTTTATTTCCTTGACCTGCATTTTATCGTCATAATCATTACATAATTTATAATATCTAGATGAATACATGATATATACTATCTTTTTGAACCTAAACAATGACAACTAAAGTGAAAAATTCATATTGTGTAGGATACATTCTTGAGTTAAAGTTTTGAACCATTATAACTAAATTTAATGTTTCGCACAAAAACAACTTACTTCATTGGCCTACATATTATCATCGTCATCATTGCATGATTCGTATTTGTATTCAGATAAATATATGTTATATAATATACTTTTGGAAAGTGAACAACGATTTAAGTTAAAAAATCGAATTGTGCAGGTTAATACTTGGATTGAACTTTTAAACCATTACAGCTGCATTAAATGTTTGACACAAAAACAGCTTACTCCATTGACCCGCAAATTATCATTGTAATGGTATAGTTTATAATATCCAGATAAATATAGGATATACAGTATCTTATTAGAACGTAACCATTAAATATTTAAACGTCAATGAAAACTTATTATAGATTATTTTGTTATTAACTTTATTCATCTACGAAAACAAGACATATATATAAGATTCTTTTACAAAAAACATTAAATTCTACCGACGACTAAATGACAATATAAATAAACAAACAGCTGAAAATACCATTAATAATTTAACAATTGATGAACATTACATGGAAAAATATATGTTAAAATATAATATAGTAATTTTATCCCCGGATAAAGCTATAATGGATATCTTATTTGAAAAAAATAAAAATGTTTTGCTTTTTACATAATTAAAAAATGTTTAAAAATGTTTACTCCTATTTCAAGACAGAAATAAACATTTTTTATAATTGTTTACACATATAAAAATAAAAAAGTAACAGGATTAAAACCATAAATATTTTCTTGTTTCATACATTAAATTTAAATAATTTGGATATCATCAAGACACGTTATTTAGATACTTCGGTCATATTAGAACGGAAACGGAACCGCTGCGAGTTTTTCCTCTGTAAAATTCAGTAAAATGCATATAAATAGATATATGATACAAATTCTCATTAAAAACAGTAAACAAAATATGCTAAATCAACTTTTTTCAAAGTGACAGTGTAAAACATATGCGTCTAATTTATATGAATATGCTTCAAGATATTGTAAATGATTCCCAGTTGACGAAACACATATCATGGGAATATCAGATTTATTCCAAACTATAATTTGTATAATATATGAATAATGATAAATCACACTAAACGATCTAATTTGCGTACTGAGAGATTATAATACCCTTTTAGTATACACAAGAATTGTTAAGTAGTGAAATTGTTTTTTTTCTTTCGGCGTCTTTAAAGTAAACCCATAAATATTTTTTTTATTTATCTTGATTATCAAATATTGAAATGTGTGAAGATGTGGTGTTAAATATATTATTAAAACACATGTTTAACACAATTAAATTGTTTGACAAAAAAATGTTTTATGCTGTTCATAAATAAAATATACTTGCTGAGAATATAACTGAAACTGTATGTATTAAATATGCTATATTGATTTGATATTTAATCAATATCAGCCAGAAAACGTCCACTGCTGAATATTTGCATGCACCATAGATTCCAATCAAAATCAATATCATGGCATTTACATTCAAAAACTTTATACCATTTTTGCAAGATCATTTGTTCACCTAGTGGGGCGCCATACCATCTTCCGGTATATATTCGCCATTCAAGAACCATTTTCCTACAACGTCCGTCGCTTCTGTACACTATATGGCCTGTTTATTATCACTTGAGCCTGGCAATCCTACGAACTATGTTAACTATCTTCGGATATACTCATTAGGGTTCATATTTCGTAGACAACTTCCGAGCATAGCCCTTTCCATAAGTAACAGAGTGGCTTCAAGTCTTCTTACAAGACTCACTGTGAAGGGTCGCGCCTCACTCCCAAACATGAGAGTATTTTGGACGCGAAAATATGACGAAGTTTCTCGAATGCTGTCTAGCCAAGTTAGATTCTTTGAATTCGATTAAAATCGCTCTCGACTTTTCATTTACCTGATTAGACAGTTTTTTTACCTGATTAGACATGATCTCGGTCTAGGTCATGTTGTGTACTTAATATTTTATTTTAATTTCAGTTTACAATTTATTTCCATAAGTTTTATGATCAAATTAAAAGTATGTTGATACTGAGTTTAGATCTTAATTGATTATTGACAAAAATTATTAAGATCAGTTTTATTTAAATTTTTCTTCTTATAAGAATAGAAGTATTGGATTAACACTACGATCTACGCTTATGCATAAATATGAACATGGACTTAATAAACATAAAGAACTATCTAAAACATGCTACAATATTCATCAGTTTTTTACTAACATGTCCAAATTTACAGAGACTACATTTTGTACGTGCAATATTTCAGACATTAAATTAATAATTTCAATATTTTTGACAATTAATTTTTTTTTTGGAAAAAGACCATTATTGGTTTTAGACGAACTCAAGTGTATGTAGGTTTCTATGAGCTGTGCTATAAGAATGTGTAAATTTTGCACGATGCAAGAAATCACTAAAGAAAAAGATCAAAGAAAACTTCAAACACTTAAATAACTCCAAATGTGATATGTATTTTTCTCAAACGTGTGATTAGTTTTAAATTATGACAATAGATACAATAACGAGCTCATAGTATAAACGTTTTTCCATAAAATCGAAGTTGATTAAAATTATACCAGTCGGCTTGATAAAAAGGCGTTGCGGAAAAATAAAGAAATATTCAACAAGGAATGAACAAGCGGTAGAATCACGTTCCAAGACTACTATGAAGTGGAAAGCTTTAAACGCATCTGCCGCGGCTCACCGTAACAACACCGCCATAAAGGGTTGTGCTTTTTACATCGATGTGAAGAAATTTTTTCCAATAAAGTTCCCGCGGACACACTTCATATACAAGTGAATTAACGACCGCTGTCTGCTGTTAATTAGCGCGATAAGAGCAGCCGATACCTTACATCGGTAGTGACGGCACGCATGCAGTTCGACGCCCTGCGAGGAATTGCACGTTGAATGCATCGCCGCCGCCTGCCACTCATTAAAATGCATCACTGCCGTAATATTATGCAACGATAATCATTGCGCGTCATTATTATCTCATGCGCTGGTATTGTTGTTCGTCTTTGAATCAGTGAGACCCGATGCATTCCTGCTGCCACTAATGATTTTACTTCAAAGCTTATATTTTATTGTATATCGAAGTAATATAAAAAAAATAATATTAACCTAATTCTTGTTGATTAAAATATATTACTCCAGTGTTAACTATAATAAAAACAATCCTCAAATAATATACTAATGGTGTTCAAAACACTACTTCGAGCCAAATTTTTGTACCTGACGTTTACAAACGGCATATTGGATTAATAGAATAAAAATTTCTGTTAGCCAGATTCTTGTTGATTATAATTATGATGCGAGCTTACGTTGCGATAAGAGACACTACACCGATGCAAGCTATAATAAAAATAATCCTCCAATAATACTAGTGACGTCCAAAAGTCAACATTGAGCCAAATTTAAAATTCTAGGCGTTACAATCAATCTCTAATTATATTTATCGTATGTAACGTCTATAAATTGCCATCAACGTCAACTTGTTCATGGATTAATCATACACCCAAAAAAGAACCTCATCGCTGAACTAATTATTGCTCTAAAAAGTGGTTGAGAATTGGACTTCCAGATTGAGCTTCATTTGAGCCAGCCGAGGCGCCCTTGTACCTGAAATATTAGTACACTAATGGCATGAACTTCCCTTTCAATGAAGCTACGGACATTATCATATTTTTATTTGTTTTTTTTTACATTTTAAAAGTGTGTACGCAGAAAACACCCGTTATATTACCGAAAAACCAAAAGTTGGAATTGGAATGCTTATTAAATGAATTAAAATAAATAATTTAAGGAAGACAGACCTTTCCCTCGTATTTTAATAGCGAATTTCTCATGCTGCAATTCGAGCTACAAATATGTTCACGATTAGTGTTACGCTGATGTGCAAACATCCTCACTAGAGAGGTTTCTTTACCTGCCTTACGCTGAAGGTACTCGTAGTAACTAGGTTCAATAAACAGCTCAATACATAGACGTAGTTTACATTATGTCCTGTACCTTTGTACTTTTATTAATTATTTACTTAATACTGTAATAACTATTACACTGCTTTATCATTCTGATACATGATGATTTAATGACTGATACACTGCTTTACCGTACTTTACCATTACGTTCACTAAATTGGTACACTTAATAATACCTATGAATCTCCTCATCTCTCGTCAGAGGCTTTCTTTTTTATGCCATATTATACTGCCGCGTCTTAAGCTTTAGCATCCTCCGCTCAGACTAAAATAGGTCATACTTTATGGGTAGACATGTCCTAAGAAGGAATTTCATTATTGTAATGAAAATTTGCCTCACTTTAAAATTTATTTTTTATTAGTGATCTAAATAAACAAAAGCTTTAAGTAATGACCTGAATAAACAAAAGCTTTAATTAATGACCTAAATAAACAAGAGTTGAACAGTGCCAGTTCTAGTGAATGAGGAGCATATGAAAACATTTTGTATCCCAGCTCTAATAATTTGAAACGAATAATGCTTGCAATGAGCAAGGGGGCAAAATCACGTAGCATGAAAACCTTGTCGTATTATGGACGTTTTCCACGGAGTTTTAAGACCCAAACTTTGAATTTAACTGCGGTATACTGTTACTATAATAGTTGAGTTTATACAGAATCAACTTGTAGGATATCCTAACGCTATATTTGTAGCTTTCAGTAGCTTCAGAGATAACACCAGGATATGCTCTGGGACATATGCCGTGTGCAACAGAAGCTATATTCTGTTGCACAATGACCAGATTGAAATTCATAAAGCAAGCAGTGACATGGGTTTTAACGTCATCCATATTTTTTCGATGTTCACTCACCAATAGCCAAAATATATAAAAAAACGTCACTTATGGTTTGACCTTTAACGACTCAAGTATCTAATATATCAAGACTAAGTATATATATATATATATATATATATATATATATATATATATATATTATATATATATATATATGTGTGTGTGTGTGTGTGTGTGCGCGTGTGCGTGTATGTGTTTGTGTGTGAATGCGTGTGTAGATGTGCATATGTGTACAAAATATCAGTATATAATAACCAAATTCACTTTTATTCTCGGACATATTTATAACGCCTGGACCGTCCGCCCAGGGGTTCGAACCTCTCTCAAAACTTTTCCAACTCGCTGTGAGTTGGAAGAACTTTCCTTAAAGAACTTTTTCTGGGAAAGAATTCTTGAAAAAAGCAAAAAACAGGGTTATTAGCGTTTTTATTTATTAAAAGAAACTATTTTTGTTGAAAAAACTTCTGGATGCCTACCTACAATTGATCCCCATGTTCGCTACCTCAATAAGTCTACCTTAATTATTGAGATCCCACTCCCTGTCATTTTGGATTACTTTCAAAATTCTTCAAGAATTGATATCTAAATACATTTATTATAAGTAAATTTAAACTTTGTTACTTACAAAAGAAACTATATTTGGAGATTGATTTATAATGCGATCTCATTGATTAATTTAACTCTAACTAAGATCTGCATTGAATACAATCAATACTCTCCCATATCCAAGCCTATTTCGCTCATTAATCATCCTTTTACTAAAAACTGATCTACTGAAATGTGACAACAAATCAGATTTCTACCTGCCTTCTGTCTCGACCACGTATTCTACCCTTTTCATGCGCACATCAGAGCCACGTGTTGTCGCCTGTCACATGCACCTTCATCACCGGGTGTGCCAGTATTTCCGGCAGCTTACGCGAATGGCCTTGGTAAGGAAAGTTTCGAATCGATTACGACTATTAATGTCTAATCAGATTTGCTATTTTCAGATATCTAGAAGAAAATTGTGATGGTACTATTTTAATAAAATGTAAATACGTTTCATTACCTTCTTGCAGTTTTATATAATGCACTTGCATAACGCACTTTATCTCCATCATACCGTAATCGTTTATGTCTTAAAACTGCGTTAATAAAAATGAGGAAGTTGCAACATTTTAATACCATTGGATAAAACATTTACATATGAGCCTTTTGAGTAATAACGTACTTATACTATTTTGAAACGTTCTTCTGCTTTCTGTTCGTTTTCTTTATTTTTGAAGGTCATGTACTTGAAAGACATTCGTGTCTTTATTTACCAGCTTTCTCCAGAACGGTTGTTACAGGAAAACCAGTAATAGTGGTTACTTAGTTACATCAACGTCTGGATGATCGACCGTGGGATCGCTTTCCTTTCACCTTACCCACCTCGACCAGCTTGTCGAGGTTGTCCGGTTGCCGGCGGGTAATGTGACCAAAGCAACTGGGAATACTTTGGTAACAGATCGTCAAACTTTTAGTGTGGATATTTAGCTGTATAAGGTCGTTTGTAATGTTACTAGTTTTAAAAAATCGATCAAGTCTGTCTCAAGGGTTTCATTCCAAGCTTGAAGTGAAATTACCATAGTTATCATAAGTCGTCACTTGTATAGATTTTCTAAAATATAAAAAAAAATAATAATATGTAATATAATTAAATAGAGAGTATTGTAGTGAATATCCTAAGAAACTATCACATCTACAATCATCGCTATAGTTTCCTTACTATCTTTGCATGGGCTTCTAAATATAGTTTCCTTCTAAATATAGTTTCCTTACTATCTTTGCATGGACTTCTAAATATAGTTTCCTTACTATCTTTGCATGGCCTTCTAAAACCTACGTTTGTTTCTGATAATTTTAGGTTTTCTAGTTTCAATAATAAAGGGAGAAGCTATTTTTTACCTACATTGCAGTATATCCACCACACTATTTTTCAATATATCCACCTAACATTATTAACCCTGTACATCACCTAACGTTATGAAACTAATTTTAAGACCCTTGAAAATAATCCTTCCAAACAAAAAACCACAATATTTATAGGGATATGAAAATGTTTATCTATAACTGGATTTTCCCCCCTTCATCATACAATTTTATATAAATATTTTTGAGTATTGCCCATTGAGATATTTTCGGGTTAATACATTTTATTACTAAATGAAATTTTAAGTTTCCATCCAAGCGGTCTCTCAGAAACGCAGCTGTGACAGACGAGAAAATGGACAAGAATGTGACCTTATAAGGATTCCTTTTTCCTATTGAGGTGCAAAATCTTAAAAAGTGACACATTTAATAAATCATATCTTCAACACAGTACACTCTCAAGTACCATCAAAATTCCCCCTAATGAACTTAAAGCCCATTACTTTATTCCTTTTGCAGTTTAACTATAGAGGTGTGCACTACCCGAATCTCAATAAGGATCATTTTAAAAAGTTACGTATTTGTTACGTTTTTTAAAAAAAGCGCTTATTAAAATATAATATTACCAAGAATCCAAATTATCCAATTCAAAAGAGTATTCAATTTCTTGCTTGCTCATGATTTAGAGCTACACTCTAAAAACTTTCTCAAGATTTTTTTTTAAATACACGATTACCTCCTATCAAGTCTTTCTTTGTCCAAGCCACAAAACTGTGGAATCAACTGGATCCTGACATCAGTAACTTGCCTTCTAATAGCGATTTAAAATATATCTTATGTTTCCAAATTTCTTTTTTATGTTTTATTGTTATTTTGCTTTTTTTCAACTGGGTTAATTTGATACGTCATAAAATATTTGACAATCTTAATAAGATAACTAAATTTCCAAATTTAGCTACTAAAGTTGAAGGTGTAGTCATGGAGCTATAATTTGACTCCAAATGTACCTATATTTATCGTGCTTATTATAGCCTGACATAAAGGTATAAAAGTAGCTATAATCCTATGTATACAAACAGTAATACAAACCTATGTACAACGCTTTCTAACACAAAACATTTCTTTTTTAAATCAAACGTAAAATTCCAAAAATAACCGAACAATAAATAAACAAATTTTCCACTTTATATACAGGGATTGGACAGACTAATATGAACACCTGACGTATACATGAAACTCATTTATTAATATGGTTTTGGGTCACCATTTGCCTGTAGTTCTTCGATGCAATTCAAAACAGCTGCAATTCTTCGCGGAATCGATTCGAATGTTTGAATAGTTCAGCATCCGCCAATTGTTTGAATAATGTTATAGGTAGAAAGCTGCTCCCAATTCTCTGTTCTAAAACTTTCCACAGGGGTTCAACAACTTTGAAATCTGACGAATGTGCTGTATGTACCCATACCTCTTTTCATTTTTTAACTACGTTTACGAATTATTAAGCTTCAAGTTCGCTTGCATAGTGTGTCCCAAACCCATTTCCAGAAAAACTGTGAAGATTTGGAAAATATCCTGAAAACAGGTTTTGATGAATGTTTTCAAAAGACATTATTTCGAGTAATCACTTAGTAAACTTTATTGGTTTCAGTACTGTCAAAAAACTTCTTAAATACGCACAAATAAAGCAGATGGAAATTAATGACGATTGGGTTTGTTAGGAATCATTATGTATCATTAAACTGTGTTTAACAATATTTGGTTTAAAATAAAAATACTACGATGAAAATAATAAATAGAAAAGTTGCTTTAACTTTTACGTTTTTTAACGTTTTTAACTTTTATTTATTTTAACTATAAACTGTAGAAATTTAAGATAATTACTATCACAGTCTTAACAATGTTCGCTACTTCTTAAGTCAAGCGTAAGCCAAGTTCTTGAACAGGTTGTAATTCAAAAATAATATTACGCTCACTATATACATATAATATAAAATAAATGACTAATTTCGTACAATTTATACAAAGTCTTTTACTCGATTTATAAAAAAACATTATTAAAAAAAATTGTTGCATCACACAAGCGTATATGTATATTCCTCAGAAGGTTGCATAAAACGCAAGGCCTGTTTAGCTTGCATAACTAAAATACGCAGAAATGTAGATAACCCACCTCATATACATATTTTTACAATTCTCATTTGTTTCCTGAGTTTTTAATGAGACCGTTTACTTCTTACTAAGAACTACCTTACTTCTTATTTAAAATCTTTAATTAATACTACAACAAATTTTCCGGTTTGTTTATAAAAAATGCAAATCCAGATAAAGAAAGATAATACAGGTTTAATTATCATCATCATCATCATCATATATATTAATACGCTAAGGTTACTCTCCCTTTTTAGAAAAAACCTCACAACTAATCCACATAAATTATATATCATTTTATAGATAATTGCTTGCTCTACCGGCACCCACAAATAAAAAATTTATTATTGCTATTGTTTTTGCAAATTAATTAATTATTAAAATTATATACACAAAACAGCAATGCTGCCATCTAACGGCTCAACGTCAATACGATTGACGGTCGGTAAAATTTTTGTTTAATTTCAAATCCACTCACGGATAAATAAAGTGGAGCTTTAGCTCAACGCTTTTGATACTTGCGCCTCTATATGTCAATTTTAGTAAAATATTTGTTTGATCTGTCATCTGAGCTTCATAATGGAATAAAAACGTAATAAGCAGTGTGCAAAATTAGAAATGAATTGAATACCTGCAATCAATTTTGATTTATTAAATTGAGTTGAATAATTTATAATGGAAAGACTTCGCACGGGTCACGCTGGTAAGTAATCATTATCGTTATATTTATAACTGAGATCTTGTAAAAGTAGTGAATAATATACGGATATTGAGAGAAACTGTTGCCATTATTGCTTTATGGTAATATATGTCAAGTTTTGCGCATTAAGGTCAGTTGACATAGTACCTTCGATAATTATAAATAAAAATCGTTGGTAAAATAAAAAGTTCAAGCTCCAAATCTTTTATTTATCGTTTTACATAAAAATAAAAAATTATAAAAATTGAGCTATTTAGCAAACTATTATCAATTAATAGGCTTCTATTCTAAAATGTAACTTATGCTTATACATATAAATATTAGAGATATTCCGACTAGTCGGTAAAGCTGACTATCCGGCCACTTTCCTAATCGGCGACTATTCGGCAAACAATACTTTGTATGTATTTCTAAATAAAATGTATATAGGATACATTAAATAACACCTATTAATATTTTTATCTTAGAATCAGTCTCACATTTTGAAATGTAAAGCAAGCTTTCCTTTGGTAAACAGTCTCCAAAATTACTTGTAAAGAAAAGATATCTAAGATATTTATCAAACAAAATTACTAATTTTATTTGATAAATTGATGAATCTTGTTTGTTAATTAAGATACTAATTTCAAATAAGTATCTTAAATACCAAACAAAACAAATAATACCTTCTTATCTTCAATAAACATTTATAAATATTTCATCTTATTTAAATAAAAGTGTAGGATTTTTTTTTTATTAACAGACTAAGTAATATTGAACCAAGATTACATGTACATGATGTACTGTAAAAAAAACATTTATAAAAATTCTAAACTGCTTCAAAAAAACAAAAACAATCAGCCTAACGTACTTATATGATTTATAACCGTACATAACGTAATAAAATCAAATTTGTGACCTTGGTGAGGAGATGACATTGTTTGTGAACAACAATGTCATCTCCTTATATTTTTTATTACTTACTTATATTTTTAATCAAATGTAAATTATGTTGCAAAAAGACAAAGATTCTGCCCTATCTGGCAGCAATAGATTTATTTTTATTTCGTATATGTTTCCGGCCTCTGAGATCAATCGCTCACTGTAAACGGAACTTGCGGTCCAACAAAAATGGCGCTGTATTATTTCGCAGGAATACTGAATTTTCTTTTTTTCAGAGTTTTCATTGATCAATTACATGTCAATGTAAACTACTACCTAACTAGAGCAGTTGCAACAACTAAAAATAAGGCTTAGATTTCTTTTGAATAGTTTCCTTAACGGATAACATATAGTCACTCTGCACCGTAGCTTTTACTTTCCACCACAAACTTAAATGATATTACTAATTCGAATCAAAAAACTATGTGGAAAATTAGTTTTGTTTTACCATCTAGTAAACTATAATTAAAGGAAATATTAAAAGAAAATACCCAGTTTAGATTCACTTACGGATTAAACTCAACAAGTAAAATTCAACTGTACATTGATTTCGCCTTAAAAAGGAATAGTTTTTAAATTTAGTGTTAAATATATTCCAAGGAAATGTTTTTCCTCCAGTACTTTCTCTAGACAATATTTCTATTCAATGAGATCGAAATGAAATATGGAAAATTAATGTTGAAATGTATAATAACATATCAAATCAAAACGTATAACAACATAACAATATTAAAAATAAAAATATGACCGAATAAATCTGATGTATGTAATACACCCTATTTTTTTAGTTTCCATAATTCATAAATATATCGATATCCTTATACATATATTATTTGACAAAGAGGCGGAGTGGACTTTTGAACAGCTTCGGATGATAGCGTTGGATTTATGCCCAGGCTTTAGATTATGCCCTGGCTTTTTAAATATCCACAAGTAGACCGGTGTGCTTAGGAAAAACGAAAAATTTGCAAATTGCTTGCTTATTGAAAATGTATTTCTAAATATCTTCTGATGTATTTTAAAACATATTTTACTATAAACTAACGCGTCAGTCTCAAGTTAATCAAAGTTTAATGTAGCTATTTATATAATATTTTTTATTTTTTTTAAAATATTTATTATGACATAATTGTATTTTTTTTTAAATAGAATGTATCCCTTGCTCAGTACGTACGAGTATGTACGTTCATACGTACATAAGTACACATATGCGTATGTACATACGACGACATGTACTGGTCGCAATTCTTGACCGATTTTGGTGATTCTTTTTTCTATCGATTGTTTAACGACTGAAATAAATACCAATTTATTTTCGTAAATATTTGCCAACTAATTTACTTTTTAAAAACAGTTTTCCACAAAACTTTCCTTTTTCTATGCCCGGCAGCTTTTCTCGTTCTCCACTTTATGCATAGCGTCTTGCTCCTTCTCTCTGTTCCCTGATGTTTTTTATTTTCTTAAACTTTACTCACTTTTCTCACCCGAAATAATTTACAAATCATCATTATATATATATATATATATATATATATATATATACATATATATATATATATATATATATATATATATATTTATATATATATGGCTACATCAGATTTATAAATGAACTAGATATTTCGAGGCAGACTCGTTTTTCCATAGCATGCTAGGACCGACTAGTTTAAAATGGGCTAGCCTAATATAATGAGAAAACACTTTCCAGTACAAATTGATCCTGGGTTTAATCCAATCTAACCTGACTCAAGCTGTCAAAACTTATATCACTTGAAATTTGATTTCGATACACCTTATGAATACAGATTTTTTAATTATTTTTAATCCATAAAGGTTTACTTATATTTCTATGAAAAAAAAGCAAACTCGTTTTTCCATAAGATGCTAGGATCGACTAGTTTAAAATGAGCTAGCCTAGTATATCCTACCATTGAGAAAACATTTTCCAGTACAAATTTTAAATCTTGAAAGATTTTGATTTTTAAAATCTTGATTTTTAGTCTATAAAGGTTTACTTATATATGCTTTTGTGAAAAAAAATCGTATAAATTATGAGTTACAACAAGAGGAAATGACGATAAAATGTTTTGTCTGGATTTATTGTTTTATCCAATCAAAATCAAATCAACAGTCTGTCTTTGTCCTATGACATAGGGCTCAACCTATGTGCGTATTATTGGCGGTAATGCTCATAATCTCTGCCCGTGCTGGGCAAGCTGTTTACCGATCGCTGTACGTAACTTCTCACACCGTCGTCACTAGTATGTGATATTTTACCGATTTAAGCGATTTAAAAATATCACTCTAATCCCGCGCAACAAGCAGCGGAGAATCGAACCCAAGATCCCATAGTATCACACGTCATCACGGACTGTAGAAACTGTGATCAACTTAATCATCTCGACATCCTTTTTTTATCAAAATTGATAAAAAGTTAAAACGATTTTGTTTTTTACCCAACAAAAGTAAAAATGTTTAAGATTCAGAAAGCTACAAACTTAAAAATATGAAGGATTCTAAAAGTACCGATTTAAAGTCATATGGCAGATCTACTACACTCATTCATTTCATCTAGAAAAAATGAAATTTATCCGAAATTTTCATAAGAAATGGAGAAAAAATCATTTAGACGTTTTAAGAACAACCTACTATTTATTTTTAAAGAAACGCCTTTTTTATCATAATACTAAATAACTTTAGCTATAAATATATAGGTACTCGATATGATTTTTCCTTGTTTATTTTTTTTATTCAAAACAATTTTCAACTTTCAAATCAGAAATATTTCTTTTCATGTTGATATATAAATATTATAACAATTACGCGAGTGAAATTCTACTTAATGAAAATAATTTTCTAGAACAATCTCTGATGATTATAATTTTAAAATGAATAACCAACCATTATTGTTGTTAAAATCTTTCTTCTCTCTTGGGATGATGGGCTACCATCATCCCTCACCATAATTTGGGTAAATTCGATTTTCCTAGGTGAAACAGAAGGTTTTTCTTCAGGGGCCAACACTGCTGATACTAAATATACTATTTATTAGAACCTAGAGAAAAGTGATATACCTTACCACGTCACCAAAAGAATTATGCTTAACCACCGACATGTCTGATTGTCACTTATAATTACGTAATGCAACTAGTACACGCAATCGAAGCCGTAGACAGATCCTAATAATTATAGATAAGCGATACTATTATTACTAGTACACAATAATGAAACGGGCTAAGTGCGAGTCGGGCGCAGCCAAAAGAAAGATTCTGATTCGAAGTTGAAAAATATTATGAGTAAAGGACATCAAAACGGCTTAGGGGAAAGTAATGCTGAATTCGCTTTTCCCCAGCAGAAGCCCTATAAAATCTTGAGTTGTCGATATTGAATATGATTAATATTAGTAATACATTTTTGCTTTACACCATGTAAGAAATTTTATAAATTTTTAAGATACTTAATATACCCCCCCCCCCTCCTAAAATTTCCATATAACTATTTTTCATTGTTAGGTTTTGCTAATGTTTTTAATTAAGATTTGTTCTAAGCTATAATATGATTTACAACTATTACAAATCTTCATTAACCGGTTTCTGTGAAAAACAACTATGACACACAAGCACGTGAGTGAGCTTACGAGGACTCCGTTTTTCTTTTTGAGGTAAGGAAACCTAAAAAGATAATAAATGGACTGATATTTTACAAAGCAGACAGAGTTAGGCAAATAAATAGCTTAGGCCTATTTAAAGGCGCCTTTCAACTAACTGATTGGATGAAAGGCATATTTTAATATCCAACTCCAGCGCTTCTGCTATATATCGAGGTGAGAGTAGGTTCATGTGCTTCAAAATAAAAATTTCTCCTTTTCCATTCAAATTCCTTAAAACTGAGGATCATTACTTTTCTCCTTCGATGTCCTTCTCACTATATAGCCCCTATAGTTGCTGCTTGGTTTTGGTAGTTCACGTCGCGTCATGAATGAAGATAACGAGTGACGCGAATCTGGACCAACTCATCAGCTCTTCAGTAACCGTAAACCTTTACATATTCTCACCGCTTTCGCGCAAATAGTGGTTAACTTCGTAATGATGGATAATCCTTGAACGATCAGTATGTTGACTCTGTATATTGTCCAGGGTACTGTCGGTGTAAGAAGCATTTTTCTCCAATACCAAATTTCGAAGCGTCAATGCGTTTGCGTTCGGACCCTTTAAGTATTTATTTAACAACACCATAGAAAAATGGAAAACTTGAAAATGTGATTTCTGTAGTAATTTTGATGTTTCCACTTTTTCCTATCTTATAATGCTGATAACTTGTTTAAATTTAAATATCTGAAACTATTAAATAGCTGAAAATAACTTTGTGTTGAAAATTAAGCATATACTGAAATATATTTATATAGCGTAATATAAAATTAGTCGGGCGCGACCACGCTCGCGAATCGAGAGTTCCGTACTTCGTTTGAAGTGAAATTACTTTTTTTATCATAAGTCATCAGTAATATATATTTTCTAGCGCAATGAATATATACAATTAATAAAATGTAACAGAGTGAATTCTGTACTATGAAAATAATATAACTAAGTGATTAATTTAGCGTATAGAACGATAATAGAAGCCAAAAAAACTTTTTTATAATTGTTGTCTGTAGGTTAATTTGAGCGGGTATCACGCAAAATCTACTGGACGGATTTTCACAAAATTTGGTATGGCAATAGTACATACCCAGGAACAACATATGAGACAATATATATATATAATATATACAATATATATATATATATATATATATATATATATATATATATATAAAAATTGGTTTTCCTAATTACACGCGAGCGAAATCGTAGGCATAGCTATTATTCAATAATATATTACCATAGTTGTAACATAGTTACATGACGGAAATTTATAAGTTATCATGAACACCTTAATATGACATCTAGAATCGTCGTTATAGTCTTTGGAAAAAGACTTCAAAAATCCTGTATTTCATAACTGTATGTTGAGTGGTTTCGGAAAAAGCTACTATCCGAAGACATTCTACTTAAAATTTGGAGAAAAAAATTTTTGAGACGTTTATAACAGGCCGTTTCAGGCGTCAGGCCCTTTCAAATGATACCCTACATTACATGTGGAAATTTATCGCAAAATCGTTCGCGTGTTAGATATTGAAAGATATGCGGCTTACTACTCTATTATTTAAAATAAAAAAAAATATTTTAAATTAAAATTATTTAAAAAACAACACAAATCTCTAAACGTAACCATAAAAAGAAGGAGACTCTAAGGTTTTACTTTTACTCGTTTTTAATATTGTTTCATTTTTGTATTGCACGTTTCTTAGTGATTACCACTGCACTTTTTACAATTAACTGAACTCAATAAATCGCAATTAATAACCGAAATGTAAAATACAATATCTCAAAAGAAAACTAACAACACAAAAATAAACGCAAATGTCTAAACGTGACCATAAAAAGAATGAGACAAAAAGACAATCATCTTTCCAGAGTACTAGCATGATTTATGAACACTTAAACCTGAAACTGCCAGTATTTTATAAAATAATTGGCATAATTAGGAACAACATAGTTTTTACCTGAATGAATAATATGTATTTTACAAGTAATATATGAACAGATAAAAATCTGTGACGTTACTATGTGCAATAAAATTTTTTTTTTTTATTTTCCCGATGGAAAACTTACATACTTTTAAAATAATAGTAAATACTTTCAGTCTAGCTTTATGTTTGAACATGCTCCTGATGTGACGTAGCTTTAAAATATTCATTTGTAATATATATTTTAAAGCTAGCTTTTTGTTAGCGACGTTGTCAGCGTGGATTTTCGATTAAGACAGTAGAATTTATCTTTAAGCAATCTCGCAACATCTGTCTATAAATAATGTTAATACCTTCGCAACATCTGTCTATAAATAATGTTAAATCCTTAATGTATACACATTGCATTATGTATTGACATGTTGGCGTACTGACATTTTATTATTAAACATAAACATCTAGGTTCTCCGAATACTTTAAATTCTCAACTATCTGAGAATACTGTAAATTCTCGAAATAAAAATAACCACTATGTTAGACTGAATTACGAACTATGTCAGTTTAAACACGATTGAGCTACAAACATTCAAACATACTTCTTGTGGTATTAATATCACACGCGTGCGAAGCCGCAGATTTTACTTACCTACACCGCTACACAAAATATATGAAAGCTAAATTTGATAGTGATTCGTTACTTGGTTGCAAGCTTATTAGAAAAAGCTTATTATAAAAACATTTAAACTTTCGCAATTACAATGTTAGCGGCATACAGCACCAGGGGCACCATATTACAACGAGGTCGCCTAATGTATAATTAGAACAAAAACATTATCTCGGTTTTCAAATGAGTCGATAAATAATCGAAAAAAAAGGTTTTTTACTCCACCTTAATTCACATTCATCATTAGACAGTTAGTTAACAAATGACTGTCTAGGGTCTAGTGAATAATAAATAGGGCCATCACTAGACAGTTCACAAGTCCAACAGACAACACTAATCAGACACTGAAAAGACAAACCGCTTCGTATCCTCGTCTCAATATAATAAATAGATAATAACAGAGATTTAATTAACTACTTCTTAATAAATGTAACTTTGCACGTTGACTAAATTCCAAACTTAAAAGGTCATGATTTTCCAAATTAATACCCATACTTTTGTGTGCCTCTAATCGTTATTTTTTTAATATTATAAAGTTTTCAAAATAAAATAAATCTAAAATTTCCATGTAACAAAAATTTAACTCGGAGTGTAGTGAACAAATAACTATTTAATTTTAATAAAATATAAAGAATTTCAATTTTAATTTTCCCCTCAATACTTCATTTACAAAATTTCTACTGAAAACAGTCACTTAACGAAACTATACGTCTGCTGAAAAGTCCTTATTGAGTTTAATATAAAATATGTAATCTAAAACTTCGGGAACTTCTCAATAAATGCACCAAGAGGACCGCTAGCTAGACAAACTCCATCTCGGGACAAAATCCGACGGTAGAATTGAGTAATAACCAACTGAAAACCCACAATGCAATATTATGCATTATGCGAAGAATGCATCACAAGTTTCCGTTTATTGTGTATACTATTTGAAAGGAGCACCCGCCTCGAACAAATTGATCGTTATGAAGTTTTGATGAAATTGAGAAAACGCTTCAGGAAGAAATATTGAAATGTGACGTATACTTTAAACCGTGCTTGGTTATGATTGACGGTGCTATTTAGACGTAACTCGTATAACCATTTCTGTAATCTTTTATCCCTGACATTTCAAATGGGATTTGGGAAAGAAAAATCTTTCTGAATCATATTTGCAGATAATATAGTACCTTTACAAAGATATTTAAGAACAATATTTGATGCTTACAAAAAAGTATAGTGATCATTAAAAGATTGGTATCATAATTCGTATTTAGAAATACATAAAAATGTTTACCTACCTGTCTCGAAAATAAAAATTAACGTTTTAAAGCTTTTTTATCAGATTGCATTATTATTTAAAAACCTAATCCTAGACGCACATTTGGAGAAGTTATTAATTTAAGATAAACTCCTTCCATTCATCCAAGTTACCCCAATTCACAACCATAGTAACCTAGACATCTAAACGTGGCTATCAATATAATAAAATCATATGTCGAAGTCTACTTCCTTATTTACACTATATTTTAAAACTGTTACATTAATTTTGGCTATTTATAAACTTAACTTAAATTTTGATCTAAATTATTTTTATAATAAATTTAATTCCGATCAAAAAATAAATAGAAATTCGAAGGCATCTAGAAATATTTCATTATAACACTCACACACATATATACATAAGCGTTCAAGGAATCCTTGGATTTGGTGTCTGGTGTGGATTTTTCATAATCTATTTTAATATGTTTTATCAAGCCCTCTTTATATAGAACACGTTCATTCATCATTTAATTGTGCAAGATTTCAAAATATTGAAAAGCACTAATAAATGATTTTACTATTTTTGTTTTTCTGTCCGTTTGTTATCTCAGAAAGGGTTGAACCAGTGTCAATTATTTTTATATAAAGGTTATTAATGGCTGTAATTATATTAAAGCCATTAATAATATATTACATCCATATAATTATATTACCGTCATTAATAAATTTTATAATAAAAATAGTTGATATAATAAAATTAATTTCATATCCATGTCGCGAAGGGTTGCGGAAAAAATTGCCTAAAAACCGTTACATATTCTTGAAGCGACTGAAGGTAGACATTCGAAGAACAAAGCGGCATCGAATCACTCTATTTCCTCTACACACCACAATATCAACTATTTTTAATATAAAGTCCACGCTATCAATACCAACTATTTTTAATATAAAGCTATTAATGACTGCAATATGAAATAAAATTCATTTCATCTCCATGTCATGAAAAATTCCGGCTGAAGGTCGATATTCGAAGAACAAAACGATAGCGAGTCACTCTATTTTCCTCCACATGCCACCCTGACGCTAAATACATCACAAAGATTGCACGGGCTCAGAACAAACGAGCGAACTCCATCGAGCGAACGTGTCCCTTGATAATAATTAATAATATTGGTTAAGTGAAGCCGGGCTAGTCGTGTGTTAATAATATGCAATAGGCTTGAGGTAGTAAAATACATGAATGCATAAGTCAAAATTAGCAAAACTGAAATAAAAAAACGAAAAAGGAAGAAGAAATAGAAATATTTCAAGAATAACGTTAAATCGGTAATTTTATGAAACGAGTTTCAGATATTAATTTTTCTTCAATTTATTTAATATTAGGGGACAAAATTAAAGTAGGTAAACGCTGCGTGGTATTGAGAATATGATACCCAGTTTTTATTCAATTAAAATAAAATATATCAATATTTTATTTTATAAATGATTAATATTTGTCTTTTCTTGAAATGAACTGTTTTAACTATAGTTTAACATATATTTGTTACTTTTAAAATTGCTGTTAGTCACAAAATTTGAGATTTCACATGTACCGAGTGACATCGAGTTTTGCTCTGTCAAGGACCAGAAGAAAGTTCAAACAAGTGTAGTCAATTTGTGAATATTTCTAGAAAACCGTTGAACGTGTCTACATAATTTATTTAAATTGAGCGAACGGAATATACGGTGAAATAGCTGGAAGTTACTTTTCTTAGACATATTTTGGTGAATAAAGTTGGAGAAACGATTAAAAATTACATTGCCAATAATGAGTTATAAAACCGGAATGCATATTTGTAGATTTATATAGAAAATTAAAAGGTCAATATCCAGTATTTCCATTGTGGAATTAAAGCGATATTATTACTTTGAAGATACTGTTTTTTTTCCAATTTACTTAAGGACATATTCACAAAATACCGCCGCTCCAGAACTGATATTTACTAGTCGTGAAATCATATTACAAGCGTAGCTACGTTACTTGAAGTGGGCAACAAATTTATAGCCTATTCGCATTATCTTGATCACTAGATTATAATTAAAATAAAAATATGTGTTCAGTATTTGTTTGGTCATCAGTTTTATTTATTTTGTATTATTAAATTTCGTCGATACAACAATAACAAATATCAGTATTATCACAGTATTGATTAGGATTTTATTATATCAACTATACTGTTACCTTTTGAAAAGCACTTTGCTAATTGCTTTCTGTCTATAAATTAAAGAAACGGCTTAAAAATATTACACTAATTGTCTTTAAGAATTTAAATACAAAAAGTGATTTCTCCAATACTTTCTAAAGCTGCTAAGGCGCTTGCTTCCACCGTCCTTTAGTGTAAATAATTGAATTGAGTACAATAATAAATATGACAATTAAGGGTTCAGCCATTTTAGGGCCAACCTGTTGGAAACTAACATATCCTAGAACACAACTATGCTCTTCTAATGAATCATGACACACTATCTCAATAAACCGACATTTTATATGATATTTGTTGCTTTTGTTCTTAGATACTTCCTTAAACCGCCTCTGTACTATTTTTGTTATAATACGGCATCACATACTGAATGTTAGAAAATATAATTATAATAAGCATAAAATATCATTATAAATATCATTATAATAAAACTTAGATTAATATATTTATATAACTTTAGACATCTCCTATTTCTTGTTCAAACAAGCAGTTGAGTCATATATCTTGAAACTTAATCATCTGTAAATAAATTAAAGCGGCTACCCATTTATTATCTAACTACCTTTGCGCTCTTTAGTGAATATCATTAAGTTAATTACAAAATTAATACACGTAATGTCGCCTATTACAACAATTATGAAAGTAAACTTTTTTAAACAAGTATAATTATTGTTAAAAATCAGTTTACAATATTTTTTTTCTAACACAGTAGAACTTGTTTATTTGTTTGGACACCACTTAAGAACACCTAAAAGAATTTTAATGAAGTTTTTAATAATGGATTTGTTGGCTCTGGCTATATAACACATAGGCTAAATTTTATCGCAATCGGTCGATTAATCGGGCCGAACAAATCCATTATTAAAAACTTCATCAAAATTCTTTTAGGTGTTCTTGAGTGATGTCCAAACAAATAAACAAGTTCTACTGTCTTAACTAATTTAATGGGGAAGAATATTTGTTGTCATTCACGTCGTAATGGAGAAAGATATAGCCGGGGGATTGTGTAATGACATAATATACTTTCTATTACGGAAAAATTAAAACATAAAAAGTACATAAAATGAGTAAGAAAACGACATCGCAACGAAACAACGGTCGACGTGATTTTTTGAATCGTTACATACGCAGTATTAAAAAACTACAGAATCACTCAGTTTATCCTAAATATGGAATCTTACCTATAATATTATAAATTCAGAAACGTGTTTATTTGTCCTTTTTTCACGACGCAGTAAAACGACGTATTGACGCGATTTCTTCCATTCCCGGAAATATAGGCTTGCCGAGAAATAACGTAGGCTACTTTCCACCCGGAAAATCTCATCCTAACTAATATGCGGAAGCGCGTTTATTTATCCTTATTTCGCGGCTCTATGGATCGACTTGATTTTTTGTACAGATAATTGGTGGGCTATTTTCCAATCCCAGAGATTTCATCCTAAGGATCGTCCAACTTATAAAGCTTATATTTCAATCCGCCCTATAATGTATTCGTGTGCCAAATTTCACGTAAATCTTTCAAAAGTTACTTGAAGATTCATGATTATTTAGTTTATTAGTTTATTATTTTCTAGAATATTTCTAGAATAACAAAAAGAGATTAGTTAGGATTTCAGAACATTTCTCGACATTTTCTTCATGGACATTACAATTTATCTTAACGTCAAATGCTGACCTACATACAAAAATAATTACACCAAATTACCGTTCACCTACATATATTAAATTAAATCTGTGCACATACTATAAATGGTAAGTGAAATTTGCCTTTAACAATTTCCACTTCATCTCTTCGTCAGCTTTCACAAAAGCGCACGGTAATTTTGTTAGTTAACTTCCGCAACGTCCGAACTTTTAACACCCAACTCATTTACTGTGACTTACTACGGCAGCATGCAGTCGGTGCCCTACATCCATGCCTGAACTACACCCTGAAAAATTGCCACTCCCTGCCTCGGCCAATTTTCAAAAAATAAACGGTAATTTTGTTAATAAACATCTGCATCGTCCGAGCTTTTAAAAGCCAATTCATTTACTTTAACTTACTGCGACAACTTGCACTTAGTGCCCTTTTTGGATGCATATATGCCCTCTTAATAATTACCGCTCCGTTTCGCGGTCAGTTTTCAAAGAAGCGTATCGTTAATAAACTTAATAAACTTATACGAGTACATCGTCCGAGCTTTTAAAAGCCAACTCATTTACTTTAACTTACCACAAAAACTCGCAGTCGGTGCCTTGTTTGGTTGTATAAATACCCTTTTAATAATTATCGCTTCGTCTCTTTGTCAATTTTCAAAGACCCATACGGTAATTTTGATAATAAACTTGTACATGGTCCGAGCTTTTGAAGGCCACTTAATTTACTTTGACTTGCTACGACAGCCTGCATAACCACCCCTAGTTTTTTATGAAAAATATTTTCCTTGGTGGTTGATCTCTAAATTACTTAGGGCATCTATAGAATAACTATGTAACTGAACTGCGAAACGAATAATTTTTCGTACTTTAACGGACTTACCGGAGAATCCACAAAGTACACTTTGGCTGTTTTTGAAAACGTTACATAATATTCAGAACCAAAATTTATTTTAAAAGGCAGTTTTAATATCACTATTTTAAAAGATTTTTGAGGTTGAGAAAACCCCTCAAAAATATTCCCTAACATTCAACTTTTTGTGCATAATATATATAATGACGTAAATACTTTCTATAACCATTACTAATTTCATATTTGTGTGTGAATCTCTCAGAAAAATGACTATTACAGAGTGATAAACTGACATCGAATCGATACTATAAAAGTTACATTTTTCCAACACTAATGCAGGATAGTAAAAATTTTCCTGAAAACTTATATTCTTACAGAGATGTATAAAGAAAATATTATAGAACGTTCTGCAATGACATTCAAAAGAAAATTGAAATTAACTGAAAATTCTTTAAGTTTAAAAATTACCCGTATTCTTTTGAATTATGATATTTAAATTTTTTAAATTATTAATTTCAACCTTACATTACACAATTACAATAATACTATTTACACAATTACAATTACAATAATATTACAGTGCTACAGCACCACATATATTATAACACAACATGCGCCTCTATAATAAATAGTCGTCTGAAAGCAGTATTGGTGTACAATTTTTCCGCCATATCCTCTCTAAAATAATACCTATCTGTAATAGTAACAAACTTTGAATATATCTACAACCATGGTGTATACATATATTTAAGAGACCTACAATTTACATCATCTACAAACGTAGATACATTTGAATTTTAAAAGTTCTGTTACATAATATATTGAGCAACAATTTATTCAAAAGAGGAACATTAGAAAACCCATAGTTATATCCACGCTTACGGTAATATTTTTATCTAAGAAGTTAGCGATTAATAATGGAATCTGCCGAAAAACCTTAATAAACCATAAAAATATTTTAAAATAACGTAAGCGTAACTTAAGGTTATTCAAATTAATAAAATATCACCCACTCTCTTCTAACGTATATTTAATATTGTAATGTAAACATAAGATACAATTAAATGAAACTACGTGATGTAGTATTATTTCTACTATCTTTATTTTCTTTACCACGACCTAGGTTTCGTTGTATTACAATATCTTCAGGTGGGATATTAGCAAAGAAGGTGGGATATTAGCATCTTTGCTAATATCCCACCTGAAGATGTTGTAATACAACGAAACCTAGGTCGTGGTAAAGAAAATAAAGATAGTAGAAATAATACTACATCACGTAGTTTCATTTAATTGTGAATAATGAATCTCTACAAAATTATCGCCAAATATATTCAATATTTGTAAACATAAGATATTATGACGTAAAGAAGACTCATTGGATTATTTGTAATCGTAAAAATATTTAAAAATAATGTAAGCATAACTTAAGGTTATTCAAAGTAATAAAACATCACCCATTCTCTTCTAACATATATTTAATATTGTAATGTAAGCATAAGATATTATGACGTAAAGAAGACTCATTGGATTATATGTAAACCGTAAAAATATTTAAAAATAATGTAGGCGTAACTTAAGGTTATTCAAATTAATAAAATATCACCCACTCTCTTCTAACGTGTATTTAATATTGTAATGTAAGCATAAGATATTATGACTTAAAGAAGACTCATTGGATTATATGTAAACCGTAAAAATATTTAAAAATAATGTAGGCGTAACTTAAGGTTATTCAAATTAATAAAATATCACCCACTCTCTTCTAACATAAATTTAATATTGTAATGTAAGCATAAGACATTATGACGTAAAGAAGACTCATTGGGTTAGTAGACACACAACTCAGGAATTAGTTGTGTCAGCCTTGAGGCCTTTAAGGAGCTTATACATCTTACTCTTATTTTAATTTAGAAAGAAGAGTTGCAAAATGTATACTTGTAGGCGTGAATGTGTATAGACAGTTACTACTCTATTGAAATCGAAACTCTAAAAACTCTATTGAAATCGAAACTCTAAAAACTCTATTGAAATCGAAACTCCGAGAGAAAACCCGGCTTTAATATTAAGTCACCATAAACATGATGTTGTCACTTGCTCTTCCAATAAACAAAAATAGTTTTTGTTTGAAATAACTGATGAGACTTCTGTCATTATAGAATTATATTGTTCCAAAAAAGATTATATGAGTTTTACAGAGTTAAAATTTGTAAATAAATTAACTTTTGAGAGTAAAGAAACAATTTTTCATCGAGTCAGGTCATCAGTCAAATGTAACTTCACTGACGGCTCAATTTGACAATAGCGCAAATTTTTCTTGGAAATAAATTTATAACATGCAGTATGTAAATTTATTGGAAAGCAGGTAGTTTATATTTCAATAATTTCTTTTCTTTCTACATTGAGGATACATCCGGTTCGTAAAATTTATACATGCACTTTTTGAAAATCCTTCACACACCATCGGAAACAATTTACAAATCGCCTTCCGCCCGATTTCATTTTCAACGTTTCCAAAATTATTTGCTTCTCTATAAAGATACTTTCATAAAACTATTAATTGTCCAGGACAGTTTCATATCCTTTATGTATTAATATAGGAGAAAACACGGTAAGCAGATGAAATGACATATGAATTATAATCAGTGTTCTTTTTACAGTTATAGCAAATCTTTCGAATTATTTATTATTACAAGTACAAAAAGTTTATAAAGACCTGGATTAGAACTGAATAAATTTCAAGCCCTTGTTTATAGAGTACTATCTTCTATTGTTTTTATCTAAAATCAGTAGAACGGACTAGGAAATATGACTAACAATTCTTTAAGCCGATTACAAACAGTAGATAGACCATTGTAAGTACGTTGTGTGATTACAGTAAATGTCTCACTATCCCCTTCATTTCCTGTTTATAATACTACCTCAGTATGTAAGATGAACTAAATAAGGTTAACGAAAAATATTTCGAACTATAAAATCCAAATATCTTCGAAGAAATCTTATGTACTTTAAAATAAAGATAGATCTACTGAGACTATGGTAAAAAATCGGTAAAAAAATTTCAGAAACGAAGACCAAGAGAAGAAAAGTTATAAATTTCCAAAACTGAAAATTTGTCGTTTCATAGCCAAGTTTTGACTATGGATGCACATAAAATATTCTTATCCAATGCCGTCATTTGGTATTTATTTCATTACATCACTCAGTCAGATTGTTACAACACGTCTCACTGTAATCAAACAATGCACTAACTCACATGACAAGCAACAGTGAAACTAAGATGCGTTCAAAAATATGTGTGGTTTATTGTAAGGGGTCCAAGAAGACCTTGTCACGCACAAATCTGGACCACGTATTTAAGGAACCGTGCTTTATTGCTGGATAAAATTTCCTATCATATATTTTAATTAGAATATGTATTACTAAAGATACCTATTTGGTATGGTCGGTTCGTTCGTTAAAAAGTTATTAAGTAACGTATAACGCATTTATATTTGGTGAATACTTTCACATTATAATATTATACAGGATAAACAAAAAAGTGAAGTCGATTATTTTTTAATATTATGAGTGATTATTAATTTTATTCACAATTTATAAGTCAAAATTAGTGTTGCATTTTTCAAACTATAATTTTTCCTAATCAAATTAGCTCATTGAAATCAAATCAAGTGTGAATTTTTGGCCAGATCACATATGCATTCTTTTGTGTAATGCGATATAATTATAAGATTAGCATTATAATTATAAGTCTTTAATTTATTTTTTCGATCTGCTCCAATCTGTCAGAGTCGTAAACATTGAATATATTTGGCGTTAATTTTGTTAAAATGCATTATTCACAATTAAATGAAACTACGTGATGTAGTATTATTTCTACTTTCTTTAAGTTCTTTACCACGACCTAGGATCTTTGCTATTGGAGAAGACGTTGTAATACAACGAAACCTAGATCGTGGTAAAGAACTTAAAGAAAGAAGAAATAATACTACATCACGTAGTTTCATTTAAAAGTCGTAAACAATAAAATTGTAATGCGAATCTGATCAAAAATTATATAAGCGACAACAAAATTTTTTACTAGCGAAATAGACCAGAAATTGAGGAAGAGATTTGATTAATAATCAAAAATCAAAGTAATTAAAAAAAACTGTAAATTTTAACTTATATTGGTAAATTACATTTTTAATTATATTGGTAAATTACATTTTTAATTATATTGGTAAATTACATTTTTAATTATATTATAATAAATTACATTTTTAAAAAAAAAATATGATTCTCAAATTTTAATTTCCCCTTCTTACGGAAACTGGACAGAGGGCTAGGCTTAACTTTATTAAACCCTCTATCGTATTTGTACACACCGAAAGATATGACAACATTAATTTCTAAAGGTTTATCACCTTGAAAGGGTCATTTGCTTTAGGTATATTCTGATTGGCAGTGGAAAGTGTATACTATTTGTAGGTAGTTTTATAATATTAATACATTCATCTTCCATTTCCGAATTAATTAATCTTTATTTGTATTATTTAAAATATATCAGACTAAAAAAGGTTTTGCTGGAACGTATTAAAAGTTCTCGCTTTTTATCTCCCGATGTATCAGACATCCTGATATGGTTCTAAACGAAGAAGAAACATATCAGTTGACCTGAACAGGTGTAACCTGAGAAGGTCAACGCCTGTTCAGGTTCAGTCCCTGTCAAAGGTTAAAACAACGTAAGCTTTCGTAGGACGCCTGACAGATAAGAAATATCTAAACTGTTTGTTTACGGTTATATTAAAATAGTTTTAGAACCTTGTATGTTTGATAAGGGAGTTTGTAAATACAGATATAAACTATTAAATTTGTAATAGTTAGTAAATAACAAAAACAATGTTGATACACTAACACACGCGTAAAGTAGTGTGTGTAGTGTAGTAGAGAGAAAACCGATCCAACTTACCACCAGAACGTTTTAACTCCCATCCAAACGCGCCGTTAGATGTCACACGTCGATATTAGATACTACCAAATTATTGAGATCACGAATATATTTTTAAGCGATTTGAAGACGCATTCGGATGAGGACAAATTTTTCCATAGGAAATAATCAATGTTATTATAATCAATGAATCGTATGTCTCACATGAGATTATGCTTTTTATCTATTTTACATAAAGCTTTCAACGAATATGGCTACTATACAGAACAAACAGGCCAGTAGTGCTGAAATTTCAAATTCCAAATTCATTAGTTTAATAAAATAGTATAACCATTTATTTTTTCAAATACTATTATATATCCGTATACCGTATTAATATTTTAATTATATGACAATTTTCGTTGGATACGAACACACAAGTATACCAATAATTGACCTTTTCATCTAACTTTGCACAACCAATTCCAGCGAGACTTCCGTAAATATACCTAGATAATAAAATCGACATCGCAAACTAGGCATTGATCGTGATCTTGCAGGCGCTCAATCGCTACTGCTTTCGTTGCTGTATTATTCAGAGAAATAAGTTCCGCAGTGCCGCATTCGGGAGAGAGCGGCTGTCTCCACGTCCACCCGATCACCACACATGAAAAAGTTGAACCAAATACATAGATGCATAGTGGAATCCAATCGCCTCCTCGAATAGATCGAATCCCTTTGTCCAAATCGGCTCTATGTCCAAATTATTCATTTGAATATATTTAAATGGCATGTCGAATGAAAGCGGCACCGCGAGCGGTAAACAGGAGAAGGTCACGCCAAAGTCAAGGCTAGCGTTCTAACGCCGCCCGCGACGGGACGCGCCCGCGAGATCGCGACTCCGCCCGCCTGCCGCCGGTACCTGACGTCGACCGCCGTCATGCACTGCCGTCGTCAATCGCGGCAAACCATCGTATTTTTCCAAAAATTCGGCGTTCCGAACCGAAACCGAACTCCTATTATATTGTTAAATAACATTATTCATTATATTCATATTGTCCATACAGGTGATTCAGTCTATCAAACTGAATAGAAAATGTTACGCAGCTATATGCAATGTTCAACCGTTACAAAAAAAATCACTCAAAGTTGTGATTTAGAAGATTTCAGAGAAACACATTTACATTAAATATCAGAAAACGCTTACAGAAATACACTTAGTTCGACACACGGAATCTTTGTATGTTTAAAAAAGACTGATCTATAAAAAAGACTAAGTGATTTTATATAGACAGATCCATAAAAAAGACTAAGCGATAAAATCATACGTCATTAGTTAGCCCTATTATGATTTAAAAAATATTTTAACTGGCGTTTATGCATTCTTGAAAACTCAATACTATGAGAGAGGTCCATAAGTTTAAATTTTAAGCCATATGTAAACAGTAATAATCAAAATGGATATTGTTATTTTTCAATGTAATTCCTAGCCAGGTATTTCAATACAGTTTTCGAAATGTTTTATTAAAATGTCTATATATAAAAAATTATTGGAATTTTGTCTTCATAATGAGATCGATAATTGTTTCCTTTAATATGCCTAAAAATTATCCAGTTATTTATTAAGTAAGTAGTTCCTAAAAATTGAATTAATGTATTTTTTAAGTAAAAACGTTTTTTCATAACACATTAAAATTATACCTATTTTTAGGGTTCCGTCCCTCAAAATTAAAAAAGCGGTACCCTCATAGAATTATTGGGTTGTTCGTCTGTTTGACAAAACCATGTACTTATTAAGGTCTATGGTCAAAGCCCTATTTCTCATTAACGGTTTGAGAACTCGTTTCAAGTTAAAATTCATATCCTGAAACCGATAGCCTTAAATTGTTTTAAAAATTTTAAGTTTTTTAGTTCACGCAATAAAATTATATAGCCCTTCAAAGCATATTTTTGCATACTCGCTGGTACTCAAAATTTATAGGGTTCCATTGGTCCACCTACAACCTTGAAAGTCGCCATAACGGAATATAGCACAAGAAAAGGGAAACTAAAAATCAAAAATCACATATAATTTGTTTTTAGGCCTTTAAAAATATAGTAGGCGATATATTTACGTAGTGAAAAATTAAACTATTTATTATTACGTGAAGAGAAAACGTTGTACCCCTTTTTAAGCATATTGCGCGCACGGAGGAGTCTGAGATTTGGCATAGTTAAAGTTTATATGGAAAAGGAGTGCAAAAAGCTAAAATTGATAGATAATTTGTCTATATGTTGAAACGTGAAGAGAAAACTTTGCACCATTTTTAAGCACATTGCGCGCACGGAGGGTTATATTTGGCATAGTTAAAGTTCATATGTAAATTTATATACATATATATATATATATATATATATATATATATATATATATATGTTACAAATACATTAAAAGATTCATTGTTTACATTCATACTATCAATGTTAAACACATAATAGTCTGTGGTTAAACGGTCAAACTCTGTGAGTAGTGATTGTCGCCAAAGAATTTTAAAATATCTGATTGACTAAATGAGTTTCGAGCTGTGAATTTTGTATGATTTTAATTGGTCCTTTTTCAATGGTGAATGGAGTATATGTCAAGGGAAAAAAGCGTTTATTTTATATTTTGTATAATAAATATCTGTGTTTTATATATTAGTGAAATACAGCTTGCTTATAGAGGTATACTCTTAACCGCGATGACGTTCAACCTAAAAATGTAACGAATTACGGTTCAATTTCGACCATTAGCAGACAACTAATATTTATAAATAGTTTAATTAAAAATACTGTGTTAAATTAAATAATTATGTGATTATTATTATAATAAACTATTTGTAAATAATCATTTATAAATTTTGAGGGTAAGCCGCTCTAGCAAACCGACAACACGAAACGAAACACGAAAGAACGATATTATCCTCGCTAAGTCGAACAAGCACTACCGTATCATGCTTTGCAGAAAGCAAAGTTAAATTTCTTGCTTTCCAGGTAAGTCGTTTTACGGAAAACTTTCTTGACCATCCACCCTACCGCCCTGACCAGACGCTGAGGGATTAGTATTTTTCCTCCAAATAGAAATCCATTGTTACAGAAAAGACTTTCAACACGGACTACGGGTTGAAGTTAGCTATGTTAGCGCATTCTGAAAATCAAAAGCTCAGTCTATTTTTTTTAATAAACATTTAAAATTATACTTAAATACTTTCGATGTATGAAAAACAATAATAGCTATTTTCGTTTTCACTATTTATATATAGTTTATTAATTTGAGAAGCAAAATTAAAGCCATGTTGAATGGAAGCAATTCCATATGATTTTGAGAGGGGCCCCATATGTTTATACTAGAGTTAATTGAAAGCCTTACCATTTTATAACTTTAAGAAGTGAATAAAAAAAAAATACGTCTTTGAGTATAACTAATAATCTCACATCCTTATGCCGCCAAATCACACAATATTCTTTAACAAGAGATGTAGAGCCTTCTATAGTTTTTTTTAACAAAAATATCTGTTAAAAACGCTATAAAATTAATTCAATATGATTACCTAATTTTAAAAGATCATGGGACTGTGTCCCTTTTTTGTACATTATTTTTTAAATTTCTTAAAAAAGATGTTTTTTGAGATATACATAGACACATGTATATATTGCAGTTTATTGTTATTCAGTGGGCAATATTCTTTAACGAACAACACCCTCATCTTACTTTTATAACATCTCCTAATTTGTAACATAATTACAGCTTGTGTTACTATATTAAAAACGGTTATCGTTGCAAATACTTACGCGTAATGTAACATTGGTACGGTACATTTCCTGATAACATGGTACTACTAAGTGACTACCTACTTAGAGGTATTAAAAGGTTGAATGCAATACTGTGGTAGGATTTTCCACAGTAGTTATCCCATTTTTCTTCCGTCAGAGTTAAACTTACTGATTTTTCAAATATGTACTATAGTTTCGATATGATTACACCATCGTCGCTTTTGAAATTAGCAACTATATAAAATATATTTTTAATAAAAACTTCCGCCATTCAACCCGTGCCATTAAAATATATAAAATTGTAATATAATTCATTTTGGAATCATTACAAGTCGCTCTTTCAATTGATATCGAACACGATACAAGAAATAAAAAAAATTCATGATCCAAATTCCAAAATTTCCATATGATTCCTTTTCAAGTACTAACAGTTAACCTATACACGGGTTCATATTTTATAACATATCGATTTCCGAGAAAAACACAAGACAGTTGAATAGAAGGATGGACACCCGAATGATCTTTCATTTGCCCCATTTTGTTCCTTTTGAAAAACGGGAACCTAAAAAAAATAACTTTTCACCACCGATAATAAAAAATAATGAAATGAATGAGAACCTCTAGATTACATTTTTTCCTAATGCAATATTTCATGTCAGAATACAAACTTGTAATAATGTAAAAGTATCCTCGAAGGTTGCAACACAGGTGCGCGTCGACTTAAATTTCACACGAATGTGTTTCGATTCGAAATGTATTTCCGGTTACTGCGACATACTACGATGTGTACCTACCATTGTACTACGAGGAACCCACTCATGAAGCCGACATCAAAGTGTTGGTATGTGAGGATTTGAACTTCTAGGCATTTGAACTTTTGCCCTTCATAGCAACTGAGTTTGGGCGAATAAAGGACAAAGAAAATAGGGTATCGCAAAGATAACTTAGAGTACTCGTGCTTCTCGAATTCCGTTTTTCGACAAAAAAAGAACCAAATAACATGCAATATATGCCGGTCATGAATTAAGTGTACTCTCATGTGGCATAATCATTCATCGATTTCCTAAACTGCTTTTATCCTGCCACAATGCAATTATCATAGAGATCGGAATTAAAATAATCGTAAAGTCTGACGTAATACGCTTTTTTCCTAGACCCTGGTCACTGGTGCTTACGCAAAAATTTGTGTTAATTTTTTGCGTAAACACCAGCGACCGGAATCTAGAGTAAAAAGCGTATTTAAACCTAAACATAAAAGTGGCTAAAAAGTCCTTTTTACTTTGAGGTGAAGTGCAAATGAAATTGTTTACCTAGGATTTAAAACTAACAAATACAATCAATGTAAATATTTACTCTTAACATAAATTCAAAATCGCCGCCAAATTTCCTACAAATTAAGGCAGTACGAAGTCATATACGAAGTAACTATGTTTGTTTCTTTATTCCCTCGCTGTAATGAAATAACGCAGACGATTTAAATAAAGGAGAGACAGTTAAAAGCTTTACCACGTCTCTCTCATTCTAACTCTCATGAAAAATACACGATAACATAATATTGCTATCATCAAGTGCTATCAGACAGGCTTCCCAAAAGTGATGCAAATTTCAACCAAAGAACATAAATCTCTCTATTATGGATATGAAATGTTATAGTTAAAAGTTAAGAAGCCTAATATTAGGACTCTTAATCATACGTCCACTATAACTCCTTGTTTTTAAAAGTTTCAGTTAATTTTTGAATTGTTTTTTAATCAACAAAATATGTCAAACTTTATTCATTAGACCAAATCACTTTTTTATAATCTTCCATAGCTCATGTATACATTAGGACCCACAGTTTTATTTTATCGTCGCAAAAGTGGTTTCCGCACAGCATCGTGACCAAATTAATTAGCGTTCCTCAATCGCTTTTTTACGGTTGTGATTGGCACAAGTTTACGTCGAAATTTGTTCACCGCTATGAAATGATCTTCATTCGAAGTTATAGCTCTTAACCTTCCTTTGTACGGACAATCTTCATGACTGTCAGTCTACTTATATAGATATCGGCAATGGTGAGGTGAACACAAATTGTGCATATTTCAAGTTGGAAGATAAAACTAAACTCGAATTTTATTTAATTATGAAAAATGAAGACAAATCGGAGCTAATAAAAATTTTAAAAACATAATTTATTTAGCTTAAATTATCCAATTCATACGGTATGATTTCGGAATCAACTGCTTTTTTTCAACAGAAGCTACTGTGCGTAGTGTTCTCTTTGTTTACGATGGAATTGATTTCGGAATCAACTGTGCTTTTTTCAACAGAAGCAACTGTGCGTAGTGTTCTCTTTATTTACGATGGAATTGATTTCGATATCAACTGTGCTTTTTTTTCAACAGAAGCAACTGTGCGTAGTTTTCTCTTTATTTACAATGGAATTGATATCGGTATCAACTGTGATTTTTTCAACAGAAGCAACTGTGCATAGTTTTCTCTTTATTTACAATGGAATTGATTTCGGTATCAACTGTGCTTTTTTTCTCTTTATTTACGACGGAACCAACTGTGCGTTTTTTTCTCTTTATTTACGACGGAATTCATTCCGGTATCTACTGTGCTTTTTTTTCTCTTTACTTACTTAAACCGCACTATACAAAAAGGAGCATCTGTTCTGCGAAACACAAAAATTCACTAACTTGGGTAAAGTAAAGAAGAACAAAACAGCTCAATAAGGGAGTAACAAAAATACATATTGCATTACATTTGAAGTTCTAGCAAAACGTGAAAAACTTTCTTTGAAAAAGTGGGTGCAGATTTAATTAAGTACAGACTAGTTACGTTGTTACGCGTAAGTATCATTTTGTACATAATTTTGCTGAACCTGACGTAACATTTGTCTTGTTACGGTTCGCGCCCTCGCGAGTTATACTATTGTATTAAAGTGCCGTGCAATTAACCCATGAAGCTAGTATGTTAAATGAAACATAGGTATTCTACTAACTTTTAAAAATAAAAATAAAAAAATCATTTCAATTTTTCACTCAAAGTGAAGACAAAAGCTTCCCTGTGCTCTGGGTGACACTATTTATGTTTGAGATAGAGGTGCGCAAAATGTATCAGTGAAAAGAAAAGAGTGATATATATATATATATATATATATATATATATATATATATATATATATATATATATAATTTGATTGGAAAGATGTATATATATATATATATATCGCTTTTATATCTTTAACCCAGTATCTCAGTATTCCGAGTTATTAACGCAATTATTTATTGCGCATACGTTGAACAATTGTCATACAATGCGTATCCACTCGATTTTTCTTAATATTTTGCAGCAGGTTTAGGATTTAGGACTGTCAACCTAGACTCAAATTACATATAAAATAACTTTAAAGATAATTAAATAAATTGGAATAGATAGGCGTATTTACACAACTTTAAATTAGAATTTTGAAATAATACAAAAAAGTGTTTACGCAAATATTTTGAGCGAACTAAAAAGTATACTTTATCTCTAATGAACTAAAGTATACTTTATCACAGCGTTCACATTCGATCGCGAGTAGCTACGTCGTCTATATAGAACCAGTTGCACATTTGACTCAACAGTTTGATCGTTTTCTATCTGTTTTATGTAATGTCAAAACATATACTTTTATATCTATCTTCACGACGTGAAGTGATTGATTTGGTGAAACGAAAATGACTCCGATCACTCCTGAGCTAGTGATATACTGATACATTTTGATTTCAAGTGAGCGAATGATATTAATGATCGTAATATATGAGCTATATCTTTTAAGTCTTAAACTTATGAGTTACACATCTCCACTTTGAAACACTTTTCTTGTGTTACCTATTAACAATAATTATATAAATATTTAGCAGGCTCAGTTATTTGCGGGCGGGCATAATTTCTTAGCATTTATATAATAATATAAATTCTACATTTTAATTTAGGATGTACATTATCTATACCCGAAATTTCATTGAAACTCGTTGGGCAGGTTAAGTGTGAAACAGATTCAAATAAACAAACAGATAATGTTTCATTAATCTGACCTCACGTTTATTGTGAGGTTGCTCGGAACTTCTGTTAGAACTACTCGACTGTTTGATCTACCTAAGGGCACTACGAGTCTCCAATTCGATTCATATTTTATTGCCTATTAAAATGTAAACGGCTGTAAATAATTTTCTTAAAGAAAATACTTTCTTTATATAGCTAAAACTTAGTATAGTTCATACTAATGGGTATAGTACCACGATTATTATGACTAACATATTTTTTTATCCAAATTTTAAAACGGTTACCAAGTTTAAATATAATTTTTAAAATTGGTTTTTACCAGTTATATAGTTAGCTCTTCGGCTTGATAGTGTTTCCAGGTACCGAAAAAAAATCATATATTTTTAACGTTAACAAAAGTCAACTAGACATGTAAATGATCCTATGTTGTGAAATAACTTACAAGATTAACCGTCACATTTCCCTTTTATGGCAGAAGTCAAAGTAGAGCCAAACTTTTTCCGACGAAAAATTAAATTTTTCTTTTATTTAGATTTTTTTATATAAAATGTTATATTTACTGTTGGAGACGAGAAAATAACATAAAATCTTTTTTCGGTCAAACGTTGGTAACATTTCTTTTAACTATTTTTCGTCTCTTACCAAGTACGAATGAAAATATTCATTTATAATGCACCAAAAAAACACTCAAATATTAGTAAATCCCGTGAAATTTTGTTACGCCCATAAATGTGTTCCCCCAAAGGAATCATTTAAAAAAAAGTGTTCAAAAGTAGTGTACGCATCCGATACACTATTTTGTGAATATACATTGCCTGACAACAATAGGAGTACGTGTCATATTTTATACTGGAGAACGTATGATATGTAATAAAACATTCTCAAAAATCGGTTGCCCCAAAAAATTTAAGCGATTCTGGCCGACTTTCGTCAATTCGAACGTTACGAGTGAAAATGCGCTAAAGGAGAAAAAGGGATAACACGAATAAGGAAGCGCTGCGTAGACGGAATCTTCACATATGGGTTGAGCCGACGGAAAATCAGCCACCGATCAATAGTTGTTGATACTTCTTATATTTCATATAATATCTGTATTTCACAATCCTAACGTAAAATATCATCTCAAAAATATTGTTTAATTACTTTTTAATCTTTTACGTCTATTTATCTTAAATAATATTAGCACGCCAATGAAGCAAATACCGCGTTTCTATAATTCTAAATTTATTAGAATTATAGAAACGCGGTATTTAAGAATCGATTTCCATATATAGCACCCGCTATGAAGTTTTATGAGGAGTAAAATCAGAAGTTCAGAGCGTTGAAAAAAGTGTAACCGTTAGGTTCTAATCGTACGAATTTCAAAACGTTAAAAAGTGTAACCGTTAGGTGGCCTCTTCATACAATATTTCTGCGCATCTTTAAAGTGACATATCAATATGTTTATTTGGCATTTTCTTATGGCGTAATCGCAATAGCGGAATTTGACACACATATCGGCATTTTCTTATAGCGTAATAGCAATGACGGAGTGTGGACACATAGTTTACTGCTGTTCGCTTATATCAAGGTGTAATCATTTAATGTCAAAAATCACATTATGTGTGAATATTTGGTGTCTTCAATCCTACAAAATTAAAAAACTCTCTCTTAACTTTAATTTCTTAATCTAACGTTACTGAATGTTTTTTTAATTTTATTGTGTAAATTTGATCTTTTCATTTGTGTTTTACTTGAAAATAATTATATTGTCAGCATTTTTTATTAAACAATTTTCTATTTGCATTTAACGATATTGATATTTATATACAGTGTTACCTATTTTATACATTCCAAGACAATCGTACTTAAATAGTATACTCCAGTCGTGCGTGGAGACCCATAATTTTTATTTTCTCGGCTGTGAACGCGTACAAAAACTGCTCTCTGACAGCAAAAGCTTCCCTTAAGCTCGTATTGTTATCATTTCACGTATGCAATATGTCGTAATAATTATATCTACATACTGTCTTTCACACTTAACGTTTGAAAGACGATGCATTTACTAGATTTTGCGTTGGTTCTTTTTATTCTTTGCGGTAATATAACTATATTTTATGTCATTTCCCCAATAAATATTTTTGCGGTAATATAACTATATTTTATGTCATTTCCCCAATAAATATTTTTGCGGTAATATAACTATATTTTATGTCATTTCCCCAATAAATATTTTTGCGTTGGTTCTTTTTATTCTTTGCGGTAATATAACTATATTTTATGTCATTTCCCCAATAAATATAACTATATTTTATGTCATTTCCCCAATAAACATTTACCTCTCATCAACAGATTCTACATTAGCATATGTATACGAATTATTAATTTTTCCCCATATCTTGATGGCGTATTAACTCTAAGCTAGCGAATGCACTATAGAAGTTTACTGTGCTTGCAAATAATAAAAATAAAATTGCAATATAACTTTTAATGTTGTAGGCAGAGAGAGCATTTCCGTTTCCGCTGCCCCAAGACAGACCTACTTTATTTCAGTTTGCGTTATATTCTCGGACGTAGAAAGGCACATATTAATCTTCTTATAATATTATTGAACCGTTTTTGGGGTTTTTTAACTCAAAAAGAGAAGCAAAACGCTACAAAACATCATTCACATCTCAGTCTCTCCGTCTGGCACAGCCATTTTCTCAAAAAAGCCGCTTGATGCAGAAGCTTTAAATATGGCTTAATAGAACTTATTAAACTGCACATGTCGCTATATCATTATCATTAGCTTGTAACTATCCACTGCTGGCCTGTTATATATATTACATACGTGGGTATCAAAAAGTATTTTTCCTTAATATTATATAATATATCTTCAGATATATCGAAAAATGTCGAACTTATGACGATAATATTCTCTTACAGCTGACTGACTCTTTTATACGCTAAAGCAATAACATCGCTACAAAAATATATACGTACACATATAAAGATTATCAGTAAATCAAATACAAATTCGTATTCGGGAAATATCTTTCATTTCTTGAAGACGATCGCCACCGAGATGTTCTCACGTGTCGTGCGCTGTTGGTACCGTGTTCCTGTCCATATCGATTATATCATCACGTACAAAAAATCTGGCAAGTAAATTTACAATACTTTCCTATTTTGCATGTTCAAAAACATAATTATACTTAAACATACACGACATATACAAAACTCTTGGTGACAATTACCTTTGTGAGATGATGGATACCTATATTCTAATATAATAAAAATATTGCTAAAAGGTAAAAATTAAGTTAATTTTTACAGTCTGTAAAAATTTAAATAATCTGTACCTTTTCAGTCATTATTTTCTTGCTATGGTTTTATTTCACTGATATAACTCTCTTCTCGTGTCTAGCTCAGATTTTGACTCCGTTTATAATTCGATACAAAATATTTGTTTTAATATCACAAAGACCCAGGGATCCGTGCGAATACTGCTCTCTTTTTATACAAGCATTAATACTATCACACTGTCATATTAAGATACTAATAAAAAATACTTTAAATAACTTCAAATAATATCTTAATTCTCCTTCAGTCGGACCATCTCTTCAAACATTATATATATTTTTTATAATTCCTTAGAAATTCGTCATCATAATAACTTCCAATAGAAATTGTTCAATTATTTCAAGATTGCCTTTAATGTAAATCAATTTGAAGTTGTTTAATTTGCAACTAATTTTTTGTAATGATGATGTCACTAAATTCATTACAAAAAAATGGTGTGATTTAGCTCAGATTTTGATTTATCTTATTTTTTTTTTTTTGGATTTTTTCTTATTTTTTTTATCATATATACTATCGATTGAATGAGAAATTTTTAAAGATTCTATTATTATTTATTTCAAAATTTACATAATATAGTTCTAGAGGTGTTATTTAATATAAATATACGAAAATGTCTATTGATACAAGATAATTGTGAAAATGATTTGGAATAAACATCGTCAAACAAAGCGCATTAATACAGTAATTGACGTAAAAATTATGCTAAACTATTCCTCATACAATTCGTGGGTTCATTCGATTGATTTCTTACGTATGAAGTATTTTTACAGGGATTAACATTAGTAATTTTACAATCGTTTACAAATATTATACATATATATATTGTATATGACTGTACAGCGATTTTTATTAGCGAGACTGATAACTCATATGGTTACGTGTAACTTATTTGTACCTATAAAAAAGAAATGTCAATTTCATTTTATCGAATATAAAAGTAATTTATTAAATTCTATCTTACGTTGTATTCAATTCTATCTTACATTACATTAATATTAAGGTGGGATTTTTATGCTTGTTATATTTTTGTATATATGTATATATTCAGCACAGCGTATATATATATATATATATATATATATATATATATATATATATATATCTATATATATATATAACAATGCTAAATTATTAATGGGATGTAAATACTATCAAAGGATTATTACTAATTTATGATACTTATTTTCCCATTTATATATATTTATATATATATAGATATCCCCTATAGATAAGGTAGCGATAACGAGATGTAAAATTATAGTTATGCGTAAATTGAGTGTCTCAGAGCGATAGAGATTCATTCATTCTTTACAGAATCTGTAAACCAAATTGATATTAAAGTAATATAAATAAATACCAAGAAGTAAATTTTTCACAAACAAATTTATTAAATTAATATTTACAACAAAGTTACCATTTTTCATATTTATTAAATCTAGCTGACTTTATACACTTATTCTATACTTGAAGCTATCTATTATTGAAATAATATTGTCATTTCTACATATATTTTCCATACTTATAAATACTATTTAATATAAATGCTATTAAATCAAAGGTAGAGAAATTAGAAATGTATGACTGAAAAAAACTTAAATATACGTGACTGAGATATATTGATAGAATATGACAGTGAAGAAACATTAAAAGAAAATATGGCATAAATCTCAATGGAATAAGTAAAGTAAGAATGAAAGAAGACTTTAGAAAACTGGATATTTCCAGTTGTATCCAAAAACCACATTTTGAAATCTTAAATCTCCGTAATTAATAACCGTAAATCAATAAAGGATACATAGACATTGTAATCAAATGATACATATAAATAGACAATGTAGTCAAATTTACAATATGCTAGCTGGGGTAAATAGTACATAGTTGGAATAAAACGATAAACTATAAATTTAAAATGTAAATTTTTTTTATTGAAAACTTATTCTATTTACTATATTTCTGTATAAACAACATTTATCATTTTCCTATCCGGGGTAAGGTAATATTTTCATCGGTGGCTTGCGTTCTCAGTCTCACTATATTAAAGCAGAACAAATGTTGCGGAATGCTCACGAATGTTCTGGACTGTTCTATAAATATCTAGACGATAATACTTCCAGCCCTTAAGCACTCCCTTCAGGTAAAAATGGGAACATCATTCGTGGATGGGGGATAGAACACCATATAACTGTTTGCTCATGCCGGAACTCGTTTCTGAGTTTTAGCGGCACGCACATTGTACACTTAGAATATATACTGATTAAATTTAGAGACAGAGTATTATATATCATAATTATAAATTTAGGGTATTATATCACATAACATAATATATTTATATAGTATAATTTACGCATATTTATATATAGTATAATTTACGCATTATATAGTATAATTTACCATTTAACGCACGAATACAGACACACAAATTTATTAGATCTTCTCTACTTGAGAAGAATGAAAAGAATTTCATAATTTTGTTGAAAAGTAGCATTCGGAAGGGGTTCTATATAATATTCGTTGCTTAAAATATCTTCAGTGATGTTCTTTGAAGAATTTTCATACATAAATGGAGAATTTTTCGAAGTGAAGTGGAAAATTTTTCTTTTTAATTTTCAACTTTAATATTAAAATATGACGGTGGTTTTCAGCCACTTATGAACATAATTTAAATTTTTTGAAATTTATAATACAATATAGATATTTTGCTGATATGTTGTCGTCGTTAATAAAGGGAGTGTATTTACACAAATAGCCAATAGAGTTCATCTAACTATCCTGGTTTATTTCATTTAAATGCAAGTTTAAGATTATTTATAGAAATTATAGATATTCCGTTTGATTTCTTCCTAACAACCTTGCTTCGAATGCCTTAAATGGTTTAAGGTTCCTTTTTGTAATAATTGCTCATTTCTAATAATAACTATGTATATTGTGTCGTGTCTGAATGTATAAATTGACATTGTAAAATTCAGTTAAATTCTAAATAATTTTTTGCGATATGATCTTCTGCACAAGGTATACTGAAGCGTAAAGCATGAGCAATATATTCAATTAAAGCAAAAAAAATTTAAGAAATTAACGCCATCTATTCCGACTTTGATAAACTTTATTATAAAGGATAGTTACAGTACAAATTCTACTTAGCAGCTTTCGATTTTTTTCAACTCGTCCTATATGTATTATGATCGCATAACGATCGTTAATAATTAAAGTTTATTTTATAAATCATCATCATATCTATTAATACGCTAAGGTTAAGATGTTACTCTCCCTTTTTAGAAAAAAACTCACAACTAATCCACATAAATTATATATCATTTTATAGATAATTGCTTGCTCTACCGGCATCCAAAATTAAAAAATTTATTATTGCTATTGTTTTTGCAAATTAATTAATTATTAAAATTATATACACAAAACAGCAATGCTGCCATCTAACGGCTCAACGTCAATATGATTGACGGTCGGTAAAATTTCAAATCCACTCACGTATAAATAAAGTGGCGCTTTAGCTCAATGCTTTTGATACTTGCGCCTCTATATGTCAATTTTAGTAAAATATTTGTTTGATCTGTCATCTGAGCTTCATAATGGAATAAATAATGCGAAGACTTCGCACGGGTCACGCTAGTGTCTTATAATAAGTTAAAGTCACATACATCCTGGATAATTTTCTCTACCCCTTAACCTGTCGTGACTCTTAAAATCAACGTCGTCATATTTAACCAAATACAATAAAATAAATAAAACAATATACAATAATAAAACAAAATTCTACTTTGTAAGTCGCTTGTGTACTAATTTCATACTATTACCAAAGCCAATTTATGAAACCGTTTGTGAACTTTAAAAAGGGCATTTATACAGTACGGACAGACATGACAGAAGGAAAAGAAAAAATAAATAAAGTTGCAGATTTTTGATATCAAACTTTATTATTTAAAAAAAAATACGATCTGCCGTCTGTGGTCTGAGTGCCGCCATATTTTACCTACAGATCTTTTCTTTTCGCCTGTGCGGCGGTCATGCAAGTTTTTTATCAATATTAAACGAGCAATAGTTTTTATGACGATTTTGATTATTTACTCGCCGAATATAAAAGGCCGAAACGACATCTTTCGGGAACTTAACGAACAGTAAAGTGTTTTGAAATAAATTTAATATGTAGACTAATGCGACGCTGGTACTGACTTTGATAATATAAAGTTATTGATATACTGATTTTAAACACGGATATTGAAAAATAATGGGAGAAAACTTAATAGAAAAAAGGGACGTATTTAGAAAAAAATCTATAAAAATAGATTAATTAATAATGAAGCCAATAATGTTTAATAAAATAGAATATAATATGAAACATTTTGAATAAAATTTCGGAAAGACCCAGCGGCTTAAGTTAAATGTAGGGAAAACATGGCAATGTGGTAGAACCTTGTACAGAAATTGACGATGGACCTTATAAAAAAAGATCGATTACATTTAAAGTCAATCATGAACGCGTCTAAATATTTACACGTTTCACAACCTGATCAAGCTTATTTGGATAAAACAAAAAAAGATTTTCCTTAAAAATTATAGATTGACTACCGTAGTCACACTGTATCTCGACGTCTAACAATGCAACCCTTATGTACAACCATACAACTATTAAACCCAGACTACGACACTCCACCGGAATGCGAGACATTTCTGTATCATTATGTAAAAGAAAAATTTATTTGTTTTTTTTTTTGCCTGATTTCAATAAAACTTTCACTGACATTAGTCTTTGAGAATAGTTATAAGCCATGTATTACTCTGCTATATCACAAGGAAGTCAAAATTGATGATAAATGTAAGAAATATCAGAAAGGAAACTGCCTTTTCTGCTTCCACCGAGAAAAAATAATGGAAAATGAAAGCTTATTACGTAATCAACAATAGCTGTCTTGCCAATAATTCGAATTTTGCGAAAACTTCTTGTGTATACTAAATTGAAAAAGGTACGTGAACGCCGCGCGTGTTGGATAGAAGTTAACAAATTTATATTGTAACGCATAAAAATGTCTTTAGTGTCAATTAACGAAAATGTTTATGCTTATATCGTCAATACATAAATTGCATTATTATTATTTTAGTTCCGTATTAGAAGTTAACATATTGATATTGTAAAGCTTAAAAAATTTATTAGCGTCAATTAACGAAAATGTTTATGCTTATATCGTCAATACATAAATTGTATTATTATTATTTTAGTTTCGTATTAGAAGTTAACATATTGATATTGTAATGCTTAAAAAATTTATTAGCGTCAATTAACGAAAATGTTTATGCTTATATCGTCAATACATAAATTGCATTATTATTATTTTAGTTTCGTATTAGAAGCTAACATATTGATATTGTAAAGCTTAAAAAATTTGTTAGTGTCAATTAACGAAAATGTTTATGCTTATATCATCAATACATAAATAGTATTATTATTATTATAGTTCCATATTAGAAGTTAACATATTGATATTGTAACACGTTAACATTTCGTTAGTGTCAATTAACAAAAATGTTAATTGAATATATTTGGCGTTAATTTTATAGAAATCCATTATTCACAATTATCACGTAGTTTCATTTAATTGTGAAAAATGTTTATACTTTCATAATCAATATATAAATTGTATTATTATTATTTTAGTTCCGTATTAGAAGTTAACATATTGATATTGTAATGCATAAAAATTTGTTAGTGTCAATTAACGAAAATGTTTATGCTTATTATCGTATATATGCAATATTACTTCACAATTAAATGAAACTACGTGATGTAGTATTATTTCTACTTTCTTTAATTTCTTTACCACGACCTAGGTTTCGTTGTATTACAACATCGTCAGGTGGGCTATTAGCAAAGATTCTTCAAAGAAAGGAATCTTTGCTAATAGCCCACCTGAAGATGTTGAAACACATCGAAACCTAGGTCGTGGTAAAGAAATTAAAGAAAGTAGAAATAATACTACATCACGTAGTTTCATTTAATTGTGAATAATGAATTTCTACAAAATTAACGCCAAATATATTCAATCAATATTACTTATATACCAGCTGCTCATCCCAACTTAACCTAGGCAAAAGGCAACCTTAAATGCATTTTGTTTGTTAGGTGTTTCTCTATTTCTTTCTGAAAATATAAATATATATTTTCACATCTCTAACTTTAATTATTTCTAAATTTCCGTATATATTCATTTCCACCTACCACTTTCACTCTTTTAGGGCATTGAAATTCAAAAAATCCTTTCTTAGCAAGCATCTAGCCAAGAGGGATATACGTGCTAAATTTGAAGTTCATAGACTTTATTATTCTAAAGGTCTTGTGACGAGTCAGTCAGTGGTGTTTGGCTTTTATATATAAAGATAATTATGAATATGTTCTTTGTGTATAATATGAAATTGGAAGGGAAAACAGAATCCACTGCTCGCTGGCCCCACTACCGATGTGTTTCACTATTTGTTACGGTCTCGTTTCACCTAAAATAAAGTCAGATATCTTTATACATTTGACAATGACGACACGACAGATACATTTGACAGCACGACAGATACTGAACCCTGTCTTAGCTATTCATAACTCATTCACTCAATAAAGTCTTATGAACAGACCACCTTTTGTTTCCAACTCTATCATCCACTTCCGGGTCGGTAGGCCATTACCGACAACCTGTGTTGCAAGGCGTCTTGCTCTAAGACGTATTTGTAGCTCCTCGCTATCACCTGGCCAGCTAACATATTAAGAAGTGATGAATACAATTAGAGTTGTGCGCGAACGCGTCGAGTGAGAGCCGACGCGAACGCGAGTGCGCCGCGGCGCCGCTGCCCGGTTCAACGGACGGTGCGCGGCCCGTGCGTTGAACTACGACGACGGTTGTGCCGGCCGTCGACTAGTGATGGCGAACGGTCGATGCAGCTTGTCTTCGACTTGAGATAGAATTTGTAGAGATTTTGGAGTTTAGAAATATCTGAAATATAAACGAAATAATCGATATTTCACAAATATCCTAGATTGAAACTGGATAGCTGTCGAAAATAAGTAAAAAATGCGAGATGTGTTATATTATAATTAGTTTTCTTAAATACATTGATTGCATTTTAATGAACAGTTGCACTTTGATATACAATAATCGGACTAATAATTTCAGCAATTACTTGAACATAAAAATCTTAATTGGAAAATAAGTTCATAATGTTAACCAGCTTCCGTTGTTCTATGTATCTAAACGTGTGTACAAATATTTTTTTAAATTTAATTCTCAAAATGCATATGATCTCTAAGTATTTCGTTTTCGTATTATTAAACGATATTTGGATATTTTAATAGTGTGTTCTTATGTCGTAAACCTTTGAAAATTACCGTAAAAATATCATGTAAAATTAAGGTAATTTTATTATGCTTATAGACCTCTTTAAAGCTTTACATTATGTTCTAATTTTAAAAGTACCAACATTACCGACTATCCCATTTCAAAAGATGTTCATTGACGTCAAACATTTTCAAATTCAAAACATAATGCATTTATGTAACTTTAATAGTGTGTTCTTATGTCGTAAACCTTTGAAAATTACTGTAAAAATATAATTTAAAATTAAGGTAATTTTATTATGCTTATAGACCTCTTTAAAGCTTTACATTATGTTCTAATTTTAAAAGTACCAACATTACCGACTATCCCATTTCAAAAGATGTTCATTGACGTCAAACATTTTCAAATTCAAAACATAATGCATTTATGTAACTTTAATAGTGTGTTCTTATGTCGTAAACCTTTGAAAATTACTGTAAAAATATCATTTAAAATTAAGGTAATTTTATTATGCTTATAGACCTCTTTAAAGCTTTACATTATGTTCTAATTTTAAAAGTACCAACATTTCCGACTATCCCATTTCAAAAGATGTTCTTTGACGTCAAACATTTTCAAATTCAAAACATAATGCATTTATGTAACTTTAATAGTGTGTTCTTATGTCGTAAACCTTTGAAAATTACTGTAAAAATATAATTTAAAATTAAGGTAATTTTATTATGCTTATAGACCTCTTTAAAGCTTTACATTATGTTCTAATTTTAAAAGTACCAACATTTCCGACTATCCCATTTCAAAAGATGTTCTTTGACGTCAAACATTTTCAAATTCAAAACATAATGCATTTATGTAACTTTAATAGTGTGTTCTTATGTCGTAAACCTTTGAAAATTACTGTAAAAATATAATTTAAAATTAAGGTAATTTTATTATGCTTATAGACCTCTTTAAAGCTTTACATTATGTTCTAATTTTAAAAGTACCAACATTTCCGACTATCCCATTTCAAAAGATGTTCTTTGACGTCAAACATTTTCAAATTCAAAACATAATGCATTTATGTAACTTTAATAGTGTGTTCTTATGTCGTAAACCTTTGAAAATTACTGTAAAAATATAATTTAAAATTAAGGTAATTTTATTATGCTTATAGACCTCTTTAAAGCTTTACATTATGTTCTAATTTTAAAAGTACCAACATTACCGACTATCCCATTTCAAAAGATGTTCATTGACGTCAAACATTTTCAAATTCAAAACATAATGCATTTATGTAACTTTAATATCATAATACAAATTTTCTGTGTTAATATTATGTTTAAGTAAGCGAGGCACGTTTTATTTCTACGTTGAATAAAGTTACTTGCTGTTAACACACACTTTACTGTTACAGCAACTACGACGTAAAGTATAACTAGTCTCTAATTATTTACAATAAATGTGCCCTCTACGCCAATATTTCTGGTTCACTGATAGTTATAATCACCTTCGCTACGGAGTCTATTTCGATTATCACTATCCATTCACATTTTTTGTTACCCATTTCATCATCTATTTTCCATAAGTATTGAGTTAATAATATAATATTGAATATATTTGGCGTTAATTTTATAGAAACTCATAGGTGGGCTATCAGCAAAGGTCTTTGCTAATAGCCCACTGAAGATATTGTAATACAACGAAACCTAGATCGTGGTAAAGAACTTAAAGAAAGTAGAAATAATACTACATCAGGTAGTTTCATTTAATTGTGATTAATAATATAAAAACATAAAATCAACGTGGATAGCGACTGCATTCCATGTGTTAAATCGTAATTTCCTACAATTGGCAATTTCCTACAAAAGTGTAATTTCCTACAATTGGCAATTTCCAACTATTGAATTTAAAAGAATCTTCTCTTTGCCAATATTGCCCTCAACAGTGAGACCATGCAAACCCTCATACGATTATGTAAACACTCGATACCAACAACATATCTCAACATATAAATGGCGGCTATATTCCGCATGTTAAAACATTTTATCAAAGGGTCATTTCATTTAATTAACCATCTCTTCCAAATATTATTTTTAAAAATATTTCTTCTTTGCCAACATCAACCTCATCAATGAAACAATTCAAAATGTCATGCGATTATGTAAAAACACTATATCGACAACATGTCTCAACATATCAGCAGCGATTATATCCCGTATGCTAAACGATTACACCAAAGTGTTATTTCGTTCAATTTACTACTTCTTCCAAATATTATTTTTAAAAATATTTCTTCTTTGCCAACATCAACCTCATCAATGAAACAATTCAAAATGTCATGCGATTATGTAAAAACACTATATCGACAACATGTCTCAACATATCAGCAGCGATTATATCCCGTATGCTAAACGATTATACCAAAGTGTTATTTCGTACAATTTACTACTTCTTCCGAATATTATTTTTAAAAGGATCTATTCTTCGTCAACCTCACCAACCTCACACGATCCTGTAAACATACGACACCAACAACATGTAACAACATATCAATAGCGGCTATATCCCCTATGTTAAATGACTATTCCAAAATTTTATTTCTTTCAATTGACTACCCCTTCCAAACATAACATTTAAAAAATGTATTTTTCGCCAACATCGACCTCATTAACGAGACAATTGAAAACCTCATACGATTCTGTAAAGACACTATATCAACAACATGTTTCCGCATGTCAATAGCGGCTCCATCCCGTAAGCTAAATGACTATACGAAAGTGTAATTTCAACAAATGACTATCCCTTCCAATTTTATATTTAAAAGAACTATCTTCTCTACTTTTCGCCGACATTGACCTCATCAATGAGACAATTCAAAACCTCATACGATTCAGTAAACACACGATACCAACAACATGTCTCAACATGTCAATAGTGACTATATCCCGTATATAAAATGACTGTTCCAAAATTTCATTTCATTCAATTGACTACCCCTTCCAAATATTACATTTAAGAAATGTACTTTTCGAAAACATCGACCACATCAACAAGACAATTCAAAATCTCGTGCGTGTATATAAACACACTATATCAACAACATATCTCATGTCCACAGCGGCTTTATCCCGTATGTTAAATGACTATACGAAAGTGTCATTTCATACAAATGACTACCCCTTCCAAATTTTATGTTTAAAAGAATCTACTCTTCGCCAGCAATGACCTCATCAACTAGACTATTCAAAACCTTACACGATTACGTAAACACACGATATCAACAACATATCTCAACCTCGTGCTCACGTCACTAGAGCAGGACTGCCAACTGTAAATTATTATTATTATACCGGACGAGGCAAGCAGGCGCGCGGCCCATCTCGCGCATACACGCGTATCGTAAACTCTCCGCTTTACGCGGCCGCTATTAAATATTGTACGATCGACGAGGTAAACCGACGTCTTTGGAAATGAAGTCATTTAGACCATCGCCGTTATTATTCCGAATCGGATGTCCATTATAAATCGAGTTAATAGATCCAATGTTTAATGTGAACGTGTGTAAAACGGAATGTGGTTCATTGAACGATTCCGAATGACCTTCGTCTTCAACGGTTCTGCTTAGGTTGACTAATCAGTGATTATGATTTATATGAATCACGAAAGAAATAATATTGATATTAAATGACACGTGAAATTTAGGTTTATACTTCGATGTAACGGATGCTCGGCCATTTCTAATGGTGGCTAATACATTGGTTTAAGATTAAATTTAGTCCGATATATTATGACTTATTTTATAAATATAAAAGAATGATCGATAGATCTAATGGTAGCAAATACTTTAATTCAATATCCGATTTAAACATATTACGATTTACTTTTTTACAACACCATCGGGATTCTAAGAACAAAAACTTTAGCTCAAGATTGGATTTACTTCCAGATATTACAGTTTATTTTATGCATACCTAACAGAATACCCGACAGTTCTAATAGTCACGATTACTTTAGCTCAAAATTTTATTTAGTACGAAATGTAATGGTTACAGTTACTTTAGCTCAAACTCTGATTTAATTCAAAATATTACGATTTATTTGTATGCACCTTTCTAATAGAATGCTTGATAGATGTAGATATCTAAGAGCAGACGTCATAATTACGATAAAAGTTCAAATCACGATCTAGTCTCGCAAGGCGAGCTACCACTTGTTGCCACTAAAGGTTTACCACTGGTTTGTCTACTAAAGTAAGTTTCGAGCTTATCTTGTGTAACTACTTATTAATTTTATTCAGGCAGCTTCCAAAGGTGATGCTAGTTAACCAAAACCTAAGAATCATAATCCTCTCTAAACCTAAGTTATGGCATTGCTTATAAAGCATATGGTATTATAGTGGAAACTCACTTTGATATCCAACTTTCGTTCTTCGATCGAAGACTAAATACTTACTAAACAAATTATAAAATCGTCAAAACTCATGAAATCGCAATAAATTTACACTTGTTTCTGAATTTTGAACGTATTTCTAAATTTTGACCAAATTTTAACTGGAGTATGATAGGCGCAATTTATATATTATTTGCCTTTTTTCATTATTTTGTAAAAAATTGAATTCCATCTTCAAATTTTAACTGAAGTATGATAGGCGCAATTTATATATTATTTGCCTTTTTTCATTATTTTGTAAAAAATTGAATTCCATCTTTTTTAGGCGCAATTTATATATTATTTGCCTTTTTTCATTATTTTGTAAAAAATTGAATTCCATCTTCAAATTTTAACTGAAGTATGATAGGCGCAATTTATATATTATTGGCCTTTTTCATTATTCTGTAAAAAATTGAATTCCATCTTTTTTAGGCGCAATTTATATATTATTTGCCTTTTTTCATTATTTTGTAAAAAATTGAATTCCATCTTTTCAAATTTTAACTGGAGTATGATAGGCGCAATTTATATATTATTTGCCTTTTTTCATTATTTTGTAAAAAATTGAATTCCATCTTTTCAAATTTTAACTGGAGTATGATAGGCGCAATTTATGTATTATTTGCCTTTTTTCATTATTTTGTAAAAAATTGAATTCCATCTTTTCAAATTTTAACTGGAGTATGACAGGCGCAATTTATATATTATTTGCCTTTTTTCATTATTTTGTAAAAAATTGAATTTCATCTTTTCAAATTTTAACTGGAGTATGATAGGCGCAATTTATGTATTATTTGCCTTTTTTCATTATTTTGTAAAAAATTGAATTCCATCTTTTCAAATTTTAACTGGAGTATGACAGGCGCAATTTATATATTATTTGCCTTTTTTCATTATTTTGTAAAAAATTGAATTCCATCTTTTCAAATTTTAGCTGGAGTATGATAGGCGCAATTTATGTATTATTTGCCTTTTTTCATTATTTTGTAAAAAATTGAATTCCATCTTTTCAAATTTTAACTGGAGTATGACAGGCGCAATTTATATATTATTTGCCTTTTTTCATTATTTTGTAAAAAATTGAATTCCATCTTTTCAAATTTTAACTGGAGTATGATAGGCGCAATTTATGTATTATTTGCCTTTTTTCATTATTTTGTAAAAAATTGAATTCCATCTTTTCAAATTTTAACTGGAGTATGACAGGCGCAATTTATATATTATTTGCCTTTTTTCATTATTTTGTAAAAAATTGAATTCCATCTTTTCAAATTTTAACTGGAGTATGATAGGCGCAATTTATATATTATTTGCCTTTTTTCATTATTTTGTCAAAAATTGAATTCCATCTTATTTTAATTCTATATTCAAAGGTGTACGTACTGATGATCTTCGATAACGTTCGAAATCCCAGTTCATTCTCCCTAGACCAAAATCTAATACCAGAACTCTTACCCTGTCCGCGGTACCAAACTCTGAAGAAACTTTATATCGACATTCGGAAAATATCATCGATTTCGATTTTCAAAAATCATGTGAAAAATTTATTTCTATCTCGATTTGTTTTCATTAGCCTATTCTTTCATCTCCCCTCTAGCTCTGTCCTATCCCTTTATTATTATATCTAGCCGAACGTCCCGGCTTTGCCCGAGCAAAAAAGGAACCATGTCTACGTTTCATTTTAATCACTTTTTTATACAACAATTTTTGGCGCTTAGTTTATTAAAAATTTTCTCAAATGTTTATTTATTTATTCTGGGTTGTGTAGATTAAATTATATCATAAAATTCGTAGATCTTTTGTAGTTTAAATGATAGCATAATATTCTTCCAGACTTTATTTTGATATAGCTGTATAGGGTTTGTCTTTTTAACTCAAAAATGGACCCGGTGCCCGGAACACTACGATTTACTTCACTTTAATCATTATAGCTCATTACATTGACGCGATCTGGACAGCGAAAGTTTCGTTTATAATGATGACGGCAAAAGTTTTGTTTATAATGATGATGGCGAAAATTGCGTCAATCGAATAAGCCATTTATGTGTCAAACTCTAAACAACAATAGAAACTTTTATCTTTATAAAATAACGACATTTTTGACTAGGAGAAAAAAAAATTATATTTATGTAGAATTAATATTACGAGGATTTCGCAGAGATTTAAACACTTATGGGTATCTAGTATTTAAATTAAACTATTAAAAATATTCCCACGTACATAAATATATCATGTAGTATATCAGCCAGTAACTTAATTTGCTCCCTCGAAAATTTCCGTATGAAGGTTTTTGGATGTTAACTATTGAGATACGCGAGGGTTGATGTGCTTTATCGCTATATCACATTCCAAGTCACCGCGACGAACGGTTTCTGAGTATATCTATGGGTATTTTCAGTATTTTTTCTGGAACTAACGAATTCTTAAAAGAAAATAATATTGAAATCATGTTAAACCTTTCTTTCAATCGAAACACAATACGACACAAGAAGTAAAAAAAACGATTGCTTTATTTACCCTCTAAAATTTCTGTATAATTATTTCTTCTATATTTTTTATATTTATTCTATATTTTCTACATATTATTCTATATTTTCACATATTAATATCGGGACACGTGCGTTTAATATGCTTTGTTATTATGCTAAATTACAAGTTTCAACATCCAACCTTTTCTAAGAAACGCGTCTGTGACATGCCGACAACCATATGAGTGATCTTACAAGGATTCTGTTTTGTTTTCCTTTTGAGATACGAAATCGAAATTAAGGTAACCTAATATTTCTTCTTTTACGTATATTCTTCGTAAAAATATTTTTTTTCTTATTATTATCGTTTCTCCACTATCAATGTTATTTCATACTTTGCATTAAGTAATAGGTAAAATGATCTACGCCATTGAATTTTCGACAGGTGTAATAAGATAGGTATTAATAATAAAGTTAGGCTTTTGAAGTCTTCAGGTTCTATACATAAATTTATCTATTATATAGATTGTATCGAAGTATGTATCTATGTAGTAATATAATTATCTATTAGACAGTACAGATAAGTATATATTAATAATAAAGTTAACGCCTGCAAAATATATGTTTTTCGTAAATGTTAATATGGTTGTAAAAAGTAAGCTATCTAGAGTATTAACTAAGGAGACACTAAAAGCTAATATAATGAGCTCTCATTTTATTGACCCCGCTTTTAAATATGTTATATTGTTTGTGTATGTTATATTGTGGAACAAAACTGATTTTAAGATATACTAGATTTTTCTAAACCAAACTGTTTTTTTTTCCAAAGTATATTAGGAACAACCGGTTTAAGTGAAACCAATCTAATTTATTATTTTCTATGCTATTTCGATGTGGCGTTGTCCAAACTTAGTGTCTTTTGTTTCATTACCTATATATAAGTATTTTTTCATCAATGCTATAAAACACTGGGTAATTAAAAGACAAAGTTTATTGACATCAAAATTTAAAATGTTATTAGGTTAGACAAGGTTAAAAGCAATATCAGTTTATCCCGGAACGTGTGCGCTGAAAAAATTAACTTGAGGTAGGATAATCTAGTTCATCCTAAAGTCGTTTTTTTATAACATATACACTAATTAGGTATAATTATGAATTAATTAAATAATTTGTTGTTGTAATTAAACAAAAAATCGAAGTAACTGAAAATCATTCAAAAATCAAAGGAGGTCGAAATTAATCGAAAGTGAATATGATTTTAAAATCGAAGTTATTCGAAAATCGAATTATTTGAAAATCAATTTATTCGAAAATTGAATTATTCGAAAAATGAAGTTATTCAAAAATCGAAGTAATTCGAAAATCGAATTATTCGAAGAATGAAGTGATTTGAAAATCGAGGTGAGGTGGTCTGAAGTGAATTGAAAGTCGGAGTCAGTAGCAGAAAATAAAAAGCACGAAAAAATTTACTGGTTGTGTGTCCATTTTATTTCTAACTACTGTTTTTTCTTCAAATTCTTCATAATTTCTAATAAATTATTTACAAATATTAGTATAACTTTTCATCAAGTAAATATATGAATTCTTTCAAAAGCGTCAAAATAGCATAAGCTCCTAGTAACGATATTTTTCTAATATCTTAGCAAATTTCTCTAGGACTGTATAATCTATCATTCAGAAAAACAGTGGTGTTGGAATGCTTATAACTCTATTTTTCAAATAATTACAATGACAGAGTTGGAAAAAAATAAATATAAAAACTATTCGTTTTACCTTTTGATGTGAGGAACTATAAAAATGTTAAACTTTTACAATACTCTTCCCATATTATTTAGTAATAAATTAATCACCCTAATATATATTATGGGGTTAATTTTTCTTATGACAAAATATACTAAAAGATTTATTCACACCGAAATTACTAAAACTAATAACCCCTGGTTTTTCTTTAAATTTTTAAAACTGTAAACTTTCGTATATCTGTCATATCAAAAAATTATAATAATTCGTTTCCAGAATGAAATTCCTTTAGCATTAATATAAAATATGATTAGCATTTTATAAGCCCAGACATAATACATAATTTCTTTTCCATAGAAAAATCTAACTATATCTTAGTTATACCTATTATACAAAACTACGAAGCGAAGCGTAAAATAAAATAAAATAAAAATTTAAAAATAAAATTTTAAAAATTTTAAATTTTACTGCGATTCTTTTATAATGTATGTAGGTACGGGCTTGCTTTATTAAGAACAATTCGGTTGTTTCGTTTATTTTACTTGCCTACATCTCTATGAACAATCTTGTAAAATTTTGATCTACATGTCAAATAAAATTAAGGTGTCTGACTGTAATTTTTGAATTTTCAATTTTTAAATACTTTTTACGATTGAATATTCGGTTACTAAAACGAATCTAATGTAAAAAAAAATTTTGTCGCTATGTGTAAACGGATTTAACTTAAAAACTGCTGAAAACATTGGCATGAACTTAACATAGTTTACAAATAGTTACTCTAGGACTAACTTAGTTTTTTGACTCATAGTCCCGTAAAACATGTGTACAAACTTAACTTTTGAGGCTATGGTACATAAACGGACGCATTAAGTAGCCCCTGTATACCAAATATGCATTCAAATACAGTAGAATCTAGAAATATTTCTGTATCAATCATAATTAATCTTTGATCAGTGCAACAGTAAAACCTTATGGTGCAGTAGCAGAACTTTTGATTCCAACTCAACGAATGAAAAAGTAGTCTTTATTTATAAAAAAAATATATACTCATCAAAACAAATAAAAGTAATTACCGTTAATAAAAAATCTTGAAATATACTACAAAAGAATGTCCCATAGCAAAATAAAATACTTCAAAATCATTAATTTATAATTATATGTAGAATTATTAGGCGACAAACCATATCATTTGCTTTTTTTTTATATTTGTACAAAAAAACAAAAAACTTACTAAGCTTTACAATAATACGATTATACGGAATCCTCAGGACGCAAATTCTGCTAGCGCTTGATCGTCTTTTTTATAAAAGTAGGAACCAAAGTATCTCGAAGAAAGGCTCGTTGATTTTATTTATTTCTTTAAACAGATTTTATAATTATTGTTTGGTCCTAAAAAGCGGCATTACTTTCTATTCATTCCATCATCCTAATACTATACTTACTTTTGGGGTTCCGTACCTCAAACCGAAAACACTAAAACAAACATTACTCACGTGTCTGTGTGCAAGTCCGTCTGTCTGATTTTTTCAGAAACTATTCGACATAGAAACTTCAAATTTGGCATAGCAATACTTCGGTGTAACCTACATATTTTCCATTAACTTTTTTAAAATATCGATAAGGGAATAAATAAAGGACTGAACATTGTTTTAATATTAAATATTTAAGGGTACATAGGTATTTATACATTATATATGTATATATATATATATATATATATATATATATATATATATATATATATATATATGTATTTATATTAAACTGTTTACAAATATTATGTTTCTTACGATGTTAATATATAAATTATAAAATATATAAATATATTACCTTTTATATCTTTCACAGATGTAATAAATATATATTTTATGATGCAGTTAATTTTGCTGTTGATTAAATTCATTTAAATGGAGTATCTGTGAACTTTTTATGGACCCATCTACACTTCACACGTTAGTCCGCTATTACTCGTAAACTAGCAGAGCCTTCTTGGCTGTGATAACTTTCCTTTTAATTTATTTATATATACTACTATAGTGAATACTTTTCAAATATTCAAAATAGCGATATAACTGATATGGGTTGGAACATGTAACTGACAAAAATGACCATTCCAAAGCTTCAAATTTCGTTAACGTTTAAGGGTTCCTTACATACATGCAATAGTTTTCAAAGGTTTATTCAACGACACCATACACAATAAAATTCACTTCCATTTTGCGTGTAGAGGTCATAACTATAAGGGTTCCTGGTTTGGAAAAGGACCCCTCTGAAAAAGCAAAGGAAATATGTGTGGATAGTATACACACATTGTAAAGTCCAATAATAAAACGAACGTTTTTCCTTCTTTCTTCAACGAAGTAATTTAAATTAGATCATCATACGGAGGTCAAATAGCGGAGATCGTTTGAGCTTTAGGAGATTTTCAATAGCATGTTTAAACTGTAAAAAAAATACAGCATATGTTCCGTGGACCATGCGGTTTTTCATTTATGTAAATACTTATGATTTTGACTTTTACAGCTTATAAAATCCTAAAACATAGGGTGAAATAATAGTGCAAGTTTTTCATAAAAGTAAAATGTAGTTACTTACTTTTTTTATTTCATATTGTACTTTAATTTTCTACGTGAAATTCAAGACTAAACAGTCATCCCTCCCAGAAGTCCATTTAGAAAGGAAAATTTCTTATATAAAGGAGAGGGCCTGAATCCTAAGAACGTAGTTTTCGCGATACATCATACGTAACAACCCTAGTAACATACAGTTCTCGCCCCACTCCAAAATTCGACTTGGATGATGGAGAGGAACAAAGTCACCATCCGCGAGAACTAAAGTCCTCTTTAAGAATAATTAAATAAGCCTAAACACGAATGTTCTTCTACTATTTATTTAAGAATTTCTTTAATCACCTTCTGTCTTCATCATCAGATCAGTTCCATGTCACCATAATGTTGCATTGTCATTGAAACTATATTTTGACGCAAAATTTCAAGTCGGTTAACGGAAAGTAGATGAATATTTGATTGTTTATCAGGTAGACAGCTCTAAAACTAAATAAAATTGTTTAATAAAGTAAAGAGAAACCAATGATGAAACAAAAGCCGCAAATAATCATGGGCCACCAATCTGGGGCATTGATAAGGCTAAAATAAAATCGTGGAACGCATTTAGTGGAAAGCCATACGGAGCCGGTAATCTCAAATAAGGCGCCTTTATTTTGTAGTCAAATTATTTATTCTAACATAACTAGTACAAAATGAACAAGTCATATAACACAATAGTCTAAAATATAACTATGTGATTTCCAAGCTGGTAGAGCCGTAATTGTTTTCGAGAGTTGCACTAAACTCTTCTACAATCGACTAACCCTCCAAAAATTATTTCGGGGGTTAGTCAATTGTGGAATAAAATCAAATTTAATTAATTTAAAAACATTTTTTAAATTTATTTTATTTTTAACTTTAGATTGTGATTTATTTACTTACCGCCATTTTGTTACATTTCTCCGATCCTCTAAAAAGGTATGGGAGCTCTACGTTTGGTCTCCCATTTATAAATATGAAATAAATTGCGTTATTTTATTTTGTATTTCAAAAAATTATTAGTTTACGTTGATAGCTACAAATGATGCAAACTTCTCACTCGTCGTTCACTTTACCAATTTGAAACCAGGCTCATGTTTTTGGCAGACCTTTTCTGAGAAGTTGGAACCCACGAGTCCAATGACAAATCTATACTTGAGACCCACAATGCTAATTTAAAACCAGCAAATCATTAAATATGATGGCTTAGGCAGGCAATACCCTTGCAGAATAATAATTTGAGAATCGAACTGAACACATGTGTAGAAGTAGCTGAAAAACCGATCGCAAGATGTAAATCAATATCACACTGAACCTGAAATTAAAGTAAATGCTTTTGAAAATAGTATCAATACTGCAGATGCCGTCTTCCGTCCGTCTGTCAGAAGTTTCTACCCCTAATCAGAATGAGTCAGGGACTAAACAAAATATGGTGTAGAATTTTAAACACATTTTAACTGTAAAGTACATATATTTTCATTAATTGTTGGAACTCTTTGAATAAAGCACATAATTTTTATAGATAAACGTGTGGGATATTGTTGGAACTCTCTGAGTAAAGTACATATATTTTCATTAATTGTTGGAACCCTTTGAGTAAAGTACATATATTTTCATAGATAAGCGTGTGGGATATTGTTGGAGCTCTTTGAGTAAAGTACATATATTTTCATTAATTGTTGAAACTCTTTGAGTAAAATACATATATCTTCATAGATAAGCGTGTGGGATATTGTTGGAACTCTATGAGTAAAGTACATATATTTTCATAGATAAGCATATGGGATATTGTTGGAGCTCTTTGAGTAAAGTACATATATTTTCATAGATAAGCATGTGGGATATTGTTGGAACTCTTTGAGTAAAGTACATATATTTTCATAAGCATTTTTTTCTTTTGAATGAGAACAATGTTGCGCACCGTCGTAGTCGATATTTTTACACTTATTTTGATATCATTCAAACCATGACGCCTAAGCACCTTTGAATTTTTTTTATCAATATTACAAATAACTTGTATTAAAATGTTTTTTTTAATTAACTTGGAATAAAACTTCAAAAAAGCCATATATAATATTTGAAAAGAGGTATCTTAAAATATTCTTCATCTAATTTTATACTCACAGGTGCTTCTGATATGATATTGTTTATAAATATGTATTCCCAGCTTTTACGTAATGGTAATGTTAATATTCTACGTGTGCGAAGCCGCTTGCAATACATAGTCGATATATTACGCAAAATATACGGAACAAAATTTGATAATACGTCACTAAGTTAGTAATAAACATTTAAACTTTCGCAATTACGCTATTAATGATACGCAACGCCAAGGGTGCTACATCACGTGAAGGTCAACTCATAAATACAAAATTAAACCAAAGATATCTGTGAAAAATCGTTTTTCACTCTCCCAAATGTATTTACACATATTATGTAAAAGCGTATGATATTTTTAAAAATATAAATTTTTATTTAGGGTACCGTAGTCAAACAACGCACGCTTATAATTGCATAAAGATCTTGCGTTTAGACCGAAAACGCCAGCTTGTTTGTCGAATTCGATTTCCGAATTTGTTTTTCCAATCGAACATTGAACAATGCACGAAAAGTATATAAAATATACAAAACAGACGTTCGTTTCGTTTTCAGACATGTTATTTTATGAACGTACACTGTTTTTTTTTACACTTGTGCATGAACCTATTTGAGTTGTCCAATTCGAAAAAAGAATACGGAAATCGAATTTGAAAAACAAACAAGTGTTCCCGCCCTTAAAATTATTTAGGGCCTACCACATAAATATTTGCGGTATGACGATAGAAGTTTGCTTTTGTGTGTTCCGACAGGTACTGGGTCCATTTTTAGTATTAAATTTTATATACACATTATATGAAATTTAATTTTATTTCATTTCCTTTCAACGTAATTTTGTCTTTATTGTGGAATATAAACTAATACTAATCATCTAAAGCTCCTTCCCTTTCGGCAGAAGTAAATGAATCGAATCGGCACCATTCTCAACATAAATTTTTTCGGTGAAAATGGAAAAACCCAACTATTACCAAATTAATCGCCTTCGAATTTCCAAACCTTTGAAAACCAGTGTAAAACTCAAAACTATCAGGAAACTCTTCAAAAATGCAATATTACTAATAAGATCAGCTAAAGATTCACAAACTTTTAATATGACGTTTTTTTGCGTAATTTTCAAAGTGCAATTCGTCACATTATTCTGAATAGGAAAAACTATTTTTTTTTTAAATATTTAATTCTTCTCTTTTTTTATTATTCGGAAAAATGGGCCGAATCTTTTTTGTAGAAATAAGTGGCGGGATATAATATAATTTAAATCTCAACACATACACCTGCGTTATTATTTTCATTTATGAACTTCACACATGAATTATGTATTTCACACACAAGGTTTATACATTTCTTTCTTGGAGCATGACAGACTTTCTCTCATGCAAGTAGTTCCATAATATCTTCGCCTTCCTTCCTATGAGTTTTCAAAACCCAGCTCTTTCCATATTATTTTTACTTACCGATGCAGGCTAAAAACTTTTGAGCCCAGAACATATTGACTCAAAATGATATTTAAGAAAAAAAAAATATTTTTCTGTATTCCCAACTTCGATGTATTTCTCACATCTTCTGTATAAAACTTTTAAGACAGTCAGAAAAAAAATCTTTAAAACACCACCTTCATGTCATTCTCCCTCTCAAATCTCACTCCACTTAAAACCTTCTCCAGATCACTGAAAAGAAACTGATTCAGATCCGCACAATAAGCATCTATGGTAAACTTTTCCAAACCTTTCTCCCGCAAGTCTTTCCTCGCAACTCTCGATGGGTGACACTGTACAATATCTTGGAAAAACAAAATTTCTTTAGCAAATTGCCTTTTCTTTTTTCCATAACGGCTTAGGGCCTTCCTTAGAGGATCAGCACAATATTTATTTATTTATTTCTGCACGCTTGGAAAACAAAGTAAACAGTGGCAGACTTATTGCTAAAAGAGCAATCTCTTACAGCCAACCACAATGAATTGGATGAGAACATTAAGTGCCGTGGCAGACTGTAAGTGATTTTTAAACATTAATTAATTTACTTAAAAATTATAATTTACTTAAAAAATTAAATATATAGCAAAAGCTTAAATATATACCAAAGCTTAAATATATACAAAAAAGCTTAAATATATAAAAAATTAAACATATACAAAGCAAAACGACACTTTAGGAGTAGGGAGGGACAAGGATGGGTTATAACGGAAGGGATTAGGATCTGCCAAATTATGATAGATAATGTATTTTCATACAACTTTTGAACGCAGACAATGAGGGCAAACTTTGTATATTTGAAGTCAGTTCATTCCACAATCGAGTAGAAAATACGGTGAAGGATTCGCCATAAAATTCCGTTCTATGTTGAGAAATTAGGAGGATATACTTATTTTTGAATCGTAGTTTGAGGTTGTGGGATGATAGGTATTGGAATCTAAATTTAAGGTATGAAGGTGTAATGGGGTTATTGAAGATATTATATACAAAATATAGAAGATGAAGGTTGCATCAAACACAAATCTTTAACCACTTAAGACGTGAACGATACTAACGGATATAACGGATATATGGTCAATTTTTTTAAGACCGAATATGTATCGAATATAAAAGTTTTGAAGTCGTTCTAATTTATTGAGTAAATGTTCATTTAGATTAGAATAGTACACACCCCCATAATCAAGAATGGACAGAAGTAAAGTTTGACAAATTTGTATTTTAGTTCGCATTGGAAGAAAATTTTGAAGCCATTTGAAAGAGTGTATTTTGAAGAAAATCTTACGACTACATCATTTACTTGAGAATACCATGTGAGATGTTGATCAATTAGTAGGCCAAGATCTTTTACAGTTGAAGTAAAAGGAAAAAAATAACCGTTAATCAATAGCTGTGGTAACTCAGATATAGATATTTTTGACAACATTTTCTGACTACCGATAATAATAGCCTGCAATTTAATTGGGTTTAACAAAAGACCCTGCCTACCAGCCCACTGACTGATTAAATGTAGGTTTGCATTTAATATATCAATACTTGAAGACATTTTATCGACATTGTATTGAGAGTTTTTGAGGAGAGAATTTGAAGATCATCATATAAATGATAGTTGGAGGACAATAATCTCCATTCACAATATCATTTTTTGATGCTGGTTCTAATAAGTCCGTCGGAATCAGAAAAAACAGTGGCCACCAACTTGTAAGCCGTCTCTCCCACTTTAAATTTCTTCAGCAGTTTCTCATTCTTTTCGGTCCACTGCATGAACTTTTGTGTTCATTCTGGATAAAACGTTGTATCCACATCTCAACCGTAGTTATGATTCGAGAACAAAGTTAGTTCAAATTGTCCCCGCATGAGAATGTCTCCAGAAAAATGTCTCCATCTCGTTCATTTCTAATGTTTAATTGGTCAGCCCTCTGCAACATATTTAAGCTGCTATAATTCAATAATCATTTCTCGAATTTTTCTTCAAACATTTTCTTTGAACTTTTCCCCTTTTTTTGTTAAAAATTTTATCACATCCCATTGTTTCTATTTAATTAACTGTAGCGGTAACTCAGACAAGGTGATCTTTATGTTATTTTTGGTTATTCAAAGTGTAATGGAGCTGCTAACTTTAACCTTACCTTATATACACATTAAAAATCTTTTAACTAAGAACTAATCACTAAGAGAGGATATTTATCGCTTTGACTCATTTTCTTTCAGTATTACATGTACATAAAGAAGATTTCGTTAAATCATATGATTTGAAAAAAAATTATTTCTTTTTTCGTAATATGAATAATTTTAAAATCATAAGTTAAAATATTTTAAAACAAAATAATAATAAAATTAAAGTTATTTAGTATTGCTTAAGAAATTTTAGAGGAATGTTAAAGGAATATTATTATAATTTTATTCAGATTTTTAAAACATATGATTGACTTGACTTTAAATATTAAAAACTTTTTTAATCACATTTTGAAAGACAATTAAAAATGTTCACTAGTATCCCTTTGTAGGAGGTACACGAAATAGAATACCTATATTGAATTTCCGTAAATTAACTAAATGAAATAAAATTAACCATACCTAACTATTACGCGGAGATACAGAAAACGAACGAACAAACATGATGAAATTATAAAGTTCCAACTTTGCTATAACTTTAAAAAGGGCAATGCCTCAAATTCTATTAGTATAAAATTGCATTCATCTATATTAAGCCCGATTCATTTCATCTACAAAATTATCTATAAGGGGATAACTAGCATGATGTCAAATAAATATCTACACAAAACTCAGTAAATCATGATATTGTAACGTATACCTTTATTTTACATATAATTAAGCATATATGCTATAAATCGTCATACATCCAATAGTAATTTGTGCACGGGCTTTTGGAAATCAATACACAAAGTTCGGTATCCATTCTTTACAAATTACCATAAAATGTGCATTTACTTGGATTATTTCGATATGCAATGCTATAATCAAGAACAGAATAAGGCATTATTGCTCTAATCACACTTATTTTAATAATATAGTAACAGGTAACTTAAAAATCGCCAAAAAAAAGTGAACACAATTTTCCACGTGACACTAAGAGCGACTTGCGCTGCAAAAGACTGTTTTAACAGTTATTATTTCGATATCTCTTTCTAACACACACTTCACTACTATACATCATTGTGCTCTCTCACACTATTGTTCATTTGTCTAGTACAACTCAAATAAACAATTTAACGATTTTTATTTAGCCATTGTGGCTACAACACCATTTTATTTAAGGAACACACATGGATAATTAAATTAATATGTCATATATATATTAGAAAATTGCACTAATAGCATTTTTTAATAAATGTGGTTTTGCTAACTGAAAATAATAATCATTCTTTATACCGCTAGCACGTGATTAAATTAAAAGATATACAGAAAAATCTATTGAATCCCTCCAGGATGGGGTAGTTAGCCCCATCCTTTCACTACCCCATTTAGACTTGAAGGATATTGCCTTAAAAGGCTAAATGAAACTTCTTCCTTCTTAGTTATGATTCATACATAATTAAAAACAATCACAAATAAATAAGGAATATAAATACCTCGAAAAATAGCATTATAAGGATAAAAAAGATTTAGAAAACACAAGATTGGAAAACAATCATTTTAGCATTATGTTTAGACACAGTTGCCAAATCATAAATATTAACATCAAAGAAATTATATGCTCTTGTGACTATCTTCGCAAGAAACTCATCTCATAGTCACCATATTACTTCAAATTTCTTTAAATGATTACTACAATAAAATTGGATTCATTTTATTGAATTTAATAAAAAAAAAATTGGATTCATTTTACTGCAAGTGGTCATAAATTTTACTTTCTATAATTTTAATATTTTTATCAAAACTTTCATATGTGATAATATCAAACCATCCTAAAACCATACGATTATCTATTTCAAAATTCAAAACTGCCTTTCAATACTTTTTAACTTTTTTAGACACTCATTTCTGGGCTACCTCTTTTTTATTTTTAAAGGCTAATTTTCCACTAGAGTTTTTCTTCAAATGCTTCTTTTTCAATTTTTTATTAAGCTTAAGTCATTTATTTATTTATGTACTTTAATGTATTTCATTGATACATATGGCGAAATTATTGGTACGAGAGTAATCAATGATAGTCAACCAGAACACCATTTCAGCCCCGCTCGACAAGCAGCCGGGAATCGAACCCTAATTGTCAAATGCATAGCCGCGTCCTGAGTTCCCCTTCAAAGTGTATCGCTTGTGATCAACTCAACGCACCACGGCGACAACATAAATTTTATATATTATGTCTTGTGTTTTGTCTCAGCTGTGAATATTCGGCGTTTATTTTTTAAATTTATTTTGGGAAATTACACCTGCTGAAACTAACTGACAAATTGGACTGAAGTTTAGTGTTTCCTTTTCCAAAATTTTTGTAGTCAGATCGCACGTTCTGTTAGACGCATTAAACTCTTTTATTGAATATATTTGGCGTTAATTTTGTAGAAATTCATTATTCACAATTAAATGAAACTACGTGATGTAGTATTATTTCTACTTTCTTTAAGTTCTGTACCACGACCTAAGTTATTGTTGTATTATAACATCTTCAGGTGGGTTATTAGCAAAGATATCTTTGCTAATAATCCACCTGAAGATCTTGTAATACAACAAAACCTAGGTTGTGGTAAAGAACTTAAAGAAAGTAGAAATAATACTACATCACATAGTTTCATTTAATTGCGTATTAAACTCATCAATTTGTTTTTATAATAAGATCATTAGTTCTTTTAGACTTAATAGATTCATCAATGTGGCTCTGTAGACAGGTAATCCATTCTGTTAAACATATTTTCTAAGATTCATCAAGATAGCTCTTTAGTCGGGACATTTGTACTATTAAGTACAGGATGTCCAGTGGCAGATTTCAAAGTTTGAACAAACATATTTTCTGAACGCAACACATAAGAGGGGCGCGTGGGGCGTCGTTAGAAGCGCAATCGGTGCAGATGTTTTAGTAGCCATGGAACAGTGGAGTGGAGAGCACCGGCTTTTGCCGTCGAGGCGTACATTTAGAGTGGATTTTCGCTGTCTGTAGCACGCCATCGAGTGATGGACCATCGATCAACCTCATTCAGTCATGGGTAGCAAGGTTCAGAGCTACAGGATCAACATTAAATAAGCCCAGGCCAGGACCTACACCATTCGTAGCCACGGATGAAAATCGGTCGCTCTGCAAACGCGTTTTTGAAAACATGCGTGCTAGACTCGAAGAGTGTGTCAGACTCAATGGCCGCCATTTGGAAAACGTGGTTTTTAAAAATGAAATCCGCATTTGTTGTTATAAAGTTAAAATAAACCTACTTTGTATTAGAGGTGTAGTTTTTTTTTTACAATTTTTCAAACATTGAAAGCTGCCACTGGACAACCTGTATATTAGATTTATCAAAAGCTTCTCTTAAGTATATTGATTTCCTCCTTGGTATTTTAGATCGCCTACTCAATATTGCTCTATAATCAGGTCATTTGTCCTGTCAGGCATCTTAGGTTCGTCAACGTGGCTATGAAAATAAAATTAATACTGTCAAAATGCAGGTCAGTAAAAAAATAAAACACCCGTACCATAATTTTTTTTTTTTTTTTTTTCTCTATTATAATCTGCAATCAGCATTTGCTTTTAGCGGATGTTTTGTGGGCATAGGTTAGATAGAGTGTGCCCTCCAATGAGAGCATCTACACGTAATCAGGAGATTAGGACATCCTTTCTTTTGAGGCGCTTCTGATAACTACGAGTAAGTAGTTCAGTTGCGAGTTTGTTTGGGTGGCGTTCCAGCCTCTCTCTGTATCTTTCTGTCATTTGTGTAAACTCCGATTTCACAGTGTTCATACCCAACTGTTCATGTATTTCCATGTTAGTGATGTACCATGGGACATTCGAGATTGAGCGCAGTATCATATTTTGCATTCGTTGTAATATGGCAATGTTTGAGTTACTGGCACTTCCCCATAACTGAACGCCATGTAGCCAAACTGGTTTTAAGATGGCTTTGTAGATGAGTAGCTTGTTGTTTAGTGATAGTTTATTATGCCTTCCTAGGAGCCATAAAAGGTTGTTGTATCTTATCTTAAGCTCATCTCTCTTTGTTTTTATGTGTTGGCGCCAGGTTAAACATCGGTCAAGGTGTAGGCCAAGGTATTTTACGCTGTCTCGTTGGGGAAGTGTGTTGTTCTCCATTTTCACAGCTGGACAGTTGCCCTTCCGCAAAGTGAAGGTGACATGGACGGAATTAGCAGCGCTTGCCTTGATGCGCCATTTGTGGAGCCAATTTGTTATTTTGTCAAGGCCAGTTTGCAACATTTCTGAGGCTTCATTAGCATTCTTACTGCTTGCCAGAATCGCCGTGTCATCAGCAAATGTCGCAGTTATTGTGCCCTCTGTGCTCGGTAGGTCACACGTATACAAGGTATACAATAAAGGTCCCAAGACTGATCCTTGGGGAACGCCCGCTTTGACTTCATAGAACTCGGAAGTGGCTTCAGCCTCTTTCGCTTGGTACCAGCGTTCTGTCAGGTAGGAGTAGTGGATAGAGGCTGTGTGACAAGTATCTTTTTATTTTAAATAGTAATCCCTTATGCCACACTCGATCGAAGGCTTGTTGGATGTCGAGAAAAACTGAGGAACAATACTCTTTGTTTTCCAGGGATTTCCTTATTTTCTCAGTAACTCTATGAACTTGCTCCGTAGTGGAATGATGTGATCTGAATCCAAACTGGTGGTTAGGAATTATTTGTTCTTTTTCAAGTATGGGAAGTATTCTGTTTAGGAGAAGTTTCTCGAAGACTTTCGACAAAATAGGTAATAGGCTAATTGGCCTTATATGAGGTTACATTGTTGGGTGGTTTTCCTGGTTTATGAATCATCAGAATTTGTGACATTTTCCATTGTTGTGGGATGTGTTGCACTCTAAGGATACCATCGTAAGAAATATCACTGCCTTTTTTGGAAGCTGCTTCAATATCTCCTTCGTAATTAAGTCAAAGCCAGGCAATTTTTTGTCTTTAAGGTTTTTGATAACCCTACAGACCTCTGAAAATGTTATGGGAGCAGGTGGTAGTGACATCTGATGAGCTTGACTTAAATTTTGGTCGATATGGTCTTCAAATTGTTGGTCGTTCTTGTCGTTAGGACAGAAAATTCTTGTCAGGTGTTCGGCAAAAGCGTCTGCCTTTTCTTGGAGTGTTCTGGCCCACTTTGAGTTCATAGTTAGGGGTGGTTTAGCTATCTGAGGTCTATCGTAGTTCTTAGTGAATTTCCATAGTGAGTAATTAGTGTCCTCATAAGCAGTCAATGATTCAAGCTGTGTCTGCAGAGTATCATCACGTCAAGCCTGTAGCATTTCCTTTAGGGTTTTACAAGCACTATTTAAATTCTTCTTGTCTTCTGTTAGTCTGCTTTGATGCCAGATTCTACGAAGACGTCTTATGTATGTTATGTACGTCTTATGTAGGACTGCGCTTTTTATTTGTATGGGATAGTTCGTTGGTATAACCTGGGGGTTGAGTGGAGGAGTATTAATCCAACATGCTTCTTGTATCAGTGTTGTAATATGTGTTGTAGCGTTTTCCACTTCCTCTGGTGTTTTTAGAGCTACTTTTAGCTGTAGATGTTCTTCAACGTAGTCCCTAAATGATTCCCAGTCAGTTTTTTTGTTGTACAATGTTTCTGGCCTTGTGACTTCTATTAACTTCGTGCTTATGGTTAACATGACAGGTGTGTGGTCTGAGGAGCTGTCATGATTCTGCCTTGATGTTGTATTTTGAAAGTCCTTTAGCCACAAAAAAATCCAGTAGGTCAGGAATTTTATTCGGGTCACTCGGCCAGTATGTTGGCTCGGCTGTTGTGGCAGTAGTCAAGTTATTACTGGTAATACTTGATTTGAGTTGCCGGCCTCGAGTTGTTGTTAGTCTTGAGGCCCAGCACGTGTGTTTAGCGTTCCAGTCGCCGCCCACTACAAAACGGTTACCAAGCGTACTGAAAAAATGAGAGAACATTGCTTCGCTTACTTTGTGTTTTGGTGGACAGTATATTGCCGAGACAATCAAGTACCCATGCTTATCTTCGACCGCTATTGTGGTTGCCTAGAGGTAATCATGTCTGTAGCTAGGAAGTAGATGATGTTTAATAGATTTTTTTACTATTACTGCAGTTCCAGCATGGCTAGTTCCATCAGGGTGGGAAGTATGGTAACAATTGTGGTTTGCGAACTTAATACATGATGCAGGTGTACAGTGTACTTCTGAAATTAGCAATACATCAAGCTTGTTTTCCGTCATTAGAATCTCTGCATCATTTTTGTTTGGAGCTAAACCATTTATGTTCCAAGCAGCTATATGTAGAGTTGTACCAATTTTGATAGTTTATCTACAAGTTTGACTATGAGACTCATTAGAGTGCCCATTTGTTGGAGTATGATATCAAACTTCTCAGTTTGTTTTAAGAGTATTTCTTCTAAAGACAGTGACTCTTTTGTGTTGTGTGTGAATTGCGTGCTACTGATGGAGTTAGCATTTGTCGTTTGTAGTACTTTAGCATATGACTTTTTAGTAGTCTTTTTGTCGTCTCCAGGTTCAATGTTGTTGATATTCAAGTTGTTTGGTGTTTGAGCTTTTCTGTCCATAAAGTTACTTTTAGGCACGATCTTCCGAGTACGTCTAAGTAGTATTTCTTTGTATACCTCACATCCCTTATAATTAGCAGGGTGGGGACCGTTACAAAGGGCACACTGGGCTGGGGTATTACGATCGCGTTTAGTACACTCCGATGTTTTGTGCGACTGTCCACATTTCACACATCTGTATGGGCGCAGGCAATAGTTTTTGGTGTGTCCATATTGCTGGCATCTCTGGCATTGCACTACAGATTTTTTCTTCTTTGGATCTTCCATTACGATGGATTGGTGGTATATATACTTAAGGCTCTTGGCCGCAAGGTCCGGAGATTAGGTTGACAAAGAAGGTTGAAGTAGGGATTTTATCAGGACCATATTTAGCGTTAATAATTTCGCCTGTGATTTGGTTACCAGTGGCTTCTATTTCTTCTTTTATGGCGGTTATTAGTGTTGATGGGTGAAGATTCCTGATGACGAGCCTATAGCATCTATCATCTTTCCTGGTAAAGGTGTGACCAATTAGTCCATTTTCCCTTACCAGAGCAATGAGTTTTTTGTAAACCTCTATATCTTTGTTAGTTATTCTCAGCTGATTTCTAGTCACTATTCTGTATGTAAATTGACCTCTATCTGCAGCAGTTTCCAGTATTGTTGTGAGCTTATTAATATCTTCTACTCCATAGAGAATAATTGGAGGAGGTTTATTGGGTTTCGTTGGTAAGGAACCCGGTTCATCTGTCAATTCAACAGCTAAACCGCTGAATTTGTTGGTAGTTTTAGTAGCCTCTGGTGATGGGCTGCCAGCGGCTTTCCTTTTTTTTGTGGGATTTTTTTATTTCGGGTCCCTTTGCCACGATGGTGGAGCAGGTGGGTTTTCCTGAGAGGGAGTTTCATTTTCAGTGTTCATTCCAGAGTGGAGATTGGTTAGATCACTCACTGAAGCAGATCTTGGTCTGCCAATGAAAAGGCTAGAATGAAATGCCTGCTGAATATATTTGTTATTGCTGCCAGTAGCATTCACTAACACAGGAGCCTGGTTGCCTACTCCCATGGTGGTATTGGTATTTGTATTTAGATCATTCATATTGGTTCCACGAGTGGGGTCGATAAAAGCTCCTGGGGTGACGCCCATTCCCACGGAGAAGGCAGTTATACAACAACAGTTCACCTAGGCTGTCAAGGTTGGTCGCTAGCGGCTAGCCACCTGCCAGTCACACATCCTTTTTGCGCGCCCCGCACCGTAGGATTAGGGGATTTTTGAAGATGTTACCTTCCTCGTAGTCCAAGTGGCGAAGCTCAGACTCCCGTTCCTGCAAAACATGACCACAGGTTTACGGTGCTGGGGCAACCCTTTCGGGCTGCACACTGGTTTTTTTGTCAGGGTTGTCTCCCTTAGCTAGATTTATCGGTTTTAAGGCGCCGATGACTCGCCTTCGCCCTTCTTAGTTTGCTATCAAGGTCACGAGGTAGATGTGTTGTGCAAGACTCGTTGTTGACCAGGACATTGCCCGGGGAATGGGACGACTCATATAAGTGTGTCCACTACCAGACTGCGGCGGCAGTTTGACAGTGGCGAGGACGTGTAAGATAGGACTTTATGATGCGCGTCTGATAGCCTAATCTTGCACTCTTAGGCGTACGCTACCGGCTCTAACTCAGCTTTTTCTAGGTACATACCTACTAGCATAACTATGCACCACCCGTACCATAATGAAATTTTTTTTGGTTTTATCGGTCTGTACTTCGGCTAAATTGAAATCAACTTTTTACCTAGCTGCCGCTATTGGACATTTCCTGTTAAACCTTATTTATTTTTTAATGCTGTCTCGCATGCCAACTTTCAACAATTGAAATTTGATAAAACATAAATAACATATTTATAATATTTTCTTATTCAACTCCTAATATATAATTTTAACGATCTAGGTCACTTAGTAGACAACATACCTGCATAACCCCAGTTTACTTTTGAACTCCTACAGTTGGAGGAATAAAGGAGTAACAAAAGGACAAACAACTACTAGGTTTTTTATTAATATAATAAGAGATTTTGCCTACAACTGTCCGAAACAGTCCATGTTACAGAAATCTCATAGTATACAGTCACATATCTATTTTTACTATTCATAATGGATTAAAATTAATTGACCACAACAAGTAAACAAATACATCAGTTAATATGGTAACCACGAATAATACATAAACGGTCTGAGATTTCTTGGACTTTTAAAAATGTATAAAAACTCTAAATTCATTTTGCATGTTTGTTTAGTGAGTGTGTATTTGCACTAGCATTTTATTATTATGGAGCCTTCAATGTTTTAGAGTCGTATATTAATATTTTAGATGTTTGCTGCATTTTCTTAATTTGTCCTTGTTTAGCTTGCTCTGTGTTTAATGTGAAGTCTATATTCTGTCACTAATGTTTTTGTGTCTATTTTTTTAGTCGTCACGTTTTATGACTCTTGTCTAAAGATAGCTTGCTGGGCCAAATAATTTTTCAGCTTTTATATTATCTGTATAAAATTATTACTGGATGCGACCAATCCCAGACGGCGTCTGTCGCCAAATCTACAAGCTAAGTGCATTGATCTTGGTGTTCAACATTAAAGGAGCTGTTGAAAATTTGGTGCTGATGCATTAGCACCTGGAGTCTAACAGATGAGTGTCACATTGTTCCAGAACAACAGTATGTACCAGCGGATAGTGCTACATCTGGAAGCAGTAAATCCTCCCTCCCATGCAAGGTTTGCGGTGATAAGGCATCCGGTTATCATTATGGAGTTACATCTTGTGAGGGGTGTAAAGTAAGTGTTATATTCTAAATCAAACTCTGCTATATAGGTACTGTGTAAGATACTATCAGCGCCACCTATTGCAAGTACAAAACCGTTGTATAGGTATTAAAATTGTAATATTTATAAAAATTTTATGAAACATAATTCAATAAGCAAAAATAATGTAAGCATTTAAACAAAATGCTATTGTACTGTAGTGTGTATAGTTGACAAAAAATCATAATTTTTTTCATTCATTGGTATTTTGATTCAAAAATATGCTGTAGCACCATGTCCCGAAATCGAGGAAGTCCTACCAATAATTATCAATACGTCTATCTAAAAGTATTCTCGCTCAAGCAGGTTAACTTTATATTTTAAGTCAACTTTTCAGCAGACTACGGTACACACTTTCACAACGTTTCAGCAGACTACTTTACTTTCACTTGTAATTTATGAATTATTTATCTCAGCTGTAGTGTAGAAATTACGTACTATCTCCCAAATTAAGTCCAATGAGACGACCCAGCATCCTATTATCTTCATACTGTTGCCTTGTGACAGGCCGCAACAAAGTGATTGTTAATTGCGACAGGCTATCTCAAGACAACAGCATGATATATCTATATGCTAGTACAATGTTGTGTCCTCTCATTCTTTCTAGCATGACAGAGTCTATCTGCCTTGGGGGTGTGTTACAAATAGACTTGTCACCAAGACTACAAAATTTGAACACTATTAAGGATCTTGTTTATTATTACATTATGATAATTTAACCCATTAACTTGCAGTTATGTTAGAGTAATATAAAAGTATTTTCGAAGTTCAACTATACATATATAAACTTTCATTACAGGGTTTTTTTCGGCGGAGCATTCAGAAGCAAATTGAATATCGTTGCCTTCGTGATGGCAAATGTCTAGTTATTCGTTTGAACCGAAACCGATGTCAATTTTGCCGTTTCAAAAAATGCTTGGCCGTAGGAATGAGCAAAGATTGTAAGTTAATGATTAATAGTAGAAAAATTAGAATGACAGTGATGAATGCAAGAAAATTGGTTAATGTGAGTTATCTAATGATTTCATAATAAATTGAAGCTTAATATCTACCATGATTAAAAAAGGAAAATGTAACGCGCGTGCCATTAAAAATCAAGAAGTTATATTTTAGTTAAAATAACCAATATAATAACCATTATCAATGCTTCCCATATATAAGCCAATGCTATCGTAAAAAATAATTGTGAGTTAATAAAAATTAATTAATACTAATAATATATATTCAAGCATATTCAAGTAAAAGTCATTCTTATGCCTAAATTAAGCAATTTACAAAGTGATTTTTTCAAAAAACAGTATTTTCCAATTTTTATTCAATAATTTCATACAATTTACCAATTATCTAAAAGAATTACAGTTTGTCTAAAATAATAATTCGAGATGAATTATTCTAAGTCATTTAAAGTTAAACGGTAATTTTTATTAAATTAATATCATTTGATATGTACCTAAATTTATTCCAAATGTAGTGTTTAATTTTACTTTCTTACTATTTATAAATGAACTTTTATTATTTTAACTGTATGAAAAAAGTTATAATTTAATTTACACTAGCGAATGTCTCTTAATACAAAAATATGAAATTTGCAGGTCATATGATGTCAACATCAACTATTGTCTCTACCTTCTGAATTGTGAATAAGTCTTTTGTTTACTTTAATAAGAATACTATGTAATTATTATATAAGAATAATCTTGTTAGTATAAAATAATTTGCAATAAACGTGCAATGAAATAATTGTGTACACCAAAGATAATGAAAAAAATTTTATACATATTGCTATATTACAGAAGAAAACATCAGGCAACATCTTGTCTTCAGATAAATGTTTTGAATATAAGTCTTAATCTACAAAAGGAGATACTCGTCTTTAGAACACCCCTATATGTTAAAAATAAACTAATGTCTTAGATAACATTTATTGACTGAATAGTCATTGATACTTTACCCATTAAAATGTTTGTGAGGGATTATTAAAATCAGAATGTTTGAGCCATTTGGCATGTCGGACTTGCTGAGACCAGCGAGAAAGTGGAGCTTGGTACTTTCTATGATTTTCTTTTGTAACTAAATCAAACTTAGTATTTTCATAGAACTTCTCCGCTTTAATTAGGTTGGTTCGAATAGTAGACAAATCTCTGTGCTCACCAAGTCATAAAAACTTAAAAAAATAATTTGCTACAGTAAAATAGTCTAGAAACATGAATAATCTGTCGAATCAGCTCTGCTGCGAATAATGTTAAAAATAATTCCATTTAGTAATGTATAATAATTCTGAGTAAAATAATTGTGATTTTATAAATATTTTAAAATATTACATAAATAATTTACAAAAAAATTACTGTAAGAGTAAACATTGATCATCTGATTATATAAGCAGTGTTTACAAAAAATGTTAAATGCCCTAAAGCTATTATATTTTGTAAATATGTCAATCTAATTCCTGTCAGCCAAAAGTAAAGGAATTTAATCTAAGTTTAAATTTGCATAAGTGCGTGAATTACAGGCCTTCCAGAGATTACTGAGTTGACGTTATGTTTAAGAAAGACTCTAATGCTTTATACCAGAGAGTTTAACCAGCCCAGTAAGTTTATAAAAAGTTTGGGCTCCAAAGTAATCCTGATATTGAGTAATTTGAATAAATGTTGTCTGTTTTCATTTTCGTTTTGTTCTGTGTTTTTATACATGTGCTTATATCCATAGTAGAGTATACTTTGTTTTCAAATTTAATTTGTTTTTGCGTTGACTGTAGATGTTGTTTTCATTAAAATGCATGATATTTAAATTGTGATTAATATTTAAATAGAACCTAATTATAAATAATTGACAGTATATTGCGTCATTTTACACTGTACATTGACAAAAAATTGCTATGCGAACAAATTCAACAAAATTTACAATAATAAGAAAGATTAAAAATTTTGTCAAGAAAACAATTGTTTAATTTTAGAATTTAAAACATTACAATTACAATTTAAAGAATTACAATTTACATTTCAACATTGTAATTCTCAGTAATTCCACTGGAATGTTAATTGAAAGTTTCAACTTTAAAAATATAAAGTTTTTTCTATGCTAATGAAACAATTGTACTCCTTAATATGTTAAATGGAAAATATGTACCTTTCAGTCCACTGAAACGATTCTAAATATTTTTAGCGGTGAGATATGGTCGTGTTCCAAAGCGATCACGTGAAAGGACTGCAGAACCAGCACAGCCCCCTGTGGCACAAGCTGAGGTACCCGATGAGTCTGATCTCATAATGGAAATGGGGAACTTAGTGACCGAAGCACATATAACCCATTGCCATTTTACTGATAATTTGATGCAGCAATTGGAGCGACGTCCTGTTGTTGTACCATCTATTTCTGCACTAAGAAACCCTGATGCAATAGCTCAAGCGGCTCCCTCAGCCACTGATGAAGGTCAAAAAATATGGCTCTTTGAATATCTTGCAGAACAAATGACACCAGCTGTGCAAAGAATTGTTGAATTTGCTAAACGTATTCCAGGATTTAATGATCTCACCCAAGACGACCAATTGATTACCATGAAGGTTAGTTTTAATCTAAATTATGTATAAAATAATTGCGTATATACATGATGTTTGTTAATTATAATAGCAAGAATTTTTTACTGAAACCTCCCAAAATATAAAATGAAAATTTTATATAATACTTCTTAATTTAGGTCTTTATAAATTATTTCTCTAAAATCAACAAAAATTTTTTTTTATTTTTAACACTTTCTCAATGATAATTAGATTGGAACTTTCCATTATTATAAACAGAACAAAGAACAATATTTTTTTTTATTTTTAACATTTTCTCAATCATAATTACATTGGAACTTTCCATAATTATAAACAAACAAAAACCGATATTTTTTATTTTTAACATTTTCTCAATCATAATTACATAGGAACATTCTATTATTATAAACAGAACAAAGAACAAGATTTTATAATTTTTAACATTTTCTCAATCATAATTACATTGGAACTTTCCATTATTATAAACAGAACAAAGAACAATATGACATATGAAAAATTTTTATTGACTGTAATCATCTTATTTTGTAGTAAGGACCTAATAAAAGCCAGCTTGCTATACCAATTTAAAAACACTTATGTTTTATACATGTTTAAAATTTTGCGCGTAAATAAGTATTAATTATTAAATAATCATATCTAATATTTATTATTTCTGTGGCGTTGTAAATATAATCTTTGTAAATTTGTATTTGGCGTTTCTCGTCATGCATTTGCGATGAGCATGTATTCCGTAATTGATTAATCTTGATAAAATTAGCGAATGTAATATAGCAATAATTTTTTTGTAATTGGAATATCAGGAATATAACATTGTTTCAGCTGGGATTTTTTGAAATTTGGCTAGCTAGTGCGGCAAGACATGCTACAGATTCGACTTTAACTTTTGAAGATGGAACCTACATCACCCGTCGTCAGTTAGAGCTCATCTATGACGTAAGTAATAATTAATATTATTTCATGTTCATTTTAATATTGATTCACATTAAAAAACACACTCTTATTAAATAAATTTTGTTTTTATAAAACAATGCACCAAATCACTTATTTTTACATGAATTGCAAAAGCAAGTGTTCGAAGTAGACAGACTTCAAAGAAATAAACTATCCACTTTACACCCTGAGTCTGACTCCAAAATGATTACTTTGTATTCAATATTTTGAAAAAAGTTTTGAGGTGCAGGAGATTTAATAGAAAGAATCCGATGAAGGCGGTGTTGAAAACGCATTTTGAGACCAAAGTTGTAAACTATTTTCTGACCAACTTAATTGGTGTATATTGGAAATGTGAAAAACACATTAAAACTGAAAAGACACAGGAAAACAATATTTTTCAATTTTCATTTTGTTTCTTTACACGCTAAGCTCAAAAGTTTTCAGCCTACCTTTTAGAGATTTATCTTTATAATGTACTTTATGGTTATTACTTTTATTCGATACAGCAAGGGACAAGATAACATATACATCCATTATATATCAATATACTCTTCTGATGATAGACATAATATTTCATTATATTATAGTAATACATCATATATGTGTAATGATATATTAGCATGGTAATATACTATAATATTAAAAACTGAAAGATAGTTTTTCATACAACATACCTAACCTTAATGAATTACATGAATGAACCACAAGTTGAAATGAATAATCTCATCTAAATAACAAGTAAAAAATGAAAATTAATTTTAAAAAATGAAAAAACCTGACCCCATGAAAAATAATAAATTAAAATTAATTTTATATATCTAATCAGAAAGAATCGGCAATGACAAAAATTTATTAATAAATAGTTGTTCTCGCTAACATTAAAACATCCTTTTTCTTTTTATTATTCAGAGCGCGTTTGCAGCATCCCTTTTCCGCTTTATCAATCATTTTAACAACGTGGGTCTTGGTGAATCCGAGATTGGCATTTTTGTAGCTTCCGTGATCATGTCCCCGGAACGACCTGGATTATCAGACCACATGCGTATACAAACTGTCCAAGATCGTTTATTAGAAGCATTTAAGCTGCAGGTAATTATGATATTTTCTATACGAATCTGGCTTATAAAAGTATTATTATGGCTTTTAAAAATATTAAAAGAGGCTTGCTTGTGATATTTTACGTAATCATTATGTACAAACATATTGTTCATAATTACTTTTGTGAAATAAAAGATCTGTACAAGTAAATTGCTATACCAATACAAACAAATTATTTAATATTATGTATTAACTAAAATAATTAATGAAATTATTATTTACCCTTACCAAAAAGGAACTGGAAAGTAGATTTAATGGTTTTTTTTTATATTAAGATACAAGATATTTTAGTTAATTCTATAATAAAATATGCAAATATAAATAGATACAAAAATTGTATACATAAATCATTCAATATATATAAAACAATTTATTTTCAGGGCTTCATTTTGGAACTATGTGCAAACATAAATCTTTTAATATAAACAAAAAATGTATTTTTGAGTTTCATAATTTTGATGACAAACTTAAATTCACAAAATTTACTTTTAAAATAATGTTAAAGTTGAAAATATTTTAGGAATGTAATAATTATTTGGCCAAGTAATATACAATATCGATAATATTCTCTTAGCTGTTCTCATATTTAAAACTTTTCTCCGTTTGAAGGCATCACGAAACAACAATATTCTAGGTGGCCTCGGCCACTCTATGCAGAATGGCTCTAACAATTTGGGTGCAGTAGCCACGTCATTACTATTGGAGCTTCGGAGCCTGGGTGTTCGACAAGCAACCCTAATTCACTGGTACCGGAGCAACTGGGCGGTGCTTCGTCTCCCCGCTCTATTTGCTGAAATACTTGATATACCGAAGGTTGACGATGATGAAGTGCGCTAAGATGAATGTGTTATGTGAATGTGAGCCAAGCCCAAATTTAATGTTATGAAAACATAGACACTTGTATAAAAACTATGTAATCTTATAATAATTTAAACTATAGTATTTATTTTGGATTTGTTTTATCTTTTAAGATATTTTTTCTTATTTATTGCATATTATTTTATTAATGTTATAGATATGATTTTTAAACAAACTTGAAAATTCTGTACGTATCAGTATAAATTTTTTGTTATTTGTTTTGTCTATTTTTTATTGTAAATATGGAAGCGAAATACTGTCTCTATTTTTAAATGATATAACAGAATAATTAAAAATATGATACTTTATTTAGCGCAACGTAGGTAATTTTTTTTTATTGTAGTAAAATGAGACATTTTCCTCAAATTCAAAACTGCCACTAATGCGAATAATAGTTATATATTTTATAGGTTTATTTTAAAATATCATAGTGTATCTCTAAACCGATCTCTTTTTTCGCATACTTTACTGAATCTATCAAATTATAATTATAAACGAACTTTACTTTTGAATGACATAGTCTGAAATCACTTCCACTGTCTCAAAAAAAATTCAGAACAGTCACATCTTTTTCGTCGAAATTCATATATGCCAATAACAGAAATTAGTCAAAAAACTTATGTGTATTATATTACTATGATTAATTATTATGGCATTATTGTAATAACAATTCAAGCAAACTTGCCACAATTAAATAATGAAATATTGTTTCTTTAAAACATTGAATAGAAAAATTTTTACTAACTGAGGCCCATACAAAAGTAGCTCATTAGGTATTAAAAACCTTCTTAACAACATACTTAAATATCACAAACTGTCACAGAACTGTTTTTATGAAAATGTTTGTTAACCATATTTGAAGAAAAATGTGGTAATTACTTACACTATATTGTATTACACAAAACAATCACATTTGGCAATATTTTCTGCTCAAAATTTTCTTGCGCTTTTAAATATAAACTAGCTCATTAGGTATTAAAAAGCTTCTTGACAAGGCACTTAAATATCACAAACAAGTGTGTTGCTTACCCGCAGCGGTGATATCTATGTAGCTGTTCACAGGTTATTCCCCCGAGTAGCGCTGAAAAGTGTGCTCAAGTATCATATGTACGAAAAAGATTACAAGTAATTATGAATATTAATATCATATTTCTAAAAAAAGTCATCAATTAAATTTATTTTAACGACAATCAACGACAGTCAAGGAATAACGTCTTTCTTTGTCCGATACTTATTCCCGGACACCGTATATTATATATACACTTTTTGGTCACCATTTGGTCAGTTTTATAATATTTCTTCAATAGCCTATAAAATTTTGGAAAAAAGCATAACTTCGAAGTGGTATAATGAATTTTTTCTTATAAATTACGAATTCGACACAAAGATCAAAAGTAAGAAGATAAAAAGTCACATCCGATTCACAAATCATAATTGATATTTTTACAATCATAATTGATATTTTTACAATAAACATTCAAAAAAATTCAACATAAATCGCACATTTTTCTGAAATCTTTGATACTTGTAAATCAAAGAAATATTAATCTGACATAAAATATGTGCAGAATTTTTCTTCTAAAGAATGAAAAAGATTCAATTTTGTTCTGAACCATTTTACTGTAAAATTAAAGAAAATAACCAAAAAAATAATTTTTCTCATATGAAGGATGAAAAGTTTAAATTTAAATTTAAAAGTTGAATTTAAAGTTTAAATTGTATTATGCAAATTATTTCTTAACATTATTTATTCTTACATAAACGATTACATATTATCTAACAATCAATTTATTACAACTGTCGAAGAAGTGAGTAGTGTTATAACATATTAACAAAAAATTATATCCGGTGTAAAAAGTCAATTAAAATATGATTGCGACATGGAAAATATTTAATAATTTTTATTCAAATAATAACTCACAACACCATGCAAAAAATTGATAGACTAAGGATTAATTTATAAAACTTTATAATGGCTTTTGAATGAATAGTGGCTGAGAATGTAGCACTGTCTCCATTGGATGTACAGAAAATGACACAAGACTAAACTCTTGGGGTTAATCTTGTGATGTTTACAAAAATAGCAAATTTAGTTATATGTACCTGCATGTTTAGACCATAATCATTTGAATGTTAAAGTTGTAAGCTTACAGATGTTTTAAATTTTAAGACTAGGGTTTAATCCTAGCTTGTGTGTAATTAAGATTAATGTAATTTATAATAAATTTACCGCAAAAAAAATTATCAACGATACATTAATATCTAATAATCTTGCCATGGCATGACATTTTCAAAAAGGATGTCTATAAATTATGTGTTCTTTGTGTGTTGAATAATTTACATAAGATAAAATATACTGTACATATGCTTAAAACAATGCATTGAAGTAAGCGACATTCATAATTTCAATACGAAAAGGCCAAATTGTTTTTATACATTAACAAGAATTAAGTAACCATCAATTCAATGAATGTCGATCACTTATCTATTTGTGTAACTTTTTGTGTCAATGTATGTAATTAATGTAACTTTTAATGTATGTAATTTCTGTAACTTTTAGCCATCCTTCCCCCTCCATTTTAGACAATAATTTCCTTACAGTATATAAAAATATTTATTTTTACTAACTGAGGCCCATACAATCATAAATTGCAATTTTTTCTGCCATTTAATATGTAAAGTAGCTCATTAGGTATTAAAAACCTTCTTAACAACATACTTAAATATCACAAACTGTCACAGAACTGTTTTTATGAAAATGTTTGTTATCCATATTTGAAGGAAAATTTGGTAATTACTAACACTAAATCGTATTACACAAAACAATCACATATTGCATTATATTCTGCCCTTTTAAATATAAACTAGCTCATTAGGTATTAAAAAGCTTCTTGATAACGTACCTTAATATCACAAACTGTCACAGAACTGTTTTTATGAAAATGTTTATTAACCATATTTGAAGAAAAATGTGGTAATTACTTACACTATATTGTATTACACAAAACAATCACATTTGGCAATATTTTCTGCTCAATATTTTCTTGCGCTTTTAAATATAAACTAGCTCATTAGGTTTTAAAAAGCTTCTTGACAAGGCACTTAAATATCACAAACAAGTGTGTTGCTTACCCGCAGCGGTGATATCTTTGTAGCTGTTCACAGGTTATTCCCCCGAGTAGCGCTGAAAAATGTGCTCAAGTATCATATGTACGAAAAAGATTACAAGTAATTATGAATATTAATATCATATTTCTAAAAAAAAGTCATCAATTAAATTTATTTTAACGACAATCAACGACAGTCAAGAAATAACGTCTTTCTTTGTCCGATACTTATTCCCGATCACCGTATATTATATATACACTTTTTGGTCACCATTTGGTCAGTTTTATAATATTTCATCAATAGCCTATAAAATTTTGGAAAAAAGCATAACTTCGAAGTGGTATAATTAATTTTTTCTTATAAATTACGAATTCGACACAAAGATCAAAAGTAAGAAGATAAAAAGTCACATCCGATTCACAAATCATAATTGATATTTTTACAATCATAATTGATATTTTTACAATAAACATTCAAAAAAATTCAACATAAATCGCACATTTTTCTGAAATCTTTGATACTTGTAAATCAAAGAAATATTAATCTGACATAAAATATGTGCAGAATTTTTCTTCTAAAGAATGAAAAAGATTCAATTTTGTTCTGAACCATTTTACTGTAAAATTAAAGAAAATAACCAAAAAAATAATTTTTCTCATATGAAGGATGAAAAGTTTAAATTTAAATTTAAAAGTTTAATTTAAAGTTTAAATTGTATTATGCAAATTATTTCTTAACATTATTTATTCTTACATAAACGATTACATATTATCTAACAATCAATTTATTACAACTGTCGAAGAAGTGAGTAGTGTTATAACATATTAACAAAAAATTATATCCGGTGTAAAAAGTCAATTAAAATATGATTGCGACATGGAAAATATTTAATAATTTTTATTCAAATAATAACTCACAACACCATGCAAAAAATTGATAGACTAAGGATTAATTTATAAAACTTTATAATGGCTTTTGAATGAATAGTGGCTGAGAATGTAGCACTGTCTCCATTGGATGTACAGAAAATGACACAAGACTAAACTCTTGGGGTTAATCTTGTGATGTTTACAAAAATAGCAAATTTAGTTATATGTACCTGCATGTTTAGACCATAATCATTTGAATGTTAAAGTTGTAAGCTTACAGATGTTTTAAATTTTAAGACTAGGGTTTAATCCTAGCTTGTGTGTAATTAAGATTAATGTAATTTATAATAAATTTACCGCAAAAAAAATTATCAACGATACATTAATATCTAATAATCTTGCCATGGCATGACATTTTCAAAAAGGATGTCTATAAATTATGTGTTCTTTGTGTGTTGAATAATTTACATAAGATAAAATATACTGTACATATGCTTAAAACAATGCATTGAAGTAAACGACATTCATAATTTCAATACGAAAAGGCCAAATTGTTTTTATACATTAACAAGAATTAAGTAACCATCAATTCAATGAATGTCGATCACTTATCTATTTGTGTAACTTTTTGTGTCAATGTATGTAATTAATGTAACTTTTAATGTATGTAATTTCTGTAACTTTTAGCCATCCTTCCCCCTCCATTTTAGACAATAATTTCCTTACAGTATATAAAAATATTTATTTTCTGCAAAAGCGATTCACAAAATTATTTAAATAGAAATGTTTTTTTAAATATGCAAAATTTTATTAAAACTCAAATTTGAATTTACAAATGGTACATAATACTTTAGAATAATTAACTGTAATTGCTTAGTACCGAAACTGATAATCTACCTTATAATTACCAGAATCGTTTTCTATTATAACAATCCGGATCGTACATGGTTAAAAGATTATACATATTAATATAGAACCTTTGTGAAATATGTAGAGATGTTAAAATAAAATTCTATACATGCAAATATTTTATAATTAGTCTTTATTAAGGATAACTTGATAGTTATATATATAAAATCGTCCAAAAAAAATTGTTTATTTGAATTTGGGTATTTATAAATGACCCAAATTCATTAAATTAGTTCACAAATTTCACTTTGAATATAATATTTGTTTCGAACTACGCAATGGATATAATGTTTAAAATAAAACCAAAATCATATTTTTATCCTTACTCTCGCAGTATTACAAGATATACTAGTTTCCTTGTTGTTTATCTTAAGTATGTAACAATAAATTTTAAAAAAAATCCTGATAAATTTTGAATATATGATGGTTTTAGAATCCGGAACATTTTACAATTCTGGGTAAGATTGAAATATCAATTCAAAAGCCTGAAATTTTATATAAAAATATAGTTAATATAAACCTAGCATTACCAACGAGGTAAAGGGACATGTCTTGAAGAACTTGAGCAATGGGTAAGGGTAAAAATATGAAAATTGTCTGGAGAGTAAATAGTTAAAATGAGTTGAATCATACTTATGATGATTAGTTACGAATTGAGTAAGATGGTACTTAAACAGGGTATGTATAGTATGAGATGCATGCTTAGGTGTGAAAATTTTGTATGTAAGGTTTTAAATTAACCAATGTAGGACATACTTGATGTAAGACTTTGTGAATCACTAAAACGTAATTCAGTACACAAACCATTTACTTCAACTTTTATATACAATGTTATGTAAATCAGGATATATCAGAAATATTTGATAAATTGTTCAATATAGAAATAATAAGTGATCAAAATTTTGAATAATTAAGGCATTTAGTTTTAATTAAGTGGTATTTAACAAAAATTTTAATTAAATTGTCTAGTTCTATCTACATTATTCTATAAAAAATCATATTTTTGCATTGATCTATGGTCAAAGGCTTTACCTAGAGAATATCTGTTTAACTAACTTCCTAAAGTTAAGTAAATAGATTTATTTAAAATAATACACTTGGATGAAATAATTGTACAAAACAGACAGTATACCGGGATAAGTATTTTTTTTCCACTAGCATAATATGTAAGTAAATTCATTTGAAAAGCACTTGGTTTCTGGCCGGGCTGCATATGATCTCGATTATTATATGAAACTTAGAAAAACTTTTCCGCTTAGAAAAAAAATCATCGGTGTTACTAAAAATGAGATAATTTATTATTATTTACTAGTCACAATACTGATTTTCTTCAAAATAACTTAATCTTTAACTTGGATTGTAATTATAAGAATAATGATCAAATCGTTCTTATAATATAATTTATTCTAATTGGTAATAAGACGAATGAAACATTTCCAAATGTATAGCAGATTTGCAATAATACATTTTCAGATAAAACTTGCGGAATTAATATTTTATTAAAACAATCCTCCTGAAACTTGACTTTTATACAATGCATAGATTGTTTACATACAATGCATATAATCTTTGCACTTTCACATTTATTGAAGTGTTCAGTATACAAATCTGTACAGAATAACAAAATTAATGCAAACAACACCAGGTTTTTCCATATAATTCATAACGTAATTCAATAGATCCGTTTATACATTATTTCATATTATTATATCCAATAAAAATTTAAATTAAAGTAAGACCATTATTTTTTACTAAATTGTTAAACAAATCAACTTAAGGAGGAAATTTCAAGATAAAAATTTTCTTGTCCCTAATTTTTGCCAATATATTTACACCCATCCCCTGTCTTAAACCATCAATGAGAAATTTAAAAAAGATCTGGGGTTCTTGAGAATTTAAAAAAACTATTAATTTACTGCAACCATGTAATGACACAAAATCTAATTTGCTATTGAATTTACATTACTTACCTGTTTGTTTTAAGTGGAATCTAAATTGAAAGATTGGTAAATTTCATCTAACCAATTTTTTTTCAAAGACTTATTAAAACCTATAAGATGACTGTAATTTTACTTACAAAACCAAACAAGTATTACATCCATCCCAACATCTAATAGTAACCACATTTACACATATTGACTATTAGAAATTAATTTTGATGTTTTACTTTAATTAAATATGTTTTATATATTTATTTCAAAATATTTAGAAATCTACGGAGAGAAAGTTTTTCTAGACTTCCATCATGTTACCAGGTTTTGGGACACGGTGCAAATATAAAAGCTTCTATTTATAATTTAACAGGTATGAAATTCATTGCCTGAGATATATTTACATGTAACCTGTATATTAATTTAAACTAGATCGTTATATTTTTTTTCAGCGAAATGTTTTTTTGCTTATAAATTGTTGTTACAGAAAAAAATAAATATTTTGCAACTAAGTTTAGTCAATCTGAAAATTCTCTTTTATATAAAGAGTTGTAATCAATAATTTATCAAAATCATAGCAACGTGGTAATTACAGAAATTTCTTTTTATAATTGACACGAAAATTGTTTGCCTAAAATCCTGAATACTTTTCCTAAATCTGTTATGTTATAAGTTGCTCCTTTGCTATTTCCACAGAAGATACCTTTAATAAAAAAATATTTTTGAAGGTAAATCAACATAAACTTTAATTGTCAACCTGAATTAATTTGATGCTGGAATAAAAGCAAAAAAAGTTTACCATGTTCATGATTTTCATGGAAAAAAACCCACTTTTCTGATACCAAACAATTTTTAAAATATCTTTTAACAAATTCGTTCTTCAAAGTACTTGCCTTTTACTTAAATCTGCTTAGCTGGATCACCTAAAATAATTACAAATCTGAATGTGTTATGTTTCATTTAAGAAATCTTTATTTGTATGTAATATCAGTCAAAACAATGTTGGCAAAAGCATTGCTCTCTCCAATGAATAGAAAACTTAAAATGTTAAATTGATAATAATATTATTTTAAACGTTATTTTTCTTTGTTATTCATATTATTATTAATTTTATTTGTTAAAAAGATTTTCTCTATTGACAAAAGTTGATATTATATTTGTTTTTCTTAATGACAAGTAGCAATTAGTATCATATTGATGTAAGCCTTAAGGTTCATATATATTGAATTAGATTTTAAGTCAGCCAGTGATGAATTTTAGTGACTCTTATATCTTAAAACCATAGACATATGATACATTTAATAATATATCCGAAGAACTTGAAATATTATTGATAAAGTTTTGAAACCAGATTTTGTTGTTTCATTTATACTCCTTTATGCATATATTGTAACGGACAACGTTTTTAGTAGAATAAACATAGATTACCGATCACATTTTTGCCCTCAAATCCACAAAAAATGTTATTTATACAAACATGAACATAAATTGATTCTAACAAAATTGAATTTTTATAACAATCCAACTTTACCGAGTTAACTAGCTTTTATCCATGACATTCGTTCGTTTAGATTTTTATGAATGTTGCAGAGTTTCTCAAAAATACTCTTGACCTTGATAAAAATACTTATATCTTAAATTGAACTTTAAACTGAATTGCTGTGACAGTCTCGACACATATATATAATCCAAACTCCATTTGAGAAGGTTGTTTGTACAAATTCCGTTTGAGTTGTTCCAATGGTTTCTGTGTGATAAACAAATAAAAAGAGAAACAAGTCCCTTAGAAAAAATTACGATTAACAATAGCTGAAATCGCTTTTAAGGTGGGAATCAGCTTTGGCAGTGCTCACACTTCAGAAAGTGTCCGCAAGGTTGGTACCTCGTCTTCTCACCAAAAATAAAAAACGGAATCATATGGAAGCGTGCCAACGGCATTTGAACCGCTATAAGGCTAAAAGGGTAAAGTTTTTTGTACCGTACATCACAAGTGTGTGATGAAACTTTGATGTACCATTGCAACCCAAATTGTAGCAAACAAGTATGGAATGTCAAAAAAACAAAAAACTGTCAAAGCCAAAACTCGGCTCTTGGCTGAAAAGGTTTTGATGACCATATTTTACAACTTTAAAGAAATCTTACTTATTGATTTTCTCCACAAACATTGAATTGTTAATGCAGCGTACTACTGCCAACTTTTAGATAATGCAGAAACGACATATCTTCGGAAAAGATGTGGCTTTCTCATAAGGGACGTTATCATGCAGCAAGACAATGCTCGACCCATACAGCTGCCGTAACAATGAAAAAAATTGAAATGTTGTGGGCTACACTGGAATATCCTCTCTATAGTCCAGACTTATCACCCTGTGATTACCACCTGTTTGAACCGATGAAAGAAGCTCTTGGAGGACAACGTTTTAAATGACGATATTGTAGTTGAAGTCTTAGTGCATAATTGGCTCATGGCACAACCATCATCATTCTACAACCATCATCATAACGGGATAACAAAATTATCCATGTGTTGGGAAAAATTTGTCACGAAAGCCGAAGTTTAAGTAGAAAAATAACAAAATAGTATTCACCCTCTAACTATTTGAAGAAAGTTTTTCTATTACTGGAAAACTGCTTTCCTTACAAGTCTTTGCACGTTCATTTTCTCATTTCTTTCTGCTTTTTTTTAAGCATTTACATATTAAATATACGATAAGCAGAAAATGTAAATTAAGTTAAAAAACTGTAATGAAGTCATAACAAAAACAAAATTTGTATGATGAAAACCTTTTTGTACAAAGTGCACTCTTTTATTTCGTAGCTCGATTGAGAACATTCTGAATATTCCTATCATTGATATTAAAGCAAAAAACAACTTAAATATAAAACAACTTGTATCAATATTAGTGAAAAAGTAACGGCATCAATGCACAAATAAAGAAACATCTCAAGGGAACACAAATTGTACAATTCCTCATTAAACGCCAAGCGCCTTCCAAAACCTAACAATATAGAGATTTTAGATTTTAATAGTTGTTTTTACACAAAAATATATACTCATATTATTATATCCTCTGAGGTGGCACAGATAGCAGTACTTTATTTGCTACCAATAGTAAGTCTATCAATCCACGGACATACTTACCATTCCTTATACATTAAACTTTCCTTTATCATAATTAGCATATCACCAATTACTAAAAAACAATAAAATTACAGACAGAAATATTGAATTACACTACCATAAGTAAAAAATAACTACTGAAAGGGTCAGAAGAAATGATTCAATTAACGGAAACATTCACATATTTTATTTTAGCACTTGTTAGTATTACATTTAACTATCACTGAACATAGAAATTGTGAAAAGAAATATTTATAATCATAGCACATTTTCAAGTGAAACACACATTTTAAGAAGTACAAAGGATGTATTAGCCAAATGAAACCAACCTGAGAAGCAAAGTAGAATTTATATTAATAATTAATGAAAAATAACTTCTACCCAGTTAATTTTAGTGACACAAAACTTTCTAAGTAGACCAGTTATATAAACTTTTTTATTCAATTATATAATTGGTAACTCTTGGTCGGTGTGGAGCCAGTGTATAACCATCAAGAAAAACATATGTTAACTATTCGACAAGCAATTATTGCCTATCATAACTATTAAAAATATTATGTTAAATTTTACGAAATATATCTACATACATTCTCAAGTGTTTCTAGCAGGATCCATTTATAAACTGCTTGAAATAAGTTACTATGTGCAATAGCTATTAATGTAAGTCTAGCAGTCCTCTTTATGTTTAATATATTTAAATCTACTAAAATATATTACACATGTAGCCCCAGCATGATTTTATTTTGTCGCAAAATATCTCCCAATTTGTATTTTTATGGGATAATGAATTACATCAACATTAAAATACAGTTGAAATGTAAAGCCAAGTTCCAATCTAATTTATTTATTTTCCTTCAAGACTATTGTCCGATCTTAAACTGTATTGGTCAAATAAAAGTAAGAAATAATAAGTATCCATTCTAGATGGTTACTAGAAATAATGGCAAACTTAGAATTAACAGGTAGTTAAGACAAAACAGGCAGAATACTAACATAAGCTTAAACTGTTATTCTGAATACAAATGAATTTTAAACACATCTATGTTATCTACTTGAGGTGTTGTACCCTGCGTCGCCGGGGCAAGTAAGTAAAATAGTTAAAATCTTCATTTCCCTTATTGTCCAGTATAATTCATTACGATTTTTAAGAATAACTGTAGTGAAAGAGTCTTATAAGAAATTTAGGTAAATTCTAGGCAGATAGTGGTTGGTCTAAACCTCTTATTTCTATTTTCTAAGTAAACTACTATATATAATAAAGATTTCTGAATCCTAATCTCTGGAATAAAAAGAACTCTGCAGAAAACATACAGCATATAACTGTAGACTACAATGAAATTAATATAGTCAATGTAATGGTCCAGTTATCGGCTACATTTTAAATTATACTATAACAGAAAGAGAACTATCCTTAACTAAATAGCATATCCAAATTATAAAGAGTAAGTGGTTATAAAAATGGAATAAATCTTGATAGAGATTTAAAAGCAACAAAAAACAACGGCTTTTATGTACATAACAAACAGTTAACTATTACATTATAAAGGCATGGAAAAATTTGTCTAATAATTATAATAGTTACTGTATCGAAACAGTGAAATAACAAATATTTTATGTCAGGCATTAAGTATTTATTCAGATCTTTAATAGAAAGTAACTCCAGAAAGTATACCTCATATGTTAAAATAGTGTGTTAAATATGTAAATGGATGGAATAGTTTGTCCAGAGAAAAATGTTATTGACAATATATATATATATATATATTTATTTAAAAAAGAAATAATAATTATGCCTGTTATATTTCTTATGCTATTTCAATTAATTATATAAGTATATTGTAAAAATATGAACATTATGAACAATTTCATCCAACTTTATTATCAATAATTTTCAAAGTTTTGATTTGTCATCCCACTACAGCTTCAAACAATTAACTATTGGCAGATCTCCCACAAGCCATGTCAAAAAACATCATACCGCGTCAGTCACGCCTTGGAAAGGTGAAAATGGGGATATTCATGATAGCGGAATGGGTACTAATAATAATAATATTAATCTTTACAAATACTAAACTTTAATAATACAATCAAAATAAATAATATTTAAAGTTTCAACTAACAAATAAAAATCAGAGCTGAAGAAACAAACAATTTGGAAAATAAAGACAAGAATACATGTAATTATAAAATATTAGGAAGCTTAAATCAAATAATAGAGACTATTAAGAACATTCATAATTATTTTTAACACAATTGATATAGGAAACTATGTTCACATCTATATTAGTATTAAGAATAATAATTTATCATTAATTAACAATATAAAGTGACAAAATTACCTCAATATTATAACCAACAACTATCTTCCTATTATGATCATTGATTACTGAATTATTAACAAATACTGTCAACAACATCATAATTGCACTAACAAATTCATTCTCCAAACAGGGCAATTAAAATGTTTCTATCTACTCGAGTGATCAATTATAATACCAAACAATTACGACGAAATATTAAACCAGCTCATAAAAATCTTAGAGCACAAATAAATTTTACAAACGTTACTGGATTAAGACGCTCCAGAGTGCTGGATGTTTTACTAAGATCTACTCCTAAATTCTTAATAAGATGTACATTAATTAACGCCATCAAGTGATAACATCTCGTGGCCAGGTACTGCAAAAATATACCGCTGTCTACTATGATACGTCTCTAGATTGATTTAATTTATCATTGCGTACTATTTTAAAGCAATAATCTAGATCGCACTAATAAAAGTAATGAAAAAAGTGTATGAAATTGAAATAAATGAGAATAAATTTATATTCCAGGTCATGGGTGCTATCATTATTGGTTATAGTCATTTAATTCCCTCATTTTAGCCACTTTAACGAAATAAAAAAATAAACAATCATATATTATAATCATAACTTAATTGAATAATGATACTTGCTAGTTAGATTGCCGATGGCAACACTCATTCATCGTGTATGTTAATTGGGAATATTACAATCTTAGTTAGTCACTACATTTTCTTAATGGGAGAATCATTCAAAAGAAGTTACTTAGTACAAATATGAATTCACCAAAGGATTGATACTTTGGCAAAGGAAGAGGTCGACATATCTGACTTTCTTTAGCCTACTACAATTCACTACAACGTGCAAACAGTAATAAATTATTTTAAACATGGCTATTATCAATGGTTAATTTCTTATTAAAATAATTAATATTTCCTCACTGGTAAATAAATAGAAAATAATTTTGGATAAATTATGAAAAAAGGATAAGAGCGATGCACTAAAATGATTATATTTTACGTTACTTAAAATTACAATAAAATTTCGGCAAGGACTTTAAAGTTTTTTATCCACAGATTATTCTTTATCAATATTTGCATAATTATCATTAAGAATAAATAATTTTTATTGGCCACTCGGGAACAAAGTCAGATATTGACTAAAGCATCCTCAGTATGGGGTTCTGCTTGGTGAAAATGTTACTTATTTAACCCCAAAGTTTGTGTTAAAATATATGTCTATGTAATCAGATGAGTGAACCTACTCAAAGTAGAACAAATCAATAAATATCACAAGGAGCCATGCCACGCATTGAACTATGCTGCGGACCGAGGCAAGCGCTATGCGCTTTGCTCTCATACACATGGTGTTTTAACCAATCACATAGAAATATGACAATTTGCTTAATGTTTAAATCGCCTTGAGGAAGCTCGTAATACTGTTGATCAGAATAAAATAAAAAAATAATTATCTTATGAATAAACACAGCATAAAGAAAGAACAGAGCGCATATACAAAATAAATGGATGTACATAACTATTATATTATTGTTAATATAAAATTAGTAACTATATAGACAAAAATAGTAATATACATGTGAGCAAGTGACGTAATTGTGAACGAAACGCATTGAAACTTGTGTACTTTGCGTATGATGAATGTATGACAATGTGTGTACTGCTTGTATTCATATGTATTAAAGTTGACAATTAAATATGTAGAAATGTATTTGTGTCGGTATCTCTACATATAGAAAAGTGCAACATATTAATTTAATAGGTTGTAATATTTATGACTTATAATTAAAAGTTTCATTTCTTGGTTGGAGTTCCACGCTGTGTAAGACCCTCAAATCTCTTGAATGTATAGTTAATGAAGACCCAATCCTTATAGATCACTTCTCCGTCTTGTGGCAATGGTGCGGCAGCTGTGTAGAAAAGCATATCACGTTGCTATATTCAAACACAAACAACAATGTACACACAAAACTTTTAAAAAATATCTATCGGTTTTTCAAATTTATACTATAATTCATGTTATTGACTTTCCATAAAAAATTGTATAATAAAAAAACAATGCAATATGAATAATGAATGGTATAATTGACACTTCAATTAACAATTTCCTATTGAAAAGAAAATTTTGCTTCACTGAAAGGTTACATTAATGGAAAATTGCGTTACTATTACTCACGTATTTCTAATTTGACATCTGGGAAATCATCAAAGTTTGACGTATCATCAATGCTGCGCACTTGGACAGGTATAGCAGCAGGTCGCTCGCGCACATGGCCCCAGTCCACACCGCGGAAGAATGGAACTGACTTTACATCTTCTATTCCTCTCGATGAACCTAGCCTGTATTATAACATTTACTATTACCAATATCTAATAGGAAACATTTAGAATTTTCATTTCATTCACCACCCACATATCACCACTTATCCCAGATCACTTTACGGATATTAAAACTAAAAATACTGTAAAATTTTAACATTTTGTTCTATGAATGCACTTAATAGAGACCTACCTCCGATCCGGTTCAGAACAGAACCGAAGTATTGTTTCTCTAGCCTCCTCGCTTATTGGAACTTCTGGAGGAAATGTGAGGGATTCTCTCCAGGACATAACCTTCCTGTAGGTCTCTTGCGGTGACTCAGAACAGAATGGTGGATAACCTATCAGCATCTCATACCTACACACATAATTGCATAAATATTGATAGAGATATTTATAAATACAAGCCCATATGTCATTCATCTTCATTCTTTGTAATATTCACAGAATCTTTAACATTATATTAAAATATTAAATGTTTCTTTGTTCTTGGAAAACAATATTTTACTTTATACCAACAGTTTATAATGAAATCTTTTTTCACCTCAGATACCTTAAAAAATTAACAATACATACATAATAACACCAAGGCTCCACCAATCAGCTTGCGGCCCGTAGCCTGTCTGTAGGAACACCTCAGGTGCAATATAGTCCGGAGTACCGACCGTACTATAAGCCAGTGCGCGTCTGTTACGCTTCCAAGATTCCGCACGACGCTTCGAGTCCATAGGACTCGAACTCGTCGATACTGAATGGAAAACAGAAACTGTGAAGATAGATGATCGTGCTCTAATGAAAAGTAATTAAAACAGCATGCATGTAAGTGAAGGAAGCTTAAATGTAAATAAACATTAAGTAATAGAATTAGGATTATTAAATTAAATGAAAATTTTGCCAACTTACAGTTTCACTTTCGTTTACGAGTGTAACAGTTAATTCCACCGTTATCTACATAAACTGAACACATTGTAATTTTAAAAAGAAAAGCAGGTAAATGATACTGCCACAAAAGTTGCAACGGCAAACAATTGAAAATTCATCAACAAAATCAGAAATGAAAGCAAACTAAAATGAACAAAATCAGTGTTTTATATTTAACAAGATTCTGAAATCGTTCACCTATATAAAGCAAGAAACAAAAATGTGTAAATTGAGCCGTGGTCTGCACAGAACTAAATGAGTTTGACAGAATTTAACATTAATCAAGTGTTAGTAAAAAATAGCATCACTATAAAGAATTCCATGCTAATTTTTAAAACTATGCGACACTTGAAAGACGGAAGTATTTAATTAGTGAGTACATAGCTGCTTGCCCATTTCAAGCAAATGTATACTAATAGTAAACTTTGAATGACGTATTGATATAAAATACTCTTGTATATATATACATATAAGGAGAGATCAAAGAGTTCACGAAATGGGGTTAAAATAAGGTCAAAAAAAAATACTCTTGTATATATATACATATAAGTAGAGATCAAAGAGTTCACGAAATGGGGTTAAAATAAGGTCAAAAAAAAATACTCTTGTATATATATACATATAAGGAGAGATCAAAGAGTTCACGAAATGGGGTTAAAATAAGGTCAAAAAAAATACTCTTGTATATTTATACATATAAGGAGAGATCAAAGAGTTCACGAAATGGGGTTAAAATAACGTCAAAAAACATAGTACTATTTTTCCATTTCAATATATTTTCCCTTAACCCCATTACATTTCTCTTTATCTTGAAAATAAGCTAAAACTGCAGATTTGACCTCTTCTTCGACCCCCAATTTTTTTTTCACAAACTCCTTTTTCATTTTTAAGAACAATTAATAGTCGTAGGGGACAAGTCTGGGCTCTAAGGTGGATGTAGCAATATTTGAAAACCGCACTTGTGAAGGGCTGCCATTGCAACATGGCCCTTGTGTACAGGCGTATTGTCGTGCAAAAACAGCACACCTTTCACTAATTTCCCTCGCTTTTTCTCCTTCAATGTTTCTTTAAGCTGCCTCAATAGACCAATAAAGTACACTCCCATTATAGAAACACTCTTAGCTTTGATGTCAATCAACAAGATACTCTCTGTCCCAGAAAAACGTAACCATTATTTTTCCAACCGATTGCGACACTTGTGGGGTAACCTTATCAGGCTAATGGGCTCTTGCTTGGATTCAGGCTCATAATGATGAACCCAAATGTTATCCACTTGTAATAATTTGGCTTAAATTCTGCCTACTTTGAAGAGATTATGCCTCTTGTAAAACATGATTTTACTAGTACAAGACTCCCCATAAACCGATGACATCTCATTCAATACGACTTGTGATGTTTTTCGTTGCTTTATCAGAAACCTGACAACTCGAAACTCGATTTTGTCCATAATAGATGATTTCTTTCAGAATGACTTGCTTGATCGATGATAGCTCAGAGGTTAATGTCACAATTAAGCTGAAACTTGTTATATATACACATAAGGAGTCACTCATTAGCAACTATGTGAGTAAGAAACCCCACCTCTCGCCATGACACCATTCCGTGAACGTTTTGACTTTTAAATTTAACCGCTTGAAGGTTTTTTAAATACAATTTGTACCCAAAATTTAATGAACGAAGAAACAATAAAAATTCTCATGTTTATTAACATTTTCAAGTAACAAACATGCGAATTTATACCCATTCCATTTACAATTGAAAAAAAGAAAACAATTGGTTTGTAATTTTACAGAACTACGCTGACAAGTCGAAGCACTAAAAAGAGTATATGTATTTCATACAGAAACAAAAATACAAAGACGAAATTTAAAATTATGGTCAAAGTTTATGAATATTCAAAAAATAAACTTTCCCAATTTTTCTTTCTTTAATAGGAGTAAAGTTCATGATAAATAAAGTTTTGAATATTTATAATGGTCATATGAAGTAATATAAAAAATGTTTTTTTTTCGTTTTTTTTGATGCTACAAAGTGTCATCAAAAGGTGTCAAATTACAAAGTTTTTTTCCAGAGTTGAATTTATACGAAAATAAAGAGAAAATTATTTATCACTATAGGAACAGTTCCTAAGATGATACGTAATTTGGCAAGATGCTGTCATCTGGTGATAACAAACTTTTGGTTATGCTAGTGCCATTTTTGACTATACAAAACAATATTTAACTGTAAGTTGTGCTTTAATTAAATATAGGAAAACAGTGTTTATACAACTTTCTTTCTCAGTCAAATCTTTCATATTGTGAACTCTACCTTTCAAAAAATTCACATCATATTTGTTTATACAACTACTTTACAAACGTAACTTTTTTTTTAATTTCTCCCCTTTGTCAGTCGAAATCTTTCATATTGTGAACATTACTTATCAAAAAATTTATATCACAGTTGTTTACACAACTACTTGACCAACATAACTTTTTTTTTAATTTCTCCCTTTGTCAGTCGAAATCTTTCATATTGTGAACATTACTTTTCAAAAAATTCACATCATAGTTGTTTATACAACTACATGACTAACATAACTTTTTTTTTTAATTTCTCCCTTTTATCAGTCGAAATCTTTCATATTGTAAACATTAATAAATCAAACAATTTACATCATAGTATAGTTTATACAACTACTTGACAAACATAACTTTTTTTTTATTTCTTCCCTTTCTCAGTCGAAATCTTTCATACTGTGAAAATTATGTTTCAAAAAATTTACATCATAGTTGTTTATACAACTACTTGACAAACAACCTTTTTTTTAATTTCTTCCCTTTCTCAGTCGAAATCTTTCATATTGTGAACACTACTTTTCAAAAAATTCACATCATATTTGTTTATACAACTACTTTACAAACGTAACTTTTTTTTTAATTTCTCCCCTTTGTCAGTCGAAATCTTTCATATTGTGAAAATTACTTATCAAAAAATTTATATCACAGTTGTTTACACAACTACTTGACAAACATAACTTTTTTTTTAATTTCTCCCTTTGTCAGTCGAAATCTTTCATATTGTGAACATTACTTATCAAAAAATTTATATCACAGTTGTTTACACAACTACTTGACAAATATAACTTTTTTTTTAATTTCTCCCTTTGTCAGTCGAAATCTTTCATATTGTGAACATTACTTTTCAAAAAATTCACATTATAGTTGTTTATACAACTACTTAACAAACATAATTTTTTTTTAATTTCTCCCCTTTGTCAGTCGAAATCTTTCATATTGTGAACATTACTTTTCAAAAAATTCACATTATAGTTGTTTATACAACTACTTAACAAACATAATTTTTTTTTAATTTCTCCCCTTTGTCAGTCGAAATCTTTCAAATTGTAAACATTACTTTTCAAAAAATTCACAGCAAAATTGTTTATACAACTACTTTACAAACATAACTTTTTTTTAATTTAAATCATATTGTGCATATTACCTTTCAAAAAATTTACATCATAGCTGTTTATACAACTACTTGACAAACATAACTTTTTTTTTAATTGCACGTTCCATATTAATTAAAAGGTATTTTCAAGTTAAACAAAAAGTAGCTTCGATAATGAATTTTAGAGAAAATAACTTTTACTCACTGAAATCAGAAGGCGTAGCACGAGATAAATCTCTATAGAAATCTGTACGATGACTCTTTTTCAACCCAGTGCAAAGACCAAAATCACTTAACTTTATGTGACCACGAGCATCGAGAAGCAAATTATCAGGTTTGATGTCCCTGGAACAAAATGGTAGGTTCGGAATATGTATTGTTAACGGTAAACAAATAAAACTTTCTATTGATAAAATTGTAACCACTCTCTTAAAAGTTTTTATGCATTTTTTAATATAATAAAAAATTTCAAGATTTCTTACATTTAACATATTTCAACTATTCCTTTAAAATTCAGAAAATTAAAAATACATTTTATATATTCATAATAGAGTTTGCATCTAATGAATTAACCATAAAAAAAATTGAAGTGCTCATCTCAAGCAACAACAGTTTATGGAATAAGGCACTGGGTACAAGTTCAATACATTACATTATATACCTGAAATGATTAAAGATTTTTTTGAACGACTTAAATATTATTATTTATGTGCCGTTCAATATTGACACTGAAAAGTGCAAGTTATAAGGTTTAAAAATGTTAAAAATATTTTTTCTCTTCCTGTTGCCATATTCAAAGTTTACAAATTTGTATTTGACGATAGTGCACATACCTGTGAATAAAACCTAGCTTATGTATACTATCAATAGCGAGAGCAGTTTCGGCTACGTAGAACTGGGCGCAATCTTCACTGAGCGTGTCCTTTTTCATGAGTAGTGTCATCATGTCTCCTCCAGGCAAGAACTCCATAATGAGATATAGATTCATGGGATCCTGAAAGCTGTAATACATTTTTACAACCCACTGATGATCCGCTTCCACTAATATATCTCTTTCTGCTCGGACGTGGGCAACCTGCGAGACAGAAAAATATTTTATTTATTTATATATATATACAGAATTTTAATTATAGCCGTATTAGATAGTGCACATAGAGTTAAACTCAATTAATGTCATTACATTTACCTGCTCTTTCTCTAACATATCTGCTTTCCGTAATATTTTCATAGCATAGACATGCCCTGTGTCCTTTTTTTGCACCAAACGTACTTCTCCAAATGCACCCCGTCCGATAACCTACAAAATAATCACGTATTCAATATTTAAATTGTAAAAAAACTACACTTGCCGCAGTAAAATAAAATTTAATATTTTCATGACTGTATTAATTGTTAATTGATATTAATTGATATTAATTGTTATTAATTGTTATTAATTGTTATAAAGTATACATTCTGATGTCAAAAATCAAAATGAAATTTAGGCGATTAACTGTCCCGTACTAGAAAGTGATTGTAAAATGTTAATATATAAAGTTAATTTTAATCAATTAATTTTTAGGTGTGTTGTATATTTAATAACGCAAACACCAAATTTCAATAAAACAGCATTCATATAAGATCCCTTTTCATTAATAATCTCATTAAGTAATCTAAAGGCTTACAGTAAGTAGCATGAGCATTACCTTGAAGTGGAAACGCAATAATATTCCTAAAGAATTTTCCCTTTTAAAATAGATGATTAAAAGGACCCTCAAATGTTACCTCGGTCCAAGTTTCATTCTTTACTATCACAAATATCAATTAATTTTGCTATTTTACTTTTCATTATAAAATGATTGATCAAAAAATTGGTAATCAGAAATATTTTCTAGAATTCCCTTCATTTTGATAAATATCCTTACTTCCGCTATCTGTTGGATTTTCCAAATTACATCACATAAAATTACTTATGATGGTACATTGCATACAATATACTATCTCACCTTCAGTGGTTCGAAGTCTTCCACACCGAGCCGCGATCGCTTAAGTCGGAGAAACTCCGTCTCTTTCTGTGCATGCTGCTGACGCTTTTCTTGTTTCTGTGTTTCCGTAAGGCTCTCATCCTTGAGAGACTCTTCAAGTTTTGCAAGCCTTAAACATAGAAATTAATTTTATTTTTCACTAGAATATTTACAAGCTTTCATTTAAAAAAAAGGTTAAAACTGAGATTGTGAATTGAATAATAATATGATAACTGATATTGCGATATTTGTTTAAAATTACTCTAAATGAATTAAGCACATAAAGAACTCTTTACAGTGACTTATATTTTTAATAATATATTATATTTTATATTAATTTTTTAAATTCACCAGAATAAAACTTGGAATAAGTACACTTTACAAAAACTTAAAATTTCATTATTTTTTCTTTTACAAATTAAATAAACCTCATGTAAAACAACCCATTATGGGGTTAGTTAAAAAATGCATTTACTACTGACAAACGACTGTCAAATTTCAAACGAATTTTCACACATTTTTTCACCTCTCACATTTTTTATGTTTAATATTTAATTTTGTTTTTTGTATTTCTAATAAGGAAAAAAAATTATGCAAGAAACGCCACAACTTATTCGCTGCGAAACATCATTTTTAAGGGGAAAACTATTAGATTAATTTTTTTTATAAAATGAACCACGGGTGGTCTGTTATTATCCAGAAGAAATTTATAATAAGTTTTGTTTCAAATAAACAAAAGACAACCATGAACAATTGTAAACTTTCACTTATTTAAGAATCATTGCCCAGAGATCCATTTCTTCCCATTTATAAAAATAGTCAGTAGAATAGACAATAGTATAACAATCAGTAGTATTACAGTCAGTATTTATCATAAGTTTTGTTTCAAATAAACAAAAGACAACCATGAACATTTGTAAACTTTCACTTATTTAAGAATCATTGCCCAGAGATCCATTTCTTCCCATTTATAAAAATAGTCAGTAGAATAGACAATAGTATAACAATCAGTAGTATTACAGTCGGTATTTAGCATAAGTTTTGTTTCAAATAAACAAAAGACAACCATGAACAATTGTAAACTTTCACTTATTTAAGAATCATTGCCCAGAGATCCATTTCTTCCCATTTATAAAAATAGTCAGTAGAATAGACAATAGTATAACAATCAGTAGTATTACAGTCAGTATTTATCATAAGTTTTGTTTCAAATAAACAAAAGACAACCATGAACAATTGTAAACTTTCACTTGTTTTAGAATCATTGCCCAGAGATCCGTTTCTTCCCATTTATAAAAGTGGTCAGTAGAATAGACAATAGTATAACAACCAGTAGTATAACAGTCGGTATTTAGCATAAGTTTTGTTTCAAATAAACAAAAGACAACCATGAACAATTGTAAACTTTCACTTATTTAAGAATCATTGCCCAGAGATCCATTTCTTCCCATTTATAAAAAATAGTCAGTAGAATAGACAACAGTATAACAATCAGTAGTATTACAGTCAGTAGAATAGTCAGTAGTATAACAGTCAGTAGAATAGTCAGTAGTATTACAGTCAGTAGAATAGTCAGTGGTATTACAGTCAGTAGTATAACATTCAGTATAATAGTCAGTAGTCAACTTCGGTTTATAAGAAAAATCAGCAATACAAAGTAGAAAAAAAATGTATATTACCGTTGCTTTCTCTCAATGTGCTGAGCAATAAGGTTTGTATAATAATTTTCGAGAGTAACCTTCGCTTTAGTTGCTTTATCTAGTGTGTGCCCGCTAAAGCGAATTGAATTGTCTGTAGCTGTCATCTCCAGCACCCCTGCAAGGAAAAAAAATTTAGTGAACTCCCACAAAATTCGCCAAAAAACCAACCTTATCATTTCGCCCAATACATTTTCAGAGCCTATTTTGAAAACATTGCCCGTGGGATAAATACAGAAAAAGTAATAACAGCAAACGATTCATAAAGAATTTAAAAAATCGTTTCTTTTTATTTACATATAAAAACATCATCGATTTCAACAACACTTACACATGGAGAGGAATACGACGATTTAATTAAATATAATTTAGTAGTCCATCCAAAATCATTTTAAAACTTGCACTCGCACGCATTACCCATGAAATCGTGAGATCCAATTTATGTTTCTAGATATGAAGCAAACACTGAAAGAAGCGCCCAACACCATAACCTTAATGATTGACACGTCCAAATCGCTAGCCGGGCGGTAAATCCGCACACGTATTGAAATATAAAGCAAATTATAATATTACATTACAGAGCCCAAACATTAAAAACAAAATGCAATTCAACCCAACTCCAAAAACAAAAAATTACAAAATCACGCATATCCTCCAAGCATGCAATAGAATAATGCTGCGTCGTGCACGAAGAAACAAAAAAAAACTTTTTGGCTTCGTCAAAGCGGAGAAAACGTCGAACAATAACAATAACACAACACTAGATCGACCCGCTTCAGAGGCAAATTGTTACCTTTAAAAATTTGGAGCGCACTGGCCACTTTCACGCCGGAGATATTAACTTTTTGCCTTTTCGAGCCGCGCTCCACCTTCGAAGACTTGGACTCGATACAGATACGCTTACGCCAACGCACTATGAGAAACATTTCGCGATAAATATTTGCTTATTAAAATGTAAACACACTGTGCTTGGTGTCAATTTTTCTTCAACAGATCTCCGCACAACTTATCGTCGAGTGGTCTATATTTCAATTGATATAGCCGCTTCAATGTAACACCTCAGACTGCGCGTGCAGCAGTAGTGAACTGACAAACTGCTTTATTAGAACGGGTAAATCTCCAAAATTCGGTAAATCAATATTTATTCCAATACGTTTCAAATTACAATGGGTAATTGCAATTAAATTACTTCCTCGATACGATGGGATAATTGGTTGCAGGTAAACGAGCTGAATGTGGGCAGGTTGCTTGTGGAAGACAATCAGTTGGTAATGTCGTCGAAGTATTAATAGATTTTATTTCCATTTATTTGATCGTATTCTTAGGAAGTTGTATTAACTCATTAATAAACGATTTGACATAATAACCTATGCAGATCTTCACAATAATACGATGCTCAATCTGAAACCCTGGAATACCAGGAAAGCAATATCTAGATTAAATACACGTGTCAATATAAAGGAATTTGTAGACATTGCACGACAGACACGCGTCAACAGATTTGTTTCCATTCTACATGATTTCTGAAAAAAAAGAAATAAATCCTATACCTATTTCCAGATTAACACCTTTTTTCTTTGGGGTCTATTAAATAATGACAAATGGTCATATTTCTACTTTTCGAGCCACGCTCTTAGGCTCTTATTTCATCTCACAATTTTTTCGAAAAAATACCTTTTTATATTCACTGGTTTCGATAATTACAAACATATTTTATTTTGGAAAATCCAATTTCATATTGTGTTTTCACGTCCATGCAAAAAAAACTATTTTCCCTACAACAAAAAGCGGTTCCCTAAAGCACCATAATGAAGAAGATCCACTACTCATTTTCGTTCTATGATCTGCACATTTTAGGAATTAGTTGAAACAAATCCCAGATAATTAAATCATGAAATTTATTGAAAAGCCACAGCCTATTTGGTATTCCGAAAAATCGCAAAACTTCTATAAAAAAACGTACTAAGCATATCACAATCCTACCGACAACAAATTACACAGAAAACTAATTCTTTAAGTTACATACTTTTTGTTTTATTTTTTGTTTTATTACATACATATTGTGATGAAAACGTCAGAGAAGCAAACTCTAAACTGCGAAGATAAACCTTGACTGATAAAATTGCCAAACAACAAATGTACGCCTACAAATACATATACGGCAAAGTAAGCAGTAACAGTCAAAGTTATCGTATAAAATTCAACAAATGCACGTCACGTACGCAAGCAAGATAGCTTCCGGCATACGAATGATAGATAGCACACAAGCTGTCACAGACGCCGAATCAGTCGATAAGTCTTACTCATAGACATAAATAATTATTATTAAAAAAAAAACGACTACGCAAAACTGGAAAGAAAAATATAATTTTACTACGACTAACATAACTTTTTATGCAAAATTTGCAAGCGAGATCAAACCAAAGCTTCGATTTATACTGTTTTATTAGTCGGAAGCGGATTCTACCGGCAAATCACTGCTTAAAGAAATCTTAAGAATGTTAGTAAAACTATTTTTATTTTGAAGGACACAAACGGGATTTTTAAAATTATTTTAAACTTTTCACTTAAGCCACTTCTACAAATACCTATAAACGTCAATACATACTATGTATATTATTATGCTAAACATTAAGTGCTAAGCGCAGCATTTTTATAAGCGCGCCCGCGTTCTGTCTCAGTCTTTCTCGCGACGGCCTCCACAGTGTCAGCCATTTTGAATTCTAAATAACGTCATGTGTTCGGCGACACTCGTGAAATCAAGCTGAACTCAACAAGAAAATCCGTCTAGCCTTCAGAAGCGAAGACTTCAAAAAAGAATAAATACGCAGGCATATCAACAACTTAGTGTTGACATACTAATGAAAAAAAAACCTTCACAATATATCTATGCGAATGAAATATACAAATTCATATTTCTTACACAAAAAAATATCAACAATAAAATTGCTTTTTTTAAGAGACGTGCCAATTCATTCAGAGATTTCGTCAAGAGCAGGAAACTTCGCTGATTTAAAAGAGTCATACCCTGTAAATGATCTTAACCCGACTAGCGGTCAATATAGTGAATATATTTCATCACAAACCTTAAAAAAATTATCAGCTTATACTATGAACCTTACGTTGCATCCGTTTTTTTTTATTGCACTACATGTACATAGGTAAATACTTTTATACTTCACAAGTATAATTTTGTAATAACCAATGATTTTTGTATAAAACTTTGGTGAACCAATCTACTAGTTGTACCAGATTCATAACTGGCAAGACCTAAATAAAACTACACTCGTTACGCTCTTACAAGACGCATATCTCCGAGCTTTTCTAGCTACACTTTTGATGATTATAGCTATCATCGGACTGTGGACAACTTTTAAAATTACCCCCATCTTTATTATTACAATTTTCTCTAAAGCTCAGCACATTTAGTGCAAGCTTACATTTAATATACTTAATAACCGTGCTTATAGTTCGACGAATTTAAAGATTCTCGCAGCAATAACTCTGTATGACTCACGGGGACAAGTAGTGCAGTTGTGGTAAACATTTTATAAAATGTGAATTTATAGTGAAACTCTTCTCACCACTAAACCCGGCCGGTCCTTCCTCTTCGATATTGATATTCTTTTTTGTCAAGCGCCGCACCATAAGGACAATAGCCCCTAACATAATTTACATGATTTCTGTACGGCTACTTTCGCCAATATATCATAAAGTTAATCCACATACATCACCGGATTTTGTTAAAAAAAATTGCGCACTGTCACTTCAATAACATAATGAAAAGTACCATTCAGAAGAAAACCCGAGGTCCAGATCATTTTTTTTATATTCTCTCATTCTGAAGGCTTTATCAAATTCTATTGCCTTCAAAACTCATTCACAGCTCTTTCAAAGATACTTTCCGTGATAAACGTTTTAATTTAAAAACAAAAAGATAACAATATCGATTCACTTGTAATTTGAATCGCATCGAACTGTTCACTTCTCCAGACACTGTACATTTACGGGAGTACAATATCCTGTTCGACCGCGCGTTTCGCGACTCTCGCTTTGCAGGCCTAACTTAGACTATTAACAAAAATACGTAACGAATCATTACACGTATAGTTTAAAACGTCCATTGTGGTAATCATGCAATAATTAGTTTCGTTTCACGGTTGCTGAGAAACATCTGTACAAATATTTACATAACCCTGCCTCATCCACTCGCATACATCTAGGAACCTAACGTACTAGCACACGAGCTCTTTTGATCACCAGGCGAGTGCACGACACAATTCACAGAGGCAAGAGGCGGGGTGGAGGTATTGACCATGTAGCAGGGCATACCTACCTTATTATTATCAGGGTTGCTTCTTCTGCTAATAATAACTGCTACAGCTAGCGAGGAGAAGTTTGTCACCCGCAAAATCAATAAACGTGGCTAAAGACTTTTGTATACAACATTGCCTCATATCGCGATTTTTATAGGGAATATACGTTTATTTTTATATATGTAAACTGTCATGTGTAAGTTTTGTATACAATATTGTCTCATAGATAGTATAGGTATTATTAAGAGAAATTTTAGCCAAGCGATTTTTATAGGGAATATTCGTTTATTTTTATATGTGTAAGTTGACATGTGTAAGTTTTGTATACAATATTGCCTCATAGATAGTATGGGTATTATTAAGAGAAATTTTAGCCAAGCGATTTTTATAGGGAATATTCGTTTATTTTTATATGTGTAAGTTGACATGTGTAAGTTTTGTATACAATATTGCCTCATAGATAGTATGGGTATTATTAAGAGAAATTTTAGCCAAGCGATTTTTATAGGGAATATACGTTTATTTTTATATGTGTAAACTGACATGTGTAAGTTTTGTGTACAATATTGTCTCATAGATAGTATGGTTATTATGAAGAGAAATTTTAGCCATGCGATTTTTATAGGAAATATACGTTTATTTTTATATGTGTAAACTGACATGTGTAAGTTTTGTATACAATATTGTCTCATAGATAGTATGGTTATTATTAAGAGAAATTTTAGCCAAGCGATTTTTATAGGGAATATACGTTTATTTTTATATGTGTAAACTGACTTGTGTAAGTTTTGTATACAACATTGTCTCATAGATAGTATGGTTATTATTAAGATAAATTTTAGCCATGCGATTTTTATGAGGAATATACGTTTATTTTTATATAAGTTGACATGTGTTAGTAAACGCCTTGCAAAGCAGCTGTAAATTTACTAAGACTTGTCGATAATGGACAAATTTTAAAAAACTATATTTTTTAGAGAATTAGTTAATTTACTCAAAATTAATTTACAAGTTTTAGCAGTTTTCTTAGTTTACTCAAAATTAATTCGCTAGTCTCAAGAGTTTTATTGACGTGTGATAGGAATTTTATTGGCCGACAAACAGACTAGAAATCAAATGGCAATTTTCAAATCGAAAATTAACTCCCAAAGTAGTCATACAACTTCATAACTTATAGCCAGCTATGACGCTTCAAAGTTTATTCTGTACATGTAAAACGTTGGTTTAACTGAGCGTATAGTTTCTAAATAGTCCTTAATAAATTTCCTCACTTGCAAACATTGCGTTTAAAGTCTTAACAGCATTTCATCGTAAAATCGCTGTTTCGCATTACAAAAACAATCTACAGTTTAATCTGTAACATCCGCACAACTCTCGCGTCCTTTGCATGAGTTTGAAATCCCGAAATCCGCTTATATTTTTAGACGTATAGATGTGATGACAAGTGGCAAGTAGATGTACGTGCAGAGTATTGAGACCAATATAATTCGTTGATAAAAACATGTTTTTATGAAATTACTTTACTAGTTATTGATAAATGTACAGTACTTTCGTTTGACTCTAGGCTTTACTAGTATCGACTAAGGATTGAAATTCGTCCCTCAGCTAAACTCCAAGCACCATCTTAGTAAAATTCTCAAATCGGCTAGTAGTTTTTGCGTAATGTTGTCCTAGTATAACTCAAGTATAATCCCAGAGAAAGTCCCATTCAAAACGATTAAGTAAGTAGTTTTTGCGTAATGTTCTCCTAGTATAACCTAAATATAATCCCAGAGAAAGTCCCATTCAAAACGATTAAGTAAGTAGTTTTTGCGTAATGTTCTCCTAGTATAACCTAAATATAATCCCAGAGAAAGTCCCATTCAAAACGATTAAGTAAGTAGTTTTTGCGTAATGTTCTCCTAGTATAACCCAAATATAATCCCAGAGAAAGTCCCATTCAAAACGATTAAGTAGTTTTTGCTCGCTGCATTAACAAATGTTATATAACGACGATACGATTACCGGCTACTAGTGCTAATAATTACGCAGAAAGTAATGGTCAAACAGCAAAAAATATGATACCTAAGGCGAATATGAACCCGGTATGAAATACGGCCCGGCAGACAGATAATGCATATCTGCAAAAACAGTTTGATTCGTTTAATGCTTCATAATCTTGTAAAATGGGTTCATTTTTAAAGCGCAACGCAGACGACCGATAATATTTGGAGAAAATAGTTAAATATACATATCATATTTAATATTACTATACACACGTCTCACAAAAATCTCAAAAAAATCGGAACCGACAAGCTAACAGAGAACAGGATACACGACTGAATACGCGCTAATGGAGACGGCAAATCTTTAGTCGAAAGCGTACGAGTCTTGACTTGTGCAAAAAGTTGGTGGAAAGTCGGTCACCGACATTGTCCCAAAAAAATCGGCAGTTGCTAGCCGCCGAGTCTACAGCTGTACAAGTGGTTCGCCAGCTTTGAGCGTAATGGTAACAATGGCCATTGCATGTTGCTGACACTGCGGCCATCTTCTTCGGCCGTGGCCACTATCCTTTATAATTTTAATCGACAAACGACGACGTTACTTACTACATTGCCTTTTTTACCGAACTGCATCGAAAAGTATATTCAGACTTAAGCCGAATACCGAATATTCGGCGAAGGCTCTGGACGGATAGACCAATGTTCAGCAAAAGTATTCTGCCGGTTTGGTGTCTATACAAATAAACGGTGCAGCCACGCTGAACTTACTGTCTCTCGAAACGCAAGGTCGTTGCAAATATGTTTATTGTAATAACACAATAAAATTGCATTGTTTTATTTCTGTAATGTATGATTTACGTATATATCAACAATAGTTTAACTATAACGGAATCAATACACAGTTGAAACTAACGATACTTTGTTTGGAAAAATAAACGGTGCAGCACGCTCTCGCAAAATTGTAAATATTTTTACTATAATGATGCAAAAAAGTTGCATTGTCTCGTGTCTTTAATGTATGATTTAAGTGTACATCCACAATAATTCATAAACCGTGACTTAACTATAACGATACCCACGCACTGAAACTAACGAAACTTAGTTTATTAAAATAAACTGTGCAGTCACGCTGCACGTCCAACGCAAGACGCAAATAAACAAATTATAATTACGTAATAAAATGTTATTGTTGGGTTTATAAAGAATCCTGATTAGGGGTTCATAAAGCAATAATCGCCGCACATGCCGCTCTCCGCCTCGCAGTATTAACGTGCGCAATTTACTTCAGCTGTTTGTAGAACTACGGCATATTGTTTGGCTTGTAAATTGTTAACATGATAAAACGGAAAAATAGAAAATAAGATTAAAAGACGGTTTATATATATATATATATATATATATATATATATATATATATATATATATATATACATATACATATACATATACATATACACATACACATACACATACACACACATATACATAACAAAATATTCATACGTAAGACTTCATTCAGATTAGTCCATTTGTTTAGGCGATATATAACTACACGTACACATACGTACATTTTTTTAGTTTTCAAATTTTTAGATTGTTAATATATTATACGTTAATTATTTTTGCGCGATTGCAATACTTGTTACAATTGCAATAATTGTTACAAGGTTATTAGTTATAATAATGTTCCGTTCCAGACCCAAGTGAAGTATTCATAAAGAATTAAAAATGAGGGAAAACTTTTTACAAGGTCTCGTAGCACATCTACGAAATAACGGTTAGATATCGATAGTTACGATATATATCGGAAATAACAATTCTAGTAACCGGTTATCTGGAATCTTCTCTAAGAACCAGTTATATTAAAACGTTCTTAGAAACAAAATAACGAAGATAGTAACTTTTATTATCGTCAATGTGTGCGAACATTGTGCGGTCGAACAGTTGGCCTATTTCTATCATTTTTAAATGTACCTTACAATCAGGGCTACTATAATTATATCTGCATTCTGCGGAAGACGGCAGAAGTTTAAATCGCTTAAATTTAATTAAATTTAAAAATTTGGAAGAAGATAAAAAGAAAGGGGCTTTATTGTACCTACACTTTATCAAATGGCGTACATTTTGGTACAAAATACTTATTTCTTTATTTTATTTACATACGTGTATGTTCAAAGTGATACCATAAAAGATCGCTAGGACTAGAAATTATATATTGGTATTACTCATAGCTTAAAATAAGTCTAGAGAAAATAATCGTGATTGTTCTTCCACATCGTTATTTATTAACTATTTTTTGTGATACATTTAAACTCAAATAAATAAGCTCTTCTTAACGATATTCCAGAGCCAAGATATAAAATCAAAATACAGCCGGCTCTGCAAATATGGACAACACCTTGGATAAAACTGTACGTAATTTAAAATTTGATTTTTTAAATTTTTTTAAAAGAATTCCTTGTAAAATATAGGTATATCATCTTATTCCATTTGGAGGCTAGTTTGTTTTCAGTCTGATATTATCTCAGAAATAAAGTAATCTCAGAAACTACTAAACCAATTTTGATAAAACTTTCAATAGTAAACACAATGGTATCTCAGTATACATCAAGTGGACGCGCATAACAAATACAAACAGCCAATGCTGTCGTTTAGTGTTTGTTTCCTACATTAAGGATCCACTTCAATCACTGAAATCACATTAGAACTAGTTCCACTATAATTACACAACTCTAACTCACACGACAAGCAACAGTGAACTGAGATGCGCTCGAAAACCTGTCGTTTGAGAAGTCCGAGGAGACAGTGTCACCCATAAATCTCTGCCACGTCAACAACAAACGGCCACGCCCGATTTTTTATAGTCGGTTTGTATGTAAACAGAAACAATTATTTATAATCAGCGTGACCTACAGTTTTTAGTACAGTTAGTTTAATAAGGTGTATGTTTTCAAAACGGTATTCATACAAAAAATAAAACAGTAATTAAATTTAAATAAACCTTTCAAGAACAAGTAGAACTCGCACTACGAGCGTTGCATACAAAGATATTGAAAATAACAGCGCAAAGTACTAGTGTTAACTCCTAAGTTAGCGAAGTTTTACAATAATTTTATATTTTTATTTTTATTTTAAGTTATCGATTATGTAGTAAATTAAGTTTTTAATTTCTTTGTGTAGACAATAATTTTAGTAATACTTTCGGGCGACTAACAAGAATGAGGAAGGTACTCTAAAAAGGAATTTACATAAAAACAAAGCTGTCCTTATATGAATAAAGAAAGGTATTGAAAATAACAGCGCAAAGCACTAGTGTTAACTCCTAAGTTAGCGAAGTTTTACAATAATTTTATATTTTTATTTTTGTTTTAAGTAATCGATTACGTAGTAAATTATGTTTTTAATTTCTTTGTGTAGACAATAATTTTAGTAATACTTTCGGGCGACTAACAAGAATGAAGAAGGTACTCTAAAAAGGAATTTACATAAAAAAAGCTATCCTTATATGACATATAGAAAGGAACTGAAAATAACAGCGCAAAGCACTAGTGTTAGCTTGTTTGTTTTAAATAATCGATTACGTTTTTAATTTGTTTGTGTAGACAACGATTTTAGTAATACTTTCGAGCGCCTAGCAAGAACGAGGAATGTAAAAAAATCAACATTGAGCTTTGAATGGAAATTACTTTTAAAGAATTAATAAGAAAACATAGAAAAATCGAAAAGAAAAATAAAAAACGCGCCTAGCTCACAAAAACGCAAGATCAGACTAAGCTTTGTTTGTATTCGGTATCTGACCTTCTGTATCTGTACTTCGAGCGAAATGGATGTATTTCGACATCTGTACTTCGAGCGAAATGGATGTATTACTTACATCTGTACTTCGAGCGAAATGGATATATTTTCGGTATCTGTACTTGAGCGAAATGGATGTATTTCGACATTTTTGGCCGCCATTTTTATTTTCCCTTTTCTTTTGTACATGAATTTCATTTTCAATTAGAAACCATAACTACGTGTATTTCATAGTATGCAAATGCAGTTTTTTTTTTACTAGTTGCAATTAAGAATTTTCTTTTTCTTCGAACAATTTTATCTGTTATGATGCCCTCTTTCTATTTACATTCTTTATCTTTCTTTTTTAATCGTTTTCTTTTTTGGCCATATATTTCTTCATCATACCTTGCGAGGGAACTTCTGGTTGAATGAATCATGTCTCTAGCAATGTGAATGCCGTTAAGACTCCCAGCAATCGCAGACCTTGCCATACTAATCTTTGAGCAATCAAATATTTCTGGAGACAATTTTCGATTAGACACACTTTATTTATAGAGAAGCCAAACTCAAATAATGCTTGGCCATGAAACATAATGAATATTAAAAAAAAACATCGCCGCCTTGGGATATTCATTTTCAATTAATAATGTCATATGACCACTTACGGCACTTCTGACGATGTTACTGAGCGCGAAGTTCCATTTATACATAATGCATATTGCATAATGCATATTGCATAATGCATACTGCATAATGCATACTGCATAATGCATACTGCATAATGCATATTGCATTATATTGCCGAGATTTGACTCATCTTAGATTATTCAAGCTATGGCTTAAAATCAACATAATTCAAACAGTGACCGTTAAATTAATTTTCGACATGATGAAAGTACAATCGACAGAAGCTCTGCAACTAAAACTCTACGAAGAACTGAATAAAATAATTTTACACGCCAATGGGTTATTAACAGTGCGAGAGTCAGTTTCAATGATATTGCTAGATGAAATTACATAAAGTAAAAACCCTAATATTTCATAAATATAGTACGCAACACTTATAAAAAACTTATAAAACTTCATTATTGTGCGCAACTTTATTCCATTACAAAAACAACAATACGGAAAACTCGCAAACTTCCTTAGTCCATAATTTCTAGGGCATCGAAACACGCAGGCATCAGCATAATACGGTATCCTGGAATATAGGAATCCAGCGTGATGTTGTATGCTGGATCAACACATACTACTTTCTGACTATAAAAAACACTTTAAACAATTGCGGAAGTCAAAGCCAGTAAAGCCGAAAGGAAGTGGGCCCCTGCGGAAAATGAATGCCGATAAGTGCCGATCCGCTTTGACAACTCGTCAAATTCTGTATTTTAAAATAAAATTAGTTTTATATGCCACCAAGTATATATTTATAAATAAGCGACTTTATATATAATTCAGTTTATAGTCGAGTTTTTATATTTTTGCTATTTACTTTTTTGAGTTTAGATTAACTACGTAGAACTTTAAAAATCTTTGATTATGCTGACAAAACTAGATTTTACCATGCAAATTTCCCAAGAAAACGTAGTTTTCCAAGAAACGACCATGGTTTATGGCAGGCCTGAATATGATTTTGCTAAATATTTTAGTTTTCAGTTTTCCTTTTATCTTTATAGCATTTTTCTAGTATTAAAAATGTTGTTGGAGGTTTATAAAAAAAAGAAATAGGTTAACAACGGCCGCCTGTCAAATGTACATTGTATCCACAGCACGAACGAACCGTCGATGTGACTGGATGATATTTTATTCAACGTTGCGCAAGACAATTTCTATAACGGGATTCGTTCGTAAATATTATTTGCAAGTTGAAGCGAAATATACGGGTCAATTCAATTCGCTAACCAAATAAACTCATGAATTATTTTCCATTGTTTTCGATACAAGTGCATTTTAGCGATACGTAGTAAACTTTCAGCAGTTTTTTTTTTAAATGAAAGAATGAAAAAAGCAACGAAATTAACAAAGCAAACCATGATTGCCGCCCGCCATTACTTTCAATAAAAATTTCAATTCAAAAAGTGCTTTTACTTGTTGACACGGCTGTCACATTTTTGACACGTCTTTTTATGAATTTCGTGCCGTTTATAGGTTTTTTTTTCAAATTATAAGAATGAAACAGGGTATTTGGCTGACATCGATAATTTTTTGGAAAAATGTTTTAAAACTGCGGAGTAGATTTAAAAAAACCTTGCGATGTAAAAAATAATGCATATAACAAACAATTAATCGAAACTTCTAAATAGGAAAAACGTCAATTTTTTTTTCATTAAATAGAAAAAGTTATTATGAATTCCTTTTCTACAGAAAAAAATAAGAAAATTATAATATGCAATATATAACTTAGACCAATATTTAACGAGATACTAAATATATTTAATAAACTCCCTTATAATGAATGCTAAATAGGGGCCAGACCTCACTGGCCAGGCGTCATAAGCCAGTTGTGTTTTGACGCCCCTAAGTTTTCGCGCGAATCGTAGGTCGTCAGTTTTTAGTAATAAAAAATATAATCAAATGTTTCCCGCTGTTGACACAGTATTTTAGTGAATTTAATTACTCAGAAATAATAATTGAAAGTAAATATAATTAGGATATATTAAATTATATACCTATATATCTAATTTAATTTATAATAATTATTTCATTTTTCACATTGATTATCATGGTTTTGATTGATCATCATAGTTGTGGAAAAAAATGTTAAAATCTTTACATATGACTAATTTTTGAACTGAAAACTTTTGGCGCACCTAGGCACTTTTTCTGGACAGTAAACCAAAATGAGCCGTAACACTCGGGGTCGGTGACGCTGAATCGGGTAAACTCTGCTCACTTCGGCATTGGCCAAGCGAACTATTTTAGGCCACCATGCCGCACTTTTAAAATATAAAGTGAACTACTTTTTAGGTGCACCATACGCACTTTTTATAGATATTTAATTAAATTTGAAAAAAAATTAAAAATTTTAAAGTGTTTATCACATTTCAATTTCCATAAACTTATTGTTTTATTCTTGTGGGTAAGCTCTGCTCCCTTCGGTATCAGTCAAGCGAGTTCACTGTCTAACGCGGAGTGCATCATTTCAAGATACGTTTAATTTTTTTTGTTATCAATATTTTTTTGAGAATAATTTAATATTATACGCATATGTTATGGTACTTATATATATGGTATGAATAATAATAATCTCTCGTTGTTCCTGATTCACTGAACTAATACCCGTCACATAACATCAATGATAATTATTATTATTATATATATATTTTAAAATTAGAAGTTTCACTTCTATCGTCTGGTCAAGTACACACATCAGAAATTGTTTTCGATGTAAAAATACACAAATAATGGGTTGTTGTGAACATGATTTAAACTTAGTATATTATGTCAATATAACATTGAATTGAAAGATAAAAAAGAAAATTATAAAACCTAGTACGCATGGACTCAAACTTCCCGACCAGCCGTTACACTACTAAAATTTAGCTTAAAATACAAGATTCTGTTTAGTGATTTTAGGTTTCGAAAGATCTACTTATGACAATAATTTTCGGTATACGTTAAGTGATAAAAAGCATATAATATTAACATTTTTGACGCAAGCGAAAATCTGTTTTTATCAAAAAGGAAGTAAAAACTGTTGATAAAACATCAGCTGCAGAATTCTCCGAAATTATTAATCAACAGTTTAAAACTAAGCTACATATGAATAATACTCGTAATTATACGTGTTTATCATAGTTAAGTTCCACACTAGCGTCTACGTCAACTGCAGTATAAAGACAAATTCAACGATACCTTATTAGTCTAAATCAGTCCAGCCGTTACAGGCCCAGAGTGAAATTAATATATGCAAACACAGATAAAAACAGTACCTAAAAACATAAATCAAATTTTCGAAAACACACCCTACATACTATACTTTAAAAGATAATCGAAAATTTGTAGCTATATGTGCAACCTATTAACTCGTTAACAGATTTAAAGGACGTTTTGTATTTAAATAAGTTCAGTATTTTTAAACGAGAAAAATATAATGAAATAGTCAAATATCAATAACTACATATGAAACAATTTCATCTCCCCTTTAGTCTTTTAAGGAACAGTTTTCAGAATGTTTAATAACACAAGATGGCATTTTTGTAAAGAAATTTTTTGTACACACGAGACGGGCAATCCACTAGACACTCAGTTAGTAGTACTGATTCAAGTTTGTATTTGCTTTCGAATTAGTATTTGGTTTGCTGGCCTCACTCCTGTGTTATGTACGCTCAATCTATCTTTTGCTCTGTAAGCTTTTTTTGTGTATTCAATATTTATATATTTGAGAGCATATTTGTATAATTCATATTTAGTGTCAGAAAAAATAAAAAGTAAATTGAAAAAATGTAACAATTCATTTCATAAACAATTTACATGACTAAAAGCCCATTTATATTAATATATTTTATAAAATTTAGGGAAAAATTCACTTTCACTAAAGTGAACATGTTTCGTTTTCCTTTAATTAATTAAAAGAAAAAACTATTAACAAACTTAAAAAAACAAGAGAATATAATGCTTATAAAAACATTAAAAACCTTTTTAAATCAAATTCTCAAAAAATAAAATAGTCAAAAATGATATTTCTAAATAGCCTGTTTTTGTGAGTATTCCATAAGGTTTTTGTGAGTATTTTTTGATTTAAGAAAAAAAAGTTAAAAAAAATTGCTAAAATGTATTTATAACAAAGGTCTAACTGATAGCCTAGAGATTACATAAAATGCATGCCACATTCCAATTTCTTGGAAGATGCGTTTATCTTTTAAAAGACGTCACATTGATTAATTATAAACATTTTGTTATGTAAATGACTGTAAAAGACATTAATAAACAAGACAAAACTTAGGACATAACAAATAACAAAAAATGTCATAACATATAAATAAACAAAACTAAGCTACATATAAATAATATAAAACAAAAAAAAATGTTAATTATAGATCTTGACATGGTTGGGAACAAGGAAAATGGGGAACAAAATGGAATTAGGAAAGATAGCACAGAGGGATTATCAGAGGAAGGACATTTTCAGATGATCTTTGAATACATTTAAGGAGGGTGAGTTCCTGGTATCTGGATCTGGTCTATTCCAAATTCAAAAGCTTGGATAGCAAAGGACTTTTCTTAAAAGGTGATTGTATGTTTGGGAAAAAGGAGATTGAACTGGTTTTCAGAGTGTAGCTCTATACCAAAGAGTATTAACTATTACTGCGTAAAGAAGCGACACCTCCCCCTGCCAGTTTAATGTCACCCGCAGATAACGAGTACGATCAAGAGTCTGCGACCCCAGGTTGCCATTTTCGGCGTACGCGTGTGTTCTTTTCAAGTTTGCAATGTTTGGTCAAGTTTGAATTATATAATTCAGTCTTAATTTATAATTATTTATAATAATTTAATATAAAGGTCCGTTGTTGCGCTGTGTACGAATTCTTAGAAAGCAATAAAATCACTAAAGATACGATATTGCTTTGTCTACCTTTTTTTGTTTGTTGTAAATAATTTAGTTTTGTATCACCAACTTATTAGGTTAGTACCTATAATTTTGTCTGCAAACATGTCACAGAGCTTAAATTTTAAACTGTTCTTAAGTCATTGTTTTGTTTGAACACGATGTGGTTGGAAAACGAATCCTTGTAGTATCGGCCACAGGCTTATTACAGTGTTTATTGAGAGATCCTTCACATGAAGCTAATCTAATCAAGTCAAAAGTACAATGGAGACAATATTTCAGTGTATCACATTTATAAATAAACCAAATCTATTTTTATTTAAGATTTTATTTCGTTTTTAGGATCCACACTATGTACCTTGTTCCAAATTCTATCTTAATATTATTACTATCAAATCACTTTCACACAATTAAATGTACAGTATAAAATATTTATTTATATAATAACATTTTTACAATTCGGTAATAATAAAGATGTGCACGCCAGTACGAAGTTATTGCACCAATGTGCTATCGAGACAGTCATTCGATTGACGCTATTGGTTATATTGCTATATTGCTGACGTTCGTTCAATCAGCCCGATTGCCCACAATGATCGAAACCAATATGTAGTGATAGTAAATATTCTTTACCTGCACGCTGCAGCAACCCTACATTAATTTACACACACACACACAAACGTATACGGATAGGCAAGTACGTATGTAATAGGGTAGGCAATTAAATCTGTTCGCTTGTATGGAGTGTTGGGGTTGTAGCTATACTGTGTGCAGACAAGTAACCAAATCTGCTTCTAAGATAATTTGGATAAGTAGCATTATTCAAAATACTATAGAGAGGTGTAAGAATGTGAAGATTGCACCAATTAAGTTGCGCTCTGAATTGAGATACATGATTGCACAAATTTTGTAGGCCTTCTAATTTTCTAAGGCGATACTCAGTAAGGTCCAGATAACATATGTCTCCATAATCAAGCAGTGGCAGTAAGAGTGTTTGACCGAGGTGAGCTTTGGTTTGAATGTCTAAAAAATTTTGAAGATGCTTGAGGGAGTGTATACTGCTGAAGATACGACGACCAACATCATTTAGTTGAAGCTGCCAGCTAAGATTTTGATCGATCAGTAGATCCAAGTCTTTGACAGTTGACGTAAATCGAATTGGTATGTAATTTAATGTTAAATACGGCAGATCTGATAGCTTAATTTTAGAAAGTAGTCTTTGGCTACCAATTATGAAAGCTTGAGACTTAATTGGATTAACTAACAGCCCCATTGTATGGACCCACCGACCGACTGAAGCGAGGTCTTCATTGAGGGTATTGATAACTGTTGCTATGGAGTTTACATCAGTATGGGTATATATTTGTAAATCAACAGCGTAAAGATGATACTTATTATGTATATTCCCAATAATTCCATCAATGAATGTTGAAAAGAGAAGTGGAAAAAAAACCCTCCATGAAGCAAACTAGTCGATAAGTCCGTCCATTCAGAGAACGCATCTGAAGACTTCACAGATTGCCAACATCCATTTAGATATGAGCCAAACCATTCTAATGAGTGTTAAGTTATATTCAAAGATTTCAGACAAATTAGCAAAATATCAAAGTCGGAAACGGAGTTGAATGCACTGCTGAAGTAAAGAAGTACAAATATAGTGAGTTGAGTGTTATTCGTGGCTAAACTTTTATCATCTATAATTTTCACTAAAGCTGTAAGGTACTATGGCCAGTTTTGAAACCAGATTGAAGTGGATTTTTGCAAACGTTAAAATATCTAACAAGTTTGGTATGGACTGTGCGCTTAAAGACTTTTTGATAGAAGTGGTAGTATGAAAATAGGTCGAAAATCTTTAGGATATACAGGCGACACTGTTTTTAGTAAGGGTATTTTATATGCTTTCTTCCATTCAGTAGGGAAAGTGGCAGTTTTCAAAGATAGGTTAAATATGTCAGTAACAGGCATTACAATATCTAAGATAAACTTAAGGGCCTTAATTCTTAATACACAGAATTGGTTTTTATCGCCAGAAGATTGATTGTAACTTCCGGATCACAGGTATTATTAAATGTGAAATCACAGATATTATTAAATGTGTGATTCTCTTTAATGTATCCGACTTAAGAGCTGGGTCAAGTAATACGGGAGGTTTAGCAAAGAATGAGTTCAAAATATTAAGGTCAAGCTGGCAATACGCATCAGTATGCGAATTACCAACTCCCAGAGTGCCAAGAACTTCCAAATATTTAAAGAAGAGCATTTGCGTATGGAAGTGGACATGTAATTTCTACACATTGGTGTACATCTATTTCTAAGCACTCTAAATGTCTCCCATGTTGAAGGACTGGTGTTCGCTTTATATCTGACTTTGGCTCTATTGCACTTAGCCATAACTTTTTTGATGGAAACATTAAGCCTTTCTTTTAATTTTCACTCGTTTAAGGGCTGTATGCTTATCAAACAACTTGATGATACGGTTGTTGAATTCTACAACTTTTTCATCAACCGTTCTAATGGCTAAAATACTATCCCAATCAATGAGCTTGGCACCCTCAAGCAAACAGGCAAGTCAATACTATTAAAGTTACAAAAATTAGAAATTTTAGGAGATGGCTTAGGACTTACGCAACTTATAAGATAGGTAAATTAGGTCATGGTGTGAGAACCCAGGAGCACGAAGTTGGTCGTAGAAACATCCAATTTTTAAGACAGGATATAATGGAAAGATCAATAAGAGAATGATAATTTACCTGGTGTTGAAGTAACCTTTATTACCGTATGGGGATATAATGATATATGATTGTCAATAATACTCTTAAAATCACCAAAATACGAAACACCAGAAGGCGAGTACACAGCTCCTAAGAGTAATTTCACTCTGGAGAAAGTAATTTCAATAAAGAAATGTTCCTTCGTATACAAACAGTCGGTCAGGGATTTTGCAATAATTTTAAAAGGAAGATCGTCTCGAAGATATATAGCGACCCCGCCACCTCGCCCACAATAGTGATCATTACGAATTAATATGAAACCTGGAAGCAAATAAATATTAGAGGGGTGTGAAGGTTTAAGCCAGGTTTCGCTAGTAAGACAAGCATGCATATTTAAATTTTCAAAATAATTATTAAAATCTGAGTAATGGAATAGAATACTCTGAGCATTCATATGACAGAAATGCAACTCAGAAAGGTTGCTAGAAATTTATATAACTCCTACAGAAATTATACATTTTCTGAATGATAAATCGTGAATTTCTCTTTCAATACATAGCCATCCATGTAACTTTCATACAATATTAATATAAATTCATTTTAAAATAGTGAATAAACATTCAATTATTTTGTCATAAAGTATAACATTAATACTAATATTATAAAGAGCGTGGAAGGAGAAAAATAACCAAATTTACATCATATCGTATTACGCAGGAACCGTTAAAATATAACAAAATAATATATCTAAATGAGACCTACCAAAAAAAACTGTGATACTTTGTCTATTTTTTTTGTATAGCCTGAAATATTAATATTTACTATTAAAAAATATAATAATATTAACTCTGAACTTTTACGGCTTCATGTCGTCATTTCAAAAGGGATCTTAATAAAAATAAACTAAATGTACAGCATCAGTATTTCATTTAAATAAATAATTACATTAACTGCACAATTAATTCAAACGACGTGAGTGTTTTTATACATGCAAAAACAAATTGCTGAGTGGCCAGCGAAGCGCTTGTGTCAGCAGCAAGACATGTGAGCCATTGAGGTGAAGAGTAGTCATAAAATTCTGCACGAATGAGATTGTGAGAGAATGCTGGTTTAATATAAAGATAATTTAATAAAGCATAACAATATACGCACATTCATTATGCTTTCATACATGAAATCTTAGCACACCTCTAGATTATTTTAATACATTAGGTCTCTGAATATCTTTTTTCTTTTTACTTTTTACTTTTCAATAAAATTAATTTCTAGAAATTATTCCATACAGTATCAACATTTTCTTAAAACCTTTATGTAAACATATTTTTTCTCTTACATCTTAAACATTATGACAAAATGTACTTGTAATACTTTATGTATATGATGTAACCACACAACATGGTATATTTAACAAAAGCGTCTGCGACTACATATTTTTTTTAGAAATCGTTGGTGAGCGGAACCCTTTCCCTAAGAATCTTTGTATCAAAAGCCTCAGTTGTCATTCAACTTTAATCATAGAAATATGTATTTTACTATGCATCATGTCCCTAAGTCAGGTTTATGTATATACATCCAAAGGAACTAAGACGTTCCATGTGTTATATTAAAATTTAACGTTATAATATAAACTTTATGCGTATATAGTTTTATATGGTATATAAAAGTTTTATTGGCTCATGAAGCAAAGTTTCAGAGCACAATTAAGAGACAAAAAAGCATGTCAAAAACTAACTTGATAAAAGAAGATTGAACAATGTAATTTTTTCACACAAACTTTTCGACCAAGGTCTTCTTCTGGTCTATCCACACCAATAAAAAGAACAAAATTAAAATATATATTCTTGTAAACAATGTTTATAGTTTATGTTACGAGTCCGAGCAATACTAAGAAGACTGTAAAGAATTATTTAGTCATATTAATTTAGCTATCAAATGCCCTAAAAATATAGAAATAAAATGGAATGAGCTGTTAGGGTTACAAATAACATGTTTGTTTCCTTGAATTTTTTACCAGAGACTGCTAAAAATGTTTACTGACGTTTCTTCAGAACAGTGTGGATAGTAAAATGACTAATAAGTAACAAAATACATTTTCAAATGTTACAAATTACCACCTGTAATAACAAATAAGAGAGTTGCGACACTTGAAAAAGAAATTCAATAACAATATCTATTTTCCAGGTTGTTTCATCATGATATCTTAAATGGTTCCAAAGTGATATTCACATCTACACAGATGTGCATCACAGAATTCAATACCAATATCACTTTACCTCTTACTTTTAAGACTGTGGTACTTGCACGTTTGCCTTATGTAACCCATACTGCATACCCGATGCAGGAAATATACATTCAAATACAATTGAATCTGGCAATTTTCACATGTGCACCATATAATTACTTTACTCTTTCATCAGTGCCTAAAGTATTTTTTGAGACAATATCGACATTTTCATCAATCAGGGTGTAGTGGAAAACCATGGATTCCGTCGAATCACGTAAATGAAGTCATAGACATAACAGGTAATATAATATAAATGCTTACAATAATATTAATGCAAACACCAAAAATTTCATGGATTTTGCGGGACATTTCAAGAGGAAACATAATTCCATGTTTTTCCTGGTTTTCAAGGTTTTTTAAATGTGTCATAAGTGTAAAATAAATCAACATAAAACAAACAGACACCATATGATTAAAGTTCATGAATTAATACACCACATGTGCATTAAGGCAATGCCCACTCAAAAATAAAACTACAAACAAATTACCATGTTAAAAATACAAATTGTCATAATTTAATTTCGCTATAATATCTATGGTACCTAATTACTACTAAAACTATGGTACCAAATTACACTTTTTTTATATATTCACCAGCATAGGATCAAGTTGACTACATTGATTTCAAGAACACTATAGACTAGGTGTTTAAAAAAACACAATACATCCAACGTCCTGAAAATCATGTGAATATTGTGTGTCCAAGGATCTGTGGATATATCATTGGCTTTAATAATATGATTGTGAAATGTAAGATGTCCAAAAACGATGACATCAAGATCACGTATAGAAGATACCTTATGTTGTATATACATAAACAAGCTGTGGCTTAGAATAAGTAATAATCTGGGAATAACGATTGATGATTTACTACTATGAGTTTTTGCTGTGATATTTTGAACTAGGCGCACAAATTTGAAACCGCACTTATTTCATTAAATGACCATATCTGTTGCTTTATGTTCATAAATTATGCATCAGTTTACATTGTGTTATTATTTCAATTGCGTAATAATTAAATTTATTGAAAAAAATAGTTTTTTGCATGGTTGCTTTTATACAATTTGAAAAGAGCGTCATAAATTGCAAAACTATTCAGTCTGATGCGTGCTACATCCGCAACGCGGTGTTGTATTTCTTGTTTTCCAGAATGCATCTTTATCAAATATTAAAATGACCAAAACACGAATTTCCTCTTCTGTGATCTTTCTGAATGTATCAAAATATGTTGGGAATGTTTTCAAATGAATTCATTTTCACGTTTTCACAGTCGGGTGTGGGGGTTCAGAGACGACGACGCATAATAGTTGAATGCAATATATTCACACAGAAGTGTTAATTAGGATTTCGTAGTTTACTATATATCTTGAAATTTGCTACGCCAGTGAACTGATATAATTTAAATCGAAACTTCCAATGTAACGTTATTCATTATGTTTGTTTTAATATTTCGACTGAAATGATGAAAATTTCGAAAAGAACCGGGTACACATTGCACCTAACACTGAAGTTTATTATTTTACAAGCGAGTCGTAAAATGAAAAATTGTATCATTTCATTTAATTTTATTCAATTTAATTTCAATTTTTTTTACTGGTCACGAATTAACCCATGTTTGCGCTTTAAAATTTTATTGTAAAATTTAGAGTAATATTGGGTGGCATCGCCTGATGTCCAAAATTTAAAAAAATTACTAAAACGCAATTGCAGCGCTGCCTACCGGATCAAAATTGTGAATCTAACCCATTCTCGAATCAATTTAATCACACACACAATATTTCATAAAAACCTGTCCAGCCGTTTAGGAGGAGTTCAGTCACATACACACGGACAGAAAAAAAAATGAGAAAGACGAGAAATTCAAAAATGAGCTTTCACAATAAAGTAAGACTTGTGTGTGAATATACCTAGTATTCACAGGTCTTAATTTCAGTTTGTTTCTTTCTAGATTATTTCCTTTGCAAACAATTGCAACAAAAAGAAAACAAAATAGATTCATCGTTATTACATCAATATATTCATTCTGTAATTAAATTATATAATAAAAATATCACAATTATATTATGCATTGATATACTGAATACAAACCTATCTTGTACACATATAAGGTCAAGGGGCTTTTAAACAGGCACTTCTGATTACCCCAATTAAAACACAGCCTATCATTGGTAGCGAGAAACTACTGCGGAAATTATGAATAGTTAATTAATATAGTTGTTAGTTTCCTTTGAAATTTCCTTTTTACTTCAAATGTAAAAAATCTTGGCCTACTGATTGACCAACATCGCATATGGCACACACCAGTATGTGATATCAATTGTAAGATTTTCTTCAAAATACTTTCCCAAAAAGGCTTAAAAATCATCTTCCATTTCAAACCAAAGTACACATTTGTCAAACGCTACTTCGAGTCTATTCTTGATTATGGAGACGTACATTATTCTAAGCTTAAATGAACATTTGCTCAATAAATTGGAATGACTTAAAAACCTGTGCATTTGATACATTTTTGGCCCTAAAAAACTAAGCGTCAGTTACAACTTAAATGATTAAAGATTTGTGACTGACATAACCTCCATCTCCCATGTTTTTTATCTAATACCTCAATAATTCCATTACAATTTTATACCACAGAGGTGGATTCCAACAAGTGTCATCCCATGACCTTGAATTACGATATAAAAACAAGTACAGGTTTACTTGTTTTTATATCGTCCCAATATGCAAATATATAAATTCACTCATTGCCCATTTTCAAAAATCGTCTGAAATCACATTACCCATCATAATCGGCACATCGAAATCCCTTCTATAAACCATCTTTATCTCGTCCTTAGCCCTAACATGTTGCTATTTTGCTTTTGTTTTTTTAAATCTTTTATTAATTCCGTATATTTCATAGTAAGCATCATTAATTAGCGTTCACAAATTAGCGCTCATTTAATTCATTGTAGTTGGCTGTAAGAAATTGATCTTGCCTTCTAAATTTGCAGTGATATTTCATAAATAACTAAATAATATAACTAATAAAATTTCATAAATTGCATTTCACAAATTAATTTCTGGATAATTTAAAAAACATAATAAATAGTTATATCTGTTATATGAAGTTAAAACATTAACGCAATATTATAGATAGATGTATTAAAATAAGTTATTAGTTTTCATATCACCACAACCAAACATAAAGTATTCTATACTCCCCAAGTATTCTATATAATAAGAAAAATTGGGGCCAACAAATTCCAAAAATAATAATTTCCAATAAATTCCTAAATTTTTATTTTTTATCCCATATTTTAATTTTAATCGTCATATTTTATTTGAGATATCACTTTAAGTTTATGATCTAACAATCAATATACGAGGAATATTTATCAATTTCCGGTATCCAAATTATTGTTTAATAAAAAGGCAAATTATTTATGACATTTATGATGGTATGAATACAAAAAATCAAGTAACTACCACCATTAGATCTCTTGTGATCATAATGGCACATTGACAAATGTTGATCAACATCGACCATAACATTGTGATTAACTTCCTCACTAAGCAAGATAAAAGTCAAGAACTATCCACGAAGAGATAGAGGTTCATTGCCAGGACTATACTCTATCATATCAAATGCACAAAATGGAGGTATGCTTAAACAGGACAGGGAAAGCATCAAAGTTGACCTTCAATTACTGGACCTGCCAATTACCTCCTCTAAGCAAGATAAAGTGGAAACATTGAGAAACTTTTATTAAAACATGCCTAAATAAGTTGTAAAAATGTTCACAAAGATACTGCCCTATCTATTGGCACCATACATGCTATTCTTCATGACCATCTTAACTTCTCAAAAGTTAATGTAAAAATTGGAACAATAGACTTAAAAAAAATACCTTAATTATCGACTCCGGATTTTGCCATATACGATTTATGACTCCACTTAAGGGTTATGTACTAACACTCAATTCCACTTTGTCACATCTGTCACATTTGATTGTTACTCTACTTGAATCAATTTATACCCTACCCACAAATAATTCACACTTCAATAATCAAATTAATCTTTAAACTCTTACTTTAACACATCAGCCAACCTCCTGATATGAATCACAACCACAAATGCTATTTTTAACATAAGCATATTTCGACACAAGCACCAATTTCACAACAAAAGAGATTTTGTGATTGTGCATAAATTGCAGTGCAAGTAAGTTCACGTAAATTTTTCATGAATGTTGTATCTTGTCTAATTTTTTATAATTGTTATGTTCGATTTGTTAACTATAAGTTGTACAGCAACTAATATTCCCTAAAAAATTATTATCAGACGAAATAAATGTCTTCAATGCAGTCTTATCAAGAAATGTAAAATGTTTTCCAATTTTAGTAGCATTTCAAGTAAAACCAATTTTTATTATCTTACAAATTTTTTAAAAGACATGTAGCATAGTATAATATACAATTTTGCAAATAGGGTATTTAACTGATGTCGATATTTTTTTTTAAATTGTTTAAAAAAACCTTATGATGAAAAGAATAATGCCTATTACAAACGATTAATTGAAACTTTTAAATAGAAAAAAATGTCAATTTCTTGTTCATTAAATTGAAGAAAATTATTACAAATTTAGTTTCCATCATATGCATATAAAAATCATAATATGCAATATATAACTTGAACGCAATGACGAAGATATATATTTAACGAGATACTAAAAATATTTAATAAAGCCCCTTATAATGAATGGTAAATACCAGCCAGTGACGTCATAAGCCAGTCGTGCTTTGTGTGGGGTGTTTTCGCAGGAATCGTAGTTCATCAGTTTTTAAGTCATTATGACTATGTAATTAAAAGTCCTAAGTACGATGTATTTATTTTAACCATTTTTAATGTTATTACTTATTTTATTCTAGTAATAAAAAAAATATGTCAAATACCCGATTGCCTCAAGATTTATTAAATATTCGTTTATAATAATTATAACTTGGATAGTGAAAGAAAATACATATGTGCCAGTGAGGATAAAATATTAATAAAAGGAAGCATTAATGAAAATTATCAGCATTAAAAATCTTATCACATATAAAACAGTTAACCTCTGTCTAGAAGTAGATGAGGATTACCATATACTCTACAACAGCAAACCAACAGTGATTCATCTCTGAGATGTGGTAGGCAATAACGAGGTTTTATTGAAATGATGTGTTTCTCGCTCTGGGTGAAATCTCAATAGACTGGGATATAACCACATGATGGATGGAAGCATTCTTTCATTGCTATCAGCTATTATGCAAACATCATCACGAGCTTCTGCACACTTATCAAACAAGTAATTACATATGGAAATAAAATAAAAATAGTTTTAAAGAATTTAGGAAGGTCAATAAAACTAAAAATTCCATAACTTCATTAAAATAAAAGCACAACTCACTTTTCTACGTTTTTAAATATAAATACTCGATAATAAAAGTTAAAAGAACAAGAGCATCAAATCGAACTATACATTTTAGTTTCTGACTTTAAATAAATTTAAAACTCTTCTAATATAAGCCAAAGTCTACGCACTACAAGCATATGTGTGCAGCATAGGTTTAATATTTTGGAACCATATTTTGTGGTTAATAAACAATTTGTATTATTTGATGCAGTTAAAAGCTTTATTATCCATTAATATCAAACATATGTTACCATATGTATAAATACAACTTCATAATAAGGGAAATATTGTAGTTGGAAAGTATTTATTAAGCTCTTAATAAGCAAGCTTGAAAATCAAGCGATGAAATATTCAGTCTCTTTATTTGGGATCGCCGCTATTCGAAAATTATAATAATTGAGTATAAATAACTAGACAGAGAAGAAAATATATTTTTTACAGAACATTTGGCCACTTCTCCTTAAATCTATCTTTAATATTTCGGAAAATGTTCAATGTGAAATCTGAAAAAATACAACAAAAACTCTTTTGAAGAGAAAATTTGTTTTAAAAAATTGTCAAATATTTATACTGTGCAATTAGAAACGGAACTACGAAAGGAAAAAAATTTTAATTTTTTTTCATTATGATGTAACGGACTCATTCCTTTTTTCAAAGCTCTACTTTTAGCAATATGCTAAAAATAGAGACAAACGTTTTCATTTCAAAACATATAACAGAACGAGACAGGACGGTAAATAAAAAATGGATGACAAAAATATGAAAATTGTTCAGTTATTCTCAATAACTAAACAAGTGTTTGTTTAGTTATCCTCAATAATTAAACAGCCACTTTCATCTTAATCCTTTCCGATAAGATCTTAAAATATTTCACATTCATTTAGTTTAACAAAGTGAGAACACCACGATAGACCTCCATTGATGAACAATACTTTGTTATTTCTATTGCTGTTCAAATTTATATGCAAATCATAAAGATAGATAGTGTAAGCTTCACTCAATAAACACTAAATTCACATTTGGTTTTACAATCATAACTAATTAATAACATAGTATTATTATTGTGCCTGGAGTTAACTACCTAATTAATTTATTTATTTATTTACATACATTTATCAATTCATTACAGGTAACCTTATATGTAACAATAACAATTAATGGTGTAATAAATTTAAAAAAAAGAAGTTATATAATAAACATGGATACCAAATATACAAAAACTACAAAAGGTAACGACTACACATTTCGACAAATTTACTTTAACTCATCGTCAACAAATGACACTCTGGTGTGACCACTATCAGGTGGTTGAGCAATTACACACCGTGGAAAACGGGAGAGTTCCAATATAAAAAGTTTCTAGAGGAAGTTATAGCAAAGAGGCGATGATTGCGTAAACGCAGGATATTGTCAGGTACGAAGAATGAAAGTTTACTCATTAATACAGGGCAAAAATTTTTTCCTTTTAATAGCTGGAAAATCAATTTCATAAGCACAATGTTTCTTCGCCATTCATTGCAACAAATTCATTGAAAACTAACATACCCAAGAGGAAATTGGTAGGAAATAAAAAGAGTAAGTAGCCATATTATCTTATATACAAATATTGGAGTAATATGTTTTGCACACCTTCAACCATCAAGCTGTACGTGGCTTCGTGTGGGCTCCAAATAATGGAGCTAGATTCTAATCTACTCTGCACATTGGATTGAAAGTCTTTTAAAATATTCAACACCAATCCAAGTTAATGATGTGTCTGGATGAACTTTAAAGTTCTAACTATCTGGATGTTGGTATAACATCAAAATATAATTACTATGCTAGTCTCAATTTTATAAATCAGTTTGGCAATGAGGGCTATTCCATGAATGTCCAATATATGAGCATTAATAAATCTTGAGACAATTTGCAAATGTAGACATTGAATGTTCTTTTATGATATTAAGTTTCATTAAGCAGACAGCCATGAAGGTCAAATTATATTTCTTGTGTAGACATATTAAAATACCTATATTAAGAGAATATCATACTAAGAGAACAATTTTTCAGAATTTGCTTACAAACATTGTCTAAAACGCTGTATAAAAATGAAGTAAACATCATACAATGAAAATTTAATTTCATTTAATTATATTTTTATTCGATTGCTATTTTAAAACTATGAATATCTCTGCGCAATCTAGCTATGTCCACAGCTCAATAAAAGCTTGCCTGGTTTTATGCAAGCAGATCTTCAACTAATGCAGACAGTATAAAAGATATTATTAAAAAATTAAGTGGAAGAAAACGCTTCACTTAAAAGTTATTTGAAGAATTCTTAAAATAACTTTTACAGCTTCAGCTAGCCAAAAGAAATATTCCAAGGCCTTGCCCAATGACACTTTGGATTAATAGCAAATTGACATATTAGCCATATCATAATAGATTAAATAAAATAAGATATAAAAAATATAGATCAATTTTAGAATTTGTTGATAAAATAAGACATATTAAAGTTAAAATCAGCCGAGATACTTTTTTTCAGATATAACTCCAAAGATTGTAACTATTCAATTCTATATGCCTCATTGATTCAATTTTTCTTACAAATTTCTAATAAACATGTATATAAATTATCAATACTGACCCAAGTAAAGCAGAAAAACTATAAACTCACCCGGTGGTTGGGGTGCCGGTGCAGGAGTGTCGGGGGCCACCGTAGCGCCCGGGGAGCTCTTCCCCCAAGACACGGCTCAATCTGAAATCATTCACAATGGTGATGAGCAATCAATGTAGACAGATCTCAAAACGAATTATATGTTTGTATGTAAAAATATATTGTGTTTACCTAGCGTATAGAGTAATTTTTGTATATAAAAAGAGAACAGATAAAAAATACTTCGCAATGATTTTTCGTACATTATATACTTTGATGATATGATAAAATAATGTTGAAATTAAAGGGAGGTCAATGCAATAATAGCTCACATTTAGAAAAATGTCATAAATGATATAGATGATTTAATTGCTCAATTGATTATTTAACAAAATTTACCATATAAAATTTTGGTCTTGTTTGTTGGTGCTTTACCAAATATATATACATATACATAAAATGTCTATACTTTATCAAATACTATAGCTAGAATACATAATCACATATACAAATAAATATTTAACCATTTGAGTGCCGACGAGCGCCATTGCGCGCACTAACTAAATATGCCACGAGCGCGATGGCGCTCGCGAAATCAATTGCTGTTTAACGCGCGGTAGGGGAGGTCGCTCGCATCGCTAATATTTTATCTTTCTACGTATTACATAAAGTTCAAATTATAATATTATTAGTAATTACATTATAAAAAGGATCCAGGAAAAGAAAAATTTTAACCCATAATGTCGGAATATGAAAATAATTTGAGTGAAAATGATTGTTTTTCAAGTCGTGAAGAAAGTGATAGTGGGAGTGACATTGTGGTGCGCTCATAATTTGGCGTAATGCAAAGTTTGAGTGATAGTGATAAGAGTGACGATAATAATTATTTTGCTGATACGGAGGATGTATCGGACTGAGAAAATACCGATGTGACCTTGATTTCAGTTTTTGTTATAATTTTTGTTCACAATATATATTTACATAATTTTCTTTGTATTTTATTATCCTTGTACAAGTTTTTATTAAGAAAACACCGAAAAAATTATTAAAATTGGATAATTTTTGTAAGAGATACAGTTTTTTTTTCAAGACAAGGGTAAATGACATCAAAAACAAAAGATTTCTTTGGCATTTTTGAGTTTATATGAGTAAAAAACCATGGCACTAAAATGGTTAAATACCATATAAAATTTAAGCTTTCCTTAAACAAATTTTAAACAGTTAGGTGCTATGTAAAAATATCTGCCAAATCTGTGATGAATCGAAAATTTGACTCACGCTCACGTATTTATAGATATAGTCCAATAATTAAATGACAAAACCAAATATTGCAATAATTATCACAATGATCTACAGAATGCACAAAAAAATAAAATAAATAATACTTCCAGGCTGCCCCAAAATTTATGGAATGTTCGACATGCTAACATAAACGCTCGCTAAATTTTCGCAACAAATAAAAATAAAATTATGATTTATGGAAAATTAAATTCGCTAGACAATATTTATGTAACTGTACAAGAATTACATTTTACTTTCATGAAATTTACTCTACCTAATACCATAACAGCATTCATATTTTTACTGCAACTAATGAATACAACGATGCAATCCAAGATCATTTTTTGTTTATTTTATATAAACACAAATATTTTAATTATGAACATTTTTTTAAAAAAGACCTCGATCGGTAAAGGATTTCATTGAATATTACAAATTAACATTAAATAGTTTTAACGTTAGTAAACTTTTGTAATAAAAATAAAATTACGCAGATATGGCTTTATCCGCTAGGCTTTACACCAAGAAAGTATAAACATAGAATTTAAAATAAAAATGCAGTGTCGCCATGCGTACATATTTTTTTTTCATATAACCAAGGAAATAGTAATGTATAACAAGTTTATAGTTACGTAAAATTAAGTACATGTAAATATAATTCAGAACATTGTCAGTTAACAGATCAGATGACAAATATGTCACTTGATGTATACTTCGCTTTAGACTTAACTTATTTCAAACACCTTATTTTATGAGCAAACAAGTTAAAATGAATGCTGAAATTAGAATGAAATTAGAATTCACATTGCTGGTCCAGCGTATTCACCGTGAATTCTGTAGGAAGTTTATTGCAAAGCAAAAAAGCATTGCAAAAATATTCTATACTACTTCTCGTTCAATGAATTAAACAGAAAAGGAAGGAAACAGATATTTAAGAGAAATAACATTTAAAACTTTTGCATTAGATGTAGATCTCGAAAATGACGCTCATATATTCTTGACATTAAAAAACGAATTCTTAATTAAGAGACAAAATACCAACACAAGCAGCTTATTTAAACCCCTATGTGTAAACATTTCATAAAAATATTTTAACAAATATTAAATCGCTAAGCAAGTCAGATTAATTAAATTGGCAGCGACAATATATCGACGAAGCCAATACAAATATATAAGTGCTTAGTCTGACAAAGACTACATTTTATACAAGGATAAATGTTGAGTAACAAAACTATTGCTAATTCAACGTACCTTAAATATAACTTTATGCAAAAAAATATTACGACACTTAAAATAAATTGTATCACTCAAATTTTATCAGCATCAACAGAATTATCATCAATGAAGTAGACGTTTAAATAATCAATATCCTATACGACAGCTTTGTCAGCTGAGACTTTATATTCAAAACAAAAAACACTAATATTGTATTGTTGTATCAAATACTATATATTGAATAATGCAAATTAATTATGCCGATAGATTTAATAATTTCATAGCCTTTGTCCTAAAGAGATTGCAAAGTAACGGGATTTTCCATAAGAATATAAAAAACTATGACAGTACAAAGATGTCAGATATATGAACTGAAGCTATGAATAGGGATGCAATCATACATCGAAGTTTTCAAAACATCGAGGTATGCTCATAAACATCGGTGTTAGCATCGATGTTTTGAAGCGCGATACATATCGGAGTCATCGACTATAAAAAATCCAATGAATCGTTCATAAATTGGTCATTCATTCCATTCATGCCTCCTGGATGCTTAGCCGTCGATACTTCGAGTAACGTTCGCGCACATCGTGTAGTGATGTATGTATTGCTCTTTTCCGTTCAAATTGATTAAAAAGTCTGTTTCAAGATTATTAAATTCAAATAAATAAATTGTTAAATTTAAAAAAAAGTTCTTTTTAAGGTCCATCTTGTTTAATTTCGTAATTTAATTAATATGAAGACAGGTAATCATCGCATCGGCCAGTATGACTGCACCTAATGTAAAATAGGAACGATAGGTAGGTAGAAATAAATTAGTTTGTTATGAAATATTTGAATATTTCTAGTTGCTTTGTGCTTTAAAATATCTCTGACCACACTACTTATGTTCTGCTATCATACTATCATACATATAAAATGAGACCATATCAGCATGATTTTTCTAACATTTCTAAAATATTTAAAAACATCGGCTGACATCATTGCCCATAAGAATGAGGTTTTTTTAATATCGATACTTTTTCGTGTGAATACAGATGTTTTCAATATCGATATTTTTGAGAGAGCACAACCCTAGTTATAAACGATGTTGCCAATTGATGGTGTAATATTTCCGTACAATGCTTCGATTGACTCTGCTCTTAAATCCGTTTATGTACCGCCAGATTCAATCTTAACTCATTACTATACCTTAACGTGTACAATGTACAAACCATTCACATCCTTCACTTTGTTTTATAGTCCTTCAGTGACCTACTTAAGTTTTGTGCGTACAATAGGACTTAAACATTTTTTATATACGTTATAGTATTACCATTTCATTGTACATTTCAGATTCGCAAACTGTGAAAGTTTAGTGTCTCTTAACCTTGAAAAGTAAAGTCTCCGCTAAAAGACATTGTATTTTTGTAACAAATTTTCATCAAGGATAAATATAATTTTTTAAATTTGTGAAATTTAAATGAATTTGAAAAATATAATATAATAATATAATATATCTTGTTAACTTAACGTTAACAAGATATGTAATTTAATTGTCATATATAAATGGGGCTGGACAATTGCTTAATAGATTATAATAAAAATATCACTTTCGTAATTTTTCATAGAAAATAGTTTTTGGCAATCTAACATCTATCTAAAGGAGTTACATATTATGTTTGTTGATAATAGTCACCGAGTTTTGAGTGACTGAATGTCATAAAAAAGAGATAACACTGTTTTTTTTTCAGTGTACTTAGTTTCTCGTTTACAGACTACAGGGTCTTTTATCTCCCAAAGATAATTAATAATAATTTGTTTGCGCATGTCGAGCATATTTAATTACGGTGTTTTTTCAATCGCATATTACATTAACACATTTTACATAATTTACAAGAATCCATACTTGCATATGCTCGATGTGCCCGAATATCTTGTTGCAATCACTTTTTTTAGATGAACGGTACAGAACAGAAAGAATAATATTATTGTAAGATTATTTTTAACATGACATACCCTCTAAATAGGAAAACCCCTATTATTTTCACTTAATATCATTTAGAAACATACATTTAGCCTTTAGAAAACTAAACCAAGCAAATCAAGCGTAGATGATTGAAATTTGCAATCCTCACATTGAAAATTACAGAGACGCGTAATTAAAATTAAAAAGCGTCTAGTCGGTTACACCATGCATAATATGCTAATGGATAATAATATATCAATTTTTTTGATGTAAACGAATTTCATAGTGTACATGTGCAAAGTTTTATTTAAAGATTTAATATGTCTTATTGCCCTTCCTTTTTCATTGTTATTTCTTTGTCCCTACAGTACGCCTTGTCCTGTTCAATTAGCGAGCGATAAACTTGTTGTCAATTTAAGGGTAATAGTTCTTAAAAAAAACCGTGTCAATATAGCTACTATGACGGAACTTTTAATGTAAAATTTAGACACTAATGTATCATTCGGATATAACGTTTTGTGAAAATCTAATTATAATCCACTTACATACATTGGTCCATACAATCTATCTAATAAAATCTTATTTTATGAGCAAATAAGTTAAAATTAATGCTGAAATTAGAATCTCTATAAATCTGAAATTATCTGTTAAATTATATTAGAATCTTTATAATCTGAAAGCTCTATAATCATTAATTTTAGAGATTTAAATGTAACATATTTTCACTGAATCGTACTTTAAAAATTAATCTGATGGCGGGAATGGAAAAACTCCACATCAAAGTTCGTCCTTCTCATGAAATTGTTGTAATTCTTTTTAAGATATTTTATTTTTAATACATCCTAGTGTTATTACTATATGGTTATAGCCAGTTGGATAAGATGGCCAATTAAAAAAAATTAGTGTTATTACATTACATGTTTCTAGATTAACATCAATAGACGACGAATACTAGTACATACCGGCTGCTGCAAAAGTTTTCTTCTAAAAAAACAAAGCAAGCATTTTTAATTCAAAATTTGTACCGACCCCCTTATTTTTTAAATTAAATGCTGGCTCTTCGGCTGTGTCTAGTGCTAGAACAGTTTAATATGGTTAGAAACAGAGCCAAACAAGTAGCTATGCTACTTACAACTTATTCTTAGTTAAGTGGCCATTTGATCTGCACTTCTCTAATTATATAGGTGGTCAAAGGCAAGGTTTTATATTTAGTTTATAATTATTTCTAAAAGTTATCAGTTTTGAAAGACGTTTAAAGGTGAGTTTAATAAAAAAATTAACCATTAATATACCTTTTAAGTGTAAGTTGAATAAAATATGTGCCATATTACCTAATCTGTTTATAAATCGCCATGTTTGTATTGTGATGGATAGTTTCCTCGGACCCAAAGCGCATATGTAATAAAAAAGAAAACGGTTGTCAAATTTGACTTCTGAAATACGTACAACATTCTAATTTTATTTTGAGAAGTAGTCAATATTTCTACATTAAAGTATAGCTCTTTTCAAATCAGCACTATGACAAATTTCAACTTCCTTAAAAAGACAATTTTTTCCTTGCGTATAAATTATGTTTCAACACTTAAAGAACTTCGTAATAATCACCAATGCCAGTTGATTGTACGACGATATACAAACCCGGTTCAGGCGTACAATGCAAATGTAGGGCGCAGAAGTAAAAAGGAATCTACAGATATCTTAAAGTGGATATTATTGGTTAGTGATATTTTCACTTAAAGGCTGTCGAAAAAAGAGTGATCAATCCAAAAACAATAAAGATAATGGTTATAAATTTTTAGGTTATACCAGTTACATCATTTGGTTTAGGGTGTTGGCAAGTTCAAAGACGACAATGGAAACTGGACCTTATACGCCAGATGCAGTTAAAAGCAAATATGTCACCAAACGAATTACCGGAAGAGTAAACAAGTTTTAATTTGTATTGTTTTTATTGGAAATAGATTGATTGTTCGATTAAGGGTCCCACTGCACAACATTACTTATTTTTAACAAACAACTTTCCTTAATATATAAAAAGGAAATATGCCTGGACTATGAGACACCAAAATTTACTAGTCTTCAAAAATACTTATTTATTAATAAAATGGGACGAGTGAATCCTTTTATTCTTGCATTACACTCTTTTGTTTGAATCCTATTATATTTTGAATCCTATTATTTTGATTCTGATGGTAATATGTACACATATTACCATCAGAATCAAAATATAATATTGTACTGTTTTCTAGGATACATAGACCTTTAGTAAACATATTAATAATTAGATTATTAGTTATAATAATAACTCATTATTAATATGTAAAACTTTCTACGCTAGTTTTTCTAAATCATAATATTGATATATCAGTATAATTTTTAGAAACTAGGCAATTGATGGTTAGCATGAATTTCACAGCTATATAAGTTTATTATACCTAAGTAATATTTGCCAAATATGCTGTACAGCTTTTAAATTGTAATCTCTTTATACCATACTCTTTCTATTTATTTCTAACATCTACTTTATGTAACTTCTAGCATGAATATGTAGAAAGACACTTTAAGTTCTCTTTATAAAATTTTTATTTCACATTTTCTTGTCAAACGGCTTTTGTTTCTTTTCAAGGCTATTCTTTATAATTTTCTTCGAAGACTTACCTTTTTATATTAATCTTCTAACTCAATTCTTTCTTACTTGAAACGGAGGCGGCTAGATTGTAATATGCTTTAGAAATGTGGCTATAACATATCAGTCAAATTTCCTGCGTTACATTTGAAAATTCCTCATGGTTTTAATTCAAAGTTTCAAAACCATTACCATGAAAATTAAAGAAATAATAATATAGTCAGCAAATATCTTGAAAAAGATAAATCAAATCAATCTCTTCCTAATTAATTAAACACTAATATTAGATACTTGTTTGTAATTATCAAATCTACATTAGAAGTTTTTAATTGCAAATACTGGCAGTATGACTTTTTGTAAAAGGGAGACTTGATTACATAATTCCTTAAAACAGATTGTATTATAGGTCATTTGTATTGTAGTTTAATGATGTGATAGATTTGAATCTTGTTCAGATCAATATTTTTTGGCTATAGTTCGATCATATTATTATATTTTTAGTAATCTATACTTATATCATAATCTTATTAATTTCTGTTAAACTACAGGAAAAATTCCAATATCCGGTCTAATTGTTACTGAATATCAGATAATCCAGATAAATAAATTTATAGAAAAGAATTTTTATTTTGTTGCCAATATTTAATTATTTGTTTTGTGCTTGGATGAAGAATTTGTATATAACTACATAAGGCCAAATTAATACATCTTTACTAGTCACTTCTATACAGAACCCCGTAAAATTGAGACCCAAAATAAAAGTGAGGCAACGAGTGTCTGGCATTACTGATTAACCTCAATTTCAGCTCTTTATTGACTATTTTAAGTATATTTTTAGTAATATACAAGTTCAGTACAAAAATGGAATGAAGTTTACATGTACAAATGTACCTATTATGTAATTTAGAAATTTAATGACTATTTCAATTCTTCAAAATATTATCCTTAATTTAGTATATATTCTATTGCTAATATTACTTCTATGTTTTAAAATGATTACATAATAAATTTTTTGATGACAAAAATAAGATTTAATAAATGAAATTGCTCTTATTAGTTGCTTTTATCGTGACATTGAAATAAATTGTTTGACTCCTTTTAAAATATTGCTTTGTATCATACAGATCATACTGTAATAACGTAATACTTTATTTCCAGCATAAAAGAACTCGATGAGTTAGAGTACACACCAGTTAAAGTAAAAGGGACATTTCTATATGATAAAGAAATACTAATCGGACCACGCTCGCTAATTGAAAATGAACCAACCGAAACAAGAACTGGTTCCTTAATCTCTGATCCAAGTAAAAACCAGGGATGGCTTGTTGTTACTCCATTTAAACTAAGTGACCGAGAGTAAGTCAATATGTTTTCTAAAGCTATTGTTCATGAAGGTGTTTTGGAGAATATAGAAATGAGGAGTGTAATTTATGTTGATAACCTGTTATGTATGACCACAACTCAATGTGAGTTGTGATCAGAGATAGAAGATTACATATGCATATCCATAAATATTTAAGGGTACAAAGTATTCTCATTAAACCATTTACAAGTATTAATATTATTTATCACCATGTAAATATTATTGCATGGTATATCTCTCACAGGTGTAAAAATATCGTGATTTTCTTGTAGTTTTTTTTTTAGCAATTTTTGTATTTGTTTCTGAGTGTTAACTATTGAGATACATGTAGTCTAAACCTTTAAGCGGACTCGTTGCTTATAAGCAAAGCCTGCATTTGACCCTTTCAAAAGTATATACGAAGGGAGGTCCAAAAGTCTGTGGAACAGAAGAATTGTAAGTTAAATGAAGTAATGACAATATTTTTCTTTTCAATATAATCTCCCTTAAGCTTAGTACAATTATTAAATCTTGAAATTAATTTTTCAGACCCATCAAAAAAAATTGTTCGTCTTTACCTTGAAAATAAGTTGAAATTGCTTCCTTTATCTCACTGTTGTCCTTAAATTTTCTTCCTCGGAGCTCTATTTTCAGGTTTGGGAACAAGTAAAAATCGCTGCAAGCTAGGTCGGGGTTATAGAGTGGATGAATCAACAATTCGAAGCCGAATTTGTGAACAGCATCCATCGCAACTTTGCTTTTGTAAACCGGCACATTATCTTGCAAAGCAACACAACCTTAACCAGTTTTCCTTCAGTTTATCCAATATGCTACTATAGTACTTTCCAGTGATAGTGGTACCTTTTTCGTTATAGTCAATCAATAAAATCTCTTCACAATCCCAAAGAATGGTTGCCAAAAATTTTCCAGTCGATTTTGAGATCTTGAACTTCTTAGACGGTGGAGTGCCCTTTTTATGTCATTGCATCGACTCTTGTTTGGATTCAGGGTCAAAGTAATGAATCCAAGTTTTATCTTCAGTCACAATTCTCTCCAAAATCGGCGTAGGTTCATCAGCATACAGCTTCAAATACCTGTTAGATGCCTCGTATCATTGTTGCATTTGCAGAGGGGCAAGCATTCTCGGGACCCATCCTGCATTGACTTTAGTCATGCCAAGATGGTCATGTAGAATTCTCAAATATTTTATATCTGATACACCAACTAATGCAGAAAATTGTTTCTTCTTCAGGTAAGCATCTTCTAATACAAGTTTTTCGACAATATTCGATGTGGTGACTGTGTTGTCTTCAATCGAGTCTCGAATTTGTTTAAATAGACCATGCTACTCGTATACTATGGTTTTACCAGGGCAATAATCTCCATAAATAACTCCTATCTTACACATGATGGTTTGAGGAGTTTTTGCTTACTTGGCGAGGAACTTAATCACAGCACGTAGTTCGATTCGCTTCGTATTCACAGTTCACTTCAAGATGTACTTTTTTCAGGGACGGTTATACATTAACGAATGACATTAGGGATTTGACATTTGATTTATATACCTCTAGTGAGTTCCTAATTAGCAGGGTACCAAGAAAGAATGTATCCCCTTCATTCTGCAGATTTTTGAACCTCCCTTCGTACATATCTCAGCTAAATTGAGATAAACATATAAACAATTATTATGAGAAAGGAAATGAATTGAATGGTAATACACTCGTCTATAGTGTACGGTTATTTTTACCGCTATGATATTTGCTTCATGTGAAATGCCGACACGATTGAGATGGGGCACCATGAAATTACTGATAACAAAGTTTTACTAGAATAAGTTGTTTTTTTTATTTTTGTGTACATTGTTTAAACTTTATTATGATAACATCAAAAATTGCATTTTATATAGGCATTTTCCTCGTAAGCCTTTTTTTACAGAGATGGGAAATTTTTTTCCGTCTTGTTTATTAGTTTTATTGTCATAAATATGTACATAGAGTACAAATGCTTTGACTATGTTGTAAATACATTTCTTCTCTCATATTAATAATATTTCATTACAATAAAATCAATACTTTCGGAGCTATACATTATTCTGAGCGACGATGTGACGTAAATGTGGCCTGCCCACTCAAGAGGATAATGGATTTTATAACTATGCCAAATTTCAAGTTTTGTATGTTGAACAAAAATGGCTATTATAGACAGATGGACATGTGAGTTTTCTCATAAGAGTTCTGTTATTCCTTTTTAGATAGAGAATCCGTAAAATGAAAAAAGGACAATTAATACTTTACAATGGTATTTGAAAGTTTTCTAAATGTCCGAGTTAGTTATGAAATACTAACAATAATTCAGACACTACTAGTTATGAAATTCTAACAATAGTTCAGACACAGTAGGTTACGTTTTATCCTGTCACTTAGACTGTTGTCAATGGCGTAGTCAAGATAATAAACACTTTTATTAAAAAAATGAAATAAATTCAAAAAATTGGGTATTGGGTGAAATAGAGAATAGAAATAATGTTCAGTCTATCTCCTAATAATAGCTCATAATATTTATAGATCTCTCGTTCAGCTATAACTTTCTCATAATGAGCAATGACTTTTTATTAACATTAAACACTTGGGTACCCGTGAAGGATATGAGTAAGATATTTTCCTGTACGCACAATAGTAATTTGAAATATAACAGATATTTTGCATTTATTACATTTAAAAAAAATATATAAAAAGGTTTATATCTTAAAATTCTACGTATTACAATCTTGTAACCGTAAAGAAAAAGAATTACCCATACGAAGGCTATCATTAAAAAATGTTAACTTCAGCAAAACTACTGAAAGTGGTCTTGTCCGACACAAACTATATCCAAACTCTGCAATTGCATTTATTGTACAGCAACTACGTGACAATAATTAGTTCAATCAAATCAGATTCAATTTTTATTAAGAACATTTTGTTACGAACAGTAATTTTTTCTTAATAACTGCCATATAATTAATAAAATATTTGTAGATTATATACGAAAATTGTCTTGCCGATTAATACTATTAACAAAAAATATGTTACATATTTTTATCATGAATAAATCCCAAATGAACTATAAAAGCTGTTGCTATAATATTATTTAAAAGTATAATAGACACAATGCTATTGAATAAATAAGTACATATTATACCGTCGTTAATATTAACGTGACCCCTCGCCCCTTAACGCTAATACATTCCAGAGAATACCGAAATTACTTACAGTTAAGAGTTAAGCAAAAACAACTTTCCAAAAAGGCTTGGTGTTCTTTTTTAAAATAATTTGATTTAGTTGAGCTTTTTAAGATTACCATAGATAATTAAAATCCACAAAAAGACTTTTAAAGACATACGAGGGTGGGTCAAAAAGTTCGCAGAAAGGAGGAGATGGTGAGGGGTGGAGGTGGCTTACACACATAGTCGCTAATGAGAGCCTCATTATGAGTATGTGTATTAAGTTTCAGCTTAATTGTGACATTTAGCTCTGAGCTATCATTGACCCAGCAACTCATTCTGGAAGAAATCATTGACTATGGATAAAATCGAATTTCGAGCTGTCATAAACTTCGTAACAAACCAAGGAAAAACACCACAAGTCATATGTCATCAGATTACGGGAACTCTGGCCCTAGGAAAACAATGATTTACAAGTGGCATAATCTCTTCAAACAAGGCAGAGGTTCGATCGAAGATGACTTGCGCTCAGGACAGGCAATTGAAGCTACCTCATTAAACATTATTGAAAAGCTTGTATTGGAAAATGTTCAATTAAAGAGGAAGCAGTTGGAAAAAACGTTTGGAGTATCTTCTACAACAATTTTGAACACTCTTCACGACCATTTTGGCAAGTCAAAAAGTCAGCGCAAGTCAGATTGCATGAACACTCAACAATGTGTTGAGTGTTCATGCAATCTTTTGGATCCCAGGATGAAATTTTGACCTAAATTGTTACGTATATATCATCACATTGTTACATATATATGCATAAAGAAACTTGGGTTCATCATTACGGGCCTGAATCCCAGCAGGAGTCTGTGCAATGTCATAAGAAGTTCAAAGTGTTGCAGTCAGCTGGAAAAGTCATGTCAAACATTTTCTGGGACATAGAGGTATTCTGTATATTGACTTCAAAGATAACGTTCTTTCTCTCTGCTCTTAATGCTAAAACACATTGACTTCAAAGATAATGGGAGAGTACTGCACTAGTTTACTGGAGCAGCTTAAAGAAGCATTGAAGGTGAAAAGGCGAAGGAAATTAGTGAAAGGTGTGCTGTTTTTGCATGACAATACACCTATACATAAGAGCCATGTTGCAATGACTGCCCTCTACAAGTGCGGCTCTCAAATATTGCAACACCCACCTTACAGCCCAGACGACTTCCTGTGGCTGTCATTTGTTCCGAAAGATGAAAAACAAGCTTCGTGGAAAAAAAATTGGCTATGCTGAAGAGATCAAGTCTGCAATTTCAGCTTATTTTCAAAATAAAGGAATTTTTTTTTTGATGGTATAAATAAATTAATCAAGAGATCTGAGAATTAAGGGAAAATATATTATAAAGGAAAATCGGACCATGTTTTTTGATCTTCCTTCCACCTCATTCTACAAACTTTTTGACCTTCCCTGATATATTTTAATAAATGTTAGAATTATCTGGAATTGTAGATTTTTGCATTTGTTCAGTTTCTTAATAAAGAAAATTTATATTTAACATAATAAAAAATAATAATTATCTGAAACATTTTACTTTAAGCTTGGATAGACTTTACTTTCTATGGGTACCAGTTATTTAATGTGATAATATTTTAGTATATATATATATATATATATATATATATATATATATATATAATTTAGTATATAGTTATCAAACTATTTCTGGAAGAAATTATAGAAATCTGAATCAAGAAACTTAAAAATTTTTGAACTACGCCTACAGAATTTCAGATAGCATGTAAATAGAATAGGTTTATAATATCTTCTTAATCAGGGAACAGGAATCGTTATAGTGTCACTAGCATAATTACAGAGTTATTTTTGGCTAGACTATCACTGTAGTGATTTATGAATTAATACCACTACTCCAACCGTACAAACACGAGATGTCTGGTTGTAACTATGATTAATTCTTCAGACTCCTTTACACAAATGGAATAAACTTTCGCTATTACTCCTTTTAGGCTATATGGCCTGGCAGTAAGAATTCTTAGTGACAATATCTTGTAAACAGAACCTTAAGACTAAATCAAACCTGGTAAGAAACTTAGGGATACATATGTCCATGTGCAGTTAATTTTGGAAGCAGTATTTTTAAAATAGAGTTGAAACTTTTTTAAAACCCGTTTTAGAAAAAGATTTTAATAGGGTGTTTACAGCTATTTATTTGTAATCAATATACATCTTATAGCCTAATACGCCGTAACTATCTAAACTTTGGTCATCATAATTAAAGTCTTGGCTTTTTGACAAAACTGCTCAATGCTTTTTGTGCAGCAAGCACAAAGCACAATTTTGAAACAGTTTTTTATCTTACTTATCATTCATATAAGCGGGAATGTAATGTAAATTTAAATAAATACTACTTTTAAAAACATTACTAGTGAGTCCAGAAAGTTCAATAGCAATGAAGATAAATTATAACTACTGTCAAAAATTCGAAGATGTGTTTGTTTGTCCTTCTTCAACGTCGCAATGGAGCAACAGATCGACTTGATTTTCATGCGCAGAGATAGTAGGCGGACCAGGAAATGACATAGGATACTTTCGAACCTGGTAAATGTCATTCTAACTAATATAACAATCCCAATAAATATTACTGATTCCGAATTGTGTTTTTTTCGCCTTCTTCATGTTCATGTTTGGATTTGTTGTTTAGCTGTCGCTTTAATGTTAAAAAGTAGCAAATAAGATATGAAAGAAATGTGAAACAATGTTAAGAGTGAAATAAGTCTTTTGTACATAAAATAAGAGAGGAAATGGTTTCACAAGCAATATTATAGATAGTCTTTAATATTTTCGAGAACCTCTCTATGAGTCTTGAAATTGCAACGCTATGTTACCGATAAAAAACTTTATGATGTCATATAAGCTACGAATGAGTAACTTTTTCTTAATTATCATTTGTTATACGTATGTTCTCCGTTTCCTCGAAACTCCTGGGGGTACCAGACTTGCTCTCAGAAGGTTGACGGTGTCGAGAATGATTTAAAAATATAAAAGGTTACCAATTGGAAACGTAAAACATCCAATAGACTCCGGAAAAAGCGTTGGGATAGTCCTGTTTTGCTCTCGGCTGTGCAGTGCCAAGAAGAAGATATTATATGTATGTAACTGTACACAAATTTTAATATAAAGTATGAAGATTTTCTGATTATGTTTCATGTCTATCAAACAAAATTTGTTTCTGAGAATAAAAATGCAGTATAACATCCGTAAGAACTCTCGTATTGCTAGTGCGGAAAAAATGATTTCCCTATGAGATGTGTTTACATTCACAATTAATAACTAGATATTTTTTCTAAGCATGATGGTGAGCATGAAAATTAGTAGCTCCTCAGATGCGACTACTTATTGACTGAAGTAGAAACAGTGTACATTTCAATTTGTTAGTTCTTATAGCGGAAAGTAATAAAATAAAAGTTAGAGATTTTTTAATTTTTAAAATGTTTTGAATAAAAACCTTTAATTTGGTAAATAATTTCCTTAATTTAATAAAAGCATTCAAAGAAATAACTGGCCATGGAATTGGAACTAGAAAAACTGATAAAAAATGTTGTCCAGTTACTTTGTTCTAACCAAGCCACTGTTGAACTGTATTGAGAAATTAATTAAAAATAAATTATAAAGCTAATCAGAGTAGTACCAATATTTAAAGCTTTTTATCAGTTTAAAATCTTGTAATATTATTTTTTACCCACATAAAGACATTTGTCATTATTGACTATGTATGTTGTATTTAATTTCCTAAAAAGTTGTTCCATTAAATTGAAGTACTAAAATCTTTTTAATCTTCTTATATATATATATATATATATATATATATATATATAAATGTTTGTATGTTCACCTTTTATGCATTCACGCATCGTGCATTGATTGTGAAACTTTGTTGTGCGCATGCTTTTCACAAAAAGAAACTCGCATAAATTTATTTGTTCCCCTCTTTCATTCGTCCGATTGTGATGAAACATTGTTTTGCGCACGTTGTAGATGGTTTCTAAAAAAAGTCACATGAACAAAGTTGCCGGGCGGGTCGATCTACTAAACTTCGTATCATGGCAGTTCAGCATAATTCAAAATAAGACTACATGTTGACAGTGTGTACATTAATGACAGTGACACTTTCGTTTATTTTTATAAAATATAAGTAAAATAACCTATAAAATTTTAATATGTAAGCAAAATAAAAAGTTATAGATTGAGTTGAAACTTTCAGATAGCATCATAAGCAAATCAAATCATAGATCAGATTATAAGCAAAATAAAAAGTTTATCGATTGGGTTGAAACGTCAAAATAGTCACGCCTCCTAAACGTGCGTAAATAGAAAGATCTACTAGTGAAGGTGAAATAATAAGCAATTACGAGTTTCTCAATACAATCGAGGAACCACAAACTAACAATGAAACAGATAGTTTATAAGTTGCTTAATCTCGTGCATCAGAATCAGAAGAGCAACGCTTAGTAACAAATTTAGCTAATAGTTCATGATCGCGTGCATTGAAATCAGAAACACAACAGAGTCGAAGCAGAATGTTTATGAACTATTCGAATTCGACAACCAGTGCATATTGACTTGAATCTTAGTACATTCTAATAGAATGCCAATTATGATTATAGATGATATATCTACATCCACAAAGATATCAGTAAAATAACTTCTACCAATTCCAAAACATCAATTTTTACAAAACTGCTTCACGAGCAACAATGATGTGCATTGTAGCTTCCACCACTTATCAAAAAATCCAAGTAAAATAGGGCATAATTAAGGGTTTTTATAAAAAAAAATCATTGGTGTGCTGGGACGTAAAAGTAAAAAAAATTGTTTTTTTAACTATAATATTGTATAATAATTTTTATTTTTTAGAAGCCAGCGTATATATTTTATAATATAATAGAACTTTAGATCGACTATAACATATACCACAACCATTTAAGTATATGGAGCCAATAAATAAAAAAAAACTTTTTTGAAAAAAAAAATTATTTTCTTTTCACTAAAATAGTACGCGTAATATCTAGTAAATTTACAAAACATCTTTATTTGATAGTCCCTTTTTTGATACCTTTATATAAAAAAATTGGCAACCCTAACTTCATCTGGGGCTGCTACCCCATGGTTATCCCAACATGCTCTTTGGTAGATGCGGTATGCTTTTCATGGACGTGCCTGGCGGCAAAGAAAAACGTTCTTCATCTGGTTGCTATTACCCCAAATTCGCTCTCAAAATTAAATTGCTTTGGCTCTTGTGTTACTAGGTATTGTGGCTACATTATTATTTATAGGCTCAATACTTAATGACATAAGAACCAAAAATTGCTGTTTCTAAAGGTTCTAGTATGGCAAAAGCGTTGCAAACTTAGAAACTGATTCTCTGGGATGAATGCACCATAGCAAAAATCGCTTGAAGTGCTTGATAGAACTTTTTGAGATTTTCGAACAAATACAAAACTATCTGGAAGAACTCTCATTTTATTAGCAGGTGAGTTCTGATAAACTATCAGTTATACCAAAATCACCATCAGTTGATGAGCTCAACACTTGCCTCAAAGCATCGTATCTTTGGAGACGTGCAGAAACTAACATTAAAGACTACAATATGCATGTACATTTGCAGTGTAGTGTGTCAGCCCTATTTTCAAAAAGTGTAGTGTGTCAGCTCTATTGGATTTTGGTAATAGGAAAGTACTAGTCGATACCAACACAATATATATTCTATTTCTATTGAACTGTTGAGTCATTTTTCCATTGATGGAACATTTAATTTAGAAAGTTTTCCCAGGAATTGGTACCAATTCCAAAAATCAAAAATAATTTTACAAATGTGCTATTTTGGCAGCAAAAAATACTGACATGAACACTATCAACTATGCAATCCACGAACAAATTGCGGGCGAGTGTGTCACATACAAATTCAATGACAATGTCATGAACGCAAAAGAGATTTTAAATTATCCAATTGACTTTTTAAGTTTGTTGAATAGTAATCCACCTTTATTGTGCAATGGAACCACTTTGCTGTCAAAGAACTGATACCAAACGTCATCGAAGGTATATTCTGACAAATCAAAAGGAAGAGATGTGCCTATTTCACATATTCCCATCATTCCCACCGACATGTCACTTGATTTGAAATGACTGCAGTTCCACGTTCATCTCAATGACCATCAATAAGGCACAAGGTCAATCGCTTCAAGTGTGTCTATTAAATCTGAAAAATCCATGCTTTGGTCTATTATATGTTGCATGCACATGGTCTATTATATGTTGTACGCTCACAACTAAGACAAGCGAAAAATTTATTCATTTTTGCAGTAGATAGGAAAACCAAAAATATTGTGTATCCCAAAGCACTTGAATATACTTTTTTGAAATTTAATTTAATGAACAAAAAGTCATTTATTTATTTTGGATATGTCTTTTATTTATTTTGGACTTGTAAATGTGCCTGTTTTTTATACCACTTCAAACAAATTACAATAAAATTGAAAGAGGCATTGCAACGCATCAGACAGTAGCTAGTCTTATAATATAATTGATCGATTTAAAATCTTGTATTATTGCCTACTTGACCTGCATTATTAAAATAATTTATTTTGGTTGTTTTCCATTTTCAGTTTATGAAATTCTATTTTCTTATGTAAATAATTGCCTTAATAAAATATATATGAAGTAAAACATTTTAACTGCGTTACATTAAAGATAATGATTTTGTTATTTTTTTTCAAAAGGGAAAACAGAACTCTTGTAAAATCGCTCACACGTCAATCTCTCATTGTTTTTTTCTCAGAAACATATTAATACATTTTAGCCCACACAATAGATAACACTCAAAAATGTTTGCATGGAAATTTTAATGTTAGTAAATTGAATTTTGAAAATGAAATTAATATTCCATGTATATTGAGTATCGTTTAAAAGACCTTATTGCAAGGATTGCAAAAATATTTTTTTCGTTAATTTAGGTGGTATATATTCCGACACATACTGAAAAATATGCAAAAATAATTATTTAAAAAAAATGAAATTGAATTTACCACATTTTTAAAACGTACAAAAAAATTTGAAATAATTTCTCCTTACCCCATTAAGATATATAAACCGACACAGATTTATAAACCCATGCATATATAGTGTCCTGAAAATTTGTGATTGCGAATTTATTTGACGTCATAAGAAAATAAATATATTTATTGTTGAAGAAATTTTTGATGATGAAATTTGTTTAAATCTTCAGCATGACAATATTGATCAACCGTGGATGGGTTCCGCATAAGATGAAATCAGCACAGACCCGCCAGAATAGTATGATAACTGGAGAGGTTGAGTTAGTGGGTGTTGTTAGGTTAACTGAAACTAGAGCACCATTTATGCCAAAGAATATACCTCAGAAAGGTCAATGGTTTTACAGGTAATTTATTTAATCTACTAAATAATACCCATGAAAACTTTTATTACTTCAAGTGTGGCCCTCAAGAACGTACGGCAATTTGATGTTTGTTATACAACCTCTGAAATTAATAACGATTGTTTGGAGTGACTTAATGTTATCATGTTGGCAACTAATAAATCCATCATTTTTCCAAGGATTTCTAAAATGTTTAGAAAATTTTCGAACAGGTATTTTGGGTAGGGTATATTTGGTATAAAAAGAGATAGGTATTCAATCTTCTGTTCACTTAGCACCTGAGTTTTGACAGCTTTAAAATAAGTAAAATATGGGAATTTTACGTAAAGAAACAACACACATTATATGAAAAGTTGTGTATGAAAGTGTTTATTTCCTTAAATGACCAAGCATTAGTTTCAAACAAATTTTGAATTCTGTCATAATCTTCATCTCGACTGAACTCCTATATTAAATTTAGAAAAGTTAACACACCTTCAACTTTAGAGGAGGTCTGACAGATGCAGAGAATTATTGAACTCCCGCCATGACAAGTGAAAATATTTTTTACTTGAATGAACTATGCTAACTCATCCATTGTTCTCTCTGGACCTCTCGCCCTTCGACTGTCATATGTTTCACTCACTGTCTAACTAATCACCCATTAACAAAATTAAAAATGCAGACAATCTTATGCACAATTTTTCAGTTTTTAAAACCCCAAAGAGTTTTAAAAGCAAAGAAATATAAGAGATAGATTACAATGGTGCTTCATAGGTATAACTATAGAATAACATTCTAAACTGAGGTTTCGTGTTTATTAGTTGCCAATCTAATATTACCTAATATTTACATGTTATTGTAACATATAAAGTCTGACATTTGAAAGCTTGCAAATCACTGTATAATGAGAATAAAAAGAAATTAAAATAAGATGAGATGAGTAGTTGGTCAGTAATCACAAAGTTGGAATGACAACTTATCAATAAATTAAATTGAATAAGTAAAATTAAAAAAGCATTTAGTTTTAAGTAATTTTTTTATAAATATATAATGATAAATCCTACATTGTATCATCTGCTTTAGTATTGAGCACCTTGTATCATTCTGATGTATTCTTATAAGTAATGCCGCTTTACACATGTTACAGTTATATTAATCATAATTCATACACGTTGTAACTCATTTCGACCGTTCTTGCTTAGTTGAGAACGCAACTGTTTTATTTCACTTTAAACGTAAAGTCTTTGCTTCTAAACACTTATTTAATTTGAGTAGGGATTTATGTTTAAAAGGATAACGTAACAAACATGAAATTAGTACTCTTTTCCAAAATTATTGGAAATAATCATTTAATTCAGCAACCAAGAAAATTTGTGAAATTGAAGGTAAAGATATAGTGAATGAGTAAAGAGAACAATGTTCGTTAAATCATTTCAATAGTAGGGATTTTCCGCTTGAAGGGTAAATCTGTTTGAATTGAACACCCTTATGAAGTATATTAGCCACTAAAAAGCAGTTGAACCTTTTACCCGCATCTGCAAATGATTGGACACACTCGACCCTTTTAAAAGAACCATACATTGTTACTTGAAATCTTGTATATAAAACCTGCCAAGTAGTACTGCAAGAATTAAATAAGTCTCAAATTAAATAAAAGAATAGAGATCTGCTGAAACCTTGCCAAAAGACGATTGTTTTTACAAAGTAATTGTACATGAGACAAAAAATGGATTTATTTTATAAATCGGTATATGGCAAATCGATGTCTGGATAAAGAAGAGTTACTCAAATCTGTCGTCGCAAAAAGAGAATGCTTTGAGTCGAAAATGTCATTATGTATATGCAGGAATTTTGAAGGTTTAGTGTACTTTGAGGTGGTTCAAATGGTTGACTTATCACTGCATAGATTTCTTCTGAATAGCTGACAGGAATATATGTATCTATCACAGAAATATTCTGGATTGGTGAAAATTGAAAGCGATTACAACATGATAAGGTTGTAGAACTTGGTGGCACCAAACTCTTCGTTCAACTAGCATTTTGTCTAGGCCTTGCTCCGTCCGATTACTATTTATTTAGGTCTATGGTAAAATTCTTGTGGACAAAAATTCACGTCTAAAGTAGTTTAAAATGCTGAGAGGGATTTCTTTGTTTGTAAAACTAATGAATAGTTTTAGAAGAAACTCAAGGAACTTGCCGACTCCGAAGGACGATCGACTATGCTTTGAAAATTGAAGATTTGTTTAAAAATAAAAAGAAACAAAGTGAACACTGAAAACGACAATATTTATGAGATACTCAGTATTTTCCATTTGTAGTTTAAGTTAGTAGTAGCAGTTTTAGTTTGATTTTAATCATCAGTATCTGATTTGGGAAAGTAAAGTTGTTGCTTGTGTACAAATGATTTTTTTTGATAAATTATGAAAAGTTTAAAAAAAAATAACATTTGCGCTTATTAAAAACATTTTGTTAAGTAAATCGATAGTAGTGTATTATTGGCACTGAATACATGTTCATTAAATTATTGTAAAATACCTTTCATGACTTTTGTAAAACATATTTGTAACATAAATAAGTACAGAACTTCTCACATTTATGGCAGATTGTAATCAAGAAATATCTGTCAGTTAGATTTAATTTTACCATATATTTAAATTATTTCTAGCCTGTATGTATTAATAAAAAAGACAAAGAATTGTTTATGTATGTACCATATATTGCATATATAAATAGATCGAACATTAGATGTGCATTTAGTGTTATTAATAACACTCTTCTCATGTTGTTCCACACTTTCCATACAAAGGCATCATAGTCAATTATCATTTATTTGACATTTTAAAGTCCCACTTTAGAAAGTGACGCCTTTTTGTGACAGAATGTAAAACAATAAACAATCTATATAATTGTTAAAATATATAATAACCAAAACAATTTTACTGCATTATAGCATACTTTGTACATGTATATATTTAGACATATTTCGATATATATATATATATATACAAAATTGAATTGTATATTAAATACCTGATGTCAATAAAAATGCAGTAACACAATACTTATACTTCCCTCATTTCTGTCATGTAATGCCAGAAAAATGACCTTAAATTAGACTATGTACTAATATTTAATACATATTTCAGAGACTTAGACGAGATGAGTTCATATTTTGGATGTTCTCCAGTATGGCTTGATGTGAAAGGTATATCGCAACCACCTGAGGGGTGGCCTATTCCAAATCAAACCAGGGTGTCATTAAGGAACGAACACTTCTCATACCTAGTTACTTGGTACAGTTTATCATTCTTAACTGCACTTATGTGGTATCGAGTCTTTATTAGGAAGTTGCCATTGCTGTAAATATGTGTACTTAAATGTGTGTGGGTAATAAAAATGCATTTGAAATATTTTTATTGATGGGCTGTTAGTTATTTAAGTATATTGTGCGTTTAAATAAGATTAAACTTACGTATTTAAAAAGTATTGTGTTTTTACTCATTTTAATGTATAAAACCCTCTGGTAAACAAGTTTTTAATTTTAATGCAGCAAGGTATACTTGACTAAAATTAATTTTACATTACAATTACAAAAATCTGTCTATTCTTTACACAAATCGTTAGAAGAATGATAATTATTGCTTAATTAAGAAAAATGTAATCAGTTATTAATCAATATTATTAATAAAATTTAATGCAATAACTTCTGTTGCATATAAGATCACAGATTTATATTAAGAATCTAAATCTTTGTAAAGAATAAGATCAATAATTATATACATTTTGCATAAGATCTATAAAAATGTATATTGAAAACTTTCGATCAATGATGTTGAAAGACAAAAATGTAGTGTAGGGAATTTATAATAAAAGTTAAATAAAACAGGAAAGCTCGGTGCGTAAGATGCCATTGGACCAAAAAGAATATTAGAAGGTCATTAACATAATGAGCGTAATGTATTTCACATTAATTTTGAATAGTTATATGGTTTGAATGTATAACTTTATTATGTCTTTATAGAGTGGAATGTTTAATAGAGACAGGATATATAGTATGTTTATCATTATCTGCTTGCTGTTAGTTGCAATTTTGGGACTTTAAACTTGGATTAAAAACTATGCACCCTCTATTCGCAGTCTAGCACACATCATCTGTCAACACATTAATGGCCAATGCCCAAAATTAAGCTTTTACCGTGTGGTTCAATTATTTTTCCTCAACTATTATTGACCCTCAATTGTCATTTTAGACATTGTCTATATGTATGTGTATATATACAGTCGAACCTGGGTAACTGAGAATTCAAGGGACCAGAATGTTATTCTCGCAAGTGACAAACCTTTCTTACTAAAATTGTTTGTCACTTACGAAGGTTTGGGAGTAGTTAATCTCCTTTATGAAGGTTAATAAAAATCGAGATACCTAGTGTTAGAGCGTTAAGAAATAATAAGTACACATTTGTCTTCAAATATTTTATTTATTTGAAGAAATTGTTTAATTTTCTTGTGTCCTTTTTACAATTTTGAATGTTTTTCAATTTCATAAATTTTATCAAAAATTCTTTCTTACTAGACCATCTATGGGAATATATGAAATGTTATTGTAAATAGTCTCGCTTACAGAGGTCTGGAGTAATTAACTGTCACTTACAGAGGTCTAGGCGTGAAAAATGACTCTCTCTGAAAGAGGTTCCTACACTGTCACTCATGGAGGTTTTTGGGGATAAAAATGATGGGACCTGGCTATTGTAGTCACTTATAAAGTTTTCCCACTTATCTAGTTTACGCTTATCCAAGTTCGACAGTATATATATATATATATGTATATATATATATATATATGTATATATATATATATATATATATATATATATATATATATATATAAGTAGATGTATGCCTTATAATAATATACACATAGTGCAATAGATGCACATTTTGCGTTGTGATCCAATCATATGACATTGAGTTACATATTTATCAGTTTACTTTGCATTTTTACCTATGATTTCGATATTATGTAATACGTATCTATAATACTTGCCCAATACCTTCACCGATGTGTGTTAAATTGTAGTATAATTTATATAAAAGTGAGGTTAAATTAGCACTTGTGTCTTACAATGTCCAATTTATAATTATATATGTTAAGACTGCCTTGACAAAATATAGTATATTAATAATTTTTTCTCATTTGACGTGCAATAAAATGAGAAAAAAATTTTACCTTCATTTCAAAAAAATAAGTGAGGAGAAACGTCATAAAATTGAAGTCTATTTTGAGAGTAATATAAATAAGTAAAAATAAATAATTTTTTAATTAACACGCAAAAAGAAAAACACAATTAAATGAAACTACGTGATGTAGTATTATTTCTACTTTCTTTACCACGACCTAGGTTTCGTTGTATTACAACATCTTCAGGTGGGCTATTAGCAAAGATCTTTGCTAATCCTACATATATAATAATAATAAACACCTGAAGATGTTGTAATACAACGAAACCTAGGTCGTGGTAAAGAAATTAAAGAAAGTAGAAATAATACTACATCACGTAGTTTCATTTAATTGTGAATAATGAATTTCTACAAAATTAACGCCAAATATATTCAATAAAAGAAAAACAATTAAACCAGACACCAGAAAAAGGCCTGTTAATAGTTCTTCTCACTCTTTTAAATATTCAGGTATTCACACATAACATTTTTTGTAACAATAAAACTTGAATATATATTTGGCGTTAATTGTGTAAAAATTCATTTTAATTTAATTTTTACAACTAAATGAAACTATGTGACGTAGTATTATTTCTACTTTATTTAAGTTCTTTACCACAGATCTAGGTTTTGTTGTTGATGTTGTAACATCATCAGGTGGGCAATTTGTAGATTCTTCATAAATTGCCCACCTGAAGCTGTTGTGATACAACGAAGCCTAGGCCGAGGTAAAGAATTTAAATAAAGTAGAAATAATACTACGTCACATAGTTTCATTTAGTTGTGAATAATTAAACAATAAAACTTTTTAAAATAATTTAAAATAGTCGTAAAATTAATCTTCTGCCACATCATTTAGTAACAGCAAATACGTGATGCTCACAGCTCACTTTACAAAATGTTATTCTCTTTTCATGAAGCTTATAATAAAGCAATGTGTCCTTATGTAGTGATTAGCAATTAAAGAGGCTTAAAAAGTTGTAAGATTCCATAATTGGTTAAGGACCATATGGACCCATGTGTCCTTATGTAGTGATTAGCAATTTAAGAGGCTTAAAAAGTTGTAAGATTCCATAATTGGTTAAGGACCATATGGACCCATGCGTCCTTATGTAGTGATTAGCAATTTAAGAGGCTTAAAAAGTTGTAAGATTCCATAATTGGTTAAGGACCATATGGACCCATGCATCCTTATGTAGTGATTAGCAATTTAAGAGGCTTAAAAAGTTGTAAGATTCCATAATTGGTTAAGGACCATTTGGACCTATGCATCCTTATGTAGCGATTAGCAATTCAAGAGGCTTAAAAAGTTGTAAGATTCCATAATTGGTTAAGGACCATTTGGACCTATGCGTCCTTATGTAGCGATTAGCAATTCAAGAGGCTTAAAGATTTGTAAGATTCTATAATTGGTTAAGGACCATATGGATCCATGCATCCTTATGTAGTGATTAGCAATTTAAGAGGCTTAAAAAGTTGTAAGATTCCATAATTGGTTAAGGACCATATGGACCCATGCATCCTTATGTAGCAATTAGCAATTCAAGAGGCTGAAAAAGTTATAGGATTCCATAATTGGTTAAGGACTATATGGACCCATGCGTTCTTATGTAGCGATTAGCAATTTAAGAGGCTTAAAAAGTTGTAAGATTCCATAAATGTTACTCTCTTTTCATGAAACTTATAATAAAACCATGCGTCCTTATGTAGTGATTAGCAATTTAAGAGATTTAAAAAGTTGTAACATTACATAATCGGTTAAGGACCAAATAGAGCAAAATCCGATCATAGGATGTCTATGTATTGACAATAAATATGTTAATATTACAGTCCATTATATCCACATTGACCTTTATTAGGATTTTGTGTTGGTTAATTTGACAGTCCTTTGAATTTTCTATCACTTTTGAATAGAATCGTAGTGTAGTGATAATAAATATAATCTTATGCTTTTAAATTTACTTTTTTGTTAACTTCTGTTTTTTTCACTAGTCAAGATAAGAGGTAACATGTGTTCACAAATGTCATATTAGAATCTGCATCCATTTGTGACATTTTTAGGAAATTGCGTAAGAAATAAAACAAGTTGTTAAACTGTTAGTCTCATTTTTCTTGTTATGTTATGGAGGAAAATTGCACCATAATTTGTGCACCTTATGTTTAAATACATGTATTCTTTGCATTGTAGATATCTAATAAATATGTATAATACACACAAATTAAAAAGAGCGTACAAAAATATAAGATAGTTCTTAACTTTCAAAATAATTATAATCCTATTAAACTCCACAAGTTTCAGCGACGGAACCCAATATTATAAGTAGAACTTAACTTTAAATGAAGTACAAAAAAATGTTTTTCTTCTGTTAGAATAAAATTAAAAAAGCTTATATATCTACCAATTCTTTTGACATAAAATAGAGTGATTTATAAATAAAATTATTTAAACATACTACAATATTTCTACATATGGCCGAAATTTATTAAATCTACAAGACATGAAATTATTAGACTTTATCAATCTATAGTTATAGCCAGGAAAATATATTTTAACTTCCACTGTTCAAAAGAAATATTCAATTTCAATTGTTTATGTAAAAAATTATTATTCCCTAATGCAGCTAGAAACATTCTATTCTATACGCAAATGCACCATAAATTTCCGAAGACAGTCGTTTGGAAGATTCTGTATAAAATGGTTTAATTGATTATCAGTTAATAACGTTTTAATTCTAGAGCAATACTTCGGTAATTAATATTTCTTGAAGGGATAATCTTTGTGAAAATACTTCAAATTAAAATCATTAACCCTTTTTGTCGGAACTCAAAATCAATACAATGTACTAAATTTTTCACAATTTGGCAACTTATAAACAAATGGGAGGTAAGGAAAACCGAAATATTAATTAAAGTACATTTTAAGTTTGTGCATTGCAAGAAAAAAATTAATTACGGAATTTAAAAAAAATCTTTATTTACTATTTACAAAGATCACGGATTTGAATTAAAATACTAATTTTTGCCTATACACAATATCATATCATACATTATCTCTTATTTAATAACAGTGTCGATAATGTGACACTGCAATAACAAATACCCATAATAAGGCAAAAGGCTACTTAATTATATGATACACAAATTTTATTGAATGCGATTTTTAGCTGATAAACAATTTCTGCTCGGCTATATGTGATAAATTACTTACAATTAGGTTTTTTATGTTTTGCAAGGCTAACTGGCATTAGAAACATTTAAAAAAAATCCCTGAGTCTTTTAAACTGAATTAATTAAGGCCCATAAGATTAATCACAGTCAAACACCAACGGTTTAGCCATAATTTCGTAAGACGAATGGCAGTTAAACTTTGTGAAAGTTTTAACTCTAAATTATTTTTACAGGTGGTTGTGGGTTGAGTGCCTTAGATTCTTCGTCACATATTAACCGTGCATACGGCCACCAGATCTATCAGCTGTTTATGTTTTTGTCATTCTACCAAACGGTCATTCGAGAGTATATTATTTCTTTGTGTAGAAATTTTTTTATAATATTAATAGATTATAATACAATAAGAGTTATATTACTTAGTTGGTTTACATCATTAGTTAAAACGAAATGAAAAATGCGAGTGGCGAGTATTATTAAAAAATTGTATTATTATTGGATGATCTTAATTCACTTTCTATGCTCATACTTCATTAGCGCACAAGCGAATCATATTAATTTGAATATAATCATGAAGACCAACTGACTTAAAATTTGTACCTCAATAAAATTGGGAATCTCTTGTAAGGCCGAAATTATATAGAAAAAAACGGATATATCTCTAAAAAAGGTGCTTTCGCTGAACAAATAATCCCAGATTATTAACAATTTAAACATCTATTCGCTGTATTCTGATATAATAAAGCATTCAATCAATAAAAATATTCAGTGTCGCAAGTTACAAATAATGTCAACTAAGTTTAACTAAATGGAGATTATTGCAATATTTAAATCACCTTTGGACATAATTGATAGCTTAAATGTAAATCGAGACTTGACATTCGATTTAAACTGTGCTTGATCTTATGGCCAGGTTTAAACTGTGTTTGATCTTATGAAGAACAGGTGAGTTCACAGGACATATTTATAATTAAGTGAACTAAGTTTTTATATAATCTGCCAATGTATATAAAAGGCAACAATATATATTTTAAAATATTTCTTAAGTAGTTGTTATATCGATAAAAATTTGGACGTATCAAGTTCAGTAGTTAAGTTACTATTCACACGACTAGGGACAGATAGAAAATACGAAAAACTTAAGTAACAGTAATTTTGCACTTGTATGATTTCTCATCTCGATCTAGAACATGTATCCATTTGTTTGGCATAAAATACAAATTTGTATCAACAATAAAATATAAGAAACATTAAATATATCTTACCTAAATAAAGACAAATTAGTAATTTTTTTTTTAAAATAACCTTAAATGTTAGTACATATAAAAATAAAACCTGTGACATAGAAACATGTGACAATTAAAATTTAAGTTATAATTAATGTATGACGGCTTAATATTAAATTTGAGACAATTGACATGTGCACTATAGATGTTTATCTATATAAAAATTTGATTTCGTAGCGGAGATTAAATTTTTAAATCTCTATTTTGTTTTAGAAATTGATGATAATATGAAGTTACTACGAGATATACAAAGGTCAAAAAGGCCTTGAAATTATTAATGAAAACTAACAAAAAATAACTATGTTTTAAGCTTCAGTATAATAAATTAACATTTGCTATGACTTTTATAAAAAGAGCTTTTATAAACTTTTATATAATTTATAGAAAATATGTTTTTTATCTTTCAATACAGAAATATAATTTTCTATTGAATTTTTTTAGAACTGGACATTTCCTGATGGATAATGAAGAGAGAATAATAAAGAAAACGGAGGAAGTGAATTGTGCATAAAAAAGAATAAACACTTTTGCAAACCGGTGATTGCCGAGTGAGGATCTGCTATTCACATGTATGTCAATATAAAATTTTACAAAGGCACCTTGAAATAGATAATCAAAAATTACCGGCAATATTCAAATTAATGGTAATTTTATCGATGTTAGAGCTTTGACATTTTTAACATTATTGTTCATTTATTTACGAAACGGTTAGTAATTTACTAGACGAATAAAAATTACATTTACCTCTAGTGTGCTAATTTTGAAATGAAGCAATGTTATCGGTTGCAATGTGACAATGTGAGATCATCCTTTTATTCCTCCTCCATCGTACTTACTTTAGCTGTTTTGTTCACATATTCCAAAAATTTAGCTACATTTTTTTATATGTAACTATTTCACTTCTAAATATATAATGAAATATGTACTTTATGTCAGAAATGGATTCTAATATTCCATTATTGCTTTTAAGGTACTATCACATCTTTACATGTATATAAAAGTGTTTACAAGATTTTAGTATAATTTAAATAGGTATGTATAAATAGACAATTTGGTTTAACACTATTATTACATTTATTTTGTATCTGCCTAAGAAAGAGTACTTAAAAGTGTAACGTATAGTTTGGGAAGCTGTTTAAAATAATTGACGGCGATTGTAGAAATTTATAAAGTACTTTATTTTTATTTAGTTGATTCTTGTTTATATTTTAAATGAAGCACATTTATCTTTGGAATTAGAGTAGATTTTATGTATTGAAACGTTTAAAGTTTGAGAAATAATTTTCCTTTCTAGATAATAAATATATACATTAATAAATTGCATTACGTTAGTAACGTTGAATTGTATTTGATTAAATTTCCATTACCTGCTACTCGCTACCGAAAATAGTAAAAGCTAACTACTTAAGTCTATGAAAGAATACAATTATTATTACTTTTTATACCTTAGTTATTTTAATAGGGAAGTACATTTTTTTAATTTTTGTTTCAAAAAATTCACAATGCAGTACTTCAAGACGTAAAAAAATTTACATTATAATTGTAAACACACTAAGATGTCATTGATGTAGACCGAAAATGGCTTTAAAATTTTAACTTTATAATAATATTACGTGCCGAAGTTAATGATAATTTACATCTTTAGCACAGCCATAAAATAATCTTAAGAATTAAGTGAAATGATTCTAGAACAGCAGGGTATGCATTTTTCAGTCTATTACAGAAAATTGAATATCCGAGCAATAAAGAATAAATATTTAGAAGAATGAATTTTTTGATGTAAGTACGAGTTTACACTCTGCATTTTTGTTGTGATGCTAAAATATTTGTAGTACAGGTACTAACAGATAATTTTAAAAAAGCACTCGGTATTACGGACTAGATCTACAAGTGAACAGAATTAGTGCGGACACAAAAAAGAAGATAAGTCTGTGATAGAATCAGGGTTTTAGCCAAGTGAAGTGGTTTGGATAAACTTTATTTCAAACATTGATTTATCTTGATATAATGAACGTACAACATTTTTGAAAGTAAAAACAACAAATCATCATTTATATAAAATTATTTCGGTTTACACATTGAACAATTTCTAAGGTATATTTTGTTTGTGACATTACTTACTAGCTCCCTACTGCTGTTTCAGACATATGCCTTGATTCTTTAAGACTGGCTAATGCGAAAATGTCTGGCATCAGTATCCTTCGTTCCTTTGTAGACAATTATTATGATCTTCTGTCTATTTAAATCATGTAATTTATTAAATTAAAACTAATTTGTCATGGGAATATTTTGCAGTTATGAATAAAATGTTTTATGGCACACAATCGAAAACATTCCTTTATTATCATTAATAAGAGTAAACGTTAATTGCTTACAGATTAGAAATAATTGAAATATAAGTTCCTCATAAACACACGAAATTGATATTTTTAACATTAATATCTCACAAAATTTATTGCCAAGACGTGTTCTTAAAAACAATATTTTCCTTTAATACAAATAAGTATAGTTCTTTCTTTAGATACTTTAAAAACATATATGAATAAAGAAATAATTTGAATAATATCTAGAAAGATACTTTGGTAACATTTACACGTCACCAGATGGGAATATTGTTAGACGAAACTCTGTTATTGTCAATCAGTACCACCCCTCCTGCAATTTAATACAACCAAAAAGAAGTTAACTAGTAACAATTGGATAATTATAATACAATTTTTGACTAAAATATTATATATATATATATATATATATATATATATATATATATATATATTCATTTAAATTTAAATACGATAGATAAGACACACCATTCATACTTACTTAACATAACAATTAATATTCATTCTGTTCTCCGCAGCAATGTTTTCAGTTTTAAGGATATTTCTTTTTCTAAACAATATTTAATCAACATTTTTTTTGTTTCCAATGACAATTAATTGTTGTTTTAATTATCAAATGTTTATTTATATATCTGGTCCCACAACGGTTTACAGATTCTTGAAGTTAGTAAAATAATTTTGTTACATACAATAAAGAAAGTGATTTATTTAAATATGTTGGGACTTAACCACAAAAATTACCTATTCTTAATGTAAATGAAGCCAATTTCTTTCACCGTAGACTTGTAGCGAATTTATTTCATAAGCTAGATTAATTTGAGACAATTATTTGATCCATCAAGGCAGTGAGTAAAATATTGTGTTATTTAAAATAAAAAAGGAAAACAGTCTCGTTGTACAGACTTACTTATGTTATTAAAATTAATGTTTATACTTAATATGGAATTTAAAAAGGAATGTAAAATAGATTGAAAAAAAAACCATATATAGAAAAAAGAGAGCATGGCTTCCATAAAAAGTTAAAATCAATATAGTTGATTTTGGCAACTTTTTCAGAGTTTGAAACTAATTTAGGCATTTCATTATTTTTTTGATGCTGTTTTACCCTTGGACGAATCTTGAAGTGGCACCTGCAGGAAAAAACAAAAAATATTAAAATATTGTACAATTTGGCTAAAAGTAAAAGAAAACATAACTCATTTTCAGTTAATAAGTTACTAAACCATGATAGATCCATGAACCATCCAGCCAAGTTTGAAAAATATATTGCACTACGAGGGTTTCAAACACATTTAGGCCATTATAAACATTTAATGGTATATAATATTCCTATACTTACAAAATTTTAATTTTTAGGACGAAAATATATTGCCTACTATATCTTTCATAGGTGCGTATTTGAAAAAGAATACTTTTTTTATATAATTACAAATTTACAACTTTCAGATTTTTTCCTTTACTTGTGCTGTGAGACCAGCTTGTTGCTAAATTTTATGATTCTTGGTCAACGAAATATACGGCATAAATGGCCTTATTTTTAGGGTTCTTTTTGATCTTGTCGACTTAGAAGATTGATTTTTTTACAGCTCCAAAGGTCCATAGACCTAAGTATTTGATATTAATTCCTTGATACCTTCATATGTTCCTGAAAAAAGGGTCTTGACAGCGAAGTGATCCTAAAAGGGATTTTTCCTTTCGAAATTAATCTGTAGTTAATAATTATTTAATGACAAAAATTAATGATTAAATAGTAAATGGTAATTATCTTTCTGTATCACGGCTAATTAGTTAAACATTTATATTACCCTGTGCTTGTGTGATTTTAGATCTAACGAAAGTCAGATGACTACTTGAGCTTACTATAAATAAGTCAGTTAAAGTTTTATGCCTTCCATATTGGGCAAATCATGCACATAATGATTGATTTATTCCGGTTGTTAGGCATACATATTTTAAGACTTCTGTGTAATTGAATCTATGTCATAATACAAAGCTTCACTAAAGCAATGTATGAAAGAGTAAACTACCACCTAATCCATAAATAGAAAGCTCTTTTTCTAGGCATTTATTCACGTGAAAACGAAGCTTATTGCTCACATTTGGAGATGGACAAGCAATTTGATTATACTGTAACTCAATAATAAAATTATTTTATGGTACTTACTGTAGCTCTTTGGTCCTCCATTCGGCCTCCTTGGACACGCATGATAAGCGAAAAGAAATCTTCATCGGGCACGGTGACTCCCTCGCGACTGGTCTTTCCTGAAGTATTTGGCCTCGGTAACTCTGATCTTTGATCCTCTAATCTCGAACCCTAATTAAAAAAATTTGTTGAGTTGTATTTATTCACGGTAACTTATACGTCAGATTCTTTCGTGTTTTGTATGTAATGTATACTTAGACTGTATAATTAGACATTACTTTATTTAGTATTGGGCTTATTGCTAAAAGAACTTTCTCTCCCCATCAAATATAACTGAGGAATTCAAACAATCAATTCTGAGGTGGATTGCAAAACATTGCAGTTTCTTTGTTCTTTACTATTTCTTCTATATCTACACGATTAATACTTCTTTTGACACATTTAGTGCAATTGACAAGTTTTCCTATTATGAATCCACACTTATCGTAATCTACGTTTTTAAGTTCGCGGAATGGAAAGATAGGCCATTAGTAAAGGTGATTTACGGAATGATAGCTAGTTAAGTAACTCATTATTAGTATAAATACCAAGTTTTATCATAATCGGATCATTAGCCTTTGAACTATCGTTGAACAAACAACTCAATCTGGAAGAACGTCTGAACTATGGAAAAAAATCTAGTACTGCACCGTTATAAAGTTCCTTACCAAGCGAGAAAAGTCAGTTCAAACCATACTGAAAGAGATGGCATCCGTTTATGGGGACTCTATAAGTGGCATAATCTCTTTAAACAGGGTAGAGACTCACTTGAAGACGACCCACGCCCCGGACGGCCGATCGAAATGACTACTCTGGAAATTATTGAAGAAGTTGAAAAATTAGTATTGGAAGATACCAGACTAAAGAAGAAACAGCTTGCAAAGATGGTTGGAGTATCGGATACAACAATTTTTAAAATTCTCCATGATCATCTTGGCATGGCAAAGGTCAGCGCTGGATGGGTGCCGAGAATGCTCACACCGCCTCAAAAACAAAGCCGTGTGGAGTGTTCTCGCGTTTTTCTGGTGCTCTGTAGTGAAGACAAGGATGGACTATTGAGTTGAAATGTTACTGGAGATGAAAGTTGGGTTCATCATTATAAACCTGAGTCCAAACAAGACTCAATGCAGTGGCACAAAAAAGGCACACCACCACCCAAGAACCTTGTTGACGGATTATAAAGATAAAGGTGTTTCCATAACCGGAGAATACCATGCGTCAATTCTAGAGAGGTTGAAAGAAGCAATAAAAAAAAAGGGGAAAATTGACCAAAGGTGTCCTGCTTTTGCATGACAACGCGCCCATTCACATGAGCCGCGTTGCACTGGCCGCCCTGCACAAGGTGGGCTTCGATATTTTGGAACACCCACCCTACAGTCCTGACCTGGCAACCAGTTGATCTCCCTGGATCCTCCTGAAGCTCCCTGGATTATTATTTGTTCCCAAACCTTAAAAAAGAATTTTGTGGAAAGAAGTTTTCAAGCGATGAAGAAGTGAAGGACGCAGTTCAAGTTTATTTTTCGGGCAAAGACGAAACATTTTTTTATAAAGGTATACATAAGCTAATTGAAAGATCTGAAAAATGTATCAGGGTAGCAGATGAATATATTGAAAAAGAAAAATAATTTTGTATTTTTATTCTTACTCCTTATCCTCCATTCCGCGAACTTAAAAACACCCCCTCGTATAATGTTGAATGTGTTAACAAATCTTATTTATATGTGTTATAATATGTATTTATTACATATTCTGAAAACTGGTTCTTACTTAATACTATTTGCAAGAAATAAAACTGAAATACCAATACTACTAACATATATGACGGGTATTTACATGAAAAATGCATAAATCATGACAGCAACCAATCATTTGCATTTTGTTATCAGTGTCATATATTATTTTATGTCTTTATCGATCATAAAATGTGTTCTCCTGTTATGACTCACAAAGTTAATATATTATAGATTCACATTGAAAAGGTGAAAATTGTTATTTAAAAAGTATTAAGCTAATGACTACTGTATAAATTAATTTACTATGCAAGTATTTTTTTTCATACTTAGCCTAAATACATTTTTTTGGCAAAGGTATTAAGTGTAATTTGCTTAATTTAGCACAACCTTCGAGAAAACTTTGTTAATAAAAAATGATGAGATTAATTTTTCTATAGTATTAAATTCTCTACAATTCTCCACATTTGTGTAGTCTACCAGTTATAATAGACAGAGTACAATTACAATAGACATATTCAGCGGATTGCCAAATGTATAAATACCCCTCCGAGATTTTAAAATATTGGTGAGAACTACTTAATTTATAGACTTTTTTGAAAAGACTAAATAAAATTTGGTCAAATATTTCATTATCACAGAACATAGTAAAAATTCTATATATACAAAAGTATGTATGCAATTTGGCTTATCATAAATGCTCTAGCTCGGAGTGGTTAAGGACATAGATGGCAACATAGTACTTTTAAACTGTGAAGCATGCCAACTTTATATTGCGTGTGATAATTTTAATTCCTACCTTGTTGTGCTTGATAGTAGGATTAGTGAGGATGTGGTAGAGAAAACTATTTGAAAAACACTGGAGAAAATCTTGCAGAAGTTTAAAATGCCATACTGATCAATGAGTATCTGCTTACTTCAAAGTGAAACATAAAAATAAAACATCTCACAACTTATTTATGAGTGTAGACGGAGATTTTTATAAATATAAGTTTGCTTCCTTTAGGTAATATAGTGTATAAAGGATTTTCCAAATTTCCAGGATTCTTTATTTATTTATTTATTGACGGGTGATATCGACAAATAGTAATGTCACAATTTTGACAATTTAAATCGAGAACACATAATTATATATATATATGTATAATCTTCCTGCGGCAACACCAAAATCAATGGGTACAGCGTGATTAATTTGGTGTGCCATTATCATGTAATATTATTCCAAATAAGTAACATTTCAATAAATTTAATAAAAGATCAATAATGGAATTGGTCAATAAAATGTATAATCAATAAACATTCTATATGTCCTTATGTAAAATCACAGCTGTATAATATTTACACATGACAAACGTAAAGTAAAAACAATCTAAAGACACAAAAAGTAATAAAACCCACGTCTTATATGATGATATTAAGGTAAAAAATCCAAAAAAATTAAATGTAACTACGTGATGTAGAAGATATTGTAATACAACGAAAGCTAGGTCGTGGTAAAGAACTTAAAGAAAGTAGAAATAATACTCCATCACGTAGTTTCATTTAATTTTGAATAATGAATTTCTACAAAATTGACGCCAAATATATTCATTCAATATGTAAAAAATCTAGTATCAAATCGAACAATTTTTAATTTAAAAATTGTTTTATTAATTTTTATTTGCAATTTATTACCATGCAATCATGATACTCTCTATGCTCCATTCGTTGAGGACCTACAGAGGTAAGTCGACTTCCAAAATCAACAAAAATGTACTCGCATAATACTTAGCCTCTATGTGTATGTGCATTGAGAATATAGTGTATCACAACCTTCTATAATACGACTATATGTCTCAGATGTAAAAATTTTTCACCTTAATAAATTTAGATGAATTTATCCACTTTTTGATAGATTAACTACTTTATTAGATGTGAACCGTATCTCTCATCAAGGTCCAGTTTCAGATAACGAACTCATTATATACATATATTAAAACCTATACAGAACAATACTCCCGAAAGACAAATGAATACAATTGGTTTTGAGGAAGCATGCTCTTCTGGAACCAGAGGTAAGATAGTATCTCCTGTTACACCTGTATACACCACACATGGTCAGGACTGTCAGTTGGACTTACTGACAGTTAAAAACGTATTTCGGATGGATATTTTAGCAATTGGACCGTGCAATGGGACGTGACTACTAAAGTAGACTCTGGTCAAACTCGACTGACAGTTAATAAGAAACAAAAATACATTTTCAACTGTCAGAAAGTTCGACAGTCCTAACCGTGTGTGGTACATACGGGTGTCTATAAGATGGAGGTCATAAGCCTCTTACCGGTATAGCACAAATTTGCATTGTCACAATATTCTGCATAAATATAGTGGTAACCCAGATTTATGCCATACAGGTACGAGATAATTCAATATTCTATTCCAAGAGCCCACGTTATCTAATCTGTATGATCAGAATACATAAAGCACATGTTTGGCAAAAAGAACAATTGTTTAAATATAGCATTTATTAAGAACAATTTAAGAGCAAGAACTGAAACTTAAAATTTTGCCTTAGAACTCATTAAAAAATTATTATTTATTAGTTGCGCAAAGTGCTTCAGCCTTATTAGTACAGGTAGCAGTGAAGTACGTAGATTATGTTATGTATTTTTGTTTGTCATTAATCTATGTTTGCCACGACTAGAAGGAAATCTATAAATGATATTTGAGTTTATTACATGGTTAACATAAATTACAGGAATTTCACAGAAATTCCATAAATTTCCCAAGCTACGTCAAGGGTAAATACAATCTTACGATTTTCAGAATGTGTGATATATAATCTGGAAACCTTCAGTGATAAAGATGTAATAACATAGGTAAATTTAAAGATTAATCAGACGTCGCCAAAAAATCTGTAATTTCTTGAACATCTCTTGCACTATTTTACTGTAAATCATATGGCATACATCAACTTAACTAGGTCCATACATAACATGCTGTCTTAATAAATAGTTAGGGAACTTGTGAGCAAGTCATATCAATTAACTGAAAAGGGCTACAAAAACAAATTATAAATTTTCGTAATAACGATATCAAACACCGATTAAGTTCCTCAATACTCAACTATACCTATGTTCACCTGCTAATCCAAAATAAACTAGTCAATTACTGAGTAAGCTGTGTCACTAAACCAGGCAACATAACTTTGTAGGCAATGATTGAATATAGTTATATAAGTTTGGTTGCAAAATAAGATCAATAGACACTATGGTAACAATTCATCATACTAAAATCTGGAGAAACCATTTCCTTACTGAAAGCTATGATCCGAGTCTTCCTTTATGAAATTGAAAGAGATAATTTGAATCTGTACTTAATTCTGAACGATTTATTGGAAACGTTAAAATAAGTCTGTGATATTTAATTACGAACATAAACAAAAATAATTTCAAAAGCCTGGCATGTCACCAGTTCAAAATCCTAGACAATTTAGTCATTGTGATGAATGTACAAAGCAAATATGCTTAGGCTAGAATGAGTCAAATAAGGCAATTAAAATAAGGAGGTTAATCTATTTAATCTTCAAGTGACACTTCATCGGGCAGACCGCATTGGAAAATAAATTTAATTACGTTACATTTGGAGTACAGTGATGAAGAAGCCATTAACAAAGTTATCAGATACAATGAAACAATATTTTATTTGTAGGTGCTTTTTTGTGTCTACAATGCCAGATTTAGGGAAAATAATCATTTGATATTAAAAATATTTCTTTAAAAAAGTATATTTTTTTAAATGCATTATTATTATTAGTAAGAAACAAAAATGATTAATTTCCTTATCTCACTCAAATATATGGCAGCTTCCCAGTAGTGGCATTTGGAATGGCATGTAAATAAGTAAAAATAAACAATATTACAAATAGCACAAATAAATACAAACCTGAACTCTTGCCAACATGTCCAAAAAATCGTCTTCATTCACTTTGGCCTTGGGCTCAGGCTTCAGTGATGCTCTCTGAGAATCCATGCGTTCCGATTGTAGATCAAGTATAAGTTCTAGCATAGCCTCACTGTTTGAACTGCAACAAACGATTAAAAAGAAATAAGTGATAGTTGGTTAAAACGGAACAGATTATTTAAAATAGATATAGATATTGTTAACAAATATTTACTTGATATATTGCTTTACAATTCTATTACTCACAATATTAAACTTTTTCCATAAAAAGAAAAATAGTAGAGATTGTGGAAAGGAGTTAAATTATAGAAATACGATATACTTAAAGAGTATTATAAATTATTACTTTTAAATCTCCAAAAAATATTATCATTTTTATCTGTAAACAACTAAAAATAAATCTTACGAGATACATGCAAGAACCGGTAATAATCACAGACCGCAATCACGAAAATATTTCTTAACTTGAAAGATAACACGGGTAATCTGTATTTATATATTGTTTTGATCAAACAAGAAGAATCATGAGATCATTGTTTATTTTATCCATTGCGTTAATGGTGCAAATTTGACAACAAAAATTATCTCTAAAGTTCTCTTATTCAAAATGCAATTTGGGTTAAGATAGATTAAGAAGTTGAAATTAGTAGTCATATGATGTTGGGAAATATATCTGCACTAACCCCATCCAATATCTGAGCATATATATATATGTTAATACAGCATATTAACATATATATATATATATATATATATATATATATATATATATATATATATACATATATATCTTTATAAATATAAACACCTATATGTATATGGCTAACCTGTTTACAGAAATGTTTAATTAATTCGAAAATTTATAATTTTTTTTACATCAAAATTCTTCGCTATATGTAATTCACTTTTTTGTATGAATTAGCAATCAGTAGTTAGAAATAACAACTACAAAATAAAAATACACACAAAAAAATATATAATAAATAGTAAATAGTTTACATGGATACATTGATAAAAAATGGTTATTTTGAGGAAAGTAATTATAAGAACAACAAATAATTAATTAAAATAATATAGCCATACTGAATAAATTACGACAAAATGTTATTGAAATAAACAAATTTTCATATACGTTCAACTTAAGAAATTATTATTTAATAAATACTAAATTATATAATGGACACGTATTCTCAGAATAGAATAAAATTATTTAATAAAGACATTTAAATTCAGAAGCGTTTTACTTATTCGCTAAATAATACAGTTACACAGTTTACATTCTATGGCTCTGTTTGTAAGGTTTCTAGCATGAAAATTATTCAAAGTGTATTAAATTGCATATGGCCCAAGTCAATTTACCAGTCCAACAAATAACTAATTATAAAACTATTTTTAAAAAAGTATAATTTGACATCACCCATAAATATTTGCGGCGCAGAGTTCCTGACACGTTGCCAACCTTACAGCATATAGAGACTATGTTACATTATTGAAATACATTGTCACAACTGATAAAAACTATAGCGATGAAAGGTAATAGATAACTGTATTGTTAGCAAGCTAAATACCTTGTCATGAAAATACATAGTTATGGAAATGTTTCAACTGAAGTTTGTTGCAGGCTATATTTAGTGTCGAAGTGGATATATTTGGATTGAACATATAGGATTACGTTATCCGTCCATTTGTTTTAGATATCAGATAAAGTAGTGCATTTTTATCCCTACTAGGCTTTACAGCCATTATTTATAATAATTTGCTAAAGCACAAATTTCAGTACTTGAAATTTTATTTGTTTCCAAAATTATTTTCTACAAGATATTTAATGAAACAAAGTCGTAATTAAGATGTTTAATTAAAACCAGAACACATTCATATTTCTGTAACAGTTTAGGTATGAATTGAAACAAAATTAATATTAACCTTACTGAACCTGCAGCATGTAAAAGTAATTGAAGAGTTTCTGAGAAATGCTAACAATTTAAGGTTAAAAATAAGTTTTTTAGTTGGTATTTTACCAAATTGCCCAGAGTCCAGTTATAAGCAATGCTGCTTAATGTGTTTTTAAGTACATTGTATTTATTTTTATAACATATTATATATTTTTGAAATCTGCTTATCAAAAATTTTATTTGATACTCGTCTTTTACAATTTTTGTTTTTTCATATTGGATAAAATTCAGACTTTCAGCCGCCATATTACGCGAATCCTACTTAAGGATACTTGTAAATTTAAGACAATTCTAACAATACCTTTTTGTCTAAATCGGGTTACCTGTTCCGGTTCTAGAAAGTAAAATCTGAGCACAAACACGTCTATATATACCTAGATAAACAAAATACCATCCTTGATTATAAACATCATTTGTAGGGAGAAAAGGATTATTTTTCATGCACTGTGCATTCAAAAACTTCTGCATACATAGGAAATATATACTTTAATTAGTTCATATTCAGTGAGATTTTGTTTCGGTTAGAGTTGATGTGATTTTTTTTTCATTTATTATATTTTGTAAAAATGGAGCAGTATGCCAATTAAATTTTGTTTTCGATGCAATAAAATTATTACTGAAATTTTCTTTATGATACAAACAGTTTACAATGAAAATTAGAGTGGTATGCATGTTTGGAAAAATGTCAACAATAACTATATGACAATCAGAGGGATGAGCGACCTCTACAGGTATTGATGATAAAGTTGAGCAGATTTACACTTTATTGGCGATTTTACAAAGGACCCAAGACATATATAGATAAAGGTGGAATATATGTAGAAAACTAAGTAATAAAATATTTTTTTGATATAGAGATTCGTCCGTTTTCATTGAAAGGAATTCCGGAACTTTATGAATTTATTCTATAAGCTATATTTTGGTTTTGTTCTTACTTGTATTTATCCAAATTTAACAATTTCTCTAACTATAATTTTCGTAACATTTTAGAAAAAAAAACAATATATTTTAACTTTTCCTAATATTCCCACTTTTTATTAAAGTGGGAATGTGTTGTTTTTTTTTTCATTACATGATTTAGTTACTGTTTCTTAATCGCTCCTAGAAATTTGTTCACTTATTAAAATGTAATCTAGTAAATGTGGTTGGAGAACTTTCTTCCAAACAAAATTATTATTAAACAAATTACTAATAAAAAGCAGAAACTACATGAACAGATTCAAGTTGGTCAACTGAATATTGACGGCATATACAGCTTTCGAAATGTGAAAGACATATATATTTCAAATGGCTTTTTATATTGTTACAAGTTATTTATTATATTTTACCTGGTAAAATTCAAAATTCCTTATGGCAATATAATAATACTATTCTCAAATTCTTTTAACTGGGCTCACCTGGCATTTTGCTTACTTCCACTGCTGGCTGAACGTTGTAGCTTTGGCTGTTTATTACCAGTATTAGCCGGCACTGCCGGTTTGCTATTCTCCTTGTTGTTAAGAGTTGCTCGTTGATCATCCATTCTTTCCGATTGACAACGACTGAGCAAATCAAAGAAAGATTCAGCGGGATTGTCTTCAGATTCTGTTTTTCGTAACATCTTGTCAGTCTTACTTGCCACCATCTCATTATCACTTTTGCCATTGTTAGACTTGCCATCTGGAGTAATCTAAAGTTAAAAACAGATTTATACCAAAATTGGATTTAAATAGCAACTTCTTGAATCCAAATTTGAATAATAATATCAAGTTTCTTTAACAGAGGAAACTTAATACTTTAAATTTAAAATGAATGTGCGAATTACACAGGTACTTTTTAATTAATGATCAGGATCACAAATTCCATCTAATATTATATAAGTAATTTGTATACTGCAGTTTTACATTTATTCCTCTTCATAATCTTTTAAACATTAGTTTCCTACAAGTGTAAGCAGACCTTGTAGGTGTAATATCATGCAATAAACTTATTAAGTAAAGAAAACGGTAATGAGAATACCCTTTTGAATAACTTATTAAAATGTTATGCATTTAGATTTCAAACAAACGCTAAGCAGGAGAAAATATTTATACAAGTAAACCACTCTTTTCCTTTAAACTCTTCTTGTGGCTTCTTAGACCTTATTCCTCTCACAGTCGAATAACAATATCAATAATCTTTTAAACATTAGTTTCCCACATGTGTAAGCAGACCTTGTGGACGTAAATATCACGCAATGAACTTTATATGTAAAAAAGTTGATAATGGGACTACCCTTTTGAAAATCTTATTAAAATGTTACGCATTTAGATTTCAAACAATCGCTAAGCAGGAGAAAATATTTATACAAGTAAACCACTCTTTTCCTTTAAACTCTTCTTGTGGCTTCTTAGCCCTTATTCCCCTCACAGTTGGATAACAATATCAATATCTTTTAAACATTACCTTCCCACAAGTGTGAGAAGACCTTATTAATGGAAATATATATATAACGAAATTATTAAGTAAAGATTGTAATGGGAATATTGTTCTGAAAAATCTCGTTAAATGTTTAAGTATTTTTATTTCAAACAAAAGTTGAGCTGGAGGTAACTCATTTGTTTCCTTTAAACTTTTATTGTGACTTTTTATTTTTCATGCCCAGATAGAACTTCTTCCCTCTTATTTTTTAAAGGTTTTGGCAGGGAAAAATTAAATTAGTGAAGGACAAAAAAAAAGGATTTTGGTTTTTCTTTTCCTTTTATTTATTTATTTTTTTTTTATTATTGAAGTTTTGTTGATTAGTCAATCAGTGCTGCAACAATAGATTTTAAATCTCCTATACCTCAATGTCATTAGTTTATTTTTAAATAGTAACTTTTTACCTTCGATTTGTTCGTATGGATATAAGCCAATTGTTAGTGATAATGAAATATGTAGCAATGGTTAATCATGTCACGGACGTCGATAAGTATTTTTTCTCTATACTTTTTCAAGTTCTTTCAATAACTTTAGAGTATAGAAAAAGTCTTTTCGATATCTAAATAGTATAATAAAACAGTAAACTCCACTCCTAGATTTCAGACACATTTTTCAGTAGATTTTTAAATTCACTGTCAGATTGATAAAGTTGGAAAAATTGTGAGAAAATACTTCCACGTTTTTATTCTCGATCATAAAAAAGCAAGAAAAATCGTCCAGTCAGAGAAAACATCGAAGATGATGTAACGAAAGGTGAGCAGTCGACATCAATTTCAACAATATTTTAAAACACTGTTGACTTACGAATTTAAGACCATGGGTAAATCAGTCATTTTGAAATATTATAATTTAACACAATGAATTACAGAATGCAAAATATGTTTGTGAGATTGTGATGTTTCCGTATAAACCATTCCACTCTTACACTCCAGAGACAAAAGAGCAATGAAAGAAACATAATAAGGTAGCTCTCCACCACCGATGCTAAAAGTGATTTCACAGATGGGAAAAATTGCTTGAGGGGATTAGATATATAGATATATATATATACACATATATATCATTTTTGCAAATTTACTTAAATCCTGTTTTATTAGGAAATAGTCTTAAAACAAAGTAATAGGACTACTTGAATAGAAATACGTATTTGTACCTAATGTTTGTATACTTATATTTTTATAACATTATGATTTTGTTACCATTATTGTCAAATTAATTTTGTAATTTTAATTCTTCTAATGATTTGTCATTTACAGACGTATCCAATATCCATATTTAGGGATTGCTATTAATTAGTTGCACATTTAGTTGTCGAAATTAATTTCGTATGTTTGAATTTAACACCCAGTTGCAGTATTATTAAAAGCTTTATATTATTACAAAAATACATTTGTGCATTTGGTTGACAGCCCTGACCCAGCAAAGTCCAAAGAGAAATCAATCAATAAATATTTCAATTCAATACAAGAGTGATTTGATTCAGAGTCGAACGAATTGCAGTGTATATTGATCGACGCAGTTCTACTAATTCATTAGTCATTGAGTAAGTGAATCCATTCTTTTTATTGATTCGGATTCAGTGAGTCATTACACTAAGTTGAATCAAGGTTACCGATGACTAGTACTGGGCCATTTCTGTACTATTTATATCTTTTTTTTATTGAGCCCAAACGTATTCAAAAATCCCCTTATATTTAGTATTTATTGTATGTTGATTTGAACATCAAGGCATAGAGGCGATTCTTTGAATAAATTTTCTCAAAAACAAAATTTTGATCAGCTAAGTATCATCATTACCCATTTGCAAAGAAGTGCATTGTAGATCATTTGACCACATTTCTTCTAAAATAATACACAGTAGGTAACAATGCGACGCAAACACAGCTCGTCGGTCATTGACAAGCTCTACCACTTATTAATGAAAAAGTTTTCAGGACAATTTACCTTTGCTTAAGACTAGTTAGCTTTTCCGATGAGCTATGTATATATATACATATATTAGTTAGATGAAAAATTTAAGATGAGCTCTTTATATTTATAAATTTGTTATGGTATGAGATTATTTTCTTATGTCTCATTAACCCCGTCAGCTATCCTCATAGTGATTAATAATATTTTTAGTAGTCAATAATATTTTTGATGTAACTCGCAGAACAAGAGTTTAATAAATGCAATGTCAATAAAGCAGTCAGTAATATTGAATTTAAATTCATCCTTCATTATGAATGTGTCGATTCAGTATTGATAGTATTATAATATTCGTTCGCTAGCATTAATTATCATTTATAAACTGATGTTTATGCTTACTTATCATTAGAGTAACATTAAGAATGCTTAAAGACTACTAATGGCCACTGTCCAGCAGACTGAAAACAGAATTTTTATACAATATAATGAATGAGCTTGAAATTAATGGCAATAAATAATTGTTTCCAGCATATCTTTATATAAGATTAATAAGTGCAAAATTTCTGTCAGCTTTGTAAATTTTTTAGAAAAAAATGATTTGCAATAAATGAATGATATAACATTGCACAATAAAATTCAGCATGGTCTACGCTACAGCTTTATAATCATCAGGCGCAACAGGTTATTTGGCAATTTAAGAAAAATTTTTAAAAATATTCAAAATGTGTCTGATAAACCAATAATTGCAATTTTCCCCAAGTAAGAAAAGCAAGCAGAAAGAGTTTAAGCAGAAGAAATCGACTTTCATGGCATTCGTGAAAAGTTTGGACCAAAATATTTAGTCATTTGATATGTAAATTCTGTATCACAATGCCTCAAACTAATAATTAAAGTGCAAAAGGGATATTCTATCTCTTTCACATACTTTGTCATTCTCCGATAGAAATAAGTATTATTCCTCACACAATTACTTTAAGGTGGTCATATTAGTATACTATTGTCTTGTGCGTTGTGACGTTACGCATCCTAATTGGCATACAATTTGTGTTTTAGTATTTAGGTATGACTTTTAAATCACAATATTACTGTGGATTTTAATCATTAAACAAAAATATATATACCAAATTTATTGCAGTTAAATATTGTTAATCACTATTCTTGACCCGAAAACAATGACATCATATATTTTCTTTACATATTGCTGATAATAGGGTTATGCCAAGGCTACATTATCAGTTAAATATTTATTGTATGTTATAAATACATCACCTTTATAATTCGTAAAAAACATACGCATTAAAAAAGTTAAAAAAACATTTCAATTTTATCATTTGTATAAAACATACAAGTTACTTAATAAAAATGAGAAATTGAGTTAATGGAATTAAAAGTACCAAGAAACATTCTCCATAACATGTAGATTATAAAACTACAGGTTATTTAGTACCAGTTAACAATTCCCATCCAATAGTTTACAAAACATGGTAAATATTAAAACTCAAAAGGCCGACGTTTTCCAAAATTTGAGATTTTCGAGTCTAGTAACTTTTGTTCTAAAGATGCTTATCTTACTTATCTACATTCCGCAATATATTTCAAAATCAAACCAGGTAAAATCCAATCCAATTCATGTATCCACACTAGCATCCGGCTTGATAAATTTTATTTAAATAACAACTGGCTTGGATTCCTAATTTTTGAGTAAATTCCAAAACATTTTCATTGCTTCAGTATATCTTAACAATGTGATTCCATGCAACAATTAATGGACATGTCCATGACAAGTCCAATAACGGTATGTGACAACTGAAAGACAGATCTCCATGTCCACTAAAGGTATAAAGAGTAGCCATGCAAACGAACCGGTCTCTGTGTCAACTGAAAGATCGAAGAAAAACCATGTGAACAAAGTTTACTGTGACAAAGCCCTTTGATGCAGGGTACAAAAATTAACAAAAGGTTTATAGGTAATAGTCTTTATCTGAAACACAATGAATATTCACGATGTATGACGAATATTTGGGCATACATACTGTGACAATATAAATCTCCGCTGAAGTCCAGAAATATAGCCCTAGTATAAGAATCATAATCGACATCATTTACTTTGAATTCACAACGAAATAAAACTACGTGATGTAGTATTTAAATTCTTTACCACACCCTAGGTTTTATAGTAAGACAACATCTTCAGGCGGGCAATTTTTAAATATCTTTACAAATTACCCACCTGAAGATGTCATACTACGAAACCTAGGTTGCGGTAAAGAATTTCTACAAAATTAACGCCAAATATATTCAATACTTTGAATTCATTAAAGGTAGTAGAGTTCAGACAAGCCAGAGGTTGTCGAAACATTTTTGAGGTTTAGACGAAGGACACTAGAGACAGGATGTTGCTGTTGGTGTTGAAAATTCAAATCAGCCACTCTCTGGATGTCCATTTTAGATGAATATGCTTGGATTTATAAAACGATAGTAGAATAGGGGTATTTTTAGAATGAAATTGAATCTACAGAATGTAGGGGTATTATTTACCTCCGAGACAAGCTAAAACTATATGATGTGTAGACATCATACAGTTTTAGCTATGCGAAATAATTTCGGACTTTAATGAATTTAAAGAAGTCCAAAGAGCAGTAGAAAACTTTTTCCAAACAAAAGAAAGTTACTTTTATTGCCAAAAAAATTGGTATTCATAAAAATGATGATTATATAAATCATTAAAAGCTTTTCTACAATCCATAATTTTTACTCTTATGTATTGAGAAAAACAGATAGAACTTTGGCATATCCCCATCTTATATTTAATATGTGTCTTTCCATAATTAATTATTCCGTTTTATAGTTTTTGTTAATTGACGGGATTCCCAAATAACCCCATGGTTTTTCATTTGCCTCCTATAAAGTAAAATAATTATTATGGCATAATAATGATTATGGTGTAGGTTATATAAAACTATAACTCGAATCTGTATATTTATATTTTTTTATACAATCTCAAAAATATGAATAAGAAATTAACAACAATTTTAATAAAGTTTATAATTTTGTCTTCCTGTGCATTCCTGAATCAAAGGAACGTTCTAAAAAAAACCTTAAAGTAGACTTATCATGACTACTTAATTCCATAATTTTACTAAAAGAAATACTTAGATTCAAAACATCCAGTACAGAATAACGTAGATAATTTATATTACACTAATACATACAGCAATTTCACTTTTCGCTGATGCTTAAAAACATTTTTAAAAACATTTTAATATAAGCATATTCGCAATGGCATTTTTTTATTATAAACATTTAAGCAGTACATGTATTAAGAGATTTTATTTATAAATTTATGTTTGTCTTTTCGATTATGACATATATTTTATGGTAATCTTAGAATACTATTCTAATTACTGTTTTCCACCAAAGTCATACTTCGCAATATATAAATATGTATGGTAAATTATATAAATATGTATAGTAACGTAAAGTACTATTCAAAAAAATACTATTTAAAAAGATTATTATAATTTACTGATATTGAACAATAAGTATACTATTACTAATCTTTTTAAATAGTATGTTAAGTAAGAAATTTATGATCCGGTTAAATTCAACTAAAGTCGCACTTAACAATTTTATTTTTAAGTCATACCTGAATGAGACTTAATTGCTCCATGGATTGACGTCGAACACGTAAAGCATTAAATGGTGTTTGTGGAGTATTATTAGATACTGAAGATTCTTCCTCCATTTGAGAAATTGATACATCATGGTCAGGCGGCAGACCAAGTACTTTCTGCAAGTCACTGACATTCAACTGAGCTGTAGCCACACCCAATGAATCACCAAGCTAAAAAGAAAGATTGCTTTATTAATCTTCATTCAAAAAGTCTCTAAATATCAAATTTAGTCTCGATTTTAAACATATTAATTCTGGTGTTAATCACAATTAAATGAAACTACGTGATGTAGTATTATTTCTACTATCTTTAATTTCTTTACCACGACCTAGGTTTCGTTGTATTACAACATCTTCAGGTGGGATATTAGCAAAGATTCAAAGATCTTTGATGAAACGAAACGAAACCTCTGAACGAAACCTAGGTCGTGGTAAAGAAATTAAAGATAGTAGAAATAATACTACATCACGTAGTTTCATTTAATTGTGAATAATGAATTTCTACAAAATTAACGCCAAATATATTCAATATCTGGTGTTAATATTAATCTTATTATTTAGCGGTTATATCAGTGATTTATTGCTGTTCTGAGGAAATTAAAACATGTGAAATTTTGTATTATGGGGATTATCACATGTCGAATAAAAGTCATTCATTTACTGTAATATATAATATCAGGCTTACATAAATTTTTTTTGTGTAAAAAAGTTTCCGAATGCTTGGACTATAACATGGACCGTAAATAGGAAAACAATGTTCACATGATTTTCAAAAATTAAATGATATTGACAAATGTTTTTGTTTTTCACTAAATGACTGTCTAAATATAAATCAATAATGCAGGCAGTCTCTGATAGTAATATTTAATGGTTTTTAAGCCGCATAGATACCTGTATTTTTTCTAGAATGGGTAAAATAAACTTTTGCGCTAACCTCTTTAGATATTTGCAAATGTTTTGTAGCATAATAAAGTGCTTTTTCATGATTTCCCAAAGCTGCATGAGCATTTCCCAGTGACCAACAGGCTCTGCCTTCTCCAACTTGATCCTCGAGTTTCTGTGCTGCAGCAAGATGCCTAGAGTGATAATGTTCTGCAGTTTGGTACTCCCGCAGCAAAGTGTACGTATTGCCCAGCGAGTAGCAAGCTTGTGCCTCCACTGCTGCGTCTCCCAACTCTTGGGCCAATGCTAAGGTTCGTCTGGATGCAGGAAAAGATATTAGAGTAATCAATCATATTCCATGCTTATGTACTTTTATCACCAATTTATACAATGTTAATATTTCTGTATTTGTGAAAAATTCTACTAAAAATAATAAATAAAAAACTCACTTATAATGTTCGGCGGCATTCTCAAATTGTCCCAGGAAAATATGCGAGTTTCCTAAATTACTATTAGCTCTTCTTTCGGCAGCTTTGTCGCAGAACTCTTGCGCGATTTGCAATCTTTCCGTGTGGTATTTGATAGCTTGACTGAAGTGGCCAAGTAAATAACATGTATTACCTAGATTACCACATGCTCTTCCACAGGCTTGTCTATCCCCTAGAGACCTCATCAATTCCAAATTTTGCCTGAAAAAATATTGCAGATACATATTTAATTTCATTAATACACTTGAAGGCATATTTTTTCTTAAACTTTAACTTTGAGACTTGTTATAATGAATATATTTTTCAACTTATATTTATTCATATACTTTAATGTACACAAATAGGTAAGGTGAACTTATTGTTTGAATAATAATCTTCTACAGTATCATTATGTGTCGTGATAAGGTAACTACATGAACTGAGACAACCTGTATGTTTTTCGGTAATGATTATAATTACAATAAATTCATATTATGTAACATATAAAATATCACTTTATTCTATTATCATTTATATTATTTTGACTAATTGTTTTGTTGCCGTATAAATACCATATTGTGTTGCCATATAAAACCGATAAGATAAAGAAAAATCATTTTAGATTCTTAAGGCCAAGAACATCCTGTATTCAACATCGAAAACGAAC